>OY979722.1:1308750-2617500 GCA_963855995.1 Muricea muricata
CGAGCCCGCAAACACTGCGAAACAGGTCAGCGGCTATTTTTCCACATGTACCCACGTGAACGAAACTAAACAAACAAATTAAAAAATTATTTAATTTAATTTAAAAGAAAGTCTGCATAGATTTGAAAATAAAAGCGATTTCGAAATGGCATATATAAATTTTACGACGTTAACATTGATAGTGTTTGGGGTATATATTTGCTATTCTGTGTATACCATTTCATCGCTTTTTAAGCCTCCAAAATGCAAGGGAGGAAGGACAAGGTGTATCCATCCTTACTACAAGAACTTGTTGACTGAAAAATTCACGGTATGGACTACAAGCCCCTAAACTTTGTTTACATTTTGTCTGGCAGAAATCCTAAGAGAATATACTTCATTGTAGACTGTATTGGCCTATAATATATTCAACTTATCTCCTGTCTGTGAACATAAACAAAGTTTAGGAATGACCAAATGGGTCTATTGGTTACTGTTTGTCATAAGTGTAGTATATGTCATGGGAAGATATATCTATTTGCCAAGATTTGGGTAGTTTGGGATGTGCTTTGGTGATGCATGGTGGTTTGATGGAGCCTTGATGGCAAGGGATACCATCAGTGGTGTAGCCAGGGTCATTGTTTTGGGGGGGCAGGTAGGGAGTGGCAAAGGCATTTTAGGGGGTCCGCCCCCCCAACTTCTACATGGATTTAGACTTTTGGAATGGTCTTGAACACAATTGGGGGTGTGGTCGCCCCCCCTTGCCCCCCCCCCCCCCCCCCCTTAACTACGCCACTGGATACCATTCAAACCTGAGTAAAGAACCATTTGATGTTGGTGATTTCTATATTACTACATGCAGAATAGGCTTACTGGTATCTTCTCCTCCACAGCTTCTTTTCAAATGTAACAATGCATATTATATATAGCTCAAGAGCCTAATTGCAAAAGCAAATTTATGCATGACAGGGTGGCCACTGTCAGGATAGGATTAGCTTTATTTTTTCCATCTTCCCTATATAGCAATCATGTTTTGACTCACAGTTGGTAAGTGGCATAACCAGCTTCAAAAATTGGTGGAGGAGAGAAATATTCATATATCATGTTCCCTACTGAAATTGATTCCTTTTGAAATTGATTGTTTTTAAGGTCTGTGAGCATGCAGATATGAATATTTGCCTTACCAAATATCAATGCTTTCTATGCCTCTGCAATAGGCTTTGCAGCAAAGAGTATTTCAATGTTTCAGAAGAGTACTTTTATTGGAGTTATAACTGATTATTATAGTGACAACTTGGGTCTATTGCCAGTAGTTTGCTTTAATCCATGCAACCCTTGATAAAAAACTCATACACAAAGAGTCATGGACCATGTACCTGCCACTTCATAACTTTTTATTGTTTTTTGTTCTGTTTATCAATAGATTTCAATTTTCACTTCAACAAAAGAGAGTCCAGCAATGTCAAGTTTAGAACTTTTGTGGGCAAAGGAAGACTTTAATATTAAAGAATATTTATCAACGTTAGAGTCAATTATTCTGTTCTAAATTTAACTTTTCAACATATGCTTTCTATTCTAAATACATACTCTTTCTGCTGTATGGTAAACTTATCAAACAAACAAATATTGAAAGAATGTATGGCTAAAGTTGAGTTGATTTGCTGAGAGTATTTGACATGATATTTTCCCAATAACATCCATACTGTTGCCATTTCATTTCACAAACATTTTCACAATATACTGTACTGCCTATTGCTTTCCAGCAACATTGATGTAAATATTCCCCGTGCAACAAGCAAGAATGGAACTTTGTTTGTTCACATATTTCTACATCCACGAGGCTCTCAACCACTTTCTAATGAGCTTGCGTCATACAGTGTCGCACCTTTGACAAAGTATGTTGTGGAAAGAAGCAAAGCATTTAACTTGATGTCTGATGACACCATCAGCAACAAGGTATCTCATGCGTATTTAGCAAAACGTTTTTTTCATTTTTACTGAAACTATACAACTAGCTGTACATACAGTGGATCACATCTTTAAGTATTTTAAGCTCAAGGTCTGTCAGTCATCTAAGCTAACACACAATGGGTTAATTTTGTGAATATTATAATGTATAGAGCAGTTCTGGTAAAGAATACCTGTACCCAGGCAGCCCTATTACTCATTGGAGACCTCGCGTGACTTACTACCTTCTCACAGACTCAGTGTCCTTTAATCGCTTTGCTGTGCCTCAAGAGATTCATTCGCTTCTCAGGTAGATGGAGCTCTTGCTTAGCAGTTTAATTGAATTTTACAATATGAGTCATGACAGTTGACAGTTAATGCCTGATGAATAATTTTAAAGGTTTTCACAAGATGGAAAATTTATTCCTATTTTGTACATTGATGAACTGGAAATGTTAGAACGAAACATGAAGGTAGGAGACTGTCTGTTTGGGATTTTCAACCTGCACAGCAATCAGCACTGCAATGTAATATCATCTTCAATGTATGACTTGGTTTTTGCAGCCTCTCAACTCAAGCACTCGAGAAATGGAGCTAAAAATTGAATATTCCCCAATTGGCATTGGCAAACTACGGATGTGGAGAGCTGTGAGCCATTCTATGGAATCCATGAAAAACTTAGGTTGAAATTTGTTTTAAAACAACAGGGGCCGGTTGTACGAAGGCTGGATAGTGCTATCCACCAGATAGTGAATTAGTTCAACTGCTGCAAAAGGGCATAAAAAGGAGTGACACTAAGAATATTGACCTCTCAAGAGATATAAAGTGTCTTTAACTTGAAAATCATGAACTTAAATATAAAATTTAAAAGGTACTGAAAATGATTAGAAAGTTACTCACTATCCGCTGGATAGCGCTATTCACTTTTCGTGCAACCTGCCCCAGGGCAATTGTTTGACATTTAAACGTCAATGATTGATATTTTTCTATTTTTTTCATTTGTGTTTTGTAGGATTCTCTGACAAGGATCTTGATGAAGTGAAAGGAATATTTACAGATACCAATCTTTACTTGCTAGCTCTTACGTTTGGGATATCTGCGTTTCACGTACGTATATATGCCACATGGCTAAATGAAGGCATTTAGTAAAAGAAGGAACATTCATTCATGTGTATTTTATAATTGATAATAAATAATATTGGAACTATATTATTCCGTTTTTGTTTTTTTTTTAATTTTTCCCTTACAGCGAAAATGTATTCCGGTGTTCCGGCATTCCGGTGTTCCTTCTTTTACTACATGCCCTAAATAAAGCATTAAGCGGTCTAAAGAATACTTAAAACTTTTTGACCTAACATGTAACCACAATTTTACGTTATCTAACAAGCTTTCACGTCGCTTAGAAATGTTGTAGGAGTTATACCAGACTGATTTTTTGTATTGCTTTGAAGACGCATCTGGTCGCGCTGTTATTCAAGGCATATGAAGTTTAATTATTATTTTTCTTCTTTGCTTAGTTGCTGTTTGACTTTCTGGCGTTTAAAAATGACATCATGTACTGGAAAAAGCGCTCCTCAATGGTTGGCCTTTCAACTAGAGCTGGTAACTCAAAGTCGTAACTAAAATCCAGCTGCTGCATGAAGATTCCGTCTCCTTTAAAGCAAAGTATTGCTTTGTTGCAGTATTCGCGCAGATCCGCTAGACGCTTACTGTATTTTTCTATCTTTCTGTAGTGTTATGGCGATGCGTCAGCATGGCAATTGTGTTTTTATACTTGCTTGATGAAAAAACCAGTTTGTTAGTTTTAATTCCTACGGGTATTGGTTTTCTTATTGAGGTATAAATTTAGTTTGCTTTTCCGTTACCAATGACCATGTATGTTCACCATTACTGGCCACAAAAATATCGTAAATGTAGCGAAATGGCTGTGCGTTCTAGTTAACAATATAGTTTTGTTCAGGTATGGAAGGTCACAAAAGCTTTGAAGGTAAAGTTAATATGGAACGGAGGATGTATACCAACAGTACAGGTGATTATTTTATCTAAAAGAAACATTGTAAGAATTCGGGAATTGGCTTTTTCAGTAATTAATCATGATTTGCATATTGTTTAAGTTTGGGGAGAAAAGTTCCCAAGAAAAAGAGACAGAAGAATTCGACTCCCAGGTGATTGATTTGTATACATATATCCCACCTTACCCCACTGTTCCATGTTTCACTGCGGATCCTTGATTGTCTCTCAATCATCAAACCTTTACGTAATCCTTGATATTTAGGCAATGAAGTATTTGTCCTATCTTTTGTATCCTCTTGTTGTTTTGGGTGCTGCTTATTCCTTGATTTACCAGCCTCATAAAAGGTGAGGACATAAAAACAATGTAGCTGTGCTGGATGCTAGATAAATATTCAACGAAAAATTCGTTGTCTCGAGCGGGATTTGAACTCGCATCATTGCCCTCAAAGACAAGCTTTAAGTCGTCACGAAAATATTTCGTGTACTTAACTTGGATAAGACTCGCTACCAATCCCAGTTGGCTCCATAGTTCATTTGGTGGCGCGGCGGTCTAGAAACCTCGCTCGAGACAACGAATTTTTCAGATTAATATGAATCTAGTTTCTCATATCTCTGGAGATGGTTCCAAAATACACTGGATGCACTAGCCAAAATATCTGAAATTTTTCGCAAAATAACTGTTTAACGTTTGAACGTTATTTTTCCAGCTGGTACTCATGGTTAATAAGATCATTAGTAAATGGTAAGGAGTTGTTGCGTCATTTTAACACCATTAATTTACTTTTCAGTTTATTCGTGAAATATATTTTGGTGTCAAACCTTCTAGTTTAGCTTGCGATAAAACTACAAAGATTAGCTTGCGATATTTTTGTAATCTTTCTACAACCATAATCTGTTACTGTGTACAGAAAATATTTACACTGCATTTCATGTTTATTCGGTGTACATGCGCATAAATTATCTTCTTTCTTCTTTAGGCGTTTATGTTTTCGGTTTTATATTTATGCTTCCTCAATTGTTTGTCAATTACAAGGTACAGTAATCCATTAGCGGTCTCATGCTGTAGATGTTGGACCTTAAAAGGATGAACGTCTTTCGCTTATGTTTTCAGCTGAAATCAGTCGCTCATCTACCATGGAGGGCACTTATGTATAAAGCCTTCAATACTTTTATTGATGACGTATTCGCTTTCATAATCACCATGCCAACGGCTCACAGGCTGGCATGCTTCAGAGATGATATTGTGTTCGTCATATATTTGTACCAACGATGGTAAGTCCGGAGGGATTGCAGTTAAAAATTTTTTGAGATGGATTAAAAAGTTGAACGAGCTTCGTTTAATGTAATGTATTATACAGAACATTGTGTGAGTTTAATTTCGCTTGCTTTCGTGTGAAAGAAGCACCAATTTAGTATAAAATAACTATAATTGCAAATAGCTATAATAGCCAAACAATAGTGACCCGTGCTGATATTGTAGAAATAGCAACTCGGAACTTGTAAATGACCCATTTTGGATGTTTTAAGATTGATTACTAAGATTGCATGGTTGTTTTTATTCCGTGTTTTCTAGGTTATATCCAGTAGATGTAAAGCGTGTGAATGAGTTTGGCATTTCATACGAGGGGCAAAAGAAACCACACAAAGACTAAATCTGAGAAATAAATAGAGAAACCAATCTAATCTAAATAAGGTAGGATTCTTCTAAAACTCTTCTGCAGTTGTGAACAATTATTATATATGTAGGGTTTCTAAGAGTCTTGATCTTCACCAAGACCTGCTACGGCTGCTCGGCTTTTGAAAAATGGGATGCATTCAGGCATTCAAGGTTTAGAGGGAAAGAAGAAAGTAAATAATTATATCTTTAAAATAATTATACGTAAATAATTGATAACGCCAGCTCTAGTTTTTGTGACAGTGCGATATTTTGAAAAAAACGTTAGGTGCTGGCTGACATCATTTTATTACATAAAAGTTATTAGAATATTTTACATAGAATAATAATATTTAAAGAAATAATAGTGTTTAATCAGAAAACAGTGTGAAATCATCGATATTTAGCTCTGCTCTGTTCTTAGTTTTATCTTTTCTCGGATTTTCATTCTTTCTTGTGCCTTATAAATGGCTTCGTCAATCCAGAATAATTCCTGGACGTATAAGCGTTGTCCTTACGATTTTCCCGCTTTTTGCCATGATGACGTTTCTTACCACTTTTCTTCCGATGAAGAACCATGATATCTTTTTTCTCCCCGTTCTTATTTTTATGAAAATCACTTGGATAACTTTTGTCCTCGCGAATTATATTTGACTTCTCGCTGCTGCCAACATTGCTATTGTTAACCATTCCGTAATTTCTAGTGATAACCTTTTTATGCAAATTACTAATCCCTTTGTACCCACCTGTGTCGTTTCTGTTCCATCGTCGAATCTTTATTAATTCGCTGTTTACACCAACCTGTCTCGAGATGTTATTCTTCTTTCCCACTTCCCAAGCACCAGGCTGTTGGCTGCCGGTGACAATTTCACTACCAAGTCTTACAATGTCAAGATTTCGGTTGCCGTTCACTATGTCACTTGAATGATCATAGGTGGCTATACGCGGTATTCTACCTTCATTGGAATACCTTTCCGTAGTTTTTGCATTGTCAGTTGACCCACCATTGTCGTCCACGTAAATTTCATTTGTTTTGACTATTTGACTGAGAGGCTTGCCAGTACCGTTAATGTTTGCCACTTGAGCATTATTACCTGTACCAATCTCTTCACCACCAGCACTAGTTTCGTCCATCTTATTGCCATAACGGAACCAAACTTCGTTACCGTTACCTTTCTGAGAATTCCCTACCATATTACCATCATCAGTATAACCATTGTCACTACCATCATCTTCTTGCGGACCGCCACCACTCCCTTCAGCACCATTACCAACTTTATCATTTATGATCCGTTCAGAACCACCACCCTTCCTGTTTATCCCGATTGTGTTAGGGGTTTGACCATTTTCAGCAATATTACCTATACTTTGGTCAGGGGTACTCTCCACATCCTGGTGACTTGACTCGTTATTCTCTGAATTTCTCGCACCATTCATACTGTTCAGACCAGCGTTTTCACCATTACCCTTCACACTATGAAACATACCGCCAACGTCACCACCACCTAAACTAGGATTGCTACTAGCTGCACCACCTTGACCCTGAACACCATCATGAGATGTGTTACTATTTCCTGAATTCCGCTCATCATCTACACTGTCACTTCCTGCACCATCACTATTTTGATGGTCCACATTTTGATCAGGATTGGTGACATGACTAAAACCATTATCATCTTCGCTGGCAGTGGTACCATCACTGTGATGTGGGTTTAAACCAGTTATATTACTGGGACCATTGTGTCGACTATCATCATCACCATTTCCAACAACAACAGGCTCATTTACATCAGTATTACCAACGTTACCAACGCCATCCTCATTTACAGCACCATTATCAACCATACTATTTCCAGCATACGTCATTACACCACCGCCATTACCATTATTCCGTGAAATACTATCATGTACTTTATTACCATGACCCCCTCCTGTACCCCAGGAAAAATATCCTCCCTGATTGCCGCCTATTTTCATTGCACCATTTCTTCCCCCAATCTGGAGGTTTACGTTTTTACCATTCCCTTGCACCTGACTATGGCCTCTCCCTCCATTGTTCCACCCACCAATTTGAAAGCCATACCTTCCACCCTTAGCACCGTTCATCACATGTGCACTAGTAGAACCCCCGCCGACCTGTACTTGACCGTAGCGTCCCCTTTCACTGTTCGTTCCACCTGTTTGAAATCCATAGCCTCCACCCTGACCACCGTTGACGCTGACTTTCATTCCGTGATGACCAGTAGAAGCCCCGTAGTGTCCCCCTCCACTTGGTTGAGAACTATAACTTCCACTCTGACCGCCGCTTATTCCACTAGTAGTGCTTGTACCACCTCCTGAGTTTTCCCCTCCTGAAGAAAGACAAAACGTGTAGTAAATGAAGACGTATCAAAGAAAATATGTCTAAACCATTGCATAGCTATCTAGCATACCTACCGATGAGTATGAACTGCATCCAGCCAACCACACTCTCTTCGCTTCCTATGACGATGCCAGTTCCTTCCCCTGCAACTTGAGTTTCTGGCTTTACGTACTGCCCAGAACTCTTGTGTTGTAAGCTCATCGTGTTAGCGTTATAAACAAACATCAGCCTTTTGCCTTTACATTCCTTGAATATTATCAATTGCGTGACTTCCTGAGGATTAGTACGACCTGTCTTTGGATGAAGACAGAAGCCTTTAAAAGCTACAGACTGCAATGTGTGCTGGCTAGTCCATGCAAAAAGTGCCTCAGGACTGTTGCATTTTCTTGTTAACACTATTTGGACGTCGTTTGCTCTTTTGCCGTCTTTTGGATAGAAACATAATCCTGTTTGGGAGTGTTGTATCACAAACGAAACTCCTGTTAAAATGGAGATTTCGAGAGTTTTAAATCGTCTCAACAAAGGCCAAAAATAAGGGTATTCTCGTTGTAAAATATTTCCACCTAGATACTAAAACTAAACTAAAGATGGTAAACATAAATACAAACTTGAAAAGACAGTTTTGTTTTCAGTAATTTGGGGGTTTTGGGTTGTTAGAATTGACTACAGTACATCTGCTGGCACAGGATTTATATAGGGATGTTCTTTATCTTTGTTTGGATATTCTTTATTTGGATTTATCTGGATATTCTCTATCTGTATCAGTTTTCTCAGCCTGCGTTGCTATACAGTAGAAATGACTTACCAGTACTGTACATTCCGCTTGAAGATCCCGAAGAAGTTTCGACTGACATACCACCAAAGTATGGAATGCCGTTACCAGATATACCATTTGAGGTAGCCACTATAATGTAAAAGAATCGAATCGAAAAGATGGACTTCCGATCTAGGCTTGTATAAAGCGTGAGGGAATGATATAATGTTAGATCATTTATCACAACTACGGTGAATAGAACTATTTTCTGATTTCTAGTGTATTATTACAGTCGATTTCAGGTCATTTTTCACTGTAACATTCCTAAATTCGTTGCGAAGCTCGTAAGTTAGTAAGAATTCACAAGCCGGTTTGTAAGGCAGTGATTGGTTCTCGATCTCAAGGAAGCCGATCGAACGCTTAGTTTACAAACCGGCTTGCGAATTCTGAAATGAACTTTTGAACTTCGCAACGAGCTTCCGATCTTCGCAACGAAGTTCGGAAAATTACTGTGGAAAGTTAGCTAGAATCGACTGCAAGTACTGTACAATAAGCTAGCTTGCCACGTCTCTTACCTAAAATTTGGAAACCCATCCACTCGGATTCAAAATTTCCTTTTTTTGCAACAAGCATCGTCCCCGCTTCCACGCTGTTTCCTTGTGGTTGAACATATCTCCCGTTTTGTTGAAGTGCCATACTCTCTTGGTTAAAGCTAAACAGTTGGCTTGATTTTAATTTGGATTTGTGCAAAACCAAGTTACCTTCGCTCACAAAAAGGTAATATTTCGGGAAATAAGAAGATTTTATGGACATTTTTTTGCTCCACTTAAATACAGCCTGAGGGTCGTCACATTTCTCGTCTAGAATAATTTCAATGTTGTTCTTGCTGTTTCCACCACCTTTCGGGTAAAGACACATTCCAGATGCTTTGTGACGGATTACAAACATTTTCTGCATACCAATTCCCCCACCTCCTTCAAATGAGCCCCCACCTGTCCCGCCACCTGCCCCCGTAGTCATTCCAGTTGAACCTCCACTCATCCCACCTGTCCCTCCACCTGCCCCCGTAATCACTCCAGTTGAACCTCCGCCTGCCCTACCACCTCCACCCGATATCATCCCGGCAGAAGCCCCATTTACTCCACCGATATTCGAGCCTCCAAATCCATCACCTGAAAAGGAAAAGACAACACCTCCAGTAAAAATAATTAACGATGAAATGAAATAATTAACTTTCAAGCAATACTACAGCTCTTACCAGACATTCTGTATGTGAAAGAAAATTTAATGTTTAGCTCCACAGCACCTGAGAAAATAAACGGAAATGTTCTTTTCGGTGTAACCCTGGATTTATAGTCAACGGGGCAATCTGAAAAATATGCCTGACCACGGTGGGAATCAAGCCTATGACCTTTGGAATGCTTGCCAAGTGATTGTCGCGTGAGTGAAACAAACCTAAACTACTTACTTTCAAAAGTAAACGTTGCCTCGAGTCCAGTTGAGGAACCTTCCATCGCTAGTAAAGTCATTCCTGCTGTGTTGTCTCCCCCTTGCACGGCTTGTACAGTTTTTCCTGACGACATTAACCGCTGTCCCTCGTACTGGAACCGCGTGTTCGGAGCACCATCACAATCCTTTTGCAGGTCAAGATTTTGACCTTGTATACTAATACAAAGACCGCTTATCACGTGTTTTATTGACCCTTTAGCAGTCCAGACAAATACGTAGTTCTGATTTTTGCAGTCTTCTGCGCCAAGACCAATTCTCGCACCTGGTTTTATCAACCCATCGTAAGGTAACACGCATCTGCCAGATGAATGACGGATCACAAACCATCCACCTGTAAAAACGACGTCAATTTTCAATTTGAAACTGAAACTGACCGATTTTACCTGCGAAAACGTTTGGTCATTTGTCTCGATTTTTCTTGTACTCACCATCTTCTGCAATGCATCCATTTTGTCTGCCACTGCTTGCTTCTCGGCCTCCCCATGTGGACCCAATGCCATTTGGCCCACCGCTCTGGCTCCCACTAGAACCTCCATTATAACCACCTCGTCCTCCTTGCCCCTGTCCACCACCACCTTGCCTCTCTCCACCACCGTTCACCCTGCTGGTGTACTTTCCCCCTCTCATTTTCACCTTTTCTCCCATTCTACCACCTTTAGTACCACGATTCCCAGCACTATACGCCGGCCTTCCTCCTTTGGTAGACCCTTTCATTTTCGTATTTCCCCCACCTCCATGACTTGCACCATAGCTTTCCTGTCCTATAACATATCCACCATAAGTGAATGGAGGGCTAGCATTCCCTCCGTTACCAACATTCTTCTGTCCACCACCCCCGTGTCTCTGCCCACCGCTCTGTTTACTACTCCAGGTGTTTCCCCACTGACCAAAACTACCAGGATTGGACCCAGTGTTGCTACTCCAGGAATACTGATATTGTTTACTATCCTCTGGATCAGTCTGATAGCCCACACCATCTGTGAGTTGCAATACCGTTTCAGCTGAGTTTCCTAAAGCATCTTCGTTTTCATCATCATCATTAAGAAGTATCGTCTCTGGCCCTTGAACATTGTTGATCCCATCGCTCAATGCAGGACCTAGGCGAGAAATGATTTATTGACCGTTATGAAATAAGATGACATCAATGCATTGCAGGTATCGAGCAAAAACGACTGAAAAAAATATGCTAAGGAGAACAACTGTAGAGACAAAACTTTAACCAAGCAGAGAAAATAACCTATTGTCTTATGCTTGTCCTTCAACAGACGTCAGTTTGCTTTTTGAAACGATGTTCGACCGCAATGCATTTTAGTAAAATGTACATCCGCCATCTTTCTCAGTACAGTTCATCGAAATCCCTTGGCGATTTTCTTTTCTGGCAAATGTATTGAATGATAATATGATTTAAAAAAATTGTCTATTCATTGAAAACATCACGAGACAATGTTGTAATGAAAAAGAAGAAACAAAATTTACCAACCTGTTATCGACCTGTTTTCGTTTCAGGTCAGCAAAATTTTGCCTACCTGAATTTTCGTTAATTCAGAGGCTTGCGATTTTGTAAATATCTTGTTGTAAAAATTATTTTAGTTTTTACCTTTATAAAGCGCCAAGAAAACCAGTATTGATGCCACGAACTTCTCCGATAACATATCGGAAATTTGTGTAATTTCTAGAATCAAACCCATTTAAAGCTGTCAAAACTTAATGGACTTTACGGGCCAATCAGAGCTGATTTTTGAAATACTCAGTCCTAAATTTACAAAAATCTCTTGCTTTGTAGAAAAAAGAGGCTAAAAAGTCTAAAGCTAATGTGACTAGACGATGGTACAGTTTCAAATTTCAATGACTACTTTATGAAGTTGTTTGAATTCGTGTGATTCCAAAAATTATTTTTTTTAAACACTTCAGAAAAGGCGATGGCTCCGAATAGATGTTTATCACGGATTTCATGTGACGACACATTAAATAGTTCGGCCATTCATTCTTATAGGATTTTATTACATAAGCAGCTGAAATGAAACATTTTACCTGCAATAATCTTTAAAAAAAAGAAAGGTTATTTGTATTTCTTCCTTGTAGACATAAAAGGCAGGAACAAATTCCGTCCCACGCTACAAACAAACGCACTAAAGTTTATTTTAACATTGACAATGTTTTGATATTTTTGCTCACTTGGAGTTTGCAAAGTTGGTCAAGATTGACAGGTCTGGGACAGGTCCTTCAATTATTGTTTCCTTCCAACCCGCTATGGGTTTTGCAGAGCACGGGAGGTCAAGGGATTCATTTACATACTTTTTATTATGGTTTGTACGGAAGAACACTAGATGCATATATTTACTATTCCTAAATATTCAGTCCGCACACCCTGGTTTTCATGTAGTTTACTCCATTTAAAAAAAGTTTATCAGCTAATACCTTTAGCAAATGTTTGTTTCTGTCAATGTTTGTTTCTTGTCTCTACAGGCTGATAGCTTGTATATCAATGCGTGTTTTTATAACGATTACTTTAATATAATATATCAATTTCTAATTTTCAGCTTTTACGTTTTTTACGTTTGAAGCTCTTTATCTAATATCTAGTCGTCCACGTTCATGCCTAATCTTTCTTTTCTGTTTCCTGATTTTCGCGAATGTTTTCTTAAATCCATTAATTTGTTTTTGAAAGGATTTTTTCAATCCAGTAATCTTCTTGCGTTGATTATTTTTGTTCACTTTGAAGAAAATACTGTTGTATTTTTTAATTTTGTTTTTCTTGCCCCATTTCCAAAGCTCCCCTGTTCCGCGGCGACTGTCAGTACTAGCACGGTTTTGTTCGTTCTTTGAAGTGACATCCGTTGACTCGTCTTTGTTTGGTTGGTCAGTTTCGTTGTTGTCGTCGGTTAGTTTACCATGATAAGCCTCGCCATTATTGCTGCCACCAACATCGTCATCATCGTCATCATCATCATCATCATCGTCGTCGTCATCATCATCGTCATCGTCATCATCATCACCATCCGTACTGCTGTCTTTTGAAACACCGTCTATTCTACCGCTGTCATCCTGACTAGTAATATCTTCACTATTTACATTACCATTGTTTACACCATTATTAGTATTCTCTTTACCATTATAACCATTCTCGTCACCATTTACACTGCCTGGTCTAATACTATTAATATTACCATCGAACTTGCTTTCACCAAGTCCATTATTACCAGCATTATCAAGATCGTTGCCATTACTACCACCTAATGCACCATTACTATCTACATTGCTGTCCTGTTGACCGTCTACGCTGCCTGGCCTAACAACACCGGTATTGCCACCCAATTTATTTTCTGGTATCCCATGTGGACCAGCATCAAATTGCTGGGGCTCACCATCGCTACTGCCTGGTGTACCACCAGCACCAGCATTTTCATCAACCTTACTGGCAACACTGTTACCACCATCCTCCGTGCCAGTAGCGGCATTACCATTGTTATCATTATTTTGGCTATTTACACTACCATCGTTACCTGTCCCGGCACCAATATTGTTACTTTCCAATTTGTTTTCAGTAATTTTACCACCGCCAGTATAGCCATTAATTTTACCAGTGAAACTAGTCCCACTGTTATCAAGCTGTTGGATCCTACCATTGCTATTATCATCTTGAACACCACCTTCCTTAGTCGTGCTGGGGTCACCAGATACACCACTCTCATCTCCATTTCCACCTCCTCCTGTGGGGATGCTAGAGCCTCCAGTTACGCCATTTTGATCTGGACGTCCAGCCCCGCCTGTGGAGGTGATGAGGTCACCAGGAACACCACTCTCATCTCTATTTCCACCTACTCCTGTAGGTGTGGTTGGACCACCAGACACACCACTCTCATCTCTATTTCCACCTTCTCCTGTGGGGGTGCTAGAGCCTCCAGATACACCACTCTCATCTCTATTTCCACCTCCTCCTGTGGGGGTGCTAGGGCTTCCAGTTACACCATTCTGATCTGGACGTTGAGCCCCGCCTGTGGAGGTGATGGGATCACCAGGAACACCACTCTCATCTTTATTTCCACCTACTCCTGTAGGTGTGCTTGGACCATCAGATACACCACTTTCATCTCTATTTACACCTCCTCCTGTGGGGGTGCTGAGGCTTCCAGTTACGCCACTCTGATCTGGACGTTCAGCCCCGCCTGTGGAGGTGATGGGATCACCAGGAACACCACTCTCATCTCTATTTCCACCTACTCCTGTAGGTGTGCTTGGACCACCAGATACACCACTTTCATCTCCATTTCCACCTTCTCCTGTGGAGATGCTAGAGCCTCCAGTTACGCCATTTTGATCTGGACGTCCAGCCCCGCCTGTGGAGGTGATGGGGTCTCCAGGA
This sequence comes from Muricea muricata, assembly GCA_963855995.1. Taxonomy (NCBI): domain Eukaryota; kingdom Metazoa; phylum Cnidaria; class Anthozoa; order Malacalcyonacea; family Plexauridae; genus Muricea; species Muricea muricata. The sequence continues at coordinate 1,323,332 of OY979722.1, forward strand.
ACACCACTCTCATCTCTATTTCCACCCACTCTTGTGGTAGTGGTGGGGCCACCCTGTGCACCATTTTGATCTGTACCTCCACCGCCTGTATTAACTGTATTTCCTGGGGTAGGACCTATGCTACCCTGAGTATCACTTTGTGCATTCTTGCCTCCAGTGCTTACAGACCACGAAGTCCCAGTGCTACCACCAGTGCTCCATGATGACCCTCCTGACTGACCATATGACCCACCACCACCTGCAGCTCCTACCTTAAAACCTCCCCCTCCAGCTTTGGCCCCAAAGCTACCACCAAAACCTCCAGCTTTGCCCCCAAAGCTACCACCAAAACCTCCACCTCCAGCTTTGGCTCCAAATCTACCACCAAATTTACCCCCTAACTTTCCACCACCCCATTTCATCCCAAATTTGAACCCTCCACCAAATGACATCGCTCCCGAGGCTTTCATAATGCCACTCATACTCATTCGCATTCCCGCACCCTTCATACCACGAGACGTTGCCTCTGAAAGAAGTGAAGACAAAAATAAGTTATCTTTTATGACAATGTAAAATTCTAGCATTGTTTTCGCCCTTTGTAAACACTTGGAATAGAAATTCGATCCTATAGTTTATGTTTCGAAAACTTTGATGTTCTCAATGCTGTTAAGTAACTAACTAGCGAGCGGCATTGATGTTGGTAATCAGCTTATCGATGCTGGTAATCAGCTTATCGATGCTGGTGATCAGCTTATCGATGCTGGTAATCAGCTTATCGATGATGGTATTGAGCTTATCGATGCTGGTGATCAGCTTATCGATGCTGGTAATCAGCTTATCGATGCTGGTAAATCAAGCTGATAATCATACTTACTTAAACACGAGAATTTCATATATGAATGATAGCTTGTTGACTTGGCTACGACTTGCATGCCCATGGACGCTTTCGCACCCCCCTGCGACTGGACATACATGTATCTCCCCCCTCCTGATTTCACCATAATTTTTCCACCAGTGAACTTGAACCTTGCACTCCTTCGCGCGCTTTTGTACATCACCAATCTTCCACCACTTAGACGAATGTAGTATCCTCTAAAAGCGACCGAGGCCAAAGCTCCGCTGCTCGTCATTCTGAAGACATCTTTGCGATCTTTACATGGTCCAAATACAACAGGGACGTTGTTTTTTGCCTTTCCGCCTTTCGGAGTGAAACACAGTCCGGAGCGTTTTGTTCCAAAGCGCAGGACAAACTTACGACCTTAAGAAAAAAAGTCGTTACTCAGACCTGTCTTTCTAACATGTGTGTTGTTGAGAAATTTGCTCGATCTTTATGAAGTGATTTCTGCTACCTCTGCACGGAGTTTTTTTTAGCTCTATCAGTTCTGTCACATTTTCTGCCTGACTAGTTTCGTTCAATTTTCGTGCTAGAAATCTTCAACGGAGACGCGGTATGGCCTCCTAAAACTAGTGCTAGCTCTTGTTGCTCTGAACTACTTTTATCTCCGATTGCAATCACGTAATATTACAGAAAGAACTGGAAGAATAAGAAACTCGCTGACCCAAACATTATTCACACAAACACACGCTATATACAGTCTTGTGAGAAGTGACTAACCTCGAGTTAGTGCTTTACCCCCAGATGCTCCAGATGTTCGCATGATTCTCTTCATGCTCATACGATATCCACGACCTCTCATTCCGCTTGAACTCGCCTCTATAGCAGGAAAAAACCCCAGTTTGATGTGAATACGAAGGTGTCGGTGTTGAAGACGGTGATACTAAATGTAATAATATACTTACTCATACACGAGAATTTCATATAGGACCGATACGTTGTAGACCTTGCCATGATCTGCATGCCCATGGATGCTCGCGCACCCCCCTGCGACTGGACATACATATACCTTCCCCCTCCTGATTTCACCATAATTTTGCCGCCGGTGAACTTAAACCTGGCACTCTTTCGCGCGCTTCGGAACATCACCAATCTTCCACCACTTAAGCCAATGTAGTATCCACTAAACGCGACTGAAGCCAGTGCTCCGCTGCTCGTCATTTTGAAGACATCCTTGCGATCTTTACATGGCCCGAATACCAGAGGGACGTTTTCTCGTGCCTGACCACCTCTCGGTGTGAAACACAGACCCCCACCTCCTCTACCAGCAGCGCCAGCTCCTCCACTTGCACCCGCAGCTCCTCTGCTTGCACCGAAGCGAAGGACAAACATGCCACCTTAAAAAACCAAAGCCTCCCTTGTTGAGTACAATGAAATCCCAAATACTTTCATTTCCTAATGAACTTAGCATATTTTTACTTCATTATTTTAAACGCGTCACTTGCCTCGTCCACCTCCAAATCTGCCCGATGCTCTCATAACTCTTCTCATACTCATACGGTACCCTCTTCCTCTCATTCCTCGCGAGCTGGCCTCTACAAAAACGCAGTAAAACAATTTATTAACATGTACCTTGAGCTCTCAAAAAAATTGTAAATATTTTGTATCGTAATACTTTTATAAATTAGTTTAGGATATGTGCGTGTTTAAATAGTGTGTTATTGTTTATAATTCTTGAATTAGTTAACGACCCCATGTAAAACACAAAATAAGTGTATGAAACTTATTGCTGAAGGGTTAAAATATATTGAATAAGAATAACATTAAGTCGAATAAATAATTCTACCTATTATCAAAGATGCTAAATTAGCCCCGTCGACCACGACATCAAAATTACAACACAAGAGTTAATGATAAGTAATTTATGCACTCAATTTATGCACTAGAAACCATCTTTGATCAATTAAAATGCCTTTGTGTTCAAAACATTCAACGTAGACAGTCGAGGGTCGCTTTGATCGTTGTCAAGTTCATGATACTCACTCATGCAGGAAAACTTCATAAACGACTGCGATTTTCTTGACTTCGCTATGATCTTCATTCCCATCGATGCGCTCGCTCCCCCCTGCGATTGCACGAACATGTATCTTCCCCCACGACGTCCAGACTTCACCTTAATTTTTCCTCCTCGGAATTTAAACTTGGCGCTGCCTCGAACTCCTTTGTACATCACCAATCCTCCACCACTCAAGCGAATGTAGTATCCTCTGAAAGCAACTGACGCCAACGCCCCACTACTTGTCATTCTGAAGACATCCTTCTTATCTTTGCATTTCCCAAACACTAGAGGGACGTTATTACGTGCTTGTCCACCCTTCGGGGTGAAACACAGGCCTCCAGAAGACCCGCGCCCGCCAAAGCGAAGGACAAACTTACGACCTAGAAGGAAAAGATGGATGGATTTATGAGAAATATTTGAAAGATAAAGTTATCAGTTCCATTTTTCTTTGTAACCCTCAGGAACAATTTCCATCACAACATATACAGAACACAACCCTTTATTTATACCTAATAACGAACCTGTCGTTGTTTTTGGGGGTCCTGTTCTCTTTACCTACTTTCAATTTTGTTGACAAGTTTATCACCAATTTTCTGCCATTACCAACGAGGCTTGTGGAGGGAGAGTATTAAGGGAGAGTAATCCTCTCCCATTTGGCACGCTCATGTTTACTTAAACCCCCCTCCCCCCGCTCCAACGCATTTTAAAACCAATATACCGTTGAAATATTCCTTACATACCGCCTGCACTCCTGCCTGACATTCTCATAACAGTGCGCATGCTCATTCTCATACCCCGGCCTTTCATGCCACGTGAACCGGCCTCTGAATTGAAGAAATGAACAGTGGAATGTTAATATATCTACTACATAATATGTCTATAATAACACTATCTGTATGACTATATGATTTTAAAGAGTATAAAACATTACAAAATGCTGATGAAAACATTACAAAAATGATGATATGCCAATGTGACTACAAAGAGGTGATGTGAAACACACCAGGCGAGATGACACGCATTGTACTTACTCATACACGAGAACTTCATGAAGGAACGAGATTTTCTAGATTTTGCGACGATCTGCATCCCCATGGAGGCCCGCCCCCCTCCCTGTGATTGCACGTACATATATCTTCCACCGCGTCTTGATTTCACTTTAATTTTTCCGCCAGTAAACTTAAATTTGGCACTTTTTTGAATGCCTCTGAACAACACCAGTTTACCAGCAGTGAAGCGAATGTAAAATCCTCTGAAAGCAACTGAGGCCAAAGCTCCGCTACTTGTCATTCTAAAGACATCTTTCTTGTCCTTGCATGGTCCAAATACCAGAGGGACGTTGTCAATTGCGATGCCACCTTTCGGGGTGAAACACAGTCCACCCGATGACCCACCTCCACCAAAGCGAAGGACAAATTTAGCTCCTAGAAATAAAAAGTCCGTGTCTTAAATTTTTGTAACCAGTAGGAAAAACATTTTGTCATGGGGAATATTTTTGGTTGCAGTGTTTTTGTGGCTGCTATTACGTCGCCTCTACGTTCGTATTTACTATGGAATAACTAGCTTTACAAGAGAAACAATCAGAAATAATTATTATCACGTAGAGCTGAGAGCATTTTGAGAAGAGGAAACTAGATGAAAAGAATTGCCATGATTTTTTACATTTTTGCTGGTAACCAGGGGTCCATCTGTGAGGAATCGCAGCAAATACTGCATAATGCTTTTGATTAAATATATTTACACCTACCTCTTCCACTCCCTCCTCTTCCACCACCTCCTCTTCCACCACTTTTCCCTCTAAACCCACCTGAAACCCCTCCGCCAGCTCCTCCAGCACCTCCAAATCCACCCTTCCCTCCAAATCCACCCTTCCCTCCAAATCCACCCTTCCCTCCAAATCCACCCTTCCCTCCAAATCCACCCTTCCCTCCAAATCCACCCTTCCCTCCAAATCCACCCTTCCCTCCAAATCCGCCCTTCCCTCCAAATCCGCCCTTCCCTCCAAATCCACTCTTTCCTCCAAATCCACCCTTCCCCCCAAATCCGCCTGCAACGCCTCCACCAACCCCAGCTCCACCAACTCCAGCTCCACCAGCTCCACCAACCCTAGCTCCACCAACCCCAGCTCCACCAACCCCAGCTCCACCAACCCCAGCACCACCAGCTCCTCCAGCTCCACCAACCCCAACTCCTCCAGCTCCACCAACCCCAGCTCCTCCACCAACACCACCCGCTGCGCCACCAGCACCTAAAAAGAAGACAAAAAATGTAAGGAGACACTGACCCGCACAAATCATTGCTTTTGTTCGCATAATAAGATTCAAGACTGCGCATGCCTTCAATCGGGAAATAAGTATCTCCCGGGAAGCAACAGTATTTCGTGGCTTGTCGAGAAACAAGAAGAAGAAGCAGCATCTCACTGATTATGCCTCACCTCCCATTCCAAATGCGAAAGAAAATTGGATTTTCATTGTCGCAGCACCTGCAAAAATGAAAAGAATTTGTAAAGTGCTACAAAGTGGAAAGATACAGTAGCTGAAGTCTTGCTGGCGTTTGTACGTACTTTTAAATTGAAAACGAGAACCAGCTGTCACCCTTTCACTTGCACTCAAAGCAGTTCCAGCTCTTGAAGTTATGGAGGTTCCTGCCATGATGTATTTATTATCAATACTCTTGAATCCACTGCCTGTTTTCACAAATTTCATCGTCTTCATAGTATCACATCCTTTCTGTAACATCAGGCTTGTACCCTGCAGGTTAATGCACATACCACTTATAACATGTTTTATTGACCTCTTTGCCGTCCATACAAACACGTAGGCTTGGTTGGCCAAGTTTTTTGAGCCTAGAACAAGTTTGGCACCATTTGTAGCTCTGCCGCCTTGAGGCCAGACGCCCAGACCCGTGGCATGTACAATCACGAACCATCCACCTGAAAAGATAGAAATTTATTTTATTTAATTTCAAATCAAATAATTATCAACCGACTGCACAGGAATGGTATGGTTTTGTTTGAAGTAGAGTAACGTGGTGGTCGCTTTTTCGCTTTTAGTTTTTTTTAATTTAGTCGTGCAAAATAACATAATGCAAATACACAACTCATACTGTATGTACATAAACTTACCGTCTTCTTTGATGCATCCTCCGCCTCCTGCTCCGCTTCCTGCTCTGCTTCCTGTACCAGCTGCACCACCTACAGCACCGCCTACACCACCTACACCACCACCGCCAATAGCGCCACCTTTACCACCTACTGCACCTATAGCGCCACCACCTATAGCACCACCACCTATAGCCCCACCTACTCCACCACCTTTTCCACCACCACCTATAGCACCACCTATAGCACCACCTACTTTACCACCTATACCACCACCGCTTATAGCGCCACCTTTACCACCACCACCTATAGCGCCACCTACTCCACCTATTCCACCTCCTACTCCACCACCTATAGCTTTACCTTTAGCACCTGCACCACCTATGGCACCACCTATACCACCCCCTATACCACCCCCGCCGCTTGCACCAAACCCAGCCCTACCTCCAGCACCCAAGCTGCCACTAGCACCACCACTGGCACTCGCTCCTCCTGCAGCAGCACCGCTTTTTCCCCCAAAGGAAAACGAGCCACTTGCACCCCCACCAAGCGACCCACTTGCACCCCCACCAAGCGACCCACTTGCACCCCCACCAAGCGACCCACTTGCACCCCCACTAAGCGACCCACTTGCAGCCCCACCAAACGACCCACTTGCACCCCCACCAAGCGACCCACTTGCACCCCCACCAAGCGACCCACTTGCACCCCCACTAAGCGACCCACTTGCACCCCCACCAAACGACCCACTTGCACCCCCACCAAACGACCCACTTGCACCCCCACCAAACGACCCACTTGCACCCCCACCAAGCGACCCACTTGCACCCCCACTAAATGACCCACTTGCACCCCCACCAAGCGACCCACTTGCACCCCCACTAAACGACCCACTTGCACCCCCACTAGCACCAGCACCACCACTATTACTAGACCAAGAACCGGTACTTTCCCATGCTTTGAGATTTTTCTCGCGTTTTATCAGATCAGTAGCAAGTTTTGATTCAATATCAGAATTGTCGTTTTGTGTCGTTTCTTCCACTTTTAAATTTTGAACGCTTTCTAAAACAGGACAAAAATGATGGAGTTTTGTTAATTTAACTGCTGACCTAGAGGCTATCTTTTACCAGCCTTCATAATCATACTTTACATCAGCAAACCATGAACAACAACAAACTATGCAACACACACATAAATAGCACGCACATATTTGCAAGGATTAAGTTCGGCTCTGTACTTACCAATTTTATAAACCACGACAAAAAGCGTTATGAAAAACGTTATTTTTTCCGTCGGCGACATTTTTTCACAAGCGAGTTCACGGATGACTGTGGGGTTCTTGGCCGACTTTGCTGCCAAGATTTAGATCTATAATGCATATCATTCCTTTGCCAAATTAAACATCGATATGACTCAGGGAACAACGAATGATGCTTAATTTTTATCTCAGCCAAGAGCCATTGTGGGGCAGACTAGCAATTCTGACTTACCTTTTCAAGATTATTTTAGTTTAAAATCCAAGGTGTTCGCATCTCGGTAAAGATGGCCAAATCGTGTTTGCTTTATTCAAGATACTTCACTGTGCTAGAAATTAAAAAAATTTTTCATTTCTGTATGAAAAAATATACTATAGCATTTTAGGTACAGTATTATAACCATCGTAAATGACACTTATTTTTAAATAACAGTACAAACAGGTGTTTGCTATACCGTCTTCTCGATATCACGTACATGTTAAGGTTTCTTTACAATTAATACAATACATTAATGGATAATAGAATTTAAATATATGTGAATTTTAGGATATGTTTGATTATATAATATAATTTTATTTACGTTTAATGTCAGTCATCATTAACAAACATCAAAGTGTCACATGTAATGGTAAACGACTTTAACCAGCACCACAAATATCATTGATTAAACTTGGTTATAACTATTCCAGACAATATATATAATAAATCAATTGATAGGCAATCGTTCACTTACCGCATTTATGTTACGTGACAATCTTTCTATATTTCTTGAGAAACTCGTACAAAAAGATACAATGTTTACAAATATTTATATAAAATGAACAGGTAGGATGCAGGTTATTGCTTAAATTGAAAAATCTTTGCGTTTAGAAATGCCACATAATCTAGTGACTGTAAATGGGTTTTAAGTAGTACTTTTGAGGCAGAATGTATTCCTGACTGTTTGACATTCGGAAATTATGTAGATTGTTGATATTTGTGCGGGTTGTTCACTTGTTACCTTTTCTGGGCAGGAACAAACTGGAGGACGTGTTTTGAAATTTTGTGTACTTTTTTAAATATCAGTCTGATACTGGATAAAAATCTAATATCTTCGAAAGTTAACCAGTATTATAAAATACGTGCCGTGTTTGAATCAATCCAAATTCGCTTGATCCAATCTTGTGGGGTTCGTTTGGAAATAATTCATCGAGTAAATTTTACATAAGCTGTAATCCTCAGTGAGCTTGTAGTTAAATTAGTTTCATCGCAACATGTCTTCCCACTAACCCTTATAGCACCAGTAACGTAGTTAGCACGATAATTCAGTCCTGGTGTGCTAGTTTCAATTGTATCATTACTCATTTCTTCAGAAAGAAATTCACAGTTAATGAACACGGAAATATTTGCATAGCGGGACTAAACCGTTAGCCTGGCTCAACTACGATGATTTCAAACTGTACGACATAATACTTTTTAGCTCGTATTTTTTCACCCCACACCTACATTACTATATTTTATTTTTAAACATATTTTTATCATACATTTCCGTCTACTTAACACTAAACAAACTACTGTTTACTCTTATTCCATCCCATTGTTTGATCCCATGTAACTGTTTGTATTTTTCGGGCAATCAAGTGGCAGAAAGACCAACATACTCAAAGGTATCATTCGTTACAACATCATGCCATGAATGTTTCCTGATCGCAACTCTCAAAGGCTATTTAGGCATTTCATTTTTTTTCCCTTTACCCTTATCAAGCCTTTGCTTGTGATTTCTTCGCTTGAACACCAATTTTGGTTTTCTTGGAGTTAATAATAATCTTAATGTGTTGTGGGTGATGCTTATTGTTATTGCTCGAAGGTGCCTCGTCATTTTCCAGATGGTGAGGATATCCCCAAGACCAACTATTTTTCCCAGTATTACCACTGTTACCTCTCCAGCTCCATGATGATCCCCCCGAGTTCCCATTCGATCCCGCACCACCATTGTTTCCTAGGCCGAAACTCCAGGATGTTCCACCATGTTGGTTACCACCCGCGCTACCCGTTACCATTCCCCCTAATCCTCCTATTCTTCCTCCTATTCCCCATCCTATTCCACCTCCTCCACTTGCCCCTAAAAAAACGTAATAACGGTTCTTGTTGAACAAAAATTAGAGTTTACTAGCTAAAGATTAGGCTTTATTAGTTCTTCTTGACTGGATATTACGAAACTCTATTCAACCACCGTCTAATTTGAATTTAAAATCTCGTCAAAGTCTATTATCTCTTGTCAATGCACTCTACAAATGTTTTAAGGCCCTGTAACACGGTGCAATTTTTCTTGCAACTTGCAACGCAATTCTACTCTTAAGGGATGCAAATTTGTGACAAATGTTAAAAGCTTTGATGGAAACTTGTATTTGCCAATTTTACATCTCCCAAGAGTAGAATTGCATTGCAAGTTGCAAGAAAAATTGCACCGCGTGACATGGCCTTTAGTCTGGACCGTAATAACACATTTTAAAATTTTATTTATGTGTTTGTTTGTGTGGGTCGTCAGCAGTCAAACGCCGTGGTACTTAGATTTTACGTATATTATACAACGTTTCAAAAACATATACTCGAAAGTGAATTGCCTTTGACATTAGCTATATTTGGACCTACATTTTCTGCTTCAAACACAAGTGAACGGGTTGTATCGGAAACTCGAGCTGAAGGAGAAAGTTGTGCGTCTGATAAAACACTTGTGAATTCACTCTCTGATTTTATGGATCTATTGGTGATGTAATTTTTAAAATACATCTTGTGTAAGATGAGAAAATTAAAGTTTATGGAAATCAAGAGAAATCTGTATCACATAAACTTCTCCTTAATCCTTTCTTTTTTTAATTTGTTGGGTTTTTTTTTCATTATTTACGCATTTCACAAGTACTATTGCTATAAATTGATACGGAAAATCGTACCCCATATACTGAACTTTGTCTCTGGTGTATCGCACGTATCGCGTAATACCATATATTCTGTTTGTGATGGTCTTGTACCGCCACTTGCAGGTTGTACACATTTACCATTCGCCATCTTAAGAGATCCACCAGCAGTCATGGAGAAAGCCCTTTTTGGCTTACACCCTTGTGCTATTACCAATGGCGAATCATCGCCACCTTCGCTATCATTTTCTGGCTGAACACAGAAACCAGTTTTATCATGCTTTAGACCTCCACCATCGGCAACTGTAAACTTGGCAAGCTCAGTACCACAAACCTCAGTTGGCACCACTAACTTTGTGCCAGAGCTTGTTTGATCATTCTCAGGATAAAGGCACCGTCCATTTGTAAACTTTAATGCGAATTTTTGACCAAGGGGAAATCCACCTCCTGCTATGAAAAATCCACCTCCTCCACCAGCTCCTCCTATGCTACCCCCACCACCGCCCCCTCCGTAGCCCATCCCTCCTTGACTCATGCCTCCTTGACCAGCCTCTCCTTGACCTGCCCCTCCTTGAATCATCCCTCCTCCACCGATACTTCCTCCACCTATCCCTCCTCCACCTATCTCTCCTCCACCTATCCCTCCTCCACCCATCCCGCCTTCACCCATTCCACCTCCCCCCATTCCACCTCCACCCATCCCTCCGTGGCCCATGCCACCTTCTTGACCCGCTCCTCCTTGAACCATGCCTCCGCCTCCACCACCCAGTCCGCCAGCTCCATCCATAGGTCTTGCATCTAGGCAAAATTAAAATGACATAGAGGATAATCTACACCTGGAAGTTATAAGTGATAGTGAACCGCCTAGAAGTGATAATACTTAATTGGGGGCAGCATGTTTGTATGTTAATCGATCTGGGGCCGGTTGTTCGAAGCTTGTTTAACACTAATCCTGGGTTAATGTTTAACACACTGTTTTAGTTCCTGCATTTCCAGACCTCATTTATGAAGAGATATCTCTAAGTTCGTAGACAAGTGGCTGGGAAACCCAGGATTAAAATAACAGACCAAGAATACCAGACTTAAAAACACATTAAAATATATTTTTGTGCGGTCTGAATCTTTTCAACTGTGTATCAGAATGTAGTCTTTCATTGAGTGTATTTCTACACGAGTGTTTATTTTGAAACTTAAGAAATAAAAACTACTATTGAACCAGAGAAGATTTCTGAAGAAAAGCTAAGTTGCAAGGACATTTACTTTGAATTTACGTTACCTAGGCTAAAGCTATCCGGCGTTTGAACAGCAGGTGCCAGATGATACTTTTCAGTTATGATTTTAGATATTTTTTGAGCAAGAAAGGCCTGGTACTCACTACAAACGTAACTAGAGAAAGGAATGTCAACGTACCTTCTATTTGAAAATTGCTTTCAGGTTTATCACAATTATTCCCAAACACTAGTTTTTCTACAGATGACGGTTCAGTGCCTCCACTTAATGGTTGTACACATTTCCCACTGTCTTTAAGTTTCAGTGAGCCACCAGGAGTCATCGTAAATGCCCACTTTGGGTCACAGCTTTCTGATATCACAATCGGAGTCTCGTCTGTAAGCTCTTCATTCTCTGGTTGTACGCAGAAACCAGTTTTCACATGTTGCAGGTTTCCCGTGTCCGATTTAAGGGTAAACTTAGCTTTGTCAGAACGGCAAGCCTCTGACGGAATCACTAGTTTTGTACCTGAAGACGTTTGACCATCTTCTGGGTAGATACATCGTCCATTGCCAAATTTAAGTGAATATTGTTGACCACCAGGGAATCCTACCATACTACCACCAGTTATTCCAAAATTCATACCACCGAAATTTATATTACCTCCCCAATTCGTGCCACCACCACCTGCACCACCACCCGCACCACCACCCGCACCACCACCCGCACCACCTCCTGCACCTATCACATGAATTCCACCACCGCCCAAACTACCACCCGCACCTCCACCCGCACCTCCACCTGCAGCACCACCGCCTGCAGCACCACCACCACCCGCACCTCCACCTGCAGCACCACCGCCTGCAGCACCACCACCACCCGCACCTCCACCTGCAGCACCACCACCTCCCGCACCGATCATGTGAGTCCAACCACCACCCGCACCTCCACCCTCTCCACCACCACCACCCGCGACACCACCGCCTGCGGCACCACCACCTCCCGCACCGATCATGTGAATCCTACCACCACCTGCCCCTCCACCCCCAGCACCACCGCCTGCAGCACCACCACCACCTGCACCACCACCACCCTGATGAAAACCGCCCCCGGTCTTCCACGAATAACTACCACTAGGACCACCACTCATTCCACCACCAGTGCCACCACCAGTTTGCCCCGTACTCCAGCTGTTCTGATTGCCTCCGCTGTTCCAGGAAAACCCACCAGTAGGACCACTCCAGCTGGTTGACCACTTCTTAACCTTATCGGGACGGTCGGGAGTGTGAATAAATCTTACTTTCCCATCGATCTTAACACGAGTTATTTTAGGATATGGTAAGCAGTCTGTAGAAAGATGAAACATTTATGAAATTGTTTAGCAACTATTATATTTCAATTAAAATTTCTTGTAGCCTTCCTGCCAACACGTTTTTTTTCGGTATTTCTATAAAACTTAGTTTTCAAGAAAAGGCCCATAAATCACTAAAAACACGAAAAATAGAGGTGACCATTTAATCTCTGATATGTAATTTTTTCTGAGCTTTTTGCTGATGCAAGCTAGTAATATTAGCAGAAATATTAAAGAAAAATGTGTTGGCAAGACCCTACAAGAAATCTCAACGCGTTAAAAACATGAAGAAATGCACTTTTTAGTCTTGAAGACACAAAATAAAGCCAAAAATGGAATTGCCTCTCGATATGGTAAGTAAACATGCTATATTTATACCCACCTACAGCTAACTATTCAAAGTGATTTCCCACTCACCTATTTGAACAATTGAAAGCACAAATATAAGAAGTAAAACTAGTGGCAGAGATACAAGAACAACTTTTGCCATTGCTAGCAATGCACCTGTTTGAAGAAGAAATAACACAAAGCAGCATTAGTTCAGTTCATCATGTGTCGAAATTAATAAAGAGCTAAACAATTTCTCAATTAAAATTCCCCAGTGGGGAAAACGATGTATCTATTGTGTTTAATTCAGGGTGACTATCTTGTCAGAAAAAATAGTAAAGAGGAATAATTACCTGTTTTCCGTTAATTCGTTTATCATAAATATCCGTTAATTCGTTTACCATAAATCTTATAAAAAACCCCTTTAGCTTCGGAACTTTTATCCCCTTTTGTTCAGAATGAGCACAGTTGAAGTGAAAATATAACAGCTTGTGGCACATTTAGACATTTTCTACGCTTTTCAATTTCTGTTTGTTGTTTTAATAAGACACCTGAGAGAGTACTGTACAAAACCGGTAGTAAATAAGCTACGAGCATCAATAGACAAGTAAAATTCATTTTCTTGCTTAAGTTATAGGTTTCTAAAGAGGTTTGGGAAGGTTAATTTGACTACTAGAACTCTGATGTTTTCTTTGTTGCACCTTTTCTGTGTTTAGGTAAAAAAATCTGTTTGACTTACAAACAAAGCAAATAGTTTTTGAAACTTTTTATCTTTGATTATTAGCTTACAACGTTTTAAATTTCTCAGTATACAGCTACCAGAAAACCATCACTGTCCTTACAAATTTGATTCAAGAAAACATGTGAGCTATCATAAAACGCAAAGTGACAACAAATGCAAGAATGTCACAAGTAATTATAACACCTGTTTCTGCGCGGTTTTGGTCCAAAATTGGTTGGTTTATACACTGCATGACACCGCTTGTTTTGTCTTTGTTGTATTCAAGTGAATTTAAATTTGAAGTTAGTTTAAGTTATTTTTCTGAAGTGACCACTGGAGGAACGTCTTCACGCCAGTTCAGGTTAATTTTGACATTTTTGTGTAATTGTTTGATACACTAGTGCATGATAAAGACAAATATAATCGCGGGCACGTCGTTTTAGCACAGGTAGTTTTAGGAAACTAATTGCCATTAAGCTGCTTAAAATATAAGAGAAGATATCGTATATTTAAGGACATTGATCAGGGAAAGCACCTAGTTTCACATCGAAATTTGAATTCAAAATCTAGTTAGAGAGTATTTATTTCATGAAACATTTACGAAAACAAACTTTGTGTCAATAGATTTTACCAGTTTACTGTACAAAGTTTACCTGTTTACTTTTATTGTTTCTCAAAGGTTTAAATATTCTGCTGTAGATAAACGTCTGCTGAGACCTTGATGCTTGGAGTATAATCACGAAGAATCCACCTTGATTAGCTAATGAATATCAGATCATTTTATAACTGGGACTCTCAATCGGTGGAATGATACGCTTGGATCACTTTGTTTTACTCTTACTTTTCTTGCAAATAACAGGTAAAAAATAGTCCTCTTCTCCCTATTTTTGTTGCATTCTCTATACCGAGTAGTCTCAAGGTCTTTGCATGTTTTTTTTTTTGCTTTTTTTATCTCAGGATACAAGAGTACTCCTATCAAAGAAGTCAAGGCAGATCGTAAATTACTAACTGCAGTACTGGGTTACAGGAAAGGTCAGTCCATCGAGCACATGTAATGTAACTACAAATTACCTGTACGCATTAGAACTAATGGCTATAGCTATTTCATGTCAATAAAATTTGCCCATTTACGTTTCTTTCTGTAGTGACACTGAAGCGAAAAGATATTCCCTAGATTGGTCCATTAGGAAGAAAAATGTATAACTGACAGAATCATTCTATTTAATAATCTTCCCTGTAGGTTTGGCAACTCAACGCGGAGGAAGACCACTTTCTGACTTAGAGCAGGAATCGAAGTTGCCCGGGGGGCTGCCTGCAAGTAACCAACCTACAAGATATTCTACACCTCCAGAATCTGTGCAGACTGAAGTAAACAAAGGGGGTGACATGCCAGGAAATAGCGGGGTAACAGGGAGTAATTATAAACCTGGTGTGAAACCCATTAGTGTTCCGGGAACTGGAGACCTTAAGAGAGCAACTAATTCGGAGAAATCGCATATCTCACCATTGATCGAGCAACACGAAACAGGATCTCAGGGATCATTGGCGGGTTTAGTAGGTCAACAGATGTCACCTACTCCTGCGCCTCATTGTCCTCCATGTACTGGTAATGAAATTCAAACGCAAAGTTTCGAGACTCCTAGGGGCACAGAAACCTTACCTGACACCCCAATTCCCAGTAATAAAGGTCAGCCTGATAAACCTGGCAGTTCTGCTGAAGGAAATTCTGCTAATGAACCAGATAAACAAGTTAATCAGGCAAATCCTGCTGAAACAAGTAAACCTGCCAGTTCTACTGAAGTTAACCCTGTTAGACCAGACAATCCTGTTGCAAATTCTAACAAACCAGACAAACCGAATGAACAAGTAGTCGACCAAGGTAATCCTGTCCAACCAGGTAAGCCTACTGGACAAGCAAATAATCTTGCTAGACCAGAAAAGCTTGTTGATCCGGGTAAGCCATCACAATCTCCTGGAGACATCTCATCTTGTAAGGAAAAACAATGTCCTTCTTGCCCGTGTCCAAATAAAGAAAGTGGAGAACAACAAAAACCTGAGAGCTCTCAAGGAAGCCAGTCACAAAGTGCTGAAGCAAGTAACAGTTCACCAAGTGGTAATGAAGTATCGCAAGGGCAACCAAGTGGTAAAGCTGTATCACAAGAGGTAGGCGGTAATAAAGGGGTGCCACAGGCGCAACCAAGTGAGAGCAGCAATGTGGTCCCACCTGAATCTGCGGGTGTTGCTGGTGGAACGAATCCTAACCAAAACCCGCCCGAAAGTCAAAATGGTGGAAATAAGTTAGGGTCACAAGGTGTCAACGAGGGTGGCAACAATCCGAGCGTCAATCAACCGACTAGAGAAAACGAATCTGGTAAAGCTGAAAATCCTACTGGCACTAGCACTGATGGTGGCGCTGAGGGATCGCCAACAGGATCTCAAGGTGGCTCTAAGGGATCGCAAAGGGTATCAGGTACTGCGGGTCCATCACAAAGTGCAGGTAATTCTGGGTTGACTGGGGCAACACAAGGCACTCAAGCAGGGCAAACAGGAACAACGCAGGGTGCAAGCGAACAAGGGGGTACATCTGGTAGTATCCCAGAAGGTGGTGCGTTTGTTGAAGGTGAGTGTACTAATGACTAACTGATTGAGATTGAGGGCAGTATGGGAAAATATCAAACCCTTGTGTTAGTGTATCAATGCCTCGCTATGGCAGTAACACCTCGGTTTGATATCTTTCCGCTGCAGTGACCTCATTCTCAGTTGTTACTATTACTTAAGTTTGTTTATTATTACTTGATAGAAGCTAACGGTGGAACAGCATTACTTTCTATACATGGTCTGCATCAGACACCTAAATCCTTTTGTTTATTCAGGTCTAGATATATTTCAACAAAGCGCATTGGAGGCGCACAACAAGTATCGCAAGTTTCATAGTTCTTTTCCACTCAAACTGAACCGTGAAATGGCCGCTCAAGCCACGGAGTACGCTAAGACGCTTGCTAAATCAAGCATTAACCATGTTGAGCATTCATTGAAATCCTCCAGGGATAACCAAGGAGAGAATATTTATGCCGCTTGTGGGACTAATCCATCTGGCGCTGACGTCACTAAGGAGTGGTAAGAATTCCGAGGAAGTTTGGGGCCGAGAAGGGGAAGGTGTGAGAAAGGACTATTGTAAGAATCATTCTCACATTTGACCGTTAGCTCTCATCAACAACCGTCAACTTGTCTTTGCTCAAATATTGATGTGAACTAAGCTGACGAGACTTTCCATGCACATACGATAAAACTACTGTGTTTAAATTTAGTTGCATGTATCTTTAGTTGGAGTTTGTCCTACCCATAGCTTTACCTGAGTACCTGACCACGAGAGTTGTCTTGCGAACTCTCGCTCCTCAACTCTTGGTCCATAGTTACAGTTTATTGCATATTTTATATTTTTTTCTTGTAAGGTACAAAGAATTATGCAACTATAACTACAAGACAAATGTCGCGATCGACGCCACAAAACCAATTGGTCATTTCACTCAAATTATTTGGAAATCAAGCACGGAGCTCGGCATTGGTAGAGCATACGGAGCGAAGCAAGACTGCGTGTATATTGTAGCGCGGTACAAACCACCGGGGAATATTATCGGCTCTGAGTCAGCTAACATTGCGCGCGGCTCGATGGACGGTGAATATTGCGGTCGAGAGTTTATGGCATTGAATAAGCAGGAAAATGGTGGAAAAGAAGGCATAGCGAGGCCTGATCAAAGTGGTAACGAAGATCCTCGGCAGGAATCAGGAGTCAACAGCCAGGGACAAAATGGCAATGCAGGTAATTCTGAAACAAGACCATCTGAGGAGAGTAATGTTAATCAAGGAGCAAAGCAAAATAGCGAAAGCTCTAACACCGGCACTAATCCATCCGAAAGCAGCAGCCTTGCGGGCAATCAAGGCAATACTAACAATGTACCCAACAAAGCAATCCAATCTGACTTTACCAGAAACAGCGTGAAAGGAAGTCCGACGCAAAGGATGAATGAACACTCACAGCTGAACGCCATTGTTGGAAGGAGCACTAGCAAAGGCATTAGGACTCCATTCTTGCCAGCCTACTTGCAAAAATCAGTTTTAGAAAGCACTAATAAACGCTAAAAAGGTATTTTTGCATAAAATACCCTAACAAATTTTTGATAATATTGTAAACGCATTGAGGCTTTGCAAAATGCGTCCTAAGAACTGTTATTATTATTATTATTATTATTATTATTATTATTATTATTATTATTATTATTATTATTATTATTATTATTATTATTATTATTATTATTATTATTATTATTATTATTATTATTATTATTATTATTATTATTATTATTATCATTATTATTATTATCATTATTATTATTATTATTATTATTATTATTATTATTATTATTACAAAGGACTACGGAACAGATTGAGTGAATCGCCTAATGAGTGGACGGGGCGTTGTTTAACCCTCCGAGTTGTTGCACTAGAAAGCTAAAAATCATAGATAATTCTCTACTAGTAATATTGCTTGAATGATTGTAAAGTATGATTAAAATATGTAGTAAATGTATTTTCAAATGAATTTTTATAGCAATTTGCATTTCCCGCCCAAATATTACGCAATGTTAACCTCTTACATAAGTGATTACATAACGTTTCGGCTGTTTTTGTAAACAACATGCAACATGGCTGCACGAAAGGTCCTAGTTGGTGAGTACTTTGTACTTTCATCTTGTATCTTGTACAATGATTGCTAATTTTTTGTTTTTAATCGAAGTGATTTTAATATCATGGTTAAAAGTCAAAAAGCCTATGTTGGGCTTAGGCTATCAACTGCTATTAATACATGGGAAGCAATCAGGAATTATGCGTGGTAATTTATACTGGGGTCACATCACTCACATGTTGCACTTGTAGGTGGCGGAAATGGTTTTATTGGCTCAGCTGTTTGTAACTCACTAAAGAAACGTGGCTATGAGGTGGTTGTATTATCAAGAACACCAGGACATTCAAAAATAACCTGGGTAACTTAAGCAAATCCAGCTTGCTTTGCTTAATAAACTGAGCTTTGCCAAAGTCTGAATTTTGGTGGTAGAGGTTGATGTACTACTTTATACCCTTCTATTATAGAGTGATTTAAAGAAAAATCGTGAATTACCTGAATGTCATGCAGTTATTAATCTTGCTGGAGAAAATATTCTAAATCCAATGAGAAGGTTAATTTAGAAGTTTTCTGAGGTGCTTTTTATAGGTTCAGTTACACTACATGTGCTGATTAAAATTGATAATAAAATATTCATTTACTAGATGGAACGAAGCTTATAAACAAGATGTAATAAAAAGTCGCATTGAAACAAATAACATCTTGACTGAGCTGATCAAGACAGCAGATAAACCACCAGCAGTTTGGATCTCGTCATCTGCAATAGGTGGGAAACATTGGTTAAAATTGAACAGTGTAGGCAGGGTTGGAAAAATAGTGTAAAAAACAGAATGTAATGGAACAGAATAGAATCAGTTCAAAACAGAATTTGGAAAGATAGTAAAAGAGAAATGATGAGGACAATGGCAAACTAAAATTTCATCATATTTCCAAATCAGGGTATTACCAAACAAGTGAAACAGCTGAATATACAGAAGATGCACCTCCCCAGCCTGATGACAGTTTTGTCACCAAACTTTGCTACGACTGGGAACAATCGGCCATACTGCCTGCAGATCATGCAACTCGGCAAGTTACAGTTAGAATAGGTCTGGTTCTTGGCCGTGATGGAGGTGCTTTGAAATCCATGATATGGCCATTCTGGTTTGGCCTTGGAGGTAGGAAGGAGTGCTAGTGCACTGTGGAATAGGGTGATTCTCCTGTCACACACATGACATGATAGTTCCATTCATCTTCATGGTTTTTATGAAACTAAAAACAACAACAAGATCATCAACAAATAGATAACAGTAACTTTTGCAGTGTTTATGTAGCATTAATAGCATATTGCAAGACGTTTAGTAGTATCTTGTTGTATCTAGTAGTATCCTGTCTTCAGTGCTAAGCTACAATATGGCTAGCTACTTAGCTCATTAGTAAATAGACCTTGAACTTCTAACATCAACATGCATTTTGACCTCTTCTGATTCAGGAGTCATTGGGAGTGGCAGACAAATTATGTCTTGGATTCACATTGCAGACATGGTTGGGATACTTGTACATGCTTTGGAGAATGATAATGCCCGAGGTGTTTTAAATGCTACTGCTCCACAACCTGTCACAAACGAAGAGTTTACCACAGCACTTGCCAGCGCATTGTGGCGACCTGCATTCATTCCTGTACCAGGTTTTGCTGTGAACATGATTTTTGGTCATGAACGAGGAATTATGTTACTTGAGGGGCAAAAAGTGATTCCAAAAAGAACAATGGAATCCGGATTTAGTTTTATGTTTCCAGATATTAAGTCTTGTTTGTTAGATATTCTAAAGTGAGAGTCAAAAGTTGTTTATGGTAAAGTAATTGTCTATTGTGTTACGCTAAGCTCTTTAAATACTAGTTTATTTTGTTTTCATGTGTTATCATTGATATATAAGAGTCTGTTCAGTTCTTGAAGTGCACCTAGTGCTTTATATAACACAGCAAATACACAATTGTTTCAGTGCTTTGTATATTAAACTTAAAATTAAGTTTGCTTAAATAGAAATAGGTTTGTAAATTTATCAACCTCGTAGCCAGGGCATTTTACTACAGCAAAAATTACCCTGGCCTCCGCCGGTCACGTGACACCCTGAATTTTGGTGTGTTCAGTATGATAATTTATTTTGGAAAAATTAATTACGAAAAGTTATGCTGTTTCAAGATTTGCAGCTATTATTGCCGTGGTAAAATGCCCTGGGTACGAGGTTGTAAATTTATTATTTCTGTGAACTATCCGACCACATTGGTAAGAGATCACCTTCTGGGAAACCATGTATGAGTAGCAATAATACAACCATAACTAACAATGGTAGCATTACATAAAGCACAAGTGTTTCTTTTATACCACTATGAAAGTTGACAAATATCCTGTCTTGAGTACATTGCATAAATCCATTACACAACTCTATTGAAACGTATGTACGCTTGGGAACTTTTGGTGATGGTAAAGATACCAGGTGAATGCCTGGTTTATAATAGTTGCTGAGATAATGATTAACTTCAGCTTCTGCAGAGTAACTAATGACAACCTTGTATTCTTTATTTTCATTAAGGCCACCATGAATTTCAAATTCTACAACAAAACTGGTGGACGAAACTGTGTGTATCTGATTTGTAGCTTTTGTGAATACAATTCCAAATCCTGGTTGGATTTTACTGCCATTTATGCCCACATAAGAATATGATAAAATGGCTCCATCAGAGGTTGAGACAATGAAAGATGTACTTTTCCTGTCATAAATGATGGGTGCATATGAGATTTCCTCTGTCGGAATAACTTCAAGACATTGAGTACTTCCACCAAGGATATTTAAATTTCCTCCTGACATGATATACATGTTGACAAAGCCATCTGTTTCGGCCTGAAACAAGATGTGTGAATGAATATCGTTGCCTAACGACATTGGCCAGTTTGGTAAAACTTGGCCAGTTTGACCATCTAAAACCCATATATAACCATCGTTAGTTGCAATAACGACCTCTACAGCATGATCACCATTAATATCATAAAGCTGGGCTCCTGCAGTGACAGTCCCAGAAACAGTAGCCTCCCATAGTAATTTGTCTCTGTTATAGCACATTACATTTGCACTCCCATCAACAGCAACAACTTCCAAACCTTCATCACTGTTTATATCACCAACTGCAATTTCACCAGCAATAGAATCAGACAAATGAAATGGACTTGCATATTTGCCATCTTTCTTCCAAACATGAAGTTTCCCTGATAAGCTACCTATTATAACTTCATTACTCCCATAATTACCGTCTAAATCAACAACCGTCGGCGAGGATAGCAGATAACTAGGCAAGCTACTAGATTTCATTGTTAACTCAAAGGTTGTATTGTATATAATGCCCCTCGTCTGTAGGTCAATAACTATTAAACCACATGCTTGATAAAAGTCAAGATCAGCTCTATCTAAAGATAAATTTAACAGTCTTTGGTTATCAAATTTAACATCGGCATCAAAATAATAATTAACTGGTATAACAAGATCACTGTTTATTCCATCACCAGTAAAATCACCAATGACAGGCGTTGATAAAACATGGGTGTCAAGCAAGACAAATGACCTAAACTTTGTGTGATAATTTTCATTATATTCGTCTGTAGTAATAAACTTCGTATTTTTCTCTGGACTTAAGTCATGTTCTGAGGGGGTGCCATCTATATCCATAACATACCATTTGCGTTTTACCATCAGCTGTGGCAGGGGGGTGGTGAATCTGTTCAACACTGTCCCATCTTGTGATACAAATAGAATTTTACCACTGGCTGTTGTAAGCAAAATATCCATTGAGCCATCTTGATTGATGTCGTATAACAAAGGCCCAGAGTAGAAAGACTCTTCAGGGAAATGCAGGGGCCATTGTGAAGCTTCTTGTCCCGTTGCAAGGTCAATAACACTTACACTGCCATCCAGAGTTGTGACAACCAAGTCATTCTTGTCGTTTTTGTTTAGTTTTGCAAGCAAGGGCGCCGAGACAACAGCTGAATCACTTATACTAACTGTCCAGCTTAATTTGAGCTCCTTATGACAAGATTTAGTGAAGGATTGTTGTAAAATTTGAAAAAAAATTAAAATTTTAGAATAATAAACGATAAGCATGTTTACCCCTTGCACGCTTTACGGCGCAGAGCGTCATGTAGCCGCAAAAAATGTCGATGAGGACTATTCACACAATTGCGTAATATATTCAATTTATTCCTGGTATGTGTGTTTCATAACTGCCAAAATAATTAATGATAAAATGGAAAGTTTAATATGAAGTGAAGAGTTAGTTACGTCCGAACTACGCCCACTTTTCCCAATGACCACACCCAATTTCTTAACTCTCCCAATGTTTCTTTATACTAACATGATAGAGTTCTCATTCTCATTTCCAAATTAAAACCTATGAACTTGACCTGGTATTTTGATATACCGGTAATATGTAGTCACTCAATTCTTACTTTGACATATTGTTTTTCAAACTCTTTTAGTATTCGTCCCTTCTTTTTAAATTTTTACCGTTTGTAATATAATACTTAGTTATCATGTATATAGATACAACTTATGTTTATTCATTATATATAGCTCTGATGATGTTGCGGTGTAGCGACGTGGCTCTCTCTTGCCAACATTTGTCAAGATGATTGAGTGTTGTTGCTCTTTCATAACTCTGATCCGCATACACGATTCTGACGATGAAGAGAATTAAATACGCGTAAGCTTTTGGGAAAAAAGTTTTCTCAAAGATTTTCTTCTTTTCTTCTCTCTTCTTCAGAACTCTCTTCTTCAATCCTGAACGCGGCTCAGAGTCATAACTCTCGAACATCTTCATAAATATTGGCAAGAGAGAGAGAGAGTTACGTCAAATACAACTCTCATGTTAGTTCAAGGAAACTTCAGGAGAGCTTAGAAATTGGGTGTGGTCATTGGGAAAAGTGGGCGTGGCTCGGAGGTTATAACTCTCCACTTCATAACTCTCTCTTTAGTCATACACCAGATTAAAATTTTGTTTTGAAATAATTTCCTCCTTCGGCTCACTTGACTTATTATGTTCTCACTCGTAGATGTGCGGATTTACCTAACAGGCTACTGTCTAAATCAAAGGGGTCTAAGATACCTATGCCTAGCCTGTGCACAGACCGGAATCGACGATGACGATGTAAAGCACTTTACTCTTCTAGAGTTTGGTCCAATTTACATCCTTATCCGAGAAGACGCGAAGTACTTAACATTTACCGATGTACTTGTAAAGGAAGCACGTTTCAATTACTTGAGACCTTTTAGTGAATGTTCGACCAAGTCCTGAAACCTGCCTTCCCAGCTTGAAAGATAAGAGTGGTCAGTAGGCAGGCGTAATTTGGAAACCAGGTTAATTAGAAAACTCCGCATAAACTGCACGTGAAATTCCGCTTCCGTTTTTTCTGCCACCCGCAATTTTTATCTCACTGCCGCAATCTCAAACGAGATAGTTCAGCGGCAAAACACATTACGACGCATGCGTCTCGCGAATCGAGATTATCGCGGGACAAAACAAAACGAAATTTCTCAAAGAGATATTTTTGTTTGTTTTTACTAATATTTGGAGTAAAATTTTAGACTTTCAGACCGTTTTTCTTGCTCAATTCATCAACCGAATATAGAAGAGACGAATATTTGTGTCCTGAGGATGTAGAACTTTCCCGTTTGGTAAGAATTGGCCTGCTCGAAGAACTGTCATTAAAACAGGTGCGAGAAGGAAGCCGGGCAAAATACTGGATGTACGCGTTAATTTGTATGATGTCAAGGTGTGTTTGACCAGATTGCTTCAGATGTTGATGAATCTGAAAATGGAGATTTCAAGGCGATTTTTTACGGTGTCTTTGTTGGTGGAAGAGAAAACGTGAATGTGTATAATAGTCAGTAAATCTTGCCCCAAATATGGATGGAGGTATGTTTATAATGTAATAATAATAATTATTATTCATTGTACTATATTCCTATTTTCTCATTGGTTGAGAGCCTACAGACGAAATAAGTCTCGTATCTGTCAAGATCAAATTTTGACCTTGAAAAAACAACCCACTAGGTGTCTGTTAAATTGGCCTTGAATATACTTAAATTCATGAATACAGATAGACCACTTGGTGAAGTTCAAGAAAGGCAAGCCATAGCCAAACTTGATCGGGAAGACCTGGAAGATAAATTTCTTCGTCTGAGAGAACAAAACCTTGTAAGTGATCATTCATTAGTGACCATAATCATGACTTCAATTTTGTTTCATTACAACTCAGAAAAGGCATTGAAAGCCACTTTTATTATGATAGGAACTGAAGAAATATGCAAGAAAGCAAGAGGATAAGATTAAACGGTTTTTAAAATTTTGTGTCGCTAGTTTTTTAACTCCTGGCAATTTTTGGTGTTTACCAACGCAAACCTTTTTTACTCTTTCCAGTATGGCTACAAAGCTTTTACGTCTTGTTGCTGATAAGAAAAAAGTGGATGGAGGAGATGGGGGTAACGCTGTTCAATCATGTTCAAAATTTACTTTGAGTAATTTCCAGCCCTGTGTTTGACATATTTGTTGATTCCTCTAAATCTGTCTCAGGCCCATCTGCTAATCTACTGCTTTGTAAAACTAAAAATAATACAATCTGAGCTTTTTAACATATACCAACAACACTTTGCCAGGAAAACGAGATTTTGAACTGGAAGAAAAAATGGAAGAAATGCAAGAGCAAATGAGAGAGTTGGAAAAACAAAATGCTCATCTCAAGAACAAGGTCTTTTAAATATTGTTTATAAACATAAATACTGAAAGACTGCTAACACAGCTAGTGGAAATTGTTTAAAGACAGCATTACAATATTAGTTGTTATTATAATAGTACTATGTAATGAGTAGATGCACGAATGTTAGCATTGTTACATATGCTGGACATATATTTTTTATTGTTTCATATCTCTGAGGACGGTTCTGAAATAGAATTGAAACACTGCGCGTCCTCAAAGACAAGCGTTAAGTCGTCACGAAAATATTTCGTGCACTTAAATTGGACAAGACTCGCTGCCAATCCCAGTTGGCTCGATAGCTCAATTGGTGGAGCGGCTGTCTAGAAACCCGAAGATGCGAGTTCAAATCCCAATGGAGACAACGAATTTTTCGTTGTTCTTTGCAGTGTCAGATCAATATGAATCTAGTTTTTCATATCTCTGAGGATGGTCCTAAAATAGACTTGATATTTTAAATGATCATGTATCAGAATGATCTAAATTCTATTGTATATTAATTGTAGCTTACGCTTGCAAAGCAGTCTCACAGTGGACCAAAACGACCATCACCTTACGGTCACGTCAAAGCCAAAGTTAATTCGGTAATAAATATAGTTCTGAGCTTTGCTTCAATCATTGCTAATGGTGAGAAACTGAAATGAGATATGCAAGATTGATGAGAATGCCAACTAGATTGCTTGCACGTTCTAAGCTAGTTCAAATTTCTAATTATTCTTCCCCTCATCAAGTATTGTAACAATAAGCATTACTCAGTTGTTAAAATTCCCAAACATGGCCACAAACAGTTTAAGAATAATAGATAACGATCTATGTGTGATCTATATATTAATGATTTTTTCAAATTAAAATATAATTTTGTGGAAACACCACGTAAGCTTATTATCGTACAGCTTTTGATCCGTAAGCTCGGATCTTCATCAGTGCTAATAGTAATGCGTTATTAATAGTGCATTACTATCAGCACTGATGAAGATCCGAGCTTACGGATCGAAAGCGTTACGATAGTAAACTTGGTGTTTCAAAAAATTATATTTTGATTTTGTTGACTCAATAAATGAGCTGTAACTTCAACAAAATCTCAGATTTTGCCTTCCCACTCTTTGCTCCAAGGGTGTGCACAGCCGTACCAAGTCTTCTCAACAACACAGAATTAATCAAAACTTACGTGTTCAAGGAGACTTCAAGTATGTAATACGCTGAAAATTAAAATGCTTGCTGAATTACTGTACGTTCTGAAATTCATGGGGAATGTTTGGAAATGCAGCCTGTCGCAATGACGGTAATTGTGAACTGACTTGGCTGAATATAATTTTACTGTAGATCACCAAGACATGTTCCTCCACCAATTTTGCCACAACCAAGGTACAGTTGGCGACAGTTAGGGACGTTATGTGTGCTACCTAGTAATATGTAGATAGTAATATGCAGTGCACTGTGAAGACTGACAAACAGACCGTCCTAATATGAACAAGTTTTATGACTTCTGGAGCAACTGTGCTGATCAGTATTTATCCGTAATTTTTTACAAATGCAATTTCTATAGTTTTATTGTCTTGGTCGGCCAATCACAGCAGCTGTATTGTCTTGGTCAGCCAATCACAGCAGCTGTATTGTCTTGGTCAGCCAATCACAGCAGCTGTATTGTCTTGGTCAGCCAATCACAGCAGCTGTATTGTCTTGGTCAGCCAATCAAACAGCAGTTGTATTGTCTTGGTCAGCCAATCACTGCAGCTGTATTGTCTTGGTCAGCCAATCACAGCAGCTGTATTGTCTTGGTCAGCCAATCACAGCAGCTGTATTGTCTTGATCAGCCAATCACAGCAGCTTTATTGTCTTGATCAGCCAATCAAAGCAGCTGTATTGTCTTGGTCAGCCAATCACAGCAGCTGTTCGTGTATGTTGGTTGCGACTGAAAAACTCTGTGTTCAAGTCAGAACCAATTTGTAGTTGTTTGAAGGATGCTGCAATATTCGCTGTAATACCAATATGATTAACTGCATGCCCATTTTTTATCAATTAAGAATTCAAGCAAATTTAAAAAAGCCATTAATTCAATTTTGTATTCAGTGCTTTTAATTTTTAATTCCTCCAGATACGGACACAGTCTTCTTGAAGAAGCAAGAATTGAAAAAGAAGAACTGTAAGAGTATAACATGACAGTTGTAGTAGTACACTATTTATTCAGACTATAATCTATTTATATTTTCCTACCCTTGTGTTCTTATTTTCTCGCCATGTACTAAAACCCGAAACGTCCAACCGAAACCACAGAAGCGAAACGCCCAAAACGATAAAATAGAATATGTAACTTGTTATGTATATATTCATATGTGTTTGCTTCGTTCCTTCAAAAAAACCCCATTAAAATTTTAAATGAATGGGGCAAACACGTATAAATATACCTAACCATTTATTTTATTGCATTTCGGTCGTTTCGTTTTAGTGGTTTCGTTTCGACGTTTCGGATTTTAGTACATGCCTATTTTTCACTATACAGAGAACAAGTAATTCATTCCTTACAAGATAATATCAGATTGTTGGAGGAAGATCGTCGTGAACTCAGAGATGAAGTAAAAACTCCATAAAAATATTTATATCGTGTATTTTATGATCTGAGTAATTGCATATTGATTTAGCTAAGCAGGAAAAGTTTTTGGAAAGAGGCTTTAAAATGGACGAATTATTTTTTTTTACTTTAGCTTCGTCAGAAAGAAAGAGATCATGAATTGGTTATGACGAAAGTGCGAGAGCAACTCTCTGGTGCTCAAAGGTATCCTTGACATCACAGTAGTAACTCAACTTTCCTGCCGAGTTTCACGCTAATGCGATTATCAAGCGATTGTCCGTGACCGTATATGTAAAAAATCTACACTTCTGTGTAAGAACTCTGTTAGAACTGTCTGGTAAATCTGTAAAAACATGTTCAGAAGTAAAGTGTACATAATGTTTACGATGTTTAGAGAAACTATACAAGAAAATGTGGATATGATAAAACTACAACGTGAAGTTAAAGAAAAAGCAAGCAAGTTGCAAGCAGTGGAGTCGAAGTATCTAAGTCTAAACGAGGTATACGGTTATGTAAATTCCACAGTGTATTCCTGGCGCCAGTTGTTCAAAAGCCGTTTAGCTGAATCATCAGTTTAATAATATTATATTCAAACCAAGGAAATTTCCCGACAGCTTCTTCATGATGATGTCTTCAGGACGTCAGAAATCTCATGGATCAACAGTATAGTCAAGGTTTCTGAGGTTTGGAAATGAACATTTGTGTAGAATACAAAAACTAAAACAGTTGATGAAACCTTATGCTGGGTTTAGCGCCAGCTCATCTTTGAACAACTGGTATCACGAGTAATTTAACCATCACTGACAATGTGCTTCAGGTGGAAATACCATTTGTTGCACGTTCTCCTTGATCCCACGAATGTGCCAACTCTCTAAATGATGTTTAGAATTTAACAAAAATGAAAGAAAGTCATTCACAAGTTCTGGAAAATATGGATCAACTAAACGCGAAATTGAAAGAGGTATTTTTCATAGAACCACGTATATACCTGTATGTAGCTGAGAAGTTTAATAACAGGGCGAAGAGATATGGTCCACGTTGGTCTTTAATCTTCTTACTATAATTGGAAAAAATGCACGATGTAACGTACAAGTTGGCATATAAATTTGATTTCTTTGTGAACCAGGAGCAAGCGAAGTGTGTGATGTATCAAAATGAATTGAAAAACAGTAGTGTGACATCGAGGACACTTGTGGAGGTTTGTACGGCGGGCTGTGTTAATGCATGTTAGTAATAAAACATCTTAGAATGTCATTTCAGTGTATTTCAATTCCATTTTCAACAGCAACAACAAATGATTGATGATTTAAAAGCAGAACGTGAGATATTAAGACAAGCCAATGAAAACCTTGTGAAAAGGTAAAGACTGGTGACCTCTACGATGTGCTCATATAGTTTGAACTTCACTTGCCATTAAACACCTGCATGCGCCGGTTGTTCGAAGCCCGTTAAGCGTAAACGGTGGATAAATAAAAATTAAATAACACTCTTACATCACTCGTTAAACAGTTAACTTAAATATTTTGCAGTAAATATGTAGTTGTAAGCATAATTATTCTATTAAGGTTCAAAACTTTCAGTTTTGTTGTTGAATGAATCTATAAACTTGGTTTCTATTTTGAGCTTAACCACCGTTTAAGCTAAACGGCCTTCGAACAACCAACCCCAGGGTCCGGTTGTTCGTAGCCTGTTTAGCTTAAACCGCGGATAACTCTTAATTTAAATTGTATTCCCATTCGTCTTGTAAAAGAGTGAACGTTAATTTTAAACACTAACTATGTAGTCGCCTGCATTAGTGTTCATTTCAGACGAAAAAGTTTTAGTTTGATTTTTAAATAAATACATTAATTTGCGTGATATTTAGGACTTATCCGTCGTTTAAGCTAAACGGGCTTCGAACAACCGGCCCCTGTTGTTCACAGCTCTCTGCATGTAAATTTCATCCTTGATTCTTCAGTGCGTTTGACTCGGATAGAGAAAGACAACATCAAGCTCTTGAGAGACAATTAAAGGTATTTCTTAGAGGAACTCAATTGTACGTACTGTACATACTTTACTAGTATTTGTAATCAGTCCATTTCAATCTTCGTTGGTATGGAATATGGATGTATGGATTGTCCATCTAAGTTGTGCAAACAATTTTCAAATTGTTAGGTCGAAATTGCTACGCTTGAAGCAACTGTAAAATCTGAATTAGAAGAGAAGAATGAGGTCTTGGATCAACTAATGAAAGAAAGAGGTAAAATTTGATGCGATTCCATCGGACTTTTCATTCATTTAAACATAACCATGATACTGAGAGTAAACATGTCTTTGATTATAATGATACCTGGTTGTTGTAAACAAACTGACTGTATACAGGTAAATAATGAGTATTTTTATTGATGTCCTGAATGTGCTCGGATGTCGAAAAATATCTATCCTTTATTTTTCTAGAGTCAAATGAAGCGCTACATGAAGAGATTCGGGATCTTAAAGTAAATCACTTTTCCTTGAAAGAAAAACATGACGAAGTGTCGGAAAAGATGAGATTTTTCACCAAGGTATAGTTTGTTGAATGGTGATTTGAACAATTATTCTCAGCCGTTGTACTTCACAATCATGTAGCTTTGAGATTCTCGTCTTAGACAGCGTTCATTTAGAAAATAAACTTTAAATGATACTGTAAGTTGGCTCGTTTTTTGAGTTGTTGGAAAACATTTGCAACTTGTACGTTGGCAGATATAAAACTTTGTGCTGCGCCTTGGTAAAATCTTAATTTAATGTTTGATAAACAACTCCTGCTTGTGATTTAAATAAAACCTTTAGTTGAATTTTTATAAGTAGATAGTGGGGCATTCATATGAGTGAAAAATATTTCAATGCTTCTAGGAAAGTGCAGTGGATGTTCAGGAACTCGAAGAAGCTTTGACATTAATAAAGGTATTGCTTTGAATTGTAAATTTTCTTCAAGAAGAAGCCGGATTCTATAAATGGAATTGTAAAAAGGAATCTTAACGCCGCTGAATTTTTCGTTTTTTAAAATGAATGTGATATCTCCATTTTTCGAAATGAATGTGATACCTTCATTTTTCAAAATGTCTATCTAGAGAAGAAAAGAAACTGGAAGTCAAGATCTCGATTTTCTGGACAAAGTTGACGACGAAATTGACACAGGTGTGTTGTGATGTTGATGTTATTAGCTTTAAACTACAAGTTGATTATTTCTCATGGTGCTGTACTTTAAATACTTTTTCTCAGACGCTCAAAAACGTATCCAGGATATGCAGATATCTCACGCAGACACAATTAACGAACTCGAGAAGACGAGGAATATGTTAGTTTTACAACACAAGATAAATAAAGATTATCAAACAGAGGTACAAGCTCATCAAAAATATTTTCCTGAAGTCATGTGTCCACTTACGAGCATTCCCCTCAGGACAATAACGCATAGAAATGGTTCTTATGTTTTAAAGCGATTAACTCGGCGAAATAGTGCGCCCCCCTTTCCCAGCTCTGGGCAGATGGGGTGCAGGGGTTATGATGAAGCAAATAGTATTACCTATATACTGTATTGTTTTTCCTCGTGTGCAGGTGGAGAGAGTAACAAGCAAGATGGTGGAAGACAAGAAGGAATACGATCTACGTCTCCAAGAGTATGCACAGCTCTTGGATATCAGAGCGGAAAGAATAAAGGTGGTTACCTCAAAAAATTTTTTCTTCAGTTATTGTAATGGAAAGTGAAACTTCATTTAAAGAGTGTAAAAACGCTTTAGAATCGTTGATTGATAAACTAGTTGCCCTCAAATTTCTGGCATATCAGTTAGTCACTCAAAAACTAAGTATTTTCATGAATTTATTCTTCAGAAACTTGAATCTCAGATGCGTGATGTAGCTTATGGTACAAAACAATACAATGTTGTTACTGGTCCAGAGGTGTGTTTTGCTTGTATACAGTATACGTGTACGCTTTCCGAATCAAACTCGTCAAATAATGATCTGAATCGTTTTAGAGGGATATTAATCAATTGCTTTGTGTACCTGTATTTTTTTAGGAAACAGATTTTGACGAGGACACAAGTAGTGTTAATCTTGAAAGAGGAGAAAATCTCTTTGAGATTCACGTAGGAAAGGTAATGAATGTAAAAAGCTAAAGAAATAATGCTTGGTATTGCAGAAAACGTATGAGCAAATAGCATTAAAAGTTGCTTGTCAACAATATTTAAATATCAGAGCCAAGGAATGATCCCCCCCCTCGATTTTATTTTATTCAGCTTAGCTACGATGTATCACTTAGCTCATTCTGTCAATTTTCCTTGTGGGTGGAAACCAGAGTACTCGGAGGAATCTTGCGAATTTTCACGTTGATTAATGCTCTTCTTATATGAGAAGTGAGCAGCCCTTGATGAAAATCTAACCAACAACCTTAGCGACGAACGGCGTGTGATTTAGCCACTTCGCTACCAGACCCCAAGATATGACGAAGAGACAGTTCTATTCTTCTTAAATTTCGGAGTACTTTGCACCTCTAGTTCAGAACCATCCTCAGAGATATGAAAAACTAGATCGATATTAATCTGACACTGCGAGAGCAACGAAAAATTCGTTGTCTCGAGCGGGATTTAAATTGGATAAGTCTCGCTACCAATCCCAGTTGGCTCGATAGCTCAATTGGTAGAGCGGCGGTCTACAAACCCGAAGATGCGAGTTCGAATCCCGCTCGAGACAACGAATTTTTCGTTGTTCTCTGCAGTGTCAGATTAATATTAATCTAGTTTTTGCACCTCTAGCTTTTCATTGTTCGTATTCAGGTGGTTTTAACTGGGAAGGATACATCATCGTTTGGCGAGATGGAAGCGAGCAGTTTTATCACGTACGAATTCTTTGAACATGAAATCCAAGCAACTCCTGTAATGAAGGGAAACAGGTACTGTACCTGAGTGTCATACCGAAGATCTATCTTTAGATATGCGTGTATAACTCTGTTTCCTAATCGTCTAGAATGGATTTCAATTTCACGTCAATGTATGTAGTCAAAGTAGATGACTTTTTTCTACATTATTTGCAGAAGGTAAACTTTATAAATGTTAACATGTAAAATGCTAAATATGTTTGAGGTTTTTTACCGGAATTCTGTGGGCAAGCGCTGTGTACCGAGTGTAGGGTATAGTACCCCTTCCCCACTCTTTCGAAACCTCGTTGTTAACTGCTCTCTCCCTCTCTTCTCCGCACTTTGACTGCACAATCTGTTGATATTAGGAATCTACAATGGTGGAGCTACACAGAGCTCTTGGTTCTTCGTACGAGACTGTTGCAGCATGTCAACTAAAACTGAGAGAATTACTGGAACGATCACACGGACGATTGCACGGAACTGCAAAACTAATAGGTTTGTGAAGCCTGTTTTTATTTAGAGTCTCTGTTTTTCGATTCACTCATGGACATGTATGTATGAACCGCTTGCACGTGACGTGACACGCAACGATTCCGTAATTTAGCGGCCATGTTGGGGGAAAATTTGTATTTTTCACACGCGATATTAATACGCGCAGCGTACGTGTTTTTTAATGAAATATGGTGAACGTATGTTCAGTTTTGAATTTCAACTGCGCTTATCTGTGCTTTTTGCATTTGTTGAGATTTCACACAACAAAATTTGCTTTCCCATATGGCGGATACAACGCAATGTGTGACGTGACTGCAAGTGGTCTATTGCGATTTAGGTACGAAGACTTCCAATGAAGGCACGGAAGTTGCGACAATGGAGTACTGGGTACGACTCAGAGTTCCGATGGAGCAAGCAATACGACTATTTAAGGTACTAAAATGCGTACTTCGTGCATAGATCGATTTTGAATTTCATGTGTGAATTTTTAATTTCGGACTGTAGGTTCAAATTTCCTTGTTTTCAAATTAAACTTTCTAAGTTGTTCGTGCTTCACAGGAGAGAAGCAAAGCTCTTGGGTACATGAATGCGCGAGACTACAAAGCTCTGGAAAAGACCGGGGACGAATTGCCCTCTGACGTCAATGAAATATTCATTACAATCACCCGGTGCTCCGACCTCAAAGCACGTCGGGAAGGTATTGTTTTATATGTTTATTAGATTATTACGTTTTGTGTCTTTAAACTCGAGTGGAAATTATAACGTGTTGAAATTCAACTCAGGAAAAATTGAGAAAAATTCATCAACTAGTTGTAAAAAAGGAAATTCGGAAATTCCCTCCTTATCCCTATATTTCCTTCTTATCCCTATATTTCCTCCTTATCCCTATATTTCTTCCTTATCCCTATATTTCCTTCTTATCCCTATATTTCCTTCTTTTCCCTATATTTCCTTCTTATCCCTATATTTCCTTCTTATCCCTATATTTCCTTCTTTTCCCTATATTTCCTTCTTATCCCTATATTTCCTTCTTATCCCTATATTTCCTTCTTTTCCCTATATTTCCTTCTTATCCCTATATTTCCTCCTTATCCCAATATTTCTTCCTTATCCCTATATTTCCTTCTTATCCCAATATTTCCTTCTTATCCCTGTACTTCCTTCTTATCCCTGTACTTCCTTCTTAACCCTGTATTTCCTTCTTATCCCTGTATTTCCTTCTTATCCCTATATTTCCTGCTTATCCCTATATTCCCTCCTTATCCCTATATTTCCTCCTTATCTCTATATTTCCTTCTTATTCTTATATTTCCTTCTTATCCCTATATTTCCTTCTTATCCCTATATTTCCTTTTTCTTCAGATGTCCAGCCTTCACCCTATGCTGTTTACAAATTTTACGATTTCGCCGATCACGACACAGACATTATTTCAAACTCAAATAACCCGCAGTGGAACGACAGGAAAACTTGTCCCGTGCCCATGACTGAAGAGCTAGATACGTATCTTAGATCACAGGTAACGACTGCGTGTTCTTCTAAGATGAGGAGAGCTGCGTGAAAAGAGAGGAACAAGAACGAGCTGTAGAGATTGTGAAGACTTTGTTATATTTATATTTTGTTCATTACAGTCTCTTGAAGTCTATGTGTTGGACGATGTGGATCCTGAAGCAACAGCTTACCTAGGTCTAGCAAAGATTCCCCTAATATCGCTGGCTCACGGCAAGAATATTAAAGGAACGTTCCATTTGATTAAGGTAC
Source organism: Muricea muricata (assembly GCA_963855995.1). Classification (NCBI taxonomy): domain Eukaryota; kingdom Metazoa; phylum Cnidaria; class Anthozoa; order Malacalcyonacea; family Plexauridae; genus Muricea; species Muricea muricata. The sequence continues at coordinate 1,358,219 of OY979722.1, forward strand.
ACAGAATAACATAAAATATAAATGATCCTTGGTTGCAATGGAATTCTGTCAGTGCAGATAGAAAGAACATCTTAAAATTAGTGGAACTACAAAGTTTGGTTGCAAAATGTGTTAAAATACGGAAAATATAGTCTTGTGAGGTTTGGAAAAATTTATCAACAATATCCAATCTTATATTTTTCTTAGGAATCCGGCGAGAAGAATGGAACTGTGGACGTGCTAATGGAATGGAGAAACACGTATCTTCCAGCAAGCGCAAAAATTAAAACAAAACCTCAAGTAAGACAATGACTTAAAGCTTTTTAAACGTAGTTTCCTTTAGTCGTAACTTAGGTGAGTGATGTGAATGAGTATTAACAAAGATATACGCTTAATAAATACTGATTTGAATCCATTTCACAAAAGAAAAGATACATCTAGACTATCAACCTCGTACCCAGAGTCCTGGGCACGAGGCTGCTAGACTATATGCAAGTAGAACCAAATAGAAAGTTGGCTGAAGCATTCATCTTCAGCCCCTTACTTTTTTCGTAGTACATGCCAATTGCACAAGAAGAAATTGACCGCGAGAGGGCCTTGGCCGAGCAACCTGAAGAAAAACGTTCCTCTCCAGTGCCTCTCGTAACGTCAACGCCGAAACAGTCACATGACAATGTCGTGAAGAAACCACCAATAGCGCGGCCGAGGTCTGGGAAGAAGAAAATGTCGCGTCCATCTTCGGCGAAATCCTTGAGTGAGGAGAACTTTGGGTGAGTGGACAAAATGATTTATTGTTGAATGTCAAGATGCAATTTAAAACGATAGGATACAAGAGCTTATTAAAATAGGTATTTTTGCGAGCATAAAAACGAGAGTTACATACGTTCTACAGTTTCCCTTGGACTTAAGGGCCCACAGTAATTGGTTTACACTGTTGTGGTGTCCCTGCCATTCTTGTCCATGTTTATTGTCTAGATGTCTATTTGTAGATCTTTTAAGTGTTTTTGGCAAAGTTAAATAAATAAATAAATAAACTTGTGATGAATACAGCAACAGCGAGTTTCATATTGGACTACCACTACTTCTTTTTGACTGATAAGGAACCAGAATGCAGAAGATCTGAGTGTGTAAACGATAAATTGAAGTAGTGGTGATGCAAGTCAATTCTGAACTTCGCTTTGACCGTTTCAGTATGTCCCAAAATATTAATTTAAACTGTACAAGTTTTGTGTTGTGTGTGAATGAAGACATACACGTGGACAGAAGACTTCGTTTGTCTTGTCGTTTCCATATGCAGTGTGACATAACATACAACGCTTGAAATGTGTTTTCCAGGTCAGCTGAGATCCTTGATGATACTCAAGTCAAAAACACTGCACCAGGAAGTCGCCAGGAGGAAGTAGAAGTTCACAAAGACATGAGTATCGATGAGCTGATTCAAGCTTCAGAGGAAATGCATAATGTTGACGAGGACCTGCCTGGAGAAGAGAAAACGAAAGCTGAGGTAAGATATTGGTAGTGAACGTACCTACAGTATATTGTGTTGATGCGCTTTTCTCGAGTTCAGTCTTCAATCTTTGTTGTGCAGCTTCCTTCAACGAGCGCCGTGGCAGCTGAAGTGGCAGATAGTGGAAGTCAAGATACAATGTTTGGTGATGAAGAAACTGGTTTGTGGTGTATTATTATTCTCTGTTAAGCCTCGTTCACATTTGTCGTAAGAATGATGGATTTTCTCTTTCTCACATGAGTTAATGAATATTGCAATGGTATTAAAGTTCACGCGAACACATCGGCCAGAAGAAGTCATTCCCAATTCTTACGACAAGTTTGAACCAGGCTTTAGTTTTTCTTTGATAGCCTGCGTTGCATACGGTTTTTTCGAGTGTGACAATGAGGAACCCGGTGTAGAGGAAAAGTTTCTACCATCTCTGAACATTTATATCCATCTAGATACTGGAAACGAGGAAGACACGCTAGAGCCAGTGAGCCGAGAACTGCCCGAGGAACTAGCGTACGGTAGCGAAGGTCAATCGAGCGATAGCGACGGCCTAGTGATGTCGTCAGCGTCTGTTCATGGAGCTGGAGTACCACAGGTAAACCACTTTATAATATAGAGTGGTTTGGTTAGTAAAGGCAGCTGATTCACCCAGAAAGAGCACTTTGCCTCTGCCTCGGGGTTAATTTTGACACAAAGGTACTATGTTTTTTCCACTCTCAGGGTCCACCACAAGTAATAATCATGGTCAGCAGCCTCATGTTGTATCCGGACACGGCCGTCGTAAACAATGACGCAATCACACAAATATTCGTGGCTTATAAATTTCTGAATTGTGATCCAGCTGAACTGGAAACGCCTGTATCTTTGCCGAAACCGGCTCCTAACCGTCCTATTCATTACAACTTCAAGAAAGGTGAGATATTTTGATTTGAAATACATCTTGTTTGTTTATGATAGATGACAAAATATTCGAATAACATTGCCTATTTGCTTAGTTTTTCCTGTCGACAGCGAACGAAATGAAGTGAAACGCAGTTGGCTCGCTTATACGATATCGTCAGAAAATCCTGAACAAGGAAGGTCGGTGGAAGCGCTGAGATATTTTTCTATCCATTCTATACGTTTGCCGTGAAGTTATCCTGTTCTTCTCTTCATCTTGTTGTACACTTTTATGAACTATAACGTTTTGGTAAGACATGTTTAAGTTAAACATTTTATGGTATGAAATTTATTTTCTTCGTTCTGTTCCAGGTTGTTGTTTACTGTGATCAGTGAACCCAGTTCGGCAGATGGTGACTGCGTTGATATTGCTTTTGCTATGGTTGATCTTCTGCAGGTGAGTTCTAGGCTGTGTTCAACTCAACGTCAGAGTTAAAGATTCGTTTTTGCTGTTGCTCTGCTCAAACGAGGATGAGAAGACAAGTCTGCCCCTCTCTTCATGAGAGGTCAAGTTGCACTATCAACATAAGTTAGTTCAAATTTTGGTTAGAGTGTTATCTCGCTTGGACGGCAATTCTTGAATTTTAGAACATAAATCTTCGTATAATAAATAAATTCCAGAGAGATTCTAACGTCAGTTTCAACCATGCAACTCATTTGTCGTTTTACCGGAGTACGAGAGCAGAGAAAACTAACCATCATCAACTCGTTTACCAAGGACTTGTCAATCTGTTATTTTTCACCAGATTGTGAAAGACAATGCTGATATTATCGACCAAGATATTGAACGTAAGTATAACATCCCTTGAAATTCATATACTCTCGTAAAAGACATATAATTAATAAACTTTTCACCTCATTTGGTATGAGACTTGATACACATGTTCACCGGTGACTTCTGTGACTCTGTGGACGACCCAACGCGCCGAGTTTCTCTGAATCTGACGTTATTCTTCTACCCATGTTTTAGTCTACAGTTTGCTGGAAGGAAACGAACTGATCGGTTGTTTAACAGTAACAGTGGAAGCTCTCGAAGCTCTAAAAAGTTTGTACACCGACTCCAGCTAGATCCCCAGTGTAGTCTGATTGATTATTGTCTAAGATGGCTTGAGCGAGAAGCAAAGATGGGGTATGAAACACGGGAAACACGCTAGAAACGTGAGACACTCAGATATAAAGAAAACAAATGTAGATAGCTGTTTATAAAGAGATTTTTAATTGTAAAGAATGAAGGTGAAAATAAGTTCCATACCTAGACGTTTTCAAATCTTTTTATTCACTTCCCTGCTTCCCTGCCGGTTGTAAATCAATGTTGGCACTTTTTACATATTTTTTTCCGATTACTTGCGTATAATGATGTAATTAAGCATTAACTGACTTTTTGAACAACCCGCCGGGCTATTATAGAAAACAGTATGAAGTTATTTGTATAGTATTGAAAGTAAATAGCTACTAATTTACATTTCCAATAGTAGTTCTCATTAATTCGTCGCAGTGTGTCTTTATTTGTCGATGATTAATGACTGGAAAATGCTTCGTGCATATATTTTCTCTATCACTAATCGAGGACAAAAGGTTGCTGAATATCGCCGACGATTTGCGATGGATGTGATTTGAACCAGCCTGACGTCCACTGCAATTACGCTAAATGGTATGCAGTACCATCGAGCAACATAACCACAGAGTAACAAAACTGCGTTGTTTGTCTTGTGTATATCGGAATTGTCTTGTTGAATTGTACTGGATTCTCTCGCAGCTTAAAACAAGCAAAGAAACTCCGTAGCGTACATGTACGTTCGTATAAAGTGATCCAACATCGATTTGGTATGTACAATAAATGTAATTCCACCAAATGCTTTACTTGTTGTCGAACAAACTAGAATGTTTTGATCATACTTTTGAAACTAATCGATGCGCAATTTGTGGATAATGTCATCATTTTAATGTCTGCCCGAACAAAATAATCTGATTTGCGTTATTCATTGCCAGAGGGGACATTAATTAAGATAAAATTTTCTTTGATTCGGTACGCTTGTGGGTTTTCTATAGCGATGAATGGAACAGAATTTTTTAATGTGATTCTCTTATCCCTTAATCTCAAGTGAAAATGTCCTGTCAAAAATCTTGTATATGAAAACAAATAAACCTGCCAAAAATCTTGCATATGAAAACCGCTAAATATAGAACTACTATTAATGCTGTCCCACTGAACGCTATATTAGCACTGTACGCATTCCGGGTGACTGTGCTATTACATGAAAATCCTGATACATACTTACCATAATGTATCATTATCTACCACTCGAGATTAAGACAATTATAAAGTTTTGCCTTACATGCAAGCAGCTGCAAAATAACAAAATTATTCGACTTTTGTTTAGATTGTCGGCGGTTATTCCGTGAAAGAACAGGCAGCGTACGCGAAAGCTGGAAGTGTAGCTGAGCAAAGCTTTGCCTCTATCAGGACAGTCGCTGTATTTGGCGGAGAAGCAGGACAAATCAAGAAGTAATCTAGAGTTTAAGTTTTGTGTGGTTCATTGCACGCGTGGATGCCACAAATGCAATAATTGAGAGGACTTAGGCGTTGTTATAAGTCGATACGGCGATACCAAATGGAATTTATAAAACTCTCGTCAGATTTCAGGTGTGTATAGAGAAGCCAAGTTCTCGCTCGTATTCGCCAGGGTTTTCTTTTCGTGATAGATATGAGTTAAAAAACTGTTTTGTTCGTATGTGGTTAACTTAATGTTTGTTATTTATACGAACAGAAAGCATTCGATAACGGATCTGAGGATGAAAATGGCAATGCTGAAGATGAAAATAGCGAAACTGGAGATGAAAATGGCGAAACTGGAGATGAAAATGGCGAAACTAGAGATGAAAATGGCGAAACTGGAGATGAAAATGGCGATGCTGAGGATGAAGAGATCGAATTGGGTTATAAAGAAGACGCTGCTGAAACATTTGAACTTGAGAAAGGTAGCGCAATATCTAGCAAACCCACGGTTGCTTGATGGTCAAAGTAATTTAATTTCATAATTGTCCACTTTGTTGCTAATGTCATTTATTGTTCGCTTTCTAGCGGATAAAGGATTCAAACTCGGTTCAGTTGCCCTCAGCGATAGTGTTAGTGGTTATACAAAGACAATTGCGGTAAGAGGGGGAGGGTTGGGGGAGAAAAGGAAGAATTCACAAGGAAGTGGATAATTCTAGAATAAAGCGAAAAAATGAGAAATTTAAAACTTCAATACCGGGGGGTTGTGACCTTTACGACAAGTTAAACATGTTTTGCGCGCAAAACTTGAATGCTAAAAAGTAATTTTGACTTGGCAGATAGAAAATTTGTCAGGTATTGAATTGCTGTAGAAAATTTCAGAAAATTTGCTCGAGTCTAAGCCGTTCAAAACGTCGTGCGAACTTCCATATTTTTAGCAAAATTTGCTTTGTGCATGTTTAATTTATGTAGCTATTCACCTAACTTGCATACTACTCCCAAGGAACATTTAAAATTGGAACTTTTTTTTCAGAGAAGCGATTCTTACTGAGAAAAATATACGTTTCCCCAAATACACGTTTTGCATGGCTTAAACTAAACCAAATTTTTTGAAATTTTGAACAGCAATAAAACACCTAACATATTTTCTACCTACCAACTCAAAATTACTCTTAAGTATTTAAATTTCGCGCCCAAGCCATTTTTAATGTGTTTCAAAATACGCACACCCCTGAGTTTGAAACGTTTGAATTTCAGAATCATTTTTATTCATTCTACACCGTAAGTAGCCAAGTAATGTATATTAATAAAAAACTTCATACTTAAGCCGCTTCGCGAGTTTGAGAGCCGTTTCAAAATTGTCTACTTTTTCATACACCCTGTAGTGCTTACGGTCTGTAGTGCAATTACAAATCTTACATTTTTAGGCGTGTTTACTTCATCACATACGCTAGGATACACAGCAAGTCTGTATCATTGTTTTCGCTCCCTATTAATGCGGTTACGAAGACTTTTAAATAGCTGGTCTCGACCGTTGGCAAACGCTTTTTGACGTTGTCGGATAAAGGATTTACGATGATACGATGTAAACAATTAAGTCGTGACAGTTAATCGTTGTGTATTACAGCTCATCCGCCGAGTCAAGTGACGGTAAAAAGTGGTTGACCTTGAATGAGATCAGAACGTTATTCCGTGTGTAAAGGTATGTGTATTTGTTATATATGTTGTCTTTTATAAACAGTACGGTTTTTCATTGAAGTTAGATCGCTCTTTTTGCGCTACTAGTAACATCAATTCACCTTAAATTCTGCATAGTTGCCAAAGCATTAATTGCAGGTAGTTTTATTTCAAAAAGCTAACGTTATGTTGGTTTTCAATGTTATAAATTTCTTTGAAATGTTTAAGAAATTAACAGTTCTTTTGTCTTATATCAACTTGAAGCGGTCTGTGTGCTCGTCACACATGGATGAAAACTCGGGGCGAAATCACACGTTAACACGCGAAGTATATTGAGATTACAGCTAATTATAGAGATAGAGATCACAACAAGTGCATAATAAAAATCGTACAAACGAGTCAACCATCCAGTAATTTGTTTATGCCAAACATATAGAGACTATTTTAAAACTGGAAACCTGTCAAAGGCGAACAATGTCGAAACAAAATATTGAATTCTCAAACAAGAATCATACAATTTGTTTCTCCGTTATTTGGCCTAAATAGTGAGTCAAAGCTGTTCTTCTTTCCGTTTCATGTTTTTTTTATTGGAGAAACTCTTCTCATAAAGCCAATTTACCCTTACGCTCCTTCCCCGACACGGCGGCCATGTTGTGAGCAAATTGACAATACGATTTTCTTCAATAGTGAGAAAAACCGTATAGCCAATCAAAATGCTGATACGGTAATTTTCACTAGTGAAAAAACGTACGGCCAATGAAGACGCTTATTCGCTTCTCCACAGTGAAAATACGATTTTTATTTCACCCGCTTACCTCGTGTAAATCTCTATATGTATGGCATAAGGTCAAATATTAAGAACAATTGTTAGTCTGCTGGGCTGGAGCCGCGTTTGCGTAAAATAATGAAGTAAAATCTAACTCTAGTGAGTAGTAACAGAATCAAAATCATTTGATATAGTCAACAAAACTGTAGCTAATTGAAATTATGGCCCCACGTGTAGAATTGCATAAGTCTGTATTTCGAGAATGGCTACTTTAACTAGTCACACTACCAAATCCTCAAACAGAGAAATTTGATGGCAACCAGGAATAAAATTATCGATCGTGTCTTGCGATTGGTAATTTTGAGACGTTGCAGTGAGTCAAACCGTACCGGCGTCTCAAATGCGATTTCATATTTTGCATGCAATTAAATCGTTTATATGACACCAGACTGGTAAGACTATTAGACTGTATGGAATGTACAATCGCTTGAAAATATTCGCCAGAGTCTATAGGGTATTTTGTATGTCATTCTTGGTACCGTAAAGAATGACATTGCTTACATCCCAGCTTGACAGTTATTCATTTTGTATGGTTATCGTCGAGAACAAACTTAACTCAGCCAAATACTGCTTAGTAATTCACCAGTGTACGCCGTACTACCGGCAAACGGCATGACGCGTGTATTCCTGTTTCCTCTTTCCGTAATGAACGTCTCTTTACTCTTGACATGTGCAAAGGTCAGAAATATTGTCATTCCGTTGCCGGCACTCCTCTTGAGTTTCCTATTTCTTGGCTCGAACGAAAATGGGATTGCATGGATTCATCAGCAAAGAGCAAAAAAAGTAGGAATGGGATTGAGATTTGAGAAAGACGACAGCCACTAGGGCGTTATGTAGGGAAATAAATAAATAACGCAGTTTAGTTAAACTATAAGACGTTACTTGATTCAATACATCGTACAGAATTTTCCTGTCTCGTATCTCGTACAGACAAAACAAGAGCACGCATGCATGTAAACAGCCACTTGAAGTTTTGAGAGAAAATAGTTTGATTTATTTATAGTTTTTTTCTCCCATCGAGACGCTTTTTTTAGAAGTAAAACGTCATAGTCATGCAATCATGCACAACCATATAATTTCCGTCCCTTTATATTCAAGGTATACGTGTTTTAGACGCTTTTTTTGCCGTGTGTTTAGGGCTACATCATAAAACTGGAATTCTAAAACTCTAAATCATAAAACTGGAATTATGGCAAATGAAAAAACTCCTTTGTTAAACTCTGGTGAAACTGGAGGTGCAACACCTAAAGTTGGCTTTTCGCCTTCGCAAGAGTACGTACATGTGTTATATTTTCTTAAGTCCGTTATATCGTTTGTTGAATGCTATTATTGATTAAATATCCCAGGAAACTGATTCCAATTATTTCTTCTAAAACAGGCAAATGTATGCATTTTGGATTTGTCGTCAAAAGCGAATATGCAACGCCTACGCGAGGCGTGTTGTAAACTTGTTGGGAACATTCAATTTTGTTTCAGGCATTCTCTCATATAACTGCAAGCGGGGTATATATTCTTAGAATGCGATTACGTTATCTTCGCAAATCTTTGTGACATTGGGTTTAGTTGCTTTGAGATTCTTACGACAAGGAATTCTTTCTAAGATTTTGTTGATTGCATTCTGAAGTTGAGTTAAAATGATAATATATTACCATAACTTCTGTGGTAAAATGAGATTGCTTAAAGCACTTAATGAGACTACTGATTTCGTACTATGTAAAACAATATAAAATAAGTAAAACTGAACTTGTCAATGTGTATAAACTTGACTTTTCTTTGATGTACCGCGGGTTATATCCTGGAGCCGGTTGTATATAAAAGTGATTAAAGTTAGCTATAATTAATGTAACGTCAACCAATCAGAACTGCGTATTTTGTTCGCAAAACAGGGATTAAAAAGTGATTTAAGGAATTTATAAAACCGGCCCCAGGTTATTTACCTTGAATAAATAACTAGATAAAACTTCTGGGAAAATTTGACTTAAATTGTTTAAGGTCAAGAGATTCTACTAGAAAACCTCTTCAAAAATAAATTAAGTAGGTTAAACACCTCGAAAGTCGGGATTTATGTCATGTAAAGCCTTTGGACGCTGCACGTCCCGGCATCTTTCTATAACGTAAACCCTCCCCCACCCCTAAGTTAACCTATACCTAATCACTCTAGGCCGCAGTCTTTATGTGCAATGCTTGAACTAAATTTCCTTTCATAAGCACTTCAACATAACCGGACGTAACCATGTTATCTTTAGAGAGCGAAATTCTCGCTAGACATTGTAGCAATAATAGAACACAAATTGTTTTTTTTTTACGTTTTGTATTTTCCATCAGCAACGATGACGGTACAGTTCCAGTGGTGTCAATCAAGCAGTTGGTAAGTGATATTTTGTAAATGTGCTTGCACTGCGGGGTTGGTAGATTGCCTGCATAAATAAGTTTTCCTTAGTACTTGCCTTTTGTTCTCTGTGCTATTTGAGGCTACTAATGTTTATTAATTCATAAAATCTACCAACCCTGGTTTGCAGCCAAGCCCAAGATTTGTGGTGTACTCTGCATAACTTGTTACTAATCCTGCACTGCAGGCCAAGTATGAATTTGTTGCACGTGGGTACATTCTACGTTTTGTAAAATTTCAAAAATCTTCGTGGAAACGTCCATTGAATTTCTTGCAAAATTAAACGCTGATTGAATTTCCTCCAACATGTCTTATCAATGTTTTTCGGTAACGTAGAATTTATTGAACCACAAAACTTTTACTGTGGAATCGCCGAAACTTTGATGCGGTATATATGAATTATACAGCTCTCTTTGATGAATTCTATTACTTGCTTTTCCTTTTTTCCACAGTTTCGATTCCATGATAATGTCGATGTTCTATTGATGATTCTCGGCACAATTGGATCGATAACATACGGCGTCCTAACTCCAGCACAATTCGTGTTGATGAGTCCAGTGACCGATGACTTTGTCGACTTTGTGCAATGTATTAAAAATAACTGTACTGATCCAGTTGACTTGGAAATCAATATGACCACAGTGGCCTTATGGTATTTAGCTTTTGCCTTTGCAAGTCTCGTGTCTGCCTGGGTAGGACTGGGGCTTTGGGGCCTCACTGCTGAGAGGCAAGTTCACAAGATGCGAATGGCGATGTTTCGAAATGTTATACACCAAGAGATCGGTTGGTTCGACACTCATTCAAGCGGAGAACTGGGAACTAGACTTACAGAGTATGTGATGTAACTTGTTTCAGACAGGCACGTGACGAAGACGTCCGGGGAAGGGGAGAGGGGGATGACAACGACTGTATACGTAGGTCGTACTCCACTGTGAATTGTGAATAAGAAAGCTGCCGCAACAAATTTGTGTCTCGTGTTTTGTAGAGATTTGAACAAAATGGCGGATGGTATGGGTTCAAAGTTTGGAAGACTGATCTACAGCTTTGTGGCTTTCATAGCTAGTTATTGCTTGGGATTTGTTTATTTATGGCAAATGACTTTCGTCATGCTGGCGTTTTTGCCAGTTGTAGCTATCAGTGGGGGAATACTTGCAAAGGTATATATACTCCCCCACCCTTCAAAATGGCAAAACTTAACAGCCTGTTTAATAAGCGGTAACATAACTATCAACAATGTGGGGAGCACAACGTTGTTTATTTAATTGAGTTTATTAGTACCACCAAAATGCCGTTTGTTTTTTCTGCATGCATAGGAAAGTCCATATATGTTTTGCAGTATTGACGCAGTCATTAACTACCTAGATTATCGGTGGTTTTGCAGCCAAAGAAGTGGCAGCGTACGCGAAAGCTGGGACTGTCGCTGAACAGAGTTTCTCCTCTATCAGAACAGTCGCTGCATTTGGTGGAGAAGAAGAACAAACCAAGAAGTAATGAACCATTTATTCAAGCTATTATTTAACTGTATTTTGATCAAAACATAAAATACTGAGTAGTTCTGTTAGATGAAACAAATCTTAAAATTCACCATAAAGCGCCATATGTTTCACAGTTTCTGTCAGTGATTGTCTACTATATTTAAAAACACTCCTTAATGAATCACAGGAAAAACTCAAACGAAGTCACACCGCAGCAGTGGTGTTATACCTGATAAAATGCTAATTATGCTGTGAGAAAATAGTATCATTTAAGGCGTTTTCAGTATTATATAATGTTCATGCAATATAAAACACTCTTACTCATGTTTTGAAGTATTACTTCATACTGGTTTTTTGTGGTCTTACTGATTTTCTTCAGGTACGATAACCACCTCTCTGTCGCTGCCAAGTTTGGAGTGGATAAAGGATTTGGCACTGGGATTGGCATGGGCATCTTCCAAGTGGTCATTCTTTCAAACTACGCTTTATCTTTGTGGTACGTTAAATGTTGTAGAAGTTGTGTTTGTGGTTTTGCCCTGGAAACTGACCATCTGGGAAACTGAAAATTATGACTGACTACCACAGAAATCGAACCCACGAACGTTTGAATGCTCTGCCAACTAAGCTACGCGTCATTTCGGCTCGAGTGCATGTGGGATGTTTCGGAACTGAGTTCATGGTTGTTTCTATCAATCTAATCTTAACCGTAATAACTTTGTTACAAGTTCATAAAGTTTGTTTTGAAGACCAGCATTTTTTGACAAGATGGGATATTTTCGGCAAGCAATAGTTTTCTATGTCATGCAAATTTTTAATGTACGTTTTTGTTTTCTTTTAGGTATGGTATTAAACTGCTCAGAGATGGTGACGCAGAGCCGGGCGATGTGTCTAGTGTATGCGAATGTCCTCTCTTATGCAACTGCGCCATTTAACTGCTAAGCTATATGAGATATGTCTGTTTAAACAAACTCCACTGCAATTTCTTTTTTAGACATTTTACATGGTGCTAATAGGATCAGTCACTTTAGGACAGGCAGGTCCATGTATGGAGGCTTTGGCATCTGCACGTGGCGTAGCATATACTGTGTTCAATATCATCGATAGGGTAAGCTCAAAGTTTAGAAACGAACAGTCAGTTTTGCTCAATATACCTTTCTCCAATCATATAGAACTGTTCTTGGCTGAGCTGACCTCGAAAAATTCTTGAAATATCAATTTAGGAATCTGCAATCGACGCCCAATCATATGCGGGGATGAAACCAGATGTCAAAGGGGATGTAGAGTTTCGAGATATTGACTTCGTTTATCCCTCGAGACCCACCATACAGGTAATATAATACATAAGGAATATATTTTGGTATTTATTCTTGCTTTTAAACCAACTTTAAGATTTGAAATTTTGAAAAAAAAGCTGTGTTTTGAATTTCCAGATCTTAAAAGGTTTCAGTCTTAAAGTTCCATCTGGTAAACGTGTTGCACTTGTCGGCCAAAGTGGTTGTGGCAAGAGTACTGTTGTGAAACTTATCTCGAGATTTTATGATCCTCAGAAAGGTTCGGTAAGTATGTCTTGCAAATGTCTTACGTTTTGGGGATACCTAGGATACAAAATGACAGTCCCCTGGGCGTAGGCAGTACAGTTAGCACCACACGAAAGGTATACGTCCTTTCACTACCTGAAACGAAGGTTCTTCGCTCGAAATATCTATTTTCTCTTTATCGTTTCAGTTAGTGAAAGAATCTATATGCAGTATATACCTTTCGCGTACCTCGTAGACTTTCCTTTCAGCTCAAATTATAAATATCTTGTTTCAGGTTTTACTTGACGGCAAGAATATAAAAGACATAAATGTCGGTCATCTTCGAAGCCATATTGGTGTCGTGAGTCAAGAGCCGGTTTTATTTTCAACAACAATTGCTGAAAACATCGCATTCGGTCGTGAAGGAGTCACTCAACAAGAAATTGAACAGGCCGCCAAAGCCGCAAATGCTCACAATTTTATTTCACAGTTTCCAAAGGTAGGATAAGTTGCAGACTATAAGCGAGCCTTCTTATATGAAGTAGTTTATCTCCACGCTTTTGTGTAGTAATATTCTTTTTTACTCGCTAGGGTTACGAAACGTTGTGTGGTGAACGCGGAACGCAGATGAGCGGAGGTCAAAAACAAAGGATAGCGATAGCAAGAGCTCTGGTAAGAAATCCCAAGATATTATTGTTGGATGAAGCTACATCTGCCTTGGACTCCGAGAGTGAAGCTGTTGTGCAAGACGCTTTGGACAGAGTAAGTGTGAGAAAGGCGTTTAACCTTCCTCCGGACAAAATTTTCAAAGTTTGCAAACCTTCGTCAAAATGTAGTAAATTTGGTATTTCCAAACTGAAGATGGGAATGAAGCTCGATCACTAATTTTCTCAGAAAGGAAGCATGATTTTGGAATAGACTATTTTCTATTAAAAATTGTTTTGTGACTACAGTGTTACAGTACATATGTAGTGAGTTGACATGAACGTTCCTCATTGACCGCCCATTTTGCAAATCTTCCTTACGGGCAATACCCGCATTCCCGTAGCTTTTTTGCAATTCTGGTAAGTGCGCTCTATTCCTAAATCAGACTGTTTGTCCTTGTTGCTCTATTTCCTGTATTTTATAAACAAGACATCCTGTAATGCCTTTCGCCGGATTGTTTATCTATTTTTAGGCAGGTGAAGGTCGTACAACTATTGTCATAGCACATCGTCTGTCTACGATAAAAAATGCCGACATTATCGTGGCCGTGAGCAAAGGTGAAGTGGCCGAAACAGGAACTCATGAGGAGTTAATGGCGTTACCAAATGGAATTTATAAAACTCTCGTCAGATCACAGGTATATGTGTATTTAAATCAGGCGATGCCATTTTGATATTGCAGTGGACCTAATCTTTTATTACGAACAGAAAGCGGTCGATGAGCATGGTGCAGATGATGATGATGACGACAATGGAGAAGATGAAGAAGACGAAGACAGTAGAGCTTGGATGACAGAGGATGGTAGGGAATCTGGCGGATCAACATATACAAATTAGTCACTGGATACCACTATCAAATTGGTTTTACTATTTTACTAGATACATCTAACCCATCTCTAACTAACGTTTCCAGTGTCGGTCGTGCAGTTAAAAACACAAAAAACTGTAGGACCTTTCACTAACAGTGACCAGTTTGAAGTTAACCATGATTAGTGGAAACATCAACCAATCAGAACCACAAATTTTGTACATAATCATTATTTAACTACAAAACAATGATTAAAAAGTTATTAAGAGTTTTATACAACTGCTCCTGAACGTTACAAGGAAAACTTCGATGTTTTATGCGCAGGGCTCAAAACAGCGGGCTGCCAATGGCCAAAAGTAGACCATATTTGAATGCAAATTGAAAATAGCACGCGAAATTCAATTGATGAGTTTGATGTCAATTTATTTCACTTGATTACCATAACTCGTAAGAAACGATGATTACTAGGAAACGTTGAATTTTTTGGTCATACATATATATCATGAAAACATTCATTTCTACAACATACGAGACCACACCATTTTTGGCAGTTAAAAAAAGAAAGTCTGAATGGTATTTGACCTGCGAAGAAAGATTTGGTTTGGCAGGTCATATTTTTTCTTTATTTTGAGCCCTTGTATGGTAGTAATACCCGACGAACCCAATTCGCTCAAAACGTCGAATTTCTGCTTGAATTCGTTCTGGTACTAAAGGATCCCATGGTTTTATATACAATACTTCTATTTCATTTATATTTTAGTCGATGGAGCTTTTAAACTCGGCACGTTTACATCCAGTGGCAGTGTTGGTGGTTACACAAAGACAATTGTTGTAAGTTATCGCTCTGTTTGGACTTTTCCTCTTGTGTTATTGTTAAATATAAAATTAGACAATATATCCGTTTGAGGGTTGGATTGGAAACTGTAGACACATAAATAGTAGCAGACATAACAAATGTTAATGTTTACTGAAAATATTTTGCAAGATTGCAGAAAATTGCAAGATCATAGAGTATATGATAAGCCAAATCAACAAGCTTATTGCAGCACTATTTTATTCCCAGACGGAAGATACTAAACCTGCAGAACCTGTGTCATTTTTGAAACTTCTTGCGAGCAACAGATCTGAACTGCCATTTCTGATAATCGGATGTCTGGGTTCTTTCGCTTATGGAAGCTGTCCATTTCTATATGGTCTCGTAATGGGAGGTGTTTTTGACGTAAGTTAAGTTTTATGATAATCGGTGGACTGAAAAAAATATTACTGACACTTTGTCATTCTACTCTCAGCTGCAGCAAGTTAGGAAACATTGTTCTTTACCATTCATGTTTTCGAAACAAACATTTGAAGAGTTTTTGAACAGCAAAGTGCTTCTAAGTAAAACTAAGCTCACTGTAATTATCTAAGCGTTGTGTCTTTATTTTCATTTTCAGACATTGTCAATGGATCCTGATATCGAAGAAGAAAATGACGATATGAAAAACGACTCGGTAAAATGGGCTGGTTTTTTTGTTTTAATTGGAGTGTCATCTGGAATAGGGATATTTCTGCAAGTGAGTGAGTTTAGGGATTCTTAGCACATGAGTATAATAATTGTCAATGACTTGTGTAATTCTTAGAGACGTTTTGTTTCTTCTGATGAAAAATAGTTGACTTTTATTTTTTAATCTTATTCTCGAATTACTCGGTTAATTCAAGGTATTTTTCTAGAATATACTCGAAATTACTTCAAATTCTGTCTGTAGATATCTCTTGGCTTTCTACCCGGTTACAACAGCTTTTATTAATGATATCCGTACGATATAATCAGACACAGATTGTCTTTTTTCCAGTTGTGGATGTTTGCAAGGTCAGGAGAAGCGCTCACTAAAAGACTAAGACGTCAATCATTTCGAGCGTTCTTGAGACAGGTAATATCATCATGGCTATTGTGTTTGAGATAAAATCTAGTTCATCAACCACATTGAATTTCATTATCGTAACGATAGATATTTTGATTAGTTTTTCAGCTTCAGGATTTTCAAACCTTGAAAAATGACAAAGTGTTCTACAAATTTGTTTCACAACGCCACGTACATTTGAAATATATATATATATATAGATATGTTTTGTCGACAGGAAATTTCTTTCTTTGACAACCAGAGGAACAGCACTGGAGCATTGTGTCAAAGGCTGGCTTCAGAAGTGTCTGCAGTGCAAGGAGTAAGTAAGATACTCTCGAAGAAAAAAACACTTTTACAAACCAGGAGCTAGGCGCTTTCACTTTATGATGTTTCATTCATTGATATTCCACATATTTTGACATTGCCTCCACGTAACTTCCACGTTGATTTACGGTTTTTCACTTAATGAAATTGTGTTATTGTATCCATAGGCATACGGGCCTTTTCTAGTGAAAGTAGTTAACGTTGAACCAATTTGTATTTTCAATCTTTGCAACGTTGAATCCACGTCCGAATGCAGAATCAAATGTTTAAAGAGGGGTTACAGTAGTTAATGTTAACAAACGCTATGTTTACATTTTGAACTTCTATATTTGTAAAATATGATTTACTACTTGAACAACTGACACTGTTCTGGTCTACCTTTCTAATAAATAAATGTAAACCAATGCTTCGATTAAAAAGAATTGAAAAGATGCGAAACGTTTAGACGTTGTTTACATCTTTGGGTGCCCTTTCTTAAAAGAAGATCTGATGCGCAGAAGGGACTACAACCTTTCTTTTACCAATACAGTTTTGTCAGTAGAATTGTAGTTCTGCGATTGATGCTAATAGTAGCCGCATGTTACCGAATCTTTCTCGTTACCCAGGCGACGGGTTCGCAGTTGGGATTTATTTCATCTACATCGTGCTCAGTGGTTGGCGGATTGATCGTGTTATTTTTGACAAGTTGGAGATTGAGTCTCTTGATGACCGCATTTGCTCCTTTGATGTTGTTGTCTGGTCTTATGATGACGAAGGCGTTGGGGGCCAGTACTCGTGAAAATTTGGAGGAGGAAGCTGCAAAGGTAAGGGAAGGGGTCTTCAGAACGAGGTAGATATGTAAACAACTTAGATGGCGTGAACTGATATAAGATGTGGTAACGTTTAGACAAAAGAAAAATGACAAAAATTTGTGTGTTGTAGAGAGGATAGAAATGGTAGGATCAATGTCTGGTACCCTAGAAATATGATGATCAATAAGAAGGTCAATGATATGTGTGATCAGGGTAGAGAAGTTGTCAAGTGGGAGAAAACTAAAAGTCGAAGGAATATTGGAGAGAAATATGCAAAACAGACTTCTGAGTAAAACGTCGATAAGGACTTATTGCTTGAATGAGAATCGAAAGAATTTGCTGCAATGCTGTTAATCTTGATATGAAAGCAACAGCAAGTTTGAAAGAAAATGACATATTTTCTTCGCCCTTCCAGGTCGCAGAAGAGACATTCTCGAATATTCACACCGTCGTATCATTAGGTCGAGAGGAGAAATTTTTTGAACGCTATCGTACAGCAATGGCCGAGCCTTATAGGTATGTATGGATGGAGCAAGTGGTAAATTGTATTTTTCGTTTGCATACAATTAATTTGGTCTTATTCGTATAGGAAAGCAAAGAAAGCCAGCCATATAGGTGGAGCGTCAACTGGTTTAGCTTACTGTATTAGAAACCTGACTTTTTCCGCAACGTTTCGCTACGGAGCCAAGTTGGTGGTTGATCGTGACATCACACTTAAAGAAATGATGACGTAAGTGTTTCTAAAGTAACCTGAATCAATGTAAAATTTTGCCATCATTTTGCACTGTGACGGTCAATGTGTAGTTTTTGTCCAAACACATTCCAAAATGGTACTTCGTTAAAATACTCAGCTACCCCTTTGTATTTCCAATTCCTTTCGACAGGATCTATTCCTATTGTGGTATTATACACATTAGAGAAGAACCCTGACTTGTGTACAATATCAGTATAAATTCTAATCATTTAAAATGTCTTAACATAGAACTATATTCACTTTTTTTGCAACGGCTATCATTGTTGGACAATCCAGCTTCAGCACTCCAGATTATGCCAAGGCAAAGATGGCTGCACAGAAAGTTTTTCAGCTTATTAAATTTGTTCCATCAATCGATAGCCAATCGGACGACGGTAAAAAACCGGTAAGTCGATTAACCTACACGTGTTGTGTAGCTGGGGAGAAAGCGGTTGATGGGAGGGGTTATGAATAGGGTGTGTTAGGATAGAGATTAGATATTTTCATACCATATGAGGTGTATTATTCTTAGGCAAACTGCAAAGGTGAAATCAACCTAGCTCATGTTGGATTCAGGTATCCAACTCGACGTAAAATCAAAGTATTACGCAGTCTTAATATCAGCGTCAAACCAGGTCAAACTGTGGCATTAGTTGGTACCAGTGGGTGTGGCAAAAGTACTACAGTATCATTGGTCGAGCGCTTCTATGACGTGATTAACGGAGCAGTTGTAAGTATAATCAAGGCGTCCAGGTTGATTCAAAGTTTTCTTTTCGCAAACAAACGTTTTTATTGAAGGCAGTATTTATGCAGTAGTGTAGCCAGCCTCACGATTTAAGGATCTTTTCCACTCATCGCAAAATCGACTCGCAAGCTCGCTGCGTGTGCTTGGATGTAGTTAAAATAAACTGGCGAACATTGGATGAAATGCTCACTCACGATTAGCTAACGAGTTGGTATTTTCGATGAGCGGGAAAAAGCCTTAAGTCCTGCTATGCAAATATCTCCATTATCGTTGATTGTGTAATGATCAATTTCTAAACAAATACATAATGATAGTACAGCTGAAATTTGCATAGCGAGAGAAGATTTTACTCGTAAGTGATCACCGACCATGGAACTCGCTCACGTTCAACGACACGAAAATCTAGCTTATAAATTTTCTCGCAAACCACGCCACTGATTCTATACGTGACATACTTTGTGCCTGAACTATCTAAATATTTTTTGTGACATAACATTCGTAAGCCCAACAACATTTCAAATATTTTGTAGACAGTGGACGGTCATGATGTGAAAGATTTGAACATCAAATGGTTACGTCGTCAGATCGGTATAGTATCACAGGAACCAACGTTGTTTGACATGACAATTAGAGAAAATATTGCTTATGGTGATACGACAAGAGATGTCAGTGATAAGGAAATTGAAGAGGCTGCAAGGTCGTCCAATATTCATCAGTTTATTCAGAGTTTACCAAAGGTAAGGAGATAAAGGGTGGTGGATGAAGAGTTGGCATGAATAAGAGGAGGAGGAGGGGGTGGAAATAGGGAGGGAGAAAAGGATGAAGTAACAGGGTGTTGAAGGGGAAATTGATAAAGTGACGGTGGGAAGTAACAGACGACGTGGGAAGTAGGGAAGTGGCGGACGGAGAGATGAGGGGGATGTAGCTGGTTTATATGGAGGGATGGAGAAGATAAAAGAGAGGAGTGCAAGGGTAGTGAAGATGGATCTTTGATAACTGGTAGAAGTAAATGATTTCAGGGTTACGACACGATGGTGGGCGACAAAGGAGCTCTGATATCAGGGGGACAAAAACAAAGAATCGCCATTGCGAGAGCATTAATTCGTGATCCTAAAATATTGCTACTCGACGAAGCAACTTCAGCTTTGGATACTGAAAGTGAAAAGGTAAAGTGTTCACATCAATTGATCCTCTGCCTTTTTCCACCGTGTAATACTCTGACATCCAAATTTGTTTTCAGGTAGTACAAGATGCTCTGGATAACGCCAGTATTGGTCGGACAACGTTGGTAATAGCACATCGTCTGTCAACTATCCAACATGCAGATGCTATCGTCGTGATCAGACGAGGTCGCGCTGTAGAACGTGGGACACACGAACAGCTTTTAGCTATGAAAGGAATTTACTACGCTTTACATAAAGTACAATCCATGTCAAAGAAGTAATGATGCGTGCGAAGTACTTTGCTGAATAATGAAGTTGTACACAAAGGAACCTTTGTAATAAGAGCTTAATGAATACACTAGCGGAAATTTGGAAAAAAATTTAACCTATGAAGACTAACTTGCAATTTATATATACTTTATGGCGTCTGAATGTTCGATTATCGTCTTCAGACGAGGCAGTGTTCCAAAATTGCCTATTTCAGTTAGATTTTAAAAGGTCTGTCCCCATGCTACGATTTGTCATATATACGATTGTCATTCTGGCGTATGAAATGAATGCTGATGGATGGCTGATTTTTTCTCATTCGCCACTGAACTCGAGCAATATACTTATAACGGGAACCATAACTTGACCGCCTCTTTGATGTTGACCCTACAATAACGCCTTTTAACCCTGCTTTAAGTCAAATGTCTTCTTCTTGTTTTTAATGATGGCGACTAACTTATCGTTTCAGGTATAATTGTATATACAAAGTTCACTGTCATTCGCTGATAGTGCATTTAGAAATCTTACATTTTCAGGCGTGTTCTACTTGATCACATACGCCAGGATACACAGCGCAAGCCTGTGACGTTTTTGGCTGTGGAGGGGTGGGAGGGTGGATTTCAAAACGTCCCGTAAGGTTTGTCAGGTAAATGTTCCAACTCTTCCAAATGTATTCAGTCAAAATTTCAACAACTTTTGTTGATATTGTCCTCAACTAATCATCAAGGGCAAGTCAATGATTCCAGAATGTTCGTTTTTTAGTCATAAAACAGTACATACAAATAGTTAGCCCCGACACAAGCAGACATTCGACAGTTCAAGCCCAGGCCCTTGGTCGGAAAGTAACAAACTTCAGGATGGTTATGGCTAAAGGAGATGGACGAGAGGTAGGTTTTCAAGATGGCGGCTGTATTTCGAGATTCTTAAAACGAGAACGAATCAACAATTATACATTTATAATATCCCTAAAGTGTGGTTAGGTTCAGGGGAAGGGTCGGGGTAAGCTTTAGGAATGATATAAATGTCTGTTTGTTGATTCGTTCAAGTTTTAAGAATCTTGAAAAACAGCCGCCATCTTGAAAACCTACCTCTCGTCTATCCCCTTTAGCCATGACCACTTCAGGATACCCTGTGGTCTTCGGTTTGGAAAGTGAACAAGAAAGCGAACCAGGATGACGTCATCTCCCGCCAATGATTGTGGTTAAATAAATAAAGCACTCCAGTTTTTGAATTTACGATGGTGTTGGTTTTCACGGTTTTTTGTCATGTAAAACTTTGTACCCAATCTCATTCTTTCTTTAAAATAGTTACTGTAGGTAAACCTTAACACAATATATGGCACAGTCATCTTGGAGGGTACAATTTAAGTTTTCCAGTAATTCACAAGTGGCATAGCAGACCAGACGCCGTAAAGTGTAAAAAAATTAATGTAAAAAGACTCTATGTTACATAATTTGCAATTCAAATGTCTGTTTGCATACGATGCAAACAATTCACGACAGTTAATCGTTGTGTATTACAGCTCGTCCCCTGTCAAGTGACGGTAAAAAGTGGTTGACCTTGAATGAGATCAGAACTTTATTCCGTGTGTAAAGCCTACTAAAGGTATGTGTATTTATCATATATGTTGTGTTTTGTAAACAGCACGTTCTTATTGTAGTTAGATCGCTCTGTTTACGCTATTAATAAAATCAATTCGCCTTAAATTCTGCATAGTTGCCAAAGCATTAATTGCGGGTGGTTTTATTTCAAAAAGCTAACGTTATGTTGGTTTTCAATGTTATAAATTTCTTTCAAATGTTTAAGAAATTAATCATTGTTTGTCTTATGCCAACTTGAAGCGGTTTATAGTGCTCGTCACACATGGATAAAATTCCGGTTGAAATCAAAGCAAGAGTTAACACGCGAAGTATACTCATATTAAGATAAGAACAATTGTTGGTCTGCTGGGACCGCGTTTGCATAAAATAATGAAGTAAAATGTAACTATAGTGAGTAGTAACAGAATCAGAATCATTTGATATAGTCAACAAAACTGTAGCTAATTGAAATTATGGCCCCACATGTAGGATTATATAGGTTTGTATTTCGAGAATGGCTACATTAACTAGTCACACTACCAAATCCTCAAACAGAGAAACTTGATGGCAACCAGGAATCAAATTATCGTGTCTTGCGAGTGTTTTAGGTTCGAGAGGTTGAAGTGAGTCAAGCCGGACCAGCGTTGGTGAAAGCTGCAGGTCGATACTCGGTAAATGAATAATTGGGATGTGCCGGAGAAATGATTGTTTGCTCTCAAATGCGATTTCATACTTTGCATGCAATTAAATCGTTTATATAACACCAGTGTAGTCCATGATCTGTGAACTTGGCTTACAGGTAAAACTATTGGACTATATGGAATGTACAATCGCTTGAAAATATTACCCAGAGTCTATGGGGTTTTTTGTATGTCATTCTTGGTATTGTGAAGGCTGTGAAGGGCCGTGGCTAGAGCGTTAATTGGGAGGGGGGGGGGTGTATATTCATATATTCGTGTTATGACCAACTAATTTCTTTTGAAATCAGTTCTCATTAGGGTTAATTTCAAAAGAAATTAGTCGGGCATAACACGAATATATGAATATACACCCCCCCACCCCCAATTAACGCTCTAGCCACGGCCCTGCATTCCTTACATTCTTGCTTGACAGTTACTTTGACATTTTGTATGGTTATCGTCACGAACAAAGTGAACCTAGTCAAATACTGCTGAGTAATTCACTAGTGTACGTCGTACTACAAAAGGCATGACGCGTGTATTCCTGTTTCCTCTTTCCGTAATGAACGTCTCTTAACTCTTGACATGTGCAAAGGTCAGAAATATTGTCATTCCGTTGTCACTCCTCTTGAGTTTCCTACTTTTTAGCTTGAAAATGGGATTGCATGGATTCATCAGCAAAAAAGCAATTAAAAAAATAAGAATAGGATTAAGATTTGAGCAAGACGACAGCCATTGGGACGTTATGTAGGAAAAAAAGTAAATAACGCAGTTTAGTTAAACTATAAATTCAATACATCATACAGAATTTTCCTGTCTCGTATCTCGTACCGACAAAACAAGAGCACGCATTTAAACAGCCAGTAAAACTGTGTAGAGAACTATCGGACGAAGTATATAATTCAACCGACGGCGAAGTTTTGATTTATTTATAGTATTTTCCCCATCGAGACGCTTTTTTTAGAAATAATAACGTCACATGCTTCATGCAATCATGCACAACCATTTACTTTATGTCTCTGTATATACCACGTACGTGTTTCAAACGCTTCTTTTTGCGGCATGTTTTTAGGGCTACATCATAAAACTGGAATTATGGCAAATGAAAAAACTCCTTTGTTAAACTCTGGTGAGACTGGAGGTGCAGCACCTAAAGTTGGCTTTGCGCCGTCGCAAGAGTACGTACAATTTATTGTATTTTCTAAAGTCCGTTATATCGTTTGTTGAATGTTATTATTGATTGAATATCTCAGGAAACTGATTCCAACTCCCCTAACTCGGCCCTGACTCCTTACGCTTCTGAAACAGAGAAATGCGGTATGCATTTGGCATTTTCCGTCAAAAGCCAATATGTAATATCGCATAGGCGCGTTGTAAACATGTTGGCGACATTCAATTTTGTTTCAGTCATTTTTTCATAACTGCAAGCGGGTATATATTCTTAGAATGCGATTGCGTTCACAAATTGTGACATGGGTTTAGTTGCTCTGAGATGCTTACGACAAGGAATTTTTTCTAAGATTTTGTTGATTGCATTCTGAAGTTTAGTTGAAATGACAATACATTGAATATAACTTCTGTGGTAAAATGAGATTGCTTAAAACACTTAATGAGACTACTGATTTCGTACTATGTAAAACAATCTAAAATAAGTAAAACTGAACTTGTCAATGTGTATAAACTTGACTTTTCTCTGATGTACCGCGGGTTATATCATGCATGGAGCCGGTTGTACAGTTTTTAGAAGTGATTAAAGTTAGCTATGATTAATGTAACGTCAACCAATCAGAACCACGTATTTTGTACTTAATCGCTATTTGACTACAAAACAGTGATTAAAAAGTGATTTAAGAAATTTATGCAACTGGCCCAGGTTATTTACCTTAAATAATAACTAGATGAAACTTGAGGGAAAATGTTGAAGAGTCTCGACTTGATTGTCTAAAATCCAAAGATTCCACTAGAAAACCTCTTCAAAAATAAATTAAGTAGGTTAAATACATCGAAAGTCGGAATTTATGTCATATAAAGTTCTTGGATACTGCACGTCCTCAAGGTCTTTAGATGACGTAAATCCCTCCTCGATAGTTAACCTATACCTAATCACTCTAGGCCGCTGTCTTCATGTGCAATGTTTTGACTAAATTTCCTTTCAAAAGCACTTCAACGTAACCGGGCGTAACCAGGTTATGTAGGGCGAAATTCTTGCTAGACATTGTAGCAATTATAGAAAACACATATTGTTTATTTACGTTTTGTACTTTCCATCAGCAATGATGACGGCACTATTCCAGTGGTATCAGTCAAGCAGCTGGTAAGTGATATTTGCGGGAACCACTGAGTATTTTTACAAAATACAAAACAACGGTAACCCCGAAAATAAACATTTTTAATTTATTCTAGCTTTCGACTATATTTTAGTCATCAAAATATATTTAATTTTTTTTATTTTATCTTTTTTTTAATTCTTGATGATGACTAAAATATAGTCGAAAGCTAGAATAAATTTACAATGTTTATTTTCGGAGTTATTGTTGTTTTGTATTAAGTGGGTTCACCGAAACTTTGATGCGGTATATATGAATTGTACAGCTCTCTTTGATGAATTCTATTACTTGATTTTCCCTTTTCCACAGTTTCGATTCCATGATAATGTCGATGTTGTATTGATGATTCTCGGCACAATTGGATCGATATTATACGGCGTCCTCACTCCAGCACAATTCGTGTTGATGAGTCCAGTGACCGATGACTTTGTCGATTTTGTGCAATGTATCAAAAATAACTGTACTGATCCAGTTGATTTGGAAGACAGTATGACCACAGTGGCCTTATGGTATATAGCTTTTGCCTTTGCAAGTCTCGTGTCTGCCTGGGTAGGACTGGGGCTTTGGGGCCTCACTGCTGAGAGGCAAGTTCACAAGATGCGAATGGCGATGTTTCGAAATGTCATACACCAAGAGATCGGTTGGTTCGACACTCATTCAAGCGGGGAACTGGGAACTAGACTTACAGAGTATGTGATGTAACTTGCTTCAGACAGGCACGTGACGAAGACGTCCGGGGAAGGGGAGAGGGGGATGACAACGACTGTATACGTAGGTCGTATTCCACTGTGAATTGTGAATAAGAAAGCTGCCGCAACAAATTTGTGTCTCGTGTTTTGTAGAGATTTGAACAAAATGGCGGATGGTATGGGTTCAAAGTTTGGAAGACTGATCTACAGCTTTGTGGCTTTCATATCTGGTTATTGCTTGGGATTTGTTTATTTATGGCAAATGACTTTCGTCATGCTGGCGTTTTTGCCAGTTGTAGCTATCAGTGCGGGAATAATTGCAAAGGTATATATACTCCCCAGCCCCTCAAACTGGCAAAACTTAACTGCCTGTTTAGCGTTTAGTAAGTGGTAACACAACTATCAACAATGTGGGAAGCACCGCGTCGTTTATTTGTTTGAGTTTGTTAGTACCACCGAAATGCCGTTTGTTTTTTTCTGCATGCATAGGAAAGTCCATATATCGGTTTTGCAGTGTTGACGCAGTCATTAACTACCTAGATTATCGGTGGTTTTGCAGCCAAAGAAGTGGCAGCGTACGCGAAAGCCGGAACTGTCGCTGAAGAGAGTTTTTCCTCCATCAGAACAGTCGCTGCATTTGGTGGAGAAGAAGAACAAACCAATAAGTAATGAACCATTTATTGTAATGGTGGTCTACTTAGTGACAGTCGAGACTTGTCCCAGAGGCATGTCGCCTTTCTATCACAGCAGCCAGTGTATGTACTGTGTTTCATGAGCATTGACTTGACTTGAGTTTTTTCAAGCTATTATTTAACCGTATTATGTCTACTATTGTCTACTACTTAAAAACACTCCTAGGCCTTAATGAATCGCAAGGAAAACTTAAACGAAATCACACCGTAGAAGTGATTTTATACCTGATAAAATGCTAATTATGCCGTGAGAAAATAGCATTATATAAGATATTTTCAGTATTATATAATATGTTTATGCGATATAAGACACTCTTACTCATGTTTTGAAGTATTACTTCATAGTTCTTCGTGGTCTTACTGATTTTCAGGTACGATAACCACCTCTCTGTCGCTGCCAAGTTTGGAGTGGATAAAGGATTTGGTACTGGGATTGGCATGGGCATCTTCCAAGTGGTCATTCTCTCAAACTACGCTTTATCTTTGTGGTACGTTAAATGTTGTAGAAGTGATTTGAACCTGAGAAACTGAAAACTGAACATCTGGCAAACTGAAAATTATGACTGACTACCACAGGAATCGAACCCACGAACGTTTGAATGCTCTGCTAACTAATCTACGCGTCATTTCAGCTCGAGTGCATGTGGGATATTTCGGAACTGAGTTCATAGTTGTTTTTTTTTCTATCAATCTCATCTTAGCCGTCATAAATTTGTTACAAGGTTTGCTTTGCAGACCGGTATTTTTTTGACAAGCTGTGATATTTTCGGCAAGCAATAGTTTTCTATGTCATGCAAATTTTTAATGTACGTTTTTGTTTTCTTTTAGGTATGGTATTAAACTGCTCAGAGATGGTGACGCAGAGCCGGGCGATGTTTCTAGTGTACGCGAATGTCCTCTCAAATGCAACTGCGCCATTTAACTGCTAAGCTACATGAGATATGTCTGTTTAAACAAACTCCACTGCAATTTCTTTTTTAGACATTTTACATGGTGCTAATAGGATCAGTCACTTTAGGACAGGCAGGTCCATGTATGGAGGCTTTGGCTTCTGCACGTGGCGTAGCATATACTGTGTTCAATATCATCGATAGGGTAAGCTCAAAGTTTAGAAACGAACAGTCAGTTTTGCTCAATATACCTTTCTCCAAATCATATAGGACTGTTTTTGGCTGAGTTGACCTCGAAAAATTCTTGAAATATCAATTTAGGAATCTGCAATCGACGCCCAATCATATGCGGGGATGAAACCAGATGTCAAAGGGGATGTAGAGTTTCGAGATATTGACTTCGTTTATCCCTCGAGACCCACCATACAGGTAATATAATACATAAGGAATATATTTTGGTATTTATTCTTGCTTTTAAACCAACTTTAAGATTTTAAACCAACTGAAATTTTGAAATATATAGTTGCATTTCTTTTGAATTTCTAGATTTTAAAAGGTTTCAGTCTCAAAGTTCCATCTGGTAAACGTGTTGCACTTGTTGGCGAAAGTGGTTGTGGCAAGAGTACTGTTGTGAAACTTATCTCGAGATTTTATGATCCTCAGAAAGGGTCGGTAAGTATTTCCTGCAAATATCTTACGCTTTGCCGATACCTGGGACACAAAATGACAGTCCTCTGGGCGTAGGTGATGCAGTTAATACTACACGAAAGGTATACGTCCTTTCACTACCTGAAACGAAGGCTCTTCGCTCGAAATATCTATTTTCTCTTTACCGTTTCAGTGAAAAAATATAGCTACATACAGCATGTACATTTTGCGTACCTCGTGGGGTATTCTTTCAGCTCAAATTTTAAATATCTTGTTTCAGGTTCTACTTGACGGCAAGAATATAAAAGACATAAATGTCGGTCATCTTCGAAGCCATATTGGTGTCGTGAGTCAAGAGCCGGTTTTATTTTCAACAACAATTGCTGAAAACATCGCATTCGGTCGTGAAGGAGTCTCTCAACAAGAAATTGAACAGGCCGCCAAAGCCGCAAATGCTCACAATTTTATTTCACAGTTTCCAAAGGTAGAATAAGTTGCAGACAATAAGCGAGCCCTCAATCTATAAAGTAGTTTATCTCCACGCTTTTGTGTAATACTCTTTTTTCTCGCTAGGGGTACGAAACGTTGTGTGGTGAACGCGGAACCCAGATGAGCGGAGGTCAAAAACAAAGGATAGCGATAGCAAGGGCTCTAGTAAGAAACCCCACGATATTATTGTTGGATGAAGCTACATCTGCCTTGGACTCCGAGAGTGAAGCTGTTGTGCAAGACGCTTTGGATAGAGTAAGAGACTAAGTGTGCTCCATAATTGTTGCTCTATTTCCCTGCATTTTATAAACAAGACATTCTTTAATGCCTTTCGCGATTGTTTATCTATTTCATAGGCAGGTGAAGGTCGTACAACTATTGTCATAGCACATCGTCTGTCTACGATTAAAAATGCCGACATTATCGTGGCCGTGAGGAAGGGTGAAGTGGCAGAAACAGGAACTCATGAGGAGTTAATGGCGATACCAAATGGAATTTATAAAACTCTCGTCAGATTACAAGTATGTGTATTTAAATCAGGCGATGCTATTTTCGTATTTTAAGTTGGCAGTGGACCTAATGTTTCATTACGAACAGAAAGCGGTCG
The DNA here is from genome assembly GCA_963855995.1 of Muricea muricata. NCBI lineage: Eukaryota > Metazoa > Cnidaria > Anthozoa > Malacalcyonacea > Plexauridae > Muricea > Muricea muricata. Next base: position 1,387,033 of record OY979722.1, read on the forward strand.
ATGAGCACGGTGGAGATGATAATGATGACGACAATGGAGAAGATGAAGAAGACGAAGACAGTAGAGCTTGGATGACAGAGGATGGTAGGGAATCTGGTGGATCAACATATACAAATTAGTCACTGGATACCATTATCAAATTTGTTTTACTATTTTACTAGATACATCTAACCCATCTCTAAATAACTTTTCCAGTGTCGGTCGTGCAGTTAAAAACACAAAAAACTGTAGGACCTTTCACTAACAGTGACCAGTTTGAAGTTAACCATGATTAGTGGAAACATCAACCAATCAGAACCACAAATTTTGTACATAATCATTATTTAACTACAAAACAGTGATTAAAAAGTTATTAAGAGTATTATACAACTGCCTCTGAACGTTACAAGGAAAACTTCGATGTTTTATGCGCAGGGCTCAAAATAGCGAGCTGCCAATGGCCGAAAGCAGGCCATATTTGACTGCAAAATAGCAAGCGAAATTCAATTGATGAGTTTATTTCATTTGATTACAATAACTTCTAAGAAAACAATGAGTTGTACAGTATATTCGCATTTAAATCCAAGACTACGACAGTAAATATACCAGTTTGGTATGGGGCAATAAAAACTATAAATAAATCATTATTATGAAAACATTCAATTCTACAGCATACGAGACCACACAATTTTTGGCAGGTAAAAAAATAAAATGGTATTGGACCTGCGAAAAAAAATTGGTTGGCAGGTCATATTTTTTTCTTTTTCAAGTCCTTGTATGGTTGCAATACGCGATGAAGCCGCTTCGCATAAAACGTCGAATTTCTGCTTGAATTCGTTCTGGTACTGAAGGATCCCATGCTTTATATACAATACTTCCATTTCATTTATATTTTAGTCGATGGAGCTTTCAAACTCGGCACGTTTACATCCAGTGGCAGTGTTGCTGGTTACACAAAGACAATTGCTGTAAGTTATCGCTCTGTTTGGACTTTTCCTCTTGTGTTATTGTTAAATATAAAATTAGACAATATATCCGTTTGAGGGTTGGATTGGAAACTGTAGACACATAAATTGTAGCAGACATAACAAATGTTAATGTTTACTGAAAAGATTTTGCAAGATTGCAGAGAAGATTGCAAGATCATAGAGTATATGGTAAGAAATCAACAAGCTTATTGCAGCACTATTTTATTTCCAGACGGAAGATACCAAACCTGCAGAACCTGTGTCATTTTTGAAACTTCTTGCGAGCAACAGATCTGAACTACCATTTCTGATAATTGGATGTCTTGGTTCTTTCGTTTATGGAAGCTGTCCATTTCTATATGGTCTCGTAATGGGAGGTGTTTTTGACGTAAGTTAAGTTTTATGATAATCGGTGGACTGAAAAAAATATTACTGACACTTTGTCATTCTACTCTCAGCTGCAGCAAGTTAGGAAACATTGTTCTTTACCATTCATGTTTTCGAAACAAACATTTGAAGAGTTTTTGAACAGCAAAGTGCTTCTAAGTAAGACTAAGCTCACTGTAATTATCTAAGCGTTGTGTCTTTATTTTCATTTTTAGACGTTGTCAATGGATCCTGATATCAAAGAAGAAAATGACGATATGAAAGACGACTCGGTAAAATGGGCTGGTGCTTTTGTTTTAATTGGAGTTTCATCTGGAATAGGGATCTTTCTGCAAGTGAGTGAGTTTAGAGATTCTTAGCACATGAGTATAATAATTGTCAATGACTACTGTAATTCTTAGAGACGTTTTGTTTCTTCTAATAAGAAATTATTGACTTTCATTTCTTGAACTTATTCTCGAATTACTCGGTGAATTTAAATTATTTTTCTAGAATAAACTCGAAATTACTTTAAATTCTGTCGGTGAAAAACTCTTGGCTTTCTACCCGGCCACAACAGCTTTTACTAATGATATCCGTACGATATAATCAGACATAGATTGTCTTTTTTCTAGTGGTGGATGTTTGCAAGGTCAGGAGAAGCGCTCACTAAAAGACTAAGACGTCAATCATTTCGAGCGTTCTTGAGACAGGTAATATCATCATGGCTATTGTGTTTGAGGTAAAATCTAGTTCATCAACCATATTGAACTTCATTATCGTAACGACAGATATTTTGGATTAGTTTTTCAGCTTCAAGATTTTCAAACCCTTGAAAAATGACAAAGTGTTCTTCAAATTCGCTTCACAACGCTACATATATTTGAAATACAGTATATATAGATATGTTTTTTCTCGGTAGGAAATTTCTTTCTTTGACAACCAGAGGAACAGCACTGGAGCATTGTGTCAAAGGTTGGCTTCAGAAGTGTCTGCAGTGCAAGGGGTAAGTAAGATACTTTCGAAGAAAAAAACACTTTTACAAGCCAGGAGGCCCTTTCACTTTTTGATGTTTCATCTAATGATATTCCACATATTTTGACATTGCCTCAACGATTACGATTACGGAATTACGATTGCTGAGACTGACAATGTTTTTTCATCGTCTGGAAAGTAGTTAACGTTGAGCCAATTTCCATTTTCAATCTTTGCGACGTTGAATCCACGTCCGAATGCAGAATCAAATGTTTAAAGAGGGGTTACAGTAGTTGATGTTAACAAATGCTTTGTTTACATTTTGAACTCCTATATTTGTAAAATATGATTTACTACTTGAACAACTGACACTGTTCTGGTCTACTTTTCTAATAAGTAAATGTAAACCAATGCTTCGATTAAAAAGAATTCGAAAGAGATGCGAAACGTTTAAACGATGTTTACATCTTTGGGTGCCCTTTCTTAAAAGTAGATCTGATGCGCAGAAGGGAATCTGACCTTTCTTTTACCAATACAGTTTTGCCAGTAGAATTGTAGTTCTGCGATTGATGCTAATAGTAGCCGCATATTACCGAATCTTTCTCGTTACCCAGGCGACGGGTTCGCAGTTGGGATTTATTTCAGCTGGATTTTGCTCAGTGGTTGGCGGATTGATCGTGTCATTTTTGACAAGTTGGAGATTGAGTCTTTTGATGACCGCATTCGCTCCTGTGATGTTAGTATCAGGTCTTATGATGACGAAATCTTTGGGGGCCAGTACTCGTGAAAATTTGGAGGAGGAAGCTGCAAAGGTAAGAGAAGGGATCTTCGGAACGAGGTAGATATGTTAACAACTGAGATGGTGTGAACTGACATAAGATGTGGTGACGTTTAGACGAAAAGAAAATGACAAAAATTTGTGTGTTGTAGAGAGGATAGAAATGGTAGAATCAGTGTCGGGCAGGATTTGAGGTACCCTAGAAATACGATGATCAATAAGAAGGTCCAATGATATGTGTGATCAGGAGAGGGGAGTTGTCAAGTGGGAGAAAACTAAAATTCAAAGGAATATTAGAGAGAAATAAGCAAAACAGACTTTTGAGTAAAACGTTGATGCGGACTTATGACTTGAATGAAATCGAAAGAATTTGCTGCAATGCTGTTAATCTTGTTATGAAAGTAACAGCAAGTTTGAAAGAAAATGACATATTTTCTTCGCCCTTCCAGGTAGCAGAAGAGACATTCTCGAATATTCATACAGTCGTATCATTAGGTCGAGAGGAGGAATTTTTTGAACGCTATCGTACAGCAATAGCCGAACCTTATAGGTATGTATGGATCGAGCAAGTGGTAAATTGTGTTTTTCGTTTACATACAATTAATTTGGTCTTATTCGTATAGGAAAGCAAAGAAAGCCAGCCATCTATCTGGAGCGTCAACTGGTTTAACTTACTGCATCATAAACCTAACTTTTTCCGCAACGTTTCGCTACGGAGCCAAGTTGTTGGTTGATAATGACATCACTCTTAAAGAAATGATGACGTAAGTGTTTGTAAAGTAACCTGAATCAATGTAAAATTTTGCCATTATTTTGCACTGTGACGGTCGATGCGTAGTTTTTAGTTAATTCCAAACACATTCCAAAGTGGTACTTCTTAAGGAAATCATTAAAATACTCAGCTACCTCTTTGTTATTCCAAGTCTTTTCGACAGGATCTATTCCTATTGTGGTATATATCATACATATCAGAGAAGAACTCTGACTTGTGTGTAATTTCAGTATAAATTCTAATAATTTAAAATGTCTTTAAATAGAACTATATTCAGTTATCTTGCGACGGCTGTCGTTGTTGGACAATCCAGCTCCTTCACTCCAGATTATGCCAAGGCAAAGATGGCTGCCCAGAAAGTTTTTCAACTTATTAAATTTGTTCCGTCTATCGATAGCCAATCCGACGACGGTACAAAACCGGTAAGTCGATTGACCTACACGTGTTGTGTGGCTGGGGAGAAAGCGGTTGATGGGAGGGGGCTATGAATAAGGTGGGTTAGAATAGGGATTAGATTTTTCCACACCAGATGATGTGTATTATTCTTAGGCAAACTGCAAAGGTGAAATCAGCCTAGCTCATGTTGGATTCAGGTATCCAACTCGACGTAAAATCAAAGTATTGCGTAGTCTTAATATCAGCGTCAAACCAGGTCAAACTGTGGCATTGGTTGGTACCAGTGGGTGTGGCAAAAGTACTACAGTATCATTGGTCGAGCGCTTCTATGACGTAATGAACGGAGCAGTGGTAAGTATGATCAAGGCGTCCAGTTTGATTCAAAGTTTTCATTTCGCAAACAAACGTTTATATCGAAGGTGCAAGCTCGCTGCGTGTGCTTGGATGTAGTTAAAATAAACTGGCAAACATTGGATAAAATGCTCACTCACGATTAGCTAACGATTTGGTATTTTCGATAAGTGAAAAAAGCCTTAGTTTTGTTATGCAAATATTTTCATTATTATTGATTGTGTAATGATCAATTTCTAAAGAAATACATAATGACAGTACAGCTGAAATTTGATTTTACTCGTAAATGATCACCGACCATGGAACTCGCCCATTGTCGACGACATGAAAATCTAGTTTATAAATTTTCTCGCTAACCACGCCACTGATTCTATACGTGACATGCTTTGTTCCTGAACGATCTAACTAGTTTTTGTGATATAACATCTGCAAGCCGAACAACATATTAAATATTTTGCAGACAGTGGACGGTCATGATGTGAAAGATTTGAACATCAAATGGTTACGTCGTCAGATCGGTATAGTATCACAGGAACCAGTGTTGTTTGACATGACAATTAGAGAAAATATTGCTTATGGTGATACGACAAGAGATGTCAGTGACAAGGAAATTGAAGAGGCTGCAAGGTCGTCCAATATTCATCAGTTTATTCAGAGTTTACCAAAGGTAAGGGGCGAGGGAGGTGGAGAGGGGGGAGTGAGAGAAAAGCATGGAGGGAGGGAGGGATGTAGAGCGCAAGGATGGAAGATAGGGATAGGTAGGGATAGAGGCAAGGGATAGGTAGAGAAAAGATGGAGGTAGAAAGGATTGAAAGAGGTAGGAAAATGGGAGAGATAAATGGGATAGAGAAGGGGAAAACAAAGAGATGAATTAAGAAAATTTTGAAGAAGAAAGAAAAGAAAAAAGTGGATGGTGGGAATAGAGAGAGAGGATGATAGAAGAAGAGAAATAGCAGGTAAAACGGAGGAAAGGAAATCACGATGTCAGAAGGCGGGAAAAAACAATGAACAGATCAGTGGGGTAAGGAAGACATCCAGTTTTTGTTTTTAAAGTTGGTGGAAATTTTTGAAGTTTGGCCGCTTTTAATGATATTTTATTAGGGCTACGACACGATGGTGGGCGACAAAGGGACTCTGATATCAGGGGGACAAAAACAAAGAATCGCCATTGCAAGAGCATTGGTCCGTGATCCTAAAATACTTCTACTTGATGAAGCAACTTCAGCTTTGGATACGGAAAGTGAAAAGGTATGATATTGAAATATGTTTTATGGTGAGGTATTGATGATTTTGGGACACATAATTAATCCTGACTGTACGATAACATACATTAAGGAGTAAATATGTTTTCAGGTAGTACAAGAAGCTCTGGATAACGCTAGTATTGGTCGGACAACGTTGGTAATAGCACATCGTCTGTCAACGATCCAACATGCAGATGCTATCGTCGTGATCAGACGAGGTCGCGCTGTAGAACGTGGGACACACGAACAGCTTTTAGCTATGAAAGGAATTTACTACGCTTTACATAAAGTACAATCCATTTCTCAAAACTAGTAGGGAAACTTTTTAGTTAAATTGCTATTTAATGAACTTTTGCATTCTTTCATTTAAATTCGCGTAAAATATCGCATGAACGCTTGTGTCCTAACGCTTGTAACATTATGCAGGTTTTGGCCAGGCATTTGAAATTTGTGGCCAATAGAAAGCGACACTTACTGTGCTGATATTATTTCGACAATAAAAGGGATGGCATATATCGGTCCTAAGTTTTCCTTGTTTATTTTCTATTTTGTATTTCTAGAGTTTTTGGTAAATATTTTTCAGTCAAAATGATAAGCAAATCGTTATAAGTTAATGATCAACTGTCATGGCAATTATCAAAACAAGATCAATCTATTTCTTGATCTTTCCTTTCATCCTCTGGGGAGGTTGGAGCTTGATTTGCTGAGCTTATTAATTGCTTAACATCTGTCGTAAGAACGAATGATCTCAACCACAAATATATTCAGTGGTCTAATAACTTTACAAATATTCTTTAATAATCACTAAGTATAGTCGGTCATCGCATTGACTTTCATCGTTTTCGCGTAAGCATTATGCTATAGTGTCATTCCTCCTACTGGGTAGTGGGAAGGTGGGACACTCATGCCAACCTAACTTCTAAAACATCGTAGGGAAAAAAGAGAACTGTGTACGCCATACACGTTTCACTATTAGTCAAATTATCTTTTCTTTCAGTCAGGATGTCATGTAACGAAAAAGCTTCATCATTCTACATAATTAATTTTATATTTCTGAGGCGATATACAGTATATTAAAAGTCCAGATTGAGATAAGTTTATGTACAGTTACTGCCAGAATCGGGCACGATCAATCTTTTTTATCATATAAATCCCTGCGTGGTTTCAAATTGAAACGATTAAAATTTCTTCATGATAACTCTCATATGACAACGGCCTTCTTTCGCTTCATCTGTAGCGTCGCAAACTGCAACGCGGCGTTTCGTGTCCATTTGTCCGCTAGTTTGTTGGCTGCTGTTCGATCTCCCCACTACTTCTTCCTGCCGTTTTGGTAGCTATAAGAGAGGTTTAGAACTTTACACACGATTCTTTCACGATCTCAAACGATAAAAACACAATTTAATGTTTGAGCGAAAGCCTCTCGTCGAGAAACCACTGTTAACTTCTCGAAGAAGTGTTTTCACTCGAAACGTGGGATTTTGTTTGATCGCTTCGAGTAGTCGAAGAGCCTGCTGTATCTACGTTTACTTTTGACTGCGTTATCTTCATCTGTCAGCTTCAGATTGAGTAATAATCTTTGTTTTGTCGTTATTGTTGCTTTTGTTATTATACATATTTTGTTATTATATATATTTGTGAGAATTTGTTATCACTTTTGTATTGTTATTATTCAATCTCCGTTCTTATTCAATCTTCGTTCTTCTCTTTCTTTCTTCCTCTTGTTTCCCTTCCTAATTCCTCACTTTTTCTTACCTTCTTCAATTTTTCAACCGTTTCTTCGTATCCTTCCTTTTCCCTTCCGTTCTTTTCTCCCTTTCTCGCTTTCTTCATGCCTGCTGTGCTGAACTCTATTAACACTATGCCCGCTTTGTTCTCACTCGTTTTAGTCAGTCCCTTCGTAAACGTGTTGACAGACAACGCTGTCAACGTGGTTAATTAACGGAATTAACCTTCCCGTGGAAGCTTTTAAAACATTCAGACCTCATGGCAAATCGTAATTGCAAAAATATAAACACGATTACTCTCTCGGTTGTTTTATGTGAAAGTCAAAGTAATTTGAGGTTGCCGTACTTGCATAATTTACTTGTTCATAGAATTTCGACTTTTAAAGCTGTATGGCTCCATTTACTTGACCACATATTATTTTGCTAGTAGACGTGATTGTTCCCGCCTGCCCTCCAGTGCATTTTGTGTGTTCGAACACACGCCACTACGTTATTATGATCTGGTCACTTTCTTTATATGAATAAGAATAAAATTGTGTACATGTCAATAAGTATATAATCAACATCTGGCATCTCTGCATGAATAATATAGTCGGCTTAAGTTTTTTAATGAGAAAATTTTATCTTGTATGCATATGGCACAACATTGTAAAAACAAACGTAGGTCTACTCGAACGTTGGATTCTGTTCATATCGTTTCAGATATGTGAAGGTTCTATGTTTTTGTGTGCTTTCGACTGCACTACCGGCATGCAACGCTAGTTCATATGAACAATTCACTGATTTTGCATAAATTTGTGCAAAGTCACTCTGATGAATTGGGAGAAATTTATCAAAAAGGTACGTGTGTGCACAAACGTGTGGTATGTACAAACAAATAAAACATGTCAATTTGGATAGAAACGGCTCAAAACAATGTTTAGTGTACCTAACTTATTGCAAAAGGCCATCGCTAGTGTTTCTATTACTGATTTGAAAGATGCATATTAAATTTGCAACTTTTACACACAGAAGCAATTTCTGTAGCTAAGATTTTTGGCACGATAAAATATCAAAAATTGTGTAAAAAAATATGAAAAAATCTGCTGCTAAAAAATGCTGAAGTAATCTCGGTTCCCGAAAAAACATTTCGACAGGTCAAATAATGTTGTTCTGTTCATATGGAGAAATGTTTTCCCGCTTACCGGGTAAAGTTTCCCGCGGTGATGTAGATTTTGTAAAGTGTCAAAACAGACGGTTTTCCCGCTAAGCGGGAAAGTTGTGTTCATATGGGATAAAAATTAACTCGGTCACCGAGATCTCGCCTGTCATCAAGCGAGATCTCGGTTAACGGGCAAACGTTTCGTCTCATATGAACGCAAGGTAACTTTTCATACTATTTTTGTAAGAAGGCGATATCTCGCTTGTAAACTTGTCGAAATATTTTCTCGCTAACCGGGAAAACTTCTTCCCATATGAACAGGCCCTAAGACAGTAAAAGCAGGTGTTGCTAAGGCAGGTCCAATGTCACAGTACGCTGCAAATAAAAATATTTAGAGCACGTATAAATCTATCCTTTCAAAAAACATTTAACATATGTGTAAAATAATTGCAACTAAGACCAAGTTGCCATATTTATACGAATGTATATGCCATTTTGACTTGGGCAAATATATATAATGGGTAATATACGTGTGCAATTATTAGGCTACATTTGCGAGCAAGCATTTTAAATAAGTATATTGTATCTGTATGCCTTATTAATATTTGTCCAATGTTAGTAGCTATTAAAACCTGACGTTCGGCTTCGTTTTCACCAAGCTTCCAGAAATAATATAACATGAAGAATATCGATACCTGGAACCGTTTTTACCTGCGCATTTGAAACCTCCAACTCTGCATGAGTTTTTGAATTGTTCGTTGGACTCACAACATAAGATTCCATTTTTCAGCTACTGATGAGAAAACGTACAAGATATTACACTTCTAACTCACTGAATCCCTTTGTTTGGCGTTTTTCTTCGCCTCGGGAAATTTAAGTCAGCCTTTTTTACGATTTTGCGTTGCTCTTCTCCCTCAATCAGCGCAGTCTTATCTTCTAAAGTTCCTCAAAAGTCAAGTATCTTCTTATCGTACGTACACAGTTTTATGCGATTGGGTAAATCGGTGGGCAGTTGCTCGATGATTTACATATTTTGAGGCTTTGCGTATTAAATTAGCGTGCGTTTGGGTCAGACTAATTGCGTATGTTCCATCGATAGGACGAATCGACTGGCAGCTGCATGGCCATAAAGTATTGTCTACTTCGTATTATTTGTTATTAAATTCATCCGAGCATGAATTTGTGCATTCATTCGTCGAGTTTTTCGGTAAAAGTCTTAATGCAGCAGAGAGTTGCGTTGAAAATTACAAAGGAGGCTGCTTAGTCCAAGGCTTCATTTTTTAGTTTAAGACTTTTCACGGAGCAGTTACATTATTTGTGAAAAAAAATTGACGAATACACTCTCGATCGACGTTGCCGTTCAAAGACGACTTCCCGGTAATCTCCTCCAAATTGCTCAAAATGCGGTGGAAGATCTTATAACGACGAAGATTTACGCCCAATGGCATAAATTTTCTTTGATATCACACAAGGGCTCCTCATCATGAAAAGTTGACAATTTGTCGCTGTGGAAACGAGCAAAATAAAACTTATCATTGTGAGGACCTTGTGTCGATAATTACTCTTCACACAGTACGACCGGGGGGGGGGCTTTGTAAAGCTCGGTGGGTGGGGGACGTTGTGGGGCCGTGCAATCGTCGAGTGTTTTTGCTGCTTGGTAACCACTCGGCCATTTAGCGAATACCACTGGCGAATACTGCGGAATAGGGCCAATCGGGTGTTTTAGAACACTGCTCTTCGTAAATTGTTTTATAGAACAAGGTTTGCTTGACTTTTTAAAATTATTTTAAACAGAAATATGGCTTAATAGCAAACACAAAACCATGCTTAGAGACATGAAATATCAGATAAAGCGGAGGGTAAGTGTTTTGCTGGCCCTTTGTGTTGTGCTTATATGTTTTTCTGCCTCAGTTCTGCTGATATATTGACATCCTATTTGTTGCAATTTTGTGTCTACATCTGTGCATAAACAGCGAGTCGTCATAAAAGAGCATTACCTTTAAAATGAAACTGTAGTGCACACTGTAGCTTAGTGCTGGGCCTGCTGCATGCGTATTTCCCATTAATAAAGTTAAAGTTAGTGCTGTTTGATCTTTTAACCTGCCTTGGCAGATAACATGCGGTAAATGGAGCAGCTGATGGCAGTGTCTAAAATAGGGTCTCATTTGAAGAATGGATTTAGGGCTAGTTTTTATGATCTTGCACAGCCGGGATGGGACATTTTTATCCTGCTTAGACAGGAAACTTCCCTAGGCAGGTTAATATGGATGGGATGAAGCCATTTAAGTGCTTGATGTCATATGTTTTTTCCATAAAGTGCAATTGCACATGCTCAGAAGTCAAAATTGATCCTGCCTAGCCAAGATTGAGTGTTTATATGGAAATTCTTTGTCCTGTTTAGATGGGATCCAGGCAACTGATGCCAGGATCTTGCCTGGGCAGGATGGAATAGGGATCATATAATCACTAAATAGAATTTACTTTACTAGCATAATCTTGGCAACTGTCCCATTCCGTCTAGCTGGGATCATATAAACAGGCCCTCACTTCACAAACTATTGAGGCAAGAAAAAATGTATCTCATATTAATTCTGTATATATGTAATTTATTTTTCCTAGCTTTTCCTGTCAGACAATGACAGCTCTCCTGAAAGAGGCAGTCGACAGAGTGCAAAGCAAGATGTGGAAAGAAAAAAGCTCCCAAGTATTCCTAGTCCAGATTTAGATGAATACATGAATAGATCAGTGGCAAAGCAGAAAGCCGATGCTACTGCATCTGCGGTGTTGAAATCATATGGACCTTACTTCATGGAGTACACATTGTTAGCAGAATAGTTAGTATTATTATAGTCGTTGATATATAAAAAGGAAGAAATATCAATCTTTCATATTTTTTTATTAATATTTGTTGCAACAGCCCACCTTGCATTTTTCCACATGTCCTTTCTGGTAGCATTAATACTATTGAAAGCATATTTTTTTCCTTGATCAGCAATCTTCTCCAGAAACAAATGATACCTGGAATGTACGTTCTTCCTGCGGCAAAAACACCTTTGAGTAAGTTGATTGCAAGTTTGGGGACTTTAGGTCAACTATGTTATCGGTACTTTTCGCTTACTGTGCATGTCTCACTTATGTAGTTTGGTATGGTGTGTTATTTATTCATCATGGAATTTATGAAGAAGGAGCATTCAAGTTTGTGATGACAATACCAGAGAATTATCCAGATGGTGATTGTCCAGTATGTAACATCAATTTTTTACCAATTTTTTACATCTCTGTTTTACAAGACCAATAATTTGCAATCAATTTTTGATTTTTTTATTCCAGCTAATGAGATTTGTCCCCCCTGTTTACCATCCACTAATCAATTTCGAAACTGGGGAAGTTGATGTCAAACAAGCATTTCCTTCATGGAGGTTTGATAACATGTACCAGCTGTATGAATATCTGCTAAAGGTTGCAAACATACATGTCCAGTGTAATATTGCTTGTATTCTTAGGAGAACTGTGAATCATTTATGGCAAGTGCTGATGTTTGCAAAGAGATTGTTTTACAGAATTGAAAGTTCAAATGCTGTGAATCAAGAAGCTGCTGAACTGTAAGGAATTTGCTGATAAATTTGATTGTCCATTTTGGTGAAAGCTTAAACACACTCTCTAAATATTTCAATTCTCGATAGATACAACAACGATAGCGAGGCTTACAGGGCAAAAGTGGTGGGAAATATAAGTACTTGTAATGAACAACTTTGCAATAATATTGATGATGATCCACATTCAATAAGGTATATGTCAAATTATTCTACTTGATAAACCTCCCATCATGTTGGGTTTTTTGACAAATTAAGTATATTTTACATACTAGACAATACATCTGCCATTTTGACTTTAAGCTGAAAAAGACAGATGGCAGATGTCTATATCACCAGAATGCATTGCAGTCTGAAATAGTTTAAAGAGGCAAATTAATGTCTTGAAGAACAGACAGAAGAAAATAGGTTATTTTCTCACTTGTGTTAAAATTTCAATCCATTAGCTTTGCTTGTTGTCATCTTTTCTCAGGTATACTTAATTGATACCTGCAATGCATTCTGGTAAAATCGACATGTCGTACAAGTGAATTGTACATAGCATCACACCCAAAATGAATTGTTATCTAGCATGCATTTTTATTGTCTTTTAACTTTAGATTTACAGAATGGATTCCAGAGAAGCATGAGACTGCTAAGAGTTCAATTTTGAATTCTCAGGTAAATGTGTGCTTTTTGGTTGTTCACAATTCTGGCTGAGGAGTGCAAATCATTTCTGACAACTCATTACAAACTTAAGCTTATTTTGTTACAGGAAAGATCAGATAGCACAACGAATCACAATGCTCAATCTTCAGGACTTTCCTGGGTTAAAAAAGGCTCAGTTGAAATATTTAGTAAACCAGATGAGAAAATTTAGTGTACTTATTAAAATTTCTGTTGCTAGTACTACTGTATAAAATTTTTATTGTATATAATCCTTGTATATCTCATACACAACTTGTTGTAAAAACGAAACTTTGTTTTTCAAAATGGCCAGTTCTTATTCTTTAATGCATAACAACTCTTACCTTTCTACTCATTTTATGACTTTTTTCATTATCGACCAGAAAACATTTGAAAAAATGTAGTAAATTATATACAGTCATGTAACTATAATTATAGAATTATAACAATTTATTTTCATGCAACCTGTAGTTTATGGTAAAGTAATATTAAAAGAGAGTATATAGCCAGTTTTAGTACTTGTCATTTATTTGCTATTTTACACTCCACATTTTTATATATTGGTCAGCTATTTGTCATTTTCCAGTAAGTATTTCACTCCATAGTGAATTGTCAAGTTCGTGTTTTTTTCCATTCCAGTTAAAATGTGACGGTGCTTCGCTTTCATTGTCTTTGTCCTTAAACTCGAAACAGTGACTGAGTTCAATCCCAAGGCTTGATTTGATCAGCCCTACCTTTCCATATTTCTCATCAGCTGGGTGATAAATACGTCCAGTTTCAGGAAACATGCAGATCTTTTCAGGTTGGAAAGGATAGGCTAGTTTTTCGGTCCCGTTGATCATCAACACTTCTTTATTGTCGGAATTTGTAGCTATAGATGTATACACAATTGGTCGGTCGTCGCATTGTATATAGTTGAGTTCTTTTCCGCAAGGGGAAATGTATGGAAACTCTTCATAACGTCCAGTTGTATTCATTTTTAAACGTCTGAAGAAGAATGCCAGAAATTTCTTTTCTAAAATGCAGACATATTGATATGGCATTGGACTATATCTACTATACAGGGGGGGGGTCTGGTTAGGACTTCATGGGGGTGCAATCTCATTGCAAACAATTACCCACCTTTAAAACAGGTAATAAAATTTTTCAATCTTGCATCATGAAGAAAAAGCTATGAAATATGAAAAAGCCAAATTAAGTCTCTATAACTGATGGTGGGAATCTAAAACCACGAGGGGGGGGGGGGGGGGTAGATAAATTTTATGGTCAAGCCTTAGTCTATATAAATCATTTCCAAGCTTTCTAATGTTGAATGTTGAAAATCAAGTTTTAAGCCTTACCTGGCCTTGATGGTCAATGTAGTAAAAGTATTCGCGAACATTTGGTGATGGACTCTGACCTTGAACATAAGAGACGCTTCGAGCAAGTCTTGTAAGCTGGTTTGTAATAAACATATAGTGTTTTGAACATCTTTTAAACTGCAATAACATGCCAAGCACTGCTTTTTGACAATAAACAAACGTAAGATCACATTAAATTTATATGGAAATATATATTTTTGAACTTTTTGATATTGTGTACTTGTTCAGTGATGTTTGAGATCAGCCATGCCATGCTTCCATTCGCACTATACAAAATTCTTTTTTGATACTTAAAAAAACTGAAATGAGCAAAAACTGCAATTTGCAAAGCTCTTCTTGCCGGTTTTTCAAACAATAGTTGGGATCTGAAATTTTCCAAAATTATTGAGAATGTACATAAACAGGTTGTCGAACAAATTAACAAAAGTTTCAATGAAAATTTTTTAACCTCTTTTCTAAAATTTTCCTTGTATTAGAGATACCGCATCTCACTTGTGACATCGGGCTCGTAACGAACTTTTGTCTGGTTTTGATTTGTCAACTTCACGACATTCAATATGGTGTTATTTTTGAGAGTGTAAATACTCATAAAACCTCAGAAAACTCGCCGAAAAATGAACTAAAGCACTTGAAATCTCATGAATTTAACACCATATCACATTGCTCTGGGCCTGCAAGCGCTATTCCTCATGAAGCAAAGAGAGATTTAAAGCATCGAGTGGAAAAATGTCGTCCGTTGCCACGAGAGCCGTTGGTAAAAAGTCCTGGAAGCAACGTGAGTTATTGTTCAGAATTTTGTACATACATTTCGCTTTGTTGTCTGTTTGCTTTGTCGCTTCAATCGTGTCCCAGAAAGGGTCTGGCGCAGCTCATCTTACAAATAGCAACGGGGTTTCATTGTGTTTAGCCTGTTCATTGTGGTCTTGTGAATTATTGAGGGTTTATGCCTGTCGTTGTTTACTTAAGATAAATTTATTTTTATCGTATAAACGTCTTTAAATAACTTTTTACAATACATTGCACAGTACTTGACAAAGTGTACTGTTTGGTGTTAAGATCCTCTAGAAGTAACCAGTGAATTATTGTATATAATAGAAAAAATTACCCCTAGCGAGAGGTGTAAATTACTTTGCATGTTATTCACCTTGACAAACTTTTGTTTAAATATTGTCTTAGCCGTAATGCTTGCGTTTGTATTTGTTTTTTGCAAATATGTGAAGTTTTCCAGCAGAATTTACTCTTTAAATTTCCATTTTGTCTAATTAAAACAGCGTATTCTTTATTGTGATTAATTAACTTCCTGGTTCATATTTGCATATATATTGCCTTAAACCAGGATACATTGTGTTCCTTTATAGGCTGTTAATTGGTGCAGCTGCCTTAAAATAGCTGTCAACATTTGAATAATTTGCATTTATATGTCCTAATTCTGTGACATATTGTTTTGACTATTTTAATGCATCCTGGAGGGATCGTTAAACTGCAACCAATGGCAAAATTGCATTTACCCAGTTTGTTTTGACAGTGACTTGTCAATACTTCTAAAATATCCAAAAAATATCTTGCAGCTGTTTAAAAATTCACAGCTAGTGTTCTTGACCATATTTTCCCATTTCTGACAATGGTGACATCAAATAAACCATCAACTACATAACTCATGATTTCCATTTACCTTACACTACACTACGCAACACTATGCTCACTGCACTACACTACACTACACTACACTACGCTACACTACACTGCATTACACTACACTACACTACATGGTATAGGTTTATCACCTCCTGAAACAATAAAGCATTAATAAGTCCCCGACAAAGAGCCCTTCCTCAAAATGTTGAATTTTGCTTTATTGTTCTTAGGAGCGAAAGAAGATGTACAATTCCTATATTGCACTACCTGTATTAGCAACACTGATTCTTGTCTTGCACCGTCTATTCGTTATGAAGATACAAGATATGATCTATTTTATTATGTATAATATTTAGATGAATTTGTGGCGCATGGTCACAATGTCAACTGTCTTGCACTGGGACCAGCGTCTGGTAGTGTCATGGTCACAGGAGGTGATGACAGGAAAGTTAACATGTGGATGGTTGGCAAACCCAACGTTATTTTAGTATGTAACAATGAACCCTCTTTCCCAAGATTCGAAGTACAAGTACTCCCTTTCCCCCATGCACCCCAGTTACATTGTCTTGTGTTTCTAGAGTCTTGCTGGCCATACAAGTCCTGTAGAAAGTGTACAGTTCAATCCTCTTGAAGAATCTGTTGTGGCTGGTTCACAATCTGGAACGATGAAAATATGGGATGTAGAAGCTGCTAAAAGTAAGTACAGACAAATGGGGGAGAGTAGTACTTCCAATCCCCACCAAGCACTGTTTCAATTTGTCCAAATCTGAAATATACTTTCCCACCCTAATTTGCACCAAACTTTACATACTGTATATATAACATCAAGTTTTATAATATTTTTCAGTTACTCGGACCTTGACAGGACACAAGTCTAGCATTAGATGCACAGACTTTCATCCCTATGGTGAATATATTACTTCAGGTTCAATGGACACAAATGTAAAGGTAATATCAGAATGAAACTACACAGATAAAACTAGTTTTGTTTGCAAATAGTTTTCTGTTTTACATTACTTGCAAACCTAATTATTTTACTTTTAAGGTCTGGGACATAAGACGAAAAGGTTGTATTATGACATTCAAGGTAAACTGTAAGGCTCTCTAATTGACAAATCAAACTATCTGATGAGATTGGATTACAGAGAATGAAATAAAACATGCACATTTTTGTTCTAAATAGATTAAGTAAAAATTTGAATGTATAAGCTTTTGCTTGCAAAATTTGAATGTATAAGCTATACACAGGCATTTGCTTTTGTTTGTCAAGGGACACGCAGATGTGGTGAACCACTTGCGATTTAGTCCTGATGGCAGATGGATTGTTTCGGCAAGCGATGACAGTCTGTGCAAGGTATAAGAACCATGTTTGTGTTATAAATTACTGACATTTCCTACTGTGTTGAACATTTAAGGTGGTTAAAGCTAAATCTTTTTGTGATTGATTAGCTCTGGGATCTCACAGCTGGCAAACAATTGTCGGAAGTTAAGCATGCAGGGCCTGTTAATACTGTTGACTTTCATCCAAGAGAATTTCTTATGGCCACTGGCAGTGGGGACAGGTACAGTACAGGTGGTATTAAATAATACAGAATAAACAATGCAGAATATCAATAAAAAATACAGGATAAGAACAAACTATATGAAAAATATATAACATATTGTAGTATATTAATTATTGTAGACTTAGCAATTTCTTTTATGTTGTAGAACTGTGAAATTCTGGGATTTGGAAAAAATCTGCTTGGTTTCAACGACAGAGCAAGATGCAAACCCGATCAGGTGATGTGTCTAACAGTATCATAAAAGATTAACCCCTATGAGACAATATTTCATGTGATTTATTGAACTCCAATTACTGTATTTGATATTTCCTGTTTTACTCACGAATGGTATTAAACTTGTTTTGTTCTTTTGTTTCACAAAGATCTGTGGCATTTCATCCTGAAGGACAGTGTCTATTCAGTGGTTCCAATGACTCGCTTAAGGTCTGTAGTGTAATGTAACATATTGTATAGTGGCTAGCTGCTTGTATATAAGATCACAAACTATGAAAAATACTGGGTTTTAATATGAGTTTTGCCACTACCAGTTACTGAACATGCTTAGAAAGTTTTAGAAAGTCACTATAGATGGTGCTATTCACTTTCCATGCAAACAACTGGTCCCTGTAATTGTAATTCATCTACTGAGTTGGTGACAAACAAAAGTGAACACAGTTTTTTTCTGTAATTTTTTTTCCAGCTGTATGGTTGGGAGCCCATACGTTGTTTTGAGAGTTTCCCAGTCGGATGGGGCAAAGTGTCTGACATGGTTTTTGCTTCTGAAAAACTGGTACGTTGACAAGTCGTTTTTTAATATTGTCCAGTGTTCACATTTCTTAGACTGTATTTTGGTTTTAGGTTGCCGCATCCTTCTTCCAAACAAACGCATCAATTTGGGTAGCAGAGTTTCAGGTACACGTGTTACACATGTTTCTTTTATTTTATTTCCCACTCTAAAAGATAAAGGATGAAATGCAAATACGACTCGTTAATTACGTGTTACCGAAACTTATGTCCGTCCGCAACTTTTTCGTTCGTTCGCTACTCTACTGTCCGTCCGTCCGTATCCGCGTTTTAGCGTAACGCTGGAGAAGCCCACTATTTTTTAGTTGGACATAGGAATGAAATGCATAATTTCAATGAAAACATTTCCTTTGCATAGAATGTCGAAGAAATGGTTGCAAATTTCGAAGAACTTCAGGTGAACGACAAAGAACCGGAAGTTGCCCAGGTGGATTTCTCATAATTAAATGTTTCGTACTGTACCTCGGTATTTGAAGGTGTGTGGTACGCATGAACGCGGGTTTTCCTTCGCTTAGGTCGCCAAACCAAGCAATGAAGTGAAACAAGATGAAGAGAAGAAAACTAGCCCTCAACGAAAAGTGTTTGAGGCCAAAAGACCTGTCACCAGTTCATCTAAAACAAGGTTGTATATAAACGCAACGCTTTTATTCACTTACCTCTATGTTGTATCATAATTTATTTATTTTTATTTATTTAACTTTGCTATTAACACAAACAGACAAGCTGTTCGAATTCATTTTGTGCCAAAAGAGAAAGGAGCAAACACAAACATGATGATTCCACAAACAAACAAACTGTTATAAAGACAATTACACTACATACACATATACAATGGCTTAGGAAGACTACCACAGCACGGGCCGATTACGTTAGTCTCCTTTGACAGTAATTAAAAATGAACAAGTAAACAATGTTGAGTATAAAACACTGTAGAATAAGTTTAAAGAAATAAAAAAGATAAAATGCAACAAAGTTCATTTCATAAAGGTAATTTAGTTGAAGTAATAGAAAGTTTAAGTGTTTAAACAAGTGTATAAACATTTGTTTAGAAAACCCAAGGTCGAGCAACAAAATGATAAAAAACCAAGTACACCTGTACGGACCTCGCCTACTGACGATTATGGCAGTGTGTTTACGCCTCGATCTGCTTTGGGTAAGTGCAACAATTGTAGTTTCTCGCTGTCTGAGTTTACGAAATAAGCAAGAAACCGGTTTCTCGCACTGGGGTGCCCTATCTCAGGTCACTCACATGATATGGTCACATGTTAGGTGACTCCAGCACTTTGCGCATCGTAGCAGTTACCCAGCCACCCTCCCAGTTAAGGCCCTGTCACACAATGCAATTTTTCTTGCAACTTGCAATGCAATTCTACTCCTATGAGATGTAAAATTGGCGAGTACAAGTTTCCATCAAAGTTTGCTAATATATTTTTACCATACCAAACATTTGTCACAAATTCACATCTCGTATAAGAGTAGAAGTTGCAAGAAAAATTGATAGGTGTGACAGGGCCTTTAGGGATTGCAACTGGGAAACAAATCGGTGGCAGAACAAATAGCAAGCCAGTGTGAGAACACAAACTTCATCGTGATTGTCATTATAAACCGACTGCTCCGTCTTGAACTGGATGAATCAATATCTGATTGCGAGTGCATTGGAGTAATAAGTGTCAAAGACGAAAATAATCTGTTTTCTTAGAACGTTCTCCTCCGCCTCGAGCAAGGTATCCCTCGCAACCGGATGAAGATCCACCTCAAAATAGTACGTACAGTGTTCAATACGAGAATTTGCCAACAACAAGAAGAATATATTTGGCGCAAAAAGACGCACTAACGTTAGAAAACATACATCACAAGGACATTAAAACACATACACTACAAGGAGATTGACGATAATATGACATACAGTACCCACTTGGCCTCAGTTTATCTACACCTAGCAAACCATTCATCAATCCAATTCTACCTCTCACGGATTATATAACATACTAACCAATGCGTCTTGTGCATTCTAGAAATCAAATCTGAACCACGTGAAGAACCTGTTGGAAACAAGACAGAGAAGTTACCTGCAAAAAACCAACCCGAAAAAGCTCAGAAAAACCAACCAGAAAAAATTCAGAAGAACGTACCAGAAAAAATCCAGAAAAACGTACCAGAAAAAAATCAGAAAAATGTCGCCGAAAAGGCTTCAAAACAGAGCGCGGGGAGTAAACAGCCGCCTCCGTCAGCAGCTCCTTCTACTGTCGTCAAAAAAGAACCGGTGAAAAAGGTAAAATCGTCATTGTAGAACAAGGTTTCATTCAGGAAATGAGTTAATATCTGTGTAGTGTCTTATGTGGATTTATGGGTGCAAGGTGGGCGGTCGGATGCACAGGGTGGATGGTTTGGTGCAGGTGACGTCGTTTAACGTCGTATGTTGTGTTGTTTCAGATGATTTCACCAGAAGAACCTGACAATATTCCGCCTGGCAAACCGAGTACGCTAGTTCCATCGGAACGTAATAAACCTGCTGGATTATATATGGAAGATTTCTTACCAGTAGGTTGATCACATTCTCTTTTTGGATTTCATCTAGTGCTTGTATGCAGTCCACTGTAAACGAAATTGATTTTAGCAAGGTTGTAACATCAGACCATTGCACTGTTTTGTACTAGAACTGATAGAGCTCTTCAGCATTTACTTTATTATTCCGAAGTGATTTTTACCACCAGATCGTGAACATTTTGCAACTTTCCAATGCAGGATAAGGATGTGTCTGTGGCGAAGAAAGAAATCAATGTGGATCGGGATGTGCCGTCGGCGCCGAAGATTACCGATGCTGAAGCAGCTAATGTTATTCAAAAAGGTAATTCGTAATCAACGAATCGAGTTTATGGCTAGATAAATCCATGCAGCAACTCATTTTTACAACTGCATTAGAAAGATACAAAAATCAATGACACCAAGAATATTGAACTCGCAAGAGATAAAAAATGACTTTAACTTGAAATTGCAGAACTTTAATTCAGATTTTACCGTGAGAAAGAAAGTTTCAGAAGAAAGTTTAGAAAGTTTCAGAAGCTCACTATCCGCTGGATAGCGCTGTTGTGAGCTTTCGTACAACCGACCCTAGGTATTCAGGTGCTCTCTTATAGTAATGACCTTTTTTAAAAGTTCCAGTGCTTACGTACGTCATGATTCCGATATTTTTAGGCCACACCCCATTTACTGCCGTGCTTACAAATCGACATCGAAGTCTTAACATGGTCTGGCGACAGTGGAAAGACGGTGATATCAAAGGCGCTGTTCAAATTGCAATCAACATGAATGATCAATCAACTTTAGTGGATTTTCTTAGTGTTCTTTCTCTCAAACAGTAAGTCAGTATTTTATCTTCTGGTATGTGCATATGTCCTCTTTGTCTACGGCGCCTGAGAAGGAAAAGCCTTATACTAACAAGTTTGCTACTAACACCTTTGTGGGTGGGTGGTTACCTAAGGGTGAATCAAAAAAATGATGACTCTTATTTCAAAAGTCCAATCACAAGGCCTAGTGATTTTAGGTTGTATTAACCCAGCCTCTACGGAGGGTAATGCGTTCTGAGGAGGACCGTACTATTGTTTATTTCTTCAGAACCCTGTGGACATTAGACCTTTGTTCTGTTGTTCTACCAAGCATCAAAGAGCTGCTCCTCAGTAGATATGAAAGGTTTGTCCCTAAATTCTTGCGTTGTGTGGGTAAAAATAGGTACCTTAGCCGTACCTGTACCTGTTGAAATATCTGGGTGTTCTGAAATTAATCCTCATTTGTGTTATTCACCACGATATTGAGGTTTTGTTATAAAACGATCCAAGACTTACTATAGACCCTTATCACATCTATACACGATTAATCTTCCCAGATTCTTAATCTACCCAGTTCTATTCACAGTAGACATATGTGATTAAGGTTGCGGCTTGAGAACCTTAAGATTATAGATCTTATCAGATATATGCGATTAAAGAATCGTAATCTTCCTAGCTATATTCAGACTGGGGCATCTGTGATCAAACTTGTCTTGAGAAGTTTCGCTCCAGTTATCAAGAGTAATATGGCCGCTCCTCCGGTCGCAGTTGGTGTTGACGTTGTGCGAGAGGAACGGTGAGTGCGGGGGATTATGAACGCGTGGTCCATGTTTTTGAATAGTTGAAATGACTTTCTAACAAAAACGTTCGTTTCTTGAAGTGTAACACGTGTACCAACAATGCACGTGACCAACCGATTTAACACGTGTACCAACCAATGTAACACGTGTACCAACCAATGTAACACGTGTACCAACCAATGCAACACGTGTACCAAGCAATGTAATACGTGTACCAACTAATGGAACACGTGTACCAAGCAATGTAAGACGTGTACCAACTAATGTAACACGTGTACCAAGCAATGTAATACGTGTACCAACTAATGGAACACGTGTACCAAGCAATGTGTCGATGACCCCTCATTACATAACCAAAGTTATAAATTGTTACACAATGTAGAAACAGGATGCAACAATCAAAATATCATTTTGTGGAAGCACCACGTAAATTTAGAATCGCAAAGCTTTCGATCCGTAAGCTCGGATCTTTATAAGCTTTGCAACAATAAATTTACGTGGTGTTTCCACAAAATTATACTTCGATTAATAATCACCATGCAAACATACAAGGAAATTAGGATGCAACAATATTGTGGAGGTAACATACAACATTATTGTTGAGCATGATGTCAGCGCGTGATTCACAACTTTTGGATCTTAGAAGTTCTTTCGGATGCAGACAAACAATTTCCCTTTCCAATACCTTGAATTTAAACTTGTCAACATGTGAAGATTTTCTGTTGTTATAGTCGAAGGTCCTATGCATCGAAATCTCACGCCATAGTTTTATAATACCAATATAAAGAACATTCCAAATGTTCTAATAAACATTCATACCACTCTCTGAACATGCTCTAACGTGCAGATGTTGAACAATATTGGATATGCAAATTAACATCACTGTGATGTCACATTGCATATTGAGTAGCTGCAAAACCTAAAAAAACACACAATGTTCTACATCGAACGACATAGACATATATAGGTATGTTTATGTGAACATCTATCATATTACATTTCGATAAATTGAATTGATTGACATCCTGTAATATTAGTTTGCAGTTACGCATTATGCATTGTGACATCACAGTGATGTTAATTTGCATATTAAACACAGGTCAATATCTACACAACAAAGCAAGTTATAAAAGTTTGTTTGGGAAAAAGTGTAATTAGGTCATTTAGAATGTTCTCTCTGCTGCCGTAGTAAAAATGTCGAACGGAATTTCGATGCATAAGCCATTTGAACTATCATTTTTATAGCTTCCAAAAATGCCAGGCATGTCACGCGCACTTGATGTCGCTACGGGATGTAGTACAAACGAAGTTGAACGTCCCGGGTAGAAGTGGCAGTCTGTACCGTGAATTGTCACTACTCTTCTCCTCGCTGGATTAAATTAAAATGGCCTTAGCTGTCCCGTTACAGTTTGACAGCCTTGTGCTTTAAGGACGACAGACTTGCGTGAAATATTTTACACGTGTGCTCCGATTTTGACGTGCTGCTCCAGATATCTCTTCTCTTTCAACAATGCTGTGGTTGGTTTTTCCATGCGGGCACAGTGGATTTTGAATTCTTCACTATCGTATGAAGATGACTGATACATTTTATGCCGCGCGAAGTAAACAACAGTTGGTACATCGTATCAGCTAGTTTGTGAGCGAGTTCTGTGTAATTGATATGCAGTTTTAATCAAACGAGACGAATAAGATCATGGGATACTTGGATATGCCTGCATGTTGTCTGTTTTGTTGGTCGCTCCGTTTCGTTTCAGAACATTCTGCTTCGAAGAGAGCGGTTCTGTCAGTGTTACTTCCCTCGCATCATTCATAACCTTGTTAAGAAAGTTCTAGCAATTTTGGATCAGGTACAACCCGTGCAGATGAAAGGTTTTTCACCCGTCAAGACACAGTGTTAATAATTTTACTTTGATGCTGATGATGCATGTTTGTATAAAACATTGAACAATTTAGTTGTAAGCATGTCCTAGCTAGGACGCGAAGATACCTCCTTCTGTCGACGATGTAGAGAAAATGTTACTGGCGAGACTTTGTTTCCTTGCCGAGAAATCAAAAATGATGAACTGTTGCTGCCAATACAATAAAGACTAACAATTTAAACTCATGGTCATGTTGGATACGTAAATATCGCAGGCGGTCTACCCGCCTGCATGCTTGGCTGGCGTTTTGAAAAAGCTTAACTTCAGGACCTGTCCATTTCTGCATGATAGGCCAAAAGTTGCAGCAGCGATATCTACTGTACATAGAAGAGTTTCAACGTAGAATTGTAGAAATTTGTATTTATTTAAAAATAAATTTGTCATAAGCTCATTGCTTTGCGGTAAATCGATGAGCAGAGCGAAGTCGAGGCAATGCAAACAAAAAATTGCTGCAAATTACAACAATAATGCAACGAACTTTATCTTTATTTCAACGAATTGCTTCGTATTTTTAAACTCAAGGAATACCTTTGCTTTATTTTAGTGTTTTCTTGTAGAATTTCCGGCAGTTTTTGGATAAGACATGTTTTCTTTGCACAAAGAAGAAAACTGGTTCTTGCAAACATCACCATTTTAAAAACACAAATTATCACGTAATCGAAAACTTCACTAGTGTTGGTATATGGAAAATACCTCGCTGTGTGTCTTCAGTATCTTGCTGTCTATATTATATAATAACTAATTTTTCTCATTGAACGTGCTTTCTTATTGCATCTTGCCATTTTTTCAACAAAAAACTGCTTCTTACAAACATCACCATTTTAAAAACACAAAATTATCACGTAATTGATTACTTTACTAGTGTTGATATGGAGAATATCTCACTGCGTGTCTTCACCATCTTGCTGTCTTGAGCTTTCTTATTGCGTCTCGCCATTTTTTCAACGGTATTGATATATAATAATAAGCATCGGGGCGTCGTGAGAGATTGTCGTCTGCAGCCATTATTTTGTTAATTAAACAAAGAGCTGTTTTTCCGCGGCACGGTCTTCCACATATCACCATCGATGTAGCAATCACGAACGGAATTTACACCATTGAGTGCCCTGAGCGAGCAAAACGGTACTGTACCCGAGGCAATTCTCCTTATGGAATATTTTCTTTATCGATCAGACACTGAAGAATTGCGATCATTGTTATGAACTGAAAGACAGCTCGAAAAAATGATATCTCTGGCTAGGCTTTCACCACCTCGAGCAATTTTGGAGAGACATTTAGTCCCACGTTTTGTTGTAATATAAAAGTACTGAAGCAAGATTGACAGCAAGTTGCTATCAATTGTGGACGTATTATCTCATTACCTTGATAAAGATTCCTTACCTGATAGCGATCAAATTAGCATGTTACCCAAAGCACAGCATGCATGCTCCGGCACAAGCCGGGCTTGTTTTCACAAACCTATCCAGAAACATTCCGTGGTTAACCACTTACATCCTGAAATAGAACCGTTGTTCCGGAAACATAATATCTTGTTATATACCTAGAAGTGAATCCGTTTTTGGATTGAATTTTAGCCCATATCGTTTAGTTGGTGTGCAGTAGGCTGTTGTGATAGCTACCTACACATCACAAGCTTGTCTGCCTTGTATTGTTCGGATGTCAACACCCGGCTGTTTACACGAATTACCGCAATCTTAAATGACCAAAGCGTCATCATCAGCTGTCCACCATAGAGCGAGCACGTCAGTCGATCGCTTGCTTGCTCAACGATGCCACGAGTCGTGGAAAACCAGTTGGGAAAGTTCAAAACTGATCCTATTCTCAAGCAATTACAAGTTTTATCGGAGGTCAGTTTACAGCTCTATACTTCATGATAGACAGACATTGATACAAACAACAGTGCTAACATTGGAGCATAACATATATATTCGTGTACGGTTATTCGTATCAGTATGTGGAGCATGTTGCAAAAGTTAAATAAAAATAATTGCGCATATATGTATATATATATTTGCTTTATGATGCGCAATTATTTTTATTTAACTTTTCCAACATGCTCCACATATTGATTATTATTATTGATACATGACATCTAGAATTATAATAACTTTTGGTCAGGACACGCAGCATCTTAATTTCCCAAATTACGGCGCCCCCATGGGAAGAGTTTTGCAGACTTAAAAACCAAAGCCACTTGGGTCGTAATTGCAATGCTTGAGGGCTATTTTCACAGCCATGCGCAACCAAAACTCTACAGTGAACAACCATGGTAGAGCTTTGACGTGAGCTTGTTTGTGCCTGTTAACTAAGCTATAGCTCCGTATCCAGCTGATACAAGCTTGGGTTTGTACTTATACGAAGCATGAAACTCAGTAGAATCCACTCTTTATTTGATACGAGAGCAAAGCTTCGCAAAACTCAGTAAAATTTTACCGGCTCGAGTAATTGAGAAATGACCTTTGTATTTTGTACAATCATGCGCCATGCTATGCTGAACGAGAAAAGCCAGGCAGTATGTCAGTTGCCGACTCTATTTTCCATCTATGATTGTTTGCATGTGCCTACCGTATAGATTAGGTACACAGGATACCAGAATTGTTCTGTAGAAGAAAGAAGAATGCGATTTTGTACAGACTGCTACGAAGGAAGGTGTAAAATAGTAAGTTGTCTGAGAAAACCCAAATTAATTGCATGTGATGATTTGAACATCACAGAGACATCTGCCCGAGTTTTGCAATAAACTATAAAGAGAAAGTGATTCTATCGTGTCTTTCTTCAGGCTTTCCTCCGAAATGGTATCAACCTCTTGCTGTCGTTTCCAAAAGCTCCAAACTCTCAGTATACTTCGTCAGAGTACGTTGACTTTTTGCGAGAACCGGGAAAGGTACTTCAAGATTAATACTCTCTCAATTCTACCATTATTCGTAAAGTAACAAATGTCCGTTTTAACTAAGTACAGGAGGAAACCGCGTCAACGTTAAATTACATCTTTAGGTATTTTTGGAATCCCCTCTCATCTTTAACGGCGTCTGTGTTAAATTGTACTGCTGGATTGACGTGGAAAAGATGCGTGGTTTTGGAAATCTGGCATTCGACGAAGAATCTGCTCAGGTATGTGTTTGCTCCAGTATTTTTACGTAGCTCACCTCCGTTTTTCTAAAGCCTGCTGCGAACGAAGCTATCGGCTGAGCAAAAGTTAGTTTTATGTCTCGTGTAACCTCGCGTATCAAACATGTTTGATATGAGAGAAAAGGTTATAAAACTACGGTTGAGCTTACATGCACGAGTAGCTTTTGCTTAGTGGATATATAGCTGTTGTGTACAACAGGCGTTTTCAAACGTTGCATTTCCGTTGCGCAGAACAATAACAACAGTTCATGAAGTGAGCAGTCTCCTTATCTGTTATTTGAACTCCACTCGATGCGTTGAAAATACGCCGTACGTACAAAGCGGACCGGCTTTGATTGTTAATTTGTTCTTTTAATAAAGCTTGTCACTGTAACATAGATTCTCGTCAGTCATAAATGGGTTTCAACTCCCAACCTTTGATTTCTAATGCTTCAGTCATACACCTTTGGCATTAAAAAAATGTCGGCTAATTATTCTACCTACTTTTTTTTTGTCTTAAGCTTTTGCCACAAGCTGGGGCAGGGTCATTACATGCATAACAACACATGCCAATTACTGGGACGATATTATTAATTTAGTCTAGATCTGCTCCAGCGCACATGATGACGAATTTGTGTAATTAAAATAAAATCCGCAATGGTGGCTTGTTACTTGGAGGGTTTGCATTGGGACACAGGTCCCTTTCTCTTAATGTTGCCTTTGACGTGCAATGATGAAAATATGTACGAATCAAATTTCATCAATGTTTTTTTTTTTGAAAAAAACCTCATTAATACAACCTCAGCTTAACGCCTGAGCATTCGTGGCGACCAAAATTTCCCATTCGTATCTGATTTCTGACCGCAGTATTGGCAACCAATCCGAACGTCGTAATCCATTGAGTTTCACGATGACAACTTTGAACAATTCTTGTAACAAAATAGGATTGTATTTTCATACAAAGGCTGGTATCCCAGCCACTTAAACTTCTCTTCCACTCCTTGCAACACCAGTTCAGAAGCACGCTGCAAGTTCTTGCAAGCATCTAGCGTCCTCAACCATTGTGACTGGCTGAAATCGCATGGAAAGCCTTGGTTAGACCTGCTTTATACATTGCATTTCAGACTCGGTGGCGTCGAATCAAATTCAAACTATAGCTAATCTGCTAATGAGGTGGCTAACTTGTGCGACGTATAAGAAGGCAAATTCAAAATAGTGGCGACTATCCAGCCAAGCGTTGCATTTTTTATGCAGATCAGTGGCAATAATAATAATAATAGTGCCAATATTTTACTTGCTTATGCATTGCCTATAATTTCCATTTACTTATTGATTTATTTGTATAACTTTGCCAATGAACAAACTACACATTACACACACAAATATAGACAACTGGCAGGGTACATGCTACACGTTATGCCAATTACAGCCGCCCTCTACATAAATATGATAAAACAAACGCTAAAACTAATAAACGATTTCACAGGACAGATTACGACACACATTACAGGGCAAACATGTAGATTTCCACGTTCTCGGATCGTCTACATTGAAAACGTTTTTCACAGATAGTTTAGTTGTTAATGTCGTGAATATATCAAAGTGACCGATGTGATAGAGTATGTACGCCGATCTACACTTAATATGAATAAATTGAATACAGCTCACACTAAAAGAAAAGGTAGATCTGGACTATATCGCATAGTCGAGAATGAGTTTGCTAGGACAACTAAAACCAAATGGAAACTATGTTTACAACGTTCGGATTGAGTGATCAAACGCAACGAGTACTAATATCTTGCCAAAAGTGTAAGGCTATTCTGTTTACATAATATAAAGGACTCTCTGAGATTCTTACTAGAGAATTCTTTTTAAAAAAGAATTAATTATGATTGATAAGTATGGCGGATACCAATCAACAGCTCAGGTGAGACCTCCTCGTCTTAACAGACAACTCGTATAATGGACCAAATTTTGATAAAAGCACGATGAAGAAAATCTATCACCACACCTAAGCAGAGCATCCTGGAGTTAGTAAAATTGCAAAGTTTAGTGGCGAAATGTTGTGAAAACCGGAAAATATAGCCTTGCGAAGTTTGCGAATGATTTTGTATATACTTTGTTCAGCGCTTTTTATTTTAATAAAAATATCATCAGTTAATCCAGTGTCATATAAGCAGATCAGTTAAAGATTAAGCGCGCAGGGGTGCTTGGGGAGGAGGTCTATTGATGGGAGCTGGCGGACATACGCAGGCGAAAAAGTACGTTGTCTAGAGTTGACTTCTGGGGATCACCCGGGAGCAATGTTACATTCCCCCAGAACTGTCTAGCCTTTTCTTCAAGTATTGGCCTCGGCGCTGGAAACACGTCAACTGGACGCACTTCAGCCTGGCCATCCCTACGCAATTAGACTATTTTTACCATGCTAAATAAACAAAGAATTCGATTACGTCAAATCTTTGTTTCGTAGATAGAAGATGATTTTCTACGGGAAACGATGCAACGCAAACAAGGCGATATCCAGACAAGCAATGCCGCCAAATCTTTTCAAGACTGTTGTAATACCCCGTCAGACAGCGTCTCTCGGAGTAGCTGTATTTACGATTGTCGCCGTCTACCACGGAGCAGATATAGCGTGTAGTATTTAACATAAACTGTATAATATGCCCTTTTAATGCGCGACCAAATTTTGTCAAATGCCATGTGTCAAATGTCTTTGACCGTTCGTCGAAAATTCGTAATTCACACGGTGAAAGACAAATTGACACATGAAATTTGGCAAAGAGAATGTGTTCGTGTATTAGATGCTTAAATATCGAGCTAATTGATAATTTGCTCAAATCAACTTTGAATATATAATGATTACAGTCGTCCTATAGGGATGTTCTAAAGGTATAATAAAATGTATGTTTGTCTTATTCAACAACCTCTTTACATGAAGGTAGAGTGACCATAGTAGAAGGATTGCCTTAGCAAACGGGACAAAAAAAGCGAGCATGAGATTGGGTGACCCTACTATTAGGGCCATATTGTCTGGTAGTGTGACCCTATCTTTTAGTGGTCGCTCAGTTGTCCATTTCAAAAAATGACATTGAAGCACCGACGTTCTTGTGGTAAGCTGTATGATGCTATATCTGGCTCATCATTAACATGTTTTGTTGCAGTGTTGTGACCATCCTTGTTTGTTTGACATTCACTGAAGGCGATAAACTTGACCCGCTTGATGGGGTAACACTGCCTGACGCGTTTACATGGCTTATGTTAACAAAAAGATAGCCCTACTGCTAGGGTAACCCTATCTATTTGATAGGGTAGCCCTACTGCTTGGGTAACCCCAGCACGCATGTAAACGCTTCCTATAAAACATATTGTAGTAGGGTAACTCGCTTGCTAGGGTAACCCTTCTTCTAGGTTCACCCTACCTCCATGTAAACATGCCCTCATTCCACAAATGTACAAATATTTTGTAATGTATACGCCGTATCTCATTTTTGTACCATTGTTGTTCAGGCGGTGTCAAAAAGTAAAAATTAAATATTAGATTACTTTTGCAATGCGGTATCGCATTCATTCAAGCACATCGGTAAACCATGGAATGTATGGTTAGGTTGAGGTTTTCCGTTTTCACACAAAACATGAAAGCTTGCGATGGTTGGAACTGACAGAACAGATAAGCACATTGTAATATGTTACATAATAGGGGTATCATATTACATCTAGGGATGGGTAACGCGCTTAGCCTGCAAAAATAACGCGCTGGGAGACTAGTGTTTTAGTGGGTCAGTGTGAGTGAGAGCGAGACAGCTACGACGCACGAAGCGATTGTGATTTTGTAGATTTTGATTTTTGTCATTAAACCTTAAAACTATTGTGATTTGTCGTCGACTACCGTTTACTGAGGCAATTCTAGATACAAATACACTAGACTACCACCTACACTGGATCACCATGTTTGAGATATCTTTTTCGCACAGTTCAGACAAACCACGACAGCTTATTGTAGAATGCAGAACACTACCTGCACTAGGCGCAAACCAAAGTATTTTATTGTACAAACATTACACTGGAGCCTAGCTACACTCGGCATCTTTTGTAGATTTCGTCGATTGATTGTTTGCGGAAATGTGAGTTTCCTGTGGTGAACCAAACGTTTCCTCCTCCTTGAGTTCTGTACTTCTATAAAGTTCTATCTCTCCAAATCTCTTAAACCATTTGCATCATTTCCTTAAACTGATAAACAAGTTTACGGGTAAATCGCTCTGAAAGATTTAAATGAATGATGGCCAACTGTCGGGAGTATTGCAACTCTGCGCTTGCAGTTGGTAAACTGTCCTGTTTTCAATGTCATGAAATGTTCAACACAAGCATCGTGGACCCCCCCTCAAGTGACGATAAGGTATGTCATTGCTTAAATACAGCCTCATATTATCCTGTAAAATAAACAGCAGGCTCCCAGACTTGTATAAAGTGAATGTCTAGACCTCGTTACTAAAATTATATCAATATAGTATTTTATATTTTCCTGAGCAGAGACCCAGATAAAATGAGTCGAGTAGAGATTCTGAAGACAAAAATCGTTTGGCGACGCGCACCCGAGCGTTGTCTATCTGATAAAGCACAAATTGGGAGTATATTAAATAGCCTGGAAAACGATACATTTTACGGCCTATCTTTCGTGCACCGCCTGAAAATAATCGCAAACAAGCATTGGCATGTATTATGATGCACATTAATTAAGATATCGTGCACTAATGAGATACACATGGTTTCGTTACCAACGCATTGTGCTATTTTGTCCTCATTACTTGGGAATACTGAAAATTAATGAATTAAAGTTAAATTAAATTAAATTATTGTTGGTTTCATTGTGTGACGACTGCGAGTGCCTGCCCCAGCCGACTGAGGAAAAAACTCCCGACTTGTCTGCACAATTTAATGAAAACCAGCATAAACCTCGTCTGGGGACAAAGACTAAAAAGTTCATGCGATCAGAATTTTTACAGTTCATATCGTT
The DNA here is from genome assembly GCA_963855995.1 of Muricea muricata. NCBI lineage: Eukaryota > Metazoa > Cnidaria > Anthozoa > Malacalcyonacea > Plexauridae > Muricea > Muricea muricata. Next base: position 1,419,497 of record OY979722.1, read on the forward strand.
TCCTTTTTGAATGTTGAGAAAACGCGTTGATACGATCTTGTTGACACATAGTCTCGCCAGTTTTGACTAACGTTTGCTCTGTGTAATTGAGATTGCTTTTTAAACCGCCAATGTAACAATGATAAAACTCTTCACGAAATTGTAAAACGAAATACGTGTGGAAAAATGTCTGGTCTTGACCCAAATGAGTTTGATAATTGATGTTTATGTATCTCTCAAGGTTAATTAGTTGAACTATTGGATGTTCAATTGCAAGAGAAGCCGGCGACAGGTAATCCAATTTCGGGGTGCAACGAGTTAATTGTCTGCGCCCAGTTGATAAGATATGGTATGGCATAAATTGTATTTGAATGCAGTTCAAGTCATTGTAATAGACAAGGCGAAGTAAAAATAAAAATATAATTTCAGTATCGTAGGTATTCTGGATAAATATGAAATTAGTGGCAATAAGTAGCCCGTGGTCTTATTCTAATAATTTAATTGCCACAATAAAATCTTTCATTATTTACAACATTAAAATTAAAATCATTTCTTCATTTACATATGACCATAAAACGGTTGTCATTCGCTTTTGTTGCCAAGGCATCTTCGTCCTAACATGTCTCAAGAATTGTTATATTTCTTCGTGTGATTATTGTATTAAAATCTTTTGCGAAAATAACATAGACATAAATTATAGCGATATGAGATTTATTTTATTACAACGACGTTTCCATGCTTCTTGCATCATTTTCGAGTTACAAGTAAGAACTATTTGTAATACGAACAGTTTACGAAAAGTTCTTACTTGTAACTTGAAAATGATGCAAGAAGCATCGAAATGTCGTTGCAATGAAATAAATTTCATATCGCTATCATTTGTATCAAAGGTTATTGCATGCAAATGTATTGTGTAGTCAAGTCAATCACCACAGTTCTTCTCATTAAAGGAAATTCCTTGCCATGGACAGTTGATAATCTTGAAGACGGTCAAAGTGATATTCCTCAACTACATATGCGTGTTCTGGACCTGCGAAAAATAGAGAAACTAATAAGGTAGGCAATAGAGAAGTACTAACTGATCCTACAGATTGTTCAGATCATGATCACATGAATAGAACAGTCGCAGGTATAGGGTGGAGCTCCAGTATGTGGAATAAGTTAGAGTTAAATACCGAGATGGAGGGATTTACCGTTAAGGCGAGATTCTTCGAGATTTTTCTACGAGTTTGATCTAATTATTTATCCAAGGTATTTATCTGAGGTAAAACCCGCCGTAGATGTAAACCGACTCAAAAATAAATGAAGTGGAAATATTGATCCCGTGCATGTTCATGCACGCAAAAGTCTCAGAAACATTCTTACGTCTGAAGTCGGATTCTTTAATTTATCTTGGAATTCCTCCAATCGTATATTTGCTTTTCTCAAAGTTTCCCGCATTATTCCATCCTCGATCTATCAAAAAAAAAATTTGCTTTGTTCATAAATTAATACGTATCTAATTTGTTCATATGGCGAGTCTTTTGGGGTAATTTGTGTGACGGTAATTGATCAGCCATGCAGTGGTTATCCATTGACCAAAAAGCTCTGTTGTCTCCAAATTGCTTTCAAAATCATGCTGTTCTCCATGCTATCAAACCACTCTCTAATTATTAAGCATTACCCTTGCTGTCTCGTCATCAAACATCAAGTAGCCTACGCCATCCAATTTTATTATGTTCAACCATCCAATAAATATAACACATACGCCATTCATTATAAAAGAACTCTTCAAGAAAACCTGTTTGTGAAATAGCACAAATTAAGTTCAATCCAGTGCAAATTTACCTTCAGGCTGCATTGTTACATTAGGGCGTTGCTCTTATCCTGGCAAAAATTTAAGCAGAGCCTACTGTGGTGTTTCATGCGAGTTAAATTTCTCGTAGTTGATCTCTCCCGTGCTTTCAGCAGGGTTTTTTCGGGTACTCCGGTTTTACGTTTTCTCAAATATTTAAACACGTGGGGTATGGTCACGGGCCAATCAGGATTGATTATTGTCAAGTGTTAACTTAAAAAAACATAGGTCAGTGCAAGTAGAAAGTTACTGATCATTATCGAGACATATGGCCGGTTTGTTGTACTGGGTAAGTTAGTGTTTGTCAAATGATACAATGCGCAGCTTGCAAATAGTCCACCTTATCTTTCTCTCTGTAAAAATCAACATTCTCTGCTGGCACTGTCTGGGAATCAGCTTGCTTTGGAAACACCAATTCAACATTTATCCCAGTGGTTGTAAACGCCTAAAATAGCCAACAACATGCATATAGGCTGTCATAAGAAAAGAGAGGAAACTAAGTATGGCAATGTAAATTTAGTTTTGTGGAGATACAACGACCGAGATATATTTTTGTTCACATGCAAACCTACAAGAATTTACATCAAGCAATTTTATTCATGGTTATAGCTCTAAATATTACATCAACTTTACTCCAATACTTTCTCTGTAACTTCAGAAGGTTTTCCCTTCTTGATGAAAGAGAAAACTTTTATAAAAACATCTATGAAATCTCTCACATTGCAACAACTTTCAACAGACTATACGATCTCTCAAAACCCTTTACTATACACATGTCTATACTGTACTAATCAGTTAGTAAGTTAATATTTGCTTTGGCCATGTACATAACGCTTAGGAGATTTATTTGTGCCAACAATTACGTACCAAATGAATTAGAAACTAACATATTTTTAAGCGTAAAATAAACGCAATGCAAGTAAGACTCACAATAGACGTGTTTCCTTCCCTGCATTCAGTTTGAAAACGAAGTTGTCGTTCTTCTAATGGTCTATCTCTATAACCCACGTATTTTATCTGGAAGAATTTTAAAAAACGAACTATTATAAACTTCATTTTGAACATGCTTACGTCGAAAGAGAACGCACGCCTATAAGAGAGGTAAATGGCTGCTCTGCAAAGATATCTTAGGAAACCCCTGGGACATAGTTAAGAGCTGAATGAATCATATGCATATGTGAACAAGATAATCATACACTAACACAACAGATTGTCTATTAGATCACAAATTTACTGCAACTATTGGGAATGTATGTTTAGGAAAAGACCCTTCAATTACATGTTTGATTTCTATAAGGGATTTTATTGACGACCAGATAAAGTAAACAGTCTTGTGGCCTCTGTTTTTGAATGTACCCAACACTGCATTTTGGTCAATTGTACAATAAATAAATTGAACACAGATGTACAGAGTGTACAAGTAACTGACGTCTTTGAAATTCAAAGTAGCCGTACAACATTACAGCAATTTCCCATGATATATACAAAGTACATCAAATAAGAGTTCCTGTATTGTTCAGGTCACACAATGTTGATTCTCTCTTGGAGTTTGGAATGCATTCTTCGCGTAGAGGGAACTAAATTTGTATGTTTGCAATGCAACAATAAAGGAAATTCACGACAACGCCTCACAAATTACTGTAATGAATTTGCGTTGAATTTCAAAGGCCTCAGCTGGTACACCCTGTAAATCTGACCCCCCTTGTTCTCATATGGGACAGCTTCAGATTCACTAAGACTTTATGCATTTCTAATAACAATACCAAATGTTTATTACACATACTTGTGCAACAGTTTGTAGTTGTACAATTGCTCAATATAGATTTTATTGCTATACGTAAATTCATCGTTGACATGCGAGGAAAACGGGTGTAGACTTGACCTTCAGACAGACAAAGCATGAACTTGAATTATATAATATTCTAAAGGTATGACGCATTGCTATGATCGGCATTATTTTTGTTAGAATTAAAGCTACAATAAGCAATGATTTAAAATTATCAGTATGTTTACAATGCTACAGTAAACATGCACTCACAACCTGCAAACAAACAAACTCATGGATGGGACCTGGGTATATTTAAATATAGCTTAATTAGATAATATTTGCGCATAAATAAGCACAATTTCTGCTACAGTTTCGTCCTGTTAAACATAGTTTTTATCATTTGGTTGTGTGCTGTACAACATTTGAAAACTTGGAGCTTTTCAGTTTAAGCTGAATCTGCGCCATTATTTGTTTGAACTAAAACATGGCTGCCAATTTTATATCTCGTTTAGAATCATATGCAACGAGTGCCAACTGGGTTATCTCTCTATACTTTGGCCTGAGCAATTATTGGATACAGTCCTGGATTCTCGTTACAAATTCTCACGGGAATGTACGACGGATCAGTATAAAAGGACACAGGTAAAGATGTATTTTTGAAGCAGCATTATGAGTGTGTACTTTTCTATCACAGATGTGCATTGTGCAATATTAATTAGATGACTTTAAACCCACCAAAGTGTGAACAGCTTTATTTGCTTTATTTGTTGTGTTTGTGTTTTCAAACCTGTTAATTTGATAATTTTAATGACAAATAGTCTTGCAAATGCGGGCTAGGCATGTACAGAAGACAAAGCTGTATTGTGATGAAATCATTGAAGGACACTTAAAAACATGGCAACGCAAACTACCTCAAATGTCAAATTTCTCCTCCGGCAAGTCTGGCGAGACTCGTGGCAAAACGAGTCCTTGTGCCTTTAATAATTCCTTTTCTTTCTCATGTACTGTATATCGCTGTTGGTGGTACAATAAACAAGGGGATATGCCCCACAATAACATCACAAGGTGATATTCCATACGACAGTGCAATATGCTGTGCATGTTGCAAGGCATCTCTGGCCGGCTGCTACCCAATCTGTATATGAAATGCTTGTAACTTAAGAAAACTAATCTGGCAAATGAAACACTGTGCCACGCAAAAATGAGAAGAGTAATTATTTAGGAGAAAACGATCGATGTGCAAATATGGCATGGTGAAACGAGTAAGCATATAGTAACCTCATATTACACAAAATGTAATCTTTCTGACATAATGCTTGGGACACATTGTTGTTGCGTTGAGTTAGCTTTAATGGACTTATATTTCGTATGTTTACGCCTTTTATCTCGCGACAACAGCACTCCATGAACAATAGAGCAGACGAATTAAGTCATTCCCTGATTATTGCTGTTGCAGATTAGCAAGGCTGCTGGTGTATATTAAATTGCAATGTACGAGCTTTCTAGTGTAGATTTGCCACTGGTGAGTCACGACTTCGTTCAGTTCCTTCAGTAAAACCTTATTCGCTAAATTGTCAACTTTAAATCATTGGGTAAGCTAAGGTATTCAGAGGGCCTATATAGTATCTCGAAGGTGTGATGAGCTGCTAAATTGTTAGTTTCGTAATGCATCCTTAAAATGCATCAAGTTTCAGCTAAATTTTTGCTAATAAACTCACAAACAGCATAAAAGCTCTAGAGACAAGAGTTCGAATACTTCATGAACGCTGATCTCACTAAATTCTGTGCAATTCTATTCTGTACAATATCCATTGTATTTGTGTCAACATTTATACTAGATGAAACAATGTATGATAGACTCGAATTCATGAGACGTTTATATGAATATATTCATCTATATGCGAGTATTTTGTTTGGTCTTTACCTCAGTTTCCCGAGAGAGTTTTTGAAAGATATCATCGTTTTGGAATCTTTCACTTTGGTTTGCAACAACTCGGGGCATCTTCGATTCTGCCTGGTACACCTAGCTTGTATAGATTATAGCGACGATGAGCTGCGTGGTTCTGCTAAGAAAACTGACCATATCATCGATATGAAAGCTACACGACGCTGCATCAGTGCATCACAAGTCAAAATACCCTTCGCAGCTAGCAGGTAGCAAATATAAACATACCGGTGCTACACCTAAGATGCTGAAGGACTACGCATTTTTAAAGCATTTGAACCACGAGCGTCTATCCTGTGTAACTATGATTGGTCGACTGTCTCGCTCGCCGTCAGCGGCCCGAAGTTATCGTAAAGCAAATACTCGAGAACATTCCACAATCTTCGTAATATGCTCGTATTACGGTAGCGTTACGATGCCGCTACGAGTCCTCGACGTCAAGATTGCACCGTGTCAAGTCCACCTAAATTGGTATAATGCTCGCTTCATTCGTCATGTTTCCTGTAGGCAATACGCGATTTGCAATTTGTGTGCTGCGCTGAATGCCTCGTGCATGCAGAAGATATGGCTGTTGTCTGCATTAATGCGCTGAATTGTGGGATACCTAAGAACCAGACAATGAGATGTTGGAATATTTTTCATTTGTTTCGGAACGATTTGGTGTCTACTCTATACTGATCAGCATTTCCAGAGTTAAATGAATGGCAACTGCATCCTTCTAGAAGCTTGCATATATGATTGCATAAGCCCCTTGCATCAACGCCTTTGTAAAAATATAAATAGGCACGTGAATATTTACACAATGTGATCGAAGTAGTGAGTACACATTAAAAGTTTTGAGTCAAGGATGTGCCTAATCTCAACCGCCGACCATTAAGAAATCTAATCGCTGCGTTGCAAGGAGTCCTCCGAGCATTTTCAAATCAAAAAAATAACGACAAACGACGTTCGGCTGAAAAGATGCATATATATTTCCACAGGCATAACTTTTAGTTGTAACGTGCAGCATTTCTTACGAAAGATCAGAAGAATTCAGCTTTTATGTCGTTCAAAAGACGAAGAGGTGTGAATTCTAGTTGTATTTGTGAGATCATAGCAAAGACGCTTTTGAGGATTTCCCAGAGAAATTATTTCACGTTTCCGATAAACATCTTGTTTGTCTCTAAAATCTATTGTGTTATAATTTTGAGTTTTCTCATAAGATATTGTAATCACTTCGTCACTTACCAAATCACCATTGCCTTGCATTCAATCAGATCGAGCTTGTGCACGAGTGACGGGTGCTGGGTGTGCATTATACTTTGACCATATAAGACAAGGTCTGCATTTTCTGGTGAAACAATGAATATTTTGATACGCGTAACGATTGGGTCTGCATGTTTTTGACGTCAGAAAGCACTTAACACTTGAAATGGCGATTATACTAAAGTCAAAATTATTTCGAGGGGAAAATACGCGAGCATCAGCTCAAATATACCGAAGCTCGTATCCGGTTCCATGAATAACTTGGGGCTGGAAGGTATAATGAAGAATTCCGAGAAATCTAAACAGTACACAGTTTAAAAATACAGCCGGCTGTGAAAAGCATCGAAGGAACATACAATATCAATGTATAGCTTTCCATAACTAGTAAAAAACGATCAACCTTTGAACTATAAATATTAACAGTTGATAATAAACAATAACCCGTTCATTCGATTCCATGTATGACGACGATCATTTACGGCTAATTACGACTCATGGGTGTATCTTATGACGCTTTCGTTAATCTTAAATGCGTTGTTGAGTTGTCCTACCAAAACCAAACTCGTTGTGAGCGAGATATATTTATCTATCTATTTATGAGAAAATCTAGTCAGTACAACTTAATTTAATTGGAACTCGGTTGAACTTTGAGAATCGAAAGAAACGGTGCACGCTTTTGATGAAAAGCAAAGTATTCGTGATTTTTCAACTTGCTTGTTCACGTAGGATACGACTAGTTAAAAATTTTAAAAAGTCGTGACGTCGTCGCCGCACGCAAGCTCGCACCTCGCGGATCTGGAAGCCAAAGCGTGGGCGCAGAATACAGTACAAGTACAATATTGTCGACGCCCACAGTGCATGGGAGCCTCAACTCCAACTCACTGTTCCATATATATTTTTAACACAGCAATATCGCTCGATTATGAATAAACATATTTGGCAGTTTTTTTTAATTCGAGTTTCTCTTTCCGTTGAAGCAGGATTGAGTCGTTGGCGGGAGCGCGGAATGCAACTGCGGTTGACCACAACTGCCTGCGATCATGACCCAATTGAACTCGTGATAACTTTTGCCAGTAATGTTTGTTTGATGCTCTCAATCGTTTCTAAAGTCCAGTTGGTGAAGGCCGTGGAACGTTGGTCTTTGTGTGGCTAATTCACCCCCTTGCAGCCTAAATATACAGTTGTATATCTGAACGAACTTCTTTCAATCCAACAGGAAAACGTCGGCTTGCCGAATACGAACCACGATGTGGCATGAGGTTGTTGGATCACCACAAATATATATGATCAACTGTTAGAGGAAGAATAGTTTGAAGTTTGCACTCGTTGCTGTGTGAAGAATGCCTCGTGTCGTGGAAAATCAACGTGCAAAATTTGAGACGGACTCCGTGTTACGACAGCTACAAGAAGACTCGGAGGTTAGTGATAATTTTAGATTTGCTAGAAGAACTGTGGCTCTTTGGTATGTAATTTTTCGTGCACAAATTCATGCACGTAGTGCGATAATCAGGCACAAACTAGCACTTAGGTCCATTGTTGGGTTTTATTTGCTTATTAGAAGCACACGGCAATTGAATTAACGAGTCGAATTTTACAATGTGTTTAAGAGTAAAAATACACTGGGAAAATTACTTATAGTTGAATAAATAATCTAATCTCGTACCTAAGTGATTTGGCAATGGTTTTGTTAGGTTCCTATTCTTTCAAAAGAGACGTTTGGCTGCTTTCTTTTGTCGAGATTTGAACTGCTAAGCTGAAGAAATAATCTGTTTCACTTTTGAAAATGCTGTGTATAGATTTTAAAATCAAATAACTGTTTACAATGAGAATAATCTGAAGAATTGACCAGCATTACAAAGACCTTTTTGGCTTCCCGCTAGGTCTGGCATGCTTGTACTGTAGTTTCACTGATCAATATTAACATCAGCAAAAATCTAAATAGACACGGCTTGATTTTATATAACAACTAAAAAACTATGAAATCTCTAAATGACAGAACCAGTTTGAAACATTACACAATGCCCCATTAACAGGTTGATATATCATATACCTCAATTCTATCATAAAGTTTAGGCGAACTATTTTGGTCCATTTAAAATCTTTCCTTTACAAGAACATCTCAAAGATATATTTTGCCAACAGCTTGTTCGTCAAAAAACGTTATAGTTTAGAAATTACAAACTTCCCAGAATAACGTAAAAGATCTAAAGGAAACAAACATTTCTATAGAGGTTATGCATGTACAAACAATTCTATTTAGACACGGACAATTTTACCGGGTGTTGAGGAAACATTTTAGAGAGAAGCTTAAATCAAATTATTCCTTTGCTTTGGGATTTGTAGGTCAGATACATTGATCATTGTGAGTGCAGCGTTGAAGAGAGACGAGTGCGCTTTCGTACAGGATGTCACGAAGGCAACTGTAAAATTGTAAGCTATAGTCTATACTAGTCTTATTATTTACTTCACTATTGCTCTATAACACCCTTTGCAAAAAATATTTCTTAATCAATGATTATGTATGCAGCATCGTGATTTCAGTATCTAAGATTGCTTATGTTAGAATGTCTAAACTAGTTTGTGGAAGTGTCTCTTTTAAATGTACAGCACTCAGTAGCGTTGCAAATAATATACATTGAAGAGGTGGGACAAGTTTTTACAAATAACATATAGCTATGGATCCTACAACTAATCTTCCATCTTTAAATGCCCAGTATGTACCAAAAGGTATCACGTTGATTAGAAAGAGTGAACTCGCGTTATTAAACTATAAAGCATTTATATTTACATTCCTGACGAGAACAATTCTAATTGATGCCATGGCGTCAGATCAGGTTTCAGTCTAATCGAGCTCAAGCACGCATCGAGGTGTTTTCGTTAAAGTTAGCACTTTTTTCCAAGTTTCAAGCGATGTGGAATTGCTTTTTTGTACTAAAATTGGGATTGTGGTTTTACGTACTAACTCTTTTTACTAATTTTTGAACCTGAAAGCAGTTAATCCACTTGAATTTAACTACAAACCATGCAATATGCGTCATTGTTAATCGCGACAGCACTGAAGTATGCAGTCGTTTTCATCAGAATTTTTTCTTTTTAATTCTTAAACATTGCATTCTCTCATTCCTTTAGTTGCAATGAAAGACAGTGCAAATTCTAAACTCCTTGAATTTCGACGTTATTTTGCAGGGTTTTGTTTCCAACGGTGTTCATTTGATGCTGTTTTTCCCAAAAGTAACTGGCAGCCGGTACACTTCAGCAGAGTTCGTCGATTTCAGTCGGGAAATGGGAAAAGTACGTTGGTAACTGCATGTCTGCGTTGCAATTCATCCTAGTCTACGAAGTAACATGTCCAGCTGATGACATTATGCTTCAAATTAATACATACTCCAAATGTCCATGACTTTATGTTTAAATACTAATTATATAATCAAGTTTCCTGATCTGCGGTTGTCACGGGCCTGTGGTAACAGGTTTTGTGAATGGCTGGTTAAAAACTGAATGACAATAAACACTAGAAACTGGTTTTGTTAACTGAATGATGGCTTTTTTTTCAAAAGTCTGATCACGATTTGAAGCCAAATCATTTTAGGTTGGCATTTCAACCTTTTCGAAACGTAAACATTACCAATATAGTTTAACTATGAAAATTACAGTGAGTCATGAAAGATCGCTGTCATTTTTTGGCTGAAGCCATGCAAACAATCGACTTTGTTTCCGTCTGGTAAACCACGGGAAATAGAAGGTGGTCCCCTGGCGTATTAAAAGAAAAACTTTGTCAATACTTACAAGAGATTTCCCGCTTTTTTTTTTTGTGGTTAACCATCGGTGACGCAAATCCTGTGTGGTAAGATTTGTAAAAAAGTTTTTTTCCCCAAAGCTACAATAAGTCATATGTTTCATATTTCAGGCACATTTTGGGTAACTTGAGCAACAAAAGACTTGCTAATTGAAATGATTGAAGAATTATAACATCGTATACCTTTAGGAAAACAAAGGTTCAATTCGTCTCATTTAAAAGATATTAAAAAACAAAATATAAAAGCCTATTTTTGTCAACGAATTGTCCGCCATCTTGGATTAATTTTTACTCTCATTGATTATGTTTTGGTGACGTCACTGCAAGGATAAGCCATTCGAAGTTACTCTTAAATACCTACCAACAATCAATTACTGCTTGAAACCTTTTAGCGTGCGTTAAAATCAAGAACATTTACCGTACGTGACGTTATGAGTGCACGTTAACCGTTGTTTCATAAGAAAATAAAATTGCGTGACCCTAGTTGTGACTTATGCATATCCACAAATATCCAAGATGGCAAATAACTTAATATTTCAAGTCAAAATATTTCACGAAGAAGGCAGAAATAAAAATTCTAGAATAAACTTCTCTATATTGTTTTGCAGTTTCTTTCAAATGGGACAATAAAAAAGTTTGTTGTCATTTCCCTTTACAATCAACTAATGTTATCACTGAGTTGTATACGAATTACGAACTTGTCCAATTAAGTAATCCAGTGAAGATTTATTAACAAGGATGTTTTGTTATTCTTTGTAGAATATTTGCTTTCATTTTAGATTTTTTTGTATATTAGATTTTTTTAAAGAATTTTTATCTTCAATTCATTCATAGGTCCACATAAAATGCCCCTTGATCTTCAATGGAGTTTGTGTGAAATTTTTCGGCTGGCTGGACCTTCAGACTCTGACGGGTGTTGGTCGTTTAGAATTTGATGAGGCAACAGCAGAGGTAAAGTAAATATCTGTCATATTATATTTGGTCTCAACACACGATTCCGCACTAACCATTCTCCACTTGCTCTAACAAGCTTCCATGCGTTTTCTCTTTGCATATACGCAAATTTTCACACGCCTATATGCAATATTATAGCATCGTGAATTTCGTCATCCCGGCCAATATCCAGAAATACAGTCGTATGAAAAAAGCCATGGAACTTTGGAGAGCTCTAGCCTCTAGCAAGCTCAATACAGTATTTAATCTATCGAACTGATAATTCTTTCACTGTCGGAATGACTAGACTTTTTGAATTGCCATTATTTTTGTAAAATGTAAAGAAAAAGTGAGAAAATACGAATCGAATAAAAATAGCCGGTCAAAATTTCATATTGCCACCGCTGGAATTTATCAAAGATCTGTGATTTTTTTCATTTGATTCGTATTTTCCCAATTTCCCCCTAAATTTCACAAAAGCAGAGAAAGCTAAAAACCTTCTCTTTCTGACTGTGAAAGAATGATTTCTTTAGATTAAATATTGAACCCTTTACAGCACTCTAAAGTTTGGTCATCTTTTTTTTGCACCTCGTATAGATAAGCTAAATTTGTTCTCCCTGGATCCTTCATCAAGAACTATTATAACACATATAATATCAAGTATCTCAGAACTAACTTTATCGGTTTTAAACTGTTATTCCTAAGTGTCTCTAGGAAATGTCCTCCTATCTCTTTTTGATCCAGTGTGACTACCGGAGGAAGCCAAAAGTAATTTTTTTTTAATAGATAGCTCAATTACTTTAAAATGTCATTCCCAGACGTTTAGTAAGGATCATTTCTTTCCAATCCAGTGTCAGTACTGCAAGCTTAAGAGGAAGCTTTGCCAAAACAGAACTAAACTAACTTTATTTATACAGGATAGCTCTATCAGTTCTAAATTGTTCTTCCTAGAGGTCCAGTAAGAATCGTCTCTTATTGATCCAGTGCTACAAGAAGAAACCTAAACTAAACTAACTTTCTTTTTCTGAATTGTTCTATTAGTTCTAAACTCTCCCTCTTTTATTGATGATTGATCTGTTACTGCAGGAAATATAAACCACCTTTTTTTCACTGCATACGTTTCTATGTAGTGGTCTAGCGGTGCGACATTGACATTGCCTAGTTCGCTGCTATATATAGTGCCTAACACCAATGTTGTTTCGTAAACTGAAAATGAATGTTGAATGTTGTTAGGTTGAGCATCATCTTATGGTGGAAACATTGAAAGCCAGCAACCTGCCTCCTCCGTGATAAGGATTCACTCACCAGTCAAGGCTTGGTGAAGGCGCTGCACCTCTGGAGAAATTCATCGCGGGCGCTCTTTCTGTTATGGCATATTGGTATAGAAGTAGTGATAAATTACATCAATGACGAAATATTTCTTGGAAATATATTCTCTAAAGCATTGGTAGTGCCCCTTCATTTTTGTTCCCCCTTATCCTGTTGTAAAGGGGTGGGATCATGAATTGAACGATGGCGAAAACGTTTAAAGCAAAAAACTTCGATAATATTTATAAATATTTAAAAATCATATAATTGAATAACTTATCTGTATTTAGACAGCAAAAAATCAGTAAAATAAACTAACAAGAGGTCTATTATTAAGCCTAGTAAACTGCTAATAGTCTTAAGGTTACAGAAAACCCTATAAGATTTCAAAAATTCCCAAAAATTTTTTTACATATTCTTATAGTTTAGAAATAAATGTGTCATCAGGGAAAATTTCAAATTGTAATCTTATAAATTTCAAGTAAAATGTTTGCCAAAATCTATAATCTTGACCGAAAGTAAGTCACTTTAAAGCTGATTTTCCGACGCATCAATTTTCGCACCGGCGTTTAAGAAAGATCGCGGCGTGAAGGCACCAAAAACATGAAATTGTAGCCAAAATTGGATACAAACTGGCCGAGTAGTTGCAGATATGCTGACACGCACACCTAGGATATTCTGTAATCTAATAATTCTTAGTAAATATCAAGTTTTCATCGAAAAATATACTAAAATTCATAACCACACAATGTTGACCTCCTGATTGGTTGATTATATTTGAAGTTGAATTATTGGTCAGTTTTTCAGCCTAATAATTGGCTGACATATTAGTTCTTTTTTCTTCCCATGATTGGCTGGTTTGTAAGGTTTGCAATTGGTTGAAATTCCCGAATTTGATTGGTAAATAATTTTACAGTTATTTTTGTCAGGGGATTTTTGTGCAGTAAGTACTCGTTAATCTTTACGCGAATTAAACAATATGCGAATCGGGGGTCACTGTCAAATTTTCAATATGGCCGCCCAGTTTCGTTCAAATTTATGGGATCCGGTGTTAATAGTGAGCCAAATTATCGCCATACAATGTACATATTATGTTGGACTTGGTGTTTGGATATTAATCTTTGATTTCTGGATGGGATCGGTTCACTCGCTGCATCAAATCTTTTCTGATAAGGTACTGTATACCGAGATTCTCCGAGTTATTTGGTGTCGTGTTTTTATTTATAATACACTTTTTAAAATTGGTACATGATAAAGAGCTGTTGGCTTTGCCTTTTCTAAATTTTTTATTGTACAGAAAATATTATCTTTTCTCTAACCAAAATTGACCTAATATTGCCAAGAAAAATGTATACTCAATTATTGTTGCATCAGCATATTTGAATTTACAGTAGTATCAAATTTGACACGTTATGGGTTTTTGTTATGGCTAATTTAAGTTGTGATTTTCAGGCAGTAGATTATTCCACAACTAGGGGAAGACTTGGTGCTATAGCTTTTACACTTAATTCAATATTTTGGTGAGTATTATGTAAAGTGCACTGTCCTTTAATTGATTGCCATCAATGTTGGAAATGAGTTTAATTTCAAAAGAATTTAGTCTGGAAAAATTTGAATATATGAACATGCATCCCATCCAATCAATGCTCTAGATCCACCCCTGATGAAGACATTGCATACAGTATGTTTCCATGGACTTCAAACTTTTTTGCTAATTTTAGCCCGTTTTAAATTGAACACAAGCTAAAATGTCATAATTAATTGTTGAGTGCAAAGGAAATCTGAGGCAAAAAGGAAATTTAACTCTATAATGATGGGGTAATTTCTATGACCTCAAGGGAAGTACTTGCATGTATGTCGACATAGAAAATCAACAATCTCAAGTGTTAACATAGAAGCATATTATGTTTCCCTGTAGTGCTGTTGGTCTTTGGTACATTGTTGGCAGAGCAAAACAGGTCTGTCTTCTTCCTGAAATTTAAGTTTACAAGTTGAGTTTTAAAAAGAAACAAATTCTGTAGAATAGAGGCATCTTACTGTTTAAAATGCAAGTAAAACAAGACAAGCAGCTAGTTCACTGTAAATTTCTATCTTTTGTACAAACTTATACAGTCTCAACTGCTTGTCTTGTTTTACTCACATTCTAATGGCAAGATGCCTCTATGCTTCAGAATTTGTTCCTTTTTTAGTTGAGTTTTATTTACTAGGTTTACACTAAATCTAATAAAATATCAACATCACTGGACAGTAGATTTAGCACTGTTCTTTAGTTAACTGCAGTAGTTTAGTTAAAATATAATTTTGTGGAAACACCACGTACGTACTTGTAAGTATGAATGGCTCTATTGATTCACATCAGTTGTTAATTGTTTCATAACAATGCTTATTGTTTTATAACAATTCTTATTGTTTCATAACAGTGCTTATTGTTTCATAACAATGCTTATTGTTTCATAGCAATGCTTATTGTTTCATGACAATGCTTATTGTTTCATAACAATGCTTATTGTTTCATGACAATGCTTATTGTTTCAGAACAATGCTTATTGTTTCATGACAATGCTTATTGTTTCATGACAATGCTTATTGTTTCATAACAATGCTTATTGTTTTACAACAATGGCCTTATTGTTCGAAATCATAATTTTATGCAACAAATATTATTTTAGAACAATCACTCTACTTTGCTGAGAGAATGATGTAATATGACTTCTTGTTTTAATTTAAATGGGCCTGCAGTAATTGGCATTATGCTGTTGTGGGAACCCTGCCAAATTATCTTCATGTTACGGCAAAGTTATTAAATAAATAAATAAGTTTACTATGGCAAAGCTTTGCGATAATTAACTTACATGGTGTTTCCACAAAATTATATTTTAGTATGATATTCACCATGAAAACATACAAGGGACGTAATAGTTTAGTTATAACCAAAACATAAAATATTGTGTTTCAGTGTCTTGACTTTGCGGCAACAGCAACAATAGTTCATTTGGTGTTGTGTACGTTATATCTGCATCATATACCTGGCAGCTGGACGTGGTGGATTGTGAATGTTGTATGTCTTGCGATAACATCAGTTTTAGGAGAGTTTGCATGCATGAGGACAGAGATGAGAGCGATACCAATAACAACTTCAACTGGCAAATCAAATATTTGATAAAGTTGTAAATATATTAGAACTGACCATGCTAGTATAACAGAGATTGGCCATCTTTTTGGATAATTGTGTACAAACTTAGTGTGAGCACAAATTTGTCAGAAGGATGGCCTGTTTCTAAAACAAATCAAGCCATAAAACTGTTCTGAAGTTCATTTTTTAGCAATGAAATCTGGTTTTAGATTGCACTCGTATATAAGTTCCAATTTTGGTAACAGGGTGCAAAATGAAATTGGTTGCAATAACAACTTCAGAATGGCCAATTGGTGGAGCAAATTTAGAGATTTAGAGAGAGAGACATTGTATATGTATATATAGAGTGGGATGTAATACTATTTTTGGTGATCTGTAGCACAATGTTAGGTATAAATGGCTTAAATTCGTCATGTGCGTTGATACTAGCAGTATTGCTGATTGGATTTCGCACAGTTAAAATAAAGTATTTATTATTATAAATTATAAAAAGCGTGCGAAATAGGTTCAATTTTGGCAATTTTCCATTTATTCGGAAAAATACCAGTCTCAAAGCTACTATTGATTATACTTGGCAGACTTTGAGAAACACAATTGGAAGATATTTTAAGGATCTTTGCCGGGATGTTATCAATTCCAGTTGCTTTATTAGGATTGTTCATCATATCCCGTGATATACTACTTCAAGCATTTCGGATGTTATCAATTTCAGTTGCTTTATTAAGATCGTTCATCATATTCCATGATATACTACCTGAAGCATTTCGGATGTTATCAATTCCAGTTGCTTTATTAGGATCGTTCATCATATCCCATGATATACTACTTGAAGCATTTCGGATGTTATCAATTCCAGTTGCTTTATTAGGATCGTTGATCATATCCCATGATATACTACTTGAAGCATTTCGGATGTTATCAATTCCAGTTGCTTTATTATGATTTCGGCTCGATACTCGCATATTAGCAGGCAAGGTAGATTTTTGCTTACTTTAAATTCGATGTAAAGCGTTTCAAAGTTTCAGTTTTCGCTTGTATTTTAACCCTTCTTTTATACATATAGCTACGCTGCCGTCACGTGAGTTTTTGTCATGACATCCTGTACAATATCCGTTGATATCCATTCCATATTATTTATACCTTTGTTGAGCCAGGTCTTCGTTGCAGCTATAAACAATGGTTTTACCGATTCAAAAGAAGCTCGGAGTTCATATACTTTTGGTAATAAGCTCCTGTAGTTAAAGCGCATCAAGTGTATTGTATTTCCGGGGCCAGTGTTCAAAAGCAGATTAGCTTAACCCTGGGTTAAGGTCAGATTCAAGAGAAAGATTAGAAGTATTTCTTCAGAAATCTTGTCTGGATCAATAGTAGTTTTTGGTTTGTAAAGTTTTGAAATAAACGGATATGTACGAACTCAGAAACTGAAGCATTGAGTTAAACCCAGGATTAGCATCAACCTAGCTTTGAAGAACTGGCCCCGGGTTACAGTCCAGTAGAGAACCTGTGTTATTTAGATCTTGCGAGGTATCTTAGTTGCGTTCTTTCCCATGCCGAATGTAATGGATGTTTCGCCCTCCGCTTTTCCTGACTGAGCCAGCATGTTTTACCATCTTGAGCCCAGAAAACACTTAAAATTTCGAAACTTCAGCTAGTGGAATATTCTATAAGTTTAACTTATCGTCTCTGCTTGTAATAATAAGCATTAGGCGACAACCATCGCTGGAGTGTTTCGCTGGACTTCGGTAGTTCATGGACGTTTTCGTGATTTTCAACATCCACAGTTTGACGTTTTTGCTAGTTGGCACATTCTTAATGCAGAAACTTTACTTTACCAAAAACCTTTACCAGCAGACAATTTGATAAAATATTAGAAAAAACATACCCCGAAGAGCAAGATCTTGTAAACTCAAGATATGAGCTATTAACAACAAGACAACAGTTTTGCGCTGATATTTCGACTCTATTTCAAAGTCATTATTGTCAAACCAGAGTCGAAATATCACCACAAAACTGTTGCCTTGTTGTTAACAGCTCATATCTTGAGTTTACAAGATGTTGTTCTTCGCAGTATGTTTTTTCTTATATTTACTTTACCACTTTCATGGCTTTTATCCTTTTACTCCACTGCAAATAATGGTGAGCTGTATGCAAAGACAACTTTTGTCGTTTTGACCAATTTTGATGTGTTTTCGAAACGAGGAATTTCATCGTTTCAGTTGCACGCGATATTGAAACCAGTTATTATGAGATGATCATATGCACTTGAGAGCAATGAGAAGTTCTTGTTTTATTTTCTGATGTCAAGTGTCGCAAATGCGCATCCAAAGGTCAAAACATTTGCGGAAAACTTGACAAACAAATCTGGCATTGTAGTCCAAACAAAATTCATTAATTTTGTTGTTTTTTTACTAAATAAAAGACTGATAGTTCTAAGGAACTGATAGTTCAAAGCCATGAACGGAATTTGAAATCATCGATAATCATTTGTGTTTGTACCAGAAAGATATGACCATTGATTTCCAGTTTATACCATTGAACGTTTATACCATTCAGTTGGTAGGGTATTTTATCCGGTCGGATTAGTTTCCAATCAAATCACATCTGTGCCCAGGCTAATCAAAATGCAACAAGATGTAAACAAGAAAGCAGATATGTTTTTCAAGACAAAGCTTTTGCGCCCATAATTATGGGCTGTGCACCAAGCAAACGCGTGAAAAAGGCAGGAAAAGGTGCTTTGCAAAAAGGCAGTGAAGCCGAAAACGAGATAATACAAGGAAGTGTCCAGAACCCCCCAAATTTATGCAGCCACCCGCAAGACGTAAGGCGGCCTGTCGTGCCGGTGGCAGAGGGCGAAAATGATAACAACTTGATTGCTCTTCCGAAACTTGATGATCAAACTGTTTTGGAGCAAAATAATCCGATTAATTTACCCAATTTGGACAGAGCTACCGAAGTAGGACATGGAAGTGATATATGTTGCAAGAGTTTGACAAATATGGATTTGAACGGTGAAACAGTTTTAAATGGCGGTGTTGGTGGTAGTAGAATCCTTATTTTACACTTCAATGATGTGTACAACATCGAGCCACGGGAAAAAGAGCCGGTGGGAGGCGCAGCAAGGTTTGCTTCAAAAATAGCAACCTTTAAATCCAGAAATCCTCTTATATTTTTCAGTGGAGATGCTTTGAATCCATCAATGAGTAAGTTACATAATATTGCTAATAAATCCTTTATATATATTAATAAAATTCTGGGAATTATTGATCAGATTTTATATGATCTTATGAGTGCAAGCACCTTACATGAAATGCATACGATTGTCACATACAATTCTGGTGTATGAAAATGAGTCATGTAGACTGTAGCGATCGAAAGCTCAAGTATTCTTACACACTGCCAACATTACCACAAGAATTCCTCCACCCTTAGAACACCTGACGTTTGGATGTTTTCAGGGGGGAGACGATATCTTAGTTCAACATCATAGATCATAGTTTAAACAATATGAACAAACAATTTGCACAGTTGTTGACACAGGTGACATGCTACGTCATTTGAGCTGATGAACAATCTGCAATTTGAGCTGTCTGTTTCATAAAGTTTACACGTATCTGTTCTCAACCTGTGTTTTCTGCATCCAATTATGTCACAACGCTCAGATTATTTGTGCCTGGTAAGAATATGACCATCAGTTTTGGAATCATTTGACTGGCATAGGCATACAGCCAGAGAGAAACCTATAGGGCCTGTTGGTGTCTGTAATTTACCAACTTGTCAACTCACCAACTTTTTTTTTGTCTAATCACAATTTTGGTTGAGAAAGATTGGGATGAAAGAAGTCGTGATAAAACTAAGAATGAAGTAAGTTGGCAAGTTAGTAAATTACAGACACCACAGTGTCTGCTCCCTGGCAGGATTGCTGCCTCCCCTAAGAAAATTGCTAAGCTAATTCTGAAGCAGGTCTGCTCCCAGGTGCCCTTCCATGAAGAGGAAATCCTGGCTACACCACTATTTACTATTAACTAGCATATTGCATGTCTAAACTTTGGACAATCAGTCGTCTTTTGCGTTTCCTTAAGACTTGCATCATCAGAACTGCAAGCTAGGCATTTTGAAAATACTTTCACCAGAGTTCTGAGAGATTACCCGGATTAAATTAATGAGTTGATCGTCCAGGAAAGTGAATTTTGAAATGGTTTTGTTTCACTCCAGTGAGCAGCATCACAAAAGGAGAACAGATGCTTCCAGTTTTAAACTGTCTTGGAATTCATGCCGCTGTGTATGGAAACCATGACTTTGGTATGTAGTAACATCATTTTGTAGTGTCATACACTACAACCTCATACCCAGGCTCTCTTCACTATGCTCCTCTCTGGATGGAGAAACCCTGGTGAAGCTGGTCAGATGGCTCCCAGATATTTGGAGCCAGCAATATGACCCCTGTGAGGAATTGTGGGTACCGGTAGTACTTATTCATGTATGTAATTTTTAATCATTTACAGTTGATGAAAATGCCAGTACATTACCTGAATAATGTACAAAACCTCCCCTCACTAGTAATGGATTCAAAGTGGCTCCCAAAATCTCAGAGCCATGTTTGCCAGGGTCTCTTCCTTCAGTGAGGAGCATAGAGAAGAGAGCCTGGGTACGAGGTTGTGTACACTGCACAATTATAATTAACCCCTGAGGATCATTATACAGACAGGCACAAACAAAACCTTATAGCATTCAATCAATACTTGTAGATTTTGGTGTTGATGAATTAGTTGACTTTGCAAGTGAAAGCAATTTTCCATGGTTAATGAGCAATGTTTTAGACAAGCATACCAAACGACCTTTGGCTGAGGGTAAGATATCCCTGGTCCTGGAGTGGGAAGGACACAAGGTTAATGTCAAAACAAAATAATGATTTGATTATATTGCTTCCATCTTCTTATAGTCAGAAGTTTGTTTTGATAATGTGCTTCAATATTAACAGGTTGGATTGATTGGTTTAGTTGAAAAAGAATGGCTTGTTACTTTGGCAACTGTTTCTATAGATGAAGTTGAATACCTGGATTTTATATCAGAGGGTCAAAGGTTGTGTTCTGAACTACGACAGCAGGTATTGAACTCAGACTTGCAAATCTCAGACTTAGCTAAGCAACAGAATCAGTAATAGATTTGTAGGGGGGAAGGGGTGTGCCCTCTGTTGTTCATGGTTTACTGGGTTGTAAGGGCATGGTTGGACGTGCTGGACTTGAAACTTAATGCTGCACTAGTTCAGCCAATGGTAACGTTAGTAGAAACAGCTAAATTAGATATTAATATATTGAATGTTGCTCCACATGTCCATGTAAAAGTTATCTGATTTCAAGACTCCTCCTCTCCCTCCTAAAAGGACAAAAGAACTCATTCTGTAAGTGATCTCAGTACTGCTTTCTACTTTAAACACCACAGGAATTGGAAAATGATTTTAACAACAATGATTTTCACTAACAGAACAACCGGTAGCCTTAAATGCAAATTCTGGTTGTACTAGTATGAAGAGAATGATTTTCTCCAGACTTTTTCTACATTTGATTGTTTATTTTATAATTTTAGGGCTGTGATTTTATAATTGCTTTGACCCACATGCGGGAACCAAATGACATCAAGTTAGCTGAGAATGTTCCTGATATTGACTTAATTCTTGGAGGTCATGATCACCACTATGAAGTAAAAGAGGTACCATCAAGTTCATTATGTACTATCTAATATAGCGGAGTGCTTTATTTATATCTGATAAACCACGAATTGCAAGTATATTAAATAGCTTCAAGAACAATCCATTTTATAGTTATCTTGTTAGTTTGTTTGCAAAAGAATTTTTAATATAAGCCGATTTTTAATTTAAGCAAAATTTGTGTGAAAATTCGCGTGTGTTTTATCATATATGAAGGCTTTTTCAATGGCTCATGGCTATGATTTCCTTTGTGCTGTTTGCTCATGTATTATTAATGATTTTTGAATTACCTTGTTAGCACTCTCTGAACTCTGCATTTTAAAACATAGTACCAGGTGAATTTTAAACTGGAAAAATGGACACCAAATTGGGAAGATCATGTATATATCACTGCAAAATTGATTGACATGGTAGTAAAATTAAATGACTGGATTTTGAACCAGGTTCCCAGGAAAAAATGAGCTTGGTACGCATAACAGACAAAGCTGCTCAAAAGTCTTTGAACTACTTTGTAGCCACTGTATCAGACGCATCTGTTATCATACACTAATTCGGATTGTATTTTTTTAAGCCGCTTGTCTGAACTCGGTAGGCTAATGGAACACAAATATTTAAAAGTGGAACAGATTTTAGGAATTTCAGCGAGATTGAAGTAGCATAATCACTGTATCAGACGCATCTGTTATCATACACTAATTCGGATTGTATTTTTTTAAGCCGCTTGTCTGAACTCGGTAGGCTAATGGAACACAAATATTTAAAAGTGGAACAGATTTTAGGAATTTCAGCGAGATTGAAGTAGTATAATCACTGTATCAGACGCATCTGTTATCATACACTAATTTGGATTGTATTTTTTTAAGCCGCTTTTCTGAACCTTGTAGGTTAATGGAACACAAATATTTAAAAGTGGAACAGATTTTAGAAATTTCAGCGAGATTGAAGTAGCATAATCACTGTATCAGACGCATCTGTTATCATACACAAGTTCGGATTGTATTTTTTTAAGCCGCTTTTCTGAACTCTGTAGGTTAATGGAACACAAATCTTTAAAAGTGGAACAGATTTTAGGAATTTCAGCGAGATTGAAGTAATTTTTTCCTCAGATGAAAGTGGCTCATATGAAGTACAATGGAAAAAACATAACATAACAAAAGATGTACCAGAGAATTCTGAAGTCAAGGCAGTCGTGGATAAATATTTAGGTACTATGCTCTTTAATGTCGAGCTGGCTTTACGTCTGGCTGTAAACTTCAATTTGCCCAACTTGTTTTGAAATTTACTTGATTTTTGGGCACTTCTCGCGATGCATGATATCAAAATATGTTGTACGATAAAGTCTGGCTAAACTTCAAAGACTTGCACAAACGAGGAAGATAGTGAACGGAGTCGAGAAACAAAAGCTTTCTCCTACAAAAAAGTCTGGTTTTTTCCTGCAGTCTTTATATCTCGTTCTCACCACGTGATTGTTCTCGTACAGATATTGTTAAACAAAAAATGGAAGGAGTTCTTGGAAATATCGCTGTGGAACTAGATGGCCGTTTTAGAAACATCAGAACGCAGGAAACCAACCTTGGTAATCAATTCTTTAAGTTCTACAAAGATTTGCGTTAACGTAATAATGATTTTCTAATCAATTCTTAAAGTTCTACAAAGATTTGCGTCAACGTAATAACGATTTTCTAATCAATTCTTTAAGTTCTACAAAGATTTGCGTTGACATAATATCGATTTTCTACTCTCTTTTTCCAGGTAACTTAATCGCGGATATAATGCGCAATGTAACCCAAGCTGATGTGAGCTTAATCAACTCCGGTACTCTAAGATCTGACACCGTTCATCCACCGGGAGAATTCAAAATGAAAGTAAATCAACACATCTGATGTCTTTTAGGCAGAGAAGGCAGAATCCTTCTAGATTTTAGTTCATACTATATACATATAGATTTCTAAATGTACTCTTAAATTGTAGAATCCCTTAGATGCTTATTTTGCAGATGTAGAGCTACTGTACTTTGTAGAAATACTGCAATAAATCTATTATTATTATTGTTATTATTATATTATCAAGTTATTAACTTAACTAGCGGTCGATTATATTCTCTCTTTCTTCAGGATTTGTTTAGTATCCTTCCCATGCCTGATGCAATTGTTGTTCTTGGGATAACGGGTGAGTGCTTGAGTATGGTATGAATAAAAAACTTCGTTTTTTCAAGAAAATAGGAAAACTCTCGATCCTTAGATTTCGACCCTCAACGTCGACTTATGATCCTCGATTTGCAACCCTCGACAATGACGCAGATTCTCGCGAAACATTTGCTTTTTGCGGAGTCATATGTATAAATTTCACTGTTTGGCGCGCAGTTCTTATGTATTTCACTGACCTCCATGTCCTGACGGCCGAAAACATTATGATTTCCTGCTAGGTAATATCGCAATTTTCAAGGTGGATGGAAAGTTTTTGTCGTTCAATTCAACATGTTATTTCGTCCTACGCGACGATCCGGACGCTAAAAACAAGATTTCGAGCAATGAAACAACGCAATTTTTCCGTCTGAAAGAAAGTTTTAATTCGAAGATTTTGACATGTTATTTCGTCACAGTGAAAGTTAAGAACAGCTGTGTAATTGTCAGTTTGTCCTCAAACTTATTTGCTTCTCATAGGCCCTTTATCATTCACTCGTTCCATTATTCTAACATATACAGGAGCTCAGTTATTGATTGCCCTCAATAATGGCGTGAGTCAGTGGCCAAAACTGGAAGGTAGATTTCCTCAGGTGAGTATTTATCATCTTCCAGCAAGTTTATTGCTTTCCTAAGCCCTAAAAACAAACGAAAAGGAGAACTGATGAGTGTTGCTACTCTTTCATTCCATAATTAAAATACACGTTCTCTGACTAAATGTTTTATTAAACGAGCTTTCGACACATCTAACTCTACGCTATCTCCATATTTTCTTTAATTCCACCCCAACTTTTAAGTTCCAAGAATTTTTTTCCCATTTTAATACACTAGGTTTCTGGCGTGTCGTTCGCCTTCGATCCAGATATGGAACCAGGTCAGCGGGTTATCGAAAGCAGCGTGAGAGTTGGAGGAAAGAATCTTGATTTGGAAAGGGTTAGCAAAAATTTTGACATTTTTTACAGCATAGGCAACAAAAACGGAACTATTGATTGAAAGTAGAATTCCGAAACACATAGTACATATCTATACTGTAGCAATCCTAAACTCAACCTAACTCGTGTTTTGTTTTCGGTGCAGAAATACAAGCTTTGTACCAAAGGTTACATAAGTCATGGCAAAGATGGATACGATGTTTTTAAAGATTGTGAGGTTCTGGTGAGCGAGGAAGAAGGAGCAATATTGCCAACAATAGTCAGGAATCATTTTGTTTCATGCAATATTGTCAAAGGGTTGCAGATGTGCCGTTCTGGTCATAGACAATCAATTACATGGTGAGCTTTGAAGCTTTGAGCTTTGCTCGTGAATATATCCGAGGTGATAGAGTATGTACACTGATCTGCACTCAATGCAACAAATTTAAGTACAGACAACAAAAGAAAGGTAGATCTAGACTGTGTCATATAGCCGAGAATGACTTTCCTGCGACAGTTGCGATCAAATGGAAACCAGACTAACTGTAACTCCTCGAAATTGTATGACTTTTTAAAGGGAAATGGCAACAAAATTTTTTATTGTCTCATTTGAAAGAGACTCCAAAACAATATATAGAAGTCTATTACAGAATTTTTATATCTGCCTTATTTGGTGAGATATTTTGACTTGAAATCTTTAGTTGTCCGCCATCTTGGATATTTGTGGATATGCACGATACGTCACAACTGGGATCACGCGATTTTTTTTTGTTACGACACAATGGTTAATATGCTCTCATAACCGCATGTACGGCAAGTGTTTCGGATTTCAGCATGGACTGAGAGGATTTCAAACAATATTTGATTGTTGGTAGGCATTTGGGAGGATTTTCGACAAGCTTAGCCCTGTTGTGACGTCATCAAAACATTGTTAATGAGGTGAAAAATTAATCCAAGATGGCGGACAGTTCGTTGATTTAGGTGAGAATATCTCCCGAAGTAAAACAGATAAAAAAAATTTTCAATAGACTTCTATTTATTGTTTTAGAGTCTTTTTCAAATGAGACAATAAAATTTTTTGTTGCCACTTCCCTTTAATGAATTGGTTACTGTAATCTAAAGCAAATATTGTAAGAAATCGTAGGATGTAAACACTATGCTGGACACTGCGGAGACGGGGCTGGGTGGGCTCCCCCTCTCCACTCAAGCACTTGAAAAGGGTAAGGGTGCCGGTTTTATCCCTGCCTTACCAATAATTTTGCGTAATGTAACATCAACGCGCTATGACCACGATGACGTATTTAGAATTTTACACCTTTCACCCTTCACCCCACGTTATGACTTTATCATAGATAGACGTTTCCAGTTAACTGTGTTCGATTCAAATTCAGTTTAGAGCCAGGTTCGAATCTTCAAGAAGAGCTTGCTGTGATCGAGAAACGCCATTGCAGCATTGCCCCTAAGGTTTGTGTTGAATTCAGTTGTATTGCATTGCTGTTTGTGCCCTGACTATAGACACAATTGGGTCGCTGAAATTGTTCAAGTATGCTTATGCAGTGTTCAGCAAATTAATTAAATTTTTACTAAAGTAAAAGTCAAAGTACTAACTGAAAAAAGTATTGCTTAAAAATTTTACTTAAGTAAACAGATGTATTAGAAAAATGTACGTAGTGCTACTAAAATATAATTTAACAGAACTTTTTTTTGAACGGTAGTAAACTGAAGGCCCAGAGCCATAGCCTGGCTGAGCTGAGCACATTCTTACTAGTTTTCTGACCTCTGACTTCGCTTTGAAAATAGCTTTAAACTTTTCTAGTTAGCCAATATATAACATACATAATAAAGTAAAAAAGTAAATATTGAACAAAAACGTAGTTCGTTACTAGTAAATAAAAAAAAACTCCATCACAAGTTCAGTAAATACTGTTTTTACTTGAGGAAAAAATACTTCGTTACAAGTTCGGTAAATACTGTTTTTACTTGAGGGAAAATTATTTATACTCTATAAAATTATATAAACTCGTTGTTTTTTTAGGTTGAAGGAAGAATCAGAGTCATTTACCAACAAGCAAGAGAACAAAACGACCTTTGACCTCCTGACTCAATTTATTTGCATGGCGTAAATTTGAATTTATCTTAGCATGGAATATATTTTAATTTAGAGCATTGTAAAAATCTTATTAGTTTATTTTACAATCATAATTTATTTTGAAAAAAATATCCATATTTGTAACTTTATATTGATGTATTTTATTGTTCAGATTAGAATAAATATTTAAATATCGTATGTGCTTTACATTTGTGCAAAATGAAGTATTGCTGCGCTCACCTGTTCTTGCAAAATTTTGTAATGTGCCAAGTTTCTGCTCGATTTTCATTGTTTAGACGAGTTTTTTCAACTTTCTCTATGGAAACAGCAGACTTATGTGACGCCTATGGCGATCTCCTTCAATATGTAGAACCGATCTTTCGAGATTTTGGCCAAAAGACTAAATTTGGTGGTAAAATATGCACGGTAAAGTGCCACGAAGACAATTCCTACGTCAAAGCAGCTTTAGCTGAACCAGGAGATGGAAGGGTAATTGGAATTTTGTTTTATTGGAATTTTAATACCTGTAAGTTTAATCTGCTAAACGTTTGTGTTTTTTTGAAGGTTTTAGTAGTCGACGGAGGCGGCTCCCTAAGAAGAGCTTTGCTTGGGGATAATGTTGCAGCCGCTGCACTCAGAAACAACTGGAGCGGTGTGATAATCTATGGGTGTGTTCGAGACACAGTTGAACTGGAGAAGATAAATGTTGGAATAAAGGCCCTTGCCTCGATTCCTCGAAAAACTGAAAAGAAAAATGTTGGTTCGAGGGATATTCCAGTAACCTTTGCTGGCGTAACATTTAGACCTAATGATTATGTATATGCGGATAGGGATGGCATTGTAGTGTCTGATAAAAAGCTTGCTTTAGAAGGAAAATTGTAGAATTTTTGTACTTGTTGTGATTTTGCAATAAAATTTAATAGCAAAATAGGTTGGGAAGAAAAATGAAAATGTTTAAGCATGTCTTGAATTCAGTTTATTCATAGTGGTTTATTGTTGTGTCTAGCCTCAGCACATTTTCCAAACATGTGCAGTTCAACTTAAATCTTTCTGTTCAGTTGTTCAAAATGAAAATAAATTTCTCATTATGAGGACTCCAGGCAGGCTGCCAATGTTCATGTTGAAAGAAGCATTGCACAACCAGCTCCAATGTAAATATTTGGTGCACAATATTTTACGTTTTATTATATGCTCAGACATCTGGTCTCATGATTGTTTCTGACAATTTTGCCATCTTGGAGCTTGGTATTTCTGGGGTGTTTTTTTTACCCAATCTTACTGGTCGCTATCAAATGACCTACCCTCCAAAGTTACAACTTCTCTGATATTCCACCCTCATTTCAGTTGCCTACACCCCCGCTATTTTTAGTCAACACAATTTACCCTCAGCAATTTACCACACACAGACGTCTCCATATTTGGCATTATCTATGCAAAGGAATTGTCACTTCCTGCTGTAACCTGAGCCCGGCCTCTTTGATTCATGGCGGAAGGTGATATATAGTTGTCTAACTGAAACTTCAGCCATGAGCCGCCAATAGCACTCAAATTTCGCCCTGTTTTTAACAATTTCACAAAATTCAAATGGCTGGTAAGGAAAACGGCTCGCCAAACTTCGACAAAGGTGAGAAAAAATGCTCAATTTTTTTTTGTTTATATTATTCCTTGACCGCTTGCATAAATACTTGTGTTCATACATTGAAAAATGTTGCGGAAAGCAAGCATGATTTATCGCTTTTTATCATCGAAGGGCTAATTCAAGCAGCAATTGGGAAAAAAAGGGAAATACAGTTGGTCAAAGGTATTAAACTCGAACTGAAAGGGGGTGACAAAATCGATTCGCGAATTCTTGTAAGTAATGGCATTTAATGCCTTTGTTTTGTAAATTTTGTAAATACCATAACTCCGTAAACATGTATTGTCAAAACGTCAACTTGTACTTTACAAATTGTTTCGTTCAAAGCCGTAGGTATTAAAACATGTTTTAGTACCGAACGTACACTCCTTACAAAGTGCTGTACATTTTCGGTTGTGATTTTGTTTGTGCTCAGTCAGAAGTCGACAAAGTTGTGAACCAATGAATGTATTAAATATTTAGAATTGCATTGTGCACAAATTTCGTAGATTTTCTAAAATGTTTTAGAGAAATTATAAAGCCTTGTATATATGTGTCTTTTGCATTAATATTGTTTGTTTGTGAACGCAAAAGCTGATATAATAATACTATGTTTAAAGTGTATTTATTCGTATGTTAAATGTATCAAATTATGAATTATGAATATTTCTGAGCTATTGGAACATATATATTGCTGCAATTAACTGCCATTAAGGCTAAGAAATTGGAGAATTTTTTACATCATAATAGCTCAGGCAATTTAGGGCAGTTGCAGATTCAGATATATCAGATTAGCTTCAGTTAATTACTCTTGGGAAAAGTGATTGTGCAATGAATTGGCCTTGCTCTTTGTTAATTTCATTTTCTTTCATGAAAGAGGTAGCATGGAGTATATTTTAAGTGCCCGTATTCTTGTTGATGACATGTTACTATGCCATTGATGTTATGAGTGGGTGGCAATGTGTCACATCAGCCCAAGTTTTATCTTAGAGAAATCTGTCAATTTCTTACTCACTAGTTTATTCAGAAACACTTGTTATATATTGTTTAGCCTCTACATATGTGACCAAGTTAACTAGGATATCATGTGAGATAGCCAAAGTGTGTATCACTTTTGTATGCTGTATAGAATTTTATAGTATAGTAAACTTTAATGACATGACATGCTAAGATGGCTATTACTTCAAAAAAAATTTGTCGAGTTGAACAAAAATTTTAAAATATTCACCCAGCCCCCTCCCAATTAATGCTCTAATTTAGGCCCTGACCACACCTATATTTTGCACCAGTCATTATCATTCAAGTATCAGTATTATACATATTAATTAGTATTTCTATTTTTAGGTTATAACTGGTTTTAGATTTTTTATTGTAATAGCCAATAAAGCTCCTTACAAGGTAATTTATGTTTATATGTGGGGAACATCTGCATGACTGCAGTGTATATTCCTGTGCTGCTTTTGCTATCAAGTGACATGCATCTTTGATTCTTGAACCAACCTTGAACTAACATTGTCAGTATCAGTAGTTCAGTCGAAACAAACAAAAACATAGGATCTTCCACCACTTGAAATAACATTTGAGGAAAGGTCCTATGTCAGAAATTTTCCAACTGCTAACTAACCAACTAATGGCTTCAAATGTAACAGTCTATGTTATTTCAGGTTGTTCATGAAAGGTGTTAAACCAACCAAATATTGCTTGACTAACAGTTCCCTCATCATGTTACAGGTTGATCTCAGTGTTAATCTTCTAGACATCCATGCA
The DNA here is from genome assembly GCA_963855995.1 of Muricea muricata. Taxonomy (NCBI): domain Eukaryota; kingdom Metazoa; phylum Cnidaria; class Anthozoa; order Malacalcyonacea; family Plexauridae; genus Muricea; species Muricea muricata. The sequence goes on from OY979722.1 coordinate 1,449,707, forward strand.
ATAGAAAGCAAAAAACCCGAGCAGGCAAGTCTTAAAACTGTTCTATGCTGTGCCATGCTGAGCCTGAGTACATCCTAACAAATGCTATGTATTTTTACAGATTGTGGTACAATATGGTGAGAAACAAGTAAAATTTAGTTTAATACAGCCTGGAATTGTCCATTTTGTTATTGGTCAACTCATCTCAAACTTGAAAACAAATTTTCCTGGTGGAAATTTAGAGTAAGATGATTTGAATTGTCTCGTGTTTTGTTGTCCTGCTGAGATTTTAGTTCTGTTTAACTTGCATTTGCAAGAACTCCATTAAACCTGAGCGTGTTCATTTTATCCTTAGTGTCTCCATCAAAAAAGATGTAGAGCCAAGTGAGAAGTTACAAAGCGTTAATAATGTTGTAAATAAGTTAACAAGTTCTGAAAGTTTAACAGAGACAGGTCCTTGTGGTAGGTGAACAACTGTAATTCATTTCTGAAGTTTTTTATTAATGACATTTATACATGCCATGGTGAAATTCAATTTTTGGTAAAATTCAATATTCTATTATTTTTAAGGTGGTTTTTCGCATTCATATGCTTGTATTTGTGATCACATGGGCGTGCCATTTCTTGAGGAAGTGGCCTGGGTATGTTGGTTAAACTTCTGTATTTATTTTGCTCCAATATTTGGGTTTGTCTCAGGTCGACCTTATGTACGCATTATGTACCTATTTTTATGTTTTATAGATATTTTCACCAGGAATAGTAAAGATATAATTGAATGAGATTTTTTTATTAACTGCTACTCAATTTTATGAAACTTAGAACTTTTTACAGGCATTCAGTGTAACTCCCTGCCCTGACTTTGCCCCATTTAAGTTCCTTGCATGGTGCCATAGAAATGCCCTTGACATTATGTCAAACCAAGGTCTTTAAAATGATAGAAAACATGCTTTGAACCCCAATGACTTTGTAAAATCTATGTGTAGGATGTCGATACAATATATTTATCAAATGATACCAAAGAGTTCAAAATCCAAGATTTTGATCACTTGGAACCAAGGTAATTTTGGCGATCTGGTTTTCATGTTTTCTTACAAAATGTCTGGTGTTTGATATCATATGTAATGAACAATTCTCATTAAAGTTTGACCTGAACAATTTGAACAAAATACAATCATCAGAGCTAAGAATCTTCACATTGTCTATTAAAATACTCGTTTTTTAGGGAGCTTATTCCAGTCATTGCCACCTTGGAGTATAACGTTTGGTTTACGAAGATTGTCTGTGACTCTTACAAGTTGGTAGGTCTTCGCTGTTGAACATGACGGTGCATGACATTATGTAAAAATGTTTTTGAATTCCTTTGAATTGTGCATAACTTTAGCTACATGATTGAATCTCTGTAGAGCGCAGAGATCTTGGATGTAATAGCAAGAGTTTTAAAACGTTCAACGACAATTGTCGAAGTTGTCCTAGATGGCGTCAGTTTGGGAAGGTACGTATCTGGGAAATATAGAAACGGCTTCAGAATTCGTTGTGATTTATTTTATCATTTCACTTTAGAGAGTTTTGTCAAAAACTGGAAACAGCTTTGACGTCAAATCCCAAATGTGCTTTGGAAAGAATCGATTTATCTCGGAATCCTTCAGCAGAGGACAGAGGTATGAGACTTTGAAACAACTCGTCGTTTAACGCTGGTTTATCACCATGATGGTCAACCTAACCTTTTCTTTCGTTAGGAATCGTTCATTTAGTTGGTGGATTTTCCAAGCTCTCTCACGGATTAGATTCGCTCAATCTTCACGACACAGGCATCACTACTAAAGGTATTTAATATTCAATATTTCAAAGAAGTACAAACAGAATTTGTAAGCTTGAATTAATGTTTTTTCTGCTCTTTTATCTAGGTGCTACAGCAATCGGTCATATGATAAAGATCAGCAAATATATGTCCACGTCGTTGACAAGGTTGGTTCTTAATTTCTTAATAGCCTACGTCGCCACACATATTTATAGCATGAAGTAAAGTTTAACTTTTTTTGTTCGTGTTCATTCCAGTTTAAATTTATCCAACAACCCAATAAAGGCAGACGGTGTAACGGTGAGTAAACTAAGTAGTAGTAGTAGTAGTAGTAACTTTAATCAAACTTGCAAAAAGTTCACAACAATGAGTCAGCTAAACAAACAACAAGAACACAGGTTAAAATAACAACAATAACGTGAGTAAGATAAGGGATAAGCAAACAGAGTCGAAGTCTCGACAAGGCAGATCCCATTAACAAAATTAGAAAGCTAGACTAACATGACCATGACAGAAAATACCAAAAATAACAAAGGATGTAAAGGTTAAATCTTACTGAACAGGAACACTAACCTACAAGTTAGAGAATGTATATCACTCCAAAAATAACCCTTGAATGCTACATGACTTAATGAATCTTGAATTTGATACTTTAGGATTGACACAGCTTGGCGTAGTTAGGAGATAACGTTACATCCTTTTGTATATTAGGCAATATGTGGTTTCTTAGCTCAAGCGAATGCCTTAACTCATATTGACTTGAGTTCAACCGATTGTTTTGTGGAGAGTGTAAGTATAAAGTTTCTTTGAGAACGTCGTGTAGTCAACGAACAGTTTTACTGTATAAGCTTTGATAAATATGTGCAATCATTTAAGACAGTTTTTGAGGTGTTTCGAGGCAGGGTAAATTTAATCCAGTTGTTGATTATTTTCTTTTTTTCAGATATTTGGTGCTTTAATTCGAGGTTGCTGTCAGAATTTAACTCATCTAAACATGTCAGGGAATCAATTCACGAACAGAAAAAGCAAGGACACAAATCTGTCAAGCAGTTTCCAACAGGTTAAGTTTCTCAAGTAATCATGTGATATAGAACTCCCAAGGAAATGTCATGTATCCATTAAATTTCAGTTTAGATGTACTGGTTATTGAAAAGTCGAGTTTGAAACTATTTTGAAGCCATTAACACACCTTTGATGGCATAACATTTTCTTTTACCTTAGTTCTTTAGCAGTACGGCAGCTTTGAAGGAAGTTAAAATGTCTGAATGTCGCCTACCAGCCGACGCTGTGAGGTTTGGTATATTCGATTGGTATTTTGACCTCAGATACAGTAACAGTTATAAAATAGCAGGAATAGCATGCATGCCTTGAAAAACGTACAAGTTAATTTGTTCTTACTACTTATAGACTTACTACTTACAGACGTACTACTTACAGACGTACTACTTGCAGACATACTACTTGCAGACATACTACTTGCAGACATACTACTTACAGACGTACTACTTACAGACGTACTACTTACAGACGTACTACTTGCAGACGTACTACTTACAGACGTACTACTTACAGACGTACTACGTACAGACGTACTACTTACAGACGTACTACTTACAGACGTGCTACTTACAGACGTACTACTTACAGACATACTACTTACAGATGTACTACTTGCAGATGTACTAGTTGCAGACTAAGCACTTACAGACATGCTACTTACAGACTTACTACTTGCAAACTTGCTACTTGCAGACTTTCTACTTACAGACTGACTACTATTATATCATACAACATACGTGGTACCATATTTGATACATTTAGGGCAATATTACTTGGTTTGATCGACAATAATGTTGTGAAGGAAATCACCCTTGACATCAGCAAGAATGAGGTAATAATCAAGTTAATATTGCTTTGCAAATCATGGAAAATCTGAAGTGTCCTGAAGTCATTTATAGATCAGGTCATTGTGACTCGGCCTAATTTGATGATATTATTTAACCAATTCGGTGTTTGTATTTCAGCTAAAAGCAGCAGGCTTACGAGCGATGACGGGACCTTTGGGTCAAATCGGAAATCTTTATTCTCTGGATCTCAGTGATAATGGTACGTGTTTGCTCTTCGGTGACGTAATCTTCAGCCCGCGTGTGTTTTACTTGCAGGCGTATTTAAGGTTTTGGGGGTTGGGCTCCAAGGATTTTGCATTTGGGGGAGTTCAAAAAATTTAACATTCTCAAGATTTAGCGGGAAATTTCAAATTTTTGGATGGAAATTCTGCCCCCCCCCCGGTAAATACGCCTGACTTCTGAGGTCGTTGAGTATACTCTTTCGTTGTTCCTCGTGAGAATAATCAGTCGGTCGATAATGTGCTGCAAGTTGCAGACTTTTTTCGACCACCCCCCCCCCCCCACTTAAAATTGAACCTGCGACATAGAGGTGAAAGGCGGTAGTTTTAACCACGTCATCACTAAAGGGGCTTCGTAATATTGCGTTGTTTTATATCTTAGGATTTGAAACGGACACTATTGCTCTTTGCGAAAGCCTGTGTGAAAACAAGACATTGAAGAAGCTTTATATTGGACAAAACTTCCACAAGAGCAGGTAGATGTGCTTGGCTTTGATAATTACATGTCTTGTCCAGGCTCCAGCTCATCAGAAACAGTCAGGAACTTACCAGACTTTGCTCTCCAGATTTTTCATCTCCATTAAAGCTTGCAGGCCAGATTAGACAATGATAAGAGTTGATGAGAGTTGGCTGTCAGGTCACTGTTAAGATGCAAATTATATTTTAAGTGTGAAACTATAAAATGTTGTGAAAATCCCTGATTGCCAACCAGTGATCAACTCTCTTTCTCGCTTCACCTAGTCTTGATGTGTTTTGTTTTAGGAGTCTTAACAACATCATGGAAGCCTTAATTAAGCTGATTTCCGTAGAAACCTCGGTAAGTCTGTTGAACACATACAGTATTGCGTACGATTACAGCTTTGTTCATAAATGCTTAAGTTCAATTGTTTTATGTCTTCATGGCAGCCAATCGAATTCTTAAGTTTGGCTGAGTCGAGGTTGAAGCAAAGCGTCACACTTCTGTTTGATTCCCTCGGAACGAATGAATCACTTGTTGAGCTCGATATAAGGTAATGTAGACGAGCTTTAGCTGAAGTATCCACGCTACCAGATGTCATCTGTAGGTATGTGGTTTCAATGATGTGTTGTTCACCATTTTTAGTGGGAATCAGATGGGCGACGAGGGAGCGAGAGTCTTAGCAAAAGCTCTACAAATTAACAGCAAGTTAAGGTAAGTTTAAAGTGGTAGATTAGGATAAAGCCCCTTTTACACAACCAAATTTTCTTTGCCAAATTTCGTGTGTCAAATGTGTTTTGAAATGTGAATTTGTCAAAAAACCCTAATTTACATGGTCAATTGGCACATGAAATTTGACAAAGAGAGTTTGGTTGTGTAAAAGGGCTTTTACTTAACTGCTGAGCCTTTAATATAGCTGTTCTGTGGGATCAGATTGGCGCCTAAGGTGGTAGTCAGAGACTGACTTTTTCCGCTAATCTCGTAATATATCCCAGCTTGAGTCGCAAGTAAAGATAAATAACACAGTCTACATTTACTTATTTCATTTCAAGGACCATTCACTGGGATAGAAATTCCGTAACGCAGAATGGATTGAGAGACATTGCATTGGCGTTGGAAAAGTAAGTTAGTGAAGAAAGTAGAACCGTTTGGCGTACTAAAACGAGAACATAGGAGCCAATAAGCTGAATTAATCGAGTATACTCAATTTTCTTACCCTTTGAAACGAAATGAAGACTAACCAAAGAGTTGGTGCCAATTAGCAAGCGAGAATTGTATGAATGCGAGTTTTTTTGTACCATATTGTTCATTGTTTCTGCATGCTTACTCAATTTTTTTCCTCGCAGTAACTTGACGTTACAGACAATGCCGATACCAATATACGATGTCTCGATGTGTTTGAAACCTTCTGTAGAGAGAGCTCTGAAACAAGTAAGATGACGTGTTTGGGAATTGTAATACAGTATGCTTGGAATTCTTGTTTTGCCGCAAATAAAGAACGACATTCTAACAAACTATTTCGTATTTTTAGATCGAGAAATGTCTATCGCGAAACCATTCTCCTAATAAAGCTATCACCGAACAAGCGTACAGACTTCAACAAGGTCTTATGATGACATCAACTCAGCAACAGGTCAGTGGAGACTGGAAACGAATCTACTGAGACATATGAGATTAATGTCAGGCAGTGGTAGTTGTTCATTGATTTATTTTTCCCTGTAGATGGTGGACAAGTTGATTGTGCAACTTCAAGATACATCAAGAATATTACGTAGTTCCTCTGATGAAAGTGTCGCATCTGCTCTTCGTAACGCCCTAAGATGCATCAACGATGCTGATAAACTAAAACAGGTACGATCTGAAAAAAACGAACTAGTTCGAAATATCACATACTTGACCCGACCCGACCGTATAGCTGAGTTCGAGACATGGTTTGACAGAGGATAGGGCTAGCATCTTTAAGCTTGTTGGTCGACAAGCAGGCATATTCTTGAGTTTGCTCAGACTAACATTACACACGTCATTTTTACATATTACATCCACACGGCACAGTAAAAATCTTGGTCTCTTATCTTTCTTAGTTACTGCTGAAATTTCACATGAGTGTGAGTTCAAAAAATGTGGAGGAACGACTTTCTTTTCTCGCTTATGAAGTCTTTAATTCCATACAAGAACAAATGAAAAAAAACGTACAGAAAATCTTGGAATGCGCTGAATCGAATTGTCCATTTGTAACAGAACAACAGGTACCGTGAGTTGGCTACACCTAGAAGTAAAGCACCAGTTTGCACGTGAATACAGCCCAGTTTGTTTTGTCTGTTTTTAAGGGTGTCAAAGAGAGTCTTAAAACAGCGTGTGAAGGCAAAGCCAACGTGAACAAGGCTTTTATTGACACAGTTTTACTTCAACAGCTCGCGCCGATCATATTGAATAAAGTCAGGTATGGAAGAAAGTGGTAACGTGTTGAAATGTTAGCCATGGTTTTTACTCTATTGAAGGAGCGGAATCTTCCCTCTCCTCCCCCCCGCCCCAAAAAAAACAACAAAAAACGATAACGAGCCAATGCTTGGCCATTTTGGTCTGTCGTTTTTATCAGTTTATCCATGATATAGGCGCAAATCTTGGATTGGTTGAGTAATATATCCTTATGTTTTCTTCAAAGCGAGACGAATCTGAATTTGTCAACCATAGTTGTGGACACATTGATGGATGAGGTGATCACGCAGCTGGAAAAACAACAGGCTAAGCTGGTAAAATATTTACTCCGATGGATAATATGCATGTTGGACTAAATTTTTTATGTAAAATCTGCAAACTTCGCACGACTATATTTTTCGTATTTTTTACAACATTTTGCAACCAAACTTTGTAGTTTTACAAATTTTAAGACGCTCTTTCTAGCTGTTTCAAAAGACTTGCCTATGGATCCAAATTTATTCGAACATGAAAGTTTCCATTCCTATTCAAGACATAGAGCTCAATGGCTGTGACTGAGAAAATAATGTCTTTTTCATTGAATAAAATAGTCAATGGAAATGTGTTCTCGTGATGCTCCTTGGTAAGTAAAAATTTTCTGCAATTTTCAATTTCTTTCTGATCAGGATATCCTCGTAAAAGAACATGGACAACAAGCTAAACCCGTGGAAGAAAAACCGACTGAAATTGAGGAGCATAATGATAACCTTAGCGAGGTAGATGGATGGATTTATGTACCTATTAATCCAAAACCACTAACCAAAAAACGCTAATTCGAAACCACTAATCCAAAACAACTAACCGACAACCAAATCGCTCTGTATCATTTCAGGCAGCTCAGAAAGCGAAGAACAGATTAAGCGCCGTAAATAACCGTCGCAGCGTGCGTTTCCCTGACGACGAGAACGACGTTTTCGCTCCAGCAAGTCATGGACCCAGACGTCGGCCGACAATCAGCAGGAAACGTAAATCGTCCGAAGTCAGCGAGGATCATTCGGATCGCGGCGCTCGAGAAGAGAGCAAGAAGAAAGAACCTGTAGTCCCGAATACTGGTAAGGATACAGATGAATTTCAAAGAAAGCCCGGCTAACTGTGAAGCTCGGCTGAATAATATGACTTATCTTTGTTGAAATGTGATGTTTGTCCCACTATATTGATCAGGATCATTTTTGTATCAGACAAAATGAGATAACAACATGATAGCGTGAAAGAACAGCATCACTAATACACGGTCCCCCACCCCAACCATTATCTCAGCTCTTAGCTAGCTACCATTGCTGATGTACTCTGTGATAATAGCGTCGCCACCAACGTACACCAATAGGCTTTGTGAGTTATTGTTTTAAACAACCGAAGACAATAAACTATATAGAAATTGCTTTTCTTAAGAACGATTTACAAACAATGACTTTTGTTTTGACACCGAACCTGATCATTGCAGGTTGGTATATACCCTGATATCCTTAATATATACCTTGTCATCCCTAATAACCCACCTTTTTCTTAGTCGCTGACATTTCCCCTCCCTTCTAATCGTAGACACCAAACCATCAAACTTATCTCGCATCTCCAGAAAAGACCGTAAGAGATTTCATCAATGTATCGCGTTTACAAATGTACAGTATTGTATTGTAATGTATTCTATTGTATTTTTTTCTGCCAAGATGTTCCTGCTATGGGAGACACCAAGCAACTCGTCCATGTCACAAAGAATCGACCGAGGCCGGCGCGAGGTCGGCGTCCTCCGACGAGAGCGTCGGGCGGTCAACAGAATTCTGTCGTTGGTCCTGAGATTGTCGTTGACAATTTTGATGATGGAATAGATTCCTTCTTCAGTAAACCAGCTGTTAGACCCCAATCCGCAGCGTACGTCTTCTGTTATTTTTTAAACATGTTGTTAGATGTAGCTAAACGTTGTCTTGTAGAGTACATCTCTAAGAATCAAGTGTCAAGTTGTAAAAAAACTACAAACAAGTTTTTACAGCTCTGTTCACAAGCTGTTCAACAGTTGTGGTCACACTGCTTATTCTAAGTTGTTGGAACAAGCTATTAAAACCTTGTAGTAATCTTGATGCGACTTCACATTTGTTGTAAGGTTCTTACAGCAACACTTATACATTTCTGATATACAATAACAATATTGTTACGGCATTATGTTGTTAGCTTTGTCAATATCGTGTTACAATCTTGTTAGGACAACCTTGTAACAAGTCTGATGTTCGGGTAGATCTCTATCTCCCAGTTATGTTTTCCCAGAATCTATCAATACTGTATATCAATACACATGGCACATTATTTTGCACTACTGTACCGATTCTATTCTTTCAGCCTACCAGATACTATGAAATTGGACAGGGGGCCTTTATTACCGAAAAGTGCTACAATAAGTCAGCATAAGAAGAAACATGAAAAGGTATAAACACTATCGTAATTAGAGGTTTATTGAGCGTTACGACAGAATCTGAAATTTACCACCCGTCTTCCATGTTTTGTCGAGTGTTAAAGGCCTTTGTAGAATTCACTGGTTCTCGTTCGTCACCAGTCTCGCTCACTCTCACAGGAACAAGGATATTCATTTGTGAGTTACGTCACTTTACAGGAAGAGGCCGAAGACAATCAGAAAGAACCGCAAGAAAAGAAGGTATGTACTAAGTATAGTGGATCACCTTACTTGGTCTATCAAGAAATATTGCGTCTCAGACACCAGTCGGTTCGAGCGTGAAGACGAACTACTATATGTAGGCATGAGTAGATCAGCATGTCTCTCAATCGAAATGTTAAAGATAACAATGGAAGTGACGCGTCCAGCCCCCTCCTTCCACTTCCCCTCCCCCCTTCCACCTCCCCTCCCCTCCTTCCACCTCCGCTCCACTCCTTCCACCTCCCCTATCCTCCTTGCACTTCCCCTATCCTCCTTCCACCTACCCTATTCTTCCACCTACCCTACCCTCTTTTCCTCCCTCTTCCCTGCTTGATAATTCTCCTGCATGGTCTATCTTGAGATTAAAATCTGATCGATTAAAGTGATCTTTATTTTTTGCAGAAACTTGGAATTCTTGGGTAAGGAATTTAGTGAATACTTACAAGATTTTCTAAGCGACAAATTCCTAAACTAAGAACTGTTCTTTGTAGTGGGCTATTCAAGAAGAAAAACCAAGACAAAAAATCTCCCAGTGGCTCGCGTAAGGAATCGAGGAAAGATCATAACAAAAAGAGTCGAGAAGACCTTACGGGTGCAGGTTAGAATTAGATTATTCTGGGTATCTGTGCCGTTTCTGTCCAATTTTAAAGCTCAGAACAAACAATCATTTTTATGATAAATTTTCTAGGAACACAACCAGAAAAGAAACCAGAATCGAAACCCGTAGAACCCGTTTCTAAACCGGTAGAAGTCAGTTCTAAACCGGTTGAAGAGGTTCCTAACAAAGCAGAAAAACATGAAAAACCTGTAAAACAGCCTAAGCGACCGCCTATGAGACCGCTAAAACCTGCGGAAAAACCTGCTCCTAGTGAAGCTGAAAAACTGGAAAAACCTGTTTCTGCTGAACTGGAAACGAAACCGGAAGTAAAACTGGAAACGAAACCGGAAGTAAAACTGGAAACAAAACCGGAAGTAAAACTGGAAACGAAACCGGAAGTAACACTGGAAACGAAACCGGAAGTAAAACCTGAAACGAGTGAGTCTGACGAAGCATTGAAAGAGAAGGATGTGGTCGAGGAAGAGAAGAAGAAAGGAGATGATGGAAAACAGGAAGCAGGAGAAGAAGAGCCTGCAGAAGCAGCCAAGGAGGAGAACGTTCCAGTGACAGAGGAACTGCAAGAAAAACCCAAACCTCAGCCCAAGGCTCCCCCCAAGTTTGGTGTTGGCTTACCCATGGGTCCAATGGGAGGTGACCTGTTGGCTGAAATGAAGAAACGAAGTGAGCGCAGTAGCAGTGCTGGAAAGAAAGTAAGTATCAGCACAGAGCTGAAGTAGCAGAAGAGTCTCTCGGGGGCACAACTTGTGCCGCAGAATAATAGTGACATAGCCAGTCCCGCTTTTTTATAGGCCAGAACTGGCCAGAACCTCTATAATGAACATGTGTAATGCGGCATGAATGACGACAGAAATCAAGGTTCTGACTCGAGTTACCCTTCTGTTTTTGTCTATTATGTGGTGCCGTCACCCATCACCCTTAACATATGAATGAGATGTTAATTCATTCTACAGAACATCGTGTTAAAGTGCCACTGCAACAAAAAAATCTTTGATCCAATTTTAAACACAACAGAACAACATTTCTATACGAGCCTTAATGGCGATTTCAGTTTCTCGATATCTTGTTTCGTTTTAGAGATATTAAGGGTTTTTGAAACATGCAAATTAGGTGCTTCTGACGTCATCTACTCACGAATAATAAATTACATTTATCAAATGGTGAATATCTCTGTAAATAGCATGCAGGCAGAAATTTTTCACACTTTGCGTGACTATAACAATTTGGTAGCTTCACACCACTATTCCTATTGTGTTGTTGCAACATAAACGGTTTTGGAATAAAAGCTTTTAAACTGTAAAATAAATATCTTAATTTTCATTTTTCTTTACACTGTATAATAATTTAAATTCAGTAAATACGATCTAAATGTACATACAACCATTGTATTATGTGCAGTGAAGTAAATATCGTTTAATAGGAGAGAAATAAGAAATTTTTGTTTTTCAAATACAAGACATTTGCATCCGAACGATCTCCATAGCAACAGCATAGTGTGAACAGTAGCGTGCGTTTACCTAATCACTACACTCGTGCAAAGTTAGAAAAGGTTATGGCCATTACATCCAAAGATATTCATTATTTTATAATTTATTATTCGTGAGTAAATGACGTCAAGAGACATCTAATTTGCATACTTTAAAAACCTAAATCTCTCGAAAACGAAACGAGATTGTGAGAAACTGAAAACGCCATTTTAACTCATCTAGAAATGTTGTTCTGTTGTGTTTAAAATTGGATCAAAAATTTTTTCGTTGCAGTGGCACTTTAAATATCCTATGACAAAGAGCTAACATTCTTTAAATGATTTAGCCATCGCCTGAACCAAAACAACGTGCACGGGTGGCTACTAATCCTGATCCACAGCGGCCTATGGTGCCTGCACGGCCGTCGTCAGTGAAAGGTTCTATGAGAGCGAAATCTGCTGCAAATTTGAATTCGGTCGCTCAGGACGGCAAACCAAGCCCTCAACCGAGAAACAACGAAGGTAATGCAGATTTAGTCTGTCCAAAGCAAAGCAAAACATAGCTTACTACAAGCATGAATATACTAGCTATATATCGGATTATTGGTTGGAAAAGCTCAATTAGAATTGACAGATCTATTCGTAACAAATTAAGTTATTTTTGTCTTGTTTATATCTTCTATAAAAGCAACACTAGATCAGTGGAATAGTGGAAAACCTATCCAGCATGAGTAGAGTTAGTTTAGTCCAAGTGTAGTCCAATAATACTGGACCAATAAGAAGTGATCGTTCCTGGATTTCTGGGAAGAAAAGTTGAGAACTGATAGATAGAGCATTTTAGTGTAAATAAGGTTAGTTTCCTCTTGTAGTAAAAGTGGATTAACAAGAGATGATCCTTACTGAACCTCTGGAAAGAAAAGTTCGGAACTAATAGGGATATTCAGTATAAATAAAGGTAATTTAGTTTAGGTTTTATCCTGTAGTAACACTGGATCAATAAGAGACGATTCTTGCTGCATCTCTGGGAAGAACAGTTTAGAACTGGTAGAGCTATACTATGTAAATATGTCCTGCAGGTGAAGGTGAAAGAAGAAGGCTAAGTAACGAAGCTAGCAAGCCAGTCCATCCAAAACCTGCTCCAAGAGAAAAACCACAGCCTGGTCAAAAACCGACTATCCCAAAACGACCTCCCAGTGTCTCGCGAAACAGCGGAAACTCGCAAAAGTTGGAGACGGAGAAGCGGAAAAGTGCAGAGGCAGAAACAGTTCCTGAAACAAAGACAGAAGAGTAAGATAAAATACATGATAAATCGCTTGTTTGATGGAGAACGCTATGCAGTACCTTAATATTCTATATTATGCAAAGCCCAGTTCGAAAACTGTAAAGCTCAAAATATGTTATTGTGAATATTTCCTATTTTAGAGAGAAACCAGAAAAACCGGTAGTGAAAAATGAGGGCGACGAAACGAAAGACAGCAAAGAGACTAAAGACATAAGTGAAGGTCAGGTATCTGACGAACCAAGTGAAAAGCCTCAGCAAGCCCCGGAGAAAGATACCAATGACGAAGCTCGTAAAGAAGAAGACATTGAGAAACGCGAAGCTGTTGAGAAAGCCTTGGAAGACCAAAAACCCGAGAGGGAAATCCCCGAGACATTGCCGGAAAAAGATACCTCGATAAGCCCGGAGAAAGACATCGCGCCAGAGGAGTCAACGGAAGCAGCGAGTGAAGATAATGAGGCTCCGGAAGCCTCTGGTACAGACACAACGCCGAGCAGCGAAGGCGAAGGCGATGCAAAAAACGAAACAGGTTCACCAAAGACCAGCCCGGAAGGCGACGAGACAACCAGCTCAAATGAAACTCCTGAAAGACCAAAAGACTCTAACGACAATGAAACCGATGTCACAGAAACTGCCGAAACGTCTACGATGAAAGCCGATACTGCGACGACGAAGGCCGATAGCGATGACGTCATCAAAAGCTCTGTTGATCAAGACTTGTTAGAAGAGGCGTTAACATCAGCCAAAGACACTTGAACGAGAATGATTTTTGTATGATCGATATTTAGCTATAGTTAGAAACAGTGAGAAATATTTCTTTCCAATTTCATTATATTGACACATTCTTCTTATTGCCACAGCACTCTCAGTAAAAGCCCAGTCGGTCCTTAAACCGATTTATAAAAGAGCTAATATTGAGTTAAACCTTTTGCTAGACGAATCGTTGCAAGTCTGTTAAATAGGCTTCAACAAGTAGCCTCAATGAATGTGGCATGCGTTTGTTGTATTTATTTTATATTAGCCACATTTTGTATCCATACAAGTTCAAGCACAATGGGCAATTGTATCAGCCTCAACACAGTGCGATGTCTTCACTGATGCTAATCGGTGCATTTCAGGAATATATATTTTATTGTATATTTTGCAATATACCAGAAATGCAGCCTTTCATTTCAAATGTTACATCGTTCGACCGACAAGTTCCACTGAATACTATTTCATTAGACTATTTAACTTCTAAAATGAATAATAGTGCGCGCGATTGTAATGCGTGTATTTAAGTCTTGTTTAGTTAATATATATTTTTGTACATCACCACCATATATTGCACAAAAGGTCTAGAATAGATTTATTCATAACCTCTAAATTTAGCTGAAGTACTTACTAATATTTAATTTCATTTCTTCTACGTCCCGTTTGCATTACATCGTTGTGCACCATTTTTGTTGATAGTACAAAGTTTACTTTTTTCTATTACTATAGCAAGAACAAACATACTTGATTATTTACCTTTCCTGTAAACTGCAACGAGTGTCTCCGTAGGGCATGTACTAAAACCCGAAACGTCTAAACGAAACGAGTGAAATAAAACAATTTGTTATGCATATTGATGTGTGCTTGCTTCGTTCTTTCAAGAAACGTCTATCAAACTATAGAAAATCTATCAAAAATATATCTCAAAGTGTGTACTTTTGATAGGTGGTTTTTGAAAGGCAAACACATATAAATATGGCAAATTATTGGATCGTTTAGGTTCTGCCATTTCGGTGGTTTCGTTTCGACGACGTTTCGTGTTTTCGTTTACATGCCTCCAAAACGGCACATTTTGACACATTCGATTAATGGGCAAGGAGGTAGATCGTTTTCAAGGGAGACTTCTACCGATAATCTCAACTTGTGCCAAATCAAACGATGTTTTAAGCGTTTTTACATGATACCGATGACATACAGTATTTTCCATTGTCGAACCTACTTTATCTGCATGCATTTTCAACACAGGCGAAGTATGGTCACTGTAAACTTTCCTAAATATCAAATTTTACCCCTGCAAATTATTCCAGCCTGCAACCCCCCCCCCCGGATATGCCTCCGGTGGAGGTACTTGTCTGACTATAGTCAGTTCATAGACGTTCCTTTCGAAATACCACTGTTCTGCCCCCTTTGCTACCTCCAGTTACGGCGTCCCTGCCTGCATGGAACCTAATTAGGTTTCCATGTTAAAATTGCGGAAGCATTTTTCTTGTGTGTTTGTATATATATGGTGTGCATAAAACATTGCAATCTTGCCTTTATTTGAAGGTAACATGTTTTAATTTCTATGGTAGTTGTAGAAGAGTATCTATATCTGTGATAAAGATATGATATATTTTGTGTACAATCAGGTGGAAGTTAGCGAAATATTTGAACATACAAAGTCAGTCGTATTTTGAAAACCTTAGCTAAATCTCACGCTAAAGAGGCATGTTTTTGCATGTCTAAACAGGCGTGCGCAAAGATGCGCAAAAACAGTTTTTTCTTTCAGCAAAGAGTCAAAGACTCTTACCAAACCAAAGCCGTGTAGTCCTGTTTTAAGTTGTTTAGCTATGTTTCATAGCAAAATCTTTGCAGATCTTTTTTTTTACTTTCCGTGGACCTTTCGTCAGTTTCTTGTTTCTTGATCGAGCTTTATATGCCATTGCGTTCAGTGTCCTTGATATAGGAGTCATTTGTTTATGACCTTGGGTTTGATTCCCAAACGCTGAATGGCTGTCTTCAGCTCTTTCACAAGAGATAAAATTGCATTGCAACAAGATGGCACTAGGTTTTCCGAGTAAAGACCTACCTAGTAATATGAACACGTTTTGTGGTCGGCTTTCTGAGATAATAGGGCCATTTATACGAGCGAAAATAAGCCGCGGCTTAAATAGGCAGCGGCTTAAATAAGTCGAGAACACAGCCTTTTATACGCCAGTTTTAATTAAATTTATTAAAATAGCCCAAAACACTCGTATAAATAAGACAACACATCATATAAACAGACTTGCCTTGGTCACGAGCATCATATTAATAAACTAAACTAATAATAAATCATATTAATAAACATCGTATAAATAGACTTGCCTTGGTCGCGAACGAAGCGTTTTTACGAGCTTTTCCCGCCTAAAATTGGCCGCGGCCAATTTAAGACGAGGCCCGAACCCTGGGCTAAAATTAGCCGCGGCTTATTTCAGTCGCAAAGAAATTGTACGTTTATACAAACGTTCTCGACTTATTTAAGCCGCGGCCTATATAAGCCGCGGCTTATTTTCGTTCGTATAAATGCCCTAATGGTGATTAGTGTTTACAACCATTTGCAAGCTACCGTTCACCGTGCATTCAAAACAACGTTTTAAAAAGTTATGAAGAGCATGTTAGTCAGTTGAAACTTATAAGTTTCAGCTGTCAAACTTGTAAGTTTTGACCGCGTAACTTGTAGTTTTGTGCGCGCAACTTGAAGTTTTGGTGCCGTAACTTATAGTTTTGATGCCATAACTTGTAGTTTTGATGCCATAACTTGTAGTTTTGATGCCGTAACTTTTCGTTTTGTGATTCCAAAATGATGAATATTGCAACACATAAACAGCAGCGAAAATTCAGTTGAAGAGGTTTCAACTGAATTTCCGCTACTGTATATGTGTTGCAATATTCATCATTTTGGAATCACAAAGCGAAAAGTTACGGCATCAGAACTACAAGTTACGGCATCAAAACTACAAGTTATGGCATCAAAACTAGTGGTTATGGCATCAAAACTACAAGTTACGGCATCAAAACTACAAGTTACGGCATCAAAACTACAAGTTACGGCACCAAAACTTCAAGTTGCGCGCACAAAACTACAAGTTACGCGTTCAAAACTTACAAGTTTGACAGCTGAAACTAATAAGTTTCAACTGACTAACATGCTCTTCATAACTTTTTAAAACGTTGTTTTGAATGCACGGTGAACGGTAGCTTGCAAATGGTTGTATGATTCTTTCTTTAGAATTTCAATTTCGAATTCTATAGTTTTACTGTCTTTCATTGTCTTGATCAACTGATCACAGCTGCAATTCGTATTGGTAAATGGCGACCGCGTTTTCACGCTGTAACTCAGGCCGAAACAACGACAGACAAACACACAGTATATTCTACAACCCTAACGCAGAAAATGCGGTTCAGTTTGAATCATTTAATAATTTACATTTGATATAGCGTATAAAATGCATGGTCATATGCAAACTGCGAGCGTCAAGCTTTCTCGTTGATAGGAAAATATTGATCCCAGGGATGACACCAACATAAAGATAATAATTCACTAGCAACATGCAGGAAAAAGTTTGAGACTTGTAGCTTGTAAATAACCATGTATTTTATAGGTTATATCACAAAGAAACATGCAGTTGTCTTAAAACAAACCTATTGCTCTTCAGGAAAACAGTTTCCGATCAACAAGAAGTACTATGTGTTTCTCTGTCGTTGTTTCGGCGTGAGTTGCAGCGTGACAACGTAGTATCATCTTGTTGCAATGTTGCTTATCTCATTGGCGTGAAAGAGCTGAAGACAGCCATTCAGTGTTTGGGAATTAAACCCAAGGCCATAAATAAGTGACTCCTATATCAAGGACACTGAGCGCAATGGCATATAAAGTTTGAACAAGAAAAAAGAAAGGTCCATGCACGGAAAGTCAAAAAAGACCGCAACAATTATAAATTACGCAAACGTTGAATTCGCTTCTCGCAAAGACCTTGCAATAAAACATAGCTAAACAACTTAAAACATGACTACACGGCTTTGATTTAGTAAGCGTTGTCGTCTTTGACACTTTCCTGAAAGAAAACACTTGTTTTAAAGGCTTTAAAGTGTTTGCGCATCTTTGCGCATCCATGCTTGTACCGTAAGCTTTGGAAAGAAGTCAGCTCTATATGATTGGCACAGTGTAGTGGTTTAGTCAGCTAAACCACTACACTGTAGTTGTACAGTGTAGTGGTTTAGTGGTGCCTTGAAGTCTTCTCGTTGTTATTTCTCGAGGAAGACAACTTGTCTTCTTGATCGAAGGGAAATAACGGCGAGAAGTCTTCAATGCACCAACCATACAGGCCTGTCCCCAACAGTCAAGTACTGGAATTTGCTTAAATATTAGTTGAAACACTAGGGAAAAACAACGTTTGACTCCTTGGCCTTGCGGTACCTGCCTAGTGTTTTCCTGCACTCCACGCCCAACCTTGACTTGAGTTTTGGGTGGATCGTCGACCGGTCTTGTCTGTCCAACTGAGCGACTTAAACACGTTAACCAACCTCAGGACTTGACCTGTCGATGATCCACCCAAAATCGAAGTCAAACAATGCGAGCAGTCAGGAAGACGATTACTTTTACCTCTCGGCCACGGAGGGAAAGTTAATTGCTAACGAAAACTCGAATGGGTCATTCCTTGCTCATCAGCAGGCAAATAAAAAAAATATATAAAAACACTCCTTACAAGCGTTTCTTTTGCAAAATAACTACGTAAAATAGAAGTAAAGAAATGAGAGAATACTCTGAGTGAAAAAAAATGGCAAAAACACTTCATACTCGCAATAAAATCTTACTTTAAGCTTCGTATAAAGATCTTTAAACATACATACGGGTATTTTCTGGTGGATGATGATCATCTGACGTCATTTGCTGCTTGGTTTTCGAAGAAGAAGGTTTGTTCAAAATGTCTGCTCGGGATCAAAAATATACCAGCTACAAGACTTCTAATTGGTATCAAGCACACGTCTTCTATATCTGTTGATTCGACAGAAATGGCAAGGAAGACGTTTGGAGGAGATTTGAGCTAAAATGATAAAGAAATAGGGAAAACGTGGCGAAACAAAATGTGGCGTTGTCGAGAGAATTCAAAATCAAAATGGCGTCGTCTTCCTGTCCAATCTAAAGGTGCAAGGAAAATTGCTCTCGTTTAGTTGGACATCAACAATATCGGATCATCAACACATGTAAGTATTCTCTAACTATTTTAAGCCTGTTTTAGTTGTTAAATGCTTTTTCATTGATAGAAATTCGCTCTCCTTATCAGATCGAAATCAACACGCTTTTAAATGTGAATAAAATTTAAATAAATGTACTAATATATATGACCAAGTTTCCATTGCTCTCTCTGTAGGTGTTCTGTAAAAGAACGGTTCGAAATGGAAGACAGTTGAGATGATTAAAACAGAACCTTTACGAGGTAATTTTTTTATTTAAATTAAACGGATTCAGGCTAACGTTGAGACATTAATTTTGTTGGAGAAATTAAAATATTTGCTGCCGCTTGAAATGTTCCCATATTTCTTTATATCAAACATATTGCATTACACTTTAGATTTTCTACAAACAGCAAGACAAGCACGCGAAACTTGATCTGTGTACGAGAACCCGCAGATAAAAAGGATTTTCAAGTGGATTTAATGGTAAGAAAGCCAAATATCAAAATCTATTTGCTATGATTGTAAATTCTCTATTTAGCCCCCCCCCCCCCGTCCATTTCATAAATTTACCTGAAAAAATTAATAAAGCCTTTGTCTGTTAAACTCCTCTCTTAGCTTTCTTTTCATGATTATTTTTGGCAATCGAATTAATGAGCCCTGCTCTGGTTTTAAACCCCCCCCCCCCTCTCAAGAAATGACACCCACAATAGGGATTAATAGAGAGTTTAGTATAGGTAATCATGCGATGGCGAGTACAATTTGGGATTAATAGTACGAGTGATGTTTGGAAATTTTGCCAAAATTGGACGAGCCGCCGGGGCGAGTCCGATTTGGCAAAATTTCCAAACATCACGAGTATTATTAATCCCAAATTGTACAAGCAACATCGCATGATTATGTGTTTATTATTAGCATGACAAAATTATAATTCTCGATTTCAGCGTCATACTGACTCACCAAAGCCCAGTCTTGCCATACTTTCAACCAGTATTTCGTGCTTTTGTTTGTATTTTCGTTGTTTGCTTTTGCTTTTAATGCCTCTAGCTCAACTGAATTTGTATGCAAATACCTTTCCGCCATTTTGTTTGTTTTGGGAAAATCATTAATTGTACTGCCGTACAATTAATGAAATAACTGTACTCCTCTCAACCAATCAGCATCCAGTAATTTTGTCATGCTAATAATCATTATCATGTATCAACTCCTGTAGCAATATTTTCTTTATTTTTTTATTATAACTTACTTTTATTCTCCGTTTCTTTTTTTTCTTCAAAACCTTTTCTATCATCCCCAGATAAACTGCACTCTAAACAAGAAATTCAGATTTCCAGTTCAAATTCAAGAGAATTCCGAATTAGAGCCAAGTGGGAACTCGTTAAGTCAGACAATTGTTGAGAACTGACTAACGAGTGCTGACATGCATGACGTTTGAGCTGATTTTGATTTGAGATGACAGTCTGAATTTCTTGATCCTTGCACTTCGTTTAACGGAAAGCGGAGGGGAAGAAAAGGGGTGGGGGAGAGATTGGCGTCGAATTGCCAGTCCCTTTCTATAGTATTGATTTTGTCGGCGCAGTTTACACCATTTTGCCAAGATATAGCGAGATTTAATGCTGGCATCTTGATTAAAAAAATAATGCTATGGTTGGTTAACTTGGTTTTCAACACAATCGTTTTGAAAAAATAGCATAGGAAATAGTATTAAAACAGTTTATGACATTAATGGTTGTTGAACGTTGGTGTTCACCTAAACGCTTTACCTGGTGTTATCGTTTCAGTGTTTAGACGGTTCACTTTGATGATGACCAGGATTGACAACCCTTTTTTGTCGTGTATACCCCTTCCCCTGCAACTTCATGAGTAAAGTCCTGTTTGAGATTTGGAACATTTAACTGTAAACGATTGAATAACAAATAGTTGGGACGAACAATGAACGGAAACAACCGTGAAATTTTGGCGCATTTTAACAGAAACAGTAATTTTGTCTGTTGTCGAAAGTAATTCACATTTTCAAACTACTTTAAATACAACCTGATTCTCAGGGTCTTTACCTCCGCTACCCGCGCTACGGCAAAGACCCTGACACAGGCTGTCACGTGGCACCCAGATTTTGGGTGCCACGTGGAGCGGCAAAACGTGGGAGGGGTGGGAAAGGATCTTTTGTTTATAAACGCGTTAAATCGGAGGAATTAATGATACGCCTTTTAATTTCAGATTTTAACAATCAGCAGATTTTAGATTACAATAGCCTGATGCAAACACAAAAGAAAGCAAAGATACGGTCTTGGCTCTGCGGTCTTAAAAGCCCGTTTTCCACTTCAACCGTATCTTAGCGAAACGTGGCGTATTCTATTGGGCATATCATTAGTTCTGCCTGAGTGTTCACGAAACAATGACATACGCTATGTTTTGCTACGATACGGATGAAGTGGAAAACGGGCTTTAGAGTCAGATGACTTCCCGCTTCGTCGGCCTCCATTGTTGTTTGACAATAATTTGTGATAACGCGTTTTTACCTACGCCTGCTAAGTACGAATGTTAAGCACCCAAAATCTGGGTGCCACGTGACCAGCCTGTGTCAGGGTCTTCGCCGTAGCGCGGGTAGCGAAGATGAAGACCCTGAGAATCAGGTTGCTTTAAATACAGCAAAACGTTTCCTTTTTTGAATATTCTTAAAATAAGTAGTTTATAAATTATTCGTAATCATGATCTTATTACTCTATTTTTTCATTTCAAAAGGCGACGAGATGTGAAGAAACGCAAGAGCAAAAGACAAGAAGAAAAGACCTGAATGAACAGTCCAGGATGACATGAATTTGCAAAAGAATAACATTCCACAAAGCAAGCTAGACGTGTTACTAATATGGCAGCAGTGGAAATCGTGCGAATGTAAGCTGGTAGACAACAAGATACTTGTTATTTAGAGATCAAAGAGGATTTAACTGAATTCTATTGTTTCTTGTTGTTAAAAAAGAAAAACAAACAAATTCAGTTAAAAATTAAGATTGAATTAAGACCTAAAACAATATTTCGGAAGAAATAAAATCACGAAAAAAGTTCTAAGAGTTTGATAGCCTTGCAAAATTGACAATTATCGGTTTAAAAAGCTCGGAAAAAATGATAAATGCACAAAAATTTGAAAGAAACAGAACCTTAATGCCAGGAATTTTGCCTAGATAGATATTCTAAAAAAATATGCAAGTCACTTAATATGTTTGACATTTTTAATCTAATTCAAATTCCTAGGAGAATATTATCCAATTCTTTGTTTCTTTGAATCATTATTGCATGAGAATTCGTTATATTTTTTTCGCATTTTAAATTCCCATGGGAATACAGCATGCTTTGTTTTCAGGGTAAAGCATGATTTTTAATGAGTCCTCTTTGATTGTAAATATAAATATCTTGGTGCTTTCCGGTTTGTTTTGGTAAGCAGGACAATGGAACATTAAGCCATTGTTTGTGTGCACTAAAGCAAACTTCGGAAGTGGTTTGAGAGCAGCCGCGAGATACCATTGCAAATGAAGGCGTTTCGGTTAAATGATTATGAGAATTGCAGTACAGTTTTAAAATGTTTTGATCTTTTTTATCTATATAGAGTAACTGTACTAGATATAGAGACCTTAAATTGCACAGCAACTACAAGTTTAGGATCTAAATTCCCATAGCTGAATAGCCTCGAATGAAAAATGTGTTCAAATGATTTATACTCTTTGCATTCTCATGCTTATTTGACCCAGCCTTTGACTTTAGTTGGCAAAAGGTTTATATTTACTTCGGACAAGTTAACACAACAAAATGCCCACGCCCTTTCAGCTAAGGTTTTACGCTTGAAAACTCAATCAAATACTCAGTCTAAGTGGGTTTAAGTAGCTAGAGATAACGTAATTTATCTTTTAATTTTGCTTTTTTGTTTATAACGTAATTTATTAGATAAATGTATGGACTGCGAGGGTGTGCGCCGTGTGTAAGTTGCATGAGGGTTAGGCATATTAAATGAATTAAAATTTTTCAAAGTGTGTTTCAACCAAAATCTGCTGTTTCAAAATCATGTTGATGAAAAAATTTCCCACAATTTTTTATTATTATTATCAAAAGAACACAGTTACACTCTTAGCAGTGATTGTTATTATTCCAACTAAAAAATTTTATTATTAGTGCATGCCATGATAAATTTTGAACAAAATTGCGGGTCATGTTTTGTATATTTTGGAATTTGAAATTATGGCTGCTCACCTTGTTTGTGTATAGGACCTTTCATTTTTTCTTCGCGCATGGCCTAAAATATCCCAAAAAAGACATTTACTACACATACTTTAACGAAATTTTAATTCTTTTAATTTTCGGATTTGGGTGGCAGTTGGGGTGGTGGTGGTGCATGCGGGTATATCAGCTGTGAGTGACTGTGCGATGGTGAGGAAAGTGAAGGAAACGAATGGAATGCAGGAGCTTAGGACCGAGGAAGACAGCTTAGAACTGAGGCAGGTAGGCAGTTGGTAGGATCAGTGGGGGGCACTTGTCATTTTGGCTTTGGGAATCAAATTTGCATGCTAAGCACTTAAGTCACTAACGCTTGTTCCTTTGCTTTGTTAGGTATGCGCGGCTGCTCTCTAGAGAAGATCAACTTAGCAATTTGCATTAGCACTTGCAAGGTTGGTCTTCTCTTCGCCGGCTACCCCGGCCAGCTCTCCGAGTGCTACTTCCACTGTAAAGAAAGTAGAAGTACTTGTACTATATGTATAAGTACTTCTACTTAGGTGGAAGTAGCACTTGGGGAGCTGGCCGGGGTAGGGGGATTTTTTTTATTCAATTTCTCAATTCCCATGGGAATTGAATTTTAAATTAAAAGGGGTTACATGTAAATTTTGTAAAAATTTATTGAAAAGAATTTGTAAATATTACAACATGAATAACAATAAAAAAGATTAACTACCACACATTGTACTCGTTCAAATAACAATAGAAGAAAACAGAGCATGGCAGAAAGAGAACAATAAACATTGCACTTAACACAAGTGAATAAAACACAAGTGAAAACGCCATGTTAAAAAACTTGGTCTTTTGAAGATAAATGTTCGTACTTCAAGATAAATAATTACGAAACAACTGGAAGTGATAAATTTTTCCAGTTTGAAAGAGAAATCGTGCAACATACAACATCTGGTTGTTTCGCAATTATAAAGAAAATATATGGCCCATGCATTAAATTCATTTTTTCAGAAAGATGTTTTTGAAAGGAGTTTTGTTAATTTCCCCTAGTAAGAGGACCGTAACATCCTACAGGTCCAAATAGAAAAGTTTCTCAGAGTAAGTCATGTTTTTATGATCTTAACTGCCCTGTCAATATTCCTCGTGGGAAGAAACCGGAATACCCGGAGAAAATCCACGACTTGACTGATGTTTACATAAGCAATACAAGTCTCAGACGAAAAAAGGTGCTTTCGCAATAGGAAGATACCATTTTGTTCAGCTGCTTATTTTTAACATTTAGTCAAAAAAGCTCTTTCAGACGTCTAAGCATCGCGAAGGAACGATTACTTTTTTTATGAAGAAATTAAAAAGGGCGTAAAATTTTCAAGTTTCAGAGCCATATATTTTCTAATTGTGTTTTTAACCTGACAATGGTGAATGTTTTTAAACAAAAATCCACGAATACAGGATAGAAATGCTAAACAGTTTTACGATAGTGTGTAGAGCACTTTTTTTAAAACAAATCTCTTTAAATTCCATGCACTTGGATAAAAAGTTATCCTGAATAACAATTTATACAATTCTTCGAATTTTTTGAAATAGACATCACATTCTTTAGGTATGCACGACTATAGAAGCTTTCTGCCCTAATACGATAATATGGTCGAAAATGTGGAGCAGTTTCAATATTAATAAGAAATGTGTGTAAAATCATTATGACTTTTCATGGAACAAAACACTCCATTTATTAAATTGTGACTTTAACATTAAGTGAAAACAAGCCTAAAAGTCCAAACAGCTAAGATTGTTCTTGCACTGAAAAGATGGGATCTTTTACTTTAAATGCATACAATGACAGACTTTTGCAAAATTGGTAAGCTATCATTGTCAGGTTAAAAACAAATATCTTTAAAGCAAAAACTTATCTTCACTTACTTGTAGAAAAGATCATGTTCAAGAGCCATGTAAACCTGTTTTCTTTTATCATTATTACTGTGCTAGTGTTACAAAGTGGAACTATTTAAAATGTAAACTTGAACTGAAGCAAAGGGAATGCAAGCCGTATAAAATAACAAATTCTTTGAACTGCCAAACACAAACTCGCCACAACCAGAAAATATGAAAGGTTCAGGAAAATATATTGAAGATTTAATTTTAAAATCATTTGAACAAAAATGCTTTCAAATTGAAGTAAGAAAGTAATTTTATGCTATTTTATTCCACCTGTGCCAGACAATTTTAATAGTAACTCATCAGTGGCAAAAAAATATTCAAACACCTAATTTTTTTATCATGCAGGGATCTGAATTGCCAAATACCAACCAAACACCTAACTTGATTTATTACTATTTGAAGTCTGGGTAATATGAAGAACCCTGCATGACACTAAGAGATCTTACTGCATCTAGAGCATCAATGAAAAATGTTTGAAGCAAAAAATGTATTTTCTTTTGAATAGAATTCCATGCTGATATCTTATATGTATAAATCTAACATCCATGTTATTTTGTTATTTGCTGATGTTCTGACTCTACAACGTCTTAACAATTTTTAAAAGTGGTTTAGGGGAGATAGCACAAAAAAAATTGGTTGCCAAAGGACCTTTTTCACTTGCTCACACTACACTCGAGAAATTTTTATAAAAGTGAGGCTATAAAGCACAACAACAAAACCAGTGTTCAGGTGATTAAAACACAAAAATGTGGTTGCCCTACAGGATGTTAGTCTAACCTAAAAAATCTAGTTGTGGTTTTCTTTTTAACGTGCAATGAATAGCTTTTCACTTTTACAATTTCACACTTTCATTAAATCAAGTATGTTCTACTGCTTCAGTCATCTCAATTCCAAACAAGTTCCACTTTGCAATTAAGTAACACAACATGCTAGCTTAGTTTGACCTTAAGTAGTTCATCTTAAATTTAAAAAGTTTGATAAAAAAATCACAAAGATAAAGTCTTACAAAACAACAAAGTGTTTTTTAATTTTGGGTTTGTGTACTTCAACAGAAATTGATACAAAATATAATATTCAAATTATGCTCCAGCAACATTTAAAACAATTGTGATTTTCAAATGAACCTTCTAAACTTTTGAATGAACACTCAAAGTCAACTTAAACAAAAGAAGATTGGAATGGTATACAAGGAAACAAAATAAAACATTCTAAAAGGTTTTTTATAAAGAATATGATGAAAAATGCTAATCACTGAGTTTTTTTTCAATTTTAAGGATTAGAAATATGTTTCACTTGCTTAGCAACCAGGCAATGAGATAAACTTTGAAATTAACATTAACATATTGAAATTATGGTATTGAAATGTTTTTTTTGTTTCTGATAATACCACCCAAATCTCTTTATATTTGCTCACTTTGATATTACAAAGCCAAATAATGACAAAATGGTTTATACACAAATGAAAGTAACTTGGAAGTTTTTAAATAGGTAAAAATAAATTTGTCAGAACAGAGATATTCACAGATTTTATGCTTTTGGGTCCAATTTTGGAAATTAAAGAAAATGGTTGGCACGAATAGTCAATGGTTACTATGCTGCACAATTATCTACCTCTGAATGAAGAGCAATTTGTTGTAAATGAACTTCAATTGGTTCTTCATTTGACTGGATTTTATTTAATGTTTAAGGACAGCTATACACAATTGCAACTGATTTTTTGTTTGCATGAAATGATTAAAAACCAGTCAAACAACAGTCTAAGATATGACTTGTTTTTGAATATCTAAACCTGAGATTTCAGGATTTGATGCTTAAAAAACTTTCAGTGTGCTTGGATAAACTATTAGGCCAAAAGAAATACAGAAAAGTTTTTTTAAGCAAACAAGATTTTAACGATTGTAAAACACAGTTTATCTTTATTTGACTTTTTCCAAGATTAAAATGCTTCTAGTACACATGGCTTTCCCTGATAAATAGTTACATAAAATAATGAACTACTTGGGTGGGTATAGAACTGCAATTTCCAAAATTATATCCCAGTTGTTGTACAATGACAAAATAATGTTGGAAATAACTCAACACTGTCTTTTTTGTACCAAATAAAATAACTATGTTTTTTTAAAAACAGACAAAGGGCAACAACTTATGGGAAAGTATTAAAAGCATTTTAATTTTAAGTAAAACATGAAAATATTAAGACCTTCTATGCACTTTGCACAATTGCTTTTATGATCAATCAGTCTTCAAGTCTTCTTCAACCATTTACACAGGCATTTGGAACTTTCAACATAAATCTAAAAAGAATTTCAATTTTAAATTCTAAAAATATACAACCAAGTAAGCAACTTAAAAGTTCATAATAAATTTCAAGATTTCATCCATAAAAAGGGGGGGGGGGCATATATTCAAATGATCATCTGCCTAAGCAGCAGTGGCATCATGTCATGTGATTCAGCCTTCAACTAAGTCCTCAGCAATGTCAAGAGATGATGATTAGTGGCAATGTGGTAGCAATACCAAAATGTGCTTGTACATACAAGCATTACACACAATATTTTTAGTTCATTCACAATCATTTTAAAAAACTTATCTAGCTTTTTATTAAATGTAATAATTTCTTTACTCGTAGTTTAATATCAATTCTAAGTACAAAAAGTCAAGCTATTTTTAGGTTTCTAAAACAGACTCAAAACACTTAATTCTTCAGAACTTATGCAACTTAGGTTTGCATTATCTAAGATCAGTTTACTGAGGTGATTTAGCATCTTGGAAATTGCTGAAATTTAAAACAAAAGTTTTACCAGAATAGTGGCAATTGAATACCAGGCAGAAAACATAATCTGAATATAAATGTTAACGCCAATCATGCCTACTCACCATCATCTCTCTGGACATAACATTTCTGAATCTGACTTTCCTATACTAACGTCAGGCAACTCTAAGTTTGATCTTGAAATGCGTGAAAGTTTCCTCATTTCCAAATTAAAACCTATCCTTAATACTTAGTTATCATGTAAATGTTTGGTAAAGTATGAAGTTGGAATATGTAGTACGAGTATAAAATATGTAAATGAATCCTTGAGAATGTACGAACAAGTATGTCATTATGGCCTATGAACAGTATTAATATATTAAGTGTATTAAGTGCAAAGTCATTTATAATTATGCACTAAAAGCTAAGAGTGAATCCATCTAAACTGTGATGTTCACTATAGCAATCTCCCGATACAAAAGACCAAGTATGGTTTTCACACGTGCAAAATACGAATTTGTATGTTCAAAATATCTCGCTAATTTCGGCCTGATTGTACATAAAATTCATCCATAACTAACATCTAGATACTCTTTTATAATTTCTGATAGAAAATTAAGTATATCACCTTGAAATAAAGGCAGGATTGCTCCAAACATCGTCAATACTTTTAATGCGACACATATTTTCATGACGCTCTCTGCTCACCACGCGGAAAAAAATTTGAAATCTGGAATCGGGAATGTCGGACTGCCGACGGAAGAACCCGACGTTGTACGCAAGCAACTCGATCATTAGTCGATAAATTCCGTACGGAGAAAAATATGCAAATTTGGCGATTGCCACCCTCACGATGGGTGCAAATTTAATTTTGGCAATTCTATTTTTCATCCAGTCTTTTTTATCTTTTTGACATACACATATATATACATATTAAAACAAAATTGTATGTATATTTATTTATTTTATGCAAATTGTATGTATAGAAGCCCAGTAATAAACGAATTTAAAAGAGATATTTAAGAGAGAGTAGAATAAGGCATTTCGGCCAAATAATAACATCCTTTGATTGGCCAGAGATCTATGGCCTCCCTGACGTTAATGAGAAGTATAACAGATTTAACGAGACTGTTTCTGCTATGATCGAGTGTTATTTTCCAAACAAATTAACCAACGTCAGAGTCTCAGATAAACCTTGGATTGCGCAATCATTAAAATCATCTATTAGTAAACGACAGAAAGCTATTTCATAAATATGAGGACTATACTATTAAACTTAAAACTACTCGCGTAATAAGGTGCAAAGAGATGTTAAACTGGCTCGCAGAAAGTTCTATAAGAATGCAGTTGAAAAGTTAAAGAGTAGCTACTGTAATTCTTCCAAATGGTGGAAAGAAGTAAAATCCTTGAGCGGCCCTAAATCTAACGAGTCTTGGCTACATGCATCAGTTGCTCTCTGACGTTAACCCAACATTTCAGGGTTTGGCTTCAGAGTCATATAATCAATTTCTTGTTTTTTATTTATTTAAAAACTTCGCCTTTTACATTACATTTACAATACTTAACAAAGGACATAACAGGCAGGGTATCCGCAACAGCAGAAGCCAATTACAGCGGGCCTGAATATAAAACTACATTATTAACAACATACAGTAATAAAAGCAGCATTACATCAGATACGTAATAGTTCAATTAAAAACAGCAAGTTATTCTATTATTAAGGCTACGAGCAGTATTACATTTACTGCATATAGTTTTAAAAGATCTCGGATCCTCTATGCTAAAAGTTGTGTTCAAAGCATTAAAATAGTATTTTAAAAGAAACTGATTTATCGGGTTAACTTGAACCCTTTTTTTGAACCCTTGCTAGAGTATAGAAGCGGACAGGAACTTCGAGTTCCTGGGAACCTACTTGTCCATATTGGGCAAGTTTCTTCAGATCCGAAGCGCCTAAAGACCACTAAGTCACCAGGCCCACACATGATTCACAGTAAAACTCTTAAGACCTTTGCATTTGAATTTGCTCCTGTCATTACGGATATTTTTAGTACATCTATGAAGCAAGGAATTTTTCCGGACCAGTTAAAGCGTTCAGTGGTAGTCCCTATTTTTAAATGAGTGTTACCTCCCTCGTCCATCGAGGAGGATCTACGACCAATATGTTTAACATCTCAAGTATCGAAAGTAATGGAAGGTTTTAACCTCAAATCTCCGCGGCTTACATCTGAAATGGCCAATAAACTAGATCCAAAGCAATTTGCCCTTCCAACCGAACACAGTCGACAACCCATGCTCTCGAATATTTTCTGCATTTGATCCTTTTCGCCCAAGATCGTGGACAATGTTCCATCAGGATATTCTTTGCAGATTTTAAGAAGGCTTTCGATTTGGTTGACCATAACGTTTTCATTGACGAACTTCAAAAACTCCAAGTAAATCCAGCAATAACAAGATGGATTAAATCCTTTCTTTCATGCCACGAACAGTCTGCTAAACTTGATTCTTCTACTTCCACGTGGAAACGGGCCAATGGTGGTCTGCCTCAAGGGACCAAACTTGGACCCTTTTTTTGGCGGTTTTGGTAAATTCTCTTTTGAAGGACTGGAGTGCACGAATTAAGTTTGTCGATGATACCACTGCCTTAGAGGTTGTCTCTCGCTGCTCACCCGGGGAGTTTAAAAGATGATACAGTCTGCACCAAAACACCGTCGATATATATTGGGTTTTCCTGTGAACGACGGTATTGTAAGAAGGATGTAACCATTTCCTTGCATTACAGATGAGTTTCATACTTCCAGACGACGCGAATGGGCTATCTCATCTTCAAAAATAGGCAATATATATTGACGGTGTTTTGGTGCAGACTGTATCATCATTTAAACTCCTAACCTTGGGTGATGCTGAGAAGTGATCTTTCATGGAGTGATCAGGTTGACAACGTCATCGAAAAAACGAATTCTAGACTGTATGCTTTGCATCAGTTAAAAATGGCTGGATTGAATGTTGGAGACCTTGTTGTTATATTTTCAACCTTTATTAGGTTTCGTATTGAATATACTTCTCCTGCATCGGTCAGCGTTAACGAAGAATCAGTCAGATGTGATTAAATTAATCCAAAAGAGAGCGTTACGTATTATCATTCCTGGTATGCCATACTCTGACGCACTGAAGGCTACTGGGCTAAAAACTCTACGTACCCGTAGACAAAATTATTGTAAGTCCTTCATGAACAAACTTAAGTTTGATAGTCCCTCAGTTAATCCCCTTAGCGATGTTATAGCAAGGCAACCAACTATTAGTTTTAGAAAATGCTTGTAAATTGCCCACTATGCATTACCATGTAATTCACTGTATATGCTGCAATATGGTTTTATTAATATTATTATCATTATATAATATCATAATATCATTATATTTCGGTTTTAAAATTGAACTCGTTCCATTCCCCAGCTGTAAAAGTGCATACCGGAAGTCACGTGTTTGCGGTCTGATGCGAAGGGAAGCCAAATACTAAGATGGCGGGTAAGTATGAGGAAAATTACTGAAAATTTTCATCATTTCAACAGTTTATAACGATCTGCTCATTTGTAGACATCAGATTTCTTGTCGACGACTACGAGCACGGAGAGGATGAACAAGAGGAAGGTATGTTTATGGCGATGCCGTGATATTTACATAGGGTCGAGTGTTGTCCTACGCTACGGCGTTAGTAGATTTTCCGACACTGCACTCGTCGTGTGTGACAAGCAATCGTCAAAATACCGTATTTTCTCTGACACATACGGCTCATTTAGATTGCAAATTTTGGAGTTTAGCCTCTACACTACTGCTGCACTGTATCAAGGGGTTGCTAAAATGTAAATTAAATACGAAACAAGGCCATTTCAAGTTGTACGTTCGGACTGATCGGCGAATGTTTGTTTGGTTAACCTTGCGCAAGAGCTATTTTCGTTTTACTTTGCCACAGACGGACTAGACGGCGCATCAGATGATAACTCGATGTTGGATAAAGATATCCCGGAAGAGTTTGTCTCTCCTTTGACGAAAATGGATCGCTATCTGAACAGCGAGATCATTTTTAACAGGTATAAAACGTGTGTAGACGTGTTACCAACAAATTTTTGTCGTTTAAAAAAAGATTGGTAGCCTGCAAAAGGCTTCGGTAGTGCTGTTTTGGACATGATATTTAAGCGTATACGTCTCAAAAGCTGAATCTACTACAAGCCTTTAAACCGATTGAAACTGGAATCTTGATAATAGGCAGTAAGTTTTGACCAAGGTTCATTTGTTTTTAATTTTTCTTACAGGCGGATGGCAGCGCGGTGTGTTTTGGAGTGCTTGCGTTCGGTAAAGTCAGACGAAGATTGCTATCAAGTATTGCAGCTCATGGTTCGACTTTCTGACGATATTGGTGAGCATTTTGTCTACATTTCACCACCATTTTGTTACTGTATATTATAAGCTAACCAACCGAGTTACTTTTCTACAACGCCTCCTACCACATGTGTGCAAATTATACACTCAGTTTAACACACAAACGATACCGTAAATTCATATTTAGAATATTTATAAAAATATTCCGATTTTCTCCTTCAATTATTGCTTGAGACTTTAAGAATTTTTGAAGGTGTTAATGGAGTAAAAATTTATTATTATTTAAAAGGAAATTAGTATTCAATGTATAATAATTTGATTAAGACGAGATTTATGGTTTTAGTTCATATACAGTTATCATAATTTAGACCGCAAAATTTATAAGTTGTTTCAGCTGGTTTTGGTAATGTGTGGCATAATAGCATATAGATGTCCACATTTTATCACATACAACTGTTTTTGTTTTTTGAGTGGGGTTTTCTACTTATAAACATAAAACTATTTGCTGTCTTTAATTGACAAAAAATATGCATTGACAAATACTCAATGTGTGGGCAGCAAATAATTCATTGTAATCATATATAAGTCTGGTGGATGAGAATAAATATTGTAATGTAATATAACATATTTGTTTATCCCAGCATACCTACTGGTTATTGATGGTGTTGATAAACTATCTGCTAAGTATTGGTGATAACCAATGGCTGTCAATAAATGCTTTCATCACATATTTCATGTTGCAATTGCAGAGGCGGCAGTCCGTATTGAAGTTATGGAGCAGATACCTCATGTTGCTGTTCTTTGTGTTGAACATCGTGGATTACATTACGCTATCCCACAGTACATTTTGCCTGTTGTCGTCCGATATCTCACAGATCCCAACAACCAGGTAATGAGTCAATTCAAAAAAGATCCCTAACCATTGAACTGTAATACAACTGGAATGCCAACTCAATACAAAAGTTCAGTTATTGAGTGAAGCCAAGTTAGTTTTTTTGAGTTTTGAGACGAAATACTTAATGCCAAAGATCGGGCCCTATTAAAAAGTTACATTCAACATAGAAAATTTGAGACTTTAGGCAAAGAAGAAATGCCTAAAAAAATACGAAAACGACTGAAATTTTGCAGAGTACAGCAAATTTCCCTTCAAACTTTAGGTTGTTTGTGTCGAGTAAAACATTTTAATAGCTTTAATTGATATACAACCCAATATTTGGCGTTAAGTATTTCAGCCCAAAACTCTTAAGTTCCCCCCCTGACTTATTGTTCCTGTTTACTTATAGTTCAATGTCTCTAGTTGATTCTGTAGTTCAAACACAAACTTTTACTTTGAATCTACACTAGTTTCATATGTTAGATGTTGAGAAGGTTTCAATAATCACATTTATTCCATTGCCATTGTAAATCCAGGTGCGGAAGACAAGCCAAGCTGCTTTACTTTTGCTGCTGGAGCAAGAAGTCATAGAGCGAGGTTAGTATCTATTGCTGTCAATTGATGTAGCATTCTGTTTGTTCTTTGTGATTTCATGGAGAACATTATGGTGTGTTTCTATGTTTTAGTTGATGTTGAGCGTCAAATCTGTCCTGTGTTGATTGAATTGTGCAGTATTGACAGCACAGATGATTTCAGAACAGAAGCTGTTACTGTGAGTATCTGAGAAAAAAATATTGACCTCTTCCCATAGATAGCCCAAAATGTGTATATTGTGAAGGTTTGCTTTTATTTTTGCTCCCCCCCCCCCCCTCACTCATTTTAGCATTTCTTTTTTGCAAAGTATTGCCTGCAGTTTCTCTTTGTTTCTAGAGTAATTCTCTACTATTTTTACCTGACCTATAATTTCCACCACCCACACACCTCCCTAGATTATTCAACACCCCCTTCCATAGATTAATCACCCCCTCCCTTTCCTAGATTAATCACCCCCTCCCTAGATTAATCACTGCCCCCTTCCCTAGATTAATCATTGCCCCCCTTCCCTAGATTAATCACTGCCCCCCTTCCCTAGATTAATCACTGCCCCCCTTCCCTAGATTAATCACCCACACTCTCACTTACATTCCCTTATTTCATTCTTTCTGTCTTCCTTTTCATTGATCACAAATTTCATCCATCTTACTTATCACTTGGTCATCAACTTGTATCCCTCCAAAATTCTACTGCCATCCAATTGTTCCCCAATTGTTCCATCTCCACACATACATCACCCTATATAATCCTCATTCTCAACCTTCTAGTTGATGAGCAAAATGGCTCCAATTGTTGGAAATGAGATCACGGAGAGATATTTCTTGGGTCAATTTGACAGCCTCTGCTCTGATCCATTGTTTCATGTTCGAAAGGTGATTATTCCCCATCATCATTGTTTATTTGTGTTTTGTTCTCTAACATTTGCTTCCAAAACGTTAGCAATGTTCAGGATTGACTTCCACCATTGCTACCATTTCCTGACTTACAGTACAAAGAACTTGATTGGCTAATCAGAAGGGCTTAACACATCTGATTGGCTAACAGGTAGATTGAGATAGCAGCAGTGAAAGTCAATTCTGAACCATTCTGTATTGTCATGATAGCATTAGATGTGATTTTGTCTGGTCTTCACACTGGCATTGATCAAGGAGATTTACTGCTATAAATCCGCGCATTCATCAAAAGTGGAAAGTTGCACCAAAACTTTACCTGGATTAGCTGATCAACATTAGAATCCTATCTTTGTTATTTCAGGTTTGTGCTGGAAATTTTGGTGAAATGTGTGAAGTAATTGGAAATGAACTCACGGAAAAGCGATTAGTATGTTGATAATTTAATAAGAATGTGTGTATTTGATCGTGTCAAATATTGAGGAATCTCAATTTTACATTTAACTAGGAATAAAACATTTTTAGTAAATAACTAAAAAAAGTAAAAATTGGAAAATGCTTTGGCCAGACTTAAACCTCTTGCTACAAACTTAATCTCAAACTTAATTATTAATTCCTAGCTTCCAGTCTTCATCAAGTTATGCCGAGATGGAGTGTGGGGTGTGCGCAAGGTTTGTATAGAAACGTATTGCGGATCATGGTTGTAAAACAGTTGAATTATCAGGCCTGTACACGAAATATTTACTCGTCTAGGCTTGTGCTGAGTGCTTTATGAACGTATCAACGGTTGCATCAAAAGAAGTAAGGAGAAAGGAATTGGCTCCGTTGTTTATTGATTTACTTGGAGACAAATCGCGTTGGGTAGGTGTGGCAAGATTTATTTGGGAATTCAAGTAGAATAATAACAACTCGACCGAAAATTAAGCGGTCTTTACACCAATCTGAATTTGCACGCGTTGGTGAACAAATACTGCTGGTTTGTGGGCGATTTCTGCAGTTTACGCGATCTTTTTCAAAAGTTTGCGGTTACAACTGTCTGCGCATATCCACATATGTCCGGGTTTTCAACGCTTCCACTTCAGGGACCGTTTTCAAAAGTCTGAAATTACAGTGTGCGTTTTTGCTGGATGGGTGTGAAGGCAAGACGAAAACACAGCAAAATGCTTGCAACGTGTTGACTTGACCTAAATACTAGTTTTGTTTAGATCCGCTATATTACCCTCTTTTCTTACCATTGCTGCTGCTTCTAGTATTACCTAATAGATGGTAACTTTTCTTTTTAGGTACAAATGGCAGCATACCAGAGCCTTGGTCCGTTCATTTCAACATTCGCAGACCCGCACAACTCGGGATTTTTTGTCGATGATCAAGGAAGACTGTGCAAATTTGACATTCCTGTTAAAACGGAAGGCGAAAGTTCAGGAGATCAAGCGGTCGCCTTAGAAGGCGACGAAAAGAAGTATGTGTGTACGAAGTTTGATCCACATGGATTTATCTAATTCCTTTTTCTGAAGGACAAGTGTGAATGACCATGTCGAAATTCAAGCTGCAAGGACAGTTGAGAACATGTATTTAACGATATATAGGTTCTCTCGTAGGAATGGACCGATTGCATTATGGACAGAATTTTCAAAAAAGTTGAAGTGAGAAAATTCATAACCACAGCATTGAAGAGCATCCTCAAATTAGTAAAATTGCAAAGTTTGGTCGCGAAATGTTGTAAAATGACGAAAATATAGCCCTGCAAAGTTTGCGAATTTTGTATGCTTTTGTATTGCGCACGGAAAATTGATACCGTTTTCTCGATGTTTGTACCAATTTTCCGTGCGTAATACAAAAATATACAAAATTTGCAATCTTTACAGGCTTACATTTCCCACATTTTACAACGTTTCGCAACAAAACTTTTCAATTTTCTAATTTTAGGATGCTCTTCAATGCTGTGGTAATAAATGTTCCTATTTCAACTTTTTTCAAAATTTTGCCCATAATGCAATCGGTCCATTGAATCCACGCTTTGTCCGCTGCCTCCGTAGCTTCTAGTACTCGCAGCAGTGCATGCGCATCACAAACGAGTAGATAGGTTCGATTTCTGGCGGAGGACTTATAGCTGATGAATTTCTCCGTTAGACATCGAGATTAAAACACATTTACTCCTAGTAGGAATTATCCAACATCGCGTGAAGTTCCACAAAATCTTAAATTGATGTATCTTAATTGCTTTTGCCGTTCCCTTAATAGAATACCTATGTAGGAATATTTGTGACAAAAGTTGATCAATTATTTGTACACTTGTGATGTAGAAATCCTGAAAACAACGGCATTGATGTAAAGACCACCGACTCTGGCTACATGTCTCCGCCCGAAGCACACCTGGATACAGAACTGCACGATAACCAAACTATGGACGCCGTAAACCGCGAAATGTCGGACCTTGAGATAGGTCAAAAAAGTCCTGTACGTGACAATGAATTAGAAACGTATAACACTTTTAACTTTTGGCGAATGCCTGTCCCTCAAATAGGGGATGAGTGCGACGGAAACGCAGTAAGAAAACAAGCCGCAAATGACCGTAATGATTCGTCGGGTACTTCGACCACGGATAGTCCGCCATTGCAGGATACTTCACAGCCCGGCAACGCTACTGGAACGTCAAAAGGTACAGCCACTGAGGACGCTAAAAGCACCTCGGACGAACCGAGTAGCACTACCGAGGGCAACACCACCGCGGAACAATCAAGCAACGAAAATAAAACACCACGGCTGGAATTTCAAGATCTTGGCATATCTGACATGGATATCGATGATGAATGCGAAGAAAACGAGAAAAATGAAAAGGACTTAACTTGTGAGGAAACGGCGGACGACGATTCTCCAAAACGAATGCCACCATTGTCTGGTATTCCCACCTTAAGATTTGATGAGGACTATCTTCAGCCGTATTCACCCAATATGACGTTTGATGATGAGAATAACAGACCGTCCAGTCCACCGCGTTCTCCACGACAAGATCAGGTGCGTAGAGCATTGACATAAATACATCTGGACATCCTGCTCGCAATATTTTCGCTTGAATTTTGCGTTATCAATTGAAAATCACGAAGGCTGACGAATAATGACGAAAACTGACGAATATGAGAGTGATTGAACATCGCTGGCTCTTAAATAATACAAAAAATACTGGTCAGCAGTCAACTTCATGAGCAAACACTCTCATATTTCGGCCATCTTTGTTAACGCTTGTCAAAGCCGAGCTGGCAGTCCAGGTGTATATATGTCAATGGCGTGGAGTAGTTTCGTTATTGTTCAAATATGGTTTGTGAGGAACGAGTCTAGCGGGCTTCGAACGTTGTTGCAACGTTGAAATTTGTTTGTAAATAGGTTGATACGTTGACAACGTAACGTCGATGTTACTCTGACGTCATTTTGCAAACGTTTGTTCAACATTGGCAAACAGACTTTAATAGCATGACCTTGATATTGTTTTCATGTCCTGAAATTTTGAAAATGTGGACACTGTGATGGAATTCATTGAAACTTGGTGGAAATGACCAAATGACGCATTGTTTATGAAAAAACTTAGTTTGGAGTTCTGGAGATGCATTATAGTTATGTTTCACCTTGTCCATGATTTTACCCGTTTGGCTTCCTAATGATTTCTATGTTTCATTGATTCAACGTCTTAAACCAACATTATTTTCAAAGTTGGTCAAATCCTGTTAGTACCAATGTGATCATATAGTAGATCTCTTGTATGAACACCCCCCCCTCCTCCCCCATCATGTCCTTCGCTACATGTCACAATATGTTTCTTTTAAAGGCGGTGATACCCCAGGCTCTCCTGGATCACTATATATCCATGACGGAGCCTTCCAAAGCTCAAGCTATTGATACAGACCTAGCCAAACATTGTGCCTTCAGCTTTCCTGCTGTTGTTCTCACGCTCGGGGCGAAGAACTGGGGCTGCTTGCGTGACACATACGAACTTCTTGCCGCGGATATGCAGGTCTGTGCTATAGGGAAGTCTTCTCTTCACGCATCAAAACACGACAGTTTTGAGCAAAGACAGTTTAGAGCTTGTACAGTTGGGCTTCAGGGGCCAGTTGTTCTTAGCCCTACATAACTCTCAACCATCTTTTAACAACTGACCCCTGCAGACTGTAGTTTAAGTTTATTTATGATTGTTCAACTTTCTTTTATGTAGTGGAAAGTACGTCGAAGTTTGGCCTTCTCAATACACGAGTTGTCTCAGATTTTAGGCGAAGATAACACGAGAGCGGATCTCGTGCCGATATTTAATAATTTTCTCAAAGATCTCGACGAGGTAAGCTGGAGACTTGAGAGCTTTCATTGTATTTGTATTTGTTATTACGCGCAGTGGTTTGGCGGGAAAAGATGAAAGCCAGACTGATTTGAACGTAGAAGATTTGAAGGAAAATACTCTTTATCTTTCAAGGTCCGAATCGGTGTTTTGAAGCATTTAGCAAAATTCATTAAGGTTTGTTTCATGTTTTGCTGGGAATTTGATTTCGGATGGTTCAAACTGATGCTTTATATTATTTTTATCCTATTGTAGCTGCTGCCGGCAGACCTGCGGTCAGGTTACTTGCCAATCTTTGCAGACTTCCTGAACACGGACAACGCCAGAAATTGGAGATTTCGTTATGAATTGGTCGAGTAAGTTAGAATTTAGCATTCTCTTTTTACAAGATACTGTCATGAGACGAAAGTAGAGTCAGGTTTGTGTTAGTATCTTCTCATGCAGATGTCGTTCTTCTGTGGCATTTATAAAGAATCGATGTGTTCTAGGCAGTTGATAATGTTGACAGATGTCTATCGACCAAGTGAAGTCAGCGATCACATTTGCCCGATAGCGTTAACACTCGGTGCAGATCGCGTAGCGGAAGTCAAGCTTATCTCTTATAAATTGGTAAGTATAAAATTCCAACGAACAGAATACCCAAACTGTGACGTGGATGCAAGCCATGTAGCATTAACATAATCACATTTAGTTTTCCACTCTGATAAGGTTTGTTGATCCATGCACCAACTGCTCAATCGATCCGAACGTTGTAGCCCAATAAAATTACCGGTTACGACGTTCGATAATTCCAATACTTATGGAATTGTCATTTTATGCATATAAAATGAACCCTGACCCAAACCCCAACCCTAACCGTGATAATCCCAATAATTTTTTGGACACAATAATCTGATAATAGTCTTACTGGTTTGCCTGATGAGACTCGTGGTTTCACTAGGGAGGCTTGTATGCTGTAATATTGATTATTTTGTCTGCATTTAGGTCGGTATATTATTACTGAAGTTAAATGCGGACTCTGATCTTGGGCTGCGAAAGAAGTTTACTGAAGATCTTATAAAACATTTTGCATCGAGTCTATTGTGGTTTAGAAGATTATCGTAAGTGGATTGGAAGTTGTCTTTCTGACATGTATACAGTATTCTCTCAGCCTTCGTTATGAAGGAAGGAGGGATATAGTCCATACTGGATATTTTGATAATATTTGGTCATAGTTGCTGACGTAATATCACATAATCAATACAATATTAGGACCATTTATACGAGCGAAAATAGGCCGCGGCTTAAATAGGCCGCGGCTTAAATATGCCGCGGCTTAAATAAGTCGAGAACACAGCCTTTTATAGGCCAGTTTTACTAAATTTATTAAAATAGCCCAAAACACTCGTATAAATAAGACAACACATCATATAAACAGACTTGCCTTGGTCGCGAACATCATATTAATAAACTAAACTAATGATGAATAATATTAATAAACATCGTGTAAATAGACTTGCCTTGGTCGCGAACGAAGCGTTTTTACGAGGTTTTCCCGCCTAAAATTGGCCGCGGCCAATTTAAGACGGGGCCCGAACCCTGGGCTAAAATTAGCCGCGGCTTATTTTAGTCGCAAAGAAATTGTACGTTTATACAGACGCTCTCGACTTACTTAATAAGCCGCGGCCTATATAAGCCGCGGCTTATTTTCGCTCGTATAAATGCCCTATTGTGTTATCTGTTTTGCTGCCCACATTGTTCAAGGTTGTCAACAATATTGTTCAACATTGTTACAACTGATTGCTGGCTAGTTCAAGCTCAACAACACTGAAGACTGTTGTTGACAACATTGAACAATGTGGGCAGCAAAACATTGTTCATTGCTGTTTTCATCAGGCCAAAACAGGTTGTTCGTTTTTGTTTGTGTAAACTGCAGTAATTTGAGCACTTTGAAATGCAGTATCCCAAAATCATTTACATGTACAGTAATATTTGATTTTTTCATTGTTGCTTTATCGCTTTGGATGTAAACAAAGCTGTTCGGTAAAAACTCTAATCTCTCTGCTTTTTCTAGATATTGTCAATTGTGTGAAGTGTTATTAGAAGAAGATTTTATCACTGCTGAGAAATTTGCGATCGATTTCCTTCCTCACCTGCTGAAGTACCAAACTGACGGCATTGTGAACGTTAAACTGGCTTTGTCAAGGACATTAACTCGTGCTGTTATGGTCACAGGTAACGGTGTTTAGTGAAACTTTGTATGACAAGACTATTATTACGACTGAAAACATATGTAGTGTTTTTGGGAACTTAAACTGCTCCTCTCCAGATTAAAAAAGACGGTATGTTGCATAAACATACCTATTAATCAAATATAAAACATAATCATACAGCCATTTTCGTTCAAGCACAAACCCTAAACATGTTCCACGGGTTTGTTTACAAACAATGATAACTAATCACAAACAATGATAACTAATCACAAACAATGATAACTAATCAAAAGCAATGATAACTAATCACAAGGCCTGATGATTTTTATTTGGTAGTCACGCATTTAACTTGACGTTTACCGTTTGAAACACAGGCCGCTTAGATAAGCATTTTATACAAGTTTTAGATGAACAACTTACAAAACAATATATGTAGATTTTGTGTTGGATTGTATCTTTATTCTGCCTTCCAATGGTGTACTTCGTTTTATTTTCATTCCCTCTGCATTTTACGTTCAGATTATTTCTGTCGACCGGAATGCAAGGACAGCGAGAAAGTCTTGGAAGCCATTGAAAGCCTTCAGTCGGACAGCGATCGCGATGTCCGATACTTTGCGGGTCGTCACGAAGAGGTTCCGTACGAAGGTCGAGAGGTTTCCGACGATCATACGTACATGTTGCGAAATCCAAGTCGGGAATCGTTGGAAGAAGAGATGTTGGGCCGTTCCCCCCTGGACTGCGAGTTTGCGGAAAGTCAAATTGAGGCAAGATTGTTAGCTGTAGAAACCACGGGCCGGGGGGAGGGGGAGGAGGAACCTGTGTCGGGAATACCTCTCGACACTGGTAGTGACGAGGGATTCGAGGATGCGGATCAGTGTCCTGGTGACGAGGAAAGTGAAAACGCCGAGGAGCCTGGTGGTGAAAGGCGAGTGAACGCTGAGAAGACTGGTGACGAAAGTGAAGAAGGGGGAGATGACAGTTGCGCGGTTGTTAAAGATCAAGAAACTGGGGAAAAGGAAACGCAGGTTGTTCAAACTGAGGAGGAAGCGAAAAAGCAAGATGAGGTAGAAAGACCCACGACGGAAGATGAAAAAGAACAAGTGGAAACAAATAAACAATAATGAATAAAGGCCGATTGATTCGCTTTAAAAAATGTAAGTAAAATGATACCAAATACTTATAAAACAACGATGATAATCATATTGGCTGTCAGATCTCGCGTATTCTCGAGAGCCAGATCATAGTATGCTTAAAACGAGCAGTTAACAACTTGTAGCGAGCTTCGTGGCATTATCACACATGTGAGAAGGTTGTTCTGACAAGTCTGTTACAGTCATGATATAAAAAGAATGTAACAAAGCTGACGAAACAAGGTTGTAAGGATATTGTTATATCATGATTGTATCAACCTTGCTGGAACAACCTAGCAACAAGTCTGGTAATACATCAACAAGGTTATTGCATCTTGTAACAAGCCGGGCGAATTAGAACACAATTGTTGACAGCTACAACGTATAAGGTTTTGACGTGTGTATTTCGTACGGTGTTGAACCGATCTCATGGTGAAATTCTTATTCTTGTTTCACAGCCAAAACGAAATACTCAACACTCAACTTCCACTGTAATCTGGTCATGACATCTTTGGTTTCAACGATACGGTTTGTATTCAATTCGCTGCCTTCATTCCTGAGTATGGTATAAGCAATTGTATCTTTTTGTAAAGATTCATGAGTCACAGAAGTTCTGAACAAAAATTTGCGACTAATTCATGTTGAAATTCAAGAAAGCTTGGATCCATGAGGATTTATCGATGTGAATTTAACTTTTAATATTTTTCGCTTTTTGGAAGAGCCGTATTCACTCAGCATTTACAGCTTGTACCTTCAGAAGCCGGACTTCTGCCTCAACGTGCTAAATTGGAACTACAACTTAACGACGTGTATTTTATGTCGATTTTGCATTTTCAACGGTAAATATGGGCGATGCAGCATACATTGTACAGAAATGAAGAAATGCCAGAAGCTGAACTGAGTAAAAAAGTAGCTATAGACAGAACAAAATTGTTTTATCCTGTGGGGAAATTATTAATTTATTTCGCAATCGTTCTGATGAATAAACAATTGTAAATTGAGCAAGAAAATCTAAATAAAATTTATTTCGTTTAGCATAACTGACAGTCGACTGTTGAAGTTTTAAATGAATGCGAGGAATGGCCTTCGAGAGCTTGCATAAGTGTTTTCCTAAACTCGTTTCCCTGTCAAATGAAGTAAAGATTTTACTGGTAAACGCTTAAACAAGCAGAAACTGTCGTTAATTCGTAGATATCTTTGAAGCATCTGTAAATTAATATCCGTTGCTAATTTTTTGGTAACCTGAAATATTAAAGGCAGGTTACACCTTACAGTTCAATGGGTAACACTGGCTGCATATCTGCTGGCTTGTTTTATAATTATATTTTAATGACGTCACAAGCAGGGTACCGCTATATAAAACTTGCTTTTCAGTAAAATTTAAATTATTTTTGAAGTACGCGCATACAAATCTATAGTTGGAATTTACGTATATTACACACAAATTTATATAGTTACATTTTAGCATTTTTATCATGCTTGTGACATAGATGGTATCTTTGCCTTTGTTTTTTAAAATTTCAGGAACAAAGCATGGTAAAAAAATTAACAACAGATATAACAGTTACTTTGTCAATAAGCAAAAAATACTGGCAATTCCCTTTATGTAAACTCAATCAGCCGATTACCGATTATTCAAAAAATGGCCGATTAATCGGCTCATCCCTACTCGATGTTTATGCAAAGTGTGCAGAAATCACACCATACTGGTATACTCAAATCACAAAAACAAGCATTTTTTGCTTGGTTATGAATCCCTGGCTGTGTTTCAGTTGAGTTGCTCATATTTTACATGCGATGCTACTGTCCGCTGATCACATGAATTACACTAAACAGAACTTGTCTGTGTAGGTGCAAAATGCTAACTATAATCTTAATTAACTATTTTAAGACATAACAATGACCTCTTAGGTATGTGTGGCCATTCCAATTATTATTACACCCTATATCAGTATATGCCTAATTAAATTCAGCTTTAATTTTCTTCATTGCTAATCAGGTTTAGTTCTGTTAGCATTGTTGCAATATTTAGCTGCGACGTCGATGCCTTCCTCGTACTCCTGCAGTAATTTTGGTTCAGTTTCGGCCATGTTTTTTATCACTTGTTTCAGATAATTTTCATCATCAAATGTTGTGTCCTTAAAATCGTGCTTCATCTTTAGTTTTAACTGAAATGGGAACATGCATGCACTAAGACAATACCAAAGAATTGTGCAAATAAATATAAATTATGTTTCTACTGAAAATGCACTCACTGCTTTTAATTCTTCTGACTTTCCAAATTCATTGAGCTGTCTTTTAAATCCTGAATTAGGATCTGCAATAGA
Source organism: Muricea muricata (assembly GCA_963855995.1). Taxonomy (NCBI): domain Eukaryota; kingdom Metazoa; phylum Cnidaria; class Anthozoa; order Malacalcyonacea; family Plexauridae; genus Muricea; species Muricea muricata. The sequence goes on from OY979722.1 coordinate 1,494,089, forward strand.
TCTTGAACACTTGATTGATTTAAATATTTCTGTCCACCCCATGTCGGTGACTGCCAGTATGTATGCTATGGTTAATGTGGTGGAACGTGAGATACCAGCCAGGCTGATGGCAAAAAGAATGAAAAGACGTTGGATTTTTTACCAAAATTTTTTTTACTTCTGTCAGTTTGGTGAGTAATGCTGTTGTATGTACCTTGAAGGATATCATTATTCATAAACAGGAGATAATAGGACATAGTGGTTTAGTTAGGAGCAGTGCTGTAGAAGAAGGGGAGTCCCCATCTTTAATCTGGTTATCAATTTATGTTTCGGTAACTAAGGCAACGATTAGGGGTAGAAGAGGTTAGGGTTATGGGTTGGGGATACTTGGGGATAGAACAATATTAGTGACCGAAACAAATTGATTACCTTTAATCTGAAGGGGGTGGGATAGTAATATACAGCACAGTTTGGAAATGTCATTTAAGTATACTGACCAGTGTACAAGTACATTTCCTCCTTTGCATCTATAAAATTCCAGAAAAATCATTGGATGTTGTGCAACATGTACCTTGATCATGAAATGACCAAAAATTTGAGCCAAGTCTATCACAAACTTTGTAAGCAGAATTTTGCAAAAAAAAACTAAGCAATTTTAGGAATAGGTTTAATAATGCAATAATAAAATATTCTATTAACCACCTTGCTTTATGAATGAACAATGTGCTTTCCTCAAAATAGGGTGTCCTAAAATTCAAAATTACAATTTTCTCACTTTGTTAAAAGTAACTGCATTCAAATTATTAACAATGAAATAATTATACAGATTTTGGCCTGGAAAATCTTCCACATTGACACAATGATATTCATAACCCTGGAAATAAAAATAATTAATTAATTAAAATCATTATAAATAATTAATTTTATTCATTAAGAAACTATTTAAATTTTCAAAAAAGTTGATACGTATTATTAATACAATAATTCACTCAGACCTACCTCCAGTAAAGGTTTAGCATTATCATGTGCAGAAACAATGTGTGTGATGCCATTAGTCACCAACTGGGCCTTGTCTTTGGAATCTAATCATACACAGTTTGGAGATCAATGAAATTGTAACACATATTTGTTATACAGAATTTTGGATATAAATTAAACCAAACCCAAACGACACAAGTGCAAACGGGAGTCGAAGTCCCATGCCAGGCACTCTACCTTTTTTACACACAATATAAATTACTTCTAATAAATAGATTATACATGCAGCAGTTACCATCAACACATACACACATTTTAGGTTGGTGGCAACTGCTTTATTTACTTGTCAACTTCAGGGGTCCACCAAAACCATTCTGATGAGGGGATTGTTTAATGGTGTAGCCAGGATACAGACACACAGTATAGGGAGTGGATAGTAGGGCATTAAGGGCAACTCAATTGAAGTGTGTATGTCCATCACATGCATATCCCATTACCATTATGTCAGCCAGTAAACTGCATTTTTTGGCCGATGAGAATGCTAAACTGGCTGGTGGCAGCCAGGAAACTGCATAATAATAGGGTGCCACTTTGCCCTGCTGAGTAGTCCATTCTCTGTACTGTGGCCAGGATTTCTTCATGGGGGTGAGGAAGAAAACACAAGGAGATACCCCTCTAGCTATGCCTCTGGGGTGTTCCTGTATTAATATTAATAAGTTACCTACAAGTTTGGCAAAAGTCAGGAGGCGGCCCACCCCACATAAAACCACTCTGTATATTCAGTAATTCAGACTGGTAACTAATGTACAGTACATGAATGATTAGACAGAACAAAATAACAACAGCACATACATCCTGACTAGCAGGTTGACCTCAATAAATGACAAAGACATACATTTCATATTAATTCTAAATTTTCAATTACCAATATATCAATACATAAACGTCATTAATTCATTATCAGTATCACTCACAGGCATACGTCATATGTACATACCTCTAAAATTCCCAATATATAATCCGGGCAGAACCTAAAATTCAATAAAAATTTGAAATACAAGTTGATTCAAACAGCGACAGTATTTTTTTCATTTATTTACCTTATTCATTCCATTACCCATTTTTGAAAAACAAGTAAATAATAAATGAGATACTTGGTGTAATATAAGATATTGTGCCTACTTACATTATTAGAAAAGTGTCTGAATCAAATTTAATAACTATAGCATGTAAAACTAATTTAATTTCTTTAATTTTTAGTGGAAACAGAGGACTCTGAGCAGAATAATATATATTTTTATATTTTGTTTATTCACAAATAACCACATTTTTGGATAAAGCCTTGTTGGATAAAACCAGCATTGTTTCCTCTGACATTCGTAATATGTGAATTTTGTAGTATGATAAGCACTTTTTCTACTATACCGGTCTAAAATTAATACTTATAACTTATTTTATGTCAAAGTGGTTTTTAAAATGTTTTTTCTGAATTCGTCCGACATTTTTTTCCGGAAAAATAGCGCAGCGATGTATTGTGGTATACTATTATTATTGCTGATATGGTAACAAGCTGTAACAAGCTATACACAGAATTTCATAATTTTGGACGAAAATTTCGATGTTTTTCGTTGATTTTTTGAGTTTTAGAGCGTTTTAACTTGAACAGGAGTATGTTATCGTCCGTCCATCTTGTCGGAGACGACGAAGATGATATATATGGCGGCTTCAATGACTACAATCCCGCGTTTGACGTACAGGTATAATTTAAAATTTAGGCTAGAACTATTTGAACTGAAACTTTCAGCTGCGCATGCAGTAATACACTGCTTGAAATGTAATTGAATATGAAGTAATAATCAAGTCACAAAGTGTGATAAACTTGGTGTACTTGTACTGTTTGCAGTAAGAACTGACAATTTGAAAAGGTGCATTGTGGAATAATATCAGCACAGTATAGGGCATAAACAGCAGGCCAATCAGCAGTGCAACATATTCACCCCCCCCCCCCGCACCATTTTTATGCAATTGGCGGAACACTCAGTTCAGCGTTTCTATTAGTCGGGAAAAGGCAATTGACTGGCCAGAACCTGCATAATGAACATTCATAATGAACATGCATGCATTATGACATGCATAATGAACATGCGTAATGAACATGCATAATGCGACATGCATAATGAACATGCATAATGAACATGCGTAATGAACATGCGTAATGAACATGCATAATGAACATGCATAATGAACATGCGTAATGAACATGCGTAATACGACATGCATAATGAACATGCGTAATGAACATGCGTAATGAACATGCGTAATGAACATGCATAATGAACATGCATAATGAACATGCGTAATGAACATGCGTAATACGACATGCATGGGGACACAAACTTCAAAGGTTCTGTTTATTACTGGTCAGAGAACAACTCCTTTCATTATGACATGTCTGGCATTGGGTATGGTGCACAATATCCCATGTGCTCTCTTAAATGCCAGGCCTACCAGTAGCAGGGACTGCATTAATTGTTTCACTAACTGGCTAATTGTAGCATATATGTTTTTAGAACCTAGAAGAAGATGAAGGATTTCAACAAGCGGTTAAAACCAGTCATGGTCAAAGACCTGGTGTTGTGAGTCTCAAACCATGAATTATGGGATTTTGTCTCCCTCCAATCTAACTAAAGATACTTTTTCTTCTTAGAAAACTGGTGCGGCTGGGATGCGAATGGGGACAGCATCGGGAGTAAGAGCTGGACATTTTCTATAGAAACCTACCATTTAGAAAACCATTTACACTATTTGCAAAAAGCTGTTAATCAAATTCATTGGGAAACTGACATAATTTTGTGTTTTTGCAAGCTATATATATTTCCTTTTTTCAAAATTGAGATGTCCTTTACAAATAAATTTGCAAATAAATTTTCCAACTCTGATTTGAACTCTGTTATGAATAACTTTGGCAAGTATGTGATGTTATAAATCTGAAATGTAGGCTTTTTTGCTTTGTTATTTCAGAATCGTGGCTTTCCTGGGTCATCAATGGGAAGACCTACAACCGGTTTTGCTCTGGTACAGTAAAGTAATTAATATACGTCTTCATCCCAGTGTTATTTATACTCTTAGTTAGTAAATATAGAACTTGTTCATGATGGTGGTAATCACAGAACTGGAACAAGAACATCAAAGTGAAGCTAGTGGGGCCTCCTAAGAAAGAACCAGCTGGTTCTGGTTTTGTATCATATGCACTGAATGTCCTTCCTTAGGAGGCCTTCCTTGCCTCACTTTGATGTTCTCATCCCAATTCTTTTTCGCAATGACCAGCTTGGTTAAACATAAGCTCTGTTTACTAAGGTTTCTGTTTAATGTGCCTTTGATGTGGAACTACAATATTGATTCATTTATTATTTCTTTAAATAAGGATGCAAATCAAGCAAGGCCGATGACAGCTGTTCGCGGTGCTGGATATTCCTCGGCTGGGAACAGAGGTGTGTAGTTTGGCGTTTAAAATTTGTATCAAAAACTGTCTATTCACTCAGGCTTAGTCAGTGTGTGCGACGTGGACCTATTTTGATTTATAATGCCAAGTTAAGGCTCTGTCACATGGTGCAATTTTTCTTGCAACTTGCAATGCAGTTCTACTCTTAACAGATGTAAATTTGTGACAAATGTTTGGTATGCTAAAAGTATATTCCTCGGTGAAAATTTGATGAATTGTTCATGAACATTCATGAATTATTATGTTTTTTGAAAAATTCATGAATATTTCATGTTGTCATCAACCAATACTAATGAAATTTTCATGAATAATTTGTTCATGAAATAATCAATATGAACATTCATGAACATTCATGAATTGATATGTTTATGAACACAAAGTTCATGAACTCAATTTTAACTCATGACTTCATGAACAAATTTTCGCCAGGGATTGCTTATCGTTGTCTGGTGGTCAAGATGGCTGGGCATACTAATCAATTCTCCCCTGAAATTCAAACTTTTGATGATTTTCTCACAATCATAAAGGAGCACAATTTTTTCCCAAATTTTTTGTTCAAAATTTTCCCCAATATTTTTGTCAATTTTTTTTTCCAAATTTTTTCCCAAATTTTTTTTCCAAATTTCTTTTTTAGAATTTTTTTTCAAATTTTTTTCCTATTTTGTTTTCAAAATTTTTTTCCCAAATTTTTTGTCAAAATTTTTTCCCAAATTTTTTTCAAAATTTTCCTCAAAACTTTTTCTCAGAATTTTTTTTCAAAATTTTTTCGGGATTTGTTTCGAGGGTTTCGAACGCAAGACACACGCGTGTTGCGAGCACCCCACGCGGGATTTTTCTCGTGACTGTCAAAATGTTCCTCAAAATTTTTTTTCAAAATTTTTTTACAATTATTTTTTCCAATTTTTTTGTCAAAATTTTCCTCAAAATTTTTTCTCAGAATTTTTTTTCAAATTTTTTTTTCTCAAAATTTTTTCACAGAATTTTTTTTCCAAATTTTTTCTCAAAATTTTTTGTCAAAATTTTCCTCAAAATTTTTTCGGGATTTTTTTCGAGGGTTTCGCACGCGAGACACACGCGTGTTGCGAACACCCCACGCGGGATTTTTCTCGTGATTATATGAATTTTAAGGAAAATTTGGAAAAAAATTTGGAAAAAAAAATTGACAAAAAAATTCTCATTCATATAAACGCGAGAAAAATCCTGCGTGAGGTGCTCGCAACACGCGTGTGTCTCGCGTGCGAAACCCTCGAAAAAAATCCCGAAAAAATTTTCAAGAAAATTTTGACAAAAAATTTTGAAAAAAAATTTGGAAAAAAATTTTGGGCAAAAATTTTGAGGAAAATTTTGACAAAAAAATTTGGAAAAAAAAATTTGGAAAAAAAATTTGACAAAAAAATTCTCATTGATATAATCACGAGAAAAATCCCGCGTGGGGTGCTCGAAACACGCGTGTGTCTCGCGTGCGAAACCCTCGAAAAAAATCCCGAAAAAATTTTCAAGAAAATTTTGACAAAAAATTTTGAAAAAAAATTTGGAAAAAAATTTTGGGCAAAAATTTTGAGGAAAATTTTGACAAAAAAATTTGGAAAAAAAAATTTGGAAAAAAAATTTGACAAAAAAATTCTCATTGATATAATCACGAGAAAAATCCCGCGTGGGGTGCTCGAAACACGCGTGTGTCTCGCGTGCGAAACCCTCGAAACAAATCCCGAAAAAATTTTAAGGAAAATTTTGACAAAAAATTTGAAAAAAAAAATTGGAAAAAAAATTTGACAAAAAAATTCTCATTCATATAATCCCGAGAAAAATCCCGCGTGGGGTGCTCGCAACACGCGTGTATCTCGCGTGCGAAACCCTCGAAAATAATCCCGAAAAAATTTTGACAAAAAGTTTGGAAAAAAAAAATTGGGAAAAAAATTTGACATAAAAATTCTCATTCATATAATCACGAGAAAAATCCCGCGTGGGGTGCTCGCAACACGCGTGTGTCTCGCGTGCGAAACCTTCGAAACAAATCCCGAAAAAATTCTGAGAAAAAATTTTGAGGAAAATTTTGACTAAAAAATTTTGAAAAAAAATTGGAAAAAAATTTGGAAAAAAAATTCTGAGAAAAAATTTTGAGGAAAATTTTGACAAAAAAATTTTGAAAAAAAATTGGAAAAAAATTTTGAAAAAAATTCTGAGAAAAAAATTTGAGAAAAATTTTAACAAAAAAATTTGGAAAAAAAAATTTGGAAAAAAAATTTGACAAAAAAATGCTCATTAATATAATCACGAGAAAAATCCCGCGTGGGGTGCTCGCAACACGCGTGTGTCTCGCGTGCGAAACCTTCGAAACAAATCCCGAAAAAATTTTCAGGAAAATTTTGACAAACAATTTTGAAAAAAAATTTGAAAAAAAATTCTGAGAAAAATTTTCAGGAAAATTTTGACAAAAAAATTTTGAAAAAAAAATTGGAAAAAAATTTTGAAAAAAATTCTGAGAAAAAAATTTGAGGAAAATTTTGACAAAAAAATTTGAGAAAAAAAACTTGGAAAAAAAATTTGACAAAAAAACCCCCACTGACATAATCACGAGAAAAATCCCGCGTGGGGTGCTCGAAACACGCGTGTGTCTCGCGTGCGAAACCCTCGAAACAAATCCCGAAAAATTTTGAGGAAAATTTTGACAAAAAATTTTGAAAAAAAAAATTGGAAAAAAAAAATTCTCATTCATATAATCCCGAGAAAAATCCCGCGTGGGGTGCTCGCAACACGCGTGTGTCTCGCGTGCGAAACCCTCGAAACAAATCCCGAAAAAATTTTGACAAAAAGTTTGGAAAAAAAAAATTGGGAAAAAAATTTGACATAAAAATTCTCATTCATATAATCACGAGAAAAATCCCGCGTGGGGTGCTCGCAACACGCGTGTGTCTCGCGTGCGAAACCTCCGAAACAAATCCCAAAAAAATTTTCAGGAAAATTTTGACAAAAAATTTGGAAAAAAAATTTGAAAAAAAATTCTGAGAAAAAATTTTGAGGAAAATTTTGACAAAAAAATTTTGAAAAAAAAATTGGAAAAAATTCTGAGAAAAAAATTTGAGGAAAATTTTGACAAAAAAATTTGGAAAAAAAAATTTGGAAGAAAAATTTGACAAAAAAATTCTGAGAAAAAATTTTGAGGAAAATTTTGACAAAAAAATTTTGAAAAAAAAATTGGAAAAAATTCTGAGAAAAAAATTTGAGGAAAATTTTGACAAAAAAATTTGGAAAAAAAAATTTGGAAGAAAAATTTGACAAAAAAATTCTCATTCATATAATCCCGAGAAAAATCCCGCGTGGGGTGCTCGCAACACGCGTGTGTCTCGCGTGCGAAACCTCCGAAACAAATCCCGAAAAAATTTTCAGGAAAATTTTGACAAAAAATTTGGAAAAAAAATTTGAAAAAAAATTCTGAGAAAAAATTTTGAGGAAAATTTTGACAAAAAAATTTTGAAAAAAAAATTGGAAAAAAATTTGGAAAAAAAATTCTGAGAAAAAATTTTGAGGAAAATTTTGACTAAAAAATTTTGAAAAAAAATTGGAAAAAATTCTGAGAAAAAAATTTGAGGAAAATTTTGACAAAAAAATTTGGAAAAAAAAATTTGGAAGAAAAATTTGACAAAAAAATTCTCATTCATATAATCACGAGAAAAATCCCGCGTGGGGTGCTCGCAACACGCGTGTGTCTCGCGTGCGAAACCTCCGAAACAAATCCCGAAAAAATTTTCAGGAAAATTTTGACAAAAAATTTGGAAAAAAAATTCTGAGAAAAAATTTTGAGGAAAATTTTGACAAAAAAATTTTGAAAAAAAAATTGGAAAAAAATTTGGAAAAAAAATTCTGAGAAAAAATTTTGAGGAAAATTTTGACTAAAAAATTTTGAAAAAAAATTGGAAAAAAATTTGGAAAAAAAATTCCGAGAAAAAATTTTAAGGAAAATTTTGACAAAAAAATTTTGAAAAAAAAATTGGAAAAAATTCTGAGAAAAAAATTTGAGGAAAATTTTGACAAAAAAATTTGGAAAAAAAAATTTGGAAGAAAAATTTGACAAAAAAATTCTCATTCATATAATCCCGAGAAAAATCCCGCGTGGAGTGCTCGCAACACGCGTGTGTCTCGCGTGCGAAACCTTCGAAACAAATCCCGAAAAAATTTTCAGGAAAATTTTGACAAAAAAATTTTGAAAAAAAATTCTGAGAAAAAATTTTGAGGAAAATTTTGACAAAAAAATTTTGAAAAAAAAATTGGAAAAAAATTTTGAAAAAAATTCTGAGAAAAAAATTTGAGGAAAATTTTGACAAAAAAATTTGGAAAAAAAAATTTGACAAAAAAATTCTCATTGATATTATCACGAGAAAAATCCCGCGTGGGGTGCTCGCAACACGCGTGTGTCTCGCGTGCGAAACCCTCGAAACAAATCCCGAAAAAATTTTGACAAAAAGTTTGGAAAAAAAAAATTGGGAAAAAAATTTGACATAAAAATTCTCATTCATATAATCACGAGAAAAATCTCGCGTGGGGTGCTCGCAACACGCGTGTGTCTCGCGTGCGAAACCTTCGAAACAAATCCCGAAAAAATTTTCAGGAAAATTTTAACAAAAAATTTGGAAAAAAAATATTTGGAAAAAAAATATGAAAAAAAATTCTGAGAAAAAATTTTGAGGAAAATGTTCGTAGTTCGTTGTGACGTATCAGGTTATGAAATATTCATGAACAGTTTCATGAGACTTTCATGAATATTGTTCCTTAAATGTTCCTCAAATATTCATGAACAAAATTTTTTCTCAGAATTTTTTTTCAAATTTTCCTAAAAATTTTTTCGGGATTTGTTTCGAGGGTTTCGCACGCGAGACACACGCGTGTTGCGAGCACCCCACGCATTTTTCTCGTGATTATATGAATGAGGATTTTTTTGTGAAATTTTTTTTTCCAATTTTTTTTCTCCAAATTTTTTTCCCAATATTTTTTCATATTTTTTTTTTCAAAATTTTTTCCTAATGTTTTTTTTTCGGGGTTTTCCCAATATTTTTTCCCAAATTTTTTTTCAAGATTTTTTCCAAAACTTTTTGGTCAAAAATTTTTTGTTAAATTTTTTCCAGAATTTTTTTTCAAAATTTTTTTCCAAATTTTTTTTCAAAATTTTTCCCAATTGTTTTTTGGAAAAAAAAATGGGGAAAAAATTTGACAAAAAATTGTTGACCAATAAAATTGGAGAAAAATTTTGGAAAAAATTTTGGAAAAAATCTTGAAAAAAAATTGACAAAAATATTGGAAAAAATTTTGAAAAAAAAATTGAGAAAAAGTTTTGAAAAAAAATTTGGGAAAAAATTTTGAAAAAAAAATTGAGGAAAAGTTTTTAAAAAAAATTTGGGAAAAAATTCTAAAAAAAAATTTTGGGAAAAAATTTTGATAAAAAATTTTGGAAAAAATCTTGAAAAAAAATTGACAAAAATATTGGAAAAAAATTTTGAAGAAAAATGAGAAATTTTGAAAAAAAATTGGGAAAAAATTTTGAAAAAAAATATTGGGAAAAAGTTTTTGGAGAGTATTGATTAGTATGCCCAGCCATCTTGACCACCAGACAACGATAAGCAATCCCTGGCGAAAATTTGTTCATGAAGTCATGAACTTTCATGGTCTGTTCATGAACGGTCATGAAAATGAAGAGACCATGAAAGTTCATGACTTCATGAACAAATTTTCGCCAGGGATTGCTTATCGTTGTCTGGTGGTCAAGATGGCTGGGCATACTAATAAATTCTCCCTGAAATTCAAACTTTTGATGATTTTCTCACAATAGTAAAGGGGCACAATTTTTTCCCAAATTTTTTTTTCAAATTTTCCCCAATATTTTTGTCAATTTTTTTTTCAAAATTTTTTTCCAAAATTTTTTTCAAAATTTTTCCCCAAATTTTTCTCAAATTTTTTGGTCAAAAATTGTTTGTCAAATTTTTTCCCCATTTTTTTTTTGGAGAAAAATTTGGGAAAAAATTTTGGAAAAATCTTGAAAAAAAATTGACAAAAATATTGGGAAAAATTTTGAAAAAAAATTTGAGAAAAAGTTTTGAAAAAAAATTTGGGAAAAAATTTTGACAAAAATTTGGGGAAAAAATTTTGAAAAAAAATTTGGGAAAAAATTTTAAAAAAAAAATTTGGGAAAAAATTTTGATAAAAAATTTTGAAAAAATCTTGAAAAAAAATTGACAAAAAAATTAGGAAAAAATTTTGAAGAAAAATAGGAAATTTTGAAAAAAAAAATGGGAAAAAATTTTGAAAAAAAATTTGGGAAAAAATTTTCAGCATCAAAGTGAGGCAAGGAAGGCCTCCTAAGGAAGGACATTCAGTGCATATGATACAAAACCAGAACCAGCTGGTTCTTTCTTAGGAGGCCCCTAGCTTCACTTTGATGTTCTTGTATTTTCATGAACGTTCATGAACAGACCATGAAAGTTCATGACTTCGTGAACAAATTTTCGCCGGGGTTGGGAAACTGTGAAGGAAACTTGTATTTGTCAATTTTACATCTCCAAGAGTAGAATTGCATTGCAAGTTGCAAGAAAAATTGCACCGTGTGACAGGGCCTTTAATGTCAAGTACATGTTTTAGGTATTAAAACTACCAAATGCTTCAACTAGGAATTGAAGAATTGTCCTCTAAATAATTACTTCAACCATGACGTCATAATTTGCAGCTCTCGCAATTATCGGCGGCTACATTAAGGCAATATGAAGATGAAATTATCGGCAGCAATTTTTTGCCTCGGATGAATTTTTGTGGCCATTGCAAATTGTACTTTTATTTTAAAGCAATGTGCTGTACCCACTGTGTTTATGTTAAAAATGAGAAAATTCATCAAAATTTTGAGGTATTTTCCCTTATTTTTCCGCCTATTTGGCAACAACAAAAATTGCCACAGAAATGCCGCTGAACTTGAAATTATCGGCAGGAATTTTTTTGCCTCTGTGAATTTATCCAAATTGCGAGGGCTGAATTTGATGCATGTATATTTACCTTAGTAAAATCAATTCAACAACAGTAATTCAAAATCATGCAATTGTCTACTTCAGCACCTGCAGGAGCAGCATTTGACCCATTCAACCAAAGTGGCAAAGGACCTGCCCCTCCACTTGAGAAGAAAGCCGAAGACAGGTAAGCATTATTGCCTAACCAGTCAGCACTAGCTTCCATCCACAAAATTGATGGGTCTTCATTTTATTCCACTGAACATCTTCGTAAGTAATTTGCTATCTCATCTTTTTTTTAGTAATATATTTCATTCAGCCTTTTATGCAGTCATGCAATGAGAACATGAGAAAACACCGTCATTAAGCCCCCCCCCTTCCCCCGATACATATTAACAACCCTGATTAGGAGCCTTCCCAAAAAAACTGTGCCATTATTTTTCATTGACATGCTCTTGTTTACATTCTGACAGTCCTGAAGAAAAAATCAAACAAATGGAAAAGAAGGTGAACGAATTGATTGAAGAAAGTTGCATTGCTTGTGGTCGAGGAGAACTTGAATTGGTAAGATTTCATTTTCACCTTCCTGTTGCAATTTCTACTCAGTGATAATAAAACATTTTATGTATTCAGGCGTTAGAGAAAGCGAAGGAAGCTGGAAGGAAGGAGAGAGCGCTGTGTCGACAGCGTGAACAGACAGCTGTGTCTGAACAAATCAATTTAGATCTCACATATTCAGTAAGTAAGAGCAGTGTCACAAAAACCAATACCAGCCAACAATTTTAAGAAATATAGAATAAAACATAATCCGAAGATTAGCGTCTTGAAACCCAGGATACGGATTAAAACAAGACGATATTAAGTTGTGATATTTTGATTTTATTGCAAAATCATCATATCACAACTCAATATGGTCTTGTTTTAATCCGTATCCTGGGTTTCAAGATGCTAATCTTTGGATTATGTTTTATTCTATATTAGAACAGTCACGTTTTTCGTATTTGTAAGTACTTCTTCTTTTCTAAATTCTTAAATTTTCGTACTTAATACAATTTTTAAATTGTTTCAATATCATATGCGACCCAATCTTTGGTGTTAGCGTCTCGGCTCAAAACTCAGAAAAACTAGCTTGGCTTTTGGCATCTTAGTAAGGGCACACTCTCTTAATTTAGAACATTAGTTTGAGGGATTTTTTTTCAATCTTTCAAAAATTTGAAGATTCTTCAAACTAATAGACTATTTTGATCAAATAGATTGAGGGATACTCTTTCAGTGCTCCAATCAATTTAAATATGTCACTCAATTAAATTACTTTTCAATAGAAAACATACAAAACAATCGAATTTTCAATCATTTGAATTAAGAGAGCAGTTGTATTGACTTAACGTTGCAATTTGAGTATAGTTCATGCAGTAATTTGTGTATATCAGAGTACCTAACACCACAAGCAATATACCAAGACATACAAAAAGACTAATATATTGTGATCATGCTTTTCCCTGTAGGTCTTATTTAATCTTGCTGATATGTATCATAAATCTCAGATGTATTCCGAAGCTCTCAATACATATCAAGTTATCGTTAAGAATAAAATGTTCAGCAATGCAGGTATTGTGAAATCTGACTAGTAGTACTTGCTTTCAGATGAGGTATTTTTGAAAACTACCTAAGTCCATGATCTGTCATTTTCAAAACATTTTTCGCAAAAAAAATACGTTTTCATCTCCGCCGAATGCATTCAATCTAGGTCGACTGCGTGTTAACATGGGAAATATCTACTACGAGCAAGGCAAGCTTCCTCAAGCGATAAAACATTACAGAATGGCATTAGATCAAGTACCGATAACCCATAAAGAAATGAGGTCAGATTTGCGCTCAACTATTCTATTTTAAAACTATTAATAAACACTCAAAAGTGCGTACAGTACAAGAAATGAAGAAACAAAATGTTCTGACTTATGGAAATTTTGTCCTTTATTGCGTCCTAATTAGAACTTGTACGTTCTAATCAGAATTATTGCGTTCTAATCAGAATTATTACGTTCTAATTAGAATTATTACGTTCTAATCAGAATTATTGCGTTCTAATCAGAATTATTGCGTTCTAATCAGAATTATTGCGTTCTAATTAGAGTTATTGCGTTCTAATTAGAATTAAGATCATGCAGAATATTGGGATCGCCTTCGTGGAAATAAATCAGTATGCTGACGCAGTGACCTCATTTGAACAAGTTATGAGCGATAGCCCTTCCCTAAGTGCTGGTAAGTATTAAGTATTTAGAGTTCGATCCATACAGTTCGATCTTCTAGGGCCAGCTGTTCAAAGCTTGGTTAGTGCCAGCCCTGGGTTAAAGTATAGCCTATTGTTTTAGTTACTTTATTTCTACTCCTTCGTTCATTTCAAAACTTCAGGAATCAAAACTACCATTGATGCAGACAAGATTTCTGAAGGAATATTTTTAGGATTATAAACAAGCTACTGGGAAATTTCCTTTGAATTTTGCATTGACCCAAGGTTGAGACACGGTTAGGATAACTGGCTTTTGAACAACTCGCCGACGCCCAGGACGTCACAAATGTGGACGCTATATAAATGTGTGCTTTTCATTTAGCGATGAATTTGATATTGTGTTATTACGCTTTGGGAGACCGAGAGAAAATGAAGAAAACGTTTCAAAAGATGTTGCAGACTGAACTGAGCGTTGAAGACGATGAAAAGTACACGACCAATGGGGTACGGTGGGTTTGGGGGATATTTGAGTTCTCTTGCTCCCGATTCAAACACTTGTAGACCTCCCCTCTCCCATTAAACCAGTCGTACAGCTCCTCGTCCAAACACTCCTGGAATCCCCTCTTTTTAACATGTTAGGATGATCCACAGCACGCGCTTGTTTTGGAAATTATCAGGAATGACAAGTTACGACAGCTGGAGAGGGAAAGGTATTGCAAATTATGTGAATAAATAGCGGGGGAGAGGTGTCGCCCCCCCTCCCCCGCTTTGTTCAAATGCACACAAAATCACTGTTGTTTGCTTCCCTTCAGAAAATCCAAGGCTGAAAAGTTCATTACGTCCTGTGCTAAGCTGATTGCTCCTGCTATAGAGCCCTCGTTTGCGGCAGGATTTGACTGGTAAGATTTGGACTTTACAGCTGCGTGGAATTTTAATTTTCCCATATAAAATCTAATAATGCCAAAACGATATTACCTATATAGGTGTATCGAATGTGTGAAAGCTTCGCCTTATTTGGAACTTGCTAATGAACTAGAGATCACTAAAGCAATCACCTATCTTAAAGAGAAAGATTTCAACAAGGTCAGATGACTTTTAGAATTTATTTTATCTGGTACCTCTAAACAACACCCGCTCTACATTTCTGCAAATATGTCCGGCTTGAGAAACCTTAATTTACGTTAAAGCGCAACGGTTTTGAAGAACGTAAGTATCTTGTACTATATTTCTAACTAGCTTTACTTGTGTGTTCTTTCAGGCTGTCGAAACCTTGAAAGGCTTTGAAAAGAAAGATTCCAAAATGCAATCGACAGCCGCGACGAACTTATCTTTCATGTATTTCTTGGTGAGTAGACGTACTAGTTTATATTTGCTGTGTCATGTTTCCTCATTGAAAGTAGACCTATTTATAATGGTGGCCATTGGGAAAAAGAAGGAGGGCAAGAACTTGAAAGCAAGGCTAGTGAGGCCTCATATAAGGAAAGACAAGCAGAAACCGATTCGTATCCACGCCCCAAACGTTCTTCCTTGGTGCCCCCCCCCTCCGCTGGCCGTTATTATGAATGAGGTCTATACCTTCTACCAATTCCTATTTTCAATTTTCTTCCTGAAATATCTCACAGCAAGGAGAACAATCTCAGGCTGAGAAATACGCAGAACTGGCTATCAGCGTGGACAGATACAATCCGCTAGGTTAGTATTGCGACCATCAAGTTTAACGGCCTTAAGTTTTAAGTCTACACGTGCAATGTTTGCTGATATTTCTTGCGTGATTTCGTGCTTGCGAAAGATGTGAAAGAGTGGAGTTATAGTAACGAATGACTGGTTTTAAAGAACGGCATTTACATGCGCATGAGATGACCATTATATAGCTATAAAATGGGTGATGCCGAAGTTCATCTTCAGTGAGCGTCGTGTAAGCACTGTTCATCAGGATTCTTCTTCACTCAGCAGGTGCCCTAAACAGAAGCATTCACCCTCCTGGAAATATTCAAAAACCATATATTTCCGGGGGTGACTGCTTCTGATGACCTACTGTTGTAACTCTTCTGTGATATAACCGTTGTAGTCAGCGTTTTACCACATGTCATCTGTCTCATTCCTAGGTTTGGTCAACCGAGGTAACTGCTATTACAGCCAAGGTGATCTCGAGAAAGCTAAAGAGTATTATCAAGAGGCGCTGAATATAGAAGCCTCTTGTACTGATGCTTTGTATAATATCGGTATGTTCAAGTCTGCTTGTCAGTTTAGACTGTCCTTTCTGAGAAACCAGGAGACCCTTCATTTCTGAGAAATCCAGATATTATTTTTGAAAAATTTTCACAGTAAGATATATCTTTATTGCCAGGTTTGGTTTACAAGCAAATGGAGAGCTACGAAGAGGCTTTAGATTGTTTCTTGAAATTGCACGCGATTCTTAGAAATAATCCTCAAGTGATCTGGCAACTTGCAAATATGTATCCTTTGTGGTCATGATTTTTACTCTGTTTTGGTGTCATGCACTCAATATGTGAGGGATGTCTAAACACACAAGGCAAAAATTTGGCTGACCATGAATCGAATCTCAGTCTGTATTTCCAAAAAGTCTATTTCCTGGATTCTTTTTGTACTGTACATTGTGAAATCAATATGTTCTTTACTAAAATTCTCATAGATACGAAATACTTAATGATGTTGATCAGGCCACAGAATGGTGAGCGTGGAGTCTCCAATTTGCATTAAAAGAATACGATCGATTTCTTGAATTAAGCTCTCTAATGCTTGGATATTTTTTAGGTATATGCAGTTGGTATCCCTCGTGCCAACAGATCCCGCAGCTTTATCAAAACTCGGTGAAATATATGACGGTCTACAAGATAAATCCCAAGCGTTTCAGTACCACTACGAAGCATACAGATACTTTCCATCCAGTATTGATGTCATCTCCTGGCTCGGCGCTTACTACATTGACTCGCAATTCTGCGAGAAAGCAATTCAATATTTTGAGAGAGCTTCCATGATCCAGTAAGCATTTATGCAGTAGAGCCTTGTGCTGCCTCTCACTATGTATTGGATACTCCTTATTCTGACGATTATAAAACATTTTCTAGCTAATCTCCATTCTATCAACACACAACAACATCACAGGAGCTAGGAGTGCATCCATTGTTGCCAATTTGTCGGACATTGATTGCACGGATAACTTATTCAGATGCCCCTGTTAGGGTCGATGTTTAATTGAATGTTTGTTTGACGAAGAGAATTCAGAATTGCCTCGAATGGCGTACCTTCTGTTGAGCTGCCTTATATATTCTCAATATATTCCCCTTAGGCACTTCCGATTACATGCATGACATCACCGTCCTGATATTTTAAAATGCTAGAAAATTAATTTCATGTGGGGTGGAGTTACCATAGTCGATCTTTTTAGTGCTTCTAGGATTTTTCTCCAGCTTCAACCCCCTCTCTAAAATCCATACACACATTGTAAATAATGTATCCATAAGAGAAAGTGTGATGTGTGAAACTGTATATGAAAAAAATATTAATGGAGTTATAATGTATGTACTGTATACCTTGAATAGATTATCCAAATATATGAATTATATATTTGGATAATCTATTCAAGGTAATAAATAGTATAGTGCATATATTAAATACTGTAGTGTTCGTAACCGTGTCGAGGCCATTGCGCGACAGTTATGTTCTGATTTCAGGCCGAATGAAGTAAAATGGCAATTGATGATAGCAAGTTGTTATCGAAGAAGTGGTGAGATTTTATTTAAATTAACATTCTCTGCTGTAGAAAGAACGCCAGATGTTTAACTTACTCAAAAACACAAAGTAATATGTTCTCTTTATTTTCTAGGAAACTATCAGCAAGCTTTGGACACATACAAGTCAATCCACCGAAAATTTCCAGAAAACATTGAATGTAAATATCGTGAATGCATAAGAAACACTTCAATGACGAAGCTGTGACCAGAAATACTAATAAATTATATCCTGCTTTAGGTTTGAAGTTTCTGGTACGAATTTGCACAGACCTTGGCTTGAAAGACGTCCAGGAATATGCGCAGAAACTAATGAAGGCCGAGAAAGCGAAAGAATTAAAAGAACAAGTTAGTTGATTTAACTTAATATGTGCTTAGGATATGACTTCGAGTGTTTCTTAAATTTTTAAACATTTTTGTTTATTCTCTTCTGCACAGCGGGTGCTCAGCGGTGGCCGAGCAAACAGAAGGCCTGGGACTGCGTCTCGTCAAAGTAGCGCCAGCAGCGGTGAGTAGTATAGATATATTGATTTAGGACGTCTCTTACTCAGGTGAACGGATTTTCCCAGCCCCCCCCCCTCCCCCTTCCCCATTTTTGACCAGATGGAGTGCAAGAGTGCTATCGTTCATGATAAATCACTAAAATATTAAAGACGTTATGAAACGCACATTTTACACTGCTGGGGTCGGCTGTGCGATTTTCTCAAACGTTTTAAACATTTTCAGTGACAGGTAAAATACGTATTAAAGTTCAGCATTTTCAAGTCAAAATCATTTTCTATCTCTTGTAAGGTCAACATCCCTGGTGTTATTTCTTTCTATGCCTTTCTGCGACAGTTAAAAAAATCTCTATCCGGTGGGTAGCGCTCTTCGTACGGAAGTTTGGCCCTTCGTACAACCTGCCCCAGTTTATTTTCATTGCTTTAGCCCTTTGGATGTATGATCATGCATTCACAGTGTCATGCAACAATTACTCTGACTTGTATTTTTGAAGGGCGGGTGATACACATGACCAAGGCTAACACGGCTCAAGCACTCGCCACGTGGTCATTAGAACTGGCGAACCCCGTCCCCCCTCCCCCTTGTTACTAGATCATGCTAAATCCATTCCTGTGTTTGGAACTATGCAACTCTTCACACGTCTTGTATTTGGTAGCAAAAATATGCAATTCCATACCATTTACTCACTTCAGTACTGCATTATAAGCATCAATGCAGTTAATGTAGATCCCGACCCAGATTTTCTGCATGATCGCTTGATGAAACCCAAGCAATTATTAACAGTTGCTTTAACTGCAGAGCGTGTAAACAGTGGCAGAGAGAAAAGTGGAAAGAGTCGTTCAGGTAGCGGCTCCAGAGCGAGTAAACCACGTTCAACACTGGCCGATGAAGTTGACGAGCCATTCACGATGTCTGGCCAGAAAAATATCGGTAAGCGCTGCATATTACTGCAGTTGTCTTCTCCCTACGAAAGATGAATGGCGCCCCTGACTGCACGGATTGTGATTTTCCAAACTTTCTAAACATTTTGAGTAGCTGGTAAACCCATATAACTACAGGGTGCATAAAAAAGTAGACAATTTTGAAACGGCTCTCAACCTCGGGAAACGGCTTGAAGTATGAAGTTTTTTATTGATATACAATGCTTGGGTACTTACGGTCTAGAAGAAATAAAAATATTTGAAATTTTAATGTTTCAAACCCAGGGGTGTGCGTATTTTGAAACACAATAAAAATAGCTTGCGCGCGAAATTTAAAGGCTTCAAGGTAATTTTGAGTTGGTAGGTAGACAATATGTTAGGTGCTTTATTGCTGTTTAAGATTTCAAAAAATTTGATTGAGTTTAAGTCATTCAAAACGTTGCGCGAACGTATATTTTTTCTCTATAAGAATCGTTGTTCTAAAGAAATGTTCCAATTTTAATTAAATGTCCCTTAAATGTATGCAAATTAAGTAAATACATAAATTAAACATTTTTTGATACACGGTGTATAGTTCAGCATTTTCGAGTTAAAGTCACTTTTTATCTTTTACGAGTTCAACATCCCTGATGTTTCATTGCTTTTTAAGTCTTTCTGTGGCAATAAAAGAAATGGTATCTGATGGATAGCGCTTTCCACCTTTCGTACAACTGACCCCAGATCTAAAATGGTTTTACTAAGATTACTCCCCGTTTGAAAAGAAGCCTTCAGTTTGCCATATTTTATCGTAGATGCGTCATACTCCGACCCTCTGGGCGATGCGCCTGCTCGGCCCAAGACGGCAGCAAGACGAAATCCTCAACCAGCCGAGGACGAGTTTGGAGACGAAGAACTGGGAGATGATTTGCTGCCTGATTAGATGATGCTGCTTCACACCATCGTCAGTTGTCGGCGATCTTCTCGTCCTGGTGGATGAAATCGAGTAAATTTGCCAGACTAAATATAAAGTCACAGAAACGAGAAAATCAGAAACAATTACCCCCCTGGAAATATTTGAAAACGGTATATTTCAAGGGGATGGCCGCTTTTGTTTGGCCCTTGTTAGTGAAGATGAAGAATGTGCTTTTATGGTCATGGCTAAAGGGGATGGACGAGAGGTAGGTTTTCATGATGGCGGATGTTTTTTAAAATTTTTAAAACGAGACCAAATCAACTACAAGACGTTTATAGCATTCCTAAATTGGGATTAGGTTCAGGGTAAGGTTAGGGTGAGCCTTGGAAATGATATAAATGTTAGGTTGTTGATTCGTTCTCGTTTTAAGAATCTTGAAAAACAGCCGCCATCTTGAAAACCTACCTCTCGTCTATCCCCTTTAGCCATGACCGTGCTTTTATGTCTACATCGCTAAAACACATCTGCTAGGAGGAGAGAATTGCCGACAGTTGCGCGATGGCGTTTACAAGTCTTTATCGATTTCATCATAAACTATTCCTTGCTTTTGTTTGGCGGAAACTTGAGCGAAGTTAAATGCGGCATGCAATGCAGCTTTTGTGATTACTTGTGTCCACAAGATGGCTTCTCAATCTTGTTCATGCCTGTATGTTCGTTCAGACAGGCAGGCAGGAAATACGTGTATGTTGTAGAAATAATATTGTATATAAGTTATTTAATAAAATCGTGGTTCCCTGTTGTCGAATGAGTTTCAAAGGGAGTGCGAGTAAATCAATTGTGTTTTTTATTCGTCCTGAATTTATGGGTATATGTCGAGCCCAGTCAAATAAGGGAGTCTTTGCATGGGTCAATATCAAACCTAAATTGATCAGGCTTTGTGACTGGTCTTTTGAAACTAACGTTTGTGGTTCGTTCCAATTTCTATACTTACTGTCTTTTATTGTTATAACCAACCAATCATGAAACCTGTTAGTGCAGCTTGGTATATACTCTGTTGTAAACGCACAAATTTTATTCCCTCTACGAGTAGATTGCATTCTAAATTCCGAGAGGGAATTAACGTAATAGTCTTACAATCAAGACTAGCCCCGTTGTTCGAATTTGATTGTTTTAACTCCCTGATGAGCCTAAAGGATGCTTGGAACGGTATTACTAAGAGTTCTGCGCATGCATTACAAATCGATAATTGGAATTTGTTCAGCCAAAATAACTGCGAATGCATGAGCTAATTAGGGAGTTAAGGCATTCAAATTCGTGTGGCATTTGCAGTTGACTTTCATCAAAGGGTGGCCTTGTTTTGGACACACTGTGTATTCAAAACTAGCCGTCAATCATTGTTTTCAAAATTTTTTGTTCAGCAATCGCCCAATTAGATCTACTCACTTAAATGTATCATTGGCTTCTCATTGTTTTGGTTAACAAATTCATTTTACTTGCATTTGAAATCAGGATGTTTTTAAAACGTGCGTGCATGCTTTATTGGGCAGAGGGTGAAATTAATTTCAAGGAACGATTTTGATACCGCTGATAACAGAAACAACGTTGATAACAAAGCATCGTGAACAGGAAAATCGCAATAACCAGCCATTGCAGGTATGTTAAGTATGTTTTAGTGCTAGTCTTACGTAAAATACACGTTTCTCAAACGCTAACAACAAGCAGACAAGCAGTTGGTTCGATTCTGCGAGAATCAAATATACCTCACTGCTGTCCAAGCGAAGCATCTAAACGCTCTTCAGTTGGAAAACTCCGCAAACCAGTCGCTTTATATTATTTGCCACCACTGGCATTTTTTTCTGAAAGGCTTCTGTCGCACGACTGTATTCACAGAGTGCGATCCAGTGATGGTTTTGGGTAAATTACAACGTTAGATGGAGATTTGTCACAATTTGACCAAAACGTCAAAAGCTGGTTGGTGTTTGCAAACAAACTTTTCAAGACGCTAAAGCAATCCAATTCAATCCTCCGTTAATCATGAGCATCCGTACATAAGATTTGCACTTGTCATTGATTCATCTTCTGTTTACTCAATTTTGTGCAAAATTCGCAAGGGTAGGAATTGCTCAAAATTGGCATAAAATTCCCCGTTCGCCCGAATTGCCCCATTTCAAATGCAACAACACATGTTGATAATTCACCATAATTTAATTCATGTCTTTGAGACTTTCACTTCACATAAATATTGACCTCATAATATCTTATCTAGCTTTTTCATAAATACTATTTACAACTCATATTTTCTCAATGTGCGTGCATTTATAACGGTATACTTTAATCACATCTGGGTAAACTCAATAATGTATATCAAATCTAGGCACACAAATATATTATATAGGTTTAAAGGATCGCACTTAATTTAAAGTTAGCTTTCAGCTTTAAGGTCGGTTTACGTTAGAATTTTTTGTTGTGATTTTCCGAGTAATTTTGCCACATATCGTATATTGTCAGCGATTTCTTTTGTATTACTGATGTAAATAATTTGTCCTCGCCGACAATAAAGGATACACGGGCAAGAACCGCACTTGAAAAAGAAACGTTTCACTTTAGGAGACAAAAATCACAACTAAAATAACTTCGAAACGGCCCTTTAGAATCACTTTACATTTACATATTTCATTCAACTGGATTCTTCGTCCTAAATTGCTTAGTATTAGAATTGAATGATACGTCCAGTGAACTGTAATAAAACTGGAACGCTCACTCAATACAAAAGTTTAGTTAGTGAATGGGTAAAGCCAGGTAAAGCCAAGTTAGTTTTTCCGAGCTTGGAGTTGAAATACTTAACGCCAAAGATGGAACCATACATGAAATCGAAGCTATTAAAAAGTTATATTAAATATTAAAAATGCAAGGCTTTAGACAAAAAAGAAATGCCTCGAAAATACGAAAACAATTGCAATTTTGTAAAATACGGTAAATTTCCCTTTAAAGTTTAAGCTGTTTTTCCTTCTTCCACAGTCTCAATTTTTTTTACATCAAATACAACATTTTAATACCTTTCATTTGATATATACATTCGACGTAAAGTATTTCAACTAAAAACTCAGAAGACTGAATGAAATTGGCTTCAATTCCCCCCCCCCCCCCCGACTTATCGTTCCAGTCTACTTATAGTTCAATGGATAGACAAACAAAGTTGACATTGTCAAGGAACAATGTTCAACTACCAGATACTCCAAAAACGTTTTCTCGTGTCCCAGCTGGAGATTTTCACTCTTACTAAATTGCAATATATATCATAGCATTTATACAGGTATATACACATGTATATTATGTAACAGTGGAATGCGATTCAAATCGCTTTCTAAAAACACTGCATACAGGGTTTAAGGTTAATTCTTCGACTATTATCTATTTTGAACGAAAACCATAAAATTGCGAAGTCGCTCCAATCTACCGTTCAGTATTTCTTGATCTGTTTCGAGTTTTTTCTTGGACATCAGAAGCTCCTGCAAGCAAAACATATATCAACTGTTAAAGAAACTAACGTACTAATATCGAATAGTTACATTAGTTCTAAAATTATGTCTCTGGTGTTACTTTGAGTCAACATCTACACCGGCCAGCTTTTAAGGGTAAGGGTACATAAGAGTAAGGTACATAAATGTACCTAGGGTAAGGTACATAAGGGTACACTAAGGTACATAAATGATCTATAAATATCGACTATACGCACACAGCAACATTTATTAAATAAGAAATGAATGAAAAAGTTGTGAAAATAAAATTGTGACCTACCGAATATGTGGAGTTCAGCCTTTCACTTTCCTCACTTAAAGTGGAGTTTTCGAATCTTAATTTTTTCTCCTTTTCTTTTGAAACGCTTAGTTCATTTTCTTGTTCTGAAATAAGATAGTAGAAATAAAATGAAAGGCAGAACAAGACATCATTCAGCGATCTTAACTAAGAGAATTACAGCTATATTTACAGAAAGTGTTAGGTTTACCACGTTGGATGAGTTTTGAGGTACACTGGAGCCAAATTAAGACAAACAACTGCAGCACGTGGGTAAATTTCACCCCCCCCCCTTTTTCGAATCCGAATTTTTTACCTTGATGGTAAGCCAAGTACGATTGGATTACTTTACTCGGCCCTGGCCATTTTAGAGGTTCATCTGTTAGCATCTAAAAATGTAAACATATGGGATAAAGGTTATACATATACTAACAAAAATTTTTCATTTAGGGAAAATATGGCAGACAAAACGCAATGAGGTGAGGTATCTAAAGGTAAAGTTGAAAGTCATAATGTTTTTTAAGCATTTGTAGAAAAATTAATATAGCGGGTGATTGCGGTTTCTGGTTTTCTACCATTTGTCAATTATTTAGGCACATTTATTAATTTATATCTTAAAGCAACCTCGGAGTCAGATCCAATCAGAAAATGATTTCTTAACAAACAGAAAATTCATTTGTCTGTTTCAAGTATCATTATTTCAAACATCAAACTCACCCAACTAGGTCGAGTTTCCGCTCCGCGATACACGCCAATATTTCCAGGAACTATCGCGGAATAACTTTTACTGCCTGTTCGAGAGGGCGCGCTCGACTCAGTCCCTCCATGCGGGTCTTTTCCCGTAGGGTCCTTATGTACCGATAGCAAGCCAGAATGATAAAATGTCGGGTGAAATGCACTCGGAAATCCACGGTAAGGATTTTCCATGTGCGTTAGGGATTGCAGGGTTAGTTGAGGACCTGATGACAGCGCGGTCGAGCTTGTCGGGGGTCTGGGAGGTGGGGTACTGACATCGTACGAGGGACGAAATGTATCCTCATTGTCGGACTTTTTCGATTTTTTTGCCGGACCGCCCGGGCTATCCTTGCCTTTGACACTGTCTCTATCAGCTGTAGCGTTGCTATCCGGGGAGGATGAGGACTCTTTTTCCATAGCATCCTTGATAGGTAACAGCAGGCCATATTCTTGTAAAAGTTGTTGTTTTTGTCGAGTCATTGGGCCGCTCACGTCCAGATCCAGAGGTGTTCTACTACGAGTCTTCTCTTCTTTTTTCTAAGCGAGAGGGGAAACAGTTCTTGTAAGCTACGAATACATTCAGAATTCTTGCCTTTTATGGGGATAGGGTGCAGGAAGGGGGAACCCGTAGGAGAGGGATGACAACCACAAGCTTCGTCGAAAAACAGAGTTGATGTCGGGGAAAATTGACCGACAGAAATTGATTAGAAAATTGTCAGTAAACTTGTCAACAATAATGATATAGTTGGTAAATCGGTAAGTTTGTAGTGAACAGTGGCGACATTTAGTCATGCAAATTTTTCAGTGTTTATAGACCGTATAAGGATCAATTTCTAAAGAAATGAATCATGATGATTTAAATTTGCATAGCATGACCAAATTGTCGGGCTGGCTTCGCTGCTTGTAGTGGAATAACCTTCTTTCAATTCTCCCCTGACCAGACACATTAACTATTTAGTTGAAAACCAACCTCCTTTTTGCTTTTCTTCGTTTTTCTTTGTAATCTTTGTTGTCTTCTCTCCCATCTGTTTTTCTCGAAATCATCTTCAAGTTCTAAACGACAATAATACGTATAATGAATGTCTTATATTTCATCTCAATGAAAAATAATTTTCCGATGCAATCTTAGATTCAAAACAGCCCAGTACCTTGACGCTTTCGGTGAGTCACCAATCCCAAATTAGACAAAAATTCAACTTTCTAAACAAACCCAGTAAAAAGTAGTTGGTTAGTTTCTTTTCTATTGCCCAGCTATAGCTTGAAGCTATACAGTTGCCAGTGCAGGTACAGGTGGTGAAGTCAAATGTGCACGAAAGATATGGGTTCTTTTCCTACCTGAATACTGACTTCACTAACGTTGCTAGTGTAGGTAGTGCAATTAATAGTACACAAAAGGTAAAGGTTCTTTCGCTACCTGAATACTAACTTCACTAACGTTACCAGTGTAGGTAGTGCAGTTAATACT
The DNA here is from genome assembly GCA_963855995.1 of Muricea muricata. Taxonomy (NCBI): domain Eukaryota; kingdom Metazoa; phylum Cnidaria; class Anthozoa; order Malacalcyonacea; family Plexauridae; genus Muricea; species Muricea muricata. Next base: position 1,519,821 of record OY979722.1, read on the forward strand.
ACATGAAAGGTATAGGTTCTTTCACTACCTGAATACTAACTTCACTAACGTTGCCAGTGTAGGTAGTGCAGTTAATAGTACACGAAAGGTATAGGTTCTTTCACTATGGTACCAGAAACGATCAAGTAAAGACTTGTATTCATACTCAAATTGTCTACTTCTTCATACCTTCCCGTACGTCACACTATCAGCACCCTCTTCCTCGTTGACATTAATTTTCTTCGCTCCAGTCTCCGCGTTGACGTCGCCATTTTCCACCCGATTCTCTTTGTTACTCTCGTCTTGGTTCGTATCCTCCGGAAACTTCCGTTTTCCACCGACGAACATCGTTTGCGGCCGTTCCCGCCTATCGGCGACTGTCATCAGTCCAAGATCTTTCATAAACTTTAGTTTCTAGCACAAAAAAGCAGAAGACGTCTCTTCAGATTTACACAATGGACGAACTGCGACCAATAGACCTTTACCCTTTTGGACGGAATTTTGAAAAAATTGGAAACAGGCAAAAATATTACCACATCTTGAAAGAGCATCCTAAACTTAGTACGATTGCAAAGTTTGGTTCTAAATGTTGTATACTATAGAAAATATAGCCTTGCCAATTTGGCAAATTTTGTATATAGAGGATATTATATAGTTGACAGTAAGATACTGAAAATACACCGTAAGATATTTTCCATATCTTCACTAGTGAAGATACCGATCACGTGATCATTTCCCGCCAATAATTTTGTATTTTCAAAATGGCGATATTTGTAAGAGCAGCGAACATATTTTCACCTTTGTTTAAAGAAAAAAATTACATGTTTGTGCCGAAAAAATGGAAATAATACAAGAAAACACTAAAATGATGAACAGGTATTGTTTTAGCTTAAATAATATTGAAATAAAGCCATGTTTTTAGCATTATTGATCGAAAATTAATATTACTGACTTGGGTCTTAAATTGTTTACAACTATATAATAAACAGAACATTACACGGCGGTTTGAAGATATGAATTTTATCTTCTCGTGGTGAAAACAATATTTTACTCACTCGCTGCGCTCGTTCGTAAAATATTGTTTTAACCACTCGAAGATAAAATTCATATCTTTGCACCGCCGTGTAATATCCTCTATGTATTACGGGTGGAAAATGATAGCCAGTTGCTACCCTTGGTATTAATTTCTCACGGATAATACAAAACTACAGCAAATTTGCTAACTTCGCAAGGCTATATTTTCTATAGTTTACAACATTTTACAAGCAAACTTTGCAATTTTACTAAGTTTAGGATGCTCTTTCAAGCTGTGGTTATTAAATTTTGTCTAAAAGGTTTAAGGTCCATTCAGGCGGTCTAGTTTGTTTCAGTGCGATGTGCTTGGCATACCTGTGGTTCGTGCCGATCTTTAGACGTTTCACCATTCCTAAATTTGTCTTTTCCACCAGTGGGGAAATTTTCTGAAAAATTACAAAAATATATCGTATTTAATGAGATTTGTAATGAAAAAGTTTGCACGAGAGTATTTTGCAAATCCCGTATAAACACAAGAATCGCACGAGTGAATTTTTGCCTAGTTTTTTCGCTAATAATTTGCTCCATTCAACAACGAAACTAAATGTCTCAAAAATATACATTGTAGATTCATTTAGCTAAATTATACGAGTAATATAAATCTATTAATTACTTTAAAGCTTCAAAATACAATGTTAGACTTTGACTAAATTTGGCTAAAACTTGAAAAGCTGTTTAGTTGCCAACTCTGATCTATGTACGACAAAGCACAAACCTGAATGTCTCTGTTTCTCCAGCCACTCGCTGACAACTTTGTTGTCATGCATGAGGTGTGTAGGTTGCTGAAGATATTCCTTGTACATACGGGTATCCATACGAGGAGGCGCCTGCTGTAAATAACTCGGAGGGTAAAATATCTCGTGGTGGGGGAGCCGAGGGGGACCGTACATATTGGGCATATGTAAAGTCTGTGGGGTTTCGTGGTACATAGGAGCGTAACCGTAATGCGGTAATCCCATCTTGTTCTCAGGTGACACTCGTTGACCATCTTTACCCCTCTCCTTCCCTGCTTCACTGGTATCGCCCTTATCTGCTTTGTCCTGATCCTTCTTGGACAGCAAAGAAAATTCAATGAGAAATTATCCGAAAAACAAATTATCATTTAAATTAATATGTTCCTTGTATGTTTGCATGGTGAATATCAAACTAAAATAATATAATTTTGTCCTTATTTATCCTTCAACTTACCTTTGAATTGTCATCTTTCTCGTGCTCTTTTTGTTGAAGTAATTTTTGTCGAAACTGAAACAGTTCCTGTTGAACTTCTCGCTTCTGCTGCCTCACTTGTTGCTGTCTGTTTTGCCACTCAATCTCCTCTTGTCGCAAACGTCGTTTTTGTTCAAACATACGTCGCGTCCACATAATTTGATTTTCCTACACGATCAAAATAAAACACAAATTATATTAAAAACAAACCCCACACTTTTCTCGCTCTTTGTGCAGTGCTGGCGCCGGCACAGTGTTCTGTATACGAGGGGGAAAGAAAGTATTTGAGCATGAGTATTCAGGGTGTTGGCTAGCTCATGTAGTGTCCGCTGGACGCGACTCTTCCTAGCTGAGAAAGTAAGAAACAAGTTCTGAATCAAGACAGGTAGCACTTAAAAAGAGCCATTGGGAGGCCAAATGGGTAAAATCATGGGCAAGCTGAAACATAACTATAATGCATTTCCAGAACTGCAAATTAAGTTTTTTCACAAACAATGCGTCATTTGGTCATTTCCAACAAGTTTAAATGAATTTCATCACAATTTCCGCATTTTCAAAATTTCAGGTATCAGATTTGATTGGAAAGTTTTTATTTCATAAATGTGTGTTTAGTTTTGTTTGCTTTTATTGCCATATCATATGGAAAATACCAAAACAACACACACTGAGGTGAACAGTCGTATTTCATTTTATGCTGTACACATTTACGACACTGTGACAAACATTGTCATCACAGATAGGGCAGGCTGCCGCACTCCTCTATTCCTTTTGCGGGTTTTCAATTTATGTTTCGGTAACTAAGGCAACGGTTAGGGGTAGAAGAGGTTAGGGTTAGGGTTAGGCATGTTATGGGTTGGGGATACTTGGGGATAGAATCATACTTGTGACCGAAACATAAATGATTACCCTTTTGCGTTGCTACGCTCAGACAGTATTGCTTTCGCAATTTGCCCAAAACGGACTTAACTTTGGTTTCTGGCTAATACCCTCTTATTGTGACTTGGGGATCTAAACACTCAGCTGTTTATGAATTAGAAATGGCACATACTCTTTGCTTGGCGTCTGGGGCATTTTCTCCTTCTCGTTCTCCGCTGTGTGGAGCACTCTCTTTTGGAGGGGATCTCAGGGACGTCTGGTGACTACTAGGACTATGCGAGGTACTTATGATCACCGATGTCGCACTGCTGCCTGAATGACGTAGTAGTGATGACGATACCGGAAGCTGTTCAGCACGTGGACTCCTAGAAGCCAATACTTCTGGGGTTTTCACCGCTTCTTTTGCCATAGTTGAGGCAGTTGTCCGAGGATCTGTTGGTGTACTGGGTTCCATTCTTGGACTGCTCTGTAGAAAAAAGTTACGAAAATAATCTTCAATCGTTTCGTTGTATAACCACAGCGTGCGATCAATTTCTTCTCTTACCTTTCCCGGGTTCTTTTCTCCGCGCAGGTGTAAATCCCCGGGGTACGGTCGCTGACTCATAGATGCCTGGACCGACAATGGTTTGAGATGATCTTGTTCCATTATGTACAGCGGTCGTTCGTGAGGTGAGAAGTAGTGCGCATGTCTCTCGTGCTGCTGACGCATGTGCTCCAAGGCTCTACGCTTGCGCCATGCTTCGTGATCAAATCCTGGAGGGATGAACCCAGGTGCTTCCATCATCTGAAACGAAACCAAAATTTCAATCCTCCTTCATTAGGACCATTGACATAAATACATCTGGACTGCCTGCTCAGCTTTGAAAAGCGTTATCAAAGATGGCCAAAATATGAGAGCGTTTGCTCGTGAAGTTAACTACTGACCTGTATTTTTTGCATGATTTAAGAGCCAACGATGTTCAAACACTCCATATTAGTCAGCATTCGTCAGCCTTCGTGATTTTCAATTGATAACGTAAAATTCAAGCAAAAATATTACAAGCAGGCAGTCCAGATGTATTTATGTCAATGCTTAGGACAAAACACTTATATGCTATATGCACAGCAGGGTCGCCATAAACCTATACTAACATATTTTGTAAGTGGTTGGTTATAACAATAAAAGACATCGAACTATAGAAATTGGTTTTCTAAACATCGAATCACAATCAGTGATGGCCGATCACAAAACCTAAACACTTTAACGTGCATAATTGCGACCTTACCGTGGGTGGATAGTACGGAAACGGCGGTAAATACATGGAATCAGGTACGCTTGGTCTTTGAAGGAATGGCATGTAGAACGGGTGTGACTGGGGAGGTGGGTGAATGGATCTAGCTCGGGGCATATCTTGGACACGCCCCGCAGCGTGAAGCTCTTCCATTCCACCTGGCTTACCTTCGAAACCTACACAAAAAAACTCTATATGTCAAAAAAATGTGAAATGGATCATTTTAGCCGAACTTTCACATCCGAGAAATGGTGGTGTATCTTATCTACACTTGTCCATTTCATCAAATTGCAACGAGTCTGTTAAAATCAGGCTTGTTGTAACTTGTTATTGAAGGCTGGTTAAAACTTGTTGAAACAACTTGCAGAAAACATGTGGACAACAAGGGTTGCAAGATGTCAAAAGACTTGTAGCAACTTGCATGTTTTTGACTGTGAAGTTTCAATGGATAAGCAGGACCTTTGGGTAAGGTCACGAATACATGCATAAGTTGAGGTCGTCAGTCACAACAAAATAATGTCGATATGTTTCCATACCTCGAGGTCCCAATGAAAACACGCCAGGCACAATTTGATGACCTGAGAGACCAGGATGATCTGTTGATGATGATAAGTTAGGATGAACACGATTCTCTGGAAAGAAACGATGATTTTTATTACTCATACATGATGTCTTACTGTCCTTACACGATATGCTATCAGCAAACAATCTCACTTCCTGAAAAGTGGCTTATATACATATTTGCTTATGTGGTTTGCTTACCTTTGCTGTTCAAATAACTGGGATCCGGTATTTCCTTTTTGCAAACTATCGGTGCCCCGTTTAGTTTTGGACTTTCGCAACCTGAACAAAAACGCATATTTAAAACGTGCGAGGCGCTTTGTGGTAAAGCAGGAAGCATTCTGCTCGCATGTACGATCTGAAGACACGGGAAAGGGCTTGGAGTATTTGTGAATAGAAATCCATTCCTCAACTACCAACTATCAAATGTCTGTTTAAATATACGTTAGTTTGTTCTGCAATTTATGGTAGATTCATAGTTCTCTTTACTAAACACAATTACAAAATTTCAGCGAGTTTTATAAAGCAAATACAAATATGTATATGACAGAAAACAGCAAAATAAATCTCTATTCTGCCGCGCTGCCGCTAGTTCTAGGCCTTTTGCTCGACATACCATTGGCTTTCACCGGAGACATGGTAGAATTATTTGGTGGTTGTAGAACACTGACAGGAGACTGCGAACCAGGCGACATAGCGTTCTTGGCGAGTTTTCTTAGCGCTGCAGCAAAACTTGAGTTCTGTCCCCCGGATGCAGGTAAACTCATAGGAGCACTCGACGCCTGCGTGACAGTCACGTGTGAACCTGAAATAAGAACGCGATCAATATGCTGGGCATCTTAAATTCAACGACACGAATCATGTTAGTGTGGCACAGAAAACTCGGTCGAAAACGCATATAATTAAATATAATTAACTGGCCAGAACTTTCATAATGAATCTGCACGAGGACCCGACTCGAGTGACCATTCGGTTTATTTCCGTGATAAAAAAACACTGTCACTTACTTCCGGTAATGGTCGAAGCTCCGGATGACGTCACGACTTTTGATACACCTGTTTTTTCTTCTCGTTTCCAGACCTCCCCGTCGTCTCCCTCTGGCTCGCTGTCACCGATGACAACTAAAGGATGCGTGCTCTCTGATTGGCTCTCTAATAACGCCTTTCTCTTGAATGGCTGAAAGTAAACAAAGGTAAAATGATAAGAGCGTAAACAGCTCTGCAAGTAGCCCACAACTATACTCCGAACGCTTTTTCACACATAATTAACATAGCGGGGACAGGGGGAGCCCGCGAATCACACATTGCATCACGGGTCAATGTGATGAGTTTAATCAAGCTTAAGAGAAACTTCGCTTTACTGATATAGTTGATGATATCAATATAACCTGCTTGAAGATAGGTTACAGAGCCTTCTGAGCCCCGGTTCTGCTCATAACAAAGCGACCCACGGTCGAAAACATTGTTCGAACAATCGAACTCTTTTTGAATCGAAATACTGGCTTACATTTTCTTACAAGAAAAGCAAACAAGAACAGCGTCAGATATTCAGTTAGTAAATCAGATTTTACAAAAAGAGCAGTTGAAAATGTGAACTAAAAGTTTACATTAAGGACTGTAACCCACTTTAACTCTGTTAAAGAATTGTTAAACAAACTACTAAAAGCTTGTGCGTAAAACAATCGTTTCTTTTAGGTTTATGTTGAGTCACTTTATAATTCACATTGGGAGCCGATATTTATTTGTCTACTCTCATAATCAATCGAGATGTTTACGTGTTTTTTACTTGTTACAAGTTGTTTATAAAGAAAGCTATATTAAACCAGACTTTAAGCAAACAACACGAATCGTTCTCCTTTCGAAGAAGCTAACATGGAACCGATCTTTGCACCCCAAAGACGGAAATGAGAACGAGATAAATTTCTGGGAGTCTATGGTGCACACCGGTTCGAATCTTAATCACCGGTCGTCATTTGTACATTAATTAGCATATAATGCCATAAATATTCCTTCGAGGTTGACATGCCTATACGCATCTCAAAGTACAGCATACCTAAAGCACTAACATTTTAAAACTTCTTAAAACAACAATCCAGAAGGTCAAACTAAAACTCTGTTGCATTCTAAATCAACAAAAAAAAAGTCAAAACAGAAATCTGAGCCAACCTGCAGGCTTTGTTTGTATTTGTACTAATTTGTCAAGCATGTAAAAACAACTCCCGATCTCACTTCCTCGTTCACAAAAACTCTCACAAGAACTTAAACTTCCGAAACCTTACGCAAATCAACCAATTCAACAACGTAATCGCTTAAACTGCTCATCAAATCATGTCAATCATTCAGGTTACAAATGTTTTTCAATTTCTCGCGAAATAAAGCAACTGTTGTCACATACCTAATTCTGCCTACCTAATTACACAAGTGCAAATAGACATACTCCATTCTTTCTATAAAATCCCACACTATTTTTGGGTACAACAACTGTAATTATACTGTCGATACTTTTTGAAGAAGGCGAACTTACACTATCGCGCTGCGACGATTTTTGTGTTCTGCGCGGTCATTCTACATATACTTGAAATCGATGAGTAGATGTTCAATTGTATGGGAATATTTCCACAACTTCCTGCATGTAAAAATGTGATTGTTTTCCTGACATGAGTTTGGCACGTGTATGGGAAGTGAGCTGCGTAATTATCCCGTCTACCTTGATGGAAATTATATGCCATGTGCTCAGAAAAGCAATCAATAGAATAGGCAAAATTAGCATTATGCTAATGAACAAACTAGCAGGTTCCTTTGCCTTGAAATACACGACATTCGTCCCTTTTTTGCAGCATTTGTTTAGTTAGAATTGTACTAGTCTCCCAATGTACTCACTATGGAGTACCTAAGTCAGATACTAAACCACAGTGCTGTTTTAAACGTGTCCAAAAACGAAAGGCAATTGTGCGCGGGTCTTGGAACAAATATCTTTTACAGGTACAATATACAACAAACGAAAGAATGGCTACACATTTTGCCACTTTGATTTGAACTTCGTTCGGAGTGTATAACTTTATATAAATTACCCACGGATGCACGTTAATATCCCACATATCGTTATAAACCTAGGCACAAACACTCCAGTAATTAATAAGTGTTTTTGAAAACGAAAATTCCCATCTGTCACCGCAAGACTTGAACTTATCCTGACAAAGTGACACGGTGTAAAATTGGAAACAGTGTAATGTTTGCCCTTCTTATTTCACTTGGCGTAGAGTAGCTAAGTTAAACCTCGTCATAATACACCGTATTCCAATCTCCTTTATCAGTCCATATAAGATGGATTTCTCTATATTATCAGAATTTAATTACTGACATGCATTAATTTATATTTGTATACAGGCATACATGCACACACACACACATAGATGTATCAAAGTTGCAAAATGACAAAACAGCACGGTACATCATTACATTTAATAGCATTGAGGAAAGCACACTAAGTGTAACAGACAAACGCGTCTGTTAGCAAAAATTAGTTGAAATTTTGGTAATTAAACATAGAATGATCGTGATATATTGTTGATCAAACACACTAGAAAATGAAAAGTTAAGTTTCGCTTCTACAAAAGTTAATGTACAATGTTAAAAGTATACCTGCTGAAATTGTAGTTATCCTAGTCAAAAGAGCGTAGACGGAGCGTGTACGAAGTGAATTAGATGATAAGGAATACACATGTTTGATCGTCTAATGTATGCTTACATGAACAACAGCTTTGTTAGGTTTTACACAGCACAGCAACGACGTACAGTTGAATTCATTTGCATGTAATTAACAGTTGTCGCCATCTGGGGCCTGCCATGCGTCTAAGATTGAAACACTGTATAGGCTATTGTCCAACACCGATGTAAATTGCCATTAATAACCATTTGTCAATAAGCTTGGGCCCAACCACCAGTTAATTTATTCCAATCGATAAATCCTTCGGACCTCTAAGTGACGCATGGGGTTAAATACCCTACTTTGTTTAACGAACTGTTGCGCTGATAACACTATTTTTGTTGCACCACAGACAATAGAGTGTGTACAGCAACAACTATAGATTAGAACGAGGCCACAAAATACAGACACGACCCAAATATATTCATCGATCATAAATAATGCATGTGTCAGCTAGCTCTTTGTTGAGAGGTTTTGATCTTGGAAAATAATGTGAAGATTTTCTTTTTAAAACTTACCGTTTCTGGAAACGAGATCCCTTCAACAATTCCGCGAGCAGTTTTGGTAAGGCTGAGCTAACGTAGATGGGGACAATGACCCAGCATAGGATTGAAAAGAGGCCTCATGGCCTATGATATACTTGAGGGATAACTGTTTGCTAACTCTATTGTCCTAACACCTGCTTTCTTGAATTGCAATGAGAGACAAATCAGTCAAGCGCGATAATTATTTATTTTTATTTCAATGAGCTTAACTTGTTTGCATTCGCCTATTGCGAACCCACAAGAGCAGTGCATAACTTCAAACATGAAAAGCCACATTGTTTGTGACAACAAAAGTTTATCCGAGTACACTTCCACATACTGAACAATTTTTAGAGGCAAATTAAGTTAGAGAATTTTAAGCGATATTAACGATCAGAAATATTTAAGATTCAAGTCTAAAGTGATGATACAGACTTAATTGTACCAACTTTGATTTGGACGTAGAGCAAAGCCAGAAACAAATTTCTGCGTTTTTAATGCTTATCAGTAAAATGTAAGTCTTAAAAATATAGGCCAGTCAGGATATGTCTGTCTCAAACTGTCCCCATGTTTGCTGACATTACTCATTCATACGCTATATTACGGATCCCGCTCATTAAAAATTGGTTTTCCAAGCTCCAATACAACTCTTAACTAGTTTTCACTTCGAAAGACCTTTGAAGTAATTTTTAATAAGATAATATACCAAACTACTGTTAGTATCCATGTGTTCCGACGCTAACATGCTACTACGGCAGTCGAAACAACGCATTAAAAAATAGACGCTTGGGACGAAAGAATAGCGACTTGTTAAAAACCCAAGGAATATCGTATATTTTGTACAGTTTATTAGCTACATAAAAATTTTTCAGTTTTGACTGTGCTTATTGTTAAACTTAAAGCTTGAGAGCAGGTCTTACTGTTTTTTAAATAATGAACAAACCATAGCGAGCAGGTATAATCAGAGCCATGTTGACATACTTAAGAAGAACGCGAATAAAATTACCGTTCCTAAGTTACGAGCGCATAATAAAATATTTTTTAACAACATAAAGTATTGTTCCAGATTAATACTGTCTTTAAATGTTACTTTTAAAGTCTTTTTAATAGCCTGAAATTTCGAGTCAGCATACAAGAAATATATCGATAAATATGGTTTCTAAGTACAGTGCGTTAAAATCAAACATTAAGTATACATAAACAGTAACATTAATCTAATTTTTTCAAGATGTTTTGTGTTGAAATGCCTTGTTTGTGTTTTATTTAAAAGTAGTGATACTTATTTTTGCCATGTTCAATTGTAAACCGTTGCAAATTTATTATCCATGGGGTGCCTCATGCAGGAAAAGTTAATTACAGTACAACAACTAGAAAATATCTCCGAATAGGAAAGATTCTAAAGATTTCTCCCAGCTTGATTTATAACTTGGGTAAAAATATTGGGTTTACATATACAAATAGCGCGTTTCTCATTACGAAAATTGTTTAAAATCAATCGCCTTGAGACATCATTTAGCTAATATTCCCAATATCTAATTGTTGCTTGGAGTTAATGTCTGTACAACACTAGTTTTAATTATATTATTCTGTCATTAATTATCATAGAGGTTTCCACAATACATTTTTCCAGCAAAACTTTATATATTGAGGATCTTTTATAGTTTATTTTAATAATAGGGTGCCAGGAAAAGAAATGCATTTTATGTAAGTTTTCTACTTATATTGCATACAGCTCAAAATGCTCAGGACATTGCAGTGTTGCCCCAGTGCCTCTAGTTTGCAAACATAGCAACAAAAACGATTGGTGATCTGACCTCTAGGCATAACTGGAGTCATATGTTTGGTTGTACTCTTACAATTATTATTTCTATGCAGTTACTATCCCAGGTTTTCCACATTCATAATTTGAGCGTGGTTTTCGTCAGGTCAATGATGTGAAATAATTGGACTTCTAAATGAATGTCAATTGTCTATTGTCTTTATAAAACCAGAATAGTATGTGGTATATATTTCCTGCACAACACTAAAGAAAACTCAATAACTAATCATGAAATTGTCAATATATCACATCTCTAAAAAACACTATGGGTATACAAAATCATGGAAATCATGGCTGTTAATTGTCATTGTTGATCTAATTTATTTGGTTAATCACAGAGCTGGATAATGGTAATCAAACTCCATGAAGCAATCGCATGTCAAAAACATAAACAATATTTGGAATATTTAAACATACCTTATTTGCCAAACTGGAATCAAACTGAATCATGGGTAATTCATAATCACGCTCACTGACATCAACTTTACATTTATCGAAATTCTCCTTCTGAATGTTGACAATTTCCTTGCAATGCTGACACACCACATAGCCCATTTCATTATTGATTCTGAACCCTCTTGCTGGTCTCCTTACTTTGGCAAGAAATGGAAAATCACTTGACGATACTGTTGTCACTTTCTGCCTGGGATAGGCGTTGCTGCACAGGTAGCAAGTGAATTGACTAAAAACATATTGACGTACCCAGGGATTTGAGATTCCATGTTGCTCGTGCTTCTCACACTCATGCCATTGGTTTATCATGTTGCCATGGCAATAGTTGCAAGTTATCACAGTTCCCAATGCCGATGGGGGTTTGGCATGGTAGGCTGGAACACGATAAGCTAACGAGGGAAAGAACGGTCTGAAACCATTTACATACTGGCGAGGGAAGACATGCAAATACTCCAAGCTCAATGCATTGACTTTTTCTCCACATAGAAAGCAGGTTTCAAAATGTGAACTCTCATGTTTGTGAGTGTTTGGCGCTACATTGTGACTTAGACTTGTACTGTTTTTGAATGCTGATCTTGTCACTGTGGTGTCGCCATAGGACTTTGGAGACTCTAAGGGCTTTACATGAGAAATTCTATCCCTACTCTGTGAAGAAGTTTTCTTACAGTCGCAACAAACAAGGTTTCTTCCTTGACGATCAACACTATCATTTGTTGAGGCAATAGTGTCTTCACTCTCAGCACAAATATAATCCATTTCATCCTTGGACTTCATCTTTTTGCATACTGGACACATCTGCATATTCCAACTATGTCTCACATTAGACTTGATATTGTCACTATTTCTGAATGCATCTCTCTTTCCGACCTTATATTCCCTGTCATGCATGCCAAATCCAGCATCCTCAAATTCATTCCACTGGTGTATCAATGACTTATGACACAATTCACACACTTCGCACGTGCCTGCTTCAGAAATTTCTCTAGCACCTGTACGAGGCAAATGTCTTAGTAAAAATGGGAAATAGGGTACTCCAGCATTCCCTTTCTTAGCATGGACATTCTGTGCTGATGTTTGAGGATGCTTGTTACCACAAAGGAAACAAACAAACATATCAACCTTAATCTCTTTCTGGGCATCCTGGGCTGATAACAAGGTATAATATCGCTCAGATAAGGGTACATGTAGCCTCTCATATCGCCCCCACTGTTTGAATAAATATACTTCACAACTTTTACAGACTGCAACTTTTCCCATAAAATCAACCTTTGGGGAGCGCTGAGCAAGAAAGGGATAAAATGGAGTCTCGGTTTTTAGCTGCGGCTTTGTGTGAACCGTCTTTAAGAGCACGATCCCTTCTGGTTGGCCACAAGAGCAGCATGTCTGCTCAATTTCTGTATCTGGAGTTTCGCTCTGCTTACTTTTGGAATCCTTGCTTTCCTTCCAAAGCTTTGTATTGTTGTAACTTTGAGTTGTTGACAAAAGCTCATCTGAGTGCCTCTTGTTATTAATAATTTCATCCTTGTTCTCATCCAGACCGCTTACATCCGGAGAATTACTTTCTAAACTTTGGACATCATCCACGCTTTCCGATTGATTGCCTGATTCCATTATTTCGTGGCTTTTCCCTGCTGTGGCGTACGGTTCCTTGTTCTCCTCGTTTAAATTCAAGTTCAATGTATCGATGCTAACAGGCCCAGAACGCTTTAACCAGTACGTTCGTTTTGATACTGGGGTATCACTTTCCTCATAGGAGCGCCACTGTTGGACCAAAAACGAAAAGCAAAGTGTACAGGCGTCTATACGACCATTTGACCTTATCGGTTGAGCGCCTTCCGCCTTCTCAATCGACTGCAAAAATGGAAAATAAGGCGACTTATCTACTTCGTTTTCTTTCGTATAAAGCGACCAATTTGCTCCATTTCCACCGCAGACATAGCACAAAATGCGTCCATTTTTTATCTCTTCGTTCAAGTCTTTAGTCGTGGTGGAAACAGCTTTAAACTCGCCTTCATTTTTGTCTCGTTTTCCGGACATCATACAAGTTTTGTTGTCTTTTGACCTCGACGCGCGCGCGGCCGCTTTCACATTGCGCAGATTTGCGACACAAAAGGACTAGACCGAGGAACTAAATTAAAAGACTATAATTAGAATTTTTAATTGCAAAAATAAAATGCATTTTATGCGATGTAACTTTGCTCCTAAAAAATCGCATTGTCCGTGATATTGTAGCAAATAAGCCGGGATTTTATTTGATCAAGAAATGAAGTTCCAAAGCTCGTTTTTCAAACGCTTGGAAAGTTTTTAAATGGCCTTTTTAAACATCGTTAAAACACCTGGTGTTTATGAATTTTCTGTCGTATAATTTGCATAACAATGCATTGAACATGTTGTCGTGTTCGAATCAACGTTTTCAAAATTATTTACCATTGTACGAGACAGAATGTGATAGCTGCTTAGGGGGGGGGATCAAAATCGCACATTACTTTTTTGCAGATAAAATCTGTAATTGCAGGTCAAATACCATTTGATGACTGGAAGAGAGCTTTCTCCAGAAAATAAATGCTTATCTTCCTTACACTGCTATGTGCATTGACAATGCATATGAAGACGTTCTGAAATTGCTTCTAAACAGTGGAGAAAGTTGTCATTCTTTCATAACTATTTAGTTTATTAACTGGATGTTTAAAAAATCGATCAGATCTGCCTAAGTCTCGGCTAAATACTCTATGTACTATCCATATTAAAACTGTCAATAGTCGAACAATACGGAAAAAATACTCGAATTTAATAAAAAGCCTAACTTATGGATCCTTTTCATTTAATTTAATGATGGTAAAACCGCAAAGTTAGACCTTTTTGATTTCTTGACGTGCGTTCGCCTTGAGACTCAAAATTAAACCTGGTATATATTTAATATTGGCTGCAACAAAGATGTATATTTGTAATATATATTTATGCCACTGTTATCGACCTCATAAAATTTACATGCTCAACACAAATAAAACACGGACCCTAAATATATTCAAATTTTTATGAGTTCATGCTCAAAAAACGAAATAGCAAATAGACACTGTCGAGTTTAATACATCTCAAATCTCGGATTATATTACTAAAACCTCGAGTGACAGACTGACGGGATTGTACCACTGAGCTATATTATTATTTGTACACGTATGTTATTCATCGGTTGTACTTTTATTAAGCAAAATTTTATTCGTTCTTGAGGCTTTTTGTTTCTGTTCCGTCACCAAATTTATTCCAGTCATGCCTATTTAATTATTTGAACAGGTGGAAGGCGGGTTGGCGCGATAGAGGCAATAAATGAACGCATTTTAAATGTTATATTTAATCGCCATCTGGACGTGTTTTAATTAGAATGTTGAAAAGAATTAAAAATTTGCATAGAATATTAACATAGTGATTTGTGTCCAAGTTGTTTGTATTTCTTAACGCATCCCGTTTTTGTTTCTGAATTAAAAGTCAATTTACATAACCATTAAACATGACTCGGAAAACTTTCTCCTGGGTAGCTAATAAGCCTTTAGTGGCCTGGGTACGAGAATGGAAAACTCGAATAGACAAATAAACTAAACATGTGGTATAGTTAATGCCATGAATAAATCTCGAACCCCAGGGTTCTCGGTTGACTGCGATTACCTGTGCCTGTTTTAAAGCACAGAAGAAACACAATTTTATACACGGTATATATATATATATATATTCATACTATTGTACTATTTATAAATATTGTACCGGAAATAATTACTTGTCTATTACCAGTGTTGTATCGCCGAATACTGCATATTATTCAAAGGCCATATCATTATATATAGTCGGTACTTTGTTACATTCTACATACAGTTGTTGTCACGTGCCTTAAAATAACGAGTACAGCACGCATGACATTCCATATCTCACATCACCCATTTTCCCCAATAATTCCCAAGTATTGCAGCTAAAATCAAAGCGCTCAATGCTATTTTCTCCACGACCGCCCAGGCACCAAAGTTGCCCGTTGTAGATCGCGCCGAACTCGTTTCTTGGTCTAACCATGTCGTGCTTGAATTCCACCCAAGCTTCTTTGCTGCTGTCTAAATCAAACGTCTCGATACTTTTGAATGTTCCAGAGTTATCCCGGCCGCCGATTACAAAGATCTGGCTCCGAATGATGAGGGCCTGCATACCAAATCTTACAGAGTTCATATTTACCAACTTTTTCCATTTGCCTGCTCGGTTTGAGAAGCGGAACGTTGTGGCCAAGGGTTCGTCTACTCCATAACCACCCATGACATAAATGCGACCATCTCTTGCAACAGCACCTAATATTTATATACATATATATTTAGGAAAAAGGATATTTGAAGAAATATTTCCAAACTTATAAACAAGCTGCCTCTGTCTGTTTTCTTTAAAAACCAGTATTAATGAAGCCAAGCTGCATATAAATTTCAATCCTCCGTAAAGAGTTTAAACATGTACGTATACGTGAAAAACCTCGTATATCATACGCACCTGCGGATCTGCGGCCCTCTGGCATATCTGGGAGTTGGCTCCAAGTCATGGTCAGTACGTTGAAACATTTTACAGCCGTGGGTTGATCGCGTCCACCGACCACATAGATGTTCTCCTCGTCAGTACATATTGCTGATTCCCGAGTGCTCACTCCTGGAATATGAATAGAGGAAATTTGTTAGCGACTCGTGCATCTTTACTGAACTGAATGGCGGTATAATAGAGGTATGATCTGTTTGAGAAAACCTTTATATTGAAGAGAACGTATTGTCGAGCCTGAATCAAGGATAACTACACTAGATAATATATTGACAACCTTGAGCAACGTTGTCCTCTCTTCAACCCTACTTCCATCCATAGTTGAAGTGGTTGAGAACTATGAAAAATGCTGCCCCCATTTATAATTTTTGCCATGTAATTATCCTAAAACGGTTCCTAGTTTGGGCTGTGTACAACTTGTCTACCTTTGGCGTTCTTCTCCCATGACAAAGACAATTTGTTGAATTTTTCCACTTTGGCAGATGATACAATATATAGCTCATTATTTACAACAATGGCGGTCTTATGGCCTTCAATGGATGATATATCACGGCTGTCCAAGATGCGTCTCTCCTGGATGCATTCCACTCTGATGGGATCGTACTTCTCCACCTTCGTTGCTTTGCTGTCGAACATATAAATGACCTTAAAAGAGTTGACAAGATGCAGTCAAATCTCGTTTTAACGAAAAAAATATCATTGGGTTCGTAATGGCGAAAGTCCGCAGTGCCAGTGGTGGGCCTAGCAGCATGCCAACAAAATTTGCCAATTTCATGGTAAAGAATGTCAGTATACAAAATATCACTGCTTTTTGTCATAAAACATCCATCTGCTAACGACAGAAACAGTTAAAGTATGTGGATTCCACTATCATGTTGCATTTAAGGAAAAATACTACCGAGGTTTCTGTTTTAATGAAATGAGCACTATAAAAATGGTCATTAGGCTCGCAATACGATCATCTGAATAATAAGAGGTATTGCAATACTTATAATAGTTTGGCTAAAGATCATATACCTTAGCGGAGGGTGCGTAATCCGTATACCAAGGTTTATATGTTTTTAGGGAAAAGACATTTATATTTCACCAGTTCTAAATGGTATCTTTCTGAGTTGGATGTCTTCTGTTTACTATAGCACGGTTAATACTCGACTATTCAAAGTTTGCAAACCTGAACTGAACATCAGAATGAATCTTGAGAATAGATCACTATTTTTTCAGAAAGAAGGCATGATTTCTGGAATAGATCATCACTTATTATTTTTTTGTTTTGTCAGTGTTTAGGATACATTAGTTAGTGTGTTGACATGAAACCTGCCTCACTGACTGCCCATTTTGCAAACCTTCTTCACGGACAATACACGCATACCCGTGGCATTTTTGCAACTCTGATTCAAAGTCAATATTACTCTCACCTTGCTTGGATATCGATGTTTCAGTTGTGCGTCCATTGCCTGTCGTTTCGCCTTGTCAGAACTTTGATAAACAATCGCTTGTTTTATTTCATCTTTACAAACTCCGATGTCTTTAGCAAGGTCTGGAACGACGCGGTCCGTGAGGAACTTCGGATCACTGACTTGGAAAAATCGCACGTTCTGGAAGACCTCCTGACAATCAACTTTTCGGCTGCATGAGATAGAAAAAAAGTTTCGCAAAAGGCGGCAAGATGTCTGTGATCAGAGTTTGCAACTCTAAATCATAAGTTCTGAAGAATTTCTAGGAAACCTGTGAGAAAAAACTGACCATTTACCTTAACAGGTTAAATATATGTACCTTACCCACCGGCCAAACGTTGCCAGTGTAGGTAGTGCAGTTAATAGTTATTTTCTGATTAAGATACAGATTTGAGTTCACTGTTAAGATTAAGTAAAAATCGACGTTTTGAGCAGACACCGAATTTCAAGGCCGTAGGAAGATGAAAAAAGTTAGGGGGGGGGGCTCTTCGACCGCTGAAGGCACAAGTGCTGCTAGGGGGTCCGGGGACACGCCCCCCAGAATTTTTTTCTATTTTTAGCATGCTTAAACATGTTTTTCTGCACTTTTGAGGTTAGTTTTGCCATAATTATTGGATTAAGACATGTGTAAGACTGTAAACCGTTAAAAACGTGTATTTACTTCGAGACTCAACGATGATTTTTAGGGGGCTCAGCCCTGTCACAGAACCTGTCACACTCCAAACTGCTACTAGTTGCACCTAATCATTTGTCGAACTTCATGGACAATTTTAGTCAATTTGCATGTTAAACTAAAATCTTAATCGAATTGAATCACTCACCAAAACTAAAACAACATAGTGAAATTAGTAGAGTTGTATGTAGTTTAATGGTGGCGAAACACAATTTTTCAAAGTAATGAAATTTTAAAATGTTTGTATTTCGCATGCGGACAAAATGCGGACATTATTGTTGCATTTCCAGCTGATGTGAAAACACGGAAAAGTACTGGCACTAGTTGTCAAATAGAAATCCATTTTTCGATCCAAATTATCAAGTTTCTCATGAAATGTACATTACTTTGTTTGTAAATTTCCGGTAGACTTGCAATTTTCTTTTTTAAAGACAGTTGCTAAGTTTCAACAAGTTTCACAAAGGAAAACAAAAGATATAAGTGATTAACAACAGCAAAATGGATTTCTATTTGGTAGCTAGTTCCAGGCCTTTTACTCACGGTCAGATCAGCTAGCTTTGAGTCAAAAATGCTAAACAATTTCCATGCGGCAATACAAATATATGCAAAGTTTGGAAATTTAGGCTATGCTGATTTCCCACTCTTTTCAGGATTTCGCCACCAAATTTGTCTGAATAAAAAACATGCTCTAACGTACAAATTGTCCAAGAGCGACGTTTGACGCTGGGCCTTACTTGTTTTCATCGTATTTAAACCATTTCCAAAGAGCTTCATAGACGTCCTCTTCTTTTTCGATGTTCAAGACATCGTTGGACACCAAGGAAATAATGGTTGATTTAGGTAGTTTTACCCAGTCTTCATGTTCAACTAACTCCATCAAATGCCAGCTGATGTAACGAATGACAGTCTTCTGTAAGCTTTTCATCTCGCATTCTTCAGCTTTGGAACAATAATCAAGACAATTTTCTACGGATAGGTCCTTAACAACAAGGTCCTCGAGTCTGTCCAGGATATCAGTGTTCTTAAAAATAAAACGTATGTCGACATGTATGTACCACGTTTGGCTATAACGCATGTTTTTTTCTAATTTTGTACGTACGTGACATATAAAACTCAATATTCCTGTAATCAGTTCTGATCTCAAGTGCATTTCTCAATACGAAAACGGGAAGGGGTATCAACGTTTCCTGTCATTCTCTTGTCGAAACAAATGATATTCTAACAAAGAAGGTTCAGTTTGGTAACGTATTTTATCATGAGTTGGAAGAAAAACACCAGTAACTTGGAATGAACAAATTCCCGAGCTATCTCAATTCCCAATCTATACGCCTAGCCTTGCACAAAACATAACTTACCTGAAAGAAACGCGCAGTTTTAAGCGTTTCTGGCAAGAGCTTTGAGTCGATCTCGAGACGTCCTGTGTAGTAGTAATTTATTACTGCCGCGACGACTTTAGAATCGCACTCTTCTGGTACAGCACAGCTTTCTTCAGATTCGTCTATATCTTTTAAAGCCTCTCTAAAATGAGGACTACAGGCGGCGAGAACAACTCGATGCGCTGGAATCTCGTCAACGCTCGTTTCAACTTTAATGTCACAAAATTCTTCCATGTCTCGCAATTCTGCAAAAGCTGAAAACATGTGTGATGCGTGTTTCGGGTTTGTGAAACTTATAGTTTCAATTTTAGTCTTGGTTTCCTTTTTGGTTGCCATTGAGTTCTGGAAATTTATAACTTTGTCGAAAATTGATTTGCGATATACGATCTACGATATAATACCGACGAAACAGCAATTTGAGAGTGCTTTACACGTTACTAATTTTGAACTACCTTCTGGTTAATACACCATAAATAATAGATGGCGAAACCACAATTAAACTAAACCAGTAGAAGGTCATTTTCTTAGTAACTGCGACATATGTACAGACGAAAACCTGACTCTACCTGTAGTCCATTTAATCTGTTCAGGAAAAAGGAGAACTTTAAAATTGGGTACAGAGAGTGAGTTAGGCAATTGTGCATTGGAATCAATTTTTCCCTTGTTTAAAAAATATATCAATAAACGCCCGTTTCGTTGCGACAGCAGGTATTGAAACTATTCTATCACGGCCACCTGTAGCCTTAGGGTACATTTAAATAATTTTGTTATGCAATGCTGTGTAAAAAGCTCCAAATAACTCGCAAAACGAGTACAAATATACAGCGATATTTAGACAGTCGGTTAATATTTGTGCAGTAACGTGGGAAACCGGCTTGACAAATTGACATACTTGATAAATCCAACACGTTGGTTAATTTTGAAATGTTAGAAAATTATAGTGAAGCAAATAATATGGATATGCCTTTTTTTTCGTCCCAAAAACTTTTCATTTTTTAAAATTGAAAAAATCAAAATGGTTGACAACTTGACCAGACTTGACAAAATTAAAGTTAAACTGGTTTGTTTCTATGCTTTGCTAAGCTATATCATAAAGTGTTTTCTCGCCGTTGCCGTCGCGCTGCCGTCCTCTATATCGTAAGGTCCCTAATGATACGTAAACGTAACCAACGCGACGCTTGTCCGAGCGATTTCCGATGGAATCCCGAACGAGAATTCGCGGAATAGAAAATTAGGCGGGAAATTGGGAAATAAGAATTTAGAAAGTGTTTAAAAACCGCTATACAAATTTACGAGAACATTTGAACAAAAGAATGTCGCAAACTACGCTTTTTGTTGACTGTCCTGTTTGTTCTCAATCGTTTGTGAATTGGACAATCAACCAACACATCGAAGAATGCCTTTTACGAATGGACGATAAGACGTTGAACAAAGAAGGAAATAAAAACACGACTAGTTCTGTAAAGTTGTGTAAAAGTCCCGAAATGGCACAAAACAGGACGAAGCTTAAATCATTTTCTAACGGTAGTAAGCCATCTAAAAGCCAAGAATCGGTGGGAAACAAAAAGAATAAGCCGAGTTTTTTTGCCAGTCCGCCTCTCAAGAGAGCAAGAGTGGACAATATTAAAAGTCAAGCAAAACAAAACGATGAAAATGGCCTACAAATGCAAAGTATGATGTCTTCAAAGCAAAATACTCCTCAAGAAGTGAACGAGGCAAAGGGAAAGGCTAGGTTTCTGCCTTTGGCAGAAAAACTTCGACCTCAAACACTACAGGAATATGTTGGACAAACACAGATCCTTGGTGATAAATCTATGCTCAAGAAACTCTTGGAGGCAGATGAAATTCCATCCATGATATTCTGGGGCCCACCTGGCTGTGGCAAGGTTATTTACATACCCATGCTGTGTGAGGGTCGAATGGGGAAGGGCAGTGACTGGATCCTGAACACTAAATTGCAAGGAACGGGGGGGGGGGGGGGGGGGGAGGAAGCTCAACACTCATTGTCACATAGGGAATTAGAGTTTTTCCCAATGTTACTTTGGGAAGCATTAATGGTGCATGCTGCATTTAGTCACCTGACCCAAGTTTGGTGAGATTGAGTTCTCAATCATAGTTGATCTCTGCAGTGTTGTGAGTATGTTTCCCCTTATTTTAGAATCAATATAAGCATAGGATATTAAGCTAGGCTGGTTCATTGATCCCTTCTCCAGCAATAAAGAGACTGAATCCAAATATTAATGGGGGATATAACTTCATTAACATCCACATTCTTGTCTTTGGCAGACAACATTGGCAAACATTATTGCAAACAAAACAAAGCAAGCGAGTGCAATGAGGTTTGTTAAACTGTCTGCAACCACGTCGGGTGTGGCAGACGTGAAGGAAGCCATAAAGATTGCAAAGAATGAACAGAGTTTGTTCAAACGCAAAACAGTATTGTTTATTGATGAAATACATCGTTTTAATAAAATGCAACAGGTCTGTAATGATATATCTATTAATGATAATTTAATGATGATCCCTATTTTCCCCATTAGAGTGTTATTTATGTCAGTATTTCCGAGAAGTATAAAATATATTCTAGGATATATTTCTTCCGCATGTTGAAAACGGTACAATCACAATGATTGGTGCGACAACAGAAAACCCTTCGTTTCATGTCAACTCAGCATTACTGAGTAGATGTCGTGTTATTGTGCTTGAGAAGCTGTCAGCTGATAATCTTGTGAGGATACTAGAAAATGGCGTCAAAGCACTAGGAGGTGTTGTGTGTGGGGACAAGAATAATGGGTAAGCATAACATGATAAATGATCTAAGGGCCCATGGAGCATGTTGGGGAGGGGGGGTGGATCAAGTTAAAAAATTAGGCAAATATTTTCTAGTTTCTGTTAGGGCATTATTAGTGTATTGACCCCGTCTGCTTATCCCCTGAATGCTTTTATCAAACTTATCAAATGATTTACATGTATTGCTACTCAAATATCTCTTGCCAGACCCAGCTGAAAATTCTGCTGGGCCAAAGTGGGATTTGAACCTGGAATTTCTAGTTAGGGGCATTTGGAGTTCAATCTCTTGGGGGGAGGGAGGTGAGGGTGTTTCTTAACAGACTTTTTGATTTATGGGCAATATCATTTTCTGCACTTATGAAAAGTCTCACCAAAACTGTGCTAATTCTTACCTTTATAATGAAGCAAAGACGGAAAAGTTTTGGTAGAGGAGGAGTCGTTACGTATGCTGGCAAACCTGTGCGATGGAGACGCAAGAAACGCGTTAAATAGTCTAGAAATGGCAGTGCAGTCGAAACTGAACTCCCAAACGAACAATTCAACGGGGTTTTGCCCAACGGTAACCGTAGATGATATCAAGGAAGGATTTCAACGCTCTCACGTCTCTTACGATCGCAATGGGGAAGAGCATTATAATATTATTTCGGCATTACACAAGTCTGTCCGAGGCAGCGACGAGAATGCTGCTTTGTATTGGTTGGGAAGAATGTTGGTTGGAGGGGAGGACCCCTTGTACATTGCAAGAAGATTAGTTAGAATGGCCAGCGAAGATATAGGTAAGTTGAAGCATAGAGTCAGGGTGTTTTTGTATTCGGCTTGGAAGCGCTTTCATAAGGAACGCAGTTTTTGCAACTCGAAGTCCTAAATTTTATTTATCATAAACTGTAGGTCTTGCAGATCCTTTGGCTTTGAACCAAACTGTGTCGGCATTTCAAGCCTGTCATTTCATTGGTCGACCTGAATGTGACGTAAGTAGGTTTAACGTGGTGGTCTAGTGTAGGTGATGTTCTGCGATAATCAAGCTTTCGTGGTTTGTCTGAATTACCTAGAAAAGATAAAGTCTTAAACGTGGCGGTACAGTGTAGGCAGTATTCTATAATTAGCTTTCGTGGTTCGTGTCCGAACTACCTGAAAAAGATATATATCTCAAACGTGCTGGTACTGTAGGTGGTATTCTACAGTTATCTTTCGTGGTTTGTGTCTGAACTACCTCAAAAAGATATTTCAAGGTTTGGTGCAGGTGTCGTCAGGTGGACAAAAATCTTCCTTCAGTTAAAATCTTCCCAATTTTGTCAAGGTTATACTGGCTCAA
The DNA here is from genome assembly GCA_963855995.1 of Muricea muricata. Taxonomy (NCBI): domain Eukaryota; kingdom Metazoa; phylum Cnidaria; class Anthozoa; order Malacalcyonacea; family Plexauridae; genus Muricea; species Muricea muricata. Next base: position 1,543,448 of record OY979722.1, read on the forward strand.
GCAGCAGTCTACCTCGCCCGAGCACCGAAATCCGTCGAAGTATACAAAGCGTATGGCAGAGTAGTACAGCATCTCAAATCGTACGAGGGAACATTACCCGGTGTTCCCTTCCACCTACGCAACGCTCCCACGAAACTCATGAAAGATCTTGGGTATTCCAAAGGATACAAGTATAACCCAGACTATGATGGGCCTGTAGACCAGGAGTATTTACCCTCGGAATTAGAAGGAATGGACTTTTTCAAGGATTGAAAATAAAGTTGCTTATGGAGGGAAGTGCCATGCATTACCAGTAAGTTGAACTCAACGGTTTGTGGTTTTTAATTCCTGGTAAGTAAGGCTGGAAAATTCGTCAGAAAGAAATATTAAAATGTATTTTCGTATAGCAAAATATGACTAGTTGGAATAAACCTTTTCAAAGTTGTGTTCGAATTATAGAAAATGATACATAGATTAAGTATAAGAATTATGTATAAGAAATAGGGTTGACCTTTAAAACCTTAAACTCCAAGTGTGCAAAGCATCATGGGTGCATCATTTATGTTTTGGAATACTCTGTGAGGCTCATTTTTAAGAGACATGGTAAATATCTTTCTACGAGCTTGCAATTCATTGACAAAATTCTGCTTGCTTGAAGCACTCCTCCCATGAGGCTTTACGGGCTGAGAGTTTAAAGTTTTTAAAGGACAACCTTTTTTGAATTAACTGTCTATGCAGGGTGTCCCAAAAAAGCGGAGTCCTGCATTCAAATTTAAATTTTGAAAAGAATATTTTGACTTTAAAAAATTAAAGTCGAGATTCTTTGAGATTTTTCTACAAATTTGGTCTAATTGTTTATTTAAGGTATTTATCCGACATGAGTACCTCGGAACATCAAAGAAAACCGAGTCAAAAATAAATTGAACATTTTTCAGTCTCAAACTACCCATGTGTCACCAAATTATGTCCTTTTGGACTCCGGGTTTTTTGGGGATACCCTGTATGTATTGTTAAAAATTGAGAGTTGAATGATGAAAACCAAAGTTCTGCTGGAACAATTGAAAATTATATATATTTTAAGTATAAGAGAACAATGATATGTGTAGAGTTAAAAAGAGAGAGTTGATGAAAACCAAAGTTCTGCTGGAACCATAGAAAATGATACATAGTTTAAGTATAAGACAACAATAATATTATATAGAGAGAGAGAGTTGAAAAGAGAGTTCATGAAAACGGATACTTACGATGAAATTTCACGATTTTTTGCAGCAGAAAACGGAAACCATTCCTCGTATATCTATGTTCTTTTGAAATTGTTAATATGCTACAAGTGCGCACAAATTTCTTTAAATCAAGGTGGCCTTAGAACGAAATTATCTACATCCCGTGAGGGGTGAATCAATTATATAGAATTTTCTAATGAGCTTTCTTTCGAACTTGTACCCGCAGATTGGATTTGTGGTGTCGCTACTCTGACTCTATATCCACATCGGGCAAGCTGAAAAATATGCCTGACCACGGCGGGAATCGAACCTAAAACCTAGTGCTCTGCCAATTGACCTACGTGCTCAGATCGGATCGTGCAAATATTTTAACTTGGGTATGGATATAAACTCAGAGACACACCACAACATCATTTTCATCTGAGTGCATAACACCGAGATACATAAAAATCATAGTTGTAGCCATGAATGAAATGGTTTCCAGGCTTGTTCGCATGTTTCAGAACAAGAGTAACTAGCAAGGTTTTAAAAATAATATTTATTCATCCAAAATAGAAGTTTTCACAGCCTAGAATTTACATTTTCATTGAAAATAATTCCTATCGAGCTAAATTCATATTTCATTCGTATCCTCGCGTTTGCACAGCACACATCTGCTCGTGTGGTGGTACTGTAACTTTGTGCAATACTTGCATTATTCACCACCATCAATTCACAGTAAATGTCTTAAATATATTAATCAACCTCGCGCAATGTCAAGGACTCCTTATTCAGTCCGGAGAAGCTGTGAACAGCTTGAAATACTTGTACACCTATAACAAAAACATCATTTCAGCACGATCAGAAATTGCAGTTACCAATTTACCGTGAAGCTCTTAGCTGCGCATGAGCTTCGAGGCTTAAGAAAGTTTTGATATTACAACATTTAAACCTCAGTTTTGCGGAGAGAATCAAATTTTTTAGACAAATAAGCCTAGTTCAAACATGTCGTAAGAAACGAGGATTTTCTTCTCACGTATGTGAATGAATATGTAAACAAATTAAAGTATAGGAAAGTACTAGATTGCTTTTGCAATGCAAAATTCAGTAGAAATTTTATCTCTCGACCATAAAATGTTTTATAGCGAATGCTTGAGCGTCATTTTCTATAGCAAGTTCTCTGTATTTCAAAAAGCGTTTCTTCAAAATTTCTGTAGGTCATCCAGCAATGGCTACCTTAATGTCTTTATCCTCCGAGCCAGTAAAGACCAAATTGCCATAAACAGCTAAGCAATTCACTCCGGCTTCGTGTCGAGTTAAAACTTGAATTGGAAGCATGTTCTCCAAATCCCAGATCTAAAAAATGTAAAATTACCGTCAATATTCAGTCTATGGTCTAACGTCACATACAAACTACATAATGTCACATAAGGTCATATATATGAACTGCATAATCGAGGTAATCAATTTTGGCCCTGATCACCCCTCGTACCATAGCGGTGGAATCACTTGATGCCGTGAAGAGATATCTGCCGGCAGGCGATGCGGTCACGACCGTCACAGCTCCGATATGTCCTGTCAACGACTTGACGTGTTTATACGATGGAATCTCAAATATATGAGTGTTTCGATTGTAGGTGCCTGGAAGAATAGAGAAACCATGTAATGTGGTACATTCTGCAGCTATGAACAGACCTCTCGTCGGCGTTTTCAGGGTGTTAGCCAAATAAAAACAATTTAAGGAAAATTGGGAAAGGGTAGGCCTGTTCTGAAGACATTTTGAATGGGTATTAGCCAAAATTTTTATATCACTTTATCTCAGTTAATGTTGTTTCGATATTTTCTTTCGTGAAGGCAAACTTGTATAAATACATTCGTTCATCCAATCCAATAAACTTGGATCTGACTGAGAAAGTTTCTTACTATCTTAATTGGGAAGCGTTCGTCCAACGGACACTAGTATATGCTAAATAACAGCCTAGTTTTGAGGACATGCATAGAGGATATTACACGGTGGCGCGAAGATATGAATAAAACACACGCGTTTTTCACGCGTTGCATTTTTTTCACATCTTCACTAGTGAAAATATGGAAAATACGAGTGTTTTGCTTTACGGTAAAACACCCATAACCATATGATAAAAGTACTTACCAACAATAACATATTTCTTTGTGACTGCTAAAGAATACACGGAGCCGTAGTTGTGAGGAATTTCGGCGGCGAGTTGAAACGATTCTGTGGCGTCCCACACGTGAATTGCATTGTGGGAACCACTGTAAACTTTCTCCTAGCGATAAACAATAGTATATGACCAAGTGAATAACCCTAACAAATTAAAAGTTGGTAGCAACGTCGTAAAGAAACACAGTTGTGTTTAGTACCTTGGAATGATCAACCGCCAACGCTCTCACCCAGTGATTTAGACCTGCGTCCATGGAATGAACGAAGTTTAAGGTTTTTACTTCCCATACCTGAAAATTTCCGGAATTATAATATTAATTCATTGTCTCGAGTGGGGATTTTAATTCCACCTTTGGTTTTTCATCTTTTTGCGTACGAAATTTTCTTTTCGTAATGTAAAGGCCTGTTCAAACGAAGCCAACATCATGCAACATTGTTGGCCCAACAATGTTGCATGATGTTGGACGAAATTTTAAGCAAGTTTGAAATTAAGCCAACATTATCCAACATGGTGTTCAAACGAGGCCAACATGTTGCATCCAACAATGTTGGGTGATGTAGGACCAACATGTTGGCTTCGTTTGAACAGGCCTAAATGTAACGATGGTCAAAACACTTTACAATTATGAACTGATAACCAAGTGGCCCTTAATGTTGTCATATCACTTTTTGTTTAAAGTCATTAAATTATTTTGTTCAAACTAAGACCTGCTACCTTTATACAGGATTGCGAAGACGTGAACAGATATTTCCCAGTGCACACCAGTGCACAGATGACGTCATTATGCGCATCCTAAATTTTAAAAAGAATCTTCAAAACTTCGCTAATATTCAGCAAGCGTCAGCTTGTAACGTATCATGTACTCACAATAACACGCTTCTGCTCTGATAAGGTGTTCATGTTCCAGGAACAGAGAGACTTATCCGCCCCGGTTGTGTATAAAGTTGTCCGCGTTGAACAGATTGCGTGAATCTGGAAAAAGACATCGTGCAAAGTGACCACAATAAAGACTTTAATTCACCTTTGCACTCAAACAAAATAAGACTACAGTGATCGGTTGCACGAAAGATGGACAGCGCTGTCCACGTGATAGTAATCTTCTCAGATTTTCTAGTCATGTTCAGTAACTGGTAAACCAAAATCAAAGTGCAACATTTTCGAGTTTAAGCATAGGCAGCCCAAGAACGCGCTGTTTTGTTTTTATTGATGTGACGTATGCATAATTATAATTATCCTAAGGTAATTACCATAATTATAATTAGCATAATTATAATTACCCTAATTATAATTATGCATACATCACATCGATAAAAACAAAACAAAACACCGCGTTCCTCGCTACCTATGATTCAAGTCACTTTTTAACTCTTGCGAGTTCAATTTCCATTTGTCATTGCTTTTGTGCCTTTCTGTGGCAATTTGTAAATTGTCACTGGCTGAAGGTGAATAGTGCTTTCCACATTTTGCACAACTGGCCTCATATATATGCATGTATTATTTTATTCAGTAAATAGAACATGAAACATACAACATCAGTATGTCCTTTAAGTGTAGCTATACATCCCCTAGTGACATCCTCTGTATCCCAAACTTTGATCAACATGTCCCTTCCTGTACTGTACAGTTTACCACCACGACATGTCATTGCAAAGATTGGTTCCTGGTGTCCTCTGAAAAGAACATATTGTTCAGATATAACCAACTGGCAAGGGGGGGGGGGAATACTAATTGCTGGAGGGTACTCATAAAATGAAGGACCAATTGGTTATAGGCTATAAAGTACCCGGTACACTGCAGTAAGTATATGAGTATGACTCTGTCCTCCCACCTTAATGTCCCCAGACATTTAAACATAAATGGCATTCTCCAAGTCTCGCTGCTGGGCGTGGCACTTGGTACTGACTGTAGTGCGAAGAGCTGTGAGGTGGTACGGATTCTTGGAGACACAGGCGATCTCTGTTTCTCAGAAATGTCAATATCAACAGCCAATGAGGTTAATTCCGCAACAGATGATGTTGACATGGAATGACGAACGGGACGGCTAAGTTGTTGACCAACCATACGTTCAAATTGATGGGACAGTCGATCAACAGTCGTCTCTAATGAGGTTATCGCTCTGAAAATATGATTGAAACTGTAATCATAACTCTGATCCTAAATCCTAATATTAATCCTAAATCTAATCCAAACTGTAATCCTGACATCACCATATTTCATGTGGTAATTTGGTGATTTTGAACTTACTCTGTGCATCGTTGCAATTGTTCTGCCATGGAAACTTGATTTTGTTCCAACCATGAAACACGTTGAACTAACTGAACCACAACATTCTCAACTCCTGTTGAAAATCTTTGATTGTTATTTGATGGAGGCATGTCCTACAAGATAATAGCACCTATCCATTAAAGTCTGTTACCTACTAGTTCACGAACCATTTTCAGAGATATGAAAAACTAGATTCATATTACCTAGTTTTTCATACCAGTTTACATTCGAAGACCTTTATAGCTTACTAAAGTCATCTCAGAAGTTTGGTCCTCTGGTGGTTCTTGAACGGAATATTTACTTGAACATGTTTTCATGTGTTTCTTCACATCTTTCTCGGTGCCACAAAATTCACAGCCTTTTGAAATTCAAAATTATGCATCATTGGTTTAGTGATAAACTAAGTTAGTGGGGGTGGAGTTTAGTTCTCCTAACAAAATTGGTTTGCCAAGTTCCAAATGAATCCATTTACATTTTAACCAACTTGGTTTTATCAGTGAGGTTTGCATGTAAGAGGTAAGGTATCATATTCCCAGTCTTACCTGGTACATCCCTAGACACTGACCATGCTATCTGGAAGTACATCTACTCATTCTTTTAACAATTACTGGAATTGATCACCCACCCCCTGTGCAATGCCTGTGTTAAAATATGAAAATGAAGCTGCTTGCATGGAAGCCTTGCGAACCCTTCCTCTGGGAGAAACCCCAGGGGTCCAGTCCCCTACCTTCGTTCCGATACTTGCAGGGATACCGTGGACAGGTTTCCAAGTGGCCGTCCAGATCTCGGCGTCGGAACTTTCCACAATAGTTTGCACTGTTCGGACAGGGCACCAGTGCAAATGGACACTTGTCTTCGTGTTCACTGCGTCTCCCCAGTTTGATGGCGTGGGAGCACCCTTCTTTATCTAGAAGGAATTCATCATCCGAATCAACCCTTGTCAAGCCATGTTGACAGTGAATCTCTAAATCATCTATCTGTCCTTTCAGCGCGATATTCGACACCAAATCGGAGCGATGGAAAGGTATATTATCCACAGGGCATACAGAATTCGAAACATTTCCACGGGATGATGTTTTTTCCGTGATGCACGTACGGCAAAAAGTATGTCCGCACCGTGTGGATATGACAGGATCGTTGAATAGACACTCGCACAAAGGACAGAATAGCGCCTGCGGAGCTGGCGAAGTGCACTTGGTTGGGAGCATTTTTGAAGGACGTTTCTTCAAAGTTTTGGTCCATATACAGCCAGATTCTTGCGTAAACACTTGAGAAGATAAATTATTCCCCTTTTCTTTTTAAAAGCACTCCCATATTTGAAACCAACCCGGAAATTTTTTTAAAAATTGAAAAAGTGGAAGCACGTTCTGAAGAAATTTTTGATAATGTACTACTCACGGGCTGTTTTTTTTCTATCGAAAATTAGTTAAAATGCACTTTTTGTTTAGTATGCGTACAAGTAACTATGATTTTGCAAAATGTTAAAAGTATAAGGGTAGCATAGTAAAAATACAAATCATTTTATTACTTTTGAACGGCCCAAACTATGGTTCACTTCTTGAAGTTACAGTAGAAAAATGGAAGCTCCTTGGAGGAAGATGCGTTTGTGAATTTCAAACATGTCGTTGCAAGATTTGTTATTTTCGATGTTTTAATCGTTGTTTCACCATGGCAAACCTTCCTACGGAGAAAGTAAACGAGCTAAAGCAACTAATACACAGCCATCTTAATCAAACTGATGTGCATTCGAAGATCAGGAGTTGTTTAGATGATTCTTTTAAGGCGGAAGGTGACGCGAGGAGCGGGGCAGTTGATGAAAATGCCGTTCTTCACACCTTAAGAGAACGTGGTGTTATAAATGATGTCATGAGGACGTTAAAATTTGAAGGAGTCGATACTAGGGAAGGAGGAGATCAAATGGAGAAAGTCACAGATCCTTCAACAAAAAAGAGAAGCACTGATGATTATTTGCAGCCAAAAGGTCAATATGTTTTCAATAGGCAATTGACTTTTTCCATCATTTTCACAAGCCCTGGATAAATAGGAAACATTGTTACGGAAACATTATGTTTCCTATGATGTGGTCTAGTTTGGTTACCTTGGGAAGGTTGTTGCAGTGACAAAATTTTGCTTCCTGGGAAGAAAAAATGTTTCCAAATATATTCCTACGCATTTTTGTTTCAGAAACAATGTTACCTAGTTTCCAATGTTTCCAGCACGAGAAACATTAATTTCCTGTTAAGCATGCGCAAAGCTGCGAGTCTGCAATGAACAAACTGTGCAAAAATGTCTTCCTTGTTTGCCCACACTGCGAAACATGGAGAAACATTGACAGGAAACAATGTTTCTGTAAGAATGTTTCCTTACCTTCCTAGACGAAAAGTGACCATTAAAGGGTGACTTTTCTAGTGCTAGCAATATGTCTCATTAATGATAGGTATATAAATGAATGATAAATGTACCTCATCACCGGAATGGGGACCTACTTCAGACTATAGTTTGACAGCTAGACAGATACTTTACTAGCACATACTTCTGAAAATTTTACAGTGAGTCTGGACCCAACCAAACGTTATCTCTACCTGCAAGTTTTGGGTGGTAAAGCATTCTTGGAACATCTGCAAGAACCTGAACCATTGGCTGGGCAACCAACATCAACATTCACCTTGCATCTGCATTTTAAAGGCCAGAGGTTTAGATCTCGAGCTGCAGCATGTTCCTGTGAGCCCGACATACATGAAGGTATGAATAAGCTCAGGGAAATGCATAATAGAGAGTTTACGATTCACAACGTGACTTGCTGGACAACGCAATGTAATTTTTTTGCTTTAAAACAAGCGCTGAGCATTTTGATATAATAATATTTCAATGCTACTTCAAGTAATCTTAAGCACTGCAACATTTGACCCTTACAAATGCGATTATTGCCGAATTGTGGAGTTTAAATAAACGGCTCTGAAAATCACAATTGGCTCATACGTTCCCCTAAAGACGCGATTATCCTCAGTTTAATGTCGTGTTGAGAACGACAACGCCGTTGAGAATTCCTGTGGGACCATAAACCACTCACAGTTCGAACAAATTTGGTTGTTTTGAAACTGCGACGTCCAGCCGCCTCGTCGCAGATCTTAAACTCTCTTCTAAAACAACAAACAACAAAGATAAAGTTAACATTAACTTTAATTATCTATCAGTTCTGAACCTGTTCTCGATTCTCCATCTTAAAGCACAATGTACCAGCAGCACAGCGTGATTTGTATAGTGTTTTGTTTAATTTCAGGGTTTTTGCTTGAGCTTCAAAAAGACAAAAGCAAAATAGCTGACGCTGTGACGTTATTATCAATGCCCGATCAAATTCATATTTTACTTATTAAAACGAACCCAGGCGGGGAAAAAACCTTGGTTGGATCACACAGTTTGAAATGGCGGACAATTTTAGCCGCGGAGACTGGCTGTCTCAGGAATTCGATTGAAATAAATGGAGTAGGGACTGAGGCAAAGGTGCCTGTTGGGGTACTGGATATGAAACTAGAAATCATTCCAAGACTGAGTCAAGTATGGAGATTTTCAGATATGGTTGTTTTGATCTTAAATAATTTTTTGCTGGGATAACATTAGGATTTCATTTTGTGTATTGTTGTAGGACGTGGAATTATTGCAATCTTTATGGCACTCGTTACAAAGATTTTGTATTTAAAGTTTAGAATGCGTGATGAACCACTGACAGTAACTTTAACTTTGTACCCAAGGCCTTTCTAGGTTTGTCTCACCCATACCCAACTAGAAAGGCACTGCGTACGGGGTTATGAGGTCATGGTGCAACCGTATAGACCGATCCCGCATCTATTGTTCTCCCTCCCTAGTTACTGCTGCTACGTCGGATAAGCTAAAATTTGTTTTCGATATACAGCGTGGAAAAAACCTCGATTGTTAAAAATTTGCAAATGTCGGTCCTATAATCAAGCATTCTAAAGGTACATTTGCAAAAGAATCGATAACAGCTTGAACTTCTTATAAATTTAAGTTTGTTGATCGGACATTCTGTATTCCATTGGGAAAACTACCCATTGTTTTGCCGGACAATCAAGCATAGCCTGGATCGGTCTATTGGACACTGCAGTTTTGGATAGGATTATATGATGGTTGGGGGCGGTGTGGTGTGGGAGTGATTTTTGATTGGTTGTGGGCTTAAAAATTTAGCAATTTTTTGTCACTTTTAGTTTTTATGTTATTTTTGAGTGAGAGTACTGAGTGTACATTATTTTGTGTACAAGACACGAAAATACTGTATCTTGTTGCTTTTCCCTCTAGATTCTTCAAAAAGACGTCGTGAGGACGCAGGAAGATTTAGAGCACAGCAAGATAGCCGAACGCGAAAGACTGTTCTTGGTTTATGCGAAACAATGGTGGCGGGAATTCCTGCAGATTCGTTCTCACCATTCAGATCGTCTGGTAAAAATATTTGCACAAGACGACACGGGAACTAACAGACTCGTATGTTCGTTTGTTAAACCAATCAGAGCAGGTCGACTGATTGACTCGGCGCGGGAAGCGGCAAGATTCGTCAGTTTAATTGCTTACGAGAAAGCTGAAAATGTGGGTGGCGGAAAAACGGAAATGTGGAGCAACATGCATTCGTTTTTATGCAAGAATAAAGGGGTAACCAGTATATTTCTTGAGCGTGAGCATGCAGGGCAGTCCTTTCATATCTAGTTTAAGCTTGAATTTTTTTCCGCGATTCCTATGGAGGGTTATTTTCTTGTAATGCATAATATGCATAAGTGGATGAGTCAAGAATTTCCTCCCAACGAAAACTTCTATGCACGAGACAACGAATTTTCCGTTGTTCTCTGTAAATTGTCAGAAATTAGGAAACTAATCAAGTTCTTAAACTAGTTTTGGTATAACTTATACAATATCTCATAACTGATACGATACATTCGATGAATTATATAAGCAGAATACGACCGTAGGTTATTTATCTACCGCAAGCTCTCCGACGAAGACCTTGAGTTTCTGTAATATATAGAATACCGTTGGAAATATTACAGTACCTACACTGGCATCGTTGGAAATTATTTATCGTATTTATTTCTGCTAGAAATGCTGTTAAACATCCTCTAACGATTCAACAATCTATCCTTCGTCCACAGGACTGCGAAGATCATGCTATCCTGCTATGCAATCTACTTCTTGGCTTTGGTCTTGACGCGTACGTTACCATAGGAACCAAAAGCAAAGGCGTCGCTTACAGCTGGGTTACCACGGTCAGTCCCAATGGCGAGGTCGTGTTTTGGGAAAGTTTAACGGCACAAAGGTGGGAATGAAGGCTTTAAACTAACCTAACTGTCTAAGGCAGGTGTACTGACTAACTAACAGAGGCTGGTTGTCGCTATCCCTTATTAAACCCATATTAAAGTTCAGCATTTTCGAGTTAAAGTCGCTAGTTGCAAGTAATTTCGTGTTAAAGTCGTAGATGCGTCGTACTCCGACCCTTTGGGCGATGCGCCTGCTCGACCGAAGACGGCAGGAAGACGAAATCCTCAACCTGCCGAGGACGAGTTTGGAGACGAAGAAGTGGGAAATGATTTGCTGCCTGATTAGATAATGCACACCATCGTCAGTTGTCGACGATTTCCTCGTCCTGGTGGATGAAATCGAGTGAATTTGCCAGACTAAATATGCCTCGTATAGCCGTCTCGTGCAGTTCTATGAACAGTCGTTAGTCGAACAGTTATATAGCAGAAAAACAGCTACTCTTCATTGTTGGGTGAACACTTATTAAAAGCAAAATTTCCATTCTATTTCATTAGGTTTATTCATCGTTTTATTGATCCTGACGACCCTCCTTTGAACAAGCAACTTCCGAAGCCTGAGCATCCGTACCAGACTGTGGGCTGCATCTTTAACCATCACGCATTTTATGCTAATTGCCAGGTATAGTTTTGGTTCTTGCATTGCAATCAAGTTCAGCCTCGACTTTAGTGCACTGTTTTGTGTTGATCCAAGATTATTTGGAAAAGGTCTTTTTTTGCTGCAGTACCGGTGGTACAATGTAGTAAATGATGATGACCCAAGTTGCAAGGCCGAAAAATGTGCGTTTCTTGATCATTCTGTTTACATTTTGTTCACATTGTTTACATGCTCGATTAGGTTTCGTTATTCTGATGATTTATCACTGTGCTGCCTAACACTAAAACTTTGTTTCAGCCATCCCATCGTGTGGATGTGTGTCAATTTGATTTACAAAACAAGTCTTTATGGAAGGCAATGAGTGAAGACGCGATTAAATCCGTTTGTGGAAACTTAGGACTGGTAAGATTTCTGCTTTTTTTCAGAGATTGAATAAAATTGGTTAAAAATTTACACAATACAATTTCATGGTCTTTTTCAGCCAACCGCAGCCGTATTTCCACCGCTATGCCCATCTTCGATTGATGCGACGACAGCCAGTAATCACTTGGAATACAGTCTACGATCGCTGGTTGAGGATCTTAGGGAGGTATGATTGTATGTGGATCATGCCACGGCTGTGTTTTACGGTAGTTCAGACACAAACCCAGACACACAGCTTATTGTAGAGTACTGTTTACTTAGAACACAATGTTTGAGATATCTTTTTTTCAAGCAGTTCAGTTACGAACGACAAGTGAACAGCTTATTGTAGAATACTACCTAGACAGGACCACCACGTTTGCGATATCGTTTTCAAGTAGTTTAAACACAAGCCACGACAGCTAATCGGAGAATACTATCCACATTGGACCACTACGTTTGAGATGTTTTTCAGGTAGTTTAATCTTTGGACACAAAGCACAACAGCTTATTGTAGAAATATACTGCCTAGACTCGACCACCACGTTTAAGATATCTTTTTCAGGTAGTTCAGACACGAACAAAAACAGCTCATTGGAGAATATTACCTACACTAGGCCAGCACATATCGTTTTTACGAACCACGAAAATTTATGGTGCGATACTACAATATAAAACCTTGTTCCCAGGTACAATGTACCCGCCGCAATGGACCTCAATATGTTCTTTTCTTTTAGGACATGGGTCTAAGTACAGTCTGGGATGACGAATTGAGTTATTTGTTGACCCCGGCTCTAGCGGGATACGAGCTGGAACATAGGACCGGACTCTCTGTAGGCAATGAAGAATTTCAACACGCAATTCGTAAAAATGTTCCAGATGGTCATACGTTTAAAGGATTTCCAATCCAGTTTGTCCACATGAATCCCAGACGAGCGCTGGGAAATTGCTTGAGGTAAAAAAATAAACTAAAAACAATAATGGACACTTCCCTTCGCGCACATGTATTAGCCAATTCCTAATCAAGACTGAAAGCATCTATTGTATTAAAATATAGTTTTGTGGAGACAACACGTAAGTTTATTATCGCAGAGCTTTCGATCCGTAAGCTCGGATCTTCATCAGTGCTAATAATAATGAGACTAATTTAAATTCATACGTCCCTTGAATAGGTAAAATGTCTTCACAAAATTGTAAAAGAATATAGGTAAAATTATAGGTAAAATGTTGTCACAAAATTATTTTTTAATTTGATATTTGCCATGCAATCATACAAGGAACATCTATTGTATGGGTTTGGAGAGCACCAGTTACGAGACAAAGTGTAAACAAGCTTAGTCTGTGGTTTTTCCTTAGAGATAATGATCCACTGTCTTGCTCCAATTTTAAATTGTCCCTCCAAACAATCCAGAGGTGCTGTGCGATTCTCAATTCACCGTAGCAAAAAAGATGGCGACATGTCGATTTTACTAGAATGCATGCGGGTATCAAGTAAGTATACCTGGAAAAGGTGACAAGAAGCAAAGCTAATGGATTGAAATTTTAACACAAGTGTGAAAATAACCTATTGTCTTCTGTCTGTTCTTGCCTTTTTAAACGATTTCAGAACGCAATGCATTCTGGTAAAATCGACATCCGCCATCTTTTCTGCTACGGTGAATTGGAAAATGGCTACTTCATCCGATTCAACAGATTTGTTTGTTTATTTTGACAGGTCTCCTGTGTGTGATGAGATTATACGTTGTCAAGGTGATCACGTCAGACATGCGTTACGTGTTCGAGTATTTCCTTATCCGGAATCGACATGCGCAGTGTGGATAATGTTTGCCTGTAAATACCGTTCAATATTATGAAACCCAATCGATGTATATAATTCTGTAGAAATGTAATATTAGTATCAGTCTATTAAACCATAGGGCGTTCTTGTGCTCAAGTCCAAGTCTTATCACAACGAGAGAAGTTATCAGTATTTTTTGTTTTTATTCTACCTGCGTTACCGGTTTGCTTTCGCAGGAAATCTTATCTATTGACGAAGAGGAAGCCACGTGTCTATGCTTCCATACACATGAAAGAGCTTTGTCTAGCTCAGATTTGCATACAATTCTTCATATTTTAAAGTATATCAACCATTGTTTATTCATCCGACTACAATAAGTTGTTTGCGTTTAAAGATGAACATTCGTAGCTCACTGAGGCACTTAGAAGTCAACCATTAGCTTGACAAAGTAAGTAATTTCTTTATTTGGAAGTGTTCATCTGCAGATGCAAATAACGGTTATGGGTATGGTGTAAAATCACTGAGCTTTACTAATATATCTGGAGGAGCGGCTCCTATACTTGCTTCAGTAATCGGAGTGTCGCCAAAAACATGGCGGATTTCGGCCTCTGCTGACGCCAGATCCACGCCATATGGTTCCTCAGCCTAAAGGTATTTGCCACTGACTGGGCTCAATTGTAAAGCAGGCTCATCTTTCACACCCCCCTTTGTTTTTCTTTTCAAAAATGTTTTTTGTCTTTCAGTTTTCGCTGTAAATTTTGGGGGTTTTAAAAGCTTTTTTCATGTTTGCTGGACGCTTCACCAACTTTTGAAAAACTTATGCGCAAGTTTTACAAGTTATCGCGGACAGGAAAGGACAAAAAACCTCGAAATATATTGGTAAAAACAATATTTCAAGGGACAATTGGATTGGTATAAAACCGAAAAATTGCAGTTCTCATTCACGAGCAAAAAACAAAATATTTCCAGCTAAAATTGCTGAGTGTAACGTATTTTTAGGAACGAATATTTTTGTCTTTTAAGTCCGCTTTGTTGTACATCAACATTTGTTATATGGTTATGTTTGTACACCTGGTTTTTACAATCATGCTTTAATGTTTTTGAAATTGCTTACATTCATCGGCATCTTGTTTTCATGTGAACGTTGTACATCAAGCCTTTTTGTTTCTTAACTGTCTTGAATGTTTATAGTTTACTGTAGATAGTAGAACTGAAAGTCTCGCATTTTAAAAATATTTTGCAATTTACATACACGTTTTTGTGTCTCCTATAGTATTTTTTTGCAAATAATATTGTATATAATTTTGCTCACAACGTTCAAGCATATAGTTCAAGTATGCTTGCTTGAGTCAAGCTTTCTCTCTCTTTTCCCCCTATGTTTAAGTTTGTGTTTGCGTTTTCTTGAATAACCAGTATATAATCTGACTATTATACTTGTTTACCCCAAAACCATTCCACAACAATGCAGCTGAAAGATGTATTACTGTATTTGTTTAAACTATTTGAATTAACTAAGGTATAATTTTTCACTACCAACACTCCACAGAGATAAATACTCCACACAAGAAATGAGTACTACCTGTAATATGTATGATATGGAGTGAGGGAATTGACTGCTGACAATAAAAGTACAGTATTAAGATGGCTAATCTAAATCCCCAATGAGGTGGAAAGGATGAAGCTCTCATCTCTCCATTATCCATCTTGTGCATTCCTCCTCCTTTTCTTCTTATGATTTCTACTGATTTTGAATTTTGTTAACAACTTATTAAATAATGTATTCTTGTTTATTACAAAACTAATCCACAGTGATACACTTCTTAGTTATATTAAAGTTTATATTTAAAGTGAAAAAATTCAAGGTTTAGTAATTATTAAACTAACAATGAGTCATTGAAGAAAAACACCAACTCCACATTTAGCAAGAGTAAATCCTAACTCCACTTGAGCAATGTATGCTCCCTGTAGTGGCATGAGGATATTATATTATGCTGATACTACAGTAAAAATGCTAAATCATCTGATGGTTGAGAGGATGATGTGAATCTCCCATCTCTGCTTTGGTGGTGCAGATGTTTTTTGAAATTACAATAATTTCTAAAACTACATTGTATACTATTATGACTATGACATAACTATCACTGTGTTGTCCAAATGGGCTTTTATTTATGATCTCTTCTCAATTTTGATGTGGTATAGATAATAGATTGTTAGTGCAACATTTAAAGAAAACAGTTGCACTGCACAAAATATTACCCATAATATGACATATATCCATGTTGACAGTACATGGTAGAGCACATAATAAGTTAGGGTGGGAGTGTTTTGCTCTAGTTCTTGGTACATTTCATTAAAATCTGCAATAAAATGAGAAACAAATTTACCACCTTGTTTGTGTTTAATTGATGTATAGAAACATGCAAGGCAATAATTAAAACCACTGAGTGTGCAGCACTCCCCATGATGAATAACCATCAGGTGTTGGACAGTAAAATAAGAAATGAGGTTCATAATGCATCCTACCAAACACATTACTCAAAAAAAAGAAAAAAACAGTAAAATGTAAATTTGTGGGTTTAGAGGCATGACCCAAAATGTTATTTTATGCACCACTGACACTACATTGCATTTCAAAAACAAGCTTAGTTAATTGCCTGTTTATCTACACTTCAATCTACAATTATTACTATGCAAACAGAGGTCACAGAGGCATAGATGTTTTTATCAGGCAAAGAGAGATTGTTCCACACTGTCAAGTGATATAATTTGCTTCAGTATCAAACTGCAAATGGGCAAATATTAAATCATGGATACATGACCATAAGCATTCATCAAGGAAAACGTGTTGTCTATATAAATAATATCAAAAACAGCTCTATTAAAGTACAAGTCAGTGCCTGATGCTGAAGACAGAAATGTTTATACCGATTTACCCAATAAATAAACAGACTTTGCATCAGCGTTTGACAAAAAATTTTTACGCACTTCTGTAAACTTCAGGAATCAAAATGCAAACTTAGCCCGTAAAACGGTATAAAATTGAAAGTTTCGAGATTCTTACCTGCTAGAAGAAACATTCCACATTATTTTTACAAATCCTTACGTCCACGAGCGAAAAACAGCCTATTTTATCTTTGATTTTTTTTCCCGAAAACAACCAAGCCATAAAAGTTTTTTGCAAAAAACAGGGGGGCAAAGGTCTTCTTAAAAGCTCGGGATCGCGGTTGGTCAGTGGTAAATACCTGTAGGCTGAGGAACCATATGGCGTCAGCAAAGGCCAAAATCCGCCATGTTTTTGGCGACACTTTTTCATGCCGAGCCGCTCCTCCAGATATATTAGTAAAGCTCAGTGTGTAAAATATGTACAATAACATGAAGTAGGGGGAGTGACTGTCGGCACGTAAACAAAACCTCATTGTGTCACTTTAAGTTTCCCCTCCCGCAGCGGACGACAGACAAAATAATAATGGATAATATCAGGTCAAAATATGTCAATATCGAGAGAGAAGAGCACGCATTAGCGACGATATTTAAAATGACAGTGATTGCAACGAAGACATCTTTATAACTGAAGCATCCTCAAGCCGTAAATGGCAAACGATGAAGAAGTATTGGCCGCTACGGTGCGCGAATATTTCGTCAAGAATGGAGGCAAAGTAAAGCGAAATGATCTATTCGATTACTTCCGTGACCAGTTGGACAAGTTTGACGATGAAGGTGGGTAACTCCACTGTAAATATACAAAGCTTTAGGCTTTCTTTAAAAGGCTAGGCCTTTTTTGGCTCACTCTGTTCATTTGGGCATGAACTATTTGTTCTTCTGCATAGGCACGTCCAAGAATCGCTTCGGGGATATTGTCGATTCTTTGGCTTCGTTGCAAAATTTGGAGGTTAGTCGAGCACGTTTCTGTTTCATATATCATGCTATTGTGTAGACATAGTGTAAACATTTAAAAAGCCACCGTGAATGTCAAATGGCTAGGAAATTTATCGGCTATTTTACTGACGGTAAATTGTTATCAAGGAGCGTGACATGGCAACATTAATTGCTTTAAATTTTTGTTTAACTGAAGTATAAAATATGTGTAAATTCTATGTCGTAATATGATATCTGATAACTTCTACTGTACATATGATTTAAAAACAAGTACATTTAGATCATATTTAAGTAGTTAATTAAAGGTTTGTCATTGTACAAATACTCAGATATCTTTAAAAATAGTTTAAAAGTTGCCAAAATTTAATTGTATTCATTATAAAGGTTATTGTTTTGAGAGGGAAAAGGAATGTCATCGTTTTTTTTTAAAATGATGAATGAATTTATTCATGTGGAATAAATTTTGATCAGATAATTGTCTCGTTGACACAGAAACAGCTTTGTTTTGAAAATGGGACTATTTTAGGCACTGTTATCCATGTTAGGCACAGTTGATGATATTTTGTTGACAAAAAACTTTTAAACAGTACACAGTTCTTCGATTATTTGTTAAAATTTTCAGACAGCAGCAGAATTCGTTTTGACACTGTGTTTGCTAATTTATTGTTTTTGCACAAGTTGCAAACAGTGAGTAATATCACTTTCATAAAGCACATTTTAGAACAAATTACTCGTAATATGGAAACACCGGGTAAAATTATTACGGCAGAATTTTCGATCTTTAAGTTCGGATCTTTGCCAGTGTTAATAATAAACAAATCATTGTGTTTTCTTGAAAATTGCTGCATTACCATTCACTGATGTGAAAGTTGATCTGGGTAGAAACATACATAAAATACATTAATCCGCATGCTTAGTCTTTAGAGACAAATTGCATGAAGAATATTCACTTTTTTGCCCAAATGTATCCTTACACACATCTATTTTCCCCCCAATCAATTAGGGAGAAAAGTACTTTGTACTGAAGAAGTCTAGAAATGCAACAACACCAGTATTGTTGCGAAGGCAGATGCGACAGGTGAATCAACGAAAAGACAAGGGGGTCTCTCTTCCTGCTTCAATGAGAAACTTCCGATTTTCTGCAGCAGGTATAAAATCCCAACATAGGATTTGAATTAGCGACTTACTATTTGCAAATTTAGATTCTTTTGTGAGTAGAAAATCATTCATTTTTTTAATGAAGTTTTGCAAGTAGATTTTAGAGTGTATCGATACCAAATATATTGGGATGTATATTTTCAAGATGTGTTTTCACTTTTCAAAACTGAAATTTTCTTACATATTCAAAAACGAAATTTGCAAATAGATTTTGCCACTCTAATATGAATCCTGTCTAGTATATGTTGAATATTGTACATGTAAAATTCATAATCAGTTCTTGTTAAAATTCATTGAACGTTGTTTACAAGTTGCAGAAACTGTATTATCTTTTGCATCTTTCAATTGTAGAGGATGCATCTGGTAATGTGATTATTGGGGATAAAATTCGATCAGGTACGAGCTCTCGCATGCGAGCTGGGACGGTTGGGTTCAGATCTGAGTCCCATGACAGCAGAATGAGAAGAAACGGCAGTGATAACTCAGTTGGTGAGCAAGGACATGCCAATGACAGTGGAATTGATACTGCTGTAAGTAAATTCGAGATATACATGTCGTGCACTTGTGATGCGATTGTCTTATAGTTAGAGCAATTATAAAAAGCACTGCTAGATATCAAACACCTCAAATTTATAATGGTTATATTGCAAATTACTTTCGAGTAACATAAGAGATTGAGTTCTTTGTAAGTTAATATACTTTTGTGGAACGCTACGTAAATTTAAAATTGGTGTTTCCACAAAATTATACTGACCGTGCAAGAGGTTCTTTTGCTAAACGTCTAGGAACAGTTGTCATGTTAAAGCAAATGTCTGATGTCTCCATTATACGCATGCATGTGTCTTCTTTACAGTCTGAATCACCCAGAGGTTCGAGACAAAGTTCTGAGTATGATAGATTCTCACAAAATAGTGGAGATACGGTATGTATTTCAACCTAAGATAATTTGAATTGGAAACTTCTTCAAATTTCTAACAATATATCTTTAAATACTCTGGCAAGTTCTGGAAAATCTAATAGATATTTTAATATCTTCTAAGGGAATCTTCTATGATCAAGAGGAATATTATGGTAAGAGCATAGCATTCTTATGTAGATTTTTTCTGGAAGAGTCTATAAATCTTAAAGAGCATAGAGTATTTTATGGTAAAAATTACAGACTCTTCCAGAAAAAAATCTATATAAGAGCATACATAGGTTATAAATATTGAGCCCTAATTGGCAAACTATTGTCATGGAATCTGCTATCATATTTCATAAATATACTTCAAAACATAATATATTTTCATTCTTTGTAGAAGATTTGCCATCCCATGTGGTGAGTATGTTGTTATAGTCTGTATTAGAGCTAATTTAGGCAGTCAGGCTGGGAATGTTTAGGACTTTTTTAGGGCCAAGAATTAAGAAAAAATGGCTGGTAATCATCTCACAGCACAAAAAAATACACATTGGAATTATGGTCATATACACTGACCAGGACTTACTCTTTTCATTTCAAATAATACCCCCTGTCTCAATTACTTTAGGGGGCCTGAGCAACTTCACACCCCCTGCAGTTCACCTAAACTTAATCTTCTCTGCAAAAAAAACATACCCAAGGAAAATCCTGCAAGCAAGTGTCAATCTTGTGTTTAGCATGTGTGCATGTTAATTGCTGACAATGATCTGATGGCTTGCATGTCCAAGAGCCATTGTTTATAAAATGTCATTTCTCTTAATGTTTACTTTGCGTATTTCATTGTTTTCATGATTTCAATTAGCTCACACCATTTGAAAAGAGTTGGATGATGTCGGCCATGGCTGGAAACAAGTCTGAAATTGTTTGTCAAATGGCAGAAGATAATAGCATTGTGAACTTTAAGGTTGGAAAGTTTGAAAGATAGACATTAATTTCCCCATTTCCCCATTAATTTTGGCATGAATATGTACAGTACATATTACTGTGTGTTTTGATATTCTAAACTAATTTCTGTCTCTATTTCTTACATTTAGGACTTCATTGTCGGTGTAAGTATCAAATATAATAGCATGTTATAATATTTTTTACTTTGAATTAAATTCCTTGTCCAGTGTTGCAAACATAAGACTAACTTTGTTTTATTTTTTATGATTTTTCAATCTGGGTCCTTTAAACTCCATTAGTATGTAAGTAATGCCAAGTACTTGGATGAAAAAATATTTGAACATTTGATAAAAAAATTTTCAACTTGTCAATATTTTACCAGTAATTTACATTGCTCAATTTATTTCAGACTGCTTTGCATTGGTCAGCTAAACTGGGGAATGTAGACATTCTAAGATTGTTGGTTGACGGCGGTGCCAACGTCAATGTTAAGTCTGTAAGTTAATGAGCAATACTTTCTTTTTGCGGGAGCATAGCCAAAGCGGGGGTGCTAAATTTTTCATAGAGGAGCATGGGACCCCTCATTGTCACCCCAGCCCCCTTGAAGGATTCTATTCTTAGCCCTACAGCACTTTCACCTAGTAATTATTAAATTCTAAATGTTTTCTCTTGTTTTTTATTTTGTTGCTTCCTTGCTGTGTTTGGATATCACTTAAAGAATGTAAGTATCCCTACTGTGAATTCTCATATTCTTCACTATGTGATTTCCAGTAAACTTATTGTTTCTCTCTTTCTTTCCAAACCTATGTGTTCGTGTCTGGTTGTTTTGAAAACGTAATATAGGGCGTAAGTGAAACCACTTTTTTTGGTTGAGTATATCACAGATAAGGCTGCTTTCTACTGTGTTACGTTTTTCCAACGTGCCTGTGGGCACAGAAAAGCTTAAATCTTTTTAAATTTTATCTAAGTACAAATTAATATAACAAATGCATATTAAAACATCCATAGAGTTGTACGCTATCCTTCTATACAAGTGAATTATTTCGTGAGACAAAGTTAAAAGGATATATTAAAATTTTACGTACACGGGCATAGAAAAACCGCAATAAAGTGGAAAGCAGGCCGTACTTGCTGCACGTATTTTGTTCAGTTGACCTTTCAAAATTGGCACATTATTTCTATATCGTCCTCAATATGTGTCCTTGATATTCCAGGGTTATACTCCACTTCATGTTGCTACCATGGCTGGAAAAGATAGCGTCATCAAGATATTAATTGATGAATATCGTAAGTCGTGTAATACTTCCACACATGGTAGATGATCTTTCACCATCTAAACATTTGTGTTTGTGAAGCTATTGAAAGATCCTAATGTTTTTGTGTGCTTTTGTAGTGTGTCTATTTAACAATTAGATTACGAGCTTGAAATTTCGGGCTTCGCCCTCATCAGCTATCACCTCATGGAAATTGAGAGCGACTTAGCATAGGATCTTTGAATACCTGGAACGACTTAAACAGAATTCGACGTTTCTATGCTAATTTCCCGACGAAATACTAAACATTTTTCACTGAACATTCTTCACTGAACATTCTTCTGTATATTGCATGAAAGGACCGAAATGTTCTTTTGTTCTTTACAGACGCTGACATTCATATTCGTGATCACAGCGGAAAAACACCCAAAGATCATCTGAAGAAAAGTACATCAGAACCGATAAAACGTAAGTATATTTTCTGCTGCTTGTGAGACAGTGATTACAGCGACATTTACGTTTGTAAGGCTTGACTCCTGCAGCAAAACAGTCGAATGATCGCTTTTGTTTTTCTTACAGAGAAACTGAGAGAAGAAAAACCAGCAATATGTACGTGACTAGAGCTTTTATTAGATTATTATTGATTCTTAACTAAACCAGTACTAATTGCAATGATTATCTATAACCAATAATCAACGAAGTGATATGTAACGATTCCAGTGATCAGTAATGTTATCCTAACGATTCCAAATCCTAATTAACCTAGCAAATTTGATAACGCGGAGGAAATTTAATCATTCCAACAATTCATCGATGCCAATCAATCGACGTGATTTTACAATGATTCCAATAAATCAGCGACGTGATTTTTATGATCTCAATTCATCTACGACGTGATTTTATTGATTCCAATCGATCAATGAGGTATTTAATTTGATCCTGATTGACAGACGAATGATGGCTCGTGGATCCATAGTGTGGTCCTAAATTTGAAATTTTGCATTCTTCCTGGTAGTGATCGAGGACATGACAAAGAAATCTCGCACACTAATCCCTTCAGGTAAGAAAAAAGGAAAGATATTTGGTAATATTCTGAGCAGGAAGCATCACAATGTTTTGCATCATTTAAACGTCGATGGCGAAGTCCCGAGTAAGCTCCGACGAAGTTGCAGTGAAGGTTCGACTGATGACTGTGATGATGTGGTTGACGTGATTGAGCCCGAGGAAGACAGCGATGAAGAAATGTTTCTGCTACAAACAGTGGAGTCTTGTGAAGAAACCGCGGACGATTGCCAAAATTTGTCTGATTATTCTGGAAGAAACAAGGAACAGTTTGAAAAGGATTCCGTAAGCGTGTAACAGTTAGGGTTTCCGCAATCAAGGAAATTTCCATGTCTGTGCTGTGGAGATGTCAATATTAACAATATAGATTACACATTTTTTCAAAATATCTTCGTCTTTCTCCACGTTGCAAATCCCATCTCGTGTGCAGCTGACTGCAGAGTTTTTGCTGTGACAAATAAGATTGAAGAATATTTGCGAGGAATTGGAAAAAATGCAGTAATTAATATATACAATAAATATGTGTAATGAATATATGGTAATGTATAGTAAAGATAGTTTAATACTTGCATGTGTATTTCAATTAATGTCAAAAACAGTGACTGTATTATAGCATAATAAGCTTTTACAACAAATTGTTACAGTGCAGTGTTCGATGAACATTCAGAGATGTCCCACGTCAGAATTTTAGTAAATACGCAATTGCATAAATCTGTTTTTGAAAACCTTGCTCAGCTAAAACGACAACATCTCCCTAAAACGCTGACTTCAGAAATATCTCCAACGTCGCATTTACGACGGTGAATAAGCTTAATTTAACATCGCTGCTGAGACTGACAACGGAAGTACATAATTCTCATAACTCACATCGCTTCAGCTGTCTTAAAGTCCAACTAAAAGACCAAAAGCATTTGTTTCACTGCGGAAAATGCTAATTACGTCGTGGATCTTAACGGCAGCTTTCTGCTGAGCAGAAGTTACTCCTGCTTTTTAGCTCAGCCAGATAGCTTTCCTGTGCGGTTGGATTTTACTGAGTTTTAAGCCTCACAGCCTTTTCTCCAAAATGTTTGATACCCGAAGCACAGAACTCAGTAAAATCCATCCGCACGCGTCGAGCCATCGGCTGATCTAACATTTACGAGTAACATACTGAGCCGAAGCCCTTTTGTGCGGCAGGCATTAAACTCTTCGTTATCTTTGTAATATCTTACATATACAATCCGATGGCGCTCAAGTCTTTCTTTTCAAATTTGCTTATATTCGTCAATTTTTTTGTTTAAGATTCCAGTGGCTTCAGTAGATACATGGAACAGAAAGATTCTTCGAAACTTAAACCCAAGCTGAAAGGGGTATGTTCACTATTCTTAGATTTTTTATGTGTTCGACCTTGTTTCAACTAGGCATGCGCGAAAATCCATCGAAAATACGAGAAGCTCGTTTGAACAATGTCTAGACGACTGTGAATTTTTTCTTTGAAATTAACAGTTTCACAGCCTTGATGCTGTCAATGTGGGTCAAGACATTTGATGTTTTTTAAATGGTCGTTTTTGCAATACTTTAATTTGAAACAATACATGGTTAGAAATGATAACGGAATGAAAAGCGAGTTTTGTACAAAGAATGCTCAAAGAAAACGACAGAATTGATAACACACATCACCGTACATGCCATAGATTTGACTTTATAGAAGCATGTATATAACGCGTGCTCTGATTGGCCGAAAGCCGTGTTTGGGTCAGACCATCCAAACACAGAAATCAAAACTGCTTTCGCGGGATTTTTTTAAAAACATGGCCGAATGTTGTTATTTTATAAAACAATTACTTTATGGTTTCCGTGTTTGGATGGCCTGATCCAAACACGCGGGAAAGTTGCTCGCGCGCTTTTCCTAACTCTCGCAACTTTCCCGCGTGTTTGGATCAGGCCATCCAAACACGGAAACCATAAAGTAATTGTATAATATAAAACAGAATTAATTCATATGTGCTGTGTACACGTAGGGTGCTTCGTTCCGGCTCTTCAGGAGACCAAATAAGTTACGAAAATCAGATCGTCCTGTAATTGAACATTGGGACAGTTCTAGACAAGAAAGGTGGGGTACTTGTTTAAAATATATTTTAGTATTCTTCGTTTTGTACGGCCTTTGAAGCCAACAGCACTTGAACAGTTGATTGTTGGCATGGTAACTATGATGTGTTTAGCATGTCTCCGTCTGGGACCAGTTGCACGAAAGATATAGTTAGCGCTATCCACTGCATGGATAGTGATTTTTCAACGTCCGCAAAAAGGCATAAAAAACAATGACACCAGGGATAGTAAATTCACAAGAGATAAAACATGACTTTTACTCGAAAATGCTTAAGTTTAATATAAGTTTTATCAGTTCTTGAAGATGTTTAAAAAGTTTTAAAGAATCACGTTTCTGTGGATAGCGCCATTCTCTTCGCTATTCCGATTTCTGATCACACAATCATGTCCCAACCATAATGAGCTAGTTAATACATTCAAAACGCTCTTGACAAATGTTGCTGAAACCCTTAGTCTATTCATAACCTAGTAACAAAGCTTAAAATAAAGAACAAGAATTATTATTTAATTAATAAGTTAAAGTCAGTGATATCATAAAATTATTAACCTCGAGTTTTGTTTTATAATAAGTCTACCATATAAACTTAATCCACAAGAAAGGTAAATGATAAAATAAAATTTTAAACGGAGATAAAATAAACGTTTAATTATTTCAGTTTATCAGACATTGAAGAGTACACTACTACCTTAGACGAACCTGAACTTAAACCAAAATTAAGAGCAACTAAAAGCCTTGATGCAGACTACCTACTAACAGTACGTGACGACACTAGTATACTACTTACTAACCGTAACACTAGCACGAAATTTATAGCATTATCCAAGTATAAACACCGTGGGCCAGTTGTTCATGACCTGCGTTGAGACTTAACTCACTGTTGTAGTGTGTGTATCTCATTATCTCTCTTTCTTTTAAAACTTGAGAAAAAACTTCGGTCAAATCAAAACTTAAGTTTTAAACACTGTTGAAACTTTTTCGTTTGTCAATTTCATGCACGTTTGAGGTGAGTCTTATCACGTAACAAATAATGGTCAACCTTGTAAAGACAGCAAATTCCGAAAAAAGATCAGATTAGTTACAGATCTGTCTGATGATGACTTTGAAATAAAGTCGAAAATTTACCGTTTCAACCTGCGTCTTGTTTTGTAAAGACAGAGTGCTGAAAGAGTGGGGGGGGGGTATTAAGTTATGGTTGATAATGTGTGCGTGGGGGGGGGCACTAAGCACTAAGTACGTGAGGGCTGGGGAAGCAGTCATTTGTGGACGTGAGAGTGGTGGTTAGAGTGGAAGTGATTGGTTTGCTGGTTGAATAGATGGTGGCCCTCGGCCGTCCCTTACATCAGAAATCGTGTCTGTGATAATATTAATCCTTTCAAGCATCTACTTTCTGAGTTACATATTGAAGTATTCCTTTGTTCATTTAGACTGGAGTCGACTCTTGAAAGTGACGAAAAAGAACTCTACAAAATGCAACGTACAAATTCGGGCAGTTTATTCCCGACATCCTTTTACGCTGGTAAACGGCCAAGCCAGTCAGAGGAATCAAACGAGAAACCCGACTCCACTGATGGTGCTGAGGAGGTCGATCCAAACTCCGAAGATGCACGTCAAAGACTTTTAAGCCGAAGTTATCCTGAAAATGAATTTCGAAATCTTGCTCGAATCTCTGAGAGCGATCCCCAAGATGAACACACATCTCCCGCAGTATCCCTATCGAACCCCTCAGGTAAAAAAGAGCGCCGCGCATCGGGTGGTGATAATATCTTTGAAGGCGAATCGATAAAGCGCAGATCATTCTCGGACAATAACCTAAAGAAACATGCATCTTCCCAAGACGAACTTGCAACACGATTAAAAATGGACGAATCCACAGCCAGAAAAGACGAACCTTTGTCAGTCTCTGCCAACGACCTAACAAGAGGAAGTGAAGATTCATTGAGAGTGAAAGTTGATTCAAGTCCAGAGAAAGTAACATTCGATCCTTTTCAGGGCGAAGAACTCGCTACATTCATGACTGTACCGAGCAAGGGGCCACGTCAAGACAATGGCAAGACAGTAAAGATGGAAAAGATGAATGGAAATGTGCCAGGAGTAAAGACGTTTGGAAAGGGAATGAAAGATGTCGAGGAAACGGAAACGAAAGGGGGAAAACAACAACAACAACAACAGCAACAACAACAACAACAACAACAACAACAACAACAACAGCAGCAACAACAACAACAACAACAACAACAACAACAACAACAACAACAACAACAACAACAACAACAACAACAACAACAACAACAACAACAACAACAACAACAGAAAGCAGAAGAAAGACAAATTCAAATGCAGCAAAACAAAGAACAACACAGTCAATATGTGGAAACACAACCTTACCGCCACGATAAGGAAATTTCAAAATTTAACAATAATTATAAACAAGTAAGTGAAATGTTGACCTCGGAAGAACAGGGGGAGCAAGAAGAACCGACGAGTCCTGTGAGACCGCCGAGGAAAAAGGATAAAAAATTGAAGAAATCTCTCTCTGTCGATAATGGTAAAGAAAATACATGCGAAACCACATCGACTGCTCCAAAACAAGATGTGGATGGGATTTCGTCCAGTCATGCAACGGATGAACGCAAAGTCTTCGAGACCAGTACCGCAGATTATGAGAAAAATACTAAAGTTAGTGCTCCAACAAGCGAGTTGAATTCTCGTTCAGGCCACAAAGGCATTGGGCCATATTTAACACAGCGAAGTAAATCTTCAGGTTCATTAAACGACTATCTTCGACAAAGAGGAGAGTTTAATGCAGATTCCGACTTCGCAAACCGAAATATTAAAAGTTTTCTACATCAGCGAGATGATATCGATCAAGATTATTCCCCAGTGCGTAAGGAACAGAACGACAGAAGGCGAAAATCAGACGGCTTTGCAATTTCTAAGGCTTACAGCGAAGACGATATGTTCGAACAATACTCTACCTCAAGCACAAGAAGGAAATCTTATGGTTTCTCTATGGGTGTCCGGGAAAAGATGAGATATGAAGAATTTAAGGACCCAACTACATATTACACTAGACCCAAGTCCGAGGGCTTTACAGACCAACGAAAGAGTGAAGGATTTAAAGATGAGTTGTATCGTACGGGCCAGAAAGAAGTATCTTTAGATCATCCCAGTAGAAGCTCCCATAAGGAAGTCATGAAGCCAGATTCGGAATTTGTAAGGCAGAAGTCGGAGGGCTTAGAAAACCAGCAAATGCCTGGGAGGTTCGAAGATCAGCGAAGGTCAGATAGTTGGGCTGGCCAAAAGGAAATATCTCTGGATCACCCCAGGAGGAGGACCATGCATAGCCTACCTTCTCGTGGCAACCAAAGCGGGCATGTTTTACCAGAAGTTTTACTGGACACCTCGCGACGTCGAAACAGTGCGGGAAACGCGAGGAAACCTCAAGATGACCTGGCTTCTGGTAATCAGGTGGAGAAACGGGTCCCCCCTCCCTACCGCCCTCCTCCCCCAGGGTTGCTTAAAGACAGTACAACGCAACGGAATTCTTATTCAAACCAAGAAAATCGTCACCCACCAGCAAAACCAAATTACATGCCACCTCCCCCACCCGTTGCTAAAGAACCACCACCTTATCGAAAAGCCCAAGATTTTGCCCCTGGGTATCCTAACTCACGAGCTGACTATCCCGACCTCGCACCACCATCAAGATCAAGTGAACTGCCGTATCATCCTTCAGATGATTTATCAAAGAATACCCTTTCTGCGTCTCTTCCTGGTTACCCTCCTCCTCCCAGTGACGTTACTCCCATAGCCCCACCCCGTAAACATCGAATGTCTGCATCCTCGGACGAACCAGCGTACCCTCCTACTGAGCTTTCACCTACAGCTTCACCTCGTAAACACCAAAGCTCCATCCTAGAAGCTGTAGCTTGCCCACCAAAGGACATCTCACCCTCTGTCCCTCCGCAAAAACACCGTGCTTCCATACCCGGTTCATCAGAAGATTACTCCTATCCTGAAATCTCACCCACCGCTCCTCCCCGCCGCAAACATAGAAGTTCTGTTTCCAGTGAAGATCCACCCCCAAGGCCAAGCTACCCGCCTCCATCTGTACCATTAAATGTAACGCCCCCTCGCACTAGTGGTGGGCAGGAATATACCTTTGAACAAACACCTCGATCCAATTACCCATCGCATTCTCAACCATCAAACTTTCCACCCCCTCGCCCCAATATGCAAGGTGGTGAAGACTATACCCTAGACTCCACTCGCCATGAGGTGCCTCTTGTCGAGCCGGATGATACTGAGGTGATACCAGCTAGGAGATACACAGAATACAATACAGAGTCCAGTTACTATCAAGGTTCCGAGCCGAACAACTACTACCCACCGACGCAAAGTGATTTTGAAAGGCAGTCCAGTAATTACAGGCGGTCAGACCCTTACGACTATAACAAACCACAACACGGTAACTTTAAACAACAGTCCAGTAATTATCGCCGATCAGAAGGCAATGAATACAACATATCAGAATCCAGCTACCCTCAATCGTCTAGTCTCCAGTATCCACCAGATTCCGCTCGCAATTACTCATCAGAGTTCAGTTCTAACATCGAACCTACTCCAGCCCGCGATCACTTAGATAGTTATGAAAGTCGGCCAATACGTCCTAGGTCAGCGGTTGATACCACAACTCGTGACCACTCGCCACCTGATGAAATTGTTGTCGCTAGGAGTGTGACGTCAGAACCCGAACGTTATTCAAATTATCCCGACGAATTCCGGACCGACAGACGAGAAGCTACCGATTATATTCCGATGCGAACACTGCCAGAGATGAACAAAGGTGGGTATAATGGCGACGGTTGGGATGGTACTTTCGCCCAACCAAGCTATGAGAATGAGTTTGACCCTGTTACAAGACCAAAATATGAAGGTTATACCGAAACAAACAGTGTGTTATTGCCTAAATATGAGGGATACGAGAAAAGCGATATCTCTAGGCCGGAACCAAGTACGTCTGATCATGAACTAAACTTTGTCGAGCCTGAATTTATTGTCGCAAAACAAATGACTTCACATGAAGCGGTTCCTGATGACCGGCTGGTCGTCAGAAATAGTCGAGAAGATATGGATTCCCTTCCAGGCGCTTTACAACAGGACATGAAACATAAGTGGGTCTCGAATACGTCTGATGGTTCCAGTGACAGTAACGACAGCAGAAACAAGTACAGAATGACTTCTATGATTTGATACGCTTAGGGAATTGTGTTATTGAGCATTTATATCAGAGTTGCAAAAAAGCCACGGGTATGCGGGTATCACCCGTGAGGAAGGTTTGCAAAATGGGCAGTGAGGAAGGTTTCACGTCAACACACATAATGAATCCTAAACACTGACATAACAAAAAAAATAATAGATGATGATCTATTCCAGAAAATCATGCCTTCTTTCTGAAAAAAATATTCATTCTGATCTTCAGTTTAGAAAGCTAGACTTTGCAAAATTTTGAGAAAGGTTTGCAAACTTTGAAAATTTTGCTCGGAGGAAGGTTGATCGCTTTTGCAACTCTGATTTATATGTATAGTTTATCCACCATTTGACGTTCTGGGGCCGGATGGTAATTTTTTGAATTGACGTATTAAAACTATAAAAAAACAGTGACGCTAAAGATATTGAACTCGCCAGTGTTAAAAAGTGACTTTAACTCGAAAATGCTGAACTTTAAAGTGCCTATAAAACGAAAATTTGTCAAGTACATTTTTTTGGTTGCATTCAAAAGATCTCTTAAAATCACAATATAACTTCTTTTCTAGAATGCTTGGAACTCCGTTCCTTATCGAGATATTCTGCATTCTTGGACATGCAAATAATACAACGTGTGACATCACACTGCTTAATGACTTTTGGAAAGCTTCATTTAATTCAAAGTAGTCGAAATGTTGCACATAAATACGGAGGCCTAGTGATTAATCACAACTTACGCACATACAAGTGCTGTTTCCGTTATTTTCTATTATTATATGCCACAAAATAAGCAATCTCGTTGACACTCATTATGCAGTGTGATGTCACACGTTGTATTATTGGCATATCCAATAAAGTTAAATATCGGGGCAGAAAGAATTCAGTTACAAAAATTTTACCAAAGAAGTTATGTGAATTTAAGTTATTTTTCCAATGCAATAAAAAAAAATACTTGACAAAATTTCCTTTCATAGGCACTTTAATATGAGTTTTACCAGTTACTAAACATATTTGCAAACTTTTCAAAAGATCATTATCTGTTGGAGACCGCTGTTCACCTTTCGTACAACCGACCCCAACATTTCAGAAATAGAACGAGCGGAAAAACTTCTAAACTCGCTCACTTTTACTTGCCTTGGGTAAGCGGACCATAAGCTTTACATTTTGTTGTGTAGTCGTAGTGTGTAGGTCTGAGTAGTATTTAATGTCAATATTTAAAGTGATCCGCGTGGGCCTGCCTGTTTTTAAGTTGGTTTTTTTTAAGTAGAAAAAGTAAATATTATATTTTTGATAACCAGAACTCCATTTGTATATTGTAGAACATTTTCACGCAGGTTCAAACTGAGTAAAAATGAAACAATTTTGTTTTGTTTCTGTTCTGTCAAATAAGTTAGACGGAAGGATATAGTTAAAAAAAATAGGAAACTAATTATGAGTGGCTCTCAACAAACGTGACGTCAAATGCACCAAATATAATTGATGTTTATCTTTCCCATATGTCGGCGACCATCTGGTTTGGGCGTACGGACAAGGGGGGGGGGGGGGGAGGGTGACACCCCAACTTGGCTCCTACTTTCCACACCTCGTCGGTAGAAATGCAGTCTACAACATTTCCTCAGTAGTTGAAACTTGAAACTGAAGTTATGTAAACGGTTGGCTTCTAAATTGTGTTACTCACTTGTTCGTGGGTATATTTACTGGCCTTGTTTACATCTGTTATTTTAATTTTTGACTGACTTACATTTCTTAAAGGGTTACTTTAGTGCTAGACCATTCTATCGCGGGCCTTTTTTACAGCTTACGTTCTGTTTTATTTTGTCTAAAACTAAAAATAATGGCAAAAAAAGCTTGTTTGCTTCAATACCAGCAAAAATCATGAGAGATTCGTAAAAGATTGCTCTGTTGTACAACGGATTGTAAAATTGTTTTATCGTGATGTCCTAGACAAAATGGTCGCCAAATTGTGCCCACACTGCCGTAATGACAAGCTTTTCTTTGGAACCAACTCAATTAATTGAAGAGCTTTGTGTGCGTTTAACTAATCTTTTCTATCTTGTACAGGTAGAGGCCATTTAACGTCTGCCCCACACATTTTTGCATTGTAGCTGACTACTGCAGATTTAAATTAAAAGACTTTATTAAAAGTCACTTATTGTGCTTTTCTATACAAAATTATATTATGCGCATAAACTTCGCCCGTGAACAAATGTTAGAACACACACATCATAATAAGAATATGGTTGTAATCCGATGACGTGCTCTCCATCAGGTTTTGTTTAAAAAATCTCGTGACCGTGGGTTGCTTGAAAGCCACTTACTAAATAAAACAGGAGATAAATGAAATTACGGACAGCTTAGTTCAACACCGGATGTTATATTTCAAACTTTACTGTAACACGAGTTCTAATTTAAGAAGCCACCCCTCTGTCCCCACACAAATACCCACACTGGATGATAATGAAGACAGGCGTATGACACGCATTTACCATAGGCTACGAAGCATGTTTTCACACATGCTCGCTTAACAAGAGCTGTCTATATATGGTTTCGACTGGGTGTATTGTTTGCTTTAAGATAGTGGTGAGGCCATGCATAGCCGTATCCATAAATGTTTCCATTTCACATGTATTCTGGGAAAATCATGTACTTATAAAGGGAGTTATGATTAATTGTTCTCTCTTATGCTTGACATTCGACAGACTTCAATTTGCTTAATTTTTGAAACGATTTCCGACCGCAATGCATTCTGTAGTAAAATGTATTTCCGCCTTTTTTTCATTGCGGTCAGTAGACGTTAGAAGTCTTTACGTCACGCCAGAGTTAAACAATGAAATGCAATACAATGTGGGAAATATGTGGGGGGAAATTACCTGCAATGAAAACGGCGAATAAATAAGCACTTCTAAGGTCTATTGGAGGAGGGTCATGCATATTTTACTCTCCAATTCAACTCACCCCACTTGCTAAATTCGATATACAATGATTACATTTGCGAGCTCCCTTGAATTCTGTGATAAACGAAATTGAGTGGGCACTCGTTTAGCACTTTCATCTATAATTGCGTAGGACAGAGCGAAAAGATGACCGCATGATTTAATTCACACCTCAAATTAAAATATGGAAAAGAGATGACATTAAATGAATAGAAAGCTTAACTGAACCTTGTTAACTGTACTTTATCAGGAGTTGAAGAGTTTTGCTGACAAGGTCGGCTTTGAAATACACTGTCGTTTGTTTTTTTTCCTCTTTTAGCGATAACGCCTCCCACTTTTGTAAAATAAAAGGCTAAAATATTAACGCTTTATCTCTATATATCCGTCGTTTGTGCTAACGACGTTTAGCATAAATAATTAATTTGCCGTAAAATCTATCTCTCAAACTAGTGCTTGCAGATTTTGTTTCTTTCGTTAAACTAAACTGGCAAACTAAACTGAGCTGGATTTCTTTATGAAATTTGATGAAAAAAAAACTTGCAAAGGGAAACCTTGCAAACAATGTACACATAGACAATTTGTCTGCGAAAATTTGAAATTATATATTTTATTCATAATTTGAAGTGTATTATTACAAGGCCAGCCGGTGCAAAGATTAAATAGAACTTAGGACTGATGTATTAAAACAACGTGTACTTGAAGGCTTCAGAACACTGCCCACTGGGTTCGAACGTAAAAATGGTTCGGAGTCCTTTTCTGAAAAAAAGTGAACGGTTTTATTTCTATCTTCTGAGGACATGAAGTTTGAAGTCGTTCTAATTTAAGGGTATGTGACGTATTCGGGTGTCAGACCAGCTGCTCGCGAATGCTGAAATGGATTAAAATTAGATCGCGGGGAAACGAAATGACAAGCACAAATTTGCGTGGGTATTTAAGTACAGTTTATATAAAGAGGTGAAGCGCTTTGGGCAGGTTAAGATAGTTTTAACATGGCTTCAGAGACACTAGGCTTCGCACGACCTCTCACTATTGCAGTTTTTGGAGATAAGAAAGTTGGCAAAACGGCCCTCATACGCCGCTTCGTCGGCCAGAGCTTCTCAAGACAACACAACCCCACCGTCGAAGACTATTACGAAGAGGACATTATCCGAGGGACACACAGATGTAGGCAACTGAAGATTTTGGACACAACAGGATCGTACGATTTCCCTGTGATGCGTCAGATTGCGATTTCAAAGTCGGAAGCGTTCATTCTCGTGTATTCCTTAGACGATTCGAAATCCTTCGAGAAAGTTAAATGGCATCGTCAGGAAATTTTGAAGTACAAAAAACAGACGAAAGTTCCGATATTGGTCGTGTGTAATAAAACTGATCTAACGGACACCGCAAACTTGGAAACACTAATGACGAACTCGAATAACTTGGAGGCTTTGCCGATTTTTGATGAACTTCGTGCGCAGAAGAAAATTGTCGACGAGTGGGACTGTAAATTGATGTTTACATCGGCCAAAGTTCGCTGGAACGTTAATAAGGTTTTTTATGAACTAGTTGATATTGAAGAAGAAAGGAACAATCGGTCAAGTGACGGGACGACGGATCAGCGTCGTCGCTCAAGCTTGTGGTTGCAGATCGTTTGTCCGTCCTATCGCTCGCAGCGGCCAAAACACCTGGTCCGGACGAGGTCATTATCAGCGTAGGCAGCGCTTGCTTCGAAACATAGATTGAAACAATTTTACCATCTGTTCTTTATGAATTGTATAATATATTTAATAACGCTCGATAGTGTATAAATATTGAATGAACATTTAAATAAAGTATGTAAATGGACTTGCTTATTGTCTTTATCGCCGAGCTGGACGAATATTCGATGTTGATTGGGTCGGGCTAACGCATCTGACAACAAAGGTTGAAGAAAGAATTCCGGGAAAAACGGACAATATTAAGAATATTTCCATTTTTCTTAATTTCTAATCCAATTACTCCCAATATTCGGGCACTCGCTCGTCCGAAAATCGGTTCCAGAGCCTATTTCTTGTGTTTGCATGTAATCGAAATATTAAGGTACTTGAGTTTATTTTTGCGATAAGTCAAATGGAGCCTTTGACCGCACGAGGCACCGCTTTCAATCGCCTTCACTATCTTCACATTTTCCCATTAGAAACCTCTATCATAAAGTATAAGTCAGATCTTTTTAAAAAAACTAATTGTCCTTTCGATAAGCCGACGACATGATCCACACTCTTGAATTAAAACGCTGTTTTTACCTGGTGTAAAGGAGGCTTCTCGAAAATAGGAATAAAAGAATTGCCCATGCAGTGTAAAGTCCGCCTTGTGTATGTTTAAATGTCAAATGGAGAAAGCCAGTTTCGCACAAAAAATACCCGATGAAGCATGAGCTTAGTTCAATAACAACAAACGCCAAATAATACACAGCCATTACTGCAAGGAGTTGAGGATCGTTTTCAAAACGTGCGACAATGCATAAAAAATGATCACTTCAATGAGGGTGTCCCAAGGGGGGTTATGACTTCCCATGTTCCCTTCAAAAGTTTTGCTCTCTTGCTATCTTGCAAAATTTAAACATGTTCCCTTGTTCACCAATATTTCGTGTTCCCCGATTATTTTTTTGCCTTGTTCCCGTATTCCCATTGTAAAATTTACATGAATCCCCCCCTGGATGGAGACCCTCATCAATGCCGGGGGAAATATCTGCTCAATTCTAGAAATTAGCTCAGATGACAATTAGATAACAATATAAAATCAACACATTAACAGTACCGTAAAGAAACAATGGAAGACTAGCTACTTTCTCCCTCAATTGAGAAAGTCGAAGGTGGTGACACTCTATATCTTTAGTTTTTGACGTATTTCACATTCTGAAACGAGCGCAACAAATTGTCTACCGTTTCGTAACGACCAGATCCCAGACCTCCTCAGACTCGTGGACTTAACGACTGAAGCTATGTACGTGACGGTTTCTTTGGTAAGGTAATTAGCTAATCCACAAGATCAACTTTTTAATCTGCTTCCTGATAATACGCAGACAATGAATTCATGGAAAATACAAGACATTTTACTAACTCTGTGAGTGCAATACGGACCATTTTGTGATAGTTCACTTTAATTTATCCAGTTGCCAAGCGATAAAGTGAATTATATATTGCTATATTGTCCTAAAATTAGTTCATGAAACCTAGATCATATAAAGTGACGGTTATTTTGTTTTATGGCTTTATGTTCATTTGCCTTCTGAACATTCTATCACTTAGACAGGTTCAGATTTTGCTTCCTATATACCTCTAGCGCTGCCGTAGCCTATCTTTCAGCCAATCAGATGCGTCGTACCTACCTGATTAACCAATCAAATTGTTTAAAAATCGTGAAAAGGCAGTGGTAGTGGTGGAGGAATCCAAATCTGAACCTCTCTCTTTTCTGCTTGAAGCAAGTAAAAAAACCACTGGAACAATTTAGATGCTCCAAAAATACATAATTTGGTGACACAATGCTGTTTTAATGTTTCACAGGAAAAATAATGAAAATGAGATTGAAAATGAGTAAACTATAAACATAAAATTACACAAAATATCAATAAAGAATATGAATGTTTTTGTGGAAAAGTTTATCCAAGGAAAGCTGAATGAATAGACTTTTAACCGCGATTTAGTATAGCAGTACCCTGCCTTAATCTCCGCTTTTTTGGGGGGATACATGTGCTAGGAATTTCCCCACTATCAGAGCAATCTAAATGTAATTTCCTGAATGTTGAATAGCTCACTAGACTCAGGTACAGTTTAGCTTTTCCTAAACCAAACAGAGAAATTCTGCCAGGTCATCGTGAGATCATTTGAACCTCCTTTATACGTAAAAAAAACCAAGAAAACAAGATTTAAAGATAACGCCCCATATAAATAAATCAATAATCGGTTCTTCATCGGTCAGTTGTTCACAGCGGGCACGCGCTTTCCGTGGATTAAAGTTAGACTGCTTTTGTTTCTGTATTTCCAAACGTGTGTTTATTTCAAAACTTCACCAGAAAACAAAACTATCTACTATTAATACTAATTAAATGTTCCACAGGAAAAATCATGAAAATGAGATTGAAAATGATTTTATGCTAACATAAAATCACAAAAAATATCAATAAAGAATATGAATGTTTTTTTGATTGAGATTAAATATGGGCTTTGCACTCACGACATTTTATTTCTTAATACATGTGTTTATAGTAGCTGTCTAGCTCAAAGACAAAATTTACCACACGCTGGCCCAAACACAATTCTTACTGTATATAAGGTCAACAAACCCTGAATTACCCTAAAAGGGATGAAAAAAATAAGAGGACTGTTCTGCTTCCAGACATATAATCCAGATTAGCATTTTGAATTGTGAACATGCTGACGTATACGTACAATTAAAACTCATATCAATTTTAAAAATTTCCAATCGTGACCAGTTAATGTACCATGACTTTTAATCTCCGCCTTTTTTAGGATACATGTGCTAGGAATTTCCCCATTATCAGAGCAATCTAAATGCAATTTCCTGATTGTTGAATCGCCCACTAGACCCAGGTACGGCTTAGCTTTTCCTAAACCAGACAGAGAAATTCCGCTTGGTCATCGTGAGATCATCTGAGCCTCTTTTTTACGTCAAAAAGAAAACAAGATTGAAAGATAAGTTACATAACGACTTAGAAATAAAGTTGGAGCCATTTTTGGGATTATGGCTGACTTAGTTGTTTATACCATAAACGCTTTTTCATTCCTACTAATGATGAATAACGGTAAATAGATTTCGTATATGTCTCGTGATATCAGGAACGTTCCGGGATCCGGACATATTTTGCACTTGTGTTTCAAAGACAGTTAGTAACAAACTAGTAATTGTGTAGGCGCTAGCTTAGAAAATTAAATGGCTGCCAATTGTACAAAAATCTTTTTGGCCATGATTTGTTCCTGTCAGAGTAAGTATGCAATGACGTAACGTGCGCTGGGATGCCTGTGGAGTAAGTCTACCTTTCCTCCAAGACCTTTTATGTGTTTGAAAAATAATTTGAGCAGTTTCGATTGTGTTCCTTAATCGTGCAAGCAGTATGTATACAGTGCTGTTGTTTGCACCGGTTTCCTCGTGTAAAATGTTCATAATATAAGTGTTAAATACACATGATTTGTCGTGGATGCGGAAGATCTTTTAGGTGCTTCCCAATGACTTTCGACCAGTGTACACTACTACACCATGTTTTTCACTGCTCGTCTTCAGTTGAATATGAAAGAAAATAATAAGCAAACATAAAATATTCCTTGATGGCATTTGGAAGTTTTAAACGACATTGAAGCGACGTTAAACGGGGCAACATTTAACAATTGTTTTTCTGAAACTTTCAACAACTCTTATAGTTTGGTTAACCGTAACAATAAAAGACAATGAACGACAGAAATTGGTTTTCTAGGGAACGGAATCACAAACAGTGTTGTTTCATAAGCTACAACTACAAAGCCTGACTATTTTAGCCTGGTATTTACCCATTTTAATCAACCCGTGCTTCAGTTTACATTGCGAATTTTTGTTGAAATTTGTCTCGTGTATGTAACATGGCACCTTTGTTGTAGTAATTTTGCCAAAATAATAATTGACAGCTTGCAAGTTCTTGTAAAAATATAACTAAAAGCATTGCTTAAGCGGCGTCTGTGTGCGATTCTGTACTTGTTTATTTTGACCACGAGTCGACTTAAGCTAATTAATTGCTCATCTTCGCCTAAGTTTACTCATGCAATTAAAAGAGGAGAAAGGAAAATAGCATGATGTCAGTTAACTCAATGTGCGAGTGCGCATTTCATCATTAAAAAATACCCAATAAATCAGTGAAACCTGCATGCCTTCCTTGCGTGATGCTGCGCACTGATGCAATCTTTAAGTTTTACTTGAAATTCAAGCTGTCCCATTTGGTCATGATTTATTTTTGCGCTGAATTACGCAGTCCTTAGTCTGAGGTATGCGTGATATGTCGCAAGAATGACAAATGTATCCCAAAGTGTGCCATTGTGCGAGTATTGTTGGACTCCTTAAGTTATGCTAATCAGCTGCATGCAAAGTTGACAAATTATTCGGTGCAATTATTTGAACAAGCGGACACAAGATGCATGGGAACAAAATCTTTCTTTTTCGCCTGCTTCCTGTGTGAATAAACACACGTGTACAAGTGGCCTTGTGGCGTAATCGTTGCTATAGCAGCGCGATTGACTGTATATAAGGATGCTTAATGTGACCCGTGAGACATTAGTGAGGTCAATCTCTCAAAGATAAGCGTCTATAATCTATAGTGTATAGCAAGAGTTTAAAGTCAAAGACGATTCGAAGTCATGACGAAACATTCACTGGACACTAACGTTTCTGTGATTAGAAGAATTGCAGTCCTTGGGGACGCGAAAACTGGAAAATCTAGCCTGATTTCAAGATTTTTAGGCCAACCTTTCGAAGAACTACATAACCCAACGGTCGAGGATTACCACGTTGGCAAATTTTACGTCGGGGAAACTTTATATCACATGGAATTAACCGACACGTCTGGCACCTTTGAGTTCCCGGCGATGGAGCGGCTGACGATGGAGAAGGCCGATTCTTTTATTTTTGTGTACTCGCTGGAAGATGAACTGAGCTTTGAACGAGTCAAGTCCCGTTTGAAAAAACTTAGTGAAATCAAGGATATTGGCCGACTTCCGATTATTGTCGTGTGTAACAAAGCGGATCTTGCAAATATTGTATCAATGCGGAATATGCAAATGCGTCTGGACAATGGCGATGCGCCGCTACAGTGCTTGCTGAACGCAGAGACATTCGAACAACAATCGACGGTCGTATCGAACGAACAACTGCTCTGCGCGCAACTGGAGTACGTTCGCGAACAGGGCTGTGAGTTTTTGCTAACGTCCGCGAAATTTCGTTGGAATGTGAACCGGATTTTTCAACGGTTGTTCGCCGCGGAACGTACGAAAACCGACGCGGAGCTGAAAAAGAGCGGATCGTCAAGGACAGCCTTCAAGTTTAAAATCAAACGCAAGAAAACTGCTTGGCGTGCAAAAAGTATTTAAAGTAGTTAAGATTTCAAGTTTTAGTTTTAATTTTAGTAAAACCTGGTCCTCGTTACGACGCAAAAAGTGTGCGACATAAGTTAGGGCTATCTGCAGCCTAGTTTTCCCTAGCGACATGAGCAGCATTGCAAAAGATAACTTTTCTTTAGAGGTTTACGAAGACAAAGCAGAAAGGATTTTCTTTTTGAATTTGCTTATATTTACGTAAACATATTTGAAATGCGTTTGCCCCAAGAGCTTTTAAAACTCATCTAGAGGGCTCACGCATATTTACCAAAATCAAATAAAGTGGTATAACAACTGTGTTGGTATATATAATACAATAGAGAATTAGTCATAGAAATAATTAACTCATCACTCAGTTAGGTTTACAAAGCGCTCTGAACTTTTAATGTATTTTTGCTCAGAACAAAAAATAGCTTTATTTTGATTCAAATTCAGATTTTCAGAACCGAGCAAAGAACAGAATTGCTTATATGCTCGTGGTCTTATGCTTGTGCTTATGTCGATGCTTATATCGCACACTTGGCTATATTTCTTTCTTTCTTTCTATGTTTTAGCTTGTGTTTGAGCTTATGTTGCTTGGCCCAGGCTTAACGCATGAAAGGATGATGTTAGACTCAGCTCATTCGTCGATGATGAACATTGAAATCTGATATTTTGTGCACTTTATGTTTATCATATAGCTACGTCAGGTTAGAACCCGACATCACATATATAGGAAGGCATCATCGCCAGCATAAGATCAAACATAAGCGAAGACAAGCTGAGAACAAACAAAGAAAAAACTGTGCAGTCTTGAGTCTGATCCATACTAGCGACATAAAGCTTGGCTCTTATTGGCGGTGACATAAAGCCAGCCACCCCGAGCCACATTGATAAGACCCAAGCGCAAGTGAAGAGAAAAGAACCAGCGAAGAAAACTGGTCATTTGGTCTTCTTCTAGAATCCGGCCACTACACGACAACATTTTCTTTGTTTTTGCGCATGGGCTTGTGCCACAGTGATGCGGGCCAGGTTCAGAGGCGTGATTTTCGTCATCTCTCGGTAGAGCACAAGTATATATGAAGAAAATTTTTACAAAATTATAATGTTTTATAAAGATACTATAATATGGCAGTCGAACTTTTAACAAACCATCATCATTAAGGACGCCTCCGCGTAACGGAACAAATTTTAAAAAATGAACCATGTTTGTGTTCAATTAAAAGACAGAATATGGCTTTAAAAATAATGAGCTCATTTCCTTTCCCGGGTTTGTGCCAGTTGACCTGTTTTTATCAACTGGGTTATTTCTGTGCTTTTCCGTGTTTCCTATACTGTGCAACATTTTGCGTGAATTGTGTCGTCATTACGTGACATTTCGATGCGATTTTCATCAGTTGTGACGTCTTTGTACATCTGTTACAAATGCTTCCGACATATCTACTTTAACTTCGTGTCGTATGAAATCTGCTCAGTGACAAAAATTTATATGAAATGAAGTATATATATATAAGATATTTATGTCGTTATGCATATCTATATAAACAATTGTATTGAGTTCTAAAAGATATTTAATTAAATTTTATTGTATATTATTTTCTATTTACAGTTAGATTAAAATTAATCAGTTCAATAAAAGAAATATGTAAAAGAATGACTGTGAAATTATTTCTTTTTAAACCAAACTGAGTCCTGTTTTACCTTTTAGGGGGTTTCACTTGTCGAGGACATATTTAAGCTATAGGAAGAATTCTTTAACAAATACTTCTGAAACATTTTCCGCCATTTTCGTATAATTAAAATTGTTTTAGCTGCTATATACCAACGAATCTGTATAGCCAGGAACATTTTGTGCATTTCTTCACTGATGCATGGCTAATACTGCCGCAAAAATCAGCCTCATGCCACATTCGTTTCAAGTCGATTTTAAGATTCTTCTGCCGTGATAACACAGGCATTAAATTTGTGTGAGGCTCAAAAGAGCTAGTTAACAATAAGAAATATCATATCAAAGGAGTTTTTGTACAAATGCTTATAATTTTTAGCCCTGTATCCTGTAGCAATTAGAATACTTTACGTACCTAGCAATCGCGCCTTAAAGCTTAATTTATCCTGTTCTAATTGTAAGGCGTGAGTAATGTGTGTTTCACTGTTTCACTCATCCTGTTTTCACGCATATTTTGGCTGCCTTGCTTGTGTCTTAATCCCATTCCCATTTTATGTTGGGTTTTGTTCCGATCAATCCCATTCCAGTGCATTGTATCCTATTTTCCCAGCCAAAAATAGGCAATTCCTAGCTCACAATTTAGCATTCCAAAGCCCTTGATTTTGTCTTTTCAATTTTCTTATAGTAAAGTGTTTAGTTTGATATAGAATGATTGTTATATATATTTATTCCAAGCAGAAAGGAGAAATGAAAAGGCACAAAATCGTAGCATCACAATTTCGACATTTCGTCGGGAAGTCAATTTTTTTACATTGTTTCAGGTAGCAAAATATCCTCTTTTTGTGTGCTTTCGATTGCACTACCAGCACTGGCAACGTTAGTTTCGAGATATAATCAACCCTTCGGACCGTTTTACCATTATTGACCAGACCACCTCTAAACCAAACACATGCATATATGGCTCACTTCTTCTTAAAGCTTCACGGTACAAGCATGGATGCGCAAAGACACGCCAACAATTTAAAGCCTTAATTTAAAGCAAGGTTTTCTTTCAGGCAAGAGTCAAAGACAATAGCGATTACATAATCAAAGCCACGTTGTCATCACAGCAAGATCTTTGCAAGAAGCAAATTCAACGTTGCCATAATTAATAACTGTTGTCTTTTTTGACTTTCCGTGGGCTTTTCTTGTTTCTTGTCGAGCTTTATACGCCATTTCGTTCAGTGTCCTTGATATAGGAGTCATATATTTATGACCTTGGGTTTAATTCCCAAACATTGAATGGCTTTCTTCAGCTCTTTCCCGTAATGAGATAAGACTGCAACAAGATGGCTACGTTGTCACACTGCAACCAGTTTGTGACTCACACCG
The DNA here is from genome assembly GCA_963855995.1 of Muricea muricata. Taxonomy (NCBI): domain Eukaryota; kingdom Metazoa; phylum Cnidaria; class Anthozoa; order Malacalcyonacea; family Plexauridae; genus Muricea; species Muricea muricata. The sequence continues at coordinate 1,586,740 of OY979722.1, forward strand.
AAACAACGACAGACATAAACAACATGTCACTCTATTGGTGTTCCTAGACCTTAGCGCTGCATTTGATACAGTAGATCATGACATATTGTTGCGGCGTCTTAAATATAAGTTTGGAATCTGTGATAATGCGCTTGCCTGGTTTAGATCATATCTAGTGAACAGATCTCAGCGTGTAGTCATAGAGAATGTAACGTCGAACAGTTTTGATATGAAGTATGGTGTGCCTCAATGGTCTTGTTTAGGCCCGCTTTTGTTTATCTTGTATACAAGTAAACTGTTCGATGTCATCCATCACCATTTACCCACTGCGCATTGTTTTGCCGATGATACAGAGTTATATCTTGCATTTAATCCAAGTAGCGATGCTGCTCAGGATGCTGCCATCACAGCTATGGAAAATTGCTTACGAGACATCCGGAATTGGATGATTACTGATAGATTGATGATAAATGATGAGAAAACCGAATTTATGTTGATTGGAACTAAAGCTCAGCTCGCCAAAGTAAAGAACATTACTCTGACTATTGGTGAATCTGTAATTTTACCATCTGAAGAACCTATTAGGAACTTAGGCGCCTGGTTCGATTGTACTTTTAACTGAATTACCATATCAATAAGATCTGTAGAAGCGCTTATTATCATCTGCATAATATAAGAATTCGTAAGTACCTCAGCAGAGAATCAACAGAGAAACTTATCCATGCTTTTGTCACCAGTCATTTAGATTAATGGGATGTAATGGGTTGTTGTATGGACTGCCCAATAATGCTATTGACAAATTACAACGTGTTCAAAATACTGCCGCAAGGATCCTCTACTGTGTACCTCGATTTAGCCATATTACTCCGTTGTTATACGAGTTACATTGGTTGCCAGTCAAATATCGAATTAAATATAAGATAATGACACTTACGTTCAAGGCAATTCATGGAACTGCCCCTAGTTATATAACTGAACTTATAACTTTTAAAACGAACTCTTCTTATAGCTTAAGATCAAATAATAAACTTCTTTTATGTCCGCCAAGTTTTAAGACATTGTCTACTCTAGGTGATAGAGCCTTTATAGCTGCTGCACCAAAACTATGGAATGTACTTTCATTAAATCTTAGGAGCATTTCTGATTTTAATGTATTTAAGCAGGATCTTAAGACATATCTTTTCAAACAGGCTTTTTATTAACTAGTTCCTAATTAATACTGTAACATTAGTCCTAAGTATTTTAATTGTCTTATCCATTGTTGTAACGCGCATTTGAAAACTGTATGTTGAATTTGCGCGATATAAATTAATAAATGTTATGTTGTTATGTTGTAGTATATTCTATAAGCCTTGCCGCAGAACGTGCGATTCAGTTTGTATCATGTAATAGTTCACATCTGATATAACGTATAAAATGCATGGTCATATGCCAGCTGCGAGCATCAACCTTTCTCGTTGATAGGAAACTATGGATCCTATTCCTAGGGATGACACTTACATAAAGATGGCTAACATTTACGGGAGAGTTTGAGACTCGCAGCTTGTATATAACCATGCATTTTACAGGTTGTATCACAAATAAACTGCAGGATAAACTAGATGCATGTCGTTGTCTTAAAACTAACCTATCTTCAAGAATACAGTTTATTATGTGTTTGTCTGTCGTTGTTTCGGCGTGAGTTGCAGTGTGACAACAAAGTGCCATCTTGTTGCAATGTTATCTCGTTACTTGAAAGAGCTGAAGACAGCCATTCAGTGTTTGGGAATTAAACCCAAGGCCATAAGCAAATGACTCCTATATCAAGGACACTGAACGCAATGGCATATAAAGCTCGATCAAGAAACAACAAAGGTCCACGGAAAGTCAAAAAAGACAACAGTTATAAATTATTAGCTTCTTGCAAAGACCTTGCTATAAAACATAGCTAAACAACTTAAAACATGACTACACGGCTTTGATTTAGTAAGCGTTGTCGTCTTTGACTCTTTCCTGAAAGAAAACACTTGCTTTAAAGGCTTTAAAGTGTTTGCGCATCTTTGCGCATCCATGCTTGTACCGTAAGCTTTGGAAAGAAGTCAGCTCTATATGATTGGCACAGTGTAGTGGTTTAGTCAGCTAAACCACTACACTGTAGTTTTACAGTGTAGTGGTTTAGTGGTGCCTTGAAGTCTTCTCGTCGTTATTTCTTGAGGAAGACAACTTGTCTTCTTGATCGAAGGGAAATAACGGCGAGAAGTCTTCAATGCACCAACCCTACAGGCCTGTCCCCAACAGTCAAGTACTGGAATTTGCTTAAATATTAGTTGAAACACTAGGGAAAAATAACGTTTGACTCCTTGGCCTTGCGGTACCTGCCCTAGTGTTTTCCTGCACTCCACGCCCAACCTTGACTTGAGTTTTGGGTGGATCGTCGACCGGTCTGTCCAACTGAGCGAGTGAAGAATTAAAATTTTCAACCAACACCTCAGTCGGATTTGACCGGTCCACGATCCACTCAAAACTCAAGTTAAACGATGAGGGCAAGTAGGAAGTTACCCTTACCTCTCGGCCACGGAGGGAAGGATGTTTGCCAATGAAGACTCGAACGTGTCTTTTCTTGTTCAGCAGCATGCAAATAAAAAAAAATACGGTAAAAACGCCCCTCACAAACCTTTTTTGGGCGAATTAACAAACTAAACTAGAAGTAAAGAAGTTGGAGAAAGACCTGAGTAAGAAATGAAGGCAAAAACACTCCGTTTGTGCAGTAAAAACGTATTTTCAGCTTCCTAAAAAGATAATTGAGCATTATACATACGGGTATTTGCTGGTGGACAAAGGTCGTCTGACGTCATTTGCTTATGGCACCGAAGAAGAAGCTTCGACTTTTATGTCTGCTCGAAGAACATTTTGAAAGCCTTCAAACTGCAGCAAGAAACGTTCCAAACGTATATTCATTCCACAGAAATACCAAAGAATCTGCAAGGGAAACATCGGGAGAAAATTGGAGCCAAAACGAAGAAGAAATGGAAAAAAAAATACGAAGCTAAATATGACTTTGTCGAAGCAAGGCAGAATCAAAATGGCGTCATTTTCTTCTCCAATCTAAAGATGCCACAAAAATCGCCCGAGCATAGTTGGACATTGATAACATTGGATTTTATTCAACATGTAAGTATTCCCTTACTATTCTATGCATATTTTAGTCATGAAAGTTGTCTTGTTTGACAAATATTCGGTCTGCCTACCAGGTTAAAATCTCAATTTCTCAAATTCATTAAAATTCAAATAAATTTACTGGTATATATGAATGAGTTTCTATTTTTTTCTATCAGGACCGTTCAAAATGGAACACCGACAACACGATTAAAGCAGAAGCCACAGCCAAAATGAACTTCCAAGAGGATTTAGTGGTAAGCAAACCAAATAGTACAATATACTTACTATCACTGCAAATTCTCTATAACAACCTCCGCCCCCAACGCCAGCGATTTGGGGGAAATTAATTAAGTCTTCAGTCCGTAAAGCTCTTTCCTTAACGTTCTTTTCATCATCAAAATTATTTTTTGTAATCCAAGTAATGAATCAACCCTTCTTTTTCAAATCCCCCCCCCCCTCCAGGAAGAGCAAACCCACCAGTCTATGGGGATTAATAGAGAGTTTATAGTGATGATTAATTATCATGTATCAAGTGCTGTATCAATAGTTTCTGTGTTGTTCTTTATAAACTTTATGATAACTTACTTTAATTTTTCCTTTCTTCTTTCTTTCTCTTTAAAACCTCTTCTCTCTTCATTGATACACTATACAAGAAACATGGAAACTCAGATTTGACACCACAGAATGCCTTCAAATTCCGCCATTTTGTGTTTCTTGGAGTTGCATATATGCCAGTTTAGTGCTCACACGTTCACGATTTCCACCTGACGTATTTCTTTCCACCAGAATATTATCAAACCACGAGGACTTTGTCCACGGGTTTAGTCATATTGGAGTTTTGTCCGTTGACTAAGCTCTGGGACCTGCCACACCTATAATAATTACATAGTCGTCTCTAATGCTTATTAAAGTAGTTTTCTTTGCTTATCTTGTAAACAGTTTTCTAAATATCGTAATTGCTTATTTTTTCAAAGGATGCCAAGTAAAATGTGAATACTATACACCAACTACCAACCAATAACACAGCAAGATGGAAAAGAATTGACATCGATCCAACAATTGAATCAATAGCCGTGTCCACCAAAAGTTGTCAAGATGCAAATGCTATCACAATGTACGGTTTGTCAAAGTCATTTACTATCAAATTTTCATTTAGTTTCCGATATTCTTAAATATATTGTAACATTAATTTTCTTCTTACATTTTATGATCGTTGACTGGATATGAATGAGATTGTTACCTGCTAGACCGGCGTGATGTTCTATGAAGAGAGAATGCTAACCAGATGAAACCAAAAGCAGCACGATGAAACGAGACCAACCGAAGCCAAGTCGATCCAAAGATAAAATGAAAGTAAGTTGATTTTATTTTGTCGTTTCCATTTTCTTTGTCGGTTCAGCATTCGTTTCAATAAAAATTAATATCTAGAACTAACGTTGCCACTGTTGGTAGTACAAGGGACATAGCAATATGAGACCTTACTCTACCTGAAACGACATAAACAGAATTCGACGTTCCGAGCTTAAGGTCCTTCGTGTGTATTTACCTCAGTAGTAAAGATAAGGTTAATAGACCTTAGAAGTGCTTACGTCACGCGGTTTTCAATGCATATAAATACAAGGTAATTTTCCCCCAAATATTTCCCACATTGCATTGCAATTCATTGTTTAACTCTGGCGTGACGTAAGGACTTCTAACGTCTATTACAAAATACAAGTTGATAACAAAATTTTCCCCAAAAATTAAATACGACTGTAAGCGATTCAAATCTCGCCATGTTTTACGTTGAAACATAGTAAATCTCAAGGAAAAACCCTATATGATTGGTACAATAAAAAAAGTCTTTTACCTATACATGACAGAGGCGTAACTTCGGGGGGGGGGGGGGGAAGGGAAGGGAGGGTTGGAGTAAATTGACGTTCAAGTACCAGTCCCTCTCTATCGTTTTTATGGATGCGGCTGCTTCCATTTTGCCAGGAAACTATCGAGATTTAATGTTTTTAGTAATATCTAAAATACGAGCAGAAGTGCTTTATCAGATGTACGAAGACAGGAGGCACAGCCGAGCGTTTTATATCTGATAAAGCACATTATTTCAAATGGCTTCAAAAACAATACATTTTATAGCTTTTTTTAGTTTGTTCACGAACGAATTTTTAATATAGATGTTGTATAAGCCGAGAAAATCGACAGAAACGTTTTGTGAAAATCAACGTGTGTTTTGTTAGAGTTAAATGCCGAGAAGGAGGGATGTATGTCATATACAACCCCCGAGGACGCGCAGCGTCCGAGGGCTGTATATGACATACATCCCGACTTTCGAGGTATTTAACTTATTCAATTTATTTTTGAAGAGGTTTTCTACTCTTTGGACTTTAAACAATTTAAGTCGAGATTCGTCGAGATTCGTCGAGATTTTTGCACAACTTTGATCTAATTATTAATTCAAGGTAAATAACCTATATACAACCCGCGGTACATCAAAGAAAACCGACTCAAAAATAAATTAAATCATATATAGACTCCTTAACTGCCATGACCCCCTTGAATGGTAACGTCCTGTTTAGAACCGTTAACTATAAACCATTGAACTGATCTTAAGAAATGGTTGGCATGAATACTTAACAGGAATTACCGTGAAATTTTTGTTAAAGTTCTTCGTATTAAAATTTTTCATATCATTAATTTAGTATACCTTCGAAAATCAGTTTATAAATTATTATATATTATAACATATAGTAAATTATTATATATTACAGTTTATAAATTATTTTTAATCATTATCTAATTCTTTTATCGCAAAAGGTGATGGGAAGAAAAAAAAACTCAATGAGAAAAAAGCAGAACGAACAATCCTGGACGACATACCCACAAAACAAAAGCAATCCACAAGAGTGAGAAGACACGACATTGTAACAGAAAGTAGTGGTAATTTAAAAGTTAGTAGAAAACAAGATACTTATATTATTGAAAGGTCAGAGAGGATTTAAGCACGCTGTTTTGTATCTCGTTGAAAAAATCATTGTTTCTCGTTAAGGGGAAAAGGCAACAAATTAAGTGAAAAAATTTAGGTTGAAACAGTGGCGGATCTAGCGTAGGTCAAATTAAATTACTACAGCTCATTCTTGGATATATTTAAATTTTAAAACACCTTCAAAGCAATTTCATTGGTAAGATTTTATCCTTTGGAAATTCATAACCAATCACATTGTTATAAAGTTATTTTAAATTTAAAATTGGGCTGCTGTAATTTATTTTGACCTACGCTGGATCGGCCACTGGGTTGAAACAACACTTTCTAAAAACAAAAAAAATTATATGCACAGGATTGAACGTGCAAAAATCAGTTTCGTAATAATACTACTCAGTTGAAGCATTTTGTCATTATTCCATCTTTCTACCTTTATTTAAAAATGGGTTAATTCTATTCTATAATTATAATTATAATTCATTGTCATGTGAGGAAATACTTTTCTCTTAGTTAATTTATTCATACCTGCATGCATGAAAATCAGTATGCTCATTACTTTTTTGCGCATTTTCAATTCCCATGGGGCTTGCATTGTTTTGATGTAATCTATGTGTCGGTTCATGGCGAGACTTGACTTTAAAATGAGAATCCTCTTTGACTATTAATATGATAAGTATCTTGATACTTTCAGCTTTGTTTTGGTGAGCAGGAACAATGGAACATTTAAGTCATTGTTTGTGTGCACTAAAGCAAATTACGGAAGTGTTTTGAGAGCAGCTGCGACGTACCATGCAAATGAGGCGTTTCGGTTACATAAGTATGAGAATGGCGGTAAAGTTTCAAAATATTTCGACGCGTTTGAACTAAATAGAGTAACTGTACTAACCATAGGGACATATTGTTAAGGATTTCGTTCCTATTGACGCTTCTCAGCGAAAAAACAACTTGAGTTAAGTTGTGTTTCATGTTTTAAAATGCTTTTTATCTTCGCATAATTCTCATGCTTATTTGACCCAGCCTTAGACTTTAGTACGCGTATCATGTTTACAGATACTTCGGACCAGCTAACACAACGAAAAGCCCATGCCCCTTCAGCTAAGGTTTTACTCAATCAAACAATCAGCCTAAGTGGGTTTAAGTAGCTAGAGATAACGTAATTTATCTTTTTATTTTGCTTTTTTGTTTATAACGTAATTTATTAGCTAAATGTATGGACTGTGAGGGTGTGCGCCGTGTGTAAGTTGCATGGGGTTAGGATTAAAGGAATTAAAATTTTCGAAAGTATGCTTAAAACCAAAATCTATCGTCACTTCTGACAAAACAGCTATGAGTAAGTCTCAATATGCATTAGCTAAATTGGCATTGTTATTATTCTGACCGAAAAAAATGCGAATTAAGTTTCGTATTCTCACCAGCTTTTAGATGCGACATTTGATGTTTTTACATCCCACCTTTTTCTGTTTACGTTTGCCTAAAATATCGAAATAAGTTACATTTAAAATGCATACTTTACCGAAATTTTAATTCTTTTAAATTTCAAAATTGGGTGGCAGTCGGGGGTGGTGGTGGTGCATGCGGTTATATCAGCTGTGAGTGACTGTGCGATGGTGAGGAAAGTGAAGGAAACGAATGGAATGCAGGAGCTTAGGATCGAGGAAGACAGCTTAGAACTGAGGCAGGTAGGCAGTTGGTAGGATCAGTGGGGGGCACTTGTCAATTTGGCTTTGGGAATCAAATTTGCATGCTAAGAACTTAAGTCACTAACGTTTGTTGTTTTAATTTGTTAGGTATGCGCGGCTGCTCTCTGGGGAAGATCAACTTAGCAATTTGCATTGGCATTTGCAAGGTTGGTCTTCTCTTCGCCGGCTACCCCGGCCAGCTCTCCGAGTGCTACTTCCACCGTAAAGAAAGTAGAAGTACTTGTACTATATGTATAAGTACTTCTACTTAGGTGGAAGTAGCACTTGGGGAGCTGGCCGGGGTAGAGGGATTTTTTTTATTCAATTTCTCAATTCCCATGGGAATTGAATTTTTAATTAAAAGGGGTCACATGTAAGTTTTGTAAACAATTTATTGAAAAGAACTTGTAAAGATTACAATTTGAAAAACAATAAAAAGAGATTAACTACCACAAATTGTACTTGTTCAAATAACAATAGAAGAAAACAGAACATGGCAGAAAGAGAACAATAAACATTGCGCTTTAATACAAGTGAATGAACACAAGTGAATGAACACAAGTGAATGAACACAAGTGAATAAATACAAGTGAATAAACACAAGTGAAAAGGCAATGTTAAAAAAACTTGGTCTTTAATTTCAAGATAAATGTTTATACTTCAAGATAAATAATCACAAAACAACTAGGAGAGGAATAAATCTTGCAAGTTTGACAGAGAATTTTAAAACATAAAACCAAGTTGTTTCATAATTACACAGAAATATATGGCTCAAAGATATAATAAACTAAAGAAATGGAAATAAGAACACTCGCTCATCCTTCTTTTTCCTTTTTTATGCATGAAATAGATGAACTTAATTGACCGTAATTTTTCTCCAAATATTTAAAGCAAAATAAGTGGTTAATTAATTTTTGGTAGCTAAGCAAAACGGACTAGACTAGTTGGAATACGAGAATATGCACCAAGTCTTTAGAGTTGAACGAGCAATCCTTTAAAGTGCATATGTCATAATCACCATTTTTTTTTTCAAAAATTTACCGTGACGAGACGATTCAAATGAAATATAACATTCTACGAACAGATAAATACTTCCAGAGATATTCGGCTTCAAACACGCCAAAAATTAGGTTTTTGAAATTATGGCCGGGAGAAAAGAGGCTGGGTCCAATTAGCTCTGTGACGTCATACCGGGAACACGTCTCAATACTGCATATAAAAACAATACAAAAATATTGTCATACGCGAAGCAAAAAATAGCCAAAAATAATTACTTTTGGGGCATATTTGTTTGTATATGAACTTGTGCATTCAAGGCGACTGAAAACTCATCATTGTATCTTGGAAACTGAAGGAAATAGCTCAAATTTAGAAATTGAGTCAAATGCAACGTTGGCATTGAGTCAGGCGTCATGTGTCGCATAACGCGTCTGTTTACAAAGGAATTCTTCGCCTTGAAGCTGTAAAAGCACCGGACAAGGGGATATACAGGCATGAATACATAGAACACAAGGATATTAAATCGCTAGCTGAGTAGGCGCGTGAAAAAGTCGCAAGCACTCGTGTTTTCTTCGTTGATGTAGTTACTACAAAGACTTCTTATGTTGTTTGCAGTATTTGTACACACATTATCTTGCTCATATAAACCTAGACGCAAAGCTTTATCAAATTGCCACATTGGGTACTGAATACTTGTTATTTTTATGCATGTAACACTTTATTATTATGACTGCGTGAGGTACAGAAAGAGATTGTAGGAAAGTATACTGTAGGGCCATATTAGGCTTCTACAACCACCTTATTTACGAATGTAGTCATAAACCTAAACCTAAAGGTAAAAAATATCGAGAAACACTACAGTTAGATTAAGCAGCTGCACAATGATGCATGTGATACAGGAAAATAAAAAGCTCATCTAAATGCTGACATTTACTCTACTCTAAAAATTTGCTATATATAGAGAGAGATGCAGTGATAAATAATATATCCAATGTATAAAACTCATAAAGATTCATTGTTGCAAGCATTCGAATTTAATTTACCCATCGAAGGCTGCAGACTGCATGCCAGTCAAAAGCTTGTGAGAAATGAATGTTTTACCAGACAACGTTTATACGATTCGCAGAAGTATATATCCCAAATATTCGTAGTCATTAACATAAGCACAGTCAACATTGCTATGATACTTGCGCCATTTAACTTTTTCATGCGCCTACTCAGCTAGCGATTTAATATCCTCATGTTCTATGTATTCATGCCTGTATATCACCTTGTCCAATGTGCTTTTACAGCTTCAAAGCGAAGAATTCCTTTGCAAACAGACGCGTTATGTGACACATGACGCCTAACTAATGCTAACGTTGCATTTGACTCAAATCTCTCAATTTGAGCTATTTCCCTCAGTTTCCAAGGTACAATGATGGGTTTTCAGTCGCCTTGAATGTACAAGTTCATATACAAACAAATATTCCCCAAAAGTAATTATTTTTGGCTATTTTTTGCCTCGAACATGACTATATTTTTGTATTGTTTTTATATGCGGTATTGAAACGTGTTCCCGGTATGACGTCACAGAGCTAATTCGACCCAGCCTCTTTTCTCCCGGCCATAATTTCAAAAGCTCAACTTTGAACCCAAATATCTCTGGAAGTATTTATCTGTTCGAAGAATGGTATATTTCATTTGAATCGTCTCGTCACGGTAAATTTTTGAAAAAAAAAAATGGTGATTATGACATATGCACTTTAAGAAACTCTAAACTGCCTTAACATTTTGTAATATCTTCGTCAATGTACTTAATAAACCTTATCAAATGAATGTGTAATAAAAAATATTGTGAAAAGCATCTCAGTTTTCGTCTCAAAAATTGAAAAATGTAATCATTTCCATTTTATAAGCCATATATGTTACGTTACGTTTTTAACCTGACAAGACATAATTTATTTGAGATAAAGCCACATTGTTAATTACAGTTTCAAAATTCAACTGAACAAAAATTCAAATTTTTTGACATGTTTTTATCTTCTTGATATTTCATAAAGTTAAATCAAAATGTATGTATTTTTTGGAACACAATTTCAATTTACTTGTTTTGCCAAGAAAGATACAGGTTAAATACATTGAACTGTGTCATGAAGCATAAGAAATTGATTTTTCAACAACTCAACTTTTCATTCAGAAAAACTTTCTTAACTATAAACAGCTGAAAAATTACTCCAAGGTTGCCAAATTTAACTCACTTAATATACTTTAGGTGCAGTGTGCAACATCTGAAGTACTAATTCTAACTTAAAATCTCCTTTTAATTCGTAAGACTTGAAAAAGGCAACATACCAAAGCTTAACGTTTTTTCCAGTAGAAAAATGAAACAAATCAATAGGTAACAAATACAAGCAAACATGGTAACAACTGAATGCATAGAACATTTGAATGTCGGTAAAGCAGGCTTGAAAACAATGAATTTTGTACAATATTTTGTCAGGTTAAAAACAAATCTCTTTGAAGCATAAACTTTATCTTTACTTACTTGTTGAATAGACCATGTTCAAACGCCATGTGGACCTGTTTTCTTATGTTATTATTATAATCACAAAGTGGAACTATTTGAATGTAGATTTGAACTGAAGCCAGGGAAATGAAACAAACTTTGCAAAAGTTAATTTTATTTGTCAAACAAGAATGAACCAGAACAAGCCAAAAAATGAAACAGGAATAGGCCAAAGAACATCTTGTAATTGATTCATTAAATCTGAGTCAAAACTCATCGAATGAAACGTAAAAAAATATCAAATACTGTTTTCAATTTCAATGACAATTTTTGTTCACAATGCCTAAACTACAGTTAAGTCAATTTTAATCCACAGAGATGCTTATCAAAAATATACTAGTTAATTGAAATGCTTCAAACTTTAAAATAAAATATTTTTGCATAACACTTCGAACTCAACTGCAAACCTGTTAACTTCAGATTCAGTACAACCTTGTTGAAAAATGTTGAAAAATCTACCTCACTGCATTTTTTTCCCAACTCTTAAACTGAGCACAAATTTCAGAGATGCTACATGCATGTAAGAAACATATTTTCACTGAACAAATCCTTAAATTTGAGGCTTATATTCCTGTAACTTCATTAAAAATCATTTTCTGGTCTGGTTCTCTTTACAAACAACAATCATTTTTCAATATTGCCAGCTCACACTATTCCAAAATGGAGAGCAGTTTCAGTGCCTCAGTTTATTCATATTCAAACAAGTTCCATTTTGTAATGTAACAACACACGGTTTACATTACTAAATTATTTGACCTTCATTGTTTGTTCTAAAGTTGAAGAATTAGCTACTATTGAAAACTACAAACACTGACAAATCACACAACGAACAATGGCATATTGAATCTAACTTCCTGCTTCAGTGGCAGAACTATCAGGGTTAATTCTACTGTATTAAAACTAAGTTGGGGGGGGGGTCAATTAAATACTCTAACTGTGACTGGTAAGAAGATAGCACATACTGTTTCTATATGCAATTGTATTGCAGCCCCAAAATAGATGCTGACAATGTGTTTGGAATGGTAAAAAAATACTCAAGACCCTTGTTAATAATTCAGTTTCTTGGTGCAAATTGGTGCATTACACTGAAAATAGAATTCGTAAATTTTGGGTTCTCAAGATGTGGCTCATTAACACATAATGCTCATTCATTTCACTAGAAACTTATTCATAGTGTTAAACTCAGAAAACTAAATAAAGAGGATTATTTCAGTTTACATGTAAGGAAGGAGCTAGATTCAAATGTCACATAATTTGAGGATGATCCAAAGTTGCTTTTTTGAAACAATTAATATTAGAAACACAAAGAGCTTGCATAGCCAATTCATTGAGATTTTGAAACAAATGTTTCAAATTTTAAAACAAACATTGAAAGTCAATTTAAACATGAGAAGATTGAGATAGTAAATCAGGAAATCAAGTTATTCTCCATTTTGATGAAAAGGTTTAAATACAAAAGTTCTATGTTTATACATCAATGATGTTTAAATCAATGATGTTCTTAGCTTAATGAAAGTTAATGTACCAAGTAGATAAACATAAATAAAAGGGATAAACAATCCACATTTTGTGATTTACATTTAAATTAAAACCTTTTGAAACTAAATATTTGTACACAAATAACACTTCATCACTATTTTGATGTTTCAATGAAAACATTATTTGACAAACTTAATACCAAACAAAATGTGCATAAAAATTAAAAATTAAAATCTTTTGGTTTCTTTGATTTCTTATCTCACTCTTCTCAACATTAGAAAGCTAAACAGTAAAAAATGTAAAGGAAGCCAAACAAAGTACATGTTCAAAACAAAAACAATTCATAATTATTTGGCTTTAAAGAAAGTGAAAATAAAATGCTTTAAAAATTATGTGCTTGTTGTGACCTTTGATAAAGTAAAATTGACCAATTAACTCCAATTACAAAGGTAATAGTAATCAAAATAAATGTCAAGTATTAAAATGCAAAACTTTCATGATGAAATTCCATTAATTACAGCTTAAGGTGGCTCCCTACAGTTGCAGGGCAGATCTATATAGATCAGTGTGGAGCTTCGCTGACCGGCAAATGTTTTGAAATGAACGATACATGAAAAGTTGTGTTTTGAGGTTTTTCTACGGCGAAATCACCAAGTGTTCTGTACATGATAAAAAATTTGTGAAACCTAAACAGTATGTATGTTTTCAACTGTTTTTTTTGTTTTCCGACCGCGTTTTCGTGAGCATTTACGTTTAGCTCATTCTGAAATGTTTTTCATATGTCGAGTCGAAATTTTATCACGTCAGCAATGATTTTGTGGATTTTAGCCTCGATTATCCGCTGTTTCCTTCGGTGAATTTTTTTAAAACTACGTCCAGTTGTTATACCATAACTAAGGTAAGATATATTCGAATTTTAAAAAAATCTACCAATACGTTTCCCGGCAATCGAAATCCACGAATATATCAAAATCTGAATTATAAACCTGTCTTCAAATTTTGATATCTTTTTCCTTTATACATCAATAATCAACTAAAAAAATTTCAGAAAATTTGACCGAAGAGAAAGAAAGTTATTCTTCATTCATTGTGAAATTTAGCATTTAAACTGCAAAAAATAAAACGATCTAGTTACCATAGCAACGCTTATTTTGTTTCTATTTTTCTATATATGCACATCAAACATCTTCATATCTTTCCTGAAAGCACTCACATTGCCCTGTTTCAAGTGCAGGGGTGTATATTCTTCAATGACTTTTGATTCTATTCTCCCCCCTCTTTTCGGCTTTGATTATCTTCCCCATAAAATTATCCCCAATCAGTCAATTTCCATTGCTTATTCACATGCCAACATGATTACATAAATATTGAATATAAACTAATTTCATTAAAATTCAGTCCCCTCATTAGATTTGTTCAATTTGTCCCATGATTTTTCCCGCAATGTGACTCTATTCTTCTAGTGTCGCTAGGTATACTTCTACAAAACATGGATAATGAAATATATATGAAAATAAACAACTGTATTTGTTTTATTGTCCATGCTATTGCCTATAAAGCAGTACAACACTGTTTTTGAAAACAATTTTATACAGTTTGTTTAGTGAGAACTCCTGCATAGATGGAAAGCGCGACTAAAAATGCACATACGAGAAAAATCGTGAGGTTTAACCTGTTACTTTTTTTCCTTACTTTCTTCTCTCCCTCCCCTTCCCATTTGCCTTCCCCTTGCCCTTCTTTTCCTTTCACACACTTCGTTTCTGTCTGCCTTGGGCGACAACTATTTAAAAATATACACCCCTGATAGCCTTCTGTCATGTATTATCAGAGTGATTCCAATGTTTCTCAGTTCTTTTGCATTGGTCCCCTTGTCCATTTTTTTCACTTCCTTTCCCCTCATATTTTTTCCTCCTTCATTAGCAAATTTGTCCTCTTATTCTCTTTTCCTTTTCTTCCCTTCCTTCCCTTTATCCCTTTCCCTTTCCCCTTCTCTTTCTCCTTCCCTTTCTCCTTCCCTTCCCTTCTTTTTCACTCTTCTTTGATTTTCTTCCCTAGCCCTAAGAGCCTTTGATTCCTTCCCCCCCCCCCTTGGGGGGGAGAATTATAGAAGAATATACACCCCTGTTTAAGTGTAGTCAGTACAAATTTCGTAGCAAGCTGATGTGTCTTGAAAAGCCTAACATTTTATGCAACTGTAGGGAGCCACCTTAATTTCCACAAAATTTTCAAGTTGAAATGAAAATTTTCAGAAAGTCAATTAACAATTTGTAACTCAATGATATATTTTCAGAATTTTATGTTTCTTTTGTAACTTGATTGATATACAACAATTTTTGAAAACTTCATAACAAACACAGCCACTGGTCACAACCAAGCCTATAATGTCGACATCATTTAGCAATTAAACAAAACAAGAAAATATCAAGACCTTTTTCATGATTGACAGCATTCCTTCTTTCAAGATCAGCAACATGTCAGTCAAAAATTTTGAACTAGCAGCATACATCTACAAAAAATTGAGAATCAAATGTTGAGGATGTTTCTCATACAAAATGACAGATGAATTGTCCTGAATGGTAAAGATGAAAAATTTAATGTACAGGATTAAAAAATGACAATACCTTTTACAATCTCACTCCTTGCAATCTGCCCATTTTTCAGATAGAATGTGAAGCATCATGTGGATCTACAAACAAATTTCAAAGTATCTTTAACAAAGCATGCAAAAAACATAACAAAGCAAGGGTTGTGGGTATGATAATTGAATAATATATCAGTCAAGTATATCAGAATGTTTCCATAATCCCAAACTGCAGAGTATGGCAGTTTTTGTCAAGATCTTGGGTGCGCCAAAGACCAGAATTTGGGTGCGGGTGTGCAAGAAATGGTCAGGTGCGCCAGGAAAAGTTTTCCAGGTGCGCCAAAATATATTTAAGTGTGCTTAAATATTTAAGGGCTGCATTATATTTCAAAGCTTGGTTATAATGTGACTAATTATGAACATAAAAAGTGAAAATGAAGTGTTTCTGAGGTCTTCCAAAACACCAGACGAAGCCAACTAGGTGCGGCAGGTGCCCTGAAATTCTTCGCTATTTTCTTGCAAGGTGCACTATTTTTTACCCGAAAAAAATCTTGGGTGCGCAGTTGCCATACTCTGCAGTCTGGCCATAATCCCCACGCAGTCTTAAAAGGAGGTGGTTATATCCTCCTGGATAATAAGCCCTGCACCCTCTTTCCAGCTAGAGATCTCCAAGCCTTTGTGCACAGCTTGCACCAAGGTCCAGATTAGTCCAATCTATCACATCCTCACATAAAGTTGGAATGTGTTACATGGCGTACAAGACAAACCACAATGAATACCCGTGAGGTAGTTACACTGTCTTTAGTAACTAAATCATGTCTAGATGGCCTTGCATTTCTTTCACTTATTAAAGACAAATATATTTCACACTAGGTTAATGGCCATCAACGAACGGATTTAGTCCTCCAATCATAGACTTGTCCTGCATGCAATTACCTAATTTACCTTCGACACATTTCCCCCCCCCCCTCCACCTCATCACAGACCATTTCAACAGATTTTTAGCCAAAATTCACAAAATTACAACTTTGCCTCTTTAAATTTGAAGATCCAAATCTATGTAAATGTCTGAGCATTCAATTTGAGGTCTCAGTTTATAGTAATTATACCGCAATATACAAACTTTATACTCCAATATTGTACTTAATTTCAATCCGATTTCATAAAAATCGATCTCTATGAGCAATCAAGATAGTATACTACAAATACAGATAGAAAATAAAGCATATTACCTTAAAACAAAGTTAGTGCTTGATAAAAACCTATAAACACATGGCGACCTTGAAAAAATTTGAAAAAGTTCGGAGTAAATTCGAGCACCGTCGGAAACCGAAGCCTGCGACATTCTGCCGATAAATTCCGAGTAGGTGCATACTAATTAGTTGTGACCAGGGCAATTAGCAAACGATAAAACGCGGATGCGGATCAGATGGAAAGATGGGGATGCGGAAAGGATTAGAAAATACCATACGGACGAGAAATTACGGATGGGGATAAAAGGCGGAACTAAAACCGAAAGACTGTAATAAAATGTGAAGAAAGTTTGCATCTTGTTGTCGGCATTTCTTCATTTAAACAGCGCGCCTTTCACGTTGTCAACAGAAATGTGATGAACAGGAAGTAGGAGATAATGGATCTTAATCACAGTGAGAACAGCAACGGAGCGAGGAGCTACAATCCAGAGCAAAATGAGTTGGAACACTTTTAGAGAATTATGAAAATTTCCCCCGTTTAACAAAAAATGCCCCCCTTTCCCCCAAATCAATGTTGTCAAAATCCAATTTTGCATTTTTACAATACACCAGTAACAGTAGGACAACATTGAATTGGGGGAAGGGGGGAAATTGTAGAACAATGGCACAGTCTTTATCATTTTTGTTATATATGTAAAATTTTGAAGAAAAATATATTGTTTGTTTCAACAATTTTGCTCTGGATTGTAGCTGCAAATTTGTAAAACACAAAGGAAATCATAGGCGTGAAGGAGTCTTTACATGTGATAAAAAACACGTGATTTTCGCAAACAATCTGACACGATGGGCGTAAAATGGATCGTTTTTGAGCCCATTAAAAATACTTGCAATTCGTGCTTTATCGGATATAAAATCTGAGTAACTTTGAATGCGTTTTAGTATATATATTGTCATTATATAACTTTTTCATTTACGCAAATGACGATACTTTTTCTACAAATATAAATAAATTTTATAATGCGAGTTGTGGTTCATATACCTCACATCTAACAATTCATTTTCTTTCTGAAAATGTTTATATATAAATATAGGAAGTCTTACTGTTTTATTTCAGTTAATGCGAGTTTAACTGATGCTTATCATTATCTATTTATCATTATTTACGGTTATTTATATACGCTAACTATCAACCAATACGTATTCGTAATACGTAACAGCTTGTTTTTCATTAGGCCGTGCATGTATCTAAAATCGTATTGTAAGTTTCACCTAAAACAGTCTCATTTCATGTATACCTGTATAAACCCTTTGCATCGACGTCATTGTTCCTTAAATTTGTCCTCCTGGGGCCGGTTGTTCGAAGCCCGTTTAGCTTAAACGGTGGATAAGTCAAAGTTAAATAACACTCTTACATCACTCGTTAAACAGTTAATTTAAATATTTTGCAGTAAATATGTAGTTGTAAGCATAATCATTCTATTAAGGTTCAAAACTTTTAGTTTGGTTGTTGAATGAATCTATAAACTTGGTTTCTATTTTGACCTTAACCACCGTTTAAGCTAAACGGGCTTCGAGCAACCAACCCCAGATGTTTAGCAGCAACATAATAGTATTTCGACATTTTTATCAAAATTAACATTGTTTTAAAATTCATACATTTGTTTTTCAAATGGCCTGTGTGACGTCATGTGCAAAGGGTGCACAAACCTATGCGTACCAACAACATGGACGATATGCGTAGCGACAACATGGGCGACATGCGTATCAACAACATAAGCAATATGCGTACCAACAACATAAGCAATATGTGTACCAACAACATGGGCGATATGCGTACCAACAACATGGCCGACACGAAAGCAGTTGCAAGTCAAAGCTTCACTATGAGCGAAGGATCTGTTGTTTCTCTGCTAATGTATTGTCCATCTGATTTGTATCATCATCCCAGTCAAGAATATTCAGAAACTCAAACACCGCTCCATAATTTTTAGGGTTGTAGTAAGGATTATTCAAATCCACCGACATCTCTCTGGCATTTCTCTGACTTGCAAAAGACAAACTTGCGATGGTCGAAGCTTTGTATATGGCTAAGACGATACTGTTCCCGTCGTCCGACAGAGCACAGTCCGACACCGCATGGTCAGCGGTAAATGATCCAATCTGTACCCCACGGGAAGTATCCCACAGCTTGATCGTGCGATCTCCGGAGGTGAACGTCATTCCTCGTCGCCCATCCAAGCTCAGTTGAATGCCATTGATCTGTTGGCGTATCCCACAAGGCAGCGGGAAGTGTTGCGTGCCGGATCTGAGGGAATACACCATCACGGTATTCCGATATTCTTTCTTAAAGGAACAAATGATTATACCGCTCTCAGACGATACTGCCACGGCGTGCACAGTTGCGCCTTTGATAGGAAATTTGCATTGTACTTCTGCCACGTCTATGTTCCATACCACAATGTGCGTAGAATCGTTTATCTTGACTGAATCAACAAGATACCTCCCATCACGCGTGATGGCAGCCTGACAGAGACTAGGGTACGTGTTGTCTACGCGAAGCCAACCAATAATCCGTCTCGACTCCAAGTCCCAAACCGCCGCAGGGCTATTCTCGTACGAACAAACTAACACCTTGCCGTTCTCGCTAACAAGGACGGTCTCAATACAATCCTTATGTCCACTATCAAGTTGTGCAACCGATTCTCCGTCATCCAAGGAAATCAAATTGACGACATCTCGTTTACTGGAAAGCATCAGGGCATATTGTTGTCCCACAATGGCGACGTCGCTAAACTGCGCACATCTTGGCTTCGTGTTCACGCCAGATCGTTGCAAAAGACGTAGAGATAAGTTCCTTCGTTTGTACAAAGAGCTAGCTCGTCGTTCGAGCCTACTACGACTTCGCATGTTTGGAAATGACACTCGAAGCTTCTTAATCAAACGTCCTTCTTCCAAATCGATCAATGCCAGCTTTCCCATGCTTCGAAGTACCGCACGTGTTTCGTCCACCACAAGAATATCGTCGGCTTGTGTCCCTTTGAGTACGCGCACCGGCTTACAGTTGGATACATTCCAGACTACGATATCACCTGAGACCTTTGAACGACTTACAGCCTGTCGCTGCTCGCCTCTGCTCTTCACGAACATTATGTTCCTGATGCAATTGTCGTGTTTGTCATGGGATAAGCCTTGTTGTATCGTTGCCTCCTTCTCCAAGTCCCATACCCGAAGAATTCCGTTGTCGGAAAGGGTTACAAGCACTGTCAGATCGTTGGCGATAATGTCGGTGATAATGCTTGTCGGAGGGTGTCGGAACACGTTCGTGAGCTTGAGGCCAGTCTCCAAACTCCAAACGCTGATATCATTGCGACTGTTGGTAGAAAGAATATAATGACCATCTGATGTAAGACGAGGGTTAACAATGTCGCCACCGATATTGCGTAACCATTCTCCGTTTGACAATCGGAACACACGAATTTCGTACGAATCATCCGAAGTGGTGAGCACAAGCCCGTCACCAAATGGGGAAAAGAACACTTCATTAACATAATCTCCGGTGTTCTTTTCATACGCGTTGATATGAGAAACAAACACACCCGTGAATACTTCGTATATGCGCACGAACTTGCCATTGGTGCTTGCACACGCGACGTATTCTCTCCAACCATCTATTTTATCGACAGCCATTCCTTCAAGCTCCATGATTTCACTCGTCATTAGTCCAGA
Source organism: Muricea muricata (assembly GCA_963855995.1). NCBI lineage: Eukaryota > Metazoa > Cnidaria > Anthozoa > Malacalcyonacea > Plexauridae > Muricea > Muricea muricata. Next base: position 1,607,033 of record OY979722.1, read on the forward strand.
ACGCAGATTCCAGGCTCGTACCACGCTTCCACACGCCGCTACTAATACATCTTTCGAATCGCCGGCCAGCGTGATCGCTTTCACAGCTCCAGGGCATTCAAGATCCCAAATTTTCTTGAACGTACTCGTCTCGTAAACTTCTAATCCCATCCCGGCATCTATAGCGAACAAGCGATTATTCCGACAAAACCGAACCTGTCGTACGGTAGAATCAGCGGCTGTGGTCCTTATAATCTTACCACTCCTGACGTCCCATAATGCAACAATGTTTTTCGAAGCTGATAGTCCAAGTGTTGAGTCCGAAGTCAGATCTGTAGGCCCGTAGAGCTCCATGGATGTATGTAGGAGTTTTGTCCCCGGGGGATTCAGGCAGCCGGTGTTTGGGATCAGCGCATGTTGAGATTTCCGAGCGTCGTTTAAGAAACGAGCGATGTGGTCTGATGAGGCCAAATCGGTTAACCGACCAATTAGCTGAGCAGCGAGTTGATTTGGGTCGATTTGCAGGGCATCTGAGGACATCTTCAGAGCGTCTACGATCATTTTTAGGTCCTGATCCATGGGACAATGCTTTGCAGTGAAAGACTCGAGAACATAGTCAATAGAAGTGCCCTTCAACTGCGCTTGAAGAAAACTGAAGTTACACAAAGCCAACTCTTTTAAATTGTCGACGTCTCCTAACTTGCATAAGTAATGAGGGAGGTCATGTATACGACGGATGACGACGAGCGGATCATCGGAGGGGCCCGTAGAATGCTTTCCGGAAAAGTATTGTGCCAAATTCTGCTGAGCCAGCTTGAGTGCGCCATCTCGACTCGAGAGGTATCGATCAAACGCCAAATACCGGATTATCAGATGTCGCCATGTTAGGATCAACATCCCATCGAAGAAAACCTTGGACACCAAAGGTGAAAGATCATGAAGTATCCGCGATAGCTGAACCGACCAAACCCGCGAACTTGGTACCTTACCGGAAACGTGTTCCCGTATAAGTAACTCGTCCATCTCTCGCTCACTCAACCCATATCTCGCTGCTGATAAATATCCCATGATCCTTTGAATCACAGGCTTGCCATGCTTCTTCTCCATAGTAACAAAATAATGTTCTATTACGTTCTTCAACGAGCTAGGCATGCGTGAGCCCGCAAAATCTACACTCTCCTGCAAAGCTACTTGGTGAAAGGTTTGGTGAAGTAACAGCTTAAGGAACAAGTGGTTGGGGCACTTTGGCACGACCTTAAGGATGCGGCTGTTCATATCGTCCGAAGCTTCTATTCCTTTGGCTTGGTACCAGGAGGACATGTATGACACAGCGTCTGCCTTGTCAATTTCGCCAACGTCAATGAAGTGGTCAACTGCATCTTCGAAGGTCGCCTGAAATCAAGATTGAACGAATACAGTTAATGCAAACAGCCAAAAACGCCACAACAATTTTACTAGCTTTTTGCAAATTGACAATTTTACTAGCTTCTTACAAATCGTCAATTCTACCAGTTTGTTACAAATGATCAGTTTTACCAGCTTCTTACAAATTATCAGCTTTACCAGCTTCTTACAAATTATCAGCTTTACCAGCTTCTTACAAATTATCAGCTTTACCAGCTTGTTAAAAATTATCAATTTTATCGGCTTCTTGCTAGTTAACTTGCCAACCAGTTGCATCAAACTTGCAATTTGCTAATCTTACAACTTGTCGAAGCAACTTGCAAGCAAGCCTGTGGACAACAAGTTTAAAAAGTCCACTATCATGAAGAGGACAACTGACCTTGAGACCGTTATAGTAACCACCGTTGGTCAAAGCCGTAAGGACGATTCGGACATTGTCGGGCAATTCACGCGGTAGCCATAACAAGTTAGATTTTGGAAGCTCATCCAAGCCATCCAAGATTATGATAATGCGTCTTCCTTTCGTTGCATTGTGGAGTAAATTGTGAAACATCTTCACGATCGATTGAAAATCCTACAAATGAAACAAAAAATGTTCAGTGTTTGAACCAAGTTGTTACGGAAAAGGACAAACAAGGAATGATCTAGGGATCATTATACAGCAAGCATTCTAACAGAAACACAAATACCCCACCTCAGGGATTATGTCTCTGTTTCCAAACGCTCTGGACAAGTGAAAACAAATGTTCCTCAAAAGAAATCGTAGATTACTCGAATACCGAGAGGAACCAAGGAACCTGAGCACTAGAATCTTTCCGTCCGTAATGCTATCGCTTGCCAGTTTGGCTGCCATGGAAACCATTGTGCTCTTCCCACATCCGGGAGATCCGTGAACGACCAATGGGAGTTTGGTATTCGCCCTCAGATAGGTACTAATCCTTCGCTGAATGTCAATTGTCCGCTGTTGACTCTCGTCGACATTTGAGAAGTTTTCTTGGCATTTTAAGATATGTTGTCCGATTTCTTTTAGGTTGTGATTTGTGAGGGCGTTCGCTGCAGGTTGTTGGGCCGCGATCTGCACTTTTTCTTTGATCTTTTCAACGAGAGTTTTATGAAAAGTGTTTCGTTTCATGATGTCAAATTTGGCGAATTCTTCGTAGGAGATGGTGTCGTTTCGACCGTATTTTTCTCGAAGGATTCTCAACTCGGCTTTATCGTCGTTGGTTCTCTCGTCATAACCGGCAAAAGTTCTTTCCACCCACAAAGATGCCGAGGTTTGGTCGGACAAGTCCCTACCGAGCGAGGCAGCTTGTAGTAGCGCTGAAATCAAAACATAAACTGTCATTAGAAAAGATTTTTTTAAAATTAGAATTAAAAAAGTTTTAGTGAGGGCTCCGAGGGTTGCGTTTTTTTAGCTGGGAAATGGGATTCCATGCACTGCGTGTCTGGTATTCATCAGCAAAACTAACTAATAAGCTCGTTGTTGCAGTTCGTTGTTGCAGCATTGAAATTTATTAGTTAAAAATAAATTTCTACTCGACGACAACGCGACCAGATGTCACGTTTTGCAAACATTAGTTCTCATTAGCAAACAGACGTTAATATGTCTTGTGATATCAACATTTTTCAAGGATTGTCGAGCAAGGCAATTCACCCATACCATTAAAAATATATTCCTTTTCACACTTCTGTTTGAAATCATTCTCCTCCATTTTCTCGAGAAGAAGTTGCGAGGCCTCTTCGATACTTTCGTCGCTATGACCAGAACATATTCTCTTGAGAACGTAGCAAGGAATACCACTGGCATCCAGTTCGTAAAGCCTTCGTACTGCGTCGTGATCACTCGGCAACATCTCAAGCAGGAGTTCGAAATCCTTGACATCTATTCTTTCGGGTAGAAGTTTTTCTCCGAAATTTTGACCGACTAGAACCTGCATTTAAGAAATAACAAGATTTAAGAAGATAGCTAGGTATATCTCTTAACGGATCATTAAGAAGGACAGTTAAGATCATAAAGAAAGATCCAACTTCTGGTCGTTTACTGTAGTTCTTTCCTCTTTGATTCCCAACATGCTAACTTACAATGAAACCCACACCAGTGGATTCTTCATGAGCCATCTCTATTTCATCTTTCCAGTCATTGTAGTTGAGCTGTTCATCGTCAATATTGACATCGATGATATGAACATCGAAACTCTGTTCCCTGCAAAATTTTCTCAACTCTGGAAATATTCTTTCCTCCAAAATCAGCCGCTCTTCTCCCATGTCTATTCAAATAAGAACAAAACATAAATATGAAAACAATATAAAAAGCGAGAACAACGATTCTCATTGGTGGAGCTTCAAGGATGAAGGAGTACCTCACTTCCATTTTACCTCATAGGTTAAGGATTGATTCTCAATGTGAACTCGAGAGCAATACTCATGTGTAAAGTGCAATAAGTCAACCAATCTGCCGAACGTCGTGATTTTTTCTCCGGGCACTCCGATTTCCTCCCACGGCAAAAAAAGTTTAAACTCTTCTATGTAGTTTGTATTTAACAAATAGAATCACTAAAGTATGCTAACTCGTAGGGAATGCTGAACTCTCTTCATCGAAACATTTGTTTATTTCAATGTGATATTGGTGTTGATTTAGACTTTTACGTGCGTTTACGTACGTGTGTAAAACGCGTAACTGGAAAGCATCCTTCACGCTGTTGTACCTGTAGCAACCCTGCCCTTGAGACAAAGTTGAATAAATAAGTAAAATAAACAGATTCACTGCAGAAAGCAGATAGGATTGCAAGAAAATCGCCTTGTATGGATTTCAATTATTGGTTTTGTGTTTGGATTATCCGCCAAATTTCAGACCCCTTGCATTTGTAAACAGGTCATCAAATTCCTAATACAAAGAGGCGTACCTTCGTGCATTGATGCTACGACAATTTTCACCATTCTTGCCAAGGTTGGTACCTCAGTGTTCACATCGCCTTTGATCAATTGTTCACGGATAAGTTGAGATAAAGCACTTTCTTTTGCGTCAGTATTGTTGTCCTTATCCTCGTCCTCTGCGGAAGAGAAAAACCCCCATGAAAAAAACATCAGACAAGCGTCTAAACTCCCTTTCGCTTTGTTTTGACAATTGTAAGACAATCTTTGACCCCTGTAGAAGTGCACGTACAACCGTGAAATGCATTATGATCGTAACTACTGTATGAATTCAAAAGTGAATGTTCTCGCATTAATTACTTAGTCGAACCTGATAGTCCATTAGCTTCGTGGTGTTTCAATGGATACACTTCCATGTCCGATTCCTCTCCGACATAGGTGACGCTTGTTTCTTGGTCAACAACGTCATTCTTGCTTCTTTTTGACCTTTGCTTCTTTGTTTTGTGAAGTGAAGTCACTTCTTCGCTTCCATCTGGCTCGCCACGTTTGTAGCTATCATCTTTCTTGTTCGCCTTGCCATAACGATCATCATGGCGTCCAAGGATTCTTAGCAATCTTTAGGGAAAAATGGCAAATGACAGAACGTCAGTATTGTGCTTCGATTGCGACCTGTTTCTAAACAAATCTTTATCAGTTCTTCTTGCACACTTGCAAAGTTCAACCATTAATTTAGACACTGTTTCTATCGTTACTATACAAACAGAAATCTTCACTGTCAGATCAAGCAATAACTTTATTTGTACTCGAAAATTCTATATAATTTAGATTCTAAACTGGTCTCTCCGAAACACAAATAAAGGTTATCTCTATTTCGCGGTTGCTAGAGGAGGAATAATGCGATAATAGTGATGTTCATACATATAATACATAGACGCAAGTCTGATGTAGTACATTGAGATAGAGTTAGGAGGAATTGGGGTAATAACGTTTTTGCTACCATTCCTTAAATGATTGGAGTTCTTTACCACTAGAATTATGAAACTCAAAAACATTAGCTAATTTTATAAAGCTACTCTAAAAAAGATTTTATAATTCTAGTTTAATTTATTGCATGTATTTTTATTCTATTTAAATGGTGTAATGTTAGTTAATTGTAGTTCAACATATTGTAATATTTATATTTATATATAAGTAGGGCCCCATTGAAAAACTCCTTGGAGATATGGGCTCTCTATTTAAATATTATAATTAAAAAAAAATGACAAAAAGAAGAGGAATAAAAAACTATAATTCCCTTTTTACTACGCATAACTTTTTCCTGCTCCTGGCATGACAACGTGGGCAGAGTATAGAGTTCTCTAGATGTCTTTTTAATTTTATGTAAATTATATATTCTATTATAACCACCTTAGTTTTCATTGTATACATAATTGATGTAAATAATTGTAAAACTCAAACTTAACTATAGTATATATTTTTTAAAACTATGTAAACTCAGAAGTTTTGTTTTGGGTATTTTGATAAAGACTATTATTATTATTATATTATTAAATCGTAAACTGTACACTTGTTTAATTTATCGCTGTCTGTGGTAACCCAATGAACGTGGGTCGTATCACGGCAAAACCGTGAAACACTCGGGGCATCCCTGCAGAAAAGATATCCTTTTATAGTCGTCATTTGAGAACCAAACGATATTGGCTTTTCCGTGTGATATATCTTCACTTTTAATCTAAATCTTTCCTTTTTCTTTTTACACATTTACTCAAACCTACTTCAACGGAAAACCATTAAGTGAAGTAATATGGTATCATTATATTCATATAGGGACGATGTAACACAGCGTGTTCACCTGTGAAACAAAAATACTAAACAAATTTACTTGACTCATTCAATATGTTTGACTTTAGGGTTTTGGTAGAATATATGTTTGATTCAGACCTATCATTGGCACCGTAAATATTGAGCGTGTAACGCGTTTATATAGCCTCACATTTCATACTTGTCAACACAAAAGTCTAGCACACTCTTCAATTTACCAAATAAGACTGTATGATTTGCATGAACGATTTCAATAATACGTTAATCTAAATATTTAAACAATCACACCAAAGGTTTGCTTGTCTCCTGTTTGTTCAGGAGGCGAAAAAACGAAAGGTCAAACATTAAACATAATTCGTTAATCGTCCGGATTAGACCGATGACTGGCACGGTCAAACTGTGTGTCATTTACACACACAGTTTAAGAACACATACATTGTTTGCTTTGTGTATTCATCATAACTAACCTCTTTACGTCTGGCTTGGGATTTTTATTGACTTTGACAAAAATAACAATTTTATCTGATAGCAACTACATGAAGATTTACTGCTTGTCAAATTTAATACTCGTTTACTACCACTGGTCACATCACCGGTAAAAGGCTATTTGGTGAAATAACTCTAAATCCAGCTATTCAGACCTCATACAATATTCAAGTTAATACAATGACATGATATTGTCTGCTTGGCCGACTACGGCGATTTAAAAATAATGTATCATTACACAATTGCATATATACTAGCACTATGCACTGCCTTGTTAAGCGGTTCCCAGACAGCATACGTCTATCATTATAATATATTTTTAATCACGGTTTGATCAAATGATTATTCGGCGTTAATTGTTACCTGTATCGGCTATGTCGACTGCAACCATTTGGTCTTGATGTCTCGGGCTTTGAGCAGCAAGTGCCCATATCGACTCTCTCTTTGTAGTTAAACTGGCAAATCAATTATAATCATAATCCAAGTCCATCGAAAATATTTTGTTGATAACTTCTGATACAAAATCAAGCTCCGCTCATTTTAAGTATTTAGAATGCATAGACGTAGTTTATTCCACCTACACATTATAAACAAGATACTAGTTATGAATTATTCAGCCTGAAATTTCATTGTGTCATTTTGTCCACTTAACACGCCCTAAGGAAATAGGATAGTTTGTATGTAAATGTTGCACTTGCAGCATTGAATATGTGGGAAATTATGAACACATAGGCTAACTTGAGCTAAGAATCAGGTCAACTGTTAATTGTGTGTGTACATAGTAGCTGTGTGCTTAAATGGAAATAAGTAGAACTAACTTGTTCAGTATTTCTGTTTCACTCCGGACATTTTAATGACTGTTCGCATATTGCCTGCCTTCTTGAATTTGTCACACTTGCGGTGCTAAACTTGCGGAAGCCTGGCAACCCAACAAAGGTGTAATGTATACCAGTGGCTGATAGATTGATACCGTCGGCCGATAAGGATTGCTTTGGATTGACTGTTTAACAGTTTAGGTTATAAAATGATTTTAAAGCTTTGTACAGGACAGAGTTGCCATGCAGAGATCCATGTTTCCACATAGGAAACAAAAAATGGTTGCATTTTCAGGAATATACAGGCTATTCCTGCCACATATGATATATGTCACATCGATGGCAATGCCAATAGACAATTCCCATACGACTAAAATTTGGTCCAGGCAATACGTTTATAAAATTTCATTACAGCTAAAAAGAGCATCCTGAAATTTTAATTGAATCTGTTGTGCCAAAATAACACAGAATGGGCTGTCTTTAGAGAGTTAAAACATTCAAATTCGACGTGCGGCGCTGACGCTTGACATGAAAGGTAGCCTTTTTTCTGGGACACACTGTAGTAAATTCTTTGAAAATCAAATTCTCTTGTGGTATTTTATACAAAACTCAAGGGCCGGTTGTTTAAAGCTGGGTTAGCACTAACTCTGGGTTGAAGTTTAACCCAATGTTTCAGTTTCTGTGTTTCCACATATCCGTTTATTTTAAAACTTCACAAACCAAAATCACTATTGATCCAAGACAAGATTTTTAAAGAAATATCTTGCAATGCTATCAACAAGCTACTGGAATGTTTGGAAAGAAATTTTACGTTAACCTAACCCAGGGTTAAGCTAACCGGCTTTTGAATAACTAGCCCCTGATGTTGTAAGTTGTACTTAATCTGAGAGAATAATCGGATGGTCACATCCACAAACCTAACAGGTTTTAGACAAAAAAGTAAACTTGACGCCCCCAGAAGAAGAAACTAATAAAATCACGAATTTTCCTTTCCGGTAGTACAGATTTCGGCTTTTCTCGTTCCAGCTTTCACAATAAGGCGTTCAAAAATAAAAAGTCGGAGGGAGGAGGGAGAAGGGAGGGGGGGGGGGGGGTTCGAGGTAAAGGAAGACCACACTACAAGAAAACGTGAAGAAAACTATGGATTCAATTGTTGCACATTATTTCTCAACAAATTCCTCCAGAATGCCGGAAAATTTCCCTCGGGTGTTTTCCACCCGACCCTTTTCTCTCCCGCCTCTCTAACTAGGGACCTGGCTACGCCCCTGGTTTAGAGTTAGTGCATTTTGACTATATTTTATAAAACCGTGAACATTTATCTTTGAATCGGAACTTACATAAGCATCTAATAGACTGAACTGTCGCAATTATGACAGTTGTCAATTGCTAGATAACAATGGCATACGTAAACCGTGAAATCTGTTTGGCAGTTTGAAGTGTCTCACTTTTTATTTACAAACGATTAATATTGCCAAAATTAACAGCGAAAAAGACGCCAAAACCTTAATGAACTGGGCATAATTTCAAATGCTGTAGCGAAATTTGTCTTTGTGCTAGACAAAAACTATCGCGTGCACTCACTTTGACGAGTGTTTTCCATTGTGGGCGGCAAAGAACTCGAAATGAATGCTTAATAAAGTCGGTTGTGAAGATTTCAAGCTGAATTTGTGAGCACCATTAGTATTTCGTCCAATTTTAATAGTCAGATATTTTGGTATGTGCTGTGTAATAGACGTATTATTTGTTAGTTTGGTGTAGAAATGTCACAATTTGAACATGCAGAGATTATTTTCAAAAACTATTGACACTGGCCAGTGTCTCTGGAAGCCTCACGGCGAACGATGTCGAAACAAAATATTGAAGTCTCAAAACTGATTCATACCGTTTATATATTTCTTTTTCTTTCCGTTTTATCTTTTCATTGGAAAAACTCTTCTTCTTCTTGATATAAAAGCCAAATAACCCTTTTGCAAGATCCCAAACCAGGCCATCACGTTGTCAGCAAAATAATATCAAACAATAAGAAAATCACTAGTGAGAAAAACCGTATAGCCCAAAATGCGGATACGATATTTTTATTTATGAACGAAACCGTATAGTAAAAAAAACACGCAGGGAAAGTTTTATTTCTGGTAATTCACACCAAAGCCTGTACCACTGTACCATACGTTCACACTTGGCAATTTCATGTAAATTATTGACTTTAAACTTTTTTTGCTTTATTTTAAACTCAAATTTTCCGCAAATGTTTTTAAGGAGATTTGAACCAGCCCAACTCGTAATTCACACTACGACCTTCAACACGGCACAAATTCAAGCCTGGCAATTTCTAGTGAATTGTTCACTCAAACCATTTTTTTTTCTTTGTCAGTTTTAAGCCAAAATTTGCCCCAAAAAAGGTAAGCAAGATTGGAACCAGACCAACTCATGATTTACACTAAAGCTTTTTCCACTCCACCAGACGTTCATGCTTAACCACGTTGTCAAATTATTGATGTTAACCATTAGTTTTCTTTATTTAAAGCCAAAATATTTGCAAAAGATGTAAGCGAGATTTGAACCACGCTACATCGTAACACACTTATTCACACCAAAGCTTTTACCACTCCACCACACGTTAATGCTTGACGACATCGTGTGAATTATTGATGTTAACCAATTTTTTTTTCTTTATTTTAAGCCAAAATATTTGCAAAAGATGTAAGCGAAATTTGAAACAGATCAACAAATACGAATTCGAATCTCAACAAAAACTTTTGCAATAATGTTGGCATGAAATAAAGGAAAAATGACTGTTCGTTAATAATTTACATCCTAGTAGGGCTAGGGCTAGGGCTAGGGCTAGGGCTAGGGCTAGGGCTAGGGCTAGGGCTAGGGCTAGGGCTAGGGCTAGGGCTAGGGCTAGGGCTAGGGCTAGGGCTAGGGCTAGGGCTAGGGCTAGGGCTAGGGCTAGGGCTAGGGCTAGGGCTAGGGCTAGGGCTAGGGCTAGGGCTAGGGCTAGGGCTAGGGCTAGGGCTAGGGCTAGGGCTAGGGCTAGGGCTAGGGCTAGGGCTAGGGCTAGGGCTAGGGCTAGGGCTAGGGCTAGGGCTAGGGCTAGGGCTAGGGCTAGGGCTAGGGCTAGGGCTAGGGCTAGGGCTAGGGCTAGGGCTAGGGCTAGGGCTAGGGCTAGGGCTAGGGCTAGGGCTAGGGCTAGGGCTAGGGCTAGGGCTAGGGCTAGGGCTAGGGCTAGGGCTAGGGCTAGGGCTAGGGCTAGGGCTAGGGCTAGGGCTAGGGCTAGGGCTAGGGCTAGGGCTAGGGCTAGGGCTAGGGCTAGGGCTAGGGCTAGGGCTAGGGCTAGGGCTAGGGCTAGGGCTAGGGCTAGGGCTAGGGCTAGGGCTAGGGCTAGGGCTAGGGCTAGGGCTAGGGCTAGGGCTAGGGCTAGGGCTAGGGCTAGGGCTAGGGCTAGGGCTAGGGCTAGGGCTAGGGCTAGGGCTAGGGCTAGGGCTAGGGCTAGGGCTAGGGCTAGGGCTAGGGCTAGGGCTAGGGCTAGGGCCTGGGCTAGGGCCTGGGCTAGGGCTAGGGCCTGGGCTAGGGCTAGGGCTAGGGCTAGGGCTAGGGCTAGGGCTAGGGCTAGGGCTAGGGCTAGGGCTAGGGCTAGGGCTAGGGCTAGGGCTAGGGCTAGGGCTAGGGCTAGGGCTAGGGCTAGGGCTAGGGCTAGGGCTAGGGGGGTTTAAAATCTTTGGCTTAAAATGAAGTAAATAATTGGTTAAAGTTAATTATTACCATTAGATTTAGAAGCTTGAACGAGGGGTCTACTGGTTCCGGCTTTAGGTTTAAATACCTTTTGTGTGGTTCAGGTGTCGCTAAAGACAATTGCAACTGTTTTGGCTTAGAATAGAGTAAAAAATGGTTAATTTTAAGAATATACAGTACATACTGCTGGTGAATGAACGAGTGGTCTAGTGGTAAAGGCCTTTGCCTTTGGTGAAAGTTATCATTCGTCTGGTTCAAAGATTGCTGAAGACACATATTAGGTTCCCAGGTTAAAATCCTAGAGCAATTCTATACACACACAAATTTCAAATGGGACCATTGTCCAACACATTAGGGTTCTAACGACCTAATTAGGAACGGATTCAGGGGCAATACTTTGTGGGAAGTCACCGTTTGGTAATTTATTTTTGACCAAAGGATGGTGCTATGATTCTATGTGATGTTATTTGATGCTTTATGATACTGTATGATGTTATATGATATGTATGGATGGTATATGATGTTATGTGATACTAGATGCTATATGATATACATTGATGTTATGTTATATGATGTTATATTATATATTTATAAGTTTTGATGGTATAAAATCTCTTTATTTTAAATGTGAAAATGTAAAGCATATTCGTTTATAAATGGCTTTAAAAGATGCACAGATATGACGAGTATGAATTCAGGGACGTGGGTAGGAAGAAAGTTGAAAATAACGTCATGTATTGCCTTTATGTACACGTTTTCAGTCAGTTTGACATTTTACAACAAATGGATGATGAAGGTAGACTTACTTTGCTTTGTAGTCGAAGATTATAATAAAGCATGAATGTTCACCTTTTTGAATGATTTTTCAAGCAATTTCAATCGGATTAATTTAATTTTTTTTAAATTTATGTTTTTATATTACCAGATTTCCTCCTCCCCCCACCCCCCCCCCCCCGTCTACAATAGATTATATTTTTGCTAGATTATGTTTTACTGCTCAAATGGGCAAACTCAGATCGCTTTTCTATCTAAAACCATAGGCTGCCCAGAAATGTCTGGAAATTCTGTGCACCGCAAGCGCATGCTTACCTAGCATATACCAGATTGGGAAGTTTTTAAAATGCGCGGGCGAGATTGACGAAATTTAATAGAAAATATCTTTACGACATCAAAACTGTGCAGGCGATTTCTCGCCTGCGCAATACAAACTTTCAAATCTGGAGCATATATTGTTTGTATATTACATATGTAAACAATACACTACTGCTTGACACTTTTGGGCTGCTAATTGCTCAAACCAGTCACCAGTCGGTTATTCTTATAAACTTCTTCCGGTTAGGGTGATTCTCCTGTCATACATGTGATATTGCAATTTATTTTGGTGTCACAAAAACCATGAAGACCAATGGAACTGCCATACATGTGTGGAACTGTGTGTGGTGGGACAATAACCTGTTATGTACCAAATCAGAGATCTGTTTATGAACTTCGAAACATGCAAAAGCAGCCGGTTTGCCTGTTCGAGCTACATGACATCTTATGAGAAGATATATTAGATATTATTCTCATGAAATAAAAGTAATAATGAAGCCAGTCTTTCATTCTAGGCATATAAATGTTTTTAAATTTCTTTTTTATTTAGAGGTTCCATTTCCCTTTGTCTCTCTCAATGGTTCATTATAGCATTGTGTTTTTGCTAACTGCACTAACGAGAAGGATATGGGAAATACGCTCCAATAAAAAGCGCGTTCTTTTAGAATGGCCAGTCTATTTAAAAAGAGTTACTCCTACAGGTACGAATTCAAAAGATAGAATCACATTACGCAGGAATCTAACTAATGCTATAATTTGGCACTAAGACATGTATTCACATCTATGAACATGTATTCATGTTTAGCCCAACTAATCTCTTTTGAAATAATTTTTCTTGGCCTCAGAGCAAGAATATATGAACATCATGTACCCCGCTAATTATGAATGCTGATTATGTCATTGGTATTGTGCCTTAATGTTCTCTCCGTTTGAACACCAATGTCTAGTTTGGTAAAAATCTGTGTCCAACAGTACATAAAAACAAATCCAGATCCATATATAGACTGAGATATATTTTCTCTTTTTATAGCAATAGCAACTGCCTTAGACATTGGTTTCTCAAATTGGAGTTTGATGTTTATTACCGTTTCATTGTAAGTGTATCGTGTCAACTGTTTCTTCCCCATAACAGAAATTCTACCAGACATTAACACCAAATCCACTTGATATTTCTAAGATACACGATGTGCAAGACATCTGCCATCATATTTATCCTCATATTCTCACTCATTTTTGGATTAGAAAAACTCGTAAGTTTTTATATTTTTGCTTTGACCTTTGAAATCTTTAAGTTTGTAAGTTAATTACTTTGGGAATTAATATGGTGATCCATTCTCCTTCTAGCACTACATATTATTTGTCATTGTTTTCCTAATTGCTGGAGGACTTTTCATGTTCACTTATCAAACGACACAATTTAATTTTACTGGATTTCTCCTGGTAAGGTGTTGTTGTGACTATTAATAGAATCAGTGGTGCAGTAGCACAGTTTTCAGAATAAGGTGCTTGGTCAACAGCAGAGCGGGAAACCAGCATGTGAAACCAATGATCTTGTACAGTGCAACATTGAGTGTTGCCCAGAATTCTATGTAATAAGGTGACTAAAAGATGGATAACTCAGATTTCCCCTTGCCCCTGCTAAACAATCACAAATATTGGCCAAAGCTAACAGGGGTACACACCCATGTCCACCTGTCCTAAAGGTACTAAATATGATTATCAATGTACATATATGATAATTGTGTACGCTTGCACTAGTTATGCTTCTGTAAATCACATGTACCATTTTTCCCTCAAGTCACAGTCATCACTCAGTTCAATTTTTTAAACCAGGTCATGACAGCCAGTGCAATGAGTGGTATTCGTTGGGCAACCACACAAATGTTACTACAAAAAGAGAGTTTTGGTTTGTATTGTGGATAAACACTGTTAAAATGCTAGGCTTAAAATACTTGCTTATAACAAGTAGGTGTATTTTACTGATTGTATGTAATTTCTTTCAGGACTATCCAGTCCCTTCGATACCATCTATCATCTTCAGCCATTAATGGCTTTGGCAACTCTTCCTTTAGCAATTGGAATAGAAGGTTAGCTAGTGCCTGGGTAGTGCTTGAAAAAGCAAGATTTGAAACTGAAACTCCGTTAGCAATTTAGAAGATTAGCTATGCTAAATATTAAAACACATTCACAGAGAAGATTCACGCAAATTACAGTACAAAGTCTTGCATGAAGAAATTATGGTGGTAGCAGTGACATATCTTTGTGTACTAAATTCTGATGTTATTTTTCTGCCCACCTCTAGGTCCAAGATTAGCAGTGTCAATGCATGCATTCCGTGCACCATCGATACACATTATAGTTCAGACCATGTCATTTGTTTTATTTGGGTCTTCTCTTGCATTCATGTTAACTGTATCTGAGTACCTCTTACTGGCCAACACATCTAGCATAACTTTGGCAATTGCAGGAATTTTTAAGGTATGCTTTGTGACATCATTACACAAGAGTATAAAATATATAACAAAACTGATGAATAAACATTTTCTTTTCCACAGGAATTATGTATTATATTGCTAGCGACAGAGTTTGCTGGTGATGAAATGAATTTTATGAAGTTCGGAGGTCTAGTTATTTGTTTGTCAGGCATTGCTCTTCATGTTTATCATAAAACAGTTAAAAGTAAGTTCACTTCGTACTTACCATAAATGAACGCTTGTACAATACATTCTCAAGTTGACTGAATGTAAAACCTTGGATATGAGAAACAGTATAAAAACTTATGAAGTTCTGCTGCTAAAGTTGGTGGCAATAAAACATGGACCGTTATTTAGAGTAGAGCTCATAGAAATAGTAGATACTATAACTGCATAGAGTTACTGTAAGTAGTTTCAGCTGAAATACAATTTTATTTTCTGTTTAGGTGATGAGAGTAAAATAATCACAAAGCCAGCAAATGATGAAGAAAGAGTTCAAATGCTAAGTACAAATGAAGTATTTAGTTTTGACTCTGATGATGAAAATTAGTAAAAAATTTTGGGCAAACCAGGAAACAGTGGTTGTTTACCATTTACTTCAAAAATGAAATGCAAAAATTTCTATTGGAAAATCCTTTTCAAATGCAGCATGCACTTTCCATTTCCCCTAAGACTGGAAGTATATCTAATCACAAAGATCCTGGAGCTTGCATGAAAACCCAGCAAGTGTAAATGGGACGAAATAGACCAGTTGAAACATCCCAACCAGTTAAAAAGGACAACCGCTTCAAAAAAAATTTCTGATTGGGTTGACCAAAAGTGTGTGTTCCATTTATTTTTCATCCGGAATTACTGGAATTTTTGTGCCAAATGGCAAACAACCAGTGTTTCGTAGACATTGTTTCCTGAGGGTGAATAAATGGTATGAGGCAATATGTTTTTCACATTGCAAACCAAGAAATGTTACTAATCCCAGTTCTAGTCCTTCAATGGGTTCACATGGTTTTAACAACAGAATCATGAGAAGCAAATTTAGTTTCAGTGACAATGAAAACTAAGTTGGAAAAACAAAGCTATTTTCATAATTTAAAAAAGGTATAAACAGGATTAATATATATTTATACAAGAAATATTTATATTAGTATAGGAAATTACACTTCTGAGAAGTATAAATGAAAAATCACATGTGTGTTTGGCCAAGCAATTGCAGTATTATAAATATTTTGCCAAACACAAGCGTGATTTTTCATTGATACTTCAAGAACAAGTGTAATCTCCTATTAATATCATTTTAAAAAAAATGTTTCATCGATTTGTTTATTTTTTTAGTTTTTAAAAATCCTGCACCCCACGGGGCTCACAATATGTGCCAATTAATTTTTAACCAGCACACTATGCCAATTAGTGATTAATGGACACAGTTCTTAGCCAATCAGAATTGGGTCAACAAAGAAAAATGATATTATATGATACAGTCTGTGTTTAACTCTGCAAATGATTCATTTTTCAATTTCATGTAGCTTTAAATATCAATTTTATTTATACTCATTAAAATTAATATTATTTACTTCTACTGCCTTCTAATAATAGTACAAAAAGTATGAATTTATACATTCTAAACATGCATTAATTAATTAATTAATTAAAAGAACCATTAAAATAAGGTGAGCTTTAAATTAGGATTTTTTCACTCAGCTTAGCTTTTGAACAATGCATTTGACAAGCTCTTCTACATCTTTAGAACGTCTTTTTCCAACAGCCAAGACCTCTTCATGGCTAACATCACTTGTGATATCGTAAGATAATTGACTGGCATTTGTTATCAATGAAATCCCCAGACATTGCATGCCACAATGTGCTGCCACAATCACCTCGTGGGCTGTACTCATACCAACTGCGTCAGCACCTATCTGTAAGTTTGGACAGAGTGACATATTAGTCAAGTGTAGGTTGTGTTGTCAACTGCTTTGGTTCTTGTCTGAACTTCCTGAAAAACATGTCTCAACATGCATCCGATATAAACATGGATAAACTAACCCTGTGCAAGAAGTTTATTTCAGCGGTAGATTCAAAAGAGGGTCCTCCTACACAGGTATAAACACCTTCTCTCAGGAAGGATTCAAAGCTCAGCTCCTGGGCGGCTTTCTTGGCCAACTCGCGTAGCTCTTTACTGTATGCATTGTTCAATGCAGGGAATCGTTCTCCAAACCTTACATAATTACAGAAATATAATATGGTCATAATCATGATATATAAAGTTCAGTAGATGATATAGATTGAAGTGATGATAAGATTATCTATCTAGCTGCCTTAAACTCAGCTAATTCATCTTAACTCACAGACATGTCATATGGTCTCTCAAACCTCTTGTCATTGGGTCCTCTTAGTGGGTTTTCACCAGCCAAAGACAGAAAATTGATATGGTCTTTGATGATCATCACATCACCAACATTAAACGATGGATTGATTCCACCAGCAGCATTGGTCACAAACATTGTTTTTACGCCCAGTAAATGCATGACACGAATTGGAACAGTAACCTATAATAGGCAGTAAGGAACTGTGTACTCGACAACACACTGGGTAAAGGCATGGTATACATAACTGTCAGTTATCACCATGATGAGCACAGTTAGGGATGGGACACCTACCCACTTTTGCTAACCTTGTTGGTAAAAACAGAGCTGATGTCAGGAAAAAAACTTGTTGGTACTCAATAGATTGGGAATTGTTGGTTTACTTGCTAACAAAATTGAATTTATGGTCAGTAATTTGAAACATCTGTGAAGGACATCCGTAAACAGAATGGTTTTGGTATACTCCTGATTACAATAGACTTCAGAAGTGCTTAAGTCAGAAAGTTTTCCACATAATACAAACTAAGATTTATTTTGCCCCACATGTATTCCAGATTGCAATGCAGTTCATTTTTCAACTCCAGCATGAGATAAGCAATTCCTTAAGCACGTCTATTCGGATTACCTTATTTAATGAATATCCTTCATAATAATGAAACCTTCCTTGCATACAAACAACATGTTTGCCATTTAAAATACCAAACACTAAATTGCCAGCATGACCCTGTACTAAAATAGATAAAAATTGAAAAGTATTCTAAGGTACAAGAGAAGAACAGTCTCAAATAGCTAGCTCTAATCTGTTCTGTACTTCCTGCTCAATCATACACACCTGTGCTCACTGGAAAATTTGGTATGTTACTATATGGTAAGGTATCTGGATTCTCGATAGCATTGACCAAGTTCCCAAGCCCTGTGCCACACACAATGCCAATGGTTGGTCGATATTTGGTGTTTTCCAGCAAATACTTTGTGATGGCCTCTAACTCCTCGTATGATAAACTAAATAAATCGAGTTCAGTTTTCGTAAAACTGGGCGTAATTCTGATGTTTTGGTTGTGGTTGGAGTTATGGTTGCATGGTATACCAAATATACAGGTTCTTTCTCTACCTCAAACAGAATTCATGATCGACATTCAAGCATAGGTCCTTCTTCAGGACATTTGTTCGTAGACAAGGGGCGTTCACTTGAAACACCAACAAAAGCTGTTTGTTTGAAAGTGGTCGATGACAGTCACTTTACTACTTCCGAACTTTACTACTCAGAATGCAGGAAAATCACTGACCTGAGGATATTTAATACCGTTAGAATATTGAAGAGGTTTTTACAATAATTGTATATTATTTTATACATACCAGTGATCAGTTGCTTGTGCCATTGTTGCAAACATAAAAGAGAACACTTGAAAATATAAACCGATTGCGTGGAATATAATACGTGTACTAAAAGGCAATTGAACCGGTTGTGAAATGTAAACACAACAGGTTTTCAGGGGGTGTATATAAAGTAACTTGATTTTTTCCAAGGATTTTTTCCTTTCCAATGACTTAGTCTCGGTTATCTAGGAAACGTTCACAACAATTATAACTGTCACACTATGCTTTAAGTTGAAAAAAGGACAAGTAAAAGAATTTATTGATGTAAAAATTGTTTTTTTAAATTTCTGTTTTGAAATAAAAACTGTATTAATATAACCTCCCCCCCCCTGACGTGCAGTATCTTCATCTGCGAAATGTCTTTTCTGACTCCACTTAGAGATTTCCAAAAAAAAATGCAATGCCTGTGGAGATCATTCGATGCGGGTTGTTATGTTGATAAACAAATTAATAAAATAAAAGTATTATATTTCAAAAATATTTTAAAAATTAAATTACGGCACAGCGTACCCATTTCCTCCACTCGAAAATGCATAACGTCCTGAACGCTGCCCTATATGATTTGACTTCACGAGTTTTTTTTTTGTTTTTAACGTAGAACACGCATAGTTTTAAAGAACGGACTGTAGATAAGCGTTCAAAGTATCTATATTGTATAAATGGCGAGGATTTAGGGAGCATTTTGCGTATTAGGAGATACCCCGTTCTCGTTTGACCCTTGGACTATTATTAATGGACTCGGCCATGAAATTATTCGATAATATTATGGCGACACAGCCTGTTACGAATAAAAATAACTGAACTTTGTCATCTTATAAGCAACACAATGGACGTGATTACTTGTACAGCACCTGTGAATTTAGCTGTGATAAAATATTGTAAGTTTATTATGGTAAAATTTGAAGCATCAAGTATTACGTTGCAATTATGGATATATATTTAGTTTTAAATGTTATAAATAGCTTGCTATTAATAGCTGGCAATTAATTAACGGTTCACTTAAATGCCTGTTTCATTTGTGATGGTAAAAAATTTAAATATTTATGACCATACTAATTAGTGATTCATGTCATTAATCAGTACTAACGATGTGATTAATTGTTATGAATGTCTCAACTCAAGGGGGTAAAAAGGATGAAGAGTTAATTCTACCTGTGAATTCATCTCTGAGTGTCACTTTATCACAAGAACAGGTAAATAGTACATTATAAACCTCATGTATGAACACAACTCCACCCCCCCCCCCCCCCCCCCCAATAATAGTGCTAGTTATATATGCCACTGCTATTTAGCAGCGTGGTCATCATTTATTAGTCTTAACCATATTATACAGCATAACCATCATCTGATCACCTTACCATCATCTAAGCATCAAATTTGCATCATCGCCACCTATCGTAGCCAACATCATCACCAAAATCATAGGAGTTGTAAATAATTTATATTTCACCAACGCTATCATGTGTAATATATCATCATACATGAATATGATACATAATATAAAAATCTATCCTTTTAAGCTCTGCGTCACTACAACTGTCGCAATAAGTTTGAAATTCTCCAGTGACAGAATATGGCTGAATGGAAGGTTTACTATAATATATTTTTTGTTTTGTTTTTCCAAAAGTCCATTAAAAATTCCCCTTAATTAACTTTGGCATCTTGTCTTTCAGCGAAAATCCAATAAAAGATTTTCCAAGACTACAAAACGTGTTGCACTTAGGTACACCTTGTGCTTGTCACTTTTCATCTAAGATGACTAACCTAGTGTGCACAGGCCACAATATTTGCTGTACAATTAATCTGATCATTCATAACATTTTAGTCCGTGAAGAATGCAAGAAGGCTGGGAAAACAGAGCAGTTGAAGTATAATGTCCATATTTGTTCCGTCAATAATTTTCCTACTGCAGCGGGACTTGCGTCATCTGCTGCTGGTTTTGCTTGCCTAGGTAACATTGTGGACTTTGGTAAAGTGAGTTTTGAACTTCTTCCAAACAAGGAATATATAGCTGAAGATTTATATTGGTATTTTGTTTCTAGCATTTGCCTTGACAAAGTTGTTTAAATTGGAGTGTGATGTATCAGTAATTGCCAGGTACTGTAGGTAGAGCTAGGTTGGTAAGTATTGGAACTAACTTTATATAAAGTGGACTTTGTCTTAACAAATTATGTGTGCTTTAATGGAAAAAGTTTTTACAACATTCAACCACCCTGGCTCCAGTCAATATAGTTTAATGTGTTTAACTAGGCAAGGTTCGGGTAGTGCATGTCGCAGCATATATGGTGGATTTGTTGCCTGGATGAAAGGTGAACTGGCTGATGGGACAGATAGTATTGCAGTTCAGGTAAAACACCTAGAAAACTGATCTGGTGATTGGGCTCACCCCCCTGTCAGAAACTTCCTGGTCTTTCTAAGAAATGGTACTCTCGAATAGTTGATTGAATGGTTGAATCTAGCATTTTTATAGTCAATACTAAACAAATGAAGAGATTGGTATGGCTGGGTAGGTCATTACCTGCATGGTCTGTCCAAATTAGCATAGTGGCTTAATTTCTACACGAGCAGTCTTCGTGACAGACTCGCTTCTTTTTGGAAGTCAATCATTTTGTAGAAACATACTTGATGCGTTGCAATTCATGTCTTTTAGGTTGCACCAGAAAGTCACTGGCCAGAAATGCGTATTTTAGTTCTTGTAGTAAGTTCTAGTCGTTATTTTTGCAACAAGTTTTTTTTTCTTTTTTGTAAGTCCCCTTTGTTCCTTTTCGATTTTAGGTCAGTGAAGAAAAGAAGGCAACAAGTAGCACGTCAGGAATGCGACGAAGCGTTGAAACGAGTGAACTTTTAAAGGTATCGCACGAAGAATCACTTCTTCTAAGTGTGTCTCTTGAGGTTCGATTTTTCTATTTCAACTTTGAAGTGTAATATTCCATGTAGTGGTGGTAATTCAGCAATCGAAATTTCATTTTGTTCGTTTTATTTCGGGACACAGCTTAGAGCTGAGCACGTTGTTCCTCGAAGAATGGTTCAAATGGAAGAAGCAATTATGAAAAAAGATTTTGATAAATTTGCTGATCTCACAATGAAGGTTGGTCCGTGTGTATTCCTGTACCGGGGCTTTTACTTAATTTTCAAGTGTTGCAGCCTATTGTAGAATATCTACTCTACACTTAAAATATCTTTTGGTTTTCAGATAGTTCAGACACAAACCATGACAGCTTACTGTCGAATACTACCTAGACTGGAACACTACAATTGAGAGATCTTTTTCAGGTATATGTGCTGTCCTTGTTTGTGGCTGAACTTTGTGGTAAGATATCTTAAACGTGACGGTCTAATGTAGGTAGTACTGGTACCATTCAATAGGTCTTCGTTGTTTGCATCTGAACTACCTGAAAAAGATATCCCAAACGTGCTGGTTCTTTGTAGGTAGTATTCTACAATAAGCTGTCGTGGTTTGTGTCTGAACTGGCAGAATGTAGTTGAGTAGTTCTTCCAAAACAATATCATTCATTTCAGGACAGCAATCAACTTCATGCAATATGCCTTGATACTTTCCCGCCAATTGTTCCACCCTACATGAATGACATTTCTCACAACATTGTACGTCTTGTGACAGAATACAACAAACTGCGTGGCACAAAGGTTTGTATTGGGACAATTTTAAGCAGCCATATTGATAAGGACGTTATGTAAGCTTCCGAATCTTCTTTAGTGTTTTGGTTTCTTAGGTTGCATATAGTTTTGACGCGGGGCCAAGTGCGGTTCTGTTCCTTCGTGAAAATGACGTCCCGGAATGCTTGGATCTCATAAAAACATTTTTCCCACCAATTGAAGATGATAAAAAGTACGCATTTTCGACTTAATTGTAGTTTATATAGTGCGCAAAAGAGACACACAGACTTAGCTATATAACTTTATTTATATTTGTACCAATATAAATTCATCTCTGAAAGTCCAGCAATACTGGAATAGCCATGCAGTGCTGCTATGCAGGTCAGAACCGCTCAAACTTTACTGAACTGATCTTTATTTGCGATAGTAAGTCCATGGGGATTGATTGTGACACCAACATGGCAATACGGCGCATAAAAACACCTTATTTTATTGGGGATAGCTCTGTCAGTTTAAACTGTTTTCTGTCCTGTACTTAATTGTCATACAACTTTGTATTGAACCAGACAGTGTAGTTATACAACAGGAACTTACAACTCCGAGACTGAGATAAGTTTATAGTTTAAATTGTTCTTTATACCGTTCGTTAAATTAGTTATTACAATGGCTGTTTCAATGAAGAAACTTGGGAAGAATATTATGAGAAAACTATGTGATAAATACAATCACACGTCTTAAGCACATCTTAATTATTTATAGCTTTGTTCGCGGCCTTCCTGATGTCTCATGCACTTCCAAAGAGGTTCGTTCATTATCATCTTCGTTTTATTGACAATGAATTTGAAAGCATATTTGAAATTTGGAATTGATGATTATTAATAGATGTTTAAAGACCAGATTAACTTGCCTGTTTCTAGTGGAGGAATAAAATACATTATTCACACAAAGGTAAGAAGGCGAATTCTGTAAAGCGTTATTATTGCTTGATATTTAGGCAACCGAAATTTAGGTAGTAATTTAAGATACTGTTTGCGTTATGCACGTTTAGGTCGGCGATGGTCCCAAAGTCCTGGACGATCCAGAAAGCTGTCTTCTGAATCATGAAGGATTACCCAAGATATGAAAAACTAATCCGACAAAATTAAATTTTATTCATTGCTCCTCTAGTCTTGCCACAGACATTTGTGAACCAGGGGCAAAATTGACCTATAGAAAGCTAATAAATTATCATTTCCGTATAATTAGTTTTCTTTTTTGTCATACATGCCCTCTTTAGCTAGTGCCTCGGGAAAAATTGACCCCCCCCCCCCCTTCAAGTCATTTATTCATGCAATACAAAGTCTTTTCCGAAGACATCTAGTATTTATACTCTCAGTTGTTGAAAGAAGTGTAAAAAACTGAGTTCAGAAAAAAATCGATCTGCAAAAATTGATCGCTGGTATTCTACTAGACTAATATCTGGTTTATATTTACTTGAGTTTTGTTTAATAAAGAAAACATAGTATCACCTTATCGTATTTCACAGTGCACATGTATACACGTCATATCTAGCTTCATTTCACACTTTCACAGTTTACTGCAATCATTATAAATATACCCGTTGAAGGCTACAGACTGGTGGCCGAAAGCTCGTAAACAAATAAATATATTTTAGTCAGAGAACGTCTCACCCTTTTCATTTATGTCTACTGAATTGACACATCTACGATTTTTAGTGGTTTATATTGTTTAACCATTTCTTAAAGCTCATTCAGTTAAAAACGGGTAAAATAGGGCGAGTGTAATAGCCAACGCGGTCTGGTGGTAAGGCAAAGTGGCGGTAAATAAACAACGCAGCTGAACGATAATTCCCTTGCTCTGAATTCTTTTCATGTTTTAGAATTAATTATAGGCTAGAGAAAAGCCCGCTTAAACAATTTAAGTGGCAAGCGCGTGATAGCAAACATATATAGTCTAGTGGCCAATGCAAAATGTCTCAAGTCAACGAGTTTTGGTCAAACCTAATTGCCCTTGTCACAAACCCCATAGGTTTTTGTCTGGGGTAAGAATTATTATAAATATACACGCTAGATTAAATCAAAGTTATTCGAAGCCATTCGCGAGCTTTTGTTCGCATTTCATCGAATAATATTTGCTCATACTCTGTCGAGGAAGATCTTGAAGTTGCTTTTGAGTGTAATTACATTTATATGCACAAATCTATTTCTAAATAAATCCAATTGAGTCTTTTGCAATATCACAATAACAAAAATGGGTAAGATTACAACTTGGGCATACAGTAGGTTTCTGGTGCTACGAATTTTAAAATCCCATATTTTTGTAAGTAGAACATTTGAAAGATAAATGTGTGTTGAAATCAGCCTTCTCTTATACTCGGAGAAGACCATGTAAATTCTGATCAAACATACATTTCCAAATTTAATGACCCAGCTATATGGCGTTCAATATATATCATTGAACTAAACAGATCACTATTTAAATCTAATGTCGAAGAACAATTTTATTGCTGAGGCACTACAGACACGATAAGTATTAAATAAATGGAAATGTTTTTCGCTGATTGCATAAATGACCACGCAAATTATATTTTGATATGATAAAACTTATACAGCACGTTAATAACAGCAGCCTATATATAGATGCATGTGCGCATGGCAATAGTGTCTACCCGGTCGTAATTCAACCACAATCACTGCAACAGCAGAGCATGAGGTATATATATACAAATCGGTGATACTATATGTTGATGGTCTGATTCGAAGATACAGGGTTTTAGCACTTACGGTCTGGGGGCCGCTTCTACCCTCCCCTATATTTCGAACCAGAGGTGGTGGAGTTATGACACAGACGGTTGAGGCAGTCAATTCGATGTCGTTGTCGAAAGGCAACCGCATTTGGTGGGCTGTCGAGGCCAATTGTGTGCGAAGCCATCCGAGTGCCATCCGTGTGCAAACTTTTATTACAATACCTGGTCCTTTTTACCATCGTTATACCATTCCAAGGTTAATCCTTCGAAGGTAGCAGAATTCCTGACACCTTTTGGAACTTTTTAATTTAAATTGATTACGCTGGCCGGCGTACAATCTCTTATGACGCTTTTCAATAGCCCTAATGTAAGTGGTAGAGCGTAATTCTTTTCAATTATTTATTTGGGGTTTTTTCGCCAAAAAAGATGGCTCCCACCGTTAAGAAAAACTATAGCATTTTGAGCACGGTTTTTTGTTCAATTTTTTTCGATGGTTTTTTAGAACTTTTATTTTCTCCATTTACCAAAAATTTTGCCAGTGCGGTTAACAAGGAAATAAAAATTTTTCTTTATCAGACTGTATGATAAAAAGAAGTAATTGTCAAATTGTTACGAATTTTTTTCTAAAAAAATTTGCAAAATAGACGAAAAGAAACTTTGGAAAGGGTTATTAATTCTTACACAAGACGAAAACTATTTAATGCATGGCAAGGGCAGGAATTGATCTTACCCACTTTTGTTGAGTAATTTGTATTTGACCACTGCATTACGTTGGTTATGAGGCTTCGGCAAGTTGGTTTAAGTTGTCTATACGTTCTTCTAGCCTATGCTTATTTCTTAAAACTGGCCAAAGCCAGAACGATTTTTATCAAAGGCAGGTATTGTTTCCGGACTCAGTGATTGACTCTGAAGGGACACACATTGTCTTTACCACCAGACTATGATAGTTACCACTTTCTATGTTAGTTACCACTTTCACTTGGTTAAGAATTATTATACATGTACACGCTAGATTAAATCAAAGTTATTCGAAGCCATTCGCGAGCTTTTGTTCGCATTTCATCGAATAATATTTAATCATACTCTGTCGAGGAAGACCTTGAAGTTGCTTTTGAGTGTAATTACATTTTTAAATTATGTACAAATTTATTTCTAAATAAATCCAATTGAGTCTTTTGCAATATCACAAATAACAAAAATGGGTAAGGTCAAAACTTGAGCATATAGTAGGTTTCTGGTGCTACGAATTTTAAAAGCCTATATTTTTGTGAGTAATAAAACATTTGAAAAATAAATGTGTGTTGAAATCAGCCTTCTCTTATACTCGGAGAAGACCTTGTAAATTCTGATCAAACATACTTTTCCAAATATAATGACCTAGCTATAGGCGTCCAATATATATATATATCATTGAACAAAGCAGATCACTATTTAAATCTAATTTCGAAGAACAACATTATTGCTGGAGCACTACAGAGACGATAAGTATTAAATAAATGGAAATGTGTTTCGCAGATTGCATAAATGACCACGCAAATTATATTTTGATGTTTATGATAAAACTTACACAGCACGTTAATAACAGCAGTCTATATATAGATGCATGTGCGCATGGCAATAGTGCCTACCTGGTCGTAATTCAACCACAATCAGTGCAACAGCAAAGCATGACGTATATAAATACAAATCGGTCGTACTATAGTATCACCGATTTGTATTTATATACGTCATGCTTTGCTGTTGCACTAATTGTGGTTGAATTACGACCAGGTAGGCACCATTGCCATGCGTGATCATTTGCTTTTCTTCTTTTAAAATATCTGCCTGTACTTAGGGGAAACAGGCAGATCTCTGGAAACAAGAAAGGCTGAACACATCAGAAACGTTAAGGAACATGATAATGGTTCAAACGTCGAAAAACGTGCAACGCGAAAATCATTGACACAGGGAATTTCCGTAGTCGCCTAACACTAGAAAGTCTAGAATCATGGCATACAGCTGCCAAACACAGCAATGCTGATAACAACTCAAAACCGCTTCCTCGACAATGTACAATCTTAATAAAGAAAACATAGTATCACCTTATCGTATTTCACAGTGCACATGTATACACGTCATATCTAGCTTCATTTCACACTTTCACAGTTTACTGCAATCATTATAAATATACCCGTTGAAGGCTACAGACTGGTGGCCGAAAGCTCGTAAACAAATAAATATATTTTAGTCAGAGAACGTCTCACCCTTTTCATTTATGTCTACTGAATTGACACATCTACGATTTTTAGTGGTTTATATTGTTTAACCATTTCTTAAAGCTCATTCAGTTAAAAACGGGTAAAATAGGGCGAGTGTAATAGCCAACGCGGTCTGGTGGTAAGGCAAAGTGGCGGTAAATAAACAACGCAGCTGAACGATAATTCCCTTGCTCTGAATTCTTTTCATGTTTTAGAATTAATTATAGGCTAGAGAAAAGCCCGCTTAAACAATTTAAGTGGCAAGCGCGTGATAGCAAACATATATAGTCTAGTGGCCAATGCAAAATGTCTCAAGTCAACGAGTTTTGGTCAAACCTAATTGCCCTTGTCACAAACCCCATAGGTTTTTGTCTGGGGTAAGAATTATTATAAATATACACGCTAGATTAAATCAAAGTTATTCGAAGCCATTCGCGAGCTTTTGTTCGCATTTCATCGAATAATATTTGCTCATACTCTGTCGAGGAAGATCTTGAAGTTGCTTTTGAGTGTAATTACATTTATATGCACAAATCTATTTCTAAATAAATCCAATTGAGTCTTTTGCAATATCACAATAACAAAAATGGGTAAGATTACAACTTGGGCATACAGTAGGTTTCTGGTGCTACGAATTTTAAAATCCCATATTTTTGTAAGTAGAACATTTGAAAGATAAATGTGTGTTGAAATCAGCCTTCTCTTATACTCGGAGAAGACCATGTAAATTCTGATCAAACATACATTTCCAAATTTAATGACCCAGCTATATGACGTTCAATATATATCATTGAACTAAACAGATCACTATTTAAATCTAATGTCGAAGAACAATTTTATTGCTGAGGCACTACAGACACGATAAGTATTAAATAAATGGAAATGTTTTTCGCTGATTGCATAAATGACCACGCAAATTATATTTTGATATGATAAAACTTATACAGCACGTTAATAACAGCAGCCTATATATAGATGCATGTGCGCATGGCAATAGTGTCTACCCGGTCGTAATTCAACCACAATCACTGCAACAGCAGAGCATGAGGTATATATATACAAATCGGTGATACTATATGTTGATGGTCTGATTCGAAGATACAGGGTTTTAGCACTTACGGTCTGGGGGCCGCTTCTACCCTCCCCTATATTTCGAACCAGAGGTGGTGGAGTTTATGACACAGACGGTTGAGGCAGTCAATTCGATGTCGTTGTCGAAAGGCAACCGCATTTGGTGGGCTGTCGAGGCCAATTGTGTGCGAAGCCATCCGAGTGCCATCCGTGTGCAAACTTTTATTACAATACCTGGTCCTTTTTACCATCGTTATACCATTCCAAGGTTAATCCTTCGAAGGTAGCAGAATTCCTGACACCTTTTGGAACTTTTTAATTTAAATTGATTACGCTGGCCGGCGTACAATCTCTTATGACGCTTTTCAATAGCCCTAATGTAAGTGGTAGAGCGTAATTCTTTTCAATTATTTATTTGGGGTTTTTTCGCCAAAAAAGATGGCTCCCACCGTTAAGAAAAACTATAGCATTTTGAGCACGGTTTTTTGTTCAATTTTTTTCGATGGTTTTTTAGAACTTTTATTTTCTCCATTTACCAAAAATTTTGCCAGTGCGGTTAACAAGGAAATAAAAATTTTTCTTTATCAGACTGTATGATAAAAAGAAGTAATTGTCAAATTGTTACGAATTTTTTTCTAAAAAAATTTGCAAAATAGACGAAAAGATACTTTGGAAAGGGTTATTAATTCTTACACAAGACGAAAACTATTTAATGCATGGCAAGGGCAGGAATTGATCTTACCCACTTTTGTTGAGTAATTTGTATTTGACCACTGCATTACGTTGGTTATGAGGCTTCGGCAAGTTGGTTTAAGTTGTCTATACGTTCTTCTAGCCTATGCTTATTTCTTAAAACTGGCCAAAGCCAGAACGATTTTTATCAAAGGCAGGTATTGTTTCCGGACTCAGTGATTGACTCTGAAGGGACACACATTGTCTTTACCACCAGACTATGATAGTTACCACTTTCTATGTTAGTTACCACTTTCACTTGGTTAAGAATTATTATACATGTACACGCTAGATTAAATCAAAGTTATTCGAAGCCATTCGCGAGCTTTTGTTCGCATTTCATCGAATAATATTTAATCATACTCTGTCGAGGAAGACCTTGAAGTTGCTTTTGAGTGTAATTACATTTTTAAATTATGTACAAATTTATTTCTAAATAAATCCAATTGAGTCTTTTGCAATATCACAAATAACAAAAATGGGTAAGGTCAAAACTTGAGCATATAGTAGGTTTCTGGTGCTACGAATTTTAAAAGCCTATATTTTTGTGAGTAATAAAACATTTGAAAAATAAATGTGTGTTGAAATCAGCCTTCTCTTATACTCGGAGAAGACCTTGTAAATTCTGATCAAACATACTTTTCCAAATATAATGACCTAGCTATAGGCGTCCAATATATATATATATCATTGAACAAAGCAGATCACTATTTAAATCTAATTTCGAAGAACAACATTATTGCTGGAGCACTACAGAGACGATAAGTATTAAATAAATGGAAATGTGTTTCGCAGATTGCATAAATGACCACGCAAATTATATTTTGATGTTTATGATAAAACTTACACAGCACGTTAATAACAGCAGTCTATATATAGATGCATGTGCGCATGGCAATAGTGCCTACCTGGTCGTAATTCAACCACAATCAGTGCAACAGCAAAGCATGACGTATATAAATACAAATCGGTCGTACTATAGTATCACCGATTTGTATTTATATACGTCATGCTTTGCTGTTGCACTAATTGTGGTTGAATTACGACCAGGTAGGCACCATTGCCATGCGTGATCATTTGCTTTTCTTCTTTTAAAATATCTGCCTGTACTTAGGGGAAACAGGCAGATCTCTGGAAACAAGAAAGGCTGAACACATCAGAAACGTTAAGGAACATGATAATGGTTCAAACGTCGAAAAACGTGCAACGCGAAAATCATTGACACAGGGAATTTCCGTAGTCGCCTAACACTAGAAAGTCTAGAATCATGGCATACAGCTGCCAAACACAGCAATGCTGATAACAACTCAAAACCGCTTCCTCGACAATGTACAATCTTAATAAAGAAAACATAGTATCACCTTATCGTATTTCACAGTGCACATGTATACACGTCATATCTAGCTTCATTTCACACTTTCACAGTTTACTGCAATCATTATAAATATACCCGTTGAAGGCTACAGACTGGTGGCCGAAAGCTCGTAAACAAATAAATATATTTTAGTCAGAGAACGTCTCACCCTTTTCATTTATGTCTACTGAATTGACACATCTACGATTTTTAGTGGTTTATATTGTTTAACCATTTCTTAAAGCTCATTCAGTTAAAAACGGGTAAAATAGGGCGAGTGTAATAGCCAACGCGGTCTGGTGGTAAGGCAAAGTGGCGGTAAATAAACAACGCAGCTGAACGATAATTCCCTTGCTCTGAATTCTTTTCATGTTTTAGAATTAATTATAGGCTAGAGAAAAGCCCGCTTAAACAATTTAAGTGGCAAGCGCGTGATAGCAAACATATATAGTCTAGTGGCCAATGCAAAATGTCTCAAGTCAACGAGTTTTGGTCAAACCTAATTGCCCTTGTCACAAACCCCATAGGTTTTTGTCTGGGGTAAGAATTATTATAAATATACACGCTAGATTAAATCAAAGTTATTCGAAGCCATTCGCGAGCTTTTGTTCGCATTTCATCGAATAATATTTGCTCATACTCTGTCGAGGAAGATCTTGAAGTTGCTTTTGAGTGTAATTACATTTATATGCACAAATCTATTTCTAAATAAATCC
The DNA here is from genome assembly GCA_963855995.1 of Muricea muricata. Lineage (NCBI taxonomy): Eukaryota > Metazoa > Cnidaria > Anthozoa > Malacalcyonacea > Plexauridae > Muricea > Muricea muricata. Next base: position 1,637,912 of record OY979722.1, read on the forward strand.
AATTGAGTCTTTTGCAATATCACAATAACAAAAATGGGTAAGATTACAACTTGGGCATACAGTAGGTTTCTGGTGCTACGAATTTTAAAATCCCATATTTTTGTAAGTAGAACATTTGAAAGATAAATGTGTGTTGAAATCAGCCTTCTCTTATACTCGGAGAAGACCATGTAAATTCTGATCAAACATACATTTCCAAATTTAATGACCCAGCTATATGACGTTCAATATATATCATTGAACTAAACAGATCACTATTTAAATCTAATGTCGAAGAACAATTTTATTGCTGAGGCACTACAGACACGATAAGTATTAAATAAATGGAAATGTTTTTCGCTGATTGCATAAATGACCACGCAAATTATATTTTGATATGATAAAACTTATACAGCACGTTAATAACAGCAGCCTATATATAGATGCATGTGCGCATGGCAATAGTGTCTACCCGGTCGTAATTCAACCACAATCACTGCAACAGCAGAGCATGAGGTATATATATACAAATCGGTGATACTATATGTTGATGGTCTGATTCGAAGATACAGGGTTTTAGCACTTACGGTCTGGGGGCCGCTTCTACCCTCCCCTATATTTCGAACCAGAGGTGGTGGAGTTTATGACACAGACGGTTGAGGCAGTCAATTCGATGTCGTTGTCGAAAGGCAACCGCATTTGGTGGGCTGTCGAGGCCAATTGTGTGCGAAGCCATCCGAGTGCCATCCGTGTGCAAACTTTTATTACAATACCTGGTCCTTTTTACCATCGTTATACCATTCCAAGGTTAATCCTTCGAAGGTAGCAGAATTCCTGACACCTTTTGGAACTTTTTAATTTAAATTGATTACGCTGGCCGGCGTACAATCTCTTATGACGCTTTTCAATAGCCCTAATGTAAGTGGTAGAGCGTAATTCTTTTCAATTATTTATTTGGGGTTTTTTCGCCAAAAAAGATGGCTCCCACCGTTAAGAAAAACTATAGCATTTTGAGCACGGTTTTTTGTTCAATTTTTTTCGATGGTTTTTTAGAACTTTTATTTTCTCCATTTACCAAAAATTTTGCCAGTGCGGTTAACAAGGAAATAAAAATTTTTCTTTATCAGACTGTATGATAAAAAGAAGTAATTGTCAAATTGTTACGAATTTTTTTCTAAAAAAATTTGCAAAATAGACGAAAAGATACTTTGGAAAGGGTTATTAATTCTTACACAAGACGAAAACTATTTAATGCATGGCAAGGGCAGGAATTGATCTTACCCACTTTTGTTGAGTAATTTGTATTTGACCACTGCATTACGTTGGTTATGAGGCTTCGGCAAGTTGGTTTAAGTTGTCTATACGTTCTTCTAGCCTATGCTTATTTCTTAAAACTGGCCAAAGCCAGAACGATTTTTATCAAAGGCAGGTATTGTTTCCGGACTCAGTGATTGACTCTGAAGGGACACACATTGTCTTTACCACCAGACTATGATAGTTACCACTTTCTATGTTAGTTACCACTTTCACTTGGTTAAGAATTATTATACATGTACACGCTAGATTAAATCAAAGTTATTCGAAGCCATTCGCGAGCTTTTGTTCGCATTTCATCGAATAATATTTAATCATACTCTGTCGAGGAAGACCTTGAAGTTGCTTTTGAGTGTAATTACATTTTTAAATTATGTACAAATTTATTTCTAAATAAATCCAATTGAGTCTTTTGCAATATCACAAATAACAAAAATGGGTAAGGTCAAAACTTGAGCATATAGTAGGTTTCTGGTGCTACGAATTTTAAAAGCCTATATTTTTGTGAGTAATAAAACATTTGAAAAATAAATGTGTGTTGAAATCAGCCTTCTCTTATACTCGGAGAAGACCTTGTAAATTCTGATCAAACATACTTTTCCAAATATAATGACCTAGCTATAGGCGTCCAATATATATATATATCATTGAACAAAGCAGATCACTATTTAAATCTAATTTCGAAGAACAACATTATTGCTGGAGCACTACAGAGACGATAAGTATTAAATAAATGGAAATGTGTTTCGCAGATTGCATAAATGACCACGCAAATTATATTTTGATGTTTATGATAAAACTTACACAGCACGTTAATAACAGCAGTCTATATATAGATGCATGTGCGCATGGCAATAGTGCCTACCTGGTCGTAATTCAACCACAATCAGTGCAACAGCAAAGCATGACGTATATAAATACAAATCGGTCGTACTATAGTATCACCGATTTGTATTTATATACGTCATGCTTTGCTGTTGCACTAATTGTGGTTGAATTACGACCAGGTAGGCACTATTGCCATGCGTGATCATTTGCTTTTCTTCTTTTAAAATATCTGCCTGTACTTAGGGGAAACAGGCAGATCTCTGGAAACAAGAAAGGCTGAACACATCAGAAACGTTAAGGAACATGATAATGGTTCAAACATCGAAAAACGTGCAACGCGAAAATCATTGACACAGGGAATTTCCGTAGTCGCCTAACACTAGAAAGTCTAGAATCATGGCATACAGCTGCCAAACACAGCAATGCTGATAACAACTCAAAACCGCTTCCTCGACAATGTACAATCTTAATAAAGAAAACATAGTATCACCTTATCGTATTTCACAGTGCACATGTATACACGTCATATCTAGCTTCATTTCACACTTTCACAGTTTACTGCAATCATTATAAATATACCCGTTGAAGGCTACAGACTGGTGGCCGAAAGCTCGTAAACAAATAAATATATTTTAGTCAGAGAACGTCTCACCCTTTTCATTTATGTCTACTGAATTGACACATCTACGATTTTTAGTGGTTTATATTGTTTAACCATTTCTTAAAGCTCATTCAGTTAAAAACGGGTAAAATAGGGCGAGTGTAATAGCCAACGCGGTCTGGTGGTAAGGCAAAGTGGCGGTAAATAAACAACGCAGCTGAACGATAATTCCCTTGCTCTGAATTCTTTTCATGTTTTAGAATTAATTATAGGCTAGAGAAAAGCCCGCTTAAACAATTTAAGTGGCAAGCGCGTGATAGCAAACATATATAGTCTAGTGGCCAATGCAAAATGTCTCAAGTCAACGAGTTTTGGTCAAACCTAATTGCCCTTGTCACAAACCCCATAGGTTTTTGTCTGGGGTAAGAATTATTATAAATATACACGCTAGATTAAATCAAAGTTATTCGAAGCCATTCGCGAGCTTTTGTTCGCATTTCATCGAATAATATTTGCTCATACTCTGTCGAGGAAGATCTTGAAGTTGCTTTTGAGTGTAATTACATTTATATGCACAAATCTATTTCTAAATAAATCCAATTGAGTCTTTTGCAATATCACAATAACAAAAATGGGTAAGATTACAACTTGGGCATACAGTAGGTTTCTGGTGCTACGAATTTTAAAATCCCATATTTTTGTAAGTAGAACATTTGAAAGATAAATGTGTGTTGAAATCAGCCTTCTCTTATACTCGGAGAAGACCATGTAAATTCTGATCAAACATACATTTCCAAATTTAATGACCCAGCTATATGACGTTCAATATATATCATTGAACTAAACAGATCACTATTTAAATCTAATGTCGAAGAACAATTTTATTGCTGAGGCACTACAGACACGATAAGTATTAAATAAATGGAAATGTTTTTCGCTGATTGCATAAATGACCACGCAAATTATATTTTGATATGATAAAACTTATACAGCACGTTAATAACAGCAGCCTATATATAGATGCATGTGCGCATGGCAATAGTGTCTACCCGGTCGTAATTCAACCACAATCACTGCAACAGCAGAGCATGAGGTATATATATACAAATCGGTGATACTATATGTTGATGGTCTGATTCGAAGATACAGGGTTTTAGCACTTACGGTCTGGGGGCCGCTTCTACCCTCCCCTATATTTCGAACCAGAGGTGGTGGAGTTTATGACACAGACGGTTGAGGCAGTCAATTCGATGTCGTTGTCGAAAGGCAACCGCATTTGGTGGGCTGTCGAGGCCAATTGTGTGCGAAGCCATCCGAGTGCCATCCGTGTGCAAACTTTTATTACAATACCTGGTCCTTTTTACCATCGTTATACCATTCCAAGGTTAATCCTTCGAAGGTAGCAGAATTCCTGACACCTTTTGGAACTTTTTAATTTAAATTGATTACGCTGGCCGGCGTACAATCTCTTATGACGCTTTTCAATAGCCCTAATGTAAGTGGTAGAGCGTAATTCTTTTCAATTATTTATTTGGGGTTTTTTCGCCAAAAAAGATGGCTCCCACCGTTAAGAAAAACTATAGCATTTTGAGCACGGTTTTTTGTTCAATTTTTTTCGATGGTTTTTTAGAACTTTTATTTTCTCCATTTACCAAAAATTTTGCCAGTGCGGTTAACAAGGAAATAAAAATTTTTCTTTATCAGACTGTATGATAAAAAGAAGTAATTGTCAAATTGTTACGAATTTTTTTCTAAAAAAATTTGCAAAATAGACGAAAAGATACTTTGGAAAGGGTTATTAATTCTTACACAAGACGAAAACTATTTAATGCATGGCAAGGGCAGGAATTGATCTTACCCACTTTTGTTGAGTAATTTGTATTTGACCACTGCATTACGTTGGTTATGAGGCTTCGGCAAGTTGGTTTAAGTTGTCTATACGTTCTTCTAGCCTATGCTTATTTCTTAAAACTGGCCAAAGCCAGAACGATTTTTATCAAAGGCAGGTATTGTTTCCGGACTCAGTGATTGACTCTGAAGGGACACACATTGTCTTTACCACCAGACTATGATAGTTACCACTTTCTATGTTAGTTACCACTTTCACTTGGTTAAGAATTATTATACATGTACACGCTAGATTAAATCAAAGTTATTCGAAGCCATTCGCGAGCTTTTGTTCGCATTTCATCGAATAATATTTAATCATACTCTGTCGAGGAAGACCTTGAAGTTGCTTTTGAGTGTAATTACATTTTTAAATTATGTACAAATTTATTTCTAAATAAATCCAATTGAGTTTTTTGCAATATCACAAATAACAAAAATGGGTAAGGTCAAAACTTGAGCATATAGTAGGTTTCTGGTGCTACGAATTTTAAAAGCCTATATTTTTGTGAGTAATAAAACATTTGAAAAATAAATGTGTGTTGAAATCAGCCTTCTCTTATACTCGGAGAAGACCTTGTAAATTCTGATCAAACATACTTTTCCAAATATAATGACCTAGCTATAGGCGTCCAATATATATATATATCATTGAACAAAGCAGATCACTATTTAAATCTAATTTCGAAGAACAACATTATTGCTGGAGCACTACAGAGACGATAAGTATTAAATAAATGGAAATGTGTTTCGCAGATTGCATAAATGACCACGCAAATTATATTTTGATGTTTATGATAAAACTTACACAGCACGTTAATAACAGCAGTCTATATATAGATGCATGTGCGCATGGCAATAGTGCCTACCTGGTCGTAATTCAACCACAATCAGTGCAACAGCAAAGCATGACGTATATAAATACAAATCGGTCGTACTATAGTATCACCGATTTGTATTTATATACGTCATGCTTTGCTGTTGCACTAATTGTGGTTGAATTACGACCAGGTAGGCACCATTGCCATGCGTGATCATTTGCTTTTCTTCTTTTAAAATATCTGCCTGTACTTAGGGGAAACAGGCAGATCTCTGGAAACAAGAAAGGCTGAACACATCAGAAACGTTAAGGAACATGATAATGGTTCAAACGTCGAAAAACGTGCAACGCGAAAATCATTGACACAGGGAATTTCCGTAGTCGCCTAACACTAGAAAGTCTAGAATCATGGCATACAGCTGCCAAACACAGCAATGCTGATAACAACTCAAAACCGCTTCCTCGACAATGTACAATCTTAATAAAGAAAACATAGTATCACCTTATCGTATTTCACAGTGCACATGTATACACGTCATATCTAGCTTCATTTCACACTTTCACAGTTTACTGCAATCATTATAAATATACCCGTTGAAGGCTACAGACTGGTGGCCGAAAGCTCGTAAACAAATAAATATATTTTAGTCAGAGAACGTCTCACCCTTTTCATTTATGTCTACTGAATTGACACATCTACGATTTTTAGTGGTTTATATTGTTTAACCATTTCTTAAAGCTCATTCAGTTAAAAACGGGTAAAATAGGGCGAGTGTAATAGCCAACGCGGTCTGGTGGTAAGGCAAAGTGGCGGTAAATAAACAACGCAGCTGAACGATAATTCCCTTGCTCTGAATTCTTTTCATGTTTTAGAATTAATTATAGGCTAGAGAAAAGCCCGCTTAAACAATTTAAGTGGCAAGCGCGTGATAGCAAACATATATAGTCTAGTGGCCAATGCAAAATGTCTCAAGTCAACGAGTTTTGGTCAAACCTAATTGCCCTTGTCACAAACCCCATAGGTTTTTGTCTGGGGTAAGAATTATTATAAATATACACGCTAGATTAAATCAAAGTTATTCGAAGCCATTCGCGAGCTTTTGTTCGCATTTCATCGAATAATATTTGCTCATACTCTGTCGAGGAAGATCTTGAAGTTGCTTTTGAGTGTAATTACATTTATATGCACAAATCTATTTCTAAATAAATCCAATTGAGTCTTTTGCAATATCACAATAACAAAAATGGGTAAGATTACAACTTGGGCATACAGTAGGTTTCTGGTGCTACGAATTTTAAAATCCCATATTTTTGTAAGTAGAACATTTGAAAGATAAATGTGTGTTGAAATCAGCCTTCTCTTATACTCGGAGAAGACCATGTAAATTCTGATCAAACATACATTTCCAAATTTAATGACCCAGCTATATGACGTTCAATATATATCATTGAACTAAACAGATCACTATTTAAATCTAATGTCGAAGAACAATTTTATTGCTGAGGCACTACAGACACGATAAGTATTAAATAAATGGAAATGTTTTTCGCTGATTGCATAAATGACCACGCAAATTATATTTTGATATGATAAAACTTATACAGCACGTTAATAACAGCAGCCTATATATAGATGCATGTGCGCATGGCAATAGTGTCTACCCGGTCGTAATTCAACCACAATCACTGCAACAGCAGAGCATGAGGTATATATATACAAATCGGTGATACTATATGTTGATGGTCTGATTCGAAGATACAGGGTTTTAGCACTTACGGTCTGGGGGCCGCTTCTACCCTCCCCTATATTTCGAACCAGAGGTGGTGGAGTTTATGACACAGACGGTTGAGGCAGTCAATTCGATGTCGTTGTCGAAAGGCAACCGCATTTGGTGGGCTGTCGAGGCCAATTGTGTGCGAAGCCATCCGAGTGCCATCCGTGTGCAAACTTTTATTACAATACCTGGTCCTTTTTACCATCGTTATACCATTCCAAGGTTAATCCTTCGAAGGTAGCAGAATTCCTGACACCTTTTGGAACTTTTTAATTTAAATTGATTACGCTGGCCGGCGTACAATCTCTTATGACGCTTTTCAATAGCCCTAATGTAAGTGGTAGAGCGTAATTCTTTTCAATTATTTATTTGGGGTTTTTTCGCCAAAAAAGATGGCTCCCACCGTTAAGAAAAACTATAGCATTTTGAGCACGGTTTTTTGTTCAATTTTTTTCGATGGTTTTTTAGAACTTTTATTTTCTCCATTTACCAAAAATTTTGCCAGTGCGGTTAACAAGGAAATAAAAATTTTTCTTTATCAGACTGTATGATAAAAAGAAGTAATTGTCAAATTGTTACGAATTTTTTTCTAAAAAAATTTGCAAAATAGACGAAAAGATACTTTGGAAAGGGTTATTAATTCTTACACAAGACGAAAACTATTTAATGCATGGCAAGGGCAGGAATTGATCTTACCCACTTTTGTTGAGTAATTTGTATTTGACCACTGCATTACGTTGGTTATGAGGCTTCGGCAAGTTGGTTTAAGTTGTCTATACGTTCTTCTAGCCTATGCTTATTTCTTAAAACTGGCCAAAGCCAGAACGATTTTTATCAAAGGCAGGTATTGTTTCCGGACTCAGTGATTGACTCTGAAGGGACACACATTGTCTTTACCACCAGACTATGATAGTTACCACTTTCTATGTTAGTTACCACTTTCACTTGGTTAAGAATTATTATACATGTACACGCTAGATTAAATCAAAGTTATTCGAAGCCATTCGCGAGCTTTTGTTCGCATTTCATCGAATAATATTTAATCATACTCTGTCGAGGAAGACCTTGAAGTTGCTTTTGAGTGTAATTACATTTTTAAATTATGTACAAATTTATTTCTAAATAAATCCAATTGAGTCTTTTGCAATATCACAAATAACAAAAATGGGTAAGGTCAAAACTTGAGCATATAGTAGGTTTCTGGTGCTACGAATTTTAAAAGCCTATATTTTTGTGAGTAATAAAACATTTGAAAAATAAATGTGTGTTGAAATCAGCCTTCTCTTATACTCGGAGAAGACCTTGTAAATTCTGATCAAACATACTTTTCCAAATATAATGACCTAGCTATAGGCGTCCAATATATATATATATCATTGAACAAAGCAGATCACTATTTAAATCTAATTTCGAAGAACAACATTATTGCTGGAGCACTACAGAGACGATAAGTATTAAATAAATGGAAATGTGTTTCGCAGATTGCATAAATGACCACGCAAATTATATTTTGATGTTTATGATAAAACTTACACAGCACGTTAATAACAGCAGTCTATATATAGATGCATGTGCGCATGGCAATAGTGCCTACCTGGTCGTAATTCAACCACAATCAGTGCAACAGCAAAGCATGACGTATATAAATACAAATCGGTCGTACTATAGTATCACCGATTTGTATTTATATACGTCATGCTTTGCTGTTGCACTAATTGTGGTTGAATTACGACCAGGTAGGCACCATTGCCATGCGTGATCATTTGCTTTTCTTCTTTTAAAATATCTGCCTGTACTTAGGGGAAACAGGCAGATCTCTGGAAACAAGAAAGGCTGAACACATCAGAAACGTTAAGGAACATGATAATGGTTCAAACGTCGAAAAACGTGCAACGCGAAAATCATTGACACAGGGAATTTCCGTAGTCGCCTAACACTAGAAAGTCTAGAATCATGGCATACAGCTGCCAAACACAGCAATGCTGATAACAACTCAAAACCGCTTCCTCGACAATGTACAATCTTAATAAAGAAAACATAGTATCACCTTATCGTATTTCACAGTGCACATGTATACACGTCATATCTAGCTTCATTTCACACTTTCACAGTTTACTGCAATCATTATAAATATACCCGTTGAAGGCTACAGACTGGTGGCCGAAAGCTCGTAAACAAATAAATATATTTTAGTCAGAGAACGTCTCACCCTTTTCATTTATGTCTACTGAATTGACACATCTACGATTTTTAGTGGTTTATATTGTTTAACCATTTCTTAAAGCTCATTCAGTTAAAAACGGGTAAAATAGGGCGAGTGTAATAGCCAACGCGGTCTGGTGGTAAGGCAAAGTGGCGGTAAATAAACAACGCAGCTGAACGATAATTCCCTTGCTCTGAATTCTTTTCATGTTTTAGAATTAATTATAGGCTAGAGAAAAGCCCGCTTAAACAATTTAAGTGGCAAGCGCGTGATAGCAAACATATATAGTCTAGTGGCCAATGCAAAATGTCTCAAGTCAACGAGTTTTGGTCAAACCTAATTGCCCTTGTCACAAACCCCATAGGTTTTTGTCTGGGGTAAGAATTATTATAAATATACACGCTAGATTAAATCAAAGTTATTCGAAGCCATTCGCGAGCTTTTGTTCGCATTTCATCGAATAATATTTGCTCATACTCTGTCGAGGAAGATCTTGAAGTTGCTTTTGAGTGTAATTACATTTATATGCACAAATCTATTTCTAAATAAATCCAATTGAGTCTTTTGCAATATCACAATAACAAAAATGGGTAAGATTACAACTTGGGCATACAGTAGGTTTCTGGTGCTACGAATTTTAAAATCCCATATTTTTGTAAGTAGAACATTTGAAAGATAAATGTGTGTTGAAATCAGCCTTCTCTTATACTCGGAGAAGACCATGTAAATTCTGATCAAACATACATTTCCAAATTTAATGACCCAGCTATATGACGTTCAATATATATCATTGAACTAAACAGATCACTATTTAAATCTAATGTCGAAGAACAATTTTATTGCTGAGGCACTACAGACACGATAAGTATTAAATAAATGGAAATGTTTTTCGCTGATTGCATAAATGACCACGCAAATTATATTTTGATATGATAAAACTTATACAGCACGTTAATAACAGCAGCCTATATATAGATGCATGTGCGCATGGCAATAGTGTCTACCCGGTCGTAATTCAACCACAATCACTGCAACAGCAGAGCATGAGGTATATATATACAAATCGGTGATACTATATGTTGATGGTCTGATTCGAAGATACAGGGTTTTAGCACTTACGGTCTGGGGGCCGCTTCTACCCTCCCCTATATTTCGAACCAGAGGTGGTGGAGTTTATGACACAGACGGTTGAGGCAGTCAATTCGATGTCGTTGTCGAAAGGCAACCGCATTTGGTGGGCTGTCGAGGCCAATTGTGTGCGAAGCCATCCGAGTGCCATCCGTGTGCAAACTTTTATTACAATACCTGGTCCTTTTTACCATCGTTATACCATTCCAAGGTTAATCCTTCGAAGGTAGCAGAATTCCTGACACCTTTTGGAACTTTTTAATTTAAATTGATTACGCTGGCCGGCGTACAATCTCTTATGACGCTTTTCAATAGCCCTAATGTAAGTGGTAGAGCGTAATTCTTTTCAATTATTTATTTGGGGTTTTTTCGCCAAAAAAGATGGCTCCCACCGTTAAGAAAAACTATAGCATTTTGAGCACGGTTTTTTGTTCAATTTTTTTCGATGGTTTTTTAGAACTTTTATTTTCTCCATTTACCAAAAATTTTGCCAGTGCGGTTAACAAGGAAATAAAAATTTTTCTTTATCAGACTGTATGATAAAAAGAAGTAATTGTCAAATTGTTACGAATTTTTTTCTAAAAAAATTTGCAAAATAGACGAAAAGATACTTTGGAAAGGGTTATTAATTCTTACACAAGACGAAAACTATTTAATGCATGGCAAGGGCAGGAATTGATCTTACCCACTTTTGTTGAGTAATTTGTATTTGACCACTGCATTACGTTGGTTATGAGGCTTCGGCAAGTTGGTTTAAGTTGTCTATACGTTCTTCTAGCCTATGCTTATTTCTTAAAACTGGCCAAAGCCAGAACGATTTTTATCAAAGGCAGGTATTGTTTCCGGACTCAGTGATTGACTCTGAAGGGACACACATTGTCTTTACCACCAGACTATGATAGTTACCACTTTCTATGTTAGTTACCACTTTCACTTGGTTAAGAATTATTATACATGTACACGCTAGATTAAATCAAAGTTATTCGAAGCCATTCGCGAGCTTTTGTTCGCATTTCATCGAATAATATTTAATCATACTCTGTCGAGGAAGACCTTGAAGTTGCTTTTGAGTGTAATTACATTTTTAAATTATGTACAAATTTATTTCTAAATAAATCCAATTGAGTCTTTTGCAATATCACAAATAACAAAAATGGGTAAGGTCAAAACTTGAGCATATAGTAGGTTTCTGGTGCTACGAATTTTAAAAGCCTATATTTTTGTGAGTAATAAAACATTTGAAAAATAAATGTGTGTTGAAATCAGCCTTCTCTTATACTCGGAGAAGACCTTGTAAATTCTGATCAAACATACTTTTCCAAATATAATGACCTAGCTATAGGCGTCCAATATATATATATATCATTGAACAAAGCAGATCACTATTTAAATCTAATTTCGAAGAACAACATTATTGCTGGAGCACTACAGAGACGATAAGTATTAAATAAATGGAAATGTGTTTCGCAGATTGCATAAATGACCACGCAAATTATATTTTGATGTTTATGATAAAACTTACACAGCACGTTAATAACAGCAGTCTATATATAGATGCATGTGCGCATGGCAATAGTGCCTACCTGGTCGTAATTCAACCACAATCAGTGCAACAGCAAAGCATGACGTATATAAATACAAATCGGTCGTACTATAGTATCACCGATTTGTATTTATATACGTCATGCTTTGCTGTTGCACTAATTGTGGTTGAATTACGACCAGGTAGGCACCATTGCCATGCGTGATCATTTGCTTTTCTTCTTTTAAAATATCTGCCTGTACTTAGGGGAAACAGGCAGATCTCTGGAAACAAGAAAGGCTGAACACATCAGAAACGTTAAGGAACATGATAATGGTTCAAACGTCGAAAAACGTGCAACGCGAAAATCATTGACACAGGGAATTTCCGTAGTCGCCTAACACTAGAAAGTCTAGAATCATGGCATACAGCTGCCAAACACAGCAATGCTGATAACAACTCAAAACCGCTTCCTCGACAATGTACAATCTTAATAAAGAAAACATAGTATCACCTTATCGTATTTCACAGTGCACATGTATACACGTCATATCTAGCTTCATTTCACACTTTCACAGTTTACTGCAATCATTATAAATATACCCGTTGAAGGCTACAGACTGGTGGCCGAAAGCTCGTAAACAAATAAATATATTTTAGTCAGAGAACGTCTCACCCTTTTCATTTATGTCTACTGAATTGACACATCTACGATTTTTAGTGGTTTATATTGTTTAACCATTTCTTAAAGCTCATTCAGTTAAAAACGGGTAAAATAGGGCGAGTGTAATAGCCAACGCGGTCTGGTGGTAAGGCAAAGTGGCGGTAAATAAACAACGCAGCTGAACGATAATTCCCTTGCTCTGAATTCTTTTCATGTTTTAGAATTAATTATAGGCTAGAGAAAAGCCCGCTTAAACAATTTAAGTGGCAAGCGCGTGATAGCAAACATATATAGTCTAGTGGCCAATGCAAAATGTCTCAAGTCAACGAGTTTTGGTCAAACCTAATTGCCCTTGTCACAAACCCCATAGGTTTTTGTCTGGGGTAAGAATTATTATAAATATACACGCTAGATTAAATCAAAGTTATTCGAAGCCATTCGCGAGCTTTTGTTCGCATTTCATCGAATAATATTTGCTCATACTCTGTCGAGGAAGATCTTGAAGTTGCTTTTGAGTGTAATTACATTTATATGCACAAATCTATTTCTAAATAAATCCAATTGAGTCTTTTGCAATATCACAATAACAAAAATGGGTAAGATTACAACTTGGGCATACAGTAGGTTTCTGGTGCTACGAATTTTAAAATCCCATATTTTTGTAAGTAGAACATTTGAAAGATAAATGTGTGTTGAAATCAGCCTTCTCTTATACTCGGAGAAGACCATGTAAATTCTGATCAAACATACATTTCCAAATTTAATGACCCAGCTATATGACGTTCAATATATATCATTGAACTAAACAGATCACTATTTAAATCTAATGTCGAAGAACAATTTTATTGCTGAGGCACTACAGACACGATAAGTATTAAATAAATGGAAATGTTTTTCGCTGATTGCATAAATGACCACGCAAATTATATTTTGATATGATAAAACTTATACAGCACGTTAATAACAGCAGCCTATATATAGATGCATGTGCGCATGGCAATAGTGTCTACCCGGTCGTAATTCAACCACAATCACTGCAACAGCAGAGCATGAGGTATATATATACAAATCGGTGATACTATATGTTGATGGTCTGATTCGAAGATACAGGGTTTTAGCACTTACGGTCTGGGGGCCGCTTCTACCCTCCCCTATATTTCGAACCAGAGGTGGTGGAGTTTATGACACAGACGGTTGAGGCAGTCAATTCGATGTCGTTGTCGAAAGGCAACCGCATTTGGTGGGCTGTCGAGGCCAATTGTGTGCGAAGCCATCCGAGTGCCATCCGTGTGCAAACTTTTATTACAATACCTGGTCCTTTTTACCATCGTTATACCATTCCAAGGTTAATCCTTCGAAGGTAGCAGAATTCCTGACACCTTTTGGAACTTTTTAATTTAAATTGATTACGCTGGCCGGCGTACAATCTCTTATGACGCTTTTCAATAGCCCTAATGTAAGTGGTAGAGCGTAATTCTTTTCAATTATTTATTTGGGGTTTTTTCGCCAAAAAAGATGGCTCCCACCGTTAAGAAAAACTATAGCATTTTGAGCACGGTTTTTTGTTCAATTTTTTTCGATGGTTTTTTAGAACTTTTATTTTCTCCATTTACCAAAAATTTTGCCAGTGCGGTTAACAAGGAAATAAAAATTTTTCTTTATCAGACTGTATGATAAAAAGAAGTAATTGTCAAATTGTTACGAATTTTTTTCTAAAAAAATTTGCAAAATAGACGAAAAGATACTTTGGAAAGGGTTATTAATTCTTACACAAGACGAAAACTATTTAATGCATGGCAAGGGCAGGAATTGATCTTACCCACTTTTGTTGAGTAATTTGTATTTGACCACTGCATTACGTTGGTTATGAGGCTTCGGCAAGTTGGTTTAAGTTGTCTATACGTTCTTCTAGCCTATGCTTATTTCTTAAAACTGGCCAAAGCCAGAACGATTTTTATCAAAGGCAGGTATTGTTTCCGGACTCAGTGATTGACTCTGAAGGGACACACATTGTCTTTACCACCAGACTATGATAGTTACCACTTTCTATGTTAGTTACCACTTTCACTTGGTTAAGAATTATTATACATGTACACGCTAGATTAAATCAAAGTTATTCGAAGCCATTCGCGAGCTTTTGTTCGCATTTCATCGAATAATATTTAATCATACTCTGTCGAGGAAGACCTTGAAGTTGCTTTTGAGTGTAATTACATTTTTAAATTATGTACAAATTTATTTCTAAATAAATCCAATTGAGTCTTTTGCAATATCACAAATAACAAAAATGGGTAAGGTCAAAACTTGAGCATATAGTAGGTTTCTGGTGCTACGAATTTTAAAAGCCTATATTTTTGTGAGTAATAAAACATTTGAAAAATAAATGTGTGTTGAAATCAGCCTTCTCTTATACTCGGAGAAGACCTTGTAAATTCTGATCAAACATACTTTTCCAAATATAATGACCTAGCTATAGGCGTCCAATATATATATATATCATTGAACAAAGCAGATCACTATTTAAATCTAATTTCGAAGAACAACATTATTGCTGGAGCACTACAGAGACGATAAGTATTAAATAAATGGAAATGTGTTTCGCAGATTGCATAAATGACCACGCAAATTATATTTTGATGTTTATGATAAAACTTACACAGCACGTTAATAACAGCAGTCTATATATAGATGCATGTGCGCATGGCAATAGTGCCTACCTGGTCGTAATTCAACCACAATCAGTGCAACAGCAAAGCATGACGTATATAAATACAAATCGGTCGTACTATAGTATCACCGATTTGTATTTATATACGTCATGCTTTGCTGTTGCACTAATTGTGGTTGAATTACGACCAGGTAGGCACTATTGCCATGCGTGATCATTTGCTTTTCTTCTTTTAAAATATCTGCCTGTACTTAGGGGAAACAGGCAGATCTCTGGAAACAAGAAAGGCTGAACACATCAGAAACGTTAAGGAACATGATAATGGTTCAAACATCGAAAAACGTGCAACGCGAAAATCATTGACACAGGGAATTTCCGTAGTCGCCTAACACTAGAAAGTCTAGAATCATGGCATACAGCTGCCAAACACAGCAATGCTGATAACAACTCAAAACCGCTTCCTCGACAATGTACAATCTTAATAAAGAAAACATAGTATCACCTTATCGTATTTCACAGTGCACATGTATACACGTCATATCTAGCTTCATTTCACACTTTCACAGTTTACTGCAATCATTATAAATATACCCGTTGAAGGCTACAGACTGGTGGCCGAAAGCTCGTAAACAAATAAATATATTTTAGTCAGAGAACGTCTCACCCTTTTCATTTATGTCTACTGAATTGACACATCTACGATTTTTAGTGGTTTATATTGTTTAACCATTTCTTAAAGCTCATTCAGTTAAAAACGGGTAAAATAGGGCGAGTGTAATAGCCAACGCGGTCTGGTGGTAAGGCAAAGTGGCGGTAAATAAACAACGCAGCTGAACGATAATTCCCTTGCTCTGAATTCTTTTCATGTTTTAGAATTAATTATAGGCTAGAGAAAAGCCCGCTTAAACAATTTAAGTGGCAAGCGCGTGATAGCAAACATATATAGTCTAGTGGCCAATGCAAAATGTCTCAAGTCAACGAGTTTTGGTCAAACCTAATTGCCCTTGTCACAAACCCCATAGGTTTTTGTCTGGGGTAAGAATTATTATAAATATACACGCTAGATTAAATCAAAGTTATTCGAAGCCATTCGCGAGCTTTTGTTCGCATTTCATCGAATAATATTTGCTCATACTCTGTCGAGGAAGATCTTGAAGTTGCTTTTGAGTGTAATTACATTTATATGCACAAATCTATTTCTAAATAAATCCAATTGAGTCTTTTGCAATATCACAATAACAAAAATGGGTAAGATTACAACTTGGGCATACAGTAGGTTTCTGGTGCTACGAATTTTAAAATCCCATATTTTTGTAAGTAGAACATTTGAAAGATAAATGTGTGTTGAAATCAGCCTTCTCTTATACTCGGAGAAGACCATGTAAATTCTGATCAAACATACATTTCCAAATTTAATGACCCAGCTATATGACGTTCAATATATATCATTGAACTAAACAGATCACTATTTAAATCTAATGTCGAAGAACAATTTTATTGCTGAGGCACTACAGACACGATAAGTATTAAATAAATGGAAATGTTTTTCGCTGATTGCATAAATGACCACGCAAATTATATTTTGATATGATAAAACTTATACAGCACGTTAATAACAGCAGCCTATATATAGATGCATGTGCGCATGGCAATAGTGTCTACCCGGTCGTAATTCAACCACAATCACTGCAACAGCAGAGCATGAGGTATATATATACAAATCGGTGATACTATATGTTGATGGTCTGATTCGAAGATACAGGGTTTTAGCACTTACGGTCTGGGGGCCGCTTCTACCCTCCCCTATATTTCGAACCAGAGGTGGTGGAGTTTATGACACAGACGGTTGAGGCAGTCAATTCGATGTCGTTGTCGAAAGGCAACCGCATTTGGTGGGCTGTCGAGGCCAATTGTGTGCGAAGCCATCCGAGTGCCATCCGTGTGCAAACTTTTATTACAATACCTGGTCCTTTTTACCATCGTTATACCATTCCAAGGTTAATCCTTCGAAGGTAGCAGAATTCCTGACACCTTTTGGAACTTTTTAATTTAAATTGATTACGCTGGCCGGCGTACAATCTCTTATGACGCTTTTCAATAGCCCTAATGTAAGTGGTAGAGCGTAATTCTTTTCAATTATTTATTTGGGGTTTTTTCGCCAAAAAAGATGGCTCCCACCGTTAAGAAAAACTATAGCATTTTGAGCACGGTTTTTTGTTCAATTTTTTTCGATGGTTTTTTAGAACTTTTATTTTCTCCATTTACCAAAAATTTTGCCAGTGCGGTTAACAAGGAAATAAAAATTTTTCTTTATCAGACTGTATGATAAAAAGAAGTAATTGTCAAATTGTTACGAATTTTTTTCTAAAAAAATTTGCAAAATAGACGAAAAGATACTTTGGAAAGGGTTATTAATTCTTACACAAGACGAAAACTATTTAATGCATGGCAAGGGCAGGAATTGATCTTACCCACTTTTGTTGAGTAATTTGTATTTGACCACTGCATTACGTTGGTTATGAGGCTTCGGCAAGTTGGTTTAAGTTGTCTATACGTTCTTCTAGCCTATGCTTATTTCTTAAAACTGGCCAAAGCCAGAACGATTTTTATCAAAGGCAGGTATTGTTTCCGGACTCAGTGATTGACTCTGAAGGGACACACATTGTCTTTACCACCAGACTATGATAGTTACCACTTTCTATGTTAGTTACCACTTTCACTTGGTTAAGAATTATTATACATGTACACGCTAGATTAAATCAAAGTTATTCGAAGCCATTCGCGAGCTTTTGTTCGCATTTCATCGAATAATATTTAATCATACTCTGTCGAGGAAGACCTTGAAGTTGCTTTTGAGTGTAATTACATTTTTAAATTATGTACAAATTTATTTCTAAATAAATCCAATTGAGTCTTTTGCAATATCACAAATAACAAAAATGGGTAAGGTCAAAACTTGAGCATATAGTAGGTTTCTGGTGCTACGAATTTTAAAAGCCTATATTTTTGTGAGTAATAAAACATTTGAAAAATAAATGTGTGTTGAAATCAGCCTTCTCTTATACTCGGAGAAGACCTTGTAAATTCTGATCAAACATACTTTTCCAAATATAATGACCTAGCTATAGGCGTCCAATATATATATATATCATTGAACAAAGCAGATCACTATTTAAATCTAATTTCGAAGAACAACATTATTGCTGGAGCACTACAGAGACGATAAGTATTAAATAAATGGAAATGTGTTTCGCAGATTGCATAAATGACCACGCAAATTATATTTTGATGTTTATGATAAAACTTACACAGCACGTTAATAACAGCAGTCTATATATAGATGCATGTGCGCATGGCAATAGTGCCTACCTGGTCGTAATTCAACCACAATCAGTGCAACAGCAAAGCATGACGTATATAAATACAAATCGGTCGTACTATAGTATCACCGAT
This sequence comes from Muricea muricata, assembly GCA_963855995.1. Classification (NCBI taxonomy): domain Eukaryota; kingdom Metazoa; phylum Cnidaria; class Anthozoa; order Malacalcyonacea; family Plexauridae; genus Muricea; species Muricea muricata. The sequence goes on from OY979722.1 coordinate 1,656,754, forward strand.
TTGTATTTATATACGTCATGCTTTGCTGTTGCACTAATTGTGGTTGAATTACGACCAGGTAGGCACTATTGCCATGCGTGATCATTTGCTTTTCTTCTTTTAAAATATCTGCCTGTACTTAGGGGAAACAGGCAGATCTCTGGAAACAAGAAAGGCTGAACACATCAGAAACGTTAAGGAACATGATAATGGTTCAAACATCGAAAAACGTGCAACGCGAAAATCATTGACACAGGGAATTTCCGTAGTCGCCTAACACCAGAAAGTCTAGAATCATGGCATACAGCTGCCAAACACAGCAATGCTGATAACAACTCAAAACCGCTTCCTCGACAATGTACAATCTTAATAAAGAAAACATAGTATCACCTTATCGTATTTCACAGTGCACATGTATACACGTCATATCTAGCTTCATTTCACACTTTCACAGTTTACTGCAATCATTATAAATATACCCGTTGAAGGCTACAGACTGGTGGCCGAAAGCTCGTAAACAAATAAATATATTTTAGTCAGAGAACGTCTCACCCTTTTCATTTATGTCTATTGAATTGACACATCTACGATTTTTAGTGGTTTATATTGTTTAACCATTTCTTAAAGCTCATTCAGTTAAAAACGGGTAAAATAGGGCGAGTGTAATAGCCAACGCGGTCTGGTGGTAAGGCAAAGTGGCGGTAAATAAACAACGCAGCTGAACGATAATTCCCTTGCTCTGAATTCTTTTCATGTTTTAGAATTAATTATAGGCTAGAGAAAAGCCCGCTTAAACAATTTAAGTGGCAAGCGCGTGATAGCAAACATATATAGTCTAGTGGCCAATGCAAAATGTCTCAAGTCAACGAGTTTTGGTCAAACCTAATTGCCCTTGTCACAAACCCCATAGGTTTTTGTCTGGGGTAAGAATTATTATAAATATACACGCTAGATTAAATCAAAGTTATTCGAAGCCATTCGCGAGCTTTTGTTCGCATTTCATCGAATAATATTTGCTCATACTCTGTCGAGGAAGATCTTGAAGTTGCTTTTGAGTGTAATTACATTTATATGCACAAATTTATTTCTAAATAAATCCAATTGAGTCTTTTGCAATATCACAATGACAAAAATGGGTAAGATCACAACTTGAGCACGGTTTTTTGTTCAATTTTTTTCGATGGTTTTTTAGAACTTTTATTTTCTCCATTTACCAAAAATTTTGCCAGTGCGGTTAACAAGGAAATAAAAATTTTTCTTTATCAGACTGTATGATAAAAAGAAGTAATTGTCCAATTTTGACGAATTTTTTTCTAAAAAAAATTGCAAAATGGACGAAAAGATACATTGGAAAGGGTTATTAATTCTTACACAAGACGAAAACTATTTAATGCATGACAAGGGCAGGAATTGATCCTACCCACTTTTGTAGGGTAATTTGTATTTGACCACTGCATTACGTTGGTTATGAGGCTTCGGCAAGTTGGCTTAAGTTGTCTATACGTTCTTCAAGCCTATGCTTAATTCTTGAAACTGACGAAATCCAGAACGATTTTTATGAAAGGCAGGTATTGTTCCCGGGCTCAGTGATTGATTCTGAAGGGATACACATTGTCTTTACCACTGGACTATGTTGGTTACCACTTTCTATGGTAGTTACCACTTTCACTGGGTTAAGAATTATTATAAATATACACGCTAGATTAAATCGAAATTATTCGAAGCCATTCGCGAGCTTTTGTTCGCATTTCATCGAATAATATTTAATCATACTCTGTCGAGGAAGACCTTGAAGTTGCTTTTGAGTGTAATTACATTTTTAAATTATGTACAAGTTTATTTCTAAATAAATCCAGTTGAGTCTTTTGCAATATCACAAATAACAAAAATGGGTAAGGTCAAAACTTGAGCATATAGTAGGTTTCTGGTGCTACGAATTTTAAAAGCCTATATTTTTGTGAGTAATAAAACATTTGAAAAATAAATGTGTGTTGAAATCAGCCTTCTCTTATACTCGGAGAAGACCTTGTAAATTCTGATCAAACATACTTTTCCAAATATAATGACCTAGCTATAGGCGTCCAATATATATATATATATCATTGAACAAAGCAGATCACTATTTAAATCTAATTTCGAAGAACAACATTATTGCTGGAGCACTACCGAGACGATAAGTATTAAATAAATGGAAATGTGTTTCGCTGATTGCATAAATGACCACGCAAATTATATTTTGATGTTTATGATAAAACTTATACAGCACGTTAATAACAGCAGCCTATATATAGATGCATGTGCGCATGGCAATAGTGCCTACCTGGTCGTAATTCAACCACAATCAGTGCAACAGCAAAGCATGACGTATATAAATACAAATCGGTGGTACTATAGTATCACCGATTTGTATATATATACGTCATGCTTTGCTGTTGCACTAATTGTGGTTGAATTACGACCAGGTAGGCACTATTGCCATGCGTGATCATTTGCTTTTCTTGTTTTAAAATATCTGCCTGCACTTAGGGGAAACAGGCAGATCTCTGAAAACAAGAAAGGCTGAACACCTCAGAAACGTTAAGGAACATAATAATGGTTCAAACATCGAAAAACATCCAACGCGAAAATCATTGACACAGGGAATTTCCGTAGTCGCCTAACACTAGAAGTCTAGAATCATGGCATATATACAGCTGCCAAACACAGCAATGCTGATAACAACTCAAAACCGCTTCGTCGACAATGTACAATCTTAAGAAATAAGGACGAAATTAATAAAAAAAAAAACTAAGTAGGAAGAAAAAATAAATTGGAGAAAATTAAATGTCTGATCACAAATAAGTGATCAGTGAAAAATCATTTTAAAAATCGTTTTCACCGAGTTCGCAACACGCGGGTTGAGTTTTGGGAGAATGAGGAGGAGTTACTTTTTCGCGCGAAAATTTGGTTTGTTTTTAAAAAATTTAAATAAAGGGAACTAAAGTTTGGATGAATTTAGAGTGAATTTTCGGGGTTATTAAAGCATAATGGACAAGTTTAAAGTTATTGAATAAACACTTGTGTATAGAAGAAGGAAGGAGCTGTAAAATGAGCTCAAATACAGGCTTCTATTTTGCACAATTTCCGAAAAATTTTGACAAACTCAGAGCTGTTTTAGTGGCAGGAAAGGATATCCATGTTGGTCGGAAAAGCTCGCTTGGTCCTCGCCAATTTTATCGGTAGGAGATTAAATTAATGAATCATAGTTTGCTTGTGGCATATCGATACGAAATACGTTTTGTTTCTTTTTAAGAGAAATTATTTTCACCGAAGCAGATTTGCTGATAGCACCAGATTCGGAGGAGAATGTTGTTTCAGAAAAGGCAGTTGTAATTGCAGAGGTTGGTCGCAAATAACTAGCTATAAACACATTTTTAGAAGAAATATTTAAGCTAAATATGGTATAACACTTCATATTTCTAGGGTCATTTGTTTGAATCTGGGAAAGTAAACAATACATTGCAGAAATTTGCATTAGAGGTATAATATTAATATTTTCATAGTATACTTATGCATGAGTCAAATCCAAGCGTGCCCATCCCCCCTGGGCCAACCCCCGGGCTTTTGACAAATTTTTAAAATACGTGGTTAATCCCCGGAGCGGGGAAAAAATACATGTGAAGTTGTCGGCAAATTCCCCTCCCCGGGGACACCTGAAATCTGAAACCCTAAATCCAAATTGTTTTTGAAATAGGGATGATAATTCTGTTCATTTTATGCTTCGTATAAATCATATATACGACTATTGAATTAATATATATGATTTATACGAAGCATGAAATAAACAGAATTCATTGAAATATAATTTTGTGGAAACACCACGAAAGTTTATTACATGATAATGATAAACTTACGTGGTGTTTCCACAAAATTATATTTTAATTTGAATATCACTATGCCAACATACAAGGAATTTATTACTAAACAGAGTTTATATTACGAATATTTCAAAAACAATTTGGATTTAGGGTTTGAATACAGTCTAGCGTGTTATTTTAATATTCAATACAATATTCAATACAGTCTAATTACCAGTACTACAAACAATAAATAGGGACATTACTTGGAACCTTCTTTTGTATCATAACATATTAACATATATTTTGATATTGTTTGAAACTGGTTTGATTATGTTGTTTTGTATTATTATTTGTTCTAAAATAATAGAATCATCATTTCAAATGCCCCACCCCCGGGAAAAGGTTCGCACGCAAATGCCCCTCCCCTGGGACATACTAGACAAGCAAATGCCCCGGTGTGGCCCGGGGGGATGGCACGCTTGGATTTGACTCATGCATTAAATATGTTTTCATGTTTGAACCCCAACCTTCTCATTTTTAGCATGGAAATGTTTATGGCATCCCCCCTTCCTAGTCCTATATATAAGATTTTAGTGGTGCAATTATTGAACCAAAGCCTTACTTTCATCAAGGGAACCTTAATTTCCCCACCTAGGGCTTTACCAAACCTATTCCATTTTGGATTGTATACTTCTGTGTAGACCTTCCAGTTTAATAAGCATATCAATTCTGTTGATAAATCAATTTACTGACAAGTCATATTTATTAACATAAACCCTGTTTTACAGACAGGGGGTGACACCCCTACTCAGTTCACCTCTGCCCTCCCCCTTTATTCAACTGTTTGTCTCACTTCATCACCCTCACCCCCACTTAGTCAGAAACATAGTTTTTTTTCCTGCTATTTGTCAATTGTTTTCCCAGCAAGAGGCAAGCATTCCTGTAACAAGAGGCTTGTTCCTGTACTGCCTCGTATTCGTTCTAACACACCGTCTGGCACCATTATGGAACAAAATTGACAAGTACTTTCTGCAAGGGAGAGATTTTCTAGCGGATGACACAAAAATTCCCGCAATACGTGAGTTAAATTTTTCATGTTTTTTTTGCCAATAAAACGATGGATCAATGCAGTTTGTTTGAAAATATACATCATTTCTTTCACTGCAACATGTTTTAACATACTTTTCAGTAAAGAAAATGATCTGAAAACATTATTTGACATTTCTCTATCTTTTTCCTTATAAATCCCGCATGTGTACTTGCCAGAAATGAGCGTGCGTATGACGTACCCAAGCCATCCACATAAGACAAGAAATACCCCGAGTTGCCCATATATGTGCAATTTTTTTATATAATTACTTGGTAATAGACCATTCCCCTTTTAGACAAACTTTTGAATGGGGAATATTCATCTGCACATGCAGCTGGAAAGAGCATCTTAAATTTAGTAAAATGGTGAAGTTTGGTTAAAAAATATCGTAAAATGTGAAAAATATAGCCGTGTGACGTTCGCGAATTTTGTATACTTTTGTATTATGCACGCGGAAATGTGTAATCAGAATTCGAAATGTGATAACACTTTTCCGCGCATAATGCAAAAGTATACAAAATTCGCAAACTTCACAGGGCTATATTTTCCACATTTTACAATATTTTTTAACCAAACTTCATCACTTTACTAAATTTAAGATGCTCTTTCCAGCTGTGCTAACGAATGTTCCTAATTCTAAAGTTTGTCTATAAAAGGGGAATGGTCTATTGTTAGCAAGCTATTATAATAACTTTAGCGAGCATTGTGACGTATTTTGCGGGCTAAATAAACAAATCAGCGGGCTGAAATGATTCTGAGTCGGGCCTAAAACATATTTATGCCCGCGAACGTCAACTCTATTGTTATATTATTTTGCAAATGAATGTTCATGACGTTTTCGGCTGAACGTGATGGCCAAAGCACCTGTAATTAACGCCTTAGAAGCACACAAGGTTTTCCTCGCAACGAGACACAGGAGATTAGTAAAGATGAAACAGTCATAGGAACATGAAATAATTACTCGCACGTAGGTGACCCTTCAGCTCAACTGAGAAGATAAAGGATAAACAGACCATCAAGGCAGCTTATGATCTGTTTATGCGATGTTCAAAAAGATATTTAACGTCGTTCGTGCAAATATTACCGCTTTGCTTTATTTGTTTCAACCTCTGAAATTCTGGTGGTTGGCGAAAAACAGAGCCTAGCCCTAATTGCCTGGGCATACTGAGTCCTCTCTTGTGAGTCGCAAACAGAGCATAGTCCTCGGTTGTAAATCTTGCCGTTTTGTTTTATTTGTTTTAATCGCTGGAATTCCTGCGACAAGTGGACAGGCAGAGTTCAACTCTAATTGACCATAACGAAATAGATGGCTGCATGTACATTTTACCAGAATGCATTGGGTGCACCAAGCAAAAATAACAGAAAAAGATGCCAAGAAAAACACGTACGGTCATAAAACTTTAACAAATCATATCTCTTTCAAATCGTTCATGTGTTATCCGGTGAGTCGTGACATGGTCACGTGAAGTTTCCAGTCCATATCTCTCCCCTCCAATGTTGGTAGAAGATCTTCAACTTTAGAATATCTTTCATATTTTTACAGTTGTATCTCTTACGACGAAGCCATGTTCAGTCCTGTATTATCAAGATCCCCAACCCATCTCTTCCCTCCTAACCGCTGATATTGAAACTGCTGTATCTCTTACAGAGCTCTAGTGAGTTACTCTTTTGTCCTTGACATCGTCGACATGATCACGAGCAGTTGACAGTTTGTTTTTCCTTCTAATGTTAATATAGAAGGTCTTCAACTTTAAAATATCAACTCTTTTGTATTTTCACAGCTGTACCTCTCACGACGAAGCATGATTCCTGTATTCCTGATTCCTTCATTTCCTTCGCATGGAATGGACACGAAATGTTCCCAATCTGTCTTCCCTTTTAACCGCTGTTATTCAAACGGTTGTATCTCTTACAAAGCCTTCATGCGTTATCCCTTTAGCCATGGCATCGTCGACATGAACACGAGAATTTCCCAACCCATGCCTTCCTTTCCAGCGTTGATAAAACATCTGAAACTCAGGACTTCGTACATAGTAGATGAGCGGATCTGAGATAATATTCAAAGCTAAAAATGGCGAGATAAACGCCGTGTACCTTTGGAAGTGCATGTCTTCTTTATGACTGCCATAAACAAAGAAAACTGCCATCAACGGTAGCCAGGCCATCAGGAAAGTGGCCCCAACCATCGCAATAGTTTTCACAGACTTCAAATCTTCTTTGAAATCTCTTTGGAGTCCGGTTACGACACCCTGGAAACTCTTCTTTATTTTTCTTGCGTGTATCTGAGACTTACAGAACATGTAGAGGTTCGATGAAAGAAAAATTACCATCAAGATCATCATATAATACCGTCCGTAGTTAAAGAAGTTCGCATCATTGTACACTGTGTATCCAACAAGGTGTAGAGACGTTAGAATCGATGCAGCGACCCAAACGAACGCTACAAGAACTTTGGCACGGAATGGAGTCATTCTGCGTGGGTATTTAAGAGGCGACATTATGGATAGAAATCGATTTATAGTCAACAAGCACAGACTACCCAATGACGAAAATAGTGTGAAAGTAAAAAAGCAGTATGTTGCTTCCCAGTTCCAGTAAAACAAATGGAAAATATAACATGTTAGTGACGCTGAATTACCTAGATGAGCTACGGATTGATTCAGTATAAACAAGTTTGCAGGTACATCAGAATATCTCGCGGTGGCCGTTATTACATATAGCACCAAAGCATTTGTGAGAATCCCGAGGAGTATGAGAATTGAGAGGAGTAGAGTTAGAACCACCTTTTCTTCTGCGTTGAGAAAGCCTGTGGTATGTCCATGAATTGCTGTTGAGCGGTTGTCGATCATTTTCAAAGTCCCCCAACTATCGACGAGTGTTATTTGCGATATGTAAATTTGGTATCAGTGCACGCGGGTGCCGTTATAGGCAGATGCTTACAATCAAATCTTTAAAAATAACTGTTTGTTATGAAATTAGATTATGTACATCTAGACTAGACAACAGGAATAAGGCAAGATACTTGTATTCGTTCAGAAACACTCATCGACGATTAAGTGGCAATTGTATTTGTCGGTTTAAAACCAAATTATTTCCTGCAAATTAGAAAAAATTAAATACGAGTTTTGAAATTTATTTTAACTTCGTCATTAATAATATATATCATAATTCATTTGTTAGACAGAGCTTTTTGTTAACTTTGACAGAGAAAAACGTCGCAGTTGTTTGGAAAACAAAAATTTAATGACGTTGAAATATATAATACATGCCCAGGGGCAGGGAGAACGCGGACATAAGAAACTTGTCAGTCTGGGATGGAACTAACAGCGTACATGAAGGGATTTTCTGAGAGGATTATCTCTTTTGGATGAATAGATAACCTTCATTTAGGCACGACAGTTGCATTTTAAAGCCGTACAAGCTTATAACGCCATATTTTATTATGTCTATGATGCATTTTCGTGTGCATATGTTTACATATATCACTGTCTAGTACGTGCATGTGTTGATTTTGTAGAGAAGGAGAAATCATAGTACCCAGAAAAAAACATCTTCGAAATACACTCAAGGAAGATCAGCTACTGGAGCTGTTCTCACATGAGTGGCCACATAGATTCGGGATTTTCAATGGTGCCTGATGAAAGGCACAACGCGCTAACCGTTTACCGCCAACTGTTCTTCCCTAATAGGTTGTTGACATGATCTGTTTTGCCGCGGGACGAAAATAGAGCGATGCGGGATGTTTTTGATCTATTGAAATAGGTCATATTCGAAAGAACGACCGAAATCCCATGGAAATTGTTTGATCTGAGACTAAAAACATTCCTTATGCAGAGAATTTTCTTATATCAAGCAAAGTGCCGAGGCTGATTCTAACAATACGTCGTTTCAATAAGTGGGTTTTATGGGACACCCTGTAAACTCCATCTTAAAAATATTCTAATCAATGTTAGTAGAATCATACTAGCATACTAATGCAAATGCTGTAATTTGATTGGCTACTCTACTCGCTATCTATTCCTCGATAGATAGCAAGTAGCAAAACAATAACTTTTCTGTCAATGATTTATCTCAGATTCTACTAAAGCAATTAGATTACTCGCTCTCGATATCTATGCGTCGATATAGTTATTTGGTCTTCGCCCTCATCAACTATCACCGCATGAGAATCTCGAGCCCGTAATCTAATCGTTGATTTTTTCGGCGGTAAATATGAACGCCTACACAATGCAGACTCTTGTGGCTTCCTGTGTGTCTGGAGACAAAAATAATTATTATATTGTGTTTCAATTTTTAGAGGCCGAGTTTTGTCTCACTGATAAAATAACGTTGGCTGTTAAAGCATGTTTGGTCAAACTCCCAAAACCCAAGGTATATATAAAATGTTGGCTGTTGAGCATAGGCTTTACGATAAAACGTCAAATTTTATTCGAGTAATTCAATGATGGATTCGTGTTATTGGCGTGAGCAAACACATAATTTATTCATTACCTAGTTATAATTGATAATTATATTAGGATATTAGAATTGCCCTGTGTTGTCCAAATAATTCCGTTTCAATATTTGAGATTTTTGCCTTAATTCTTTCTTGTGCAATTTTACATAGAAAAACTGGGCATTTCCAATGGCTTTTTAAGTACAAATTGCACTAATTTACATACATTTAGCGAGTGACCGACTGCGGCGTGTTAAACAAACTATGTTATTTTTTTCAGTTATCAAAAATTAATGACATGATAGTATTTATAGCGCAGAATAGGGACTGTAACAGAAGTCTCGCTCCTAGCGGAAGCTTTGATGTTGCTGTCCACGCGACTGCTATCTTCCTAACAAACCTGAGCTGGTTCAGTAATTTCCATCCATCAAACGGCTATATAACCTACCAGGCAGCATTTTTAATGACACATGATTCTAGTTTAGAACCATCCTCAGAGATATGAAAAACTAGATTCAGATTAATATTGGATTCTGGACACAACAATAATGGACATGATTCCGGATACTGAGCATGGTTCTAGAATAGACTCAAAGAATCATATGTCATTTTATTATATGGCTGGCGAATGTTTTGCCGAATGGCGCAATCTGATTGGTCAATTTGACGTCTGGATTTAGCCGTGATGCCCTCTGCTGTCCTCGCAGGGCATTATGAAATTTTTAATGCCCTATACAAAAAACCCAAAACAAAACTGTTGAAACAGTAGAAGTGTTTCGAAAACATGTAAATTGCTGTAAGAAAAACATGTAAATTGCTGTAAGAAAGAGCAGGGAATGAGCGACGACGAACACTCAGAGAGTGAGTTTTATTACCCTGACTCCTGAGGAAGGCAATTTAAATGTAAGTTTGCAAATTGAAAAATTCCAAGCAAGCGAGGTTTTTGAAGTAAGCGAAGTTCTTAATAACAACGAGTATACCGATATCCAGGAGGCTATACTATTATAGACAGTTTCGTGAATGCCCAAAAGAGTGAAAACACCGCAAAGAAGACAACCAGTGATATGAATAACTTTAAGAGATATTTGACTCAAATACATAAGCCGTATGTGAACATATTGAACTTGCAAGCAAATGAACTAGATCGCTTGTTGTCAAAGTTTTTTAAAGATGTACGGAAAATAAATGGCAAAGAGTACAAACTTGACACTCTTTCTGATTTCCAGAAAAGCATTCAACTTGTTAAAAAATGAATATTTCCTGTTTAATACACCACATTACCACAAACAAATTGCTGTTTTTGTTCTTTTTGCAAGCAGCTGTTCGCACTTAAATGGCTCAGTTTCTCACGTGCCGGAAACAGAAGTAAAAGATTACATTATCTCTTAAGTTTTAAAATGAAAACTCAAAATTCAAGGGTTTCAAAATGCCATATAATAAACAACTTATTAACCGAGAGCGAGGTCTTTACGGTAAAATATTAAACCGAAGTCTTGCCGTATTGACCGAGCGATAGCGAGGTCAATAGTTAGTAATCATAGAATCATATGTAATTATTTTTTACCAGCAAAAATCATATAAAAAAGTAGAGTGGTATTAATCTTAGATTATTATCAATCTGGTTTTTCATACGATTCTGCTTGGTAAAAAGGAGTAGCTGACATTCTCCTCTATATCTTCCTCTTAAGAAAATAAGATATGTGTAGAAAAACATGCGCAATGCGAGGTGGGGAGACATTATATATATAATTGACTTGTGCACGTCATTATTCTGTTATTTTTCATGTTAGACGATAACAAGTTGTGGAACATAAATTGACGTATTCTATGCGAGGCATCAAGCATAATGTAACAAATGTATACGTTATCTTAGAAAGCCCTCACTCAGTATCATGATGCATTAACCGTTTCAAAAGAGTCTTTTGAAGTTGCTGTCTATGTTTTGAAATACCTGTCAAAACGGCAGCTGGTCAGATCTTGATCAAACATAGCGAAAATAATTATTATATTAGTTGACAGTTGAACGTTGAAGCACTAGACAGCAGCGCACGGCAAAACACGGCCGCTTGGTCCTGCTTCAAACTTGTTTTTTATCATACATCAAATCACGTACTGTAATGTTTATAGGTGGACGATTTTGGCGTCTCCCCAAACATCTTGCAAAAGTTCTATCAATCTGAGGAATTCTCGATTCATGGTTATTCCCTTGAGAATAATAAATGCTTAGTGTTACCAAGGTAAGGGCGATTCCTACTCTGAAGTAGATGATGTTACCAGCCTTTTGATGGGACGGGGATGCTAGGTGAATATTCGTATTTTGCCTGAGTTGAAATCAACGTTGATTTTACAAGACATTAGTCGTTTGTAACGATTTCAATTCCAATATATTTTCTTGTCTTCATTTTAGTCTAAAAACAGGATACATCACTTGTATTTCACACCGTGACTTCGAAGGCATTGATTTCAAACGATACTGGAAAATAATAGTAAGTTAATAATAATAAGTCTAAAACTTCTAAAAATTATAAGTCTAAAATCAAACGATGCAGGATTGTAAAAAACAATGCGCAACTAAAGCCATAGCTCAGCCTTTTGATTGATGGTGTTTTAGGTGTATTACAACTCTTGATTGAAAAATCTACCTAGCCATGCACAGTAGCGTTGCCAGCCCCACGATTTAGTCCCGCTATGCAAATATTTTCGCGTTCATTGACTTTGAAAACAACAATTTCTAAAGAAATGAATAATTGTAACGATTTCAAATTTGCATAGCGGGACTAAATCGTCAGGCTGACTACGCCATTGTACCTAGGGAAATAGTCCTGTGTAATTGATTATTTTTAGCGTTTCAAAGGTTAAAAAAATGAATGATGCTTATTAGATTTTCTTATAGGTTTTCTATAGTCAAACGAGATGTGGTACCGACCATAGAGATTACTAGAAATACACGCATGCAGCAACCCCTCGCCACTAACTAAGAGCATGCAACTGTATTTTCGGAATTACATGAAGTACTGTATAGGTTGTTGTCATAGCAACACGGCAATTGTTATTTATATTAATTTTCCAAAATGACAAAATATTGGGTTTTTAATCCTTGTTTTATTGACAATTTTTTAAAATGGCACAACATTTGTCATCGGTATGTTATTACGCCTAATGTAAGCTTAAATTTGGTATAAAATACGACCTACTAATTACATATATTAGACGTTTTGAAATATTTATGAAACTAAATTTTTATCTACATAAACTTTGAGTTTGAAACAAAACCGTTTCAAGCCAATTTTGTATCTTCGCTCATATTCTTTTACATGTAAAGTTCGTCAATATTTTGAAATACAGTAATAAGAAGACAGTCTTGCATTTACAAAACATAAACTTACTCTGGAATTTAAACAATAAACAGTGAATAGACTGGAGGAGTACGGCTACGCCGGCCTTTATAAAGCATTAAAACACAAGTATAAATACGCATTATCAACAAAGTTGCCTTGTGTTTCACGCCGTAGTCAATTCTTGGCGCTTCTCTGTATTTTCCCAGAATTAATCTCTCTTCAAGAGTCAATGACCACCCTTCGTTGGTTGCGAAAGTTGCCAAATCTTTTTGCAAAAATACAAAATATTGTAGTGCAAAAAGCAAATTTAAATATTTGCTGTCAGTTGAATTCGTGATTAATCAATCAACAATAAATTTTAAATCTGGCCAATCAGTGTTAGCCATTCATGATAGTCCACCCTATTGTTGAGATCAGTGAGGACATACCACTTTTACTACCTATCACGAGCAACGACTTTCAACTCCGCTAATACGAAATTAGTAACCCTCGCCCCGGGCTTACGCCCGGAACGGCGCTTCGCGCCGTTGGCTCGGGGATAAATAACACTAGAGGAGGCATCGTAATCTTTTTCACTGAAAACAAAAGGGAACGCGTTTTTTGGGGGGCAAATTCAAGTCCCGGATGCAGGGCCAGGCGCTTATTTGCTGAGCTAATGCTACCCAAGCAACCACCTTGGCAACAGCAAAAATCTGTACGAAATGTTTTCCTCATCGTTGTTGAGGTCGTTCTGCCGGTTTTGAGGGTAAAATAGTACTTTTTCAATTGTTTTTATTATTTTAGACAATCTGGAATAATATTTTCAATATTTTTACGGGGAATTAAAAACATTTCAAAAAGCAGTAAAACTCATCCAAAACGACTTTTTTGCCTTGGACATCGTGAATGAGTGAACATCCGGGACTTAAATCTGCCCCCCAATAGCCGCGCTCGCTTTTTTTGCCTTCGATGGCCACTCTAGTGTTATTTATAATCTCTATGGTACCGACCTTAAACCCATTCAAAAGGCTAAAGTCCTTTAATAAGAAAAGATCTAGAATGCCAGCTTAGTCTGAATCATATTTTGTTTCATAATTTTAGTATGGATTTCGGTTACCAGTTCAAGAGCCAAAGAAAGATATATATTACCAGATCCGTTTTCCTACGAGTGGTCTCATATTCTCGTATCCTTTGCATTTATCCTTCTCTTAAGAAAAAAATCTTCTTTCAAGAAAAAAATTGAAAATTAAATTTGTTAGTGAATACTAGTTACGTCTGTATTTCTGGTCTATTCTTCTATTCTTGAATAATTAAACTTAAAATTACAATCAACGAATATTAGTTCTTATTTATGTATATATATATATATATATATATATATATATATTAATATGATTACAATTAAAACTCTAAAATGATTTCAACAGGCATAAAAAGGATGAAACTTTATTAAAATCCAAACGTTTCGCCAGTAACGGCTTCTTCAGTGGAAAAGTCTAATATACATAAAAACTGTCCTCTATTTATGTGTACATACCATATCTAATTAAAATAGATAACTATATGCAGATATTTCTGCCAATACAACCGTTCATAATATTGTCTGAATGTTTCTGTATTTCTAAGGCTTCAATGATTTTGCGTTCGCTGTGGGATTTGATGTTACTATGCAGTATCTTCCAACTAATGGGACATTCTTCAAAAGGATTGTCGGAGTGACTCTTTAAGTGCACAAAGACTGTCTGTTTTTTCATTCTAAGGTGTTCTTTTATCCTTGATCCTACAGTTCGTCCAGTTTCCCCTATATACGTTATATTACAGTTTGAACACACTATTTGATAAACTACATGTTTTGTAAAGCAGCAATTTGCCTTCAACGTCAGCTTACACGTTTCACAATCATCTGGGCAATTAAGTTTTTCTCTTGAGGGCGCAAATACCTTCGATGACGGCCGACCATTCATGAAATGGGTTTTAATGTTCGATATTCCCGAATTGCGTATAACAGACAATGCTCGTCGTTTTAATTGTTCATTCACATAAGGTATCTTTAGGTAGATGATGTTTTCCTGCTCATCATTGTTTGGGATTGTACTCAATGTCCGTCTGATAACCGCTTGAATAAATCTTTTGGGATAACCATTCTGTTTGAAGATTGTCGTGATTTTACGTAATGACCGCGTTCTCGATTGTGCATCCGTCGAACATGCAACCGCTCTTCTAATTTCTCCAACTAATAAGGCCCGCTTGGAAGAATTTGGACCGTGACTATCCCAAGGCATTATAGCTTGACTATGAAACGGTTTGATGTAAAGTTCAGTACTGAATTTGTTTGTACGCTCATCAAACGAAACTAATGTGTCCAGGAATGGTAGCTGATTATCTAAATTTGGCTTTTCTATAGTAAATTTTATAGCATCATTCAAGCCGTTTGAAATCTCCAATAATTTGTCTGCATCCATATCCTGGGATACCAATGCAGCAAATACATCATCAATAAATCGTTTTAATAAAATAGTTCCGTAAGATTTTTCCAATAGTAGCTCATCAAGTTCATTCATATATATGATTGCAAGGGTTGGAGCTAAATTGTTCCCCATTGCTAGACCTTTCTTCTGACTATAACTCTTACCATCAATTAGAATAGTGTCGCTTGTAATACAAAGGCGAAGGAGTGCTTCGAAATCATCTCCTGTCAATGCTGACAAACAACTGTCCGATTTATTCTTTTCGAAAAAACGTTTGGCCACAGTGAATATTCCTGGTGTTTTCTCATTGATATCTTCTAATGGTATAGAGCCATACAAATTGGTGACATCGAGACTGCAAAATCCATGTATTTCATTTTCAATACTGTTTAAAAAGTTAATAAATTCATCGGTATTCTTAAGGTGGGACTTAACATGGTTGAGGAGTGGTTTTAATGATCTAACTAAATACTTCGACAAAGCTGTAGCTGGGGTATCGGTGGCAGAATGAATTGGCCTTCCTTTTAAGTTACCTTGTTTGTGGTCTTTTGGCAAACAATAAACTGGGCATGGTAATGGTTCACTACAAATATGAGATTTCAAGTCACACCATAGTTTAGGTTGTTGTGTTTTATATTTGTCAGCAATCTTGTTCAATTGACCATTAAATCGTATTTGTTTAGTTCTAGGTTGATTTAATCTTTTGTTTTGTTCATAATTACCAGTTTTAATTGTACTTGTGTCCACCATATCTTTATATTGTTCCGTGTCTAACGCAATCAAACGCTTGGTTTTATCTGTAGGAATAATCGTTACATGTTTCGGTGGGCGTTTGTACGGCAACTTCTTTGTTCTTCAAGCTGACGTTGAAGGCAAATTGCTGCTTTACAAAACATGTAGTTTATCAAATAGTGTGTTCAAACTGTAATATAACGTATATAGGGGAAACTGGACGAACTGTAGGATCAAGGATAAAAGAACACCTTAGAATGAAAAAACAGACAGTCTTTGTGCACTTAAAGAGTCACTCCGACAATCCTTTTGAAGAATGTCCCATTAGTTGGAAGATACTGCATAGTAACATCAAATCCCACAGCGAACGCAAAATCATTGAAGCCTTAGAAATACAGAAACATTCAGACAATATTATGAACGGTTGTATTGGCAGAAATATCTGCATATAGTTATCTATTTTAATTAGATATGGTATGTACACATAAATAGAGGACAGTTTTTATGTATATTAGACTTTTCCACTGAAGAAGCCGTTACTGGCGAAACGTTTGGATTTTAATAAAGTTTCATCCTTTTTATGCCTGTTGAAATCATTTTAGAGTTTTAATTGTAATCATATTAATATAGTAAACCAGGCATGGCATCTAAAAAACATTTACTCATATATATATATATATATATATATATATATATATATATATATATATATATATATATATATATATATATTTATATTCTGAATTTATTTTATATCTATTATCTAAACAATCATGGTGCACCATAACTACGTATTTAATGTTGATCCACACTGGCTCGAATATTAAAACAAGGTTAGCTGACTTTGATTAGCGTTAAAGCTATTGCAGATACACTGGGCCAAATTTTGTTTTAATTTATGGGAAAAAGTGTAAATATGTATTTTGTTGGGGCAAAATAAGGATTCTTCTTCTCTGCAGTCATTCCTGTGAAAGAATTGCAAGGAAAGTATGTCTTCATCCATACAGTGCCTATAATATCACTGTACCAGTTCCAAATATACAAATCCCGTAATTGAGGAGACATATCTAATTGGTCTACTAATTTAGGCCTGCTAACAGGTCTTGTACGACTAATTGTATTTCATTAATACATAGAGGATATTACACGGTTGCGCGAAGATATGAATATTATTTTCGAGTGATGAAAACAATATGTAAATTTATTATATGGTCAGAAGTCGGAACAAGCAAACAGAGAACATATAAATGCCGCCGCGGTAAAACACACGCGTTTTTTACGCGTTACACATTTTTTCATATCTTGCCTAGTGAAAATATGGAAAATACGAGTGTTTTAGTTTGCAGTAAAACACCATAACCATATAATAATGCGCCATATCATCGCATAGTGGTGGACAACTTCGAGGAGATGTTCTTAAATTGGGGAAGACCTGCAAATGCTATGCCAATTCTTATCCACATTTCTTAACATCCACAAGATACCCCGAGTGCTGCATAAGACATAAAGAAGCGCAGATCTCGGTGAGGTGTGAGCACAAAGCAATATTCAAATCATTTTTAGAAGACCTGATGTTACGAATGCCCAGTGTTTGTGGCTCACCCCTCACCTTTACATCCTCAACCTTGTACCCAACAAGTATTCTCCACCTTGCTTCTGTATCAAAACAGACGAATCTCACGAAAGCAGCGACACTATCTAAAGCTAACCAGCCTTTTACCCACACCAAGAAAACTGGAGACATTAGTAATACCCAAACCATTACAAAACCCGACCGCAGTAATCATATTGTCAGGTCAAATTTGGGAGCTCAATCAGACGGTGCTATGGTTGGACAGCGTGGCGTCTCATTGCAAAAGGCTGGGCAAACCAGTGTTGAAAGAGCTGCAGAAAATATCGGAAATCAATATCAAGAAAGTCTTGGGGTAACAGCTTTGAACACGTATGATCATGATCCCCAGGCACAATCATATCCCACCGCAAGAGACAATTCACAAGACACTGGCAGAAATAGTCTTGAAGTAACATCTTTAGCAAGAAAGCCGTATGTTCCTGTATTTACGAAGCATAAATCAGTGCAGGAACTTACAAAGAAGACAACCTTGCCAAAAGATGGTGAACTGAGAAAGGAAAAGCCTCTGGTACCTTGTTTTAAGAAGAACCTTAGCAAAAGCAAACTGAGCACAACTAGTACAAAGGTCCATATTAAACCTTGCCCGAATGGTAAGGCAAAAGTGGCCTGTGCCAGCGGATCAAAAGTGACAATGCCTTCTATACGTAATGTGGAAAATATTCTTAGTGCAAGTGTTGGATCACAAATCAACCGTTCTCCCTGGAGTAATGATAATGCAACAGCAAGTCGGTTGAGTCTTTCATTGAACAGAAAACGTGTTGATAGTGGCATATTGAATACAGAGAAAATTGGGGGAAAAGAGGCTCCTGGCTCGTTGAGTGGTGCCTCTGAGCAGAGAATTGATTCACATATGGTGAATGAAACGAACAGCCAATTTTTTGTGGAACAACACCAGCCTGTGGCACAGGTATGGTTATTTCCATCCCCAGTTTATCCATTAGCAACGTATTCTTCTTTCTAACAACATGGTATTTTATTGGTAAATATTAAAAACCCATTTTCTTTTAGGGGTTTTTTAACCCTATTCATCCATAGCTTATTTTTATTTTAGCAATCTATAGAGCCTCAGAAGAAGTCTACAAAAGCACCAAAACATGATGTCGATGTGAGAAAGATGGTTGCAGAAAATAAGGTGCGATATCCAATATGATTTCCTACGAGATCAGTGACATTGAAATTTAGGACATTTATATCAACATGATATTTTTGAATGCAGTTGTGCAAAATTCACATGTAAACCTCCCTGCCTTTCAATGTTGCTATTTTGGTCAGGGAAATTATTGATGCCATCATAAAATACACAGGCCATTGCCTTGGAAATTTCTCGCTAGACGAACGTCATTGAAAGGAGGAAAAGAGCAATTTTGTTTGAGATGTGAACTAGGTCAAAGTTGATGTGAATGTATGAAAAGATTAGCCAGATACAAGTGTGTTGTAAATCTTGCCAACTCTCATCCATTATCAACTTGAATCCATTCTTTTCAACAGCCATCCATATTTATATAAACTCTCGTAATCTCTCAACCATTATCATCAACTCTAATCCATTCTTATCAACTTTCATCCATTATCATCAACTTTCATCCATATTCTCATCAAGTCTCATTTACTCTTACAGCAATTTGCGTCCAAGCACTAAGGGCAAACATTTTCGCGAGATTTTTTACGTTTGTAACGCGACGTTTGGCCGTTTAAAACGGAAGCCATTTAGATGCAAAACCCGACGGTTCTGTAACTACAACTGTCGTGTCATGTCATGTTTTGATGCACGTTTTATCAATTTTTATTATAAAACATACCAATTTCGTGGAGTAGAAGCTTTTATAGAATTTCAAATGATACAAAAGCGATGAAACTTGTAAATAATCGTTTCTTACACGTGAAGCAGACTCAGTTTTGATCATTTTAAACAGTAACAATTATAACGACAAACGTCGCGTTTGAAACGGCAAACCGCACGTTACAAACGTAAACAAATCCCTGAAAATGTTTGCCGCAAAGGTGATTGGACGCAAATTGCTATATCACAACTCTAATCCACCCTTGTCAACTTTCATCTGAATTCTCATCAACTCTCGTCCATTATAATCAACTCTAATCCACTCTTATCAACTTTCATGTATATTCTCATCAACTTTCATTCATTATCATCAACTCTAATCCCTTCTTTAAACTTTCATCCATATTCTTATCAAGTCTCATCCTCCCTCCTTGTCAACTGTCATTAACTCTAAACCCTTCTTATCAACCTTTATCCATATTCTTATCAAGTTATCATTCTCTCTCCTTGTCCACTGTCATCAACTCCAATCGTTTATCATCAACTTTCATCCATATTCTCGGACGCGATGACATTCTGCTGTAAATCCTTTTTGTACACAGTAATTCGTTTCGTTTTCAGTTATCCAAAGTGAGTGCAGCCGCAATCACAAAATGGTTAAAATCAGAAGGAGTGAAATGCAAATGTAAGGAGAAGAAACAAGACCTGATGTTAAAAGTTTATCAATATCTTGATCTCGTGCAGCCCGAACCATGAAGAAGATAAAGGTTCTTGTTACAAGGTTAGAATTTTTCACTAATTGTATCAGAATATAACTGTCCATAGCGGTTAAGAAAACAAGAAGCCATTCATAGTTTGAACCACTCATTTCGGGGTTTTTTTTCATTATATAACACATATACACCCTTTTCGGCCTTGGCGAAAGCAGCACAACTACTGATTTCATCCGCTCGCCTGTCATTCATTTAGGGTCGGTTGTACGAGAGGTGGATGTTGTGCTATTCACCGGATAGTGATTTTTCAACTGCCACAAAAAGCTTGTAAATTAATACCATTGGATGTTGACCTCGCAACAGACAAAAAGTCGAAAATGCTGAACTTTAATATAGGTTTCAGTAGTTGCTCAACATACCAGTCGCAAATCAGTCCTACTCACTGCGAAAGGGGAAAAAATGAGAGAATTCAATATAATCATTGAAATGAAACCATCCGTATTTCCTACGAACAGCCTCTTGCTAAGAATTTCGTTGTTGTGGAATCAAACCTTTACGTAAAGAAAAAATATTCGTGGTAAAATCTGTCCGTCAACTATAGGCTCTTAACTTATTCGTTGAATTCTGTTATAAATTGAAAATCTTCTGTGTGTATTAAGAACTAATTAGCTTCGAGCTAAACTATTTAAAAACAATTATGGCAACACCTATTCTTAAACTATAAGTTCTTAAATTATTCTTTGGGATTTTTCTTCTTATTCTTTGAATTCCGCTAGAAATTGGAAATCTTCTCTGTATAAAAACTAATGGCCTTCGACTCGAACCGTTTACCTCATACCCACCCTCGCTTTGTATATATTCCCACGTTAGCTGTGGTATACAATTTTAAATGATCTCTTTCCGTAGACTTAACAAGACTCCATAAACAATACCTTTTCTTTGTCCACTGATCACTTCTTAAACAAATCTACTACATTGAAAACAAAAGCAATCTTCAGGAGAAGAATCAGTCTCGAGAGTTAGCGGAAGAAATAAATGGTCGTGTAAGGTAAATAAAAAAATCAAAGGTCTTGTTAGACAATAAAGGATTGAATGAAGGTAGTTCCTGAGTGCAATTAAGTCTTTCATCTGGATGCAAAGTTTGACAAAGTTGGATGAGGGGTTTTCCCTTGAACATTGTTGACTAAGGGTAATGATGACTTACAGTCTTAGCCTTACCAGACTGATTTGTGTTGCAAAATTGTTTCCTCTTGGGAAAGAGATGATTTTGAATTACCCAAAGACAAACTGGTATAAATTCCATATGTCTTTCAAATTTCAAAAGGACAAATTTTGACGCTGCCTTAAAGAATCGCAGAGTTTAGGTAGCCCGCGGTTAACTGGTCCCGTCTCGTACAAACAGCTCCTTAGGAATTATTTCTACGACAAGCTAATGAAATAATCAGATAATTATGTTTTAAATATCGAGCATGTCTGTGGGAAAGTTGCAAGCACTGAAGAGTCTGGGTACTAGGTTAGGGAAGAATGTGCTTCGATAAGGCACTGGGGTGGAGTAAGATTAGGATATATATTTAGTAAGTTTTAGAAACAACACGTACATCTTTCCGCCTTCAGTAACAATCGGCAAATTTCGCATCCTAAATTACACACCGCACACGCATACACACACAAATATATATATAGACACAAAACCAATATCGTATTCCGCTCTTTATTACCCCGGACAAAGCAATATATAATTTGTAAGGGCGCCAGAACTACCCTAGGTGAGCAAATTTACTGTAGTTGTTTACGGCTTAGCATTTCTGTTATTGCCCAAACATACTTTGGTTGTCAAAGAGGCACCGACCAGATTATGATCGGAAAATCGAGTTGATAATTCTCGCCATTTGTATCCATACTTAGTACAAACTTGTACTCTATACATGCAACTGTTTAGTTTTTCTTTTGTTTCAATTGTCCCAGCGTAACGTGCTGTCAGCTACTCGAGCTTTGACAATGCTCTGAGTAAACAGCTTAGTTCTGATGCGTGCTCTGGCAAACTCATAAGCAATCACAAGGGTAGTTCATTTAAATATTCAAATATTCTAGACAGCAGGACTCTGCTTTTAATTTTGATTTTCGCTTGTACCACGACGGCCAACTTAGTGTTAGAATACGTGGCAAGCGTTCTGCATACAAGCTATAGATTACACTTGCCAGTAGCGGGATCTCGAGTCTTTGGTTTTATAGAAAATGTTTTTGTTCTATATTGAATATTGCCTCTTGTCTCTTGAATGCTTTTAACTAAATTACAAACTTTGCATAACAATAGCGACGAAATATGTTTTGATCTTGCGCTTAATAATAACACGGCCAAAGTGAAAGAGATAAAAAAATGAGCGTAATCGTACTGTAATCGTAATGCGAAGCCATATATTTGACGGTCTGTGCGTATCAAGTTAGAAAATTTTTTTTGGTGGAAATTTGCTCGCTCTTAGCGTGAGGGTCTCTTTCATCTTAGACTGCATGACCACATGGTAAAACAAAGAGCGGTAAACGCGCGGAAATACATACTTTATCTTGTCATTTAATAAAAAAATTAGTTTCGCCCAAATGTTTAGCAGGGCAAAGCTTAGTTTACACATGCAGACACGGGCAATTCTAGATCTTGATGATCTTTGAACATACTGACATAGCCATTAGTCTGATGCCGTGGCAATGATCGTATCTTAAACTAGCCATCGTATCGTCATCATTATATTAAACAAAGTCTGAAAATAAAATTTTACTAATCTCTATCTGCAAATCTTAAATTGAATGTTTTTGTGTTTCCGTGTCTCTCTCGAAAATGCGTTTTCCATTAAATACTTGAAAATGGACAGCCAAGCATCTTTTTAGCCGCAGCGAGACGACGCGTCTGAACCACGGAAATAGAAACAAACACTTAATGAACTACTAACGATATTAAATATAAAAGTCTTGAGACGAAGGCTTAACGTAAAGAGCTGTTAAATACTTGTTGAAATTCGTACAATCTTTAAACTTCTATTTACAATGATACGACTTAAGTTGAGTTAAAATATATAGATGAAGTCTGTGATATGATGCAATTGTTTTTGCATTGTCTTTTCGCTAACGAAGTTAGCTGCACATTTTACCATTTTACAGCGATTAATTAATAGCTATTTAGTACAAGGCCGGCTCTTAGGCTTGTCATGTCTTTGCTGGGATTATGCGGTTGCCAAACGCGTTGTTGTGCTAATGATTCTGCCATCGTCTTGATATGCGACGGGCTAGACCGCTCCGTTCCATGAAGATTCGGTGATGATACAATTGGTGGGGAGTTGACCATTGTTGGCCTTGAGTCATCTACTGGCGATGGAGCCATTCGGTTGGGCATATGTCCGGGCATACTTGTCGCATAGTGGCTACCGTTGTGTACAGGATGCCCCTTGCTTGCGAATAGCCCATTTCCCTGATAATATTCCATACCGTTTGTATACATAGGGCGGCCATTCATGGCGGGGCTAGTATTCTGGTTTGTTGTACTGGTTTGAGACGGGTATATGAGAGGATATGTAGATTGCGGGTAATCGGGATGATACGGAGAGCTTGCAGCCGAGATCTTGGTGTACATCGCCAGAGTTTCAGCAGGGTAGGCGGGTGGTGGCAAGGATGGAATAGCTCCTTGGGAAATGTTTGGTGGCAAGGAGCTCGTTTGGTATTTGTCTGGTACGGTCATAATCGACGTGGCTCCGTACGGTCCATACATTGCAATGCCCTGCGGTTCCTTTTTTAACGTCCGCGGTTTACGTCTTTTCGGCTTGTACTTATAGTCGGGATGTTCTTGAATATGTACGGCTTGTAAGCGCTTTGCTTCGGCGATGAACGGCTCCTTCTCTTCAGGTGTCAGTATCTTCCATTGTTCGCCTAGTTTCTTACTGATGTCAGAGTTGTGCATTTTTGGATTCACCTGTGCTATTTGTTTTCTCTTGCCTCGGGACCACACCATGAACGCGTTCATCGGACGCTTAATGTGACCTTCTTCTTGCTTACCCATTGCGTGTTTGAACCAACTGACTCCGTGTGTTTTAGCGATGTGTCAAGGCGAAGGTTCCTTCTTCCCTGTTTCTTTTATATTGTAAATGCCCCCTGGATGTATGGCGACACAGTGTCAGTTATGCTTCAGAGGATCACAGCTTCGGATTCGAGCCTCTATTAATTTTATCTCCCTGAATGAAAGAAAAAGAAATTAACTTAGTTTGGGGTTAAAAATCGGAGAAAATTTCAGAGCAACAAGAATATTCTGCAGTTGCTCTGTTTAAATGTGTTAAAAAGATTTTTGTGGGAGCCTGATTTTTTTAGCCTTGTTTCTCGTGTAGTTGTTTGCGCATTTGGAACACAGATAGCGACAGATTTGAACAAGTTATTCACATTACAGCTGTAGATCTTCATAATGCAAGTATTTTCTAGGAAGAATTTGCCACAAGGACTCGTACTGCTATAAACCGTTGCCTAACATGATTGCTCCTACGAAATAGTATTGCTAAAGTATGAAATATTCTAAGGCTCGAATGCCCTGGCTACTGTAACCGAATGAATTTGCCAAGGAACAATCTAGGCTGCGGTTATTTGTTCATATATTTGACAGGTCTTGTCACAACTTCTTAGGATCTGTTTAGCCTTCTTCAACCTGAATAAGCAACATGCCATGCTGGCTTGTGTATTAAGTCGCTCCCGCTAGTGCCTTCATATATTTGATCAAATTATCTTATTACTGCGAAATAAAAGCTTGTAAATTGAAGAAGGACACAATATATTTGATGGAATCCCTACGGCTTAGAGATAACTATACCAAATAGTCTATTAGTTAGCCGGCAAGGATTCATCCGCACGAAGATGATTGATTAAATCGCATTATGTATGGTTTGCCAAATTGTATAAACTGTATTCATAAGTTTAAGAATCCTAAATGATTTGGGGTATTTGTTATTATATTCACCTAATTGCTTCATAGTTTCTAGTTTCACAACTTTGGTTCTATTATTCAAAGCGCGGGAACGTGGGGCAACCGCGATGCAGCCTAACTCTATATTCAATTCTTCCTGCCCTTGCTATATACCTGGCTGCTCTATTGCTTACTATGAATTTTCTGCCGGCCACACTAATTCGATAATCTTCGCGTCTGATTTGATTCCAAAAGTCTTGACGCTAGTAATAATTATTTTACACTTCAACTACGCTTCCTCAACTGTTACCTCGACTGACACGACGGATACAACTCCAGTCATTTTCACTTAATTCAATCAACTATCATCTTCTATAATAGTTGCCTAACTACCTGTAATGAATAGACAATTTTTTGTTTTGATTTTATACTGACATTGGATTTGCCTATGTGGCACTAGGAATTGTCGTAACTTCTCTGGCGACAATCTCTTCGAGAAGTTGCCGAGGACTTGCACCATTTTGGTAACAATGGCTAAATTGTTACCTGTAGTTTTACGAATACCCAAACGAATTGTTCCTACTTTGATACTCACGTTTGCAGTGCGATTCAAGTCAATGTCTTTGACTCAAGTGTAGACTTTGGGCTATTCACGATGACAAGTTTCGCGTCAAGTTCTCGTCAATTCAAATCACCTAGTGTTTGTTTTCATGTATCCTTTTGAAAACCTCGTCTTTGATCTGTCGGGATTGTTTAGCTGAATTGTTTTATTCTTGCGTATTGTTGCTCTCGGATTTTTCTTGTTTGGTAATTTCTACACCTCACATGCAGCGCAATTCGGTATATGATCGCGAAGGAACCAGTGGCGGCTCGGTTCCCTCGTGCTTCTTCTTCGTTCACAACTGTTCAAACTGAAGGCACTCCTTCTTCCTATCTCGAGCCAGACACGGAAAAGCACTGCAATGTTTTTTGGATCGCTTTTGTGGATACCTTAATTTGCAGCGAGATCTTCTATAACAGAGATGTTCCGCTTTGGTGATTTTTTAACTGTTTGTTCTTTGTGTAGAGCTGTTTAAATTAAAACAGTCTCTCTGATTTGTCGAGAGCAGACAGCACTGGTAAATGTCTAAGTCTTGATTACTTCTCGATTTCCTCTCTTTACAACTCTGGCTAAGGTGTGAATGTTCACTCCTAGCGACTACTAGCACCAGTGTAGTACGAAACGTGATTATTGCTTGATGTCCTGTCGTCGTATAATAGGCCAATGCCAATATTGCATTTTCATAACAATAACGCATGTAAACAATAGGCGTTAATTATTTGAGATGAATAATTTATGCTGGAACTCTCGACCAACGATCATCAGCGAAAGACGATTGTCGGCATGCAAGTTAAGTCCTTTGATGTAGAGTTAAGTACCGCGCGAGGTAATTATAGAACGCTTGAGACACGTGTTCCATCAAGTGCTGTTTTTCAATCGAATATCACATGCTTCCAGCCACGGGCTAGCTCAATATTCAGCAAGGCAGAGATGAACGTCGCAAACCTTTTCCCTTCAAACTTAAACAAAATGAGAATTTATTAGTTGTTTTGAAGTTTATGCCCACCTGTGGTGTCTGGCTGTATTTGATGTTTTAATTGTTTTCTCGCATTCGCTAATCCTTTTGTCTGCAGCTGCGGTCAGTTCGCCTTGCCTTGCTAAAAAACCACGTGTGCCGCTTGACACATACGAATTTGGCGTTTTTGCTACAATGTTATACATAATCCCAATGGAAATCTGTATGATTCGATTGAGAATCATTTTTAGAGTTCTTGCT
Organism: Muricea muricata; assembly: GCA_963855995.1. Classification (NCBI taxonomy): domain Eukaryota; kingdom Metazoa; phylum Cnidaria; class Anthozoa; order Malacalcyonacea; family Plexauridae; genus Muricea; species Muricea muricata. Next base: position 1,683,487 of record OY979722.1, read on the forward strand.
GTTGCCCTTATGCTTTCTATCTCCTGTATCGTTATTCTCTAATCTCTATATTTAATTACGCCGCAAATTTCGAGTGTTGTATATATTAAGTTAGATTGTAAATTGTCGTTTATGATATTAGATATACCATCGTCTTCACACTTTAAATCTTCTCACTGTATGTTCCATGTTCTTTGCTAAGCATCGTCCATCTTCCCTACTTCTTCACTTCAACTAATTTCATTAATCCGGAACGTTTGAGCGAAACTTTCAATTCATTGACATCATTCTTTGCATTTAAATTTTTCCTTCTCGAACTGCCTTGTTTTTTTCCACCCTTGTGACTTTCATCATTGATTCTAAAGCTCTTTTATACGGATTCTGACCTTTTCACTATTATATCAGGTTATCGACTAGCTTCTCCCTTTAGCTACCAACATGATGGTTTAATTTGACGTTAAAACTTATCCGATTTTTTTCAGTTCACCCACGGTACGACTGCTGTTTTGCACTTGCGAGTTCTTTTATTTGCTCATGTAATTGTTTACGCCAGAGCTGCCCGCATGCTGACTTCTGTGAGAATTCAATGTTATTTGATAATATATATAATAATAATAACGTCGTCTTGAACTTTTGTCTGTACTAGCATTGTCTCGCAATAATTGTATGACTTATAAGACAGTGCAAGCAATCTCCCTAAGAATATACAGATTACGAGAGCTTTGTAGAATCCAATAAGTATTGTGCTTTTCAATGGCGTATAGATTGTATCGAAATAATCATATGTTCGAATAGAGCTTGTTTATTTATTCATTTATATCCGCCATGCCGACCTGAAAGCGTTGTCGTTCTGTATCGTACTACAGTGCAGAACATATGATAATGTTGGAAAGTGCGGCTTATCTGTATTGAAACACAAAGTTTATTCTGGAAATTACTCAGGGGTCGCCTAAAAAATTCTGCGTCTGAAAATTTATTAACATCAAATGTTGCCTTTCCTTTTCTGTGGTCGTTCATGTAAAAACGAAAGATGCAAATTCTTTACTGTCAAACGATAAAGCACTTCGTCGGGAGGTTAAGCGAAGCGAAGGCTGAAAATTTCGAATTATGTTTCAACGCTTCATGTGGTAAAAAGAAACTTATATCTTTCGTGTACTTTTTTAAAAATGTACTATTGACACTATCAACGTTGGTTCGAGATGTCTTCGTATATAGTCGAAGCAATTTAAAAGTTAATGTGGTGCATTTCTTGGATATGGCCCTTCAAAAACAAACTTTTCAAAATATATATTTTTGTAGGATGTAAAGTAGTATACCCGGCAATTAGGATACAAATATAACTGCTTTGATATTAGAATGTCACCGTTGTTATTATCACCTGAATTTTCCGGCCAACTTGTCATGATTTAAACCAGAATTTTTTTCTTTCGTATTACTTACCGTTACTAACTTTCATCGATGGCAATGATTATAAACTTTGGCGTGGGTGAAATGTGGGCAAGTCGAAAACTACTTTAGTGCAAGATATAAATAAGCGAAAGCAAGCTGTTTGCTCTCAAGGGTTACATAAATTCATGAAAAACTTCCTTTGATTAAAATTAGAACGTTGTTTCGATATGTAATTTCGTACTCTAATGGAGCAGCAAATTTCAAAAGGGGCGATAACTATTTAGTCCCATGGCCATACGTGCGTCAAAAAATTCAATCATTTTTTATGTTGTGCTCTTAAATGACATACTTAATACGTGCGTATATTCCATGAAGTGTTTGATTGCACGCTCTTCAAAAATGTATGTATACAAAACAGTGCAAAGTTTGCACGTTTCTCAAAAACACCTTTCTGAATCTCGTATATATTAGCTAGAGTTTGGAATAATATATTTTTCATCAACCGTTTTGAAAGAACAGTCGCATAACCGTATGTTCGAATCAATAGTTGCCCTTGCCGGATGTAGGAGGGCCGACATTGCCTTCACAATATGACGGCGGAAACGAACAAATGCCGAAGTTTATTCTCGGATTCTGCAAACACTTGGCAATCTTGGAAACCGCTCGCCTTACAAACATTAAGCGAATTGCTTTGTTCAAATATATCGCAGTGCTTAGTTATCGCGTGCGCTCGCCCGATCCAAAACCTCGTGACGCAAGCTTGAACTTTCGATCGAAAAAAAAGAAAATAATAACACGCGTCATCCACTGCGCGTGGTTAGCAAGTTTTTTTTTACCTCATTAACATGCGGTCAGCAGACAGTCGAAACTATCTGTACTGGCAGCACTAAAAGCCAGCTAAAAGCCGTTCAATTTGATTAAAAACTATTCTAATTACATTTAATGGCCTGCCTAATAATCATACTAAACCTTACAGCCAGCCGCTACGACCCACGTATATAAAATTCGAAATTCTATTAAATGTATGAACGAAGATTCCAAGTCATTCGAATATCAGTTTGAAGTTTTAAATTTTATAAAAATGTTAAAAATGTATTAAGGCTTTTTCAAAAAGAGACGAAAAATGTTTCGATTCGAAGGTTATGCATTATGACTTTTGCGGTAAACATGATTCATCAATTTTTGCGTTAGATGGTTGTAAAGCAACGCGGAAGAACTACAGAGCAAATATCGCCGTATCACTATACATTTATAGTATTATTAAATATATTTTGACACTTGACGAGACTAATTTAAAACGCGGTTAATGTTGCCAAAGGCTATATCGTAATTGTTATAAAGCCTATGGCATACCCAGATGGCTTCGTTACATATGATTGCTGTGATGTTCGTTGATGTAACTTTCCAAAAAAGGGGAAATTTTACTGCTGAGCACAACGCTTAATATGATGTCTGGAAAGGAAGCATATGATATTAACCCGGGACTCTCATTTCACAGTTTGGATGTTTTTTATTTTTCGACTCTTAAAATGTCTTCAATGCACTTAATACAAGCCAAACCATAATCGGTTTAACTCTCGGTGTAAATTTTCGCTTCCTCTCTCGTTGACCCCCCTCCCTCCCACCCCCTCTTAATAAACTATTCTAGCTGAAGCATTTTTTCCCTCCCCCTCCCCCCTTCTACCTAAGGAGCTTCATCGTTTTGAATACGTAATTTTACACCTTCTCTGTTCAGAAGCTCCATAAAAGAAATTCACACACCCCCCATGAAGAAATTCACACCCCCCTGTTTTAGAAGCTTCATATTTTAGATAAATAACGTTGCACCCCTTGTCTTAGAAGCTCCGTCCCCCCCCCCTCCTCTCCTCTCTCTAGAGCAGCTCTATCTTTTTAGATCTACCGCTCACTATTCATTATTTACATACAAAATTTGGTGTGATTTCATCACCTATGTTCTATGTAATACTATAATTTGCAATCATGAACATCCTCCTTGATCTCTACAGCTCTATCTTCTGCGAGATGACCAGGTTTCGATATCTAGAAAGCAGTCAAATTTTACTGATTACTTTCTACATCAGATATTAGTACTGACCCTAGTATTGTAACCTCGAGCTTGCGTAAATCCTAACCAGGGGCTGCCTTGTGTGGGAGCCCATCCCCACGTCAGGAAATTCTTACGAAAGTGTTCAAAACATATGTGACGTATAAGTTCATCAGACAAAATGAACTTCCTATACTGGTCTATAAAGGCACGTGTTTTGAGTATTGACCACGTGCTTTGTAATGCATAATGCCGCGTTCGGGACTGGACACGACCTTTCAGAACGAAGCTGCCATGTCAATATTGACTTTTCAAAGTTGACACGACGAAGGAAAACAATATCGGGGGTACACCTCTTGCGTGTGTACAATAAAATTGGTATTGGTTAGTCTGCGCACAGACCCTCGATCCAAAGCGTTAATTGTGTGTTGAAAAAATCAATTGGATTTCAAATGCAAAATATATAAAGAAACATCTCCTCCACCCAGTAATCGTTTTAGTTAGGCCTCTGATATTGCGGCAATGCATAAGTAAGGTTTACGTGTAAAAAGCCTCTACAATATACACATTACCGCATTACAATTTTGATCCAGTGGTTTTTCATCGTTCTCATCGGGACAATTATCCACTTGGAGATTTAAGCACTCGCACAGCGAAATGTGTTGCCACTCGTCGAGTTGGTCGGCTTCCGTGCTATTTTCCTCGCAGATGCTGTCATGTACGAGCATATTCGGGGAATGGTTCCTACCTTCCATTTTCTGTGTTGACGCCGATATAGGCGATGTAATACTGTCCCGACTCACCCCGCTTGGGTTACTGAACGTTTTGCTACGTTGCTGAAAAAAAAGTGTTGGTTATTGAAGCTCACTCTATGACATTATGTACAATTGAACTTTTCTCTCTAAAATGTTGTAGACTAATGCTTCGTCCTAGTTCCTTGCTTCACTTAAGCCTATGGTTTCCAATCGGTCATAAAATCGCAAAGTCATTCTCGACGATGTGATATAGTGTAGATCTACCCTTTCTTTTGTAAGGCTGTATACAAACTATATATCATATTAAATGTAGATCGGCGTACATACTGTATCACATCGGTCGCTTTAATAAGTAGTCGTAGTGGTCCTCAAAGAGGAGTGCTGAGTTAGCGATTTTTTTCTGGATGTCTTCCTTGTCCTAATGTAGAAACTCTAATTTCATTATATGCCTATTACCATTAATGTTTCAGCTGATCCGTTTACATTAGAGTACACGAAAGGTATAGGTTCTTCCACTATCCGAAAGTATATAGGGAGGTTAAGATTACCGCTTTTTCGGTATAAACATGTTCGGGTAGCGTCATTTTGTTCATGACATTTCCCCGTATATCTGTCTGTATGATCATGCCTTTTCTGCTTATTGGGATGACTATGGTCCTCTGCGAAAGAACGTCACATACAGTAACTAGACATTGATGTACACTTCATGAACGCTAAACTGCTTTAACGGAGCCGAGCTATCTTAACCTCTCTTTATAGCGTGAATGTTTTTGTACGAGACAAGTTACCTCTAGATGGACTTCACTTGTACACCGACGCAATATTTGGGACACAGGACGTGTTCTGTTACCTGCAGTCTGTAAGGGAGAAAATATTTTTATATTTTTTAGACAATTTGAATGCTTTTGCACAGTTCACTGCAGCAAGGGACTAAGAAAGCCAAGAAATAATTAAGTACTATAAGTACCATAATCAACTGATTAAGAAGAAGGATTGTTTGTTTAGTTTGTTCGTGTCTTATTCTACGATCTTTCTTTATCTTCGCAATATCTGCTTCTTCTTTGCTGTTCTCTTTCCACGAATGTGTCCGGTCCATAATTATTTCATTCACTGCGTGATTGTGTTCGAGAAACTTTAACAAGTGGCCCAAAGAGCGGCGATCACAGTGAGGGATGTTTTGCTGACAGTATTTCAGCATGCTGTCCAGTTCTCTTTCAATTTTTTCGAACCCTTGATCGAGACCATTCTCGGCAGGAAGAGATTTGCTGCGAGGCAATGTACAGGATAAACATTCCATACCCGACTGCTCTTTATTCCTTGTTGTTTTCTGTTGCTGGGGAGAAAAAATATGGAAATGTTTTTGTTAATAAAAATCAGTCAGCTTTTCTGACGCGACGCACACCTTCTCTTATGTAAATTCATGAAAAAGACTTATTCCGAAATTCACCTGTGTAATCGCCTCTCTACTTGAACATCTACAGGTACGTGATACAATTTCAGATTGAAGGCAAGAGGAAAGTGGTTCCTATAGGAAGATAAAAAACAATTTTATCAGAACAATGAAAGTTAATTCTGCAAGCTGTGCGTTATGATCATGTTGTTTTATGTTGGCGGGAAGGAAAAATATGGAATGTTTTTTCTTATTAACGTATGGCCATTCTGACGCTTTTTGCGACGGACCAAGGTTAGGTAGCGTAACGTGAAAAAGGCTAATTACAGCAATTTCCGTCCAGTCACTAAGCGCAAACATTTTAGCGGTTTTTTTTTACGTTAGTAACGTGACGTTTGACAAAAGTTTGATCATTTTAATGTTCAAATCTTTGTTTTTTAATTAAAAGTTATTTTTAAAGGTAACATATTGACGTGACCACACAATATTTTCTCAATATCTCTGTAAATGGATTTATGGCATTAACGATATGAGTAGAGGAGTAATACGATGCGAGTTTATAGTAGAGTACTATAGTCTATACATTTAAGCGACTCGTGTATCAAAGTTTTAAAAAATTCTGGAAGCATACCCCCGGACCTTCTTACTTTGGAGCCTCCCCTTCCTCCCCAATCCATTTGAAACGGATTGTTTTCCTTGCTTGCAGTGGCTTAGCTTGTTGCCGCAGTGCTAAAACAGTAAAACTGTTTCCACCAAACCCCTGAAGGGTATTTCCCTTCATGATGTCATCTCATTGATAGCAATTAACAACAATACCGCACATCGCTACAAGCGCTGTTCAAGCACAAAGTCATTTCCGCATATTGATAAAAACCTACCGAATTCCCATCGTCGCCATCATCTGGAAAAAAAAAATAAAAACAACTTGCAGCCAAGAAATAAGGGTATTAATATACGCGCGGTTTTATGGGCGCCAACAGTATGTACCATACAATTCTTTAGACTTTATTGAGAATATGCGGATATATTTTGAAGGCAGTCACTTCGTATTTTAAAGACAATTTTTGGACCACATTTAAAGGCACAAACAAGCTTACGAACGGTCGAAAGCTTTTTAAATATATCAAAGCAAAGCCATTTTAGGGAAATACCATATAGTATACCATGAAAATAAAAAGATGTGTAAATTCCTTGTTTGTTTGAATGGTGAATGTCTAATTGAAATATTATTTTGGGAGACACCACGTAAGTTTGTTATCGCAAAGCTTTCGATCCGTAAGCTCGGATCTTCATCAGTGCTAATAATAAACTAATAATATTGTGAAGATCCGAGCTTGCGGACCGAAAGCTTTGCGGTAGTAAATTTACGTGATGTCGCCACAAAATTATATTTTAAAAAGATAGTTTATCTACTAATCAGTATAATTGGTGCCATTTACCACTGAATTCCATACGTGTTTACAACATACAACGAGAACAACCAGACATACAAGGAAATCAAGATATAAAAGTCCTGTTGAATAGATTGGTATGTACTTTACAAGAGCATCGCGAAGACCAGCTCATACCGAATATCATACTTTCTTAATTTACAAATACCTGGAATATAACCGAGCTTTTCTGCTATGGAGAGTTTCTTAACAGCTACTAAAGCTTTGCACAGAACTTCTTTCGTCGCTCTCGCCTGGCCACGTTCCTGATACCATTTCAATAAAACCTGGTACGCTTTCTCCACTTCACGTCTGCAGTCCGCATCGATGTTTTCGATAGCAGCTTCAGTAACGTTTAGTTTTCTTCCTAACTTTTTCCATGTAGACCCAATTTCCTCGGCTACCGTTTGAATATTCTCTAACATTCTCGCCTTCGCTTCCTCGTAGCTCGGCACTTCAGCCATCTGTCTTCTACAAGTAATTAAACGATTAAAGTATAAACACTCTATATATAATGCCAGATGTTTGCGCAGTGTCAGTGTGTCAGTTCAATTATTTAATTTATTCTGCGATTTCTCCTTTTGGAATCGGTCAGGAATGCTCATGTGAGGAACCTCCCACATTCCACCTTGAGCCACTCGTTCACATCTATTAAATGGGGGAAAATCAGACAAAAAAATGCAAGTAGCTAAATTTTTGTAGTAGCTATTTGTGTTCACAGACCTCAAGAACGATTGATTTCAAAAGAAATTAATGACGCAAAATGCGATATTATACCAAGCTATATCTCGCGTGAGAAATAACGGTGGGAAATAGGAAGTGAGCCAGTATAATTAACAAGACTATAGACTCGCCTTTTTCCGAGAGTAAACCGCTATTTTGCGGCACTCAGAAAAAGATTGTGCAAACGTTGGTATTTAGTTTTAAAAGTCTATAGTTTTAAAATAGATTTAATGTTGTCTATGATTCGATCAAACTACGGAAAGGCATAATCTGGAATTAATCCTCAGACGTCAACCGGATGCTAAATAATTTATTTAAAGTTTCGCTTCAAGCAATGAGGAATTTAGGGCTGAAATTACTGTAATGAGAGCAAACAAGTCGAAACTTGAACGTTTGCAAGAGTTCTCAATGCCAAAGCGACAAAGCGAAACGTATAATCACAAAAACATTACGCTTTCATCCGGGGGGGGGGGTATTAGATCGTCTGGATCTCCCTGGGGTGAAACATGTAAGAGATGAAATATTAAGGTTTTAAAGTATTCTCTGATTATATATAACTATACCCACGCTGCCCATGACTGCGTAAAAATTAACTTTCGTTTCCCTCTTTGCTTCAAATGGTCGACCAATATACTTTGTCAATGCACAATGTACATTGTCTTAGACTTAGTGAATTAAGTTATAATTCCGCTTCCTTATACGGGTCAATATGTTAATATCCATCAAGGCGGATGATATGAATCTATAACATACTAACAGTGCTATGGTCGACGGTAAAGGAACGACCTTGCTTTAAGAAAGATTCATTCCAATGCATAAGCTTTATAGCTCTGAGCATATTTGTTCGGGCAAAGTTACAGCAAGGTACTTCCTGATCAGTACTTGTAGCTTTAGGTTAGTGAATCCTTGTCAATTTCTCCGCTACATTCTTCCCTGCCAGCACATAAGTTGCTATATAGGTATATTTTACAATAACCCCTACCTTTCTGCGATAGAATCTTGTATAATATTGGAATAGTATCTTTATCTGCCTATGTGCTACACGTCAATTACTTAATGACTGTGCCATTTAACTTCCGCGTTATAAATATTTTGTTGTGATGGAATGAAATACAACACCATTGGCACTGCTTCTGGGAATCCGATTTGATTGGGTATTTTTTGTTCGAGCCTATTGTTTCCTGTAGCTACACCAGAAATCAGAGCAGATGCCAATCTAAATTTATATCCATCGCTTTATCTACAGTTATCTATCAAATTACAGCGTTAAGGATAGGTTATACAGTGGAAAACAAAATCCGAAGATTAGAATCTTGAAACCCAAAATATAATTTAGGCAAGAAAATTTATTGAGTACCATTTTGATTTGAATACAAAATCATCAAACTAACTAGTCTGGTGTTGCTTATGAGGATGTGCTACAACTCGAGCTACAACTCAATGTAAGCCTGCTTGGGCCTTAAGTAGGTATTGCTTTGTTTAGATGACTTTATTTGAAGAGACAAACACACTACAATAGTCGAAAACCAACGAGGGCACGCGTTTCTAAACGATCACTGGATTGGCAGGACCGGAACGACATAATTGAAACACTATTTTATCATGAATTCATGATTATATGGCATTTGTCAAGGCCAAGAATGCAGGAACATTAAAGGTTTTTTGTGTACCAATTATTATTGACTGTAGATCTGCGTACACACACTCTGTCACATCCTTCTCCCGTCAGTTATTAAAAGGACGAAATGGAAACTAGGTTTACAATACGGTTAGAAGAAACCCGAAAGAAATAAAAGCCATCAAAAGTACAACCAGGCGTACAAACACATAGCCGAGGATCTTTCACTGTCCTCTCGCTACCACAAATGATATAAACAGAAGTTGTTCTACTTACGTGTACTTCTTCAGACTTTAAACCTGACTCGACACACACTGGATTTGAAGTTGAGCAATACTAAAATAGAGCTTGTCGATGGTAGCTGTTGTACCGATACTTGTCGACGTGGTTTACGTATGCTGTAGCGGTGTAGCCAGACAGATGGGAAATCCCAAGTTTATACGCACTGGTACAAGAACAATTACGTCAATGTTTTGTTCCACGCTATTTCTCCTAATGAACATCAACAAGTGATGGTGATATTCCGCCAATATTGTCGCGGCCTATGAAAGTATCATGTTTGTTATTTAAGTATTGGCAGTCAGTAGCGTAGCCAGCCTTAAGATTTAGTCCCGCTCTGCAAATCACTGTCGGTCGCAAACATGAAAATAACCACGAACAGATGAGATCGTTAGCCTCTCCCTCTTGGTAAAGTTCGACATAATTTATTGACGATACGCAAGATCACATATTCTTACCCAACATTTGGCACGGTTGCCAATATTTACTTTCATATCCTTGCTGGTTTTGCGTCATAGTGCTGTGGTCAACAGTATGCAACTTTCGCTGACGCACACAGACTCGGTTATAAGTACACGGCTAAAAATTAGATCATTGTAAGAGGTTGTTGAAAACAGGATGCAACAATGTTGTTTGAGCAACATTGTTTCTGGTTGTCAACAACATTGAACTATATTGTCGAGCCTGAATCAGCCCGCAATCATGTGTAACAATGCTGAACAATCTCGTTAACAACCGATAACAATGTTTCCCCAACAACATTGTTGCATCCTGTTTTCAACAGGATCTGATTTTTAGCCGTGTATGTTCTGTCTCTAGGTCAGCGGTTCGCTGGAGATTATACGTTATTGCTCGACATTTAGGACACATAACGCTATTAGATGACGCATACAGGACAGTATCACCAGCTTTACCTTGCAGCTCGATATTTAAGTCACGTGACGCGCTATTATTCGACATTTAGCGAGACATTACCAGCTGGTTCGCATTTTGTTAAGGATCAATGTGTCTTCCCCCTGTTTTTCTTAGTTGAGTCTTAACGACTTTCATGTAATTTTTGTTTTCTCACGCACACTTCTGCTTTTTAACTCTTCTCCAGTGTACCAAAGTTTAGAAAAGGCTTCACTGGATGTAAGCAATACCGATATGGTTGATATCCATGCTTAATTTTTTTCCAGAATATCACTGTAGAAGTATGTATTTCCGGTAAATTACCTCCTACACTCACTCTAGATATAAACATTTATATTTATATAGATATACCTGAAGGCCACAAAAAATACTCCTTAATCTAATCTAACGGAAAAACTAGGACAGTTATCTCAGCTATAAATAAATTAAAGGTTGTCCCGGAATGACTTGAATTTTGATATGTTATAATAAGATTTTGAGTTCAGTGAACTATATTGATATTTTAAGCGAAGTATGCGTTTTTGAGTACCGCGAAGTTAACCTAACAGGGCATTTTTTCACATGATTTTTTAAAACTTTTTGGCATTCTCAAAAGTCAAAAACGCTTGCTCGATTTAAAATCTTGATGTAATATATCAAAATTTAAGTTAGCTGTTCCTGGGTAAGACGTATTTTGGTTGGCGGTCCTAGTTTTCTGTTATATGAAATCGATGAGGAGTATACTCTTTAGGGCCACCAGGTATGCTTGTAAAGGAAGTATATCCATGAAGATTATCAGCAATTAAATCTACATTCTACACCATTTTTGATTGGTATTCCTGGAATTAAGTGGCTAATTAAAGCCACGCTTCCGTGAGAACTAGGCTATATACATGTTATTTAAACGATAAAATTGCCAATATAACAATATTAAAATACTTTGTTTCCTATGATTATTTATTTACAATGTATAGCCTGAACTATATACACGTATTATTAAACGATTTTCTATATTATCAGCAAACAATTAAGTTCATAATTTTTATCAGCTTCTTCATCATACAGGGCTTGATGACAAGCTTAAACGAATCAAGTTTAAGCTCAGTCATAAATTGGCTTAGAATATACCACAATTTCCATTCTTCTGAAATAGTTTGCAGGACAGTAGACACTATAATATTTGAAGCATCAGCTATATAACACTTAGGTCGTTTATTGATTAACTCAAATGACGTTGCACTCAAGCTTACATCTCATATTTACTTTCAAATAACGATCATGAAGAGGTTTAGTTCTTTGAACCAAACTATGTAATACATCACAGACTATATTCTACTATAGCATTAGTAAAGTTTTTTAGTGTGTTCTCTGTGCTTTTGGAGTTATATGGAAGCAGTTTTATGATGTGGGTTATATATAATGCACAAGTTAAATCAATTGACTCTAAATAAATTCAAATATTTGAGAAAACCTTTTACTTATTAAAAAATCTATCTACGGAGATGTTCATAATATCGCTCTGTGAACACGATGGTGACCTGAGAACTCTTTTGGTGCGTTGATTTTGCTTCGTGATGAAAATCAAGAAAATGTAACCAACGATAAAGCATACTATAGCTTTGTATCCCAGGTCTCGCTTGCAGGTGTCGGCTTATATTTTTCAGAACATGCCTCCATCACAATGTAAACATCTTCTGTAGTCTAAAAGTAAAAAGAATTAAAAGATATTCTACAGGTCATTTTTCCAGGATCAACAAACTGAATTACACATTGGAATACTGAATTGCACTCATTGGAATCGTATAGAAATCGTCTCTAAACATCCTGGCAATTCTAACATCTATACAGGTAAAAGCAGTTGCAAACTATAACCAGGGAAAACTTCACCAAAATTGATGTATAGTATATTTTTGAACAAAAATTTTAATTAGCCTTCCCTACCAAAAAATTTTGTTTTTACTTGTCTTGAAGTTAATATGCCAAGCCTTGAAATAAATATTATCAGCTGACGGATATAATGTTCCAGTTATGAGCTCTGGCGATTTTCGATATTTTTCACATACTACACAGATGAACTGTGGATTAGCTAGGTTTTCATGATACCAACCATTGAAAACTAGCAAAAACAAGTAAATTTGAGATGTAACGCAACGAGACTCGCTGGAGCGACGAGCGTAGGCAGGGAAGCTTGGAAAATATATTTCTTGCATGTGGCAATGAAAATATTCCACCGGACAAAATGTCCGGCAGATCAAAAGTCGTATCGGACAAAACCAAATTTTTAAATTTTCAGCCGGACAAGTGTCCGATGTCCGGCGCTATTTCAAGGCTTGTATGCAAATACTAAAGTCTACTTTTTAATAGCTTAAATTTAATATACGGCCCAGTATATTAAATATAACCTACAGCATATATTTCGCGCCTATATAGTATTTGAGAATTTGTCACCTTCATCAAAGCAAAAATCCATCGCACATGCAACAGGTTGCTTGTAAACACGTTGTTTACTTATAATATTATAGTTCAATTCTCGTTACCTCCACCGCACAATCACTGCTCTCTTCTGCTGTACTTTGTTGATTTTCGCTAAAATGTATTTCAACTTCGAGATTTAAGCAGTTACCACAGGTAGGGCAATGTAGAACTAATTCTGACTCTTCGTCTTCTGTCTTCGTATCACCTTCATCGGTGACAGGATTATCTGCGTGTCGTTTTTTTCTTCGAATTTTGAGTACCAAGTCCGCGATCTCGTTCTTATTGCCTGTTGCACACCTTCGCTAAAATATAAGTTTGTAGGGAGTCAGTATACACTGCTTGGTTATGTGTAATCATATTAAATGGCCATAATATTCATGCCCGATCATGGTACGTTTATTTTGAATAAAAAAACTGAGAAATTTATGATGCCCAAAATAGCTGATGCAGTCTAATGAATTTATTTGGCAAAATTACCTGTACCAATACCAAACTTGTACATCTAGGTATATTTTCAGATACAGGACGTGCCTTCTATAGGAAAAAAAATAATTATCGTACTGATGTATTCCCTAATTATAAGTAAACAATTTGACAACGACTGAATCGTGTAGATGGCTAATTTCTAAAGGTAAACTGGCTTATTTAACATCGAGTTAAATACCAGAAAATCATAATTAAAAAACTAAATCTTAGAGAGTATATTCTTAACTTCAAATTGTCTGCCTCTTAACACGTTATCCCCATTTTCTTTAAAGTCACGCCCATTATTATGATGTGATGGCACGTAACATTTGAAAATACTGAAGAATATGCCCAGACATGCTCGACAGATTTGTACTGCATAATTCTACCTACTTCCTTAACAGGGGTTTACCCTGAAGATGACATAACGTTAAAATTATAGCACAGTTGTGTTATTTTCGTATGGACATTGACGATTCTTAACAGTTATTCAAGTAAATATGAAAGATTTGAATGCATATGAAATTTGATCGGTCGAGCAAACCGTAAAGAACAAAAACAAACAGTCCTTCTAGCGCTGCTCAAGGCACTATGACTTCCCGCTCCTTAAATCGAATGCTTTTGTTTTACTTCCGCATTATTGTAAAAACGCGTTGTTTTGGTAACTTTACCGTCTTGTTCTTTCCATCATTCTCGGTAGTTTTTTCCTTGTCATGTGCATGATTCTTAAGGTCTAGAAAGGAAGATTGAATTTTGAAAGCACGCAGTTTATTTTGTGCCAGAGTTTTAGACAGCCTGATGTGTTGCGAAACAACTACAACTTTTTAGACGTCTAGCGGTGTTAATACAGAGGATGTTATAAAATATAAGCCAATGGAACACATGTTGGATACATGTTTAGAGATACGAGAATCATAAATGTGTTGCTGTGATTACCACATTTGTCTTGCAAGCTAGGAGACCTAGGTCTAAGCCTTGGATCTCTAGTCGTCTAGTCGAGATGCTATCAATAAATGGCAATCGCATCTTCTCAGACTAGGGCGACTATAGAATCTCTATTAATTGACCAATAACCTGTTCGTTAAATCCGCTACCCAAAAATCTAACTTCACAGCAGTTATCTGAAGTACGTAATGTGTCACACGTACCAGAACAACAAATCCTCTCTGCGATATCAAGTCTTTCAATTTTATGTAATGCTTTGCATAGCTCTTCTTTAGTAGCACCTTCTCTCCCATTTTTTTCAAACCATTTCATCAAAAGTTGGAAGGCCTTTTCTTCCCTCTGTGGATAATCTGCATCGATGTTTTCAATGGCAGCATTGCCTACGTTTAGTTTTCTTCCTAAATCTTTCCAGTCGCGGATAATTTCGCGTTTCACGACATCAAAGTGCTTTTCCATCTTAGCCTTTGCTTCATCACAGCTTATATTGTGGGCCATTATGTTTCCTACGGTGTTCAAGAAATTGCAATGGCGTGAATTTAGAAAATGTATTTCTGTGTAGCTGCATGTGCTTCGCCACTGAACCACGATACGCTCTTGTAAACTATTTGGTTGGTTTTACAAGATTTACCGTACCAGATGGAATAAACAAACTAGATTCAGACGCACAGTCTTCATCCAAATAACCGAACCTCTATTGATACTCCACTTTTTATTGACTTGCCTCGATAATTGTGCAAATTGTCTGTATCACGTGAAGAATTAGTGACGTATTCAACAACAGAAAAAAATTCGTGACTATACAGTGATGTAATTTAATTGTGTATTAATGAAACTGGCTTGCATTTAGACCTTAAAAGTATACATCGTGATCCTATGATTATGCAACCTAAATTCAGGACTTAAAATTATAATTGCAGTACCGATCGACTTACGGCAAGTATTTTGAGTCATTCTATATATACTTTTATTTTACGCAAAATGATCCACCTTAGAAATGACACGCCAATTTTAATATATGGTATATTGCTTGTGAAGTTGTGCTATACTGTTCTCAACTACTGTAAGTACTGTTCTCATATTATATTTAAGCTGAGGTTTAATTATAGCACACTTGACTGGAGACAAGCATGTCATGAATGCGCAATATATGTCAATAGTTAAGCAATATATAAAATGGTTAACCAATATATCTAAAAACACCAGCACATTATAATCGCATAAGTTCAGTACAACATACCGTTCTTTCTGTTCTTCACATACGATGTCGAAATTCTTTGTACAGATGCTGATTCTGTGTCAAGTCCCTATTAACTTCCGCATTTCTGCATGTCTTTTATAGCCATGTTATTCTACATCGGTTGCTTACAGGGTTCTCTAAGACAATCACTGACCTGCACGGTAATATATGTGCCAAATAAGTATTTATTTATTCAATTTCGTTTCAGGATTCTTGAGTCTAGAACTTTCTGCTGTAAGCAACCTACCTTTTATTCAAATCGTTTTATGCCGTCGCAGCAGCTTTCTCGTACACGTAGTGCTCGAAAGTTCCATGCACTAGTAAGGAGTATCGCTTATAGCTTGGAACCGTGAATCTTTCCGACTAACCAATCTTGGCAGAGCAATTTTGGAATCGTTGAAATCGTTAACTCCCGTTATAGAGCAAATGGGTAATAAAGATCAGCCTGGAATTTGCTGAGTAATTCTGTTCTCCTCTCGTTAACAAAAGGTTATAAAGGGTCACTAATTAAAAATGTATTATTTCCGACCGGAAAACGTACAGGATGAATTCTTACTCTTTCCTATTAACTGTATTAAATGTGCTAAATCACTTAATAACTGAGTACGAAGATAACATGTGTCAATATGTGTCATATTATGTATCATATACATTACTACAAATTATAAACTATGATTTTTACCACACCCATTTTTTTTCAAATTATTGCTGAAGAAATTTATGTTATGACATTACAATAAGGTACATATAGTTCCATGTGTAAGAGCAGGTAGTAGAATTTTGCAGGCTAACCGCGGGCAAACCAATGGGGCAAACACGACTCGGGAGAGGAGGAAAAAATATAATTTCAGTTACATTTTTACGTCATGAAGTATGATTGGTTGAGCGGTTAGGGTAAAAGATTTGATTGGATATTTCATGTCACAATTGCATTGTTCTGTCACATGAAATAATAGAACCAAATTTCCTGTAATACTGAGCTACGTACAAAAGACTGATGTGGGGAGTGCAGTTAATAGTACAAGAAAGATTTAACTAACGTTGTCAGTGTAGGTAGCACAGTTAATAGTACAAGAGAGTTATAGGTTCTTTCACCGCCTGAATACTGACTTCACTAACATTGTCAGTGTAGGTAGTGCAGTTATTAGTACAAGAAAGATATAGGTTCTTTCACTGCCTGAATACTGACTTCACTAACATTATCAGTGTAGGTAGTGCAGTTAATAGTACACGAAAGATATAGGTCCTTTCGCTGCCTGAATACTGACTTCACTAACATTGCCAGTGTAGGTAGTGCAGTTAACAGTACAAGAAAGGTATAGTTTCTTTCACTGCCTGAATACTAACTTCACTAACATTGTCAGAGTAGGTAGTGCAGTTATTAGTACAAGAAAAATATAGGTTCTTTCACTACCTGAAACGATAAAGTGAAAATAAACGTTTCAAGCGAAGACTCTTTGTTCGGGAAATGGCATTTCTAGGAGGACCTTTGCTCGAAGTGTCAATTTTCACTTTATCGTTTCAGGTAATGAAAAAAACTCGTGTACTCTGTGCGAAAGAAACTTTGCAATGCTGTGTGCAATGTGCGACCAACGCATGTGTTCAATCACCATTTCTAACGCAAACAGAAACTGAAGAATACTATAAAGGCATGGGTTTAAATGGCCCGTGACTATCTTGTACTATCCATATATGATCTTCAACATCCCCTGTTGTACTAAACACTTGTGTCCATGATAGATGTGTAGCGTTCGCAATGTAAAGTCGACCATACCCATATTCTCCTGGAAACCATGATCTGTAAGCTGACCAACGACCTTTACAAAATAAAAGCAAGGTTGAAGGGGGACAATGAAGCTGCTGGCGTCCAAAAAACTTGTTACACATTACTTTACAATGAACCTTAAACCTTTTAGACGAAATTTTGAAAAAAAATCGAAATTGGGAAAATATTGCCACAGCTTGAAAGAGCATCCTAAACTCAGTAAAACTGCAAAGTTTGGTTGTAAAATGTTGTAAACTATAGAAAATATAGCCTTGTGAAGTTGGCAAATTTTCTGTAGTTTTGTATTATCCCTGAGAAATGAATACCCAAGGGTATCAACTGGGTATTATTTTCCACCCGTAATACAAATGTAGCTATACAAAATTTGCCAAATTCGCTATATTACAACATTTTACAACCAAACTTTGCAATTTTACTAAGTTTATGATGCTCTTTCAAGATGCGGTAATATTAACCGTTATAATTTTACCAAAATTATTCAAATTCCCCAGGTGCCATTGAATGTTTGCCTCAGTTTCTGCCTCATTTTTATCGCAGCAGTGCCGACTACAAGCGTATAAAACGCACAAGTTCTAAAAAATCTGTATACAAGTTTGTTTGCACTGGAATTAGCGATCATGAAGTATGATCCACCGAAACATATGATAATAGATAGATTTGCATGGGGATAACAAGTTTTGACAATGAACATAAACACTTTCACGCCACGAACGAAGCAAACTATAAAGGCGACCAACCTCGTGGTCCCAACATGGGATTGACACAAACACCGAAAGCCTCGTTGCATCCAGCTGCTCCAGACACAATATGAACAGGCGCTTTGGGATTGTTGTAGTTCTCTTGATAAACATTGCCTTGATAGACTGGCCACAATCTCTCATAAGAATGTTCATGCGCTTCAATCACAACATCAACACCATATTTCATAAACACTGGCTCGAAGCTGTAGGAAACACAGAAATAGTTATGGACCAAACCGATTAGTTGCCAAATTGATAGCTTAAGATTTACGTCAGAAGAATGAGGTGCTTACCATACAGAGGCAAGTAACCATGCTACACATCCAGAAATGCATAAGTTGCAACGAGTCTGTTGACAACTTCAGCAACCTGATCAGCTATCAGGTTGCAAGGCTTGCGACAGCTTGAGACGTCTGTTGCAAGTTGCCAACAGATTTGTTGCAATTCATTGTCAAAACTTGTTATCTACAGGCTTGCTGCAAGTTGTTTCAACAAGTTGTAAAAGTCTGCAAATGACAAGTTTCAACAAACCTGATGTAACAGACTTGTTGCAACTTAATGAAATGGAAATGTTTGTATGAACTTGTTGACAAGTTGCAACAAGAAGATAAAAAGTCTGGCGTTTTGAGCCGTGTATCTTTTAACCAATCAGATGTGTCGCATCCTCCCAGTTAACCAATCAGGTTCGTTGTAAATCAGAAAAAGGTAGCGGTAGTGGAAGTCCAATCTGACCTTGCTAATACAACTAGATTAAATTGTACATGTAATTGAATGAAAATATTTGAAATTTCTTTTTACCCTGCTCTGAGTATAGGTCTAGGTTTTGTACAATCGTCTTGATCAATATTTGAGCAATACATAGGTCTATGTCCAAATGCAATGATCCATGGTCGTTCTTTTCTGTTTTCCATCTTATTCGCGTCGCTGAGATCTTTCACTAACCAATCTAACTGCGCATCCACGTATGACTGATTGTAGGTAAAATAAACTTCTGTGGAGTAGCTATATATGGTGTGGAAATAAAACATGTGTGGCGGTAAATCTTCGACTGATGTAAAGTATATTTCCTGTCCTCATTTGCTTATATGTCCTATAATTTCCTTGTAAGAAACGTATTTAGATTAACTTATCATTAAAAAACCTGTTAGGTTTAGTGTTATAAAAACTTTTATCAGGTTTGGTACTGATTAAAGAGTACATGACACGATTTTTTTAGTCCCTAGATGAAAAGATCTTTTAAAACCGTTTTACAGTTTTCATTTTATTCTAACTTAATGTACGCTACCGTTTACCTTATGAAATGTGCTTTTCCCATATTAAAGCTATACCACATTCGACCTATAGGCGTTGGCCACGAGATTTGCGGCATTGAGAAACGGTATCGATAATGGCTGAAGTTAAATTTAATTTCTGTGGAGAAAATAAGAAAACATTATAATTGTAATATTGATAACATTCTCTAATAAGCTGTTTCCATGAATTATAAGTATTTACCGTGATTTCCCGGACATGTCATGTATGGTAATGTTGAAGCAATTGGCACGATTCTTCTCATAAATTCATCTCCGTTCTGCACGTAAAACAAAACTTAGATCGTTCAATTTACGTGATATAAACCCCATGTATTTCTACACAATGCCACATCGTGATATTTACAATCGTTAAACGCGAGTGATTGTGTATTCAATACAACACCGTCACGGGTGCGATCATTACAAAGCGGGTGCGATCATGCATGTGATATGCACGTTGTATGCATGTGATATGCATGTAGTATGCTTGTGGTATACATGTGGTATGCATGGTGTATGCATGTGATATGCATGTGGTATGCATGGTGTATGCATGTGGTATGCATGTCATGTAATCTGAAAAGTTTAATTTGGTATTATTCATGATTTCCACGCAATGTACAATAGAATTCAGCACAAACTTCTGCACTCACCTCCCCGCCATCTGAAAATAGATCATACGCAAAATCTCCAACATGTAGAGCTGCTGCATATTGTCCGGTCTGCGTTTCTTTAATTAAAGCTTTCAAACTTGGAGCACCGCCATGTCTTCCCATATCACCAAATACGAGCAGTTTGGGAGCGAAATCCTTTGGAAAACAATCGCTTTTTGTCATCCCCTGTTGCCGACCCTTGCTTAAACTCAGTAAAGATCATGTGTTGCTTGCCTATATCCCAGTTCGTTTTTAGTTTAATCATTATCATCATCTTCACTGTCGTTATCGCTCCCCCCACCATCGTTAGGATCACCTTACTGTCGTTACTTATTTCTACTTTCATTAAACATCCAGAAACCGCGGTTGTATAAAGAAAGTGATTAAAGTTGACTATGATTAGTGGAAACGTCAGGCAATCAGAACCACGTATTTTGTACTTTATCAGTATTTAACTACAAAACAGTGATTAAAAAGTGATTTTTTTGGGTTTTATACAACCTGCCCCAGGTGGTCTGCAACTACGGAAAAAGAGCCATCACCCCTGCCTTCTTTTCTCATGGTTCAGCTGGATAGTTTTTATATCAGCTAGATATATTTGAATATTTTTACCTCGCTCATTTTCATTGCAACAAAGTTATACTGAGGACTTGAGAGATTCGCGGTGTGCACCTGGTAATAATACATCGTACCTGGTTGAAGGTTCTAGGAGAGAAAATGAACGCAGAAATTAAAAGATAAAAAACAATTGAACATAGAATTGTTACTGAACTTCATTTTTGCATCTTATTAGTTTTGGCAACTGCGACAAAAATTTCAACACCGATTTGAAATACAGGCACCTGTACCGGGCTGTCTTACTACCAGCGCTGACTGAATTTCCGCTGACTGCGCAGCCATATTTGTGCAGGTTTATCTGGTTTCTTCAAGGTGAAGGTCAAGCCATAGATCCACCAGGTACCTTGCTTGAGTCAATGAGAGTCACTCAGGTTTGTGGTTGCGGAAAGGATTAGCGTCTAGATTGGTGGGGCACAAACGCGATCTACTCCCAAAACTGGTACCGCATACAATTGTGTAGAAAATACTTTCTGCTATTGACTGCTTTGTCAATAATTTAAGTTGACAATATAACTTGATAAATTATTGATTATGTACACAAAGAAAGGAATAATTTGATGTGTTTTTTTTGCCAGGAAAGTAGAAACAGGCACAGCAATCAGCATGCAAGAGTACAGATCTCTTTTAAACAGTACATCTCAAATAGGTGCTGGCGGTACTACAGTACTATTTTGTAAGCGCCTAATTTACTGTAAGCTTGTGTTACAAATGAGTGCGATTACTTAAATTTCGATGCTGCATTTTATACCAGACTTCCTGGGGGGATTTTAAATTTCCAAATGGCTATGCATGCACCGTAGTATAAGCTGGAGTAAATGTCGTAGTACGCGACTTTGTTTTCCACGCATGAGTGGAGTTACTCAGTGACTGTCATGTCGTGTGTTTTAACGTTTCCGATTATTTCGAAATAAATTTTATAACTGAATTTTCCCACACAAGGGTCGAGTAAGGCTAGATTATACAAAATTGACCCCTAGCTTTCTTCTACTCCTCTTGCCAATTTGTCTTCTGTATGTTTGTTTGAATAAATATATTTTAAAATTTTACCAGATAAACACTGGTATCCACGTACCGTCATGACTGCTCTGTGGATCTCATTCAACCCAGTTGGGTTACCCTCAGTTAGGATAGCATCACTGGCTTTTACCACCATATCCAATTTGCCTGCATTTAACCCATAGGTCACAAACGATGTCGAATTCGCTGATGTATTTGCCGTAGACCAAACTACTATCATTTTATCCGGCGTTTCATCGTAAGCTATATGCACTTGCTCTGGTCCACGAACGTCAATGTTCGTATTCTCGGGCCACGGCGCCGAGTAAATTAGAGAAACGAGAAAAATTACAGTAAACGAAATTTCGACATGAAACATTTTTAAAGTTCGACAGTGACACTGTCAATGTTTAGTGGTGTGAAAGGAATTTGAATATGGAAATCATTATGTACGGGTCTCGTGATGTCTCAGGATATCTCATCATTGGTTCGTCAACAAATGCAATTATGCAAATATCATGTTGCGAGGTTTGTCAAGGGCTTGGCGGCCAAGGTAAATTGCAAGAGTTGCTCTCTAGTGCAGAATCTCTTCCCGACTGAAATCGCTTAATATGTAAATACTTTCTTCTTTGAAAGATCTCTACGAACTTTTTATCTCATAGGTGACATAGAGTTTGGAGTTAAATTAAGAGATGAAAGCGATAAGTCTACTTGATATAAACACGTCTTGTTATTGTCTGAAGCAAAAGATAATGAGATATTACTGTCATTATTATTCGACTGTTTAGAAATGTGATTCTTTCTGTGTTCTATATTTCTATTATCGTTAGAAACTATCTCTAAGCCTATTCACATTATAATTCATGATAAGTTGCAACCGACGCTATTATAGCTCAAAATGTAAAGACGTGATGACAGACTTGATTCCTAAAATGGCGAAGTGGTGAGCCCCATGCATGGAGGCCCTGCGTGGAAGCCATCGGTTTCCCTGGGTACTCCGATTTTCTCCCACAGGGAAAGTTGACAGGGACAACAGGATCAGGTAATATGGATCCACAATAATTGGCATATACTGTTGTGGTACTGTTTTTCGTGCATAACGTCCTTCGATTCACAGCTTTTTAAAACGCGCAAATTGGGAAATTGGAAGATGAGAATAATTTGCGTTCTCGAGAATCTCTAGACTTGCTCAAGTTACTGCAAGTCGACTCGTGCGCGTTCGACGAGATCGGTGAACTGGTGTCTAATGACTAATAATTATGCAGAAACAATATGGCGACGGAAGTGTGAACTTCATTGACTGGAAATGACAACAAAAGCCAATGTTTCTCTCTTTTCGACCTAACTACGTTTATTTTTTACACATACATGGCAACCAAGTCTCATACGGACTTCTTTATAAGAATCAGAAATGAAATCCAACGTTTCAATAATTATGCAAGGCAACATGATTTTGGGGTAAGTGGGACATAAAATTCTGACGTAAATATGTAGTTGTTGTTAGTCATTTGACGCTGCATGTAGTCATTTGTATTTCTACTGATTACTTTTGTACTTTTAGTACTTTTCAAGGGCCTTATTGTCGCTCAACTGGTAAACATTATTACACAAATTCGTAGTTTAGCAAGTATATATTAGAGTAAATTTGATAGATATTAGATACTAATGAATGATATTTGACAAGCGACCAGTATAGACTTGTACAGACTAAATCAAAACGTGATTTCACTGATATTCTTGCTACGGGAAGAAAGTAAGGCTTAGGGTGAAGAATCTGGCTAGGAAACCAATCAAGGGTTAGTTGTGTCAAAGGCATTTTATGCACAATTCATTTGAACCCCCCCCCCCTCTCCCTCACTTGGGGGGCAACCAGGGGCATTCATTTTGTAAGTGTGTGAAACTAAGGGCTGTGTATCCATGTGGAGTGAAATTTTTCATTGTCTTAAGTTCAATCAACTGAAAATATTGGGATAATTAACACACAGAAAATTTCAATCTGTAAATTAAAATTCATTCTAGTGGAAAACAATCTTAAATTTCAAGTGAATGCCACCATATGCCCCTAGGTGGGGGTGGGGCTCAAATAACTAGTGCATTAGCTTAAACAGTGGATAAGTGAAGTTTGACAAACACCAATTACATCTTGTGTGATCAAGATATAAATAGTTGATGCCTAAGTGTGATTTGCCAAATTATGTCTTAATGATTCCTTAGGATGATGATACGGTAGCCTTGGTACGTGGTGATGCAGAGCTGGGTTTTGCTGGCACCAGTTCTGTCAGCTCGCTGCCACCTGAATGGTAAGCAGGATATTACAGTAGATATTTTCTACTCTTGTAGTGCTAGTTCTTGTATATACAGGCATGTTAGGACAATTTTGATTATTGATGGTATATCTCATTGCAAGATCGAGGAAACTGATCTGATAAGAAAATCTCATGAGTGTTTGTTGGGGGGGGGGGGTCACCCCTTGTTCAGTGTTTGTCAAACTTCTGCACTCTTTCTAGGGTGGATGTTGTTGAAGAGGTTCAATATGAGGTTACAAAAATCAAACAGAAAAGTATGTCTTTAAAAATGAATGGTGGATTATTAAATTAATAGGGCATACCATAGCATATCTTATCAATATATTAGAGTAGTAAGAATAATCAAGTGTAATGAGTATGGCATATTATTATCATGTCACTTTAGAGCCTTAAGCTTGTTTTCCACTTCAATCGTACCGTAGCAAAACGTAGTGTTTCTATTGTGTCTACATCATCAGTCTTGCCTGATTTCATGAAGCAATTAAATACATTACAATTCGCTATGATATAGTTGAAGTGGAAAACAAGTATTATTGAGTACCTATAAAACAATTCCATCTCTCTTGATTTCGTAGTGAAAGAGCTTTCAACTATGCATGATAAACATTTAAATCGGCCAACGTTAGATGACAATATTGATGAAGAACAAACCATCGAGATTACAACAAAAGAAATTACACAGGTTGGCAATAGAAAACTGTAGTTTTGCTTGACATGATGTCTCAAAACTCCTTTTGAAGCTTCATCCAATTGAGCCAATAGGTCATTGTAACTGTGGGTTGAGATTCCAATGTCTGCATGAAGACATCAAAAAAACAAACGTTTATTCTGGGGCTTATCACATCTAGATGTTCCATCAAAATCAAACAGCCATTCAAAAGATTGTTGCTCGGGCAAAGTCAGCAACTCCAGAAGAGAAACGTTTGGTTAAAAATGTCGTCTCATCGTTGGCATCAAGTTTACAGGAATTGTCAGGCAATTTTAGGAAAAGTCAGTCAACCTACTTGAAAAGTAAGCAGCTGAATGGGTAGGGTATAATACAGCATGTAATCTAGAATAGATGTTGTCCTGGTTTCCTGTGTATCTGATCCACCTGGAATCCAGTAAATTTTTGGCAACCTATCACAGCTTTTGCAGAACAGCTGTAACTTTTTAAGTGAAGTCTGAAAATGTTTTAATCTCCTAACAAAAAGGTTTTGCTTGAAGTGTTTAGATTTACACAGTTCACATATATGACGATGCAATAAATTCCAAAATTTCTAAGTTCCCAAAGTTTCAATTAATCTAATAAGTTCCAAAAGATCTACGCTTTTGTGTTAATGTTGCATTGCAGAAATGAAAAGTCGCGAGGAGAGAGAAAAACATTATTTTGACAACAGCATGGGAAGTGCTGGAGGCAGCAGCACATTTATGGAGGAAGATGATAATGACAGTGAATTATATGATAGGGTAAGATGATATTTCTTCAGAACCACAAAGCATCTGTAAAGGGGCATCACGACGTAGCAGAAAACGTTGTATAAAAGTTCAAATTGGAACAAGAAAATATAAACGCCTCAACGGTTGGTTGTTTTGAGTGTCCACTGTCTTTCCAATCAATCCATGCGTGTTTTGCGATGTTTCTTTTAGGAAATGGCTGGTTATTCTGGTAAAAAAATACTATAGAGTGCTTACACAAGTGAAATCATCATCGCCTACAATTACTTTTCAGGGTTTTACATCAAATCAAATGAAATTGGTTGAGGATAACAGTAGCTTAATTGAACAACGTGAAAAAGAAATTCAACACATCGTTTCATCCATCGCAGATTTGAATGAAATTTTTCAAGATTTATCCACCCTAATTGTAGAACAGGTAGGTTCATATAGCTCATAAATGTAATTTGAAGGTTAAATACTAACCTAAAAACCGTTACCAGCAGACAATTTAATAAAATATAAGAAAAAACATCGAAGAACAACATCTTGTAAAGTCAATATATGAGCTATTAACAACAAGAGTTTTGTGGTGATATTTTGACAATGGTTTGACAATGACAATGACTTTGAAATTGATTCGAAATATCAGCGCAAAACTGTTGTTTTGTTGTTAAATAGCTCATATCTTGAGTTTACAAGATGTTGCTCTTCGGGGTATGCTTTTTCTTATATACCAACCTTTAATGATCAAGCTTTTTATTGGACCTCTAAAACAAAAGTCGCTATTGTTTGTGATTCGTTCTTAAGAAAACCAATTTCTATTGTCCATTGTCTTAGGAAATTGGGCCTTAATTAACTTGGGTCGCCACCAACTTATACTAACAAGTAACAGGCTTTGTCAGTGGTTGGTGACAGCAATAAAATTTTATTTAGCTCTTTATGTAACCCAATTTAACCCTTGCCTGACCTGACTAAAAAGTCCTGATAATATCTAAGCCCCTGCCATTTTGTTAGCCTTGATGGCCTTGAGTCGTTTCTGTTTCGTCATGATCTTTTCTTTCTTGCCGTTTCAAGGGCACCATATTGGATCGAATAGATTACAACGTTGAACAAGCTTCAATAAAAGTCGAAGAGGGCTTGGAACAACTTAAAAAGGTAATGCAAAAGTCGTAATTATGTAAATATGAGCTTAGACAAAAAGCGTTTTTCATTTGCATTATATTCGTTAAGTGAAAAGTTTGACCTTTGAAGTACCACTCGTACGATATTGTCCCGACCGAGAGGTATTAAAATAGGCCCGTTTTCCACTTCAACCGTATCGTGGCGAAACGTGTAGCGTATTTCATTCTTTTGTAAACACTGAGGTAGAATAAATGATATCGAATCAAAAGAATACGCCACGTTTTGCAAGGCTTGCTGTCAGGGGGATACCGTGGGTTGATGAAAAATTCAAAGATATTTCCCAGGAACTTGAATGGGAGCTCCCAATTGTTTCTTTACAAATTTTGCTTGGATCAATTGTAGTTTAGGTTTCTAAAGTTTTGAAATAAACAGAGTGTAGAAATACTAGAGCTAAACTTAACCGTTAAGGCCGTTTTCAACTGTGCCGTGCCGATACGTAGCGTATTTCATTTCATAAGTGGTCGTGCAGGCTGAACTGTTGATATATCCCTCGCAATTATCGGCGGGAATGCCGCCGAAAAGGAAATTATTGGCAGCAATTTTTTGCCTCCGACGAATTTTTTGTGGCCATTGCAACTTGTACTTCTATTTTAAAGCAATGTACGTGTACCCAATGTGTTTATGTTAAAAATGAGAAAATTCATCAACATTTTGAGCGTTCCTCATTTTTCTGCTTATTTGGCAACAACAAAAATTGCCGCCGAGCTTGGAATTATCGGCGGCAATTTTTTGCCTCCGTGAATGTATCCAAATTGCGAGAACTGTTGATATGGGTACACAATGGTACACTACGTTCCGCTGCGATACCGTCAACTGTTCACCTGAAAAGAGACCTGTAACCACAAACTGAATGTTTGGAAAAGTTGGAAAATAAATTACTAAAATTGACGGGTGATTTATATATACCAATTTTTCCCTGATGGTAACATCCATTTCTGCAGGGTGAAAAATACCAGAAGAGTTCAAGGAAAATGCTCATAATTGTCCTGCTAGCTGTCATAATTATCGTTTTACTTATTTCGCTAGTCGTGACGAAAAGTAAGTAAATATTTTGCAATTTTCGTCATGGCAACTGTGGAGAGTTTTAATGAATTCCGCCATATACGTGAAGGTACGTGACTGAAAACGAACGACTTTCGGCTTGTTCAGTACGTCATCTTGCGTAGGTGTTACGAAGAAATTCCCAAATTTAAAGGGAAATGGCAACAAAATAAGAGAGCCCAAAACAATGTATAGAAGTCTATTACAGAATTCTTATATCTGCCTTATTTGGTGAGATATTTTGACTTGAAACCTTTAGTTGTCCACCATCTTGGATATTTGTGGATATGCGCGATACGTCACAACTGGGATCACGCGATTTTTTTCTTACGACACAATGGTTAATATGCTCTCATAACTGCATGTACGGCAAGATTTTCGGATTTCAGCACGGACTGAGAAGATTTCCAACAATATTTGATTGTTGGTAGGTATTTAGGAGGATTTTCGACAGGCATGTCCCTGTTGTGACGTCACCAAAACATTGTTAATGAGGTGAAAAATTAATCCAAGATGGCGGACAGTTTGTTGATTTGGGTGAGAATATCTCCCGAAGTAAAACAGATATAAAAATTTTGCAATAGACTTCTATCTATAGTTTTAGAGTCTCTTTCAAATGAGACAATAAAATTTTTTGTTGCCATTTCCCTTTAAGCTCTTATTATATAAAGGCGAGTTACCTGGCTAAGCGAGTGAACAACGCATAATATCAAAAGCTTGTGTTGTGTTCATTAGTTTTTCATTATAATACAGTTATAAAAACTCGCTCAGCCGGGATGATAAGCGCCATAGGAGTGGAAATGAAATTTAAATCAACTTAGTTAATCTAAGTGAGCAGTTGTAATCAGGTCAGCAATAATCTCCGGTCTATTACGGTGCCTTCTCTTTTTGACCAATGTGGAATGGGTCATAGCTAAGATAGATAGACCGTAGACGAAAAGTAGGTTTTCAAGATGGCGGCTTTTTTTTAAGATTCTGAAAACAAGGACGAATCAACAACCAGACATTTATAACATTCCTAAACCTCACCCTAACCTTACCCTGAACCTAACCACAATTTAGGAATGTTATAAATGTCTTGCTGTTGATACGTTCTCGTTTTAGGAATCTTGAAAGACAGCCCCCATCTTGAAAACAAACCTCTCGTCCGTCCCCTTTAGCCGATGGGAATGAGTGGATAGATAACAAATGCTCTTGAATGTATCATTTCTCACCGAGGCATGCCTGCCTAATGTTGAGATCCTAACCTGAAATCCTTGGTCACAACTAACAAGTGTTGTGTGGTTTGACTCAATCAAGCAAAGTGTGCAAGTTTGAACCACACAGAGCTAACTGCATTGTTCGTCTGCCTTTGTAAAAGGAGGACTATTTCAGATATGGTAGAGTACCTACTTCCCAGGCCTGTCATACTTAACACGGTCAGTGAAGACAATTAATTATTAATTTCCGGAATTCATGTCTTAACACTTTAAAACATATGCATGGCAGGGTCAACTTTTATATAAACATAAACCAATTTTTTACGCTGTAATCAACGAAGAAAACCCGTTCTTCGGCTATGTAAGTAGATTAGAAAGGGCGCTCGAGCTGGTGAGGGACTTCGAAAATGCAACCACGATAAAATTTACGGTTTTCACGAAAACAAAGAACTTTGGAGCCACAGGTAAGTTCAATACGCCTTTACCGCGGTCTTGCGCGCCGAAATTTAAAGGAGCAGTGTCACATTTCACGCATATTTTATTTCTTTATTTTCTCGCTAATTTACGCATTTCTTGCAGATTCAGTTCGATTAAAGCACATAAATTGCATTATTTTTACCTTCTTCTGCATTCAAGAGACAACAGATGTGCGGCGAAATCACTGCAATTTCAACGGTTACATCCTGCCTCGATTTTTGCATTCTTCAAGCTTTAAATACATTGTATACCAAATAAATTCTTTTGCGTTTATTGTTGCATAATTTCCTTCAAAGTTTGTCATTCTGTTGCTTTTTAATCATCCGGAAATATCGAATTTCAGACCATGCTCGCCCTCCTTTGAGGACGCCATCTTGGATTCCGAACTTGAAAACGTTGGCCCAACGCTTTCAAGTTTATTATGCGCAGAAGCATATGCGTAAAATATGACACTGCTCCTTTAAGCTAATTTGATAAACCTAACCGCGCAACAAGTATCACAGGCCTGGGAACTAGGTACTCTACCATATCTGAAATAGCCCTAACCGAACCAATCTCGTTCCCCGGGCCTGCGATCCCTTGGGAAGGAAACGGAGGCTCTGGGATAATCCGTGATCGACATACAAAAAACTGTATGTCGCCCGTACTGCGCATGCGTAGGAAATAAGCCACAAAAGCATTTTTCTAAAGTTTTTTGGAACAGTATTTGTACTATTTTGTTTGTAATGTCAGTGAAAAATATTATTTTATTTCATTCTGTGTTGGACGAAGCGTTAGAGCGACTGGGTAAGAAGAATCTCAAATTGAAGGAGTGTCAATACGAAGCGGTAAAGGCTGTTGTTGTCGACCGGAAAGATACGATTTGTTTATTGCCTATTGGTCATGGAAAGTCACTTATATACCAGCTTCTTCCCTATTGCGGCTTATTGAATCTATTTATTTGCAACGCATGCGCAGTACGGGTGACATACAGTTTTTTGTATGTCGATCCCGGAGCCTCCGTTTCCTTCCCAAGGGATCGCAGGCTCGGGGAACGAGATTGTAACCGAACAGATGAACATTGCTAACTTGTCCGCTCGCTCCCATCCATTAAAAGTAGAGAATTCTATGAAGTTTTTTTACGGACAAAATATCGAAAACAATTAAATCAATGATATGCTCTTTGCATCGGTGTTATATTCAAATTTGTTGATGTTATGTGCTAATAAATTGATGTTATAACATAAATTTATGTTCATATCTATGATAAAACTAAAAGTTAAACATATACAACTGAAAGATGAGGAAACGGAAATTGGTACAACTAAAAGATGAGGAAACGGAAGTAAATTGCCAAAAAACGGAAATAAGTATATCAGTAGTCATGCGATCCAAATGCCTGGCGGCAGAGACTGTCGTGTCTACAATTCAACCTGCAAAAGTAAAATTGCACGTTGTTTCTAGTGAAAGACGCCTGGGCCGTATAATTAGTAGTTATTTGCCGATTTCAAAGGAAATCAATTAGGCAGAAACCTCTCCGTCCTCATCAAGGCTCTAGTATAATACATCCCTGGAAGGCACACCAGAGATTCGTTCATTTCGCAAACTATTTATATAATCGTATACTTCAGTATTCTCTTTTCTC
Source organism: Muricea muricata (assembly GCA_963855995.1). Classification (NCBI taxonomy): domain Eukaryota; kingdom Metazoa; phylum Cnidaria; class Anthozoa; order Malacalcyonacea; family Plexauridae; genus Muricea; species Muricea muricata. The sequence continues at coordinate 1,714,440 of OY979722.1, forward strand.
AGTACTATCAGATCAGTGAATTTTTCTTGTGAAAAGCCTGGCCAGTCGGAAGAACGGCTTTTTACCCGTACGGTATTAACTTGTTATTAAATGAACCAAATTATTTAAGTTGAGAAGCAAAATTGACGCTCAAAGTGTTGAAATCTTGAAGACGGTATTCTGCTTAACATACTATATTTCATGTATCATGTCTCTGGATCATATTCAAATTATATACTTATTACTTCTGATTTTTTGCAATTTACTTCCGTTTCCTCATCTTTTAGTCGTACCAATTTCCGTTTCCTCATCTTTTAGTTGTATGTGTTTATCTTTCAGGTTTATCATAAATATGAACATAAATTTATGTTATAACATCAATTTATTAGCACATAACATCGACAAATTTGAATATAACACCGATGCAATGAGCATATCATTGATTTATTTGTTTTCAATATTTTGTCCGTAAAAAAACTTCATAGAATTCCGTGGAATGCAACCTATTTCAAAATGACCAGACGACATATTGAATTACAATTTGTAGAAATATTTTAATGTTATTGTATACGACGTAGAAATAGTTCAGTGACAGACGTAATTGAATTAAAATAATAATTTAGATTCAATTTCACTCAACGATTCACATTGTTTCCACAAGTAGTCATCTTCGTTTGAATTGAAATTTGGAGAACAACTTGTGATATCTCATCTCTAATCTGTTCTTATTTCTGGCTATACAAAATCGACTGCAAAATACTGAAATTTATTGTGGGTTTTGTGGGGCAAATTTGAAATGGCTTTATTAATAGTACTGTCTGTTAAAGTTGATCATGACCTTCACTGCTCCACCGCTGGAGAGTTGTTGCAAAATACTATAGGTGCGCAGGTCTCACTTTGTCAGGTGTTGATAGGGGTCTCCTATCTCTTTTTGGATTAAGAAATCTAAACAGATCAACTGTGAGGGTTCGCATCTGACAGGAAAGCGGATTGTCTTTAATTATTTGGAGGTGTTACTCTTATGAGTCTATATAATGTCCGTCCGGACAAGCTTAAAATTTAAAGTACAGTGTGTCCCCAAAAGAAGGCTACCTTTAAACCATTAGCGCCGCACGTTCGAATTTGAATGTTTAAATTTCCTATTGAACACATATTCCGCGTTATTTTTGCAGACGAATTTTTTTATGCATTTTGCAACGCTTGCATACAGTAAAAATCCTTGTGTAGCAGAGAATTACGCATTCTTGTTATGAGCATATTAGGGAGTTAACGGCACTACTGGCACGAGAAACCCTTTTTTTCAGGCCTCGCAAGTATCGGCGGCAAACAAACAAAGCTTCTTTTTCGTCTTGTTTTATTATGTATCATTGCATTTTCAAGTGGTAGGCTATATTTGCAACTGCCAAGTTAAAACCTTGTTTTGACAAGCGATTGTTTTTGTTTCGAAGTTGACCCCATAAACATTCACAGCAACATGATCGTTTGTATAAGATAGCATGTAATCGACGATCCGGCTGTCTTGATTATAAATGTTTGCAATTCGTCTAGTGTAGGCATGAGTAGGCGTGACAAATCGACACGTATAAGATCACACAAATTACCCATACCTGTTTTTCAGGTTTTATTTGATATAATCAGTCATTAAATTGCCAGCAAATAAATGTTTATTCAGGAAACGCTTTTATCCGAAGTTCAGTGCCAAAGTTTGTTAGGAAATATTATCTAAAAGTTGTTTGAGATGGAATAAGACCATACAAAATTATAGAAATTTACTACAGTGATATTTAATCCAGACATTCGATCAGGAAACTATACTTGAAATAATGAAATTACAACAATATGAGTTCAAAAGTAATGTTAAATTTTCATTTCTAAAATATTTGAGCTGTGGCAGGCTTATCAAAACGAGAGAGAAGATACAGTGAGTCAAAATAATACGTAAAGCCACGTGCTAGGAAATTGTCGCCAGCAAATAAAAGTACAGCCTTTGTGTCTTGTGACTCAGCTGGTGGGAATTCCGATGAAAGAAAGCTTGTTTCCATATGGATGATGTGTAATAACTTGTAAGCCGTACGAGTCAAGTTTCAATATCAAGAAGCACCGACTATAGCTTTCGCTACCAAATTTGCGTGTGAAAACAACAGCACTGTTTTCTCTCAATCGCTTTAGCAAATATTTTTCCTCGTCTTGGTGATTATCGCTTTAACATTGAAAGATAAAAAAACCTTAGTCATCTTCCCGACCTTTTATACACCTTTTATCACCTTCTTCTACCCGTAATTTCGAAAACATAATTTAATAATTACCATTGATGGACAGAAATTTCCTCTAAAATGCTTATTGTTGTTTGTAAAAAAATATTGATGTAATTCATTCCGGTTTATTGTTTTGTTTTATGTTAGTTTTTTCCTCTGCTGGGTTTGGTCACGACGTACATTTGTTTTTAATTTTAACAGGATGCATGGATGTTTGCAATAGTGTCCAAAGACGTCCCTAATTTAAATTTAACGTGTAGTGATATAAAAGGCCACGTTTCGTTTCTGTCCGTTTTTGGAATAACAAAATAAACGGGTTTTCTTCTACATTGTCTGATATTGCATCATGCTGGGCGGTGAATAATAAATATTCTTGAATCCGGTTGTGATTGGACAGGTCATATCGAGTGCATAGAAAATATAGAGCCCGTGATACTTACACGTGTTTTATTGTGAAGGCGTGCGAAGGTAGTAGTTAAATTACTGCTTCTTCCAACCTACACACGCGCAGCAATGGCGGAAAATTCTGTGAACAGGGACGCGAAATCGGACGACGCGACGAAGGACAGGCTAATGTCCTCTGGCAGTAATGGCGATGCTACTGGCGCTGGCGTTCAAATGAAACGAGACGTTGGCTTGATCGGTGGCGTAGCTGTAATTGTCGGTACTATGATAGGCAGTGGCATATTCGCATCGCCAAAGTACGTTTTGATGTTCAGTGGCTCGGTTGGAATGGCACTGGTCGTTTGGACGCTATGTGGCGTCCTTGCTATGTGCGGTGCGCTGTCTTACGCCGAACTTGGCACCATGATTCAAACGTCAGGAGGCGAGAGTACATATCTACTCGAAGCATTCGGGGGCCTGCCTTCGTTCCTGTATATCTGGACAGCGTGTATAGTGATCAAGCCGTCTCAAATCGCTATAGTTTGTTTAGTGTTCGGGCAGTATGTGGTGAACCCATTCTTTCCAAATTGTGAAGATAATCCTGATGTTCAAGTCATTATCAAATTGCTGGCAGCCTTTGCTATTGGTAAGTTTTTCTGTCGGGTTTCATTCCTATTATTATATAAATTTCTCTCAGGGTGCATTTCATGTAAATTCCACGCCGAAGATACGCCAATGTTTACTATATTTGCCATTGTGTTTTGCTTAACCACGCTGAAGATCTTCGGCGTTAAGTGCATAGAATACAATCTGGAATTTCTCGCTGTGAATTCTTACAACATACTTGTAAACATGCATTCTATTTTGTGTTTCTTATGATATCGAACATTCTAATTCACAGTTTGTTGCAATAAAAAAATATTGGTTACCATTAGAACACCAGTTGTGTTCGAACTCCTGGGAATTACATTGTTTTGATCGAGGGATCGGGTTGCGGTAACTTGAGAAGGTTAATTTACCGCCCTAGAATTTCTGTTGACGACTCTGGTCTCGCTTGTCTGATTAGAATATCATAGTTTTAATTTCCTTTCATATGTAAATATTTAACCGGTCAGGAATCTGATGAAAGAGTATTAAGACGGCATTTGTCCTTCACGTGCACAATGTTTTGTGTTTGTTGCGTGTGTGCACAAGGTACAAAGTTCGCTTGGCAGCCCACAGGTCACTAGGGTAAGCACGCGTTTAAATGGGCGATAATAGCGTCTGCTATTGCATCATGCTATTTAAAGTACTTGTCAATAACTTTTTAAATGCTGTTTAGACTTACATTTGGGCGGTTGATTTGGCTGGTATTTCAGTTTTTGTGCGTTACTGAAATTGCCTGATTTGTACGAAGCATTTGCAGTAGTGATTTCGCGCCACGTGATTGGCTGCACACTATTTTTTCCCTTAATTACGTTTGCGAACACGCACGACGGAATACTTCCGCAAAAATGTTGAATGGAGTTAAATAATTTTCTGTGAATGCTTTATATCAATCTCACAAACTAGCACAGTGCCAGAAAAGCCCAACAAATTCAAAACACATTCTCATTTTGCTATTTTGCTACAAGTTAACTATTTAAAAATTAAATTCATGTGATAAGTGTGGCATGCTCTGCTTGTCATATGAAACAAATTTGTAATGAAATAAAATTCATAGGAAGTAACCAATGGTTATATAATATATATGGACAAGCCTGGGAACAAAGCTGATATTTGGAATGAACAGATTTTGGCATATATGGGGCTTACTGCATTGGCCATAATAAGCAGAGGAGGGATTGACACACCCTGCTTGGTAAGGGGTGTCAACCTCCCCCCTCTTGTCGCTTTGTTCCAATCGTAACCTCAAACAACTGGCTTAACTAAATTAAAAATCTGATACAAGTCTTATTTTTTCCCTAGCTGTTATTACAATCATTAATTGTATCAGTGTGAAGCTTGCAACAAGGGTAATGGTCTTCTTTACTGCTGCAAAATTGTTGGCTTTGGTTATGATTATCATCACTGGCTTTGTTCGTCTTGGACAAGGTAGCTACCACATCTAATGAGCATAGTCAGGATTTGTATGTGTAACTTGAAGCTCTTGGCCAAATAGATCATTTTTACATTTTAGGTTACAATTATGAGGTAGATAGTGCCAGGTCCTTTGATGGTACTGTTCTTGCAGTTGGGTCTATTGGGGAAGCCTTCTACAATGGCCTGTGGGCTTATGATGGATGGTAGGTCCTTAGATATGTGCATTCCATTAAAATTTTTATGAGCAGGAATTTGACATTTAGTAACATTAGTTTTAAAGCTAGAATTTGTATGAAAACTGTGCGAATTAAATCCATTTTTAATATGTGTCTTATAAGATCTTCAATATATTAAAAATTTTGAAATAAACAAACACGTTTTTACTGTATTGAAACTACGTTGTGTATTCGGGAATTTTCAATACTTATGGGGTTTTTCATTCAAGGAACAATCTAAACTACATTACAGAAGAAATCAGAAAACCAAGCAGGTAAAAGACAACAAATGAACAGTAGACAAGCTCTTCCTTGAAGAAAGTGTTTCTGTGTATTTTTTATGTTAGCATTGTAATTTTTATTTCTAAATGAGTCACATTTTTCAGAAATTTGCCACTTGCAATTGCTATTGGAATTCCGTTGGTAACAGGAATTTATTTGATGACAAATATCTCGTATTTCACTGTGTTGACGAAGGACGAAGTATGGCATTCATCTGCTGTTGGTGTGGTATGTATATGTAAAACATGAGAGTTTTAGTTGTGAATATTTCTCCCTATGTAGACTGCCATCAAAGGCCTGTTTTGGGTCATGACAACAATCTTGTATACTTTTCGTCTAGATATTTGCTCAAAGGATGTTTGGTGTAATGTATTGGATAATCCCTGTGTTTGTTGCATGTTCTACATTTGGTGCTGCAAATGGTGCAGCTCTTGCAAGTGGTAGATTATTGTATGCTGCAGCAAGACATGGTCATCTGCCAAAACTTCTTGCTATGATTCACAATACACGTGGGGTGCCAATTCCTGGACTTCTCTTGCAGGTCAGGCTTTAGAAAAGCCAGTGTCTGTTTAGACCAGCAATTTTCGCCTGATTTTTTCACCCCAGCCAAAGTCACTGGTGCAAAGTTGCCTTAAATACAGCTTAGAAAGCAAGACAAATTTGGATAAATTACAGTCGTTTAGGAGAGTTTGGTATTCCAAGCTAACTTATGTAAACTTTTGTAGAGTATGATTGCCTGGGCTATGTTGATCCCAGAGTCAAGCAGTTTTAGGACGTTGATTGGATACTTTACATTTGCTGCCTGGGTGTTTTATGGTGCAACAATTACTGGTCTTCTTTACATGAAGTTCTTTAGCCAGAAGGACAGACACAGGCCTTTTAGGGTGAGTATAGTTTGATTGAATGATTGCATCAACTTGATGCTCCTAGCTATTAAGGTCGTTTACATGTTATTCCTCCCATTTTTTCTATAAGTGTACTTTTCATAGCATGAAAATGCCTGAGCTCCAAGGTTATGTTTGAGCTCTTTGGATTCTGATTTCCGTATTTTCGATTCTGCATTGTATATTCCGGATTCCCATGTTTTGGATTCCGTATTCTAGATCTATACAGATTCCAGGATGAAAAAGTCCTTGAATCCTGGATATTGGATTCTGGACCCTGCCATCCAGTTTCCGGATTTCAAAGCAATAAAAAACCTGGGCACGTTGTATCTGTGGTTGTATAAAAACGTGATTAAAGTTAACAATGATTAATGAAAACGTTGGCCAATCAGAACCACGTTTTTTGTACTTAATCACTATTTAACTACAAAACTGTGATTAAAAAAGTGATTAAGATATTTATACAACCGACCCCTGGATTCTGGATTACCTTGCATGGGTCGATCATTCTTACTACGCCAGAGCGGTTTGAAAACGATGCAGAAACGTCACAACAAGCCGTTACCTTCATACCATGTGGGAGCAAAGTTGTTTGCAAAACAAACCCGTCATTCAAAAGTGCTAACCAACGGGTTTTGATAGCTTCTAAGTAATCTAATTTTGCCGCATGAGGAATATACACGATTTACTATGGTGTCATTTGCAAATGTCTTCACAACAGCCAAAATTAAGACAATATTAACCAAAAAACTCTTTTCATGGAGTGCCATTTAGTTTTTATCCAGAAACAAGGTTATCTTGGTTTTCTTCAAAATATGCCAGCAAGTAGAGAAAACTCCATGTGCACATAGACTATCCAACCAACAATATTCATATATTAATTTGGTAATTTCTTATCGTTTTCAGGTGTTTGTATTGTTCCCAGCGATTGTCTTGCTTGCCGCTATCTATCTTATCATTGCACCGTTTTCAAAGACGCCTTTACCAGCCTTCTTCTGTCTCTTGTTCATCATGTGCGGAATACCGGTATATTTCTTGTTCATCCACAAGAACAGAAGCCCAGCTTTCTTAACCAGAGGACTTGGTAAGTAAAGCAGACCAGGGGACCCTCCGGCGGCTCTCGGCCAAATTCAGTTGACTTCTTCTCGTCGTTGACTTCTTCAGTTGAATTCAAAAGCTTCTTCTCGTCATTTTCTACTGGTATAGTATTTCGCCACATCTAAGCTATTGAAAAAAGCTAAATCTTGTACACTAGAAGAGTTGTTTATTGATAAATTATGTATAGTTTATTGTATTTTTCGTGCGAGGGAGGGGTATTTAGACCAATCCACCCATTTGGGAGAAAGTAACGAAGCTCAAGCAGGGACGTAGCCAGGGGAGAGCCGAGGGAGCCGCGGCTCCCCCCCTTTCGTCAATAGACAGGTTTAGCAAAGACGACACAACGCCTTTGACAACGCCAAAGCGAGGTAAAAACGATGTGGAAATGCCGTGAGCAAATCTGGAGATAGGTAATCACGGCATCTTTCTTCGTATTGACGTCACGTCTCTTTGCTAAACTTCGCTAGTATTTAACGCGATAGGCGCGTCAAACCTATCATAATTATTAGTACCTGCAGGGCTCCCCCCCCCCCCCCCCTTTGAAAGTTCTGGCTACGTCCCTGAGCTCAAGTCGAAACTTATTTATGACTTGACCACCTCCACACTCAGCGTAAGTAGCTCTTTGAGTGATAGAGTAAAACAAAGCACTAAAAGTATTTTTTCTCGTTTTAGAAAAATTCACATACTTCGTGCAAAAGTTTGCTGACGTTTCGTACCCTGCGTCGGAAGATGATATTGCTGGTTGAACATCACGTGTTCCCGTGTGGCCGCCCCTCATTTGATCCGAGCGAATACTTGCAGCACTTCAGAAACATGTTTTAAATCGCCTCCTCTTCGCAGTCTGATCAAATGAGTGCCGGACACACAGTTTAAGCGTTTTATATTGGGGGCAAGAGGAGTCTGTTACAACGTGACGACATCGCAGGACACGTCCTTGATGCAGTTCTGTTTTCCCTCTGCCCCTGGAAAAATTAAACCACCTCTGGTAGTCTTAAAATGTACAGTGTGTAAGTTAGTATTCTAGATAGATACTTTTATGTAAAGAACAGTGTGATTTTTAAAACAATGAAAAGACATTGGCGCCGTCCAATCAAGATGATTCCTTGACTTTTCCAATATGATCCTTCTGTAAATCCGCTAAATCGTGATTTTCATTTACTCGTGGACACGTCCTCTTTGTTAATACACGGCTCAGAGGATGAACATTTGGTCAGCACAGCGTCATTCCATTCTATTTGACCGCACTGTCTCTTCCAATCCGAGGCCCTTCACTCACCATGTGTTTGATTGGCAGGTTTAGCAGAGGACGAGAAAAATAGAGCCTGGCATTGACGTTATGTCTCTGAGTGTATACAAGACTGTATGTAATATGTTGCTGAAGCTTAGTTTCCATTTAGTCGTGATTTTCGTAGCAAAGTCATTCTCGACAATGTGATTTAGTGCAGGTGTACCTTTTCTATTGTGGGCTGTATTCAAATTAGTTATACTAAGTACAGATAGGCGTACATACTTTATCAGATTGGTCACTTTGACATATTCACAACATCCACGACTAAACGGAGACTAGGCTTTAAAAAGAAGAGATTGCCGATGATGTTAAGTGGAATAGAATGGGAAACTAGTACTGACCTGTGGCACAGTATAACGAATGGACAGTAGGGCTCCTCAGCAGTGGAACGCGACGCCCTATTTTTATGCAGTTTACTGGCTGCCACCAGCCAGTTCAGCGTTTTTATTGACCAGAAAATACAGTGGACTGGCTGGCATATTGGTAATGAAATGCTAGAACACAAACTTTAATTGACTGGCCCCACCGTCCATTCCCAATTGGGCCACTCAAGCACGGAAGAGGAACTGGACAGAGAAGCATCTCGTGCCGAAACCTTTGAAGTGTCTGTCTCCGCCCATGTTGCATTGCGCATGCTCATTATACAGGTTCTGGTCAGTCAACTGCATTTTCTGGCCAGTAGAAAACGTGAACTGGCTGTTCCGCCATTTTGTTCTCACCAGTAAACTACATAAGATAGAAGTACATTTTGCACTGCTGGGCAACTCAATTGTTTATTCGTTGTGTTTTGAAATATTGTCGTCCTTATGCTTATCTTCATGAAGTTGGTTATGATGGTAATATATAATATATTACATGGTAAATTTTCGATAAATGTATACTTATGATGTGTTGAATTAAATCGAAAATTATATGTATAGAATTTATATATAGACCTAAATGTTGTTATTCAAAAATTATAGATGTTAAATACTGAGACCGTAGCGGATGATGGGTACTTGCTTATTATGACTGCATGTAACAGCTTATTTGAAGATGAAAATAAACCCTTGACCACTTGCGGTCGCAATATTTAATTATAATTTTTAGATAATCTTTTTTGAATCTGTATTTATATTTATGTATCTATCTATATGTATAGACACAAAAAGAAAACATCTAGTTATATTAGAACCTTGCACTTTCAGAAATAAAATGCTCTATAACACAACAATGGCTTTGAAAGTAGTACATAGCAATCAAATGTAAAAGTGAACTACAATCTATGCTCTAAAACACAACAATGGCTTTGAAGAGGTAAATAGCTATCAAATCTAAAAACAACAATAATCTGAGCTAGAACAGAAAAAGAAGTAAACCCACATGCCTTGAACTAGAAGCCACTTGTAAAGCATTGAAAAAGGCGGGAAATGTTATGTTGCTCTAAGGTGTGACCAAGCCACTTGAACCCCGGATGTAGTGGCGTACGAGTTCACGTGACCCCTATTCATAATACAACTGATATTGGATATATAGCCAAACGTGTGTAGTGTTTCACGATTCCCACCCTATATAATAGTATCGGTACAATAACCCTTTTTCGTGTTTGAATTATATATTTTCCATATGTTTCCTATTGTTTTGCTATGACTGTGAAACTATACTAGCCGAAATGGGTACGAATGTTTTTTGAAAAATGTGTCATAATATATCATTTGTAACATAGTTGTTCATTTGATTCAATTGATAAACTTACTGAAGGCAATTGTCGTTTACGTCGGTTTTAATAGAAAACCACCTAAAAGACAAGTTACAAGTCAAGGTAGTTTGAGTATAACGAACATGTACAATTTCCCTAGAGGACGAGAGGTAGTACTTGACTTTGTGAGCTCGCGAGACAATTTCCTGTTTTTAATTGCACACCGGCTGACGCAACATTTTTGTTGTTGTTTTACATGCCGGTTCCACGTGTTGGACAATAAACAAGACACATTGTCGCTTTTTTAAGACTTCTACCCGCTTTAAATTGACTCGTTCAATAATGTTACAGCACCATTTCCCCGGGGTGTGTGTTCAGAGTATTAAATACATAAAGCGGAAAAAATGGTTTATATTTTGGCATGTGTTTGATCAAAGTCCTTCAGCCAGAACCGCATGCAAAAAGGGCGCGAGTTAGATTCCAAGATTATTAATTTATTCCTTGAGCTCCTATTGGTCGAAGGACAAAAACAAAGAAATGCAATCTAGAACAACGATGTGTTTTGTGCTACACGTGTCCTTAGAGGGAGGAGTAAGGTCTGTAGTGAGTCGTTTTAGTGGAGCTAAATCATTGTTTAAGATTACGATAAATACATAGGAACATTTCTAAGTATGTCATCGTTAATTCCAACCGAAGAACGGGCGCCAAGTACTTCTGAAAGTCCGGAAAGTAAGAACGGACTGCTTATGAAAGGTGATGGATCAGGCGGCGTCAGTTTGAAACGAGATGTCGGGCTTGTTGGTGGAATATGCATCATAGTTGGCACTATGATAGGTAGTGGTATCTTTGCTTCACCGAAAGGAGTGTTAGATGCTTCGGGGTCCGTGGGGCTGGCGCTTATAGTGTGGGCAATATGCGGTGTTCTAGCTGTATGTGGTGCTCTGGCTTACGCCGAGTTGGGAACAATGATACCGACGTCTGGAGGAGAATATACTTACATTCGCGAAGCTTTTGGTGCTCTACCGGCCTTCCTATACGCATGGACTGCGTGTATTGTTATCAAACCTTCCCAACTGGCCATAATATGTTTGATTTTTGGCGAATATATTGTCACGCCTTTCTTCCCCGATTGTACTGCTCGATCTGATGTCCAACATATTATAAAACTGTTAGCTGCTTTGGCTATTGGTAAGTGTTCCTATCACCAAATTCGTCTAATACACGTAGTTTACAACACCCTGAATGACTGTAGAAGTTTTGAAGAAGGAACCTAGCTTATCAAAACGCATTTAGCTCAGTATAAGGTTAATGATGCTGTTATGTGTATTGAATAATTTAGGCGCGAAATTATGGCTCGTGGTTATTAATAGCTTGCTGTGGTTACTTTGTCTGGTTTCTTTGTGTTGTAATAGTAATGCAAATTTGATAATGCCTAAGATTTTTTCTTGTAGAATGTTCCTTATCATTCCCAGACAACGGTGTGGATATCGTTGCCTGCAAAACATTTACAGAAATATTATAATTTCTATATGATATTTCATTATTACGGGTCTGAGACTGCTCTTACCAACGTGGTGTATGGGTTTATGGCTTATTCCGGCTCATTAGTTTTCCCGTATGCCTTAAAATCTCTTAAACACTTACTCTTTGACCCCAAAACAGCTCTCTTTCGACACGTCGTGTTATTTAGTCGTGGTACTGATTGAACATAAGGTGTTTTTGTTTACAGTACAAATTGAACTGCGTGTGTTGAATGTCCGCCGGTTTCGTTTTTGCATATATTATCGCGAGAGTAATTTCCGCGTGAGTGGGCCGAAGAAACTGAAAGAATATTGTCCTTTTATTTTCTGAATTTGGAAACCAATGCGACGTTATGAACTCGAATGGTTTATTTGATGATAAAGTTTCATTTACAAGATAGCATGACGACTTGGCAGATTCTCCCCAGTTTTGTGCTGATCATTTTTTGTCTTGGCTTTACATAAAAAAGCTCTTTGTAAAGTCAACCAATATACATGGCATGTCTTGTATTGCAAAATTTGAAATTAAAGCTGCTTATTCAAAAGGAGATTAAATATCGCAGGAAAAGAATAATATTGTAACAAAGTATTCTCTGACAATTCTCTTGTAAGAATAAGTACCTTAAACAAAACAAACTTAGCATGTATTGCAGTGCCCTCCCCCCCCCCCCCGAAACTGCATGCGGACTATGAAAACTTTTGATTAGGATGTGACAACGGTTCCGTTTCAGTGATTGGCTTTACAATAGACAATTTCTGGGTAATGGATGAACGCAGACACGCAGTCAAATGATAGACAAATTCCCACATTTTCAAAATGAACTAACTTGATGCCATGCAATTAGTATTACTGTTTTACATGTAAACCATAATTTTGAAATTTATGCTGTCTGCACAGGAAAATATATTGATATTAGTAGTAACGGACAATATGTGCACCACATCACCATTTTGAGTAGTTTTTGCTTCCTTAACTCAGGTCACTGAATTGTTTTTGAGGGGATACCTAAAATAATCTACATCCTCGTGGGTCGTTAAAGCCCCCAAGAGTTGCTCAAGCCGACAGAAACCTTGTTAAAATTTCATGTTAAGTTGACATATGCAATGCTAATAGTCATTTATGTTTTCCTATAATAAAATATTGACGTTAAGCAGGTGTATTAGTAAGATTTTTCTCACTTTTTTAAGAACATATTATTGATTTAGTATGTATTTTTAATGTAATCTAATGCCTTGGTAATTGTATATGTGACAGCTGGAAAATGTGATGTGTGTTCAGATAATTGTTCTAGACTATGCTTATCAGAGTATTATGATTGAATATTTATAACCTTGCTATGATCAGAAAGTAGGATCATAAAAGTAATGTTCCAGGGTTGAGCATAACTTTTTTATCCTCCTGACTTGAGCACATCTAAGTAAAGTCTATTGCTAGTACTTGGCCAAATTAGGAAGGCTAGAAATGGGATCTTGTGCATTGTTTTTTAAGTATAAATATTTATGACCCTTTCATCAGACATCACTGTATAAATTCCCATATGACATTGATCAGATGTGATGTTCTTTTCTCTCTCCAGCCATCATCACAGTGGTAAACTGTCTAAGTGTGAAGCTTGCTGCTCGAGTGCAAGTGTTCTTTACTGCAGCAAAACTTCTTGCCCTGGCTTTGATCATCATAACTGGCATTGTCCGAATTTGTCAAGGTATGTATTTCACAACATTGCACTTTTAGAGTCACTGTCAAAGAAATTCAATCTCCTGTGCAGCCATTTTAGTTGGGGAGAAAACCCTTTACCCAGTTCCTGGTTCTTGGACAAAGCACTATTGGCTCATTGAAATGTCAAATTTTAGGTCACACGACAGAAATAGATGGTTCAACTTCATTTACTGGGACAGCTACAGCAAGCGAAATTGGATTAATTGGACAAGCATTTTACAATGGCCTTTGGGCCTACGATGGATGGAATAACTTAAATTACATCTCAGAAGAGGTGCATGACCCTAACAAGTATGTAATTAACTTGTTGCTTGTGTTGAGTTGTAGAATCTGTTCTGTTAGATGTTTAAAACTCTATAATATCATAAATGTTTGGGTATTTTTTCTTTGTAATTTGAAATTCACATAGAAAGCATAAAATTTTATTCTCTGTGTAGAAATATCCCAAGAGCTATTGGCATTGGTATTCCGTTGGTGACAATTGTGTATTTGCTGACAAACATTGCATATTTTACTGTATTGTCCAAAGAAGATATCATCACAGGCGGCGCTGTTGCTGTGGTAGGTGGCTAAAATATTATCTTGTCCAAAATGTTACACATAGATCAGTCTCACAAAACGTTTTGTGCCCATACAATAAACCCTAACTTGTCCATCCTTTTCTCTATTTCTCAGCTGTTTGCTGACAAAATGTTTGGAGTGATGGCGTGGATTATCCCAGTGTTTGTAGCCTGTTCAACCTTTGGTGCGGCCAATGGCTCGGCCTTATCCAGTGGACGGTACTGCTACACTTTATCATATCCCACTCATAATAATTCACGAAGAATCGGCAATAAGAAGTCTGTATATGTGATAAACTTTGAGTTTCTCATCTTACAAAAGATGTATTTTCAAAATGACTTCGCCAATACTATGTCGTCTATGAGGAGTTTCGCTAGGCGTTGCGGTCACTCATGTTACCCATGATGAAATGTCATGTTATATTGAATAGTCTATATATTTTCTTGCAGTATATTTTATGCTTCATCCAAAAATGGAGAACTGCCAAAATTCATGGCGATGATCCACAATTCTCGTTTCACCCCAGTTCCCGGACTGATTGTTCAGGTGAGTTCATGTCGTTGGACAAAGTGATTTTTATAAAGTACTAGAAAGAAAGAAAAGTGGAAAATTTCTGTTGGCCTATCTTGAGAATGAGCGTACCCAAAAGAATAGCTTTTCATATTGCCAGGTAAGAGACTGGCCACTAGGCTTGCTATGAGTAGTTTTAATTTAATCAATATAACCATGCAATTGGTCAAACTACAATCCTGGATAAAAATCCTTGGCACACCTAGGGAAAAATCACACATTCGTTAGCTTCTATTTAAAGCAACGCCCATATACGCCTTCGCTGGTTTTAAAGCATGATGTTTAGACCCCCCACACACACACACACACACACAATGTTGTCGTAGGGACTTAGCATTCGCCTAAATCATGTGCAACATTAAATCGGGGGAGGGGGAGTCAATATCTTTAAAACCTTGGAGAATACAGAGTCTATGTCTTCATATTTGGGGTGTGCTATTATTTTTGTCCAGCTTGAAACTGTTCTACTTCAATCAAATATAATAGTTTGCATTACCTGCGTTATTTAATGAATTTACTTCATTGTTTAGAGCCTGATAGCGTGGCTTATGTTAATTCCGGAATCCAGTAGTTTTAGCACTCTCATCGATTACTTCACGTTTGCGTCCTGGGTGTTCTACGGCACCACCATCGTCGGCTTGTTGTACATGAGATTCTCCAAGGCCAAGGTCGTTCGACCTTTCAAAGTGAGTAGTACAGTTCATTCTTGTAGTTCTCGAACGAGAACAAGAGTTGCATGAGAGCTGAATGGATATTATTATCACACACAAAACAGAGGACTACACTTAAACGATATAAGCAGATGTTTGGGAAGTTAGTGGTGGAATGAAGTGCGATTTGATTGGCGGTGGGGATTGTGGTAACACACATACACCACATGACAAAATGAAAGTCAATGGGATGGATGTAAGGACGCATAGTATTTCTATTATGATTTTGAGGCAATTTATCCAATGTTGGTTAACGTGCCTTAACTGATCACAAGTGGAAGTACTTCCATAGGTCTGAGCATTGCGACATTGCAAAGGTCTGATTCCTGCCGGAAGACCTATCGCCCGAATTTTCTGTTTCGGCTTGAATTTCGCCTTGTGCATAGTTTTCACTCGAGATGGAGACACCTAGCGTTTCTGGCTCGAATCTGTGGTATGAAATACACCACGACCATTAACATTTTCCTATAATATAACATTACATTCATCATTTTCAGGTATTCATCGTCTTCCCCGTTATTATCGTCCTCGCTGCTCTATACTTGATCATTGCTCCGTTCTCACAGAACCCTCTTCCTTCCTTCTTCTGTCTTCTCTTCATATTTGCTGGAGTCCCCGTGTATTTTATTTTTGTGTATTATCATCTTAGTCCAAAGTGGCTGGATAACGGAATTGGTAAGAGTTTACAGTTGTACATTAAAATGCGAACTATTTTGTATAGTGAAGGTTTTGAACTTAGCAAAAAGATCGAATTTTATTGGTTTTTGCTCTGCTTTTGAAATGTTGCCAAAATTTTAATATTCTGTTCGTATTTCTAGTTCGCTTCACGTTTTGGATTCAGAAATTCGGCGATATTTCCTACCCAGAATCTGCCGAAGAAATCGTTACTGGTTGATGGAATTATGTAATGTTACCCATTCAAACGGACCAAATAATATACACTTGTTAAACAAGTGTTTTAAGATAGATCTTTTCCAAAATGTATAAAAACTAAGTTGCACGTAAGATTCTGTTAGTTTTACACGACCTTAGGTCAGCGATACTGGGTTCGTTTGAATGAGTCTTTGATGTTGTTGTTCACTCCTCTCTCTTCGCAATGGCTTTTGGGGGGTTTTATCGTAATAGGGTTTAAAGTTGCGCGAGGTGTTACCAAAAACGCGTGGTTGGCAAGCCAGAAGATATTTATTATTTTAGCATTGTCATTCATGCATTATACAAACTTTAAGCATTTTTTTTATCATTGCGCCCAGACTAGACCCAGGGTCTTTTGCATCTCTCTCAATATACCTCTATTTGTCTCCATCCAGTTAGCTAGCCCGCAAAGCATGCCGAGTTTAGGTCCCCTAGGTCTAGCCTGCATGGCGTCTTTTCCAGCTGAAAAGTATAAAATGAAAAAGCTTTGACATTCATAAAGCAAATACCAGCGAGAAGACATCTCTTTATCCTAGGAAAGTCTCCTTTTCATTCGGATAAGGATTTGAGGTTTAAACGTGGGAAGAACAGCAACTGATGATAAGCAAGGCCGATCTAAAAGGCTGCTTTGATAAGACAATCTTAAAAGGTTGTCACAAGATGTATTATAAGTTCCTTGTATGTTTGCATGGTGAATATCAAATTAAAATATAATTTTGTGGAAACACCGCGTAAGTTTACTATCGTAAATCTTTCAATAATAAAGATCCGAGCTTACGGATCGAAAGCTCTGCGATAATAAACTTGCGTGGTGTTTCCACAAAATTATATTTTAAGATGTATTATATATGTGGGATATTCGTTGTGTTAATGTTAATTTAGCGAACTGTATCGATAGAAAAAGTAATATTTAACGGGTACATAGAGTTAAGATAAGTAAGTGTACACAATTAGTGAATGGTGTGCACATAAGTTGATGATGTAATCTCTAATCTTGGGAGGAACATTGTTAAAGACTAAAGCAAGACAGAGTCCCGACATCGTTCACTGGCATCATAGACAATCAAAGGAAAGGTCGAAGGGTTGTCATTAGATGTGGTAGTATTTTTACACAAGTGAATATAAGAAATCTGACGTTGTGATTGGTAAAATTTGACGTGCCAATCCCCATATTCACGTACAGGTGAATATAACAGTAAAAACAAGTTTACAACATGCCGCCAGCAAAAATAATAAAATTTTATGAAATGTCGGTTGTTCTGTAAATTCACTGGTGTAAAAATTCTTAAACAATTATTCGCTTCAGGCTCTGCTCTGTGATTTTCGGTGAAAGTTGACCTCGACTTCGTCACCTCGCCTTCGCCGAATAATCGTTAATTATGTATTTCAGGTTTCTTCACTTTGATTATCTATATCTTCATGTCGTGGAATCGAAATATCTTATGGGAATTACACAGCCAAAATCGCCTTGGACTTGTTGCAGCTTGTCAACAAGTTGCGACTAAAGTCTCCAATGTTGTGGCAATTATACAATGAACCGACATGTTGCGACTTGCACGATTTTAGTTGCGTAATGTTGCACTTTTGTCATGGCGAGTTACTGAAATGATTTACCGCTGTGCACAAAATTCATGAGGTCGCAGTTTCGGGGATGATAGTTGCTAGTCTTGCAAATATGCATTTATTTTGCCGTATTAGCTTCTGTAGTTTCAAGGTTATGCGTTAAGAAAGTAGTTACCAGGTGATATGTTCCGTGTGTTGTTGGAATGTAAATAGTTAGTCTTTCAGAACGAAACCAAGGATACGGCAAGTTGCTGTGTTAGAACATCCTGTAATAAATGTAATGTCCATGTATTTTATTTGTAATCAATTAGTATGTTCATTCTATGTATTTAAAATTCTAAGTATTTAAAGTTAAAACTAATAGTCGCGGATTTAAAACTAATTTGTTGTTGTCAAACGTTGCGGATAAAATGGAAATTGAAAATGATTTCGGCCACAATTTCTCAGTACCCAATGCTGTCCTACTCGTCCACATAGGGAGGGGGTCTTTGGATAAATAATAGGAAGAAAAAAAACTAGAAGTAGGGCGAATTTAAAACTCCGCCACGCCGAAAAAAGTAACATATGATGTTAATATCGATCCCTCAGCGTCCCATAGTGATGGTTTTGTGTCAGGGAATTTAATAATAATTTATTGATTTATATTGCGCAAACATCAACTTGAAGAATGGTTTTCAAATGCTCATTAAAAGTGTTACCATAATCTAATAAATATACTTATAACTAAGATATATATAGTCCTGTTTACATCAATAAAATCTCATCTAAAAAGCGTTCTTAAAAAGGAAAGTTTTAAGTAACGATTCAAATCAGTTTCTTATGTGCCTGTGGAAGGTCTGAATGAAAGAAATTGGGCTATAATTCACGACAAGCAATCGTGAAATATCATTGGCTGAGCGGTTTGGTTAGGGGATTGGACAAACTTAGCTCATGTCTGTATTTGGCGTCTGTTATTATGTCGTGAAATTATAACCGGAATTTAGACTCAATATTAACCACTAAGTAGATGTATTGATAAACGTTATTTCAAGCTTGAAAAATTTTCCTCGAAACAGCCGGCTTGAGGTTGCTAGAACGTTCATAAAAGTTTTATTTGTCGTGCAAGTTGTCGCTCGAGGCCAACGACACAAAGGAACTTTGTTTAAAGTCTTAAAAAAACTTAAACTTTTTAACCTTTGTAAAAAAATGATGCAAAAGAAATATATTGATACAGTTTTATTAAGACATTCTTTGTCGCGTCTGGTTCTCCAATTTTAGTTCCTTTAGTGATGACTGTCAAATCTCGAGCAATAATTTCCGAGCATATATGATTTCTTTTTCGAATGTAAGTGTTCAGACCAGATGCACGCAAAATGTTATGGTCCACTGATAAACCATGGCAAGCTTCTGGAAAGTTCTATTTTTAAATAATATACTGTTCGCCACTTTTGTTTGGTGTTTACACACTGAAAACTAAGTTGAAATGGTTTTGCACCCTGCTGAAATAAGACATTGCAAACCGACACTCCTTACATCAGTTTCTGCATGATCGATCATGCGAGGACCGCATAGAATGTTGGAAATATCTCAATATTTTGCTGTAAATATGCATCAATCTAAACCTAATGCCAATAAAAAATCTATAAAAAAGGTTGCAAAAGACTTCGTTTATGTATATATTTGCTTATATTCGGTATAAGTACCTTTTCTGACTCAGCCACAGAACTCAGTATGCGTCAAAAAGCACATGACCTTAGCATAATTTGCGCATGCGTTGTCGAATTTAATAATTCAATTAGGTATCAATTATACAACATCCTTCGTTGGTCTTGCTGTTTTCAAAGTAAAAGTTTCTAATTTCTTTTCCTCGTTAAAACTGTATATTTAGCGAAATGGAAACAGATTCTCTGTTATTCCCAAAGTCGGGCAATGGTGTGGCGTCGTTCAACGAAACAGCGAGTCAAAATG
The DNA here is from genome assembly GCA_963855995.1 of Muricea muricata. Taxonomy (NCBI): domain Eukaryota; kingdom Metazoa; phylum Cnidaria; class Anthozoa; order Malacalcyonacea; family Plexauridae; genus Muricea; species Muricea muricata. The sequence continues at coordinate 1,734,064 of OY979722.1, forward strand.
AACCGAAACTATACAGAAGACGATGGGTTATGTTGGCAATTCTGACCTTACTGACGGCAGAGAATTTAACACAATGGCTATTCTATAGTGCCATCAGTAACATCACGGAGCGCCATTTTGGGGTTTCTTCGTTTCCAGCACAACTGTTATCTCTTAACAACCTGGCAATCATTATGATTTTTGGTCTGCCAGCCGCCTTCATCGTGAACAAAACGACTCTAAAGTCTGCCTGTCTCATAAGTGGCTTACTGAGTCTGGTTGCTTTATGGATCAAGTTTTTCGGGGCGGGGAAAGACGGATTTGGCTTGGCATTGTGCGGACAAATATTGGCGTCGTTCGGCACGTGTTTTGTGCTGCCACTGCCCGCGCAGTTGGCTTCAATTTGGTTTGGAATATATGAGAGATCCTTGGCGACTTCCGTGGCTGCAAGCGGCCTGTCCTTTGGTATGGGATCAGCATTTTTATTTGCAGTTCAGTTCGTGCCAGATGTCCAAAGCCATACAAGAATAGCAGATGGGATACATAAAAGCATCCTCATACAAGCTATGCTGTGTTCAACAACGATCATTGCTGCTGTGATTCTGTTTGATAACGTTCCCCCGTCTCCCCCTAGTCCATCCCAAGCTGCCGTTAGTGCAGATGACCAAGCCAAGCCACCATTTCTTGATTCTTTGCGGCAACTGTTGAGCAACACCTCGTTTGTGCTGACTGCCTTAACATTTGGAGCAGTTAGTGGCGTGTTGTATGCATTTTTTAGCCTGCTCAGTGATATCATTCTTGCCAATTATAATGAGGATGAAAAGGATGTCGGTTGGGTTGGTTTCAGTGGATCCGTCGTTGGCATCCCTGGTATGCTTTTGGCAGGTTTCTTGCTTGATCGGACAAAGGCGTTTAAAAAATCGTTTGTGGCATGTTCATGCCTGATTCTCCTGACATATTTTGCCTTTACAATATCAATCAAGTTTCGTGCGCCTTTCGGAGTGTTGTGTGTAATAGTCCTAATATTTGGTTTCCTAACAGCAGCTCTGACAAGCATGGGATTTTTGCTCGGTGCTGAACTCACATATCCTGTTCCTGAGATTATGTCATCAGGGGTACTTTTGACGTGCGGACAATTGTTTGGTGTTCTGGTATTAGGTATCACATCATATACTATAAAAGCTATTAGTAGTGAATTTGTGAATTGGTTTAATACTTGTATCCTGCTGTTTGCTTTTATGATGACTCCGTTCATAAAATCAGAATACAGACGGCTTGCAGAGGACTGCATTGCTTCATCAAGGTCTATTGTTAGTGCCAGTGGTGATTAAGTTGATTGCCAGGAGATGAGCTAATTGGGAAATTATAAGTTTGGTTATAGGATAAAATCGTCTAACAGACAGGGTCAATACTTTTCAGTTGGGTGGTTACTATTGCTTAGGGGTTCACCCAATGCCTTATCAATGATAACATACAAATATCCATTTTTCTAACTATTTGAGTGAACGTTCATAAGTCAAGTATATGTTTCCAAATTAGCTCATCCTTAAAACATTCAAACAATATGGTTGGTTGCTCATTTATAAAGGCATGAAACAAACATTGGCCAGTGGTCCCCTTAATGTTCAATGGTGTATTTTTTAAATACCATGAGTTGAATTATGATTAATGTGTGGCACCTGCTCAACAGTTTTTTGAAACAGCTCCATTTGGCAACAGCATGTCCATTGGATGACTTTGTCTACAAATTGAGAACTATTTCAGGCTAAACACTAGGATGTACATTAGTTCATTTGCATTTATTTGAAAGTTAAATGCAGCCAAAGTGTGTACTATAAATAGCAACGATAAAGTACACTATTGGTTATGTGTTTATGCTATGATAATGCTTCAATCTTTAGAAAACTGTTGTAAAAACCAAGAGAGCTTTTGAGTAGGTGAATACGAAACAAAGGTAGAAGTTACTCAACCAGCTTGACCAATCATATATGTGCTTCACAATATTTTTAATATAATTGTAATCACTAATTCAATATTTAAAGATTTTTGAAAATAATAGTTGGGTTCTTTTATTGTATTGAATCAGCACAATCACAATGCACAGAACACTTTAGATGCTTGAATCAAATCAAATTCCTTGCTGTTATGTTAGTTTGCATAGCTTGTAAAAATATTTAAGATTGCAATTTATGCTCAATAATATGTCAATAATGTTGTATGTAATTATTAGGAATATGTTACTCTACTGGTTGCAACTAGATAGCCCATAAATACCAATAAAATTGTGAGACATGAAAATTTGATAGGATGTGAAATTAGTTTGTTCGTGGTAACCAGGCATGATAACAATGTTTCGCTCACTACTTTGAGACCTTCTGACCCTTTAAACAAATTTTAGTTCCAAAACTTGTCAGAAATCATGTTTCCAAGCCTTGGAAATCCAAAATATTTGCTGGCGGAGCATTTGCTCAGAGTTTGCCCCTCCAAATGTGGTACTTTGGCTTCAGCACAGATCAAATTGTATTTATTTAGGGAGTAAATGATAGAAAAAGGCAACATCTGTTAAAAGTAACAATAGAAAATAAACATGCCTGATGCAATAAATGTTTATATAGGTGGGCAAAGAGACTAATGTGCCTGCCTTTTACATGAGTAAGGCCTGTCTTATACATCACACTATAGCCATCTCATTATCTCTTGTTTGAATTGACACTTCTAAAATGTACCATTAAAATAGGCCTAAGTCATTCTATGCTCATCTTCAGGTCGATGTTCGCACTCATAATCAACATGCACAAATGCTCTTTCAACAAAACTAAACATCTCTAGCTTCTGCTGCAGTGGTTCAGCAATATCATGCACCTCTTGCAGGGTTGTTACTGGTGGCAGCACAATATGTGCCTCAACGATCAAATTGTTTCCAAAATGATATGCCCTCAGGGTATCAATGAATTGTATCCTGCTATCAAAATTACAGCAGACTTGTAAGAGCTTCGCAAGGAGTCTTGGTTGAGCTGTCGAACCGGTAAGACTTTTAACCTGCTGCCAGCCCACACCGAACCATCCATATGCAATGTATATACTGATTAGTATTGCTCCAACTGCATCTCCCGGTTTCCATAATTTATCACCAATATAACCAAATGCCATAGCAACAGCATTTGAAATAACATCATTTCGATGGTCCTGCGTTAGCAAATCTGTCGAGGGTGATTTGTGTCGACGGCAATACAAGAATAACAGCAGTTTTGTTAAAATAGTACTGCACATAATAACTATAGTTGGTAATGATAAATCCGAGTCTGATGAATTCTTCACTAACGACTGGGCAGATTCAATTATTATTTGTAACGAAGCAATAGCCATGACTACCGATAGTACAGTTATTGCTAATGGTTCTAAACGAGCCTTACCCACTGGGTATTCATAGAAATTAGTCATACGTATGGATCGGTTCGTTAGCCATATAACGACGCCAGATAGTAAATCTATAGCACTGTCGACCAGACTGGATATTATTGATAACGAGCCTGATAGCACGCATGCAACAGTTTTTGCAACCAGTAGTAGTATGTTACAAGCGAGGCTAATTTTAGCTGCTCTTGTTGCAAAGGTGTTACTGTCACCTTCTTTGAGCTCAAAATGATCATCATCGTCGTCTGTTAGCATGTTCTGCAGTTCCTCTAGCCGTTTATAATACCGTTGCACGTTTTTACGTAAACCTACATCACTTCGAACAATTTCTGACTTTTGGAGGTTTATGGTGGTATTCGAGGGAACTATCTCTTCCACAAGTGTAACTACGGACTGTGTGCTGTTTGATTGAAATGGAATTGCGGAGACCAAATGATCAGTGTTATGAAAAACCTTACTGGGCTGCATTTTTGATGCAAGAAATTATAAAAATCTATAGCCAGAAAAACCATAAGAACAATTTAGAAATCATTACAAATTTTTACTTTAAGCACTACTTTTGTGTGATCTCCCCCTGGAAATACCCCCCCCCTGGAAATATAAAAAAGTATTAACGTTCCGGGGGGGATGTAAAGGAAATATTCGCAGGTCGTAAAAATTCATGTAAGATTTTGCAAGATAGCGTCGTTGATCAAAGTAAATTTCATCACTGAATTTGCTCAAAAAGTCATCATTTTGAAGCTGAAAATTAGTATTTTTCAAATGTTTTAAATGATGGAGATGCGAGAATGGATGCGAACAAACAAAAGTCGTCGTTTAGTGGTACGCTTTCGTCATTTTAGTGTTTTTAAAAAGTGTTATTATATGTCAGTTGTCACTTGTCAGTTGTCACTTGAACTTATAGTCTTTTTGAGTTTATAACAAATCCAGATTTCAAATGCTCAACTAATGAACCAATGAGTTATATGAAGTGTAGTTGGTAAGGCACAGATTTGATATTAGCAGTCAAAAGCTGCTTTGAAATTTTAAATTGTTTCAACCAAAATTAATTTTTAATATATATCTAAATATGAATTGTGTCTATGATAATCCCCTACTTTAATATAATAAACAAGACAAGCAGAACTTAAACATTTTTAATGGAGACTCTTCTTCAAGACTTCCTCAGCCACACAATGTTCTCAGACCTGTCAAGTTTGGCAAAATATAATGTGGGAAATAGTGGCAAGTATAAAATGAATCTAATTCCGAATGAGGAGTGCATATTATTATACACAAGTTTGAATTAAACTGTTTATTTCGAATGAAATGCGATCTGATTTGATTCAAAATATACAGTTTAATTCAAACTTGTGTATAATTGATATGCTCTCCTCATGCGGAATTACATTCATTTCATATTTGCTGAAATTATCAGCTAGAAAAGGATAGTGGCAAGGATATGCAAGCTTGATGAGATACTGAGCATGCAATCTTGATGCCTTCTATATATTTTCTATTAAATTTTGTAAATCTCAGGCATGCAATTTTCCAGCTTTCTAGTCTGTCAAGTGCCAAGCGTGCACCAATTGAGCAAATATAGAAACTCGATTTCGTCCAAACTGTCATTACTCAGACTAATTTTCTTTTTTTCAAATGCCATGTGCAAATCAAATGCCATTACAGTACAAACACATGCTAGAATTAGATATATTGCCAAGTCTAAAAATGCAGATTTTTCTAGCAGGATAAACAATTTTTTCATTCAATTTCAGAAATGTGGTTTCAGATATTTTGGTGTGAGTTGGGCACGTCAATCTTCATTCACTGCGTGGTTGCATTGATTTCATTTTGTACATTGAGGCAACATAAATATGGCCGATTTTTTCCAATTCTTGTCATCATAGTGGGTTTCTTGTTTCCTGTAACTGGTGGAGTTATTACAAGTAAGCGTTAGATATTCTGAATACCTGAAATAGATAAAATAAAATGCAGGTTGCCAAGACGTTAGCAAATTTAGGGCTTTTGCATGTTTTGGTCCAACATAGCCTGTGCACAGACCTAAATTGGAATGATTACAGTCACAGCAATAAAAGTGTTCACGTTTAGCAGTTCCTCTGATTAAATCCTCCTGTGATTCCTCAAATTTTGAAAAGTTCGTTAAAATGTTCACAACTTCCTGTTTATTGACCATGTTGACTGATCAGATTGCTCACAAATAAGCTATGGCGCTCTGATTGGTCAATAAACAGGAAGATGTGAAAATTTTAAGGAACGTCTTCAAAATTTTGAGGAATTGATCTGAGGTACTGCTAAACTTGAGCAAATGAATAGGTCAAATATGTTTGGAATGCTTCTATTGTTGCAGCTGTAAGGTCTGTGAATACTACTTAAAAGATTTCTTGTCCATGCATAAATTGAATCTCAATTTTTGGAGAATTAATTTATGCAACATTATGACAGATATAACACATGAATTGATATGTTTAAAATTGTAGCATTTTTGGAAGAAAATTTGCACTTTGCTTTAAAGTTAGCATGCTAATTTTTTCCCTGTAAAAGATCTATACAAATAATTGCACTAGAAGCAAATGTTTGCTATGTAAACAAAGAATAATTAGGATATGTAACTTAACTTTGTTCTCATTCTCTTGGACAGGACAAGTAATCCTGCAAGTCTTAACAGACCGTACTCTATTATGTGTACTTGCTTAAATACATAATGTAGTGTTTTCTCTTCCACCATTAGCTTTATCATCATTAGCCAGGCAGCACAAAGAAAGAATACCAAACAAATCTTGCAGCACCTGATTGTATATGTAGCTTACACCTTCTCAACTTTAAACAACATCAAGCTTAAAACTAAAGGAGCGATTGTGAAAAAAGTTGGATAGTTTATAAACCCTGACCTTATCTGGCCAGGTAGTCTATGATTGTACCCACAAGAATTTTCCATACTTTCCAGGTGCTTTAATATCATTTGTGTATCAAAGTGCCAGCTTGCCCATGCCGGGTTATGCCGCGTTTCTGTGGGGTGGTGGACAAGCATTTGTACTATTTCTCATCTCCTATACAAGAATACTGGCAACGTTATAGCATTGCAAGAAGCCCAGGTTGTACATGGTATTATGACAGAAACATCCAGCATTTGATGATTTGTTTTGGATTAGCATAGATTTAACAACAATTGTGCCTTGTTAACAACAAGTGTTAATTCCATTCTTGTTTGAAATCATTGATTGTCAATTCAAACAAGAAAGACTGCATCATGTAGAGCTGTAATGACTTGTGGGTGTGTGTTGGAAAGAACATTGGGAAAGTATTGCTTGGCTTCATTATCACTATCATAAATAACTATCACAATGACCCAGTTATTACTTGTAGAATCAGCTGTACAAATAGTTTTAAGATGTGTCAATGCTTGTTGCAAGTCAAAAGATGAAATTTGTGGCCTTTTTTGAGAGATTGAGAGGCATCAACCTCACCCCGCCATGTTACATATGTAAACAATACAAATAAAAATATATAAGCATGTTTAATGCACCAATGGTATTTTTACAAGACTTAAAGAACAAAGAAGACAAGGTGTTTTGCCTGTGATTTCCCTGGGGGCAAAACAAACCACCCTGTTCTTTATTCTCAAAGTGTGGTAAAAACATTGTTAGTGTATTTTACAGGCTGATATATTTTTGATTGCATTGCTTGTATATTCATCAGGTCAAGGCTCTCATTGAGCCAATCTCTTAAAAACGGCCCTGATAAAGCTACAGATACTGCCAACAGCTGGTAGAAGATAATGTTACTTTATTTCAGCATTTTGTTTGCTGTAGACAACAGATAGCCCAGAAGCATCTTGAACTGAGAAAAAGGATTTTTTATATATATTTTAGATAAATGATACATCAAATACATTAAAGATTTTACAGCAAAAAAATGCACGTAAAGTTTTGTCATTCTTACACAGCAAAAGAAAAATGCTATAAATGATCAAGCTCTAGAGAAATGAACACGGACGCGCAAAAATCCTGGAAGCTCCTAGCTTTCTACATCATGTTCTGAAAATTTAAAACACATCATCTTTCACGACAATTAGACGATGCAAGCAGAAATTCGATATTTCGAGGTCCTTTCAAGCTCCTACTACTATAGACAAAATATCCTATGTTTTTGTGTGCTTTTGAGTGGCACTACCCAACTAGACAGGCAACGTTAGTTCCAGAACTTTCTTATGAAATTCTAGAACTTGACAGTGTTTTTTTGTATCGCTTCTGCATCAACTTATTTTGATTAGATTTTCGGTAAATATGCAAAGGCGTTCCTCTTTCCGCATTCCAAATGCCTTGTGAATTTGATTTCCTCGAATCCTAAATATAGCGCACTTCACACCCACATGTGACAAGTGTGACAAGATAAAAATAAAGGTGGCTTAGATCATTTCTAAACTCATAATGGGAAGAGTTTAATAGTATCTTGATCTTTTAGAAGAATATTAAAATTCCACGAATCTCAAATGAATTGCTCACAAAGTGGTTTTTGTCAGATCGTTTATAAGTTAGCGTGAATAATTCTGGCAATGTTTGTTGATTGATCGTTTGATATAGATCTAGTATTTTTTATCAACCGCAAGATTGTCACACGATCACGTTTCATGAAACGCCACGTTCCGGAACTTTCCGGCTATCAGATAGCTTTAAAAGATGAGTAGCTTTTTCGGCCGGCAGTATTCACCGCAAGTCAAACTTTGTCAACCGCCCCCAGTTAGAGAGATCCATATTCCAGCTGTACGGCTAGACGCGATATTTAAGATAGCAACATTTGAGTAAAAGTCATCAGCCATAGTTCCTCCTGCAGGAATCGAACATACGTCTTTGCGATATCGCTACAATGCTTTGACTACTGAGCTGCGGATGAACCTGACAGTAGCTAGCGCAATTATACGTGTTTACCATCATAAATGCTGTTTCTGTGCTCATAGTTGCAATTAATTGTTTCCATGCATACGCCAGAATGATTATCGTATACGACAATGCGTAAAGTGTGCATGAACCTCGGATTTCTAAGAGTTTTTCAGAACTTTCGTGTCAGTGGCCAGTGGGTTAAGCCAAAAGCTCTTGTGTCCTTGAATGTCTTTGCATTTGACAGCAAAAATTAGCCATTAAGGCTATGAAAGACTTTGAGTTTATAAAAGAAAAAGGCTTGAAAGTTCTTTAATTCGTCTCGCTTTAATTCCCGTACATTTTTTTACAAGACTATCAGTCATGTTGCCAAGATTAAAGTGCATATGACATAAAACGGGACGCAACATTGTTGTTGGAACATTGCTCATTGCGACATTGGTACACCTGATTGCAGGCTGATCCAGCCTCAGCCATATTAAACAATGTAGTTGACAACCAGGAAAAATTATTATTATTATTATAATCTTTATTAGAGTCAAATTAATTTACAAGAAATATCACTTAAATATACAACGTTAACATGTGGACGTAAATGGGTGAGGCACAAGCGGGACTTAAAAGAACCATGCGAGGAACCTTCCCAAATTTAAAAAATGAACTGCACTAAAATACTTTACACTATAACTTGATAAATTTACATTCTATGACAGGAACAATCACAAAACAGGGACCACGTACATGTCATTTCAACGTCATAAACAGAATTAACAATTTTGCCCCTGTAACATTGTTACATCCTGTTTTCAACAACCTGGCGCAAATTATAATTTTTGTATAACAAATTCAAGGAAGTTGATATATGACTTGCTTTGAAGTGTCCTCAATTTGTGCTGTACAAACACTGCATATTGTTTTTTGCATGAACCTGTTTTAACAAATGGAGTCGAATGTGTATTTTCCAGTCACTGCTAAAAACAGCGATGTTGGATATCAAGTTCAGTATAACAAAATGTGGCCTGCCACTGCTTGTTTGTACAAGTCGTCTTGTTAGCCAATGGGAAAGCAGGTATCCTGCATAACCGGCCAATCATATTGAGTATATTTTCGCGGCAATGACTCAGTGAAGGCGACCACCTGCTCGACGAAATGGCGCAGGGCTCGGCGTGCATTCTAAACAACAGCACTCGGTGGGCGCCAAAGTGTTAAAAACATTTATCGTCGTCGGAATGTGTAAAATCATGATCTCTGGAAATGACTTGGAAACAGTTTCGCTCCTAAATATTTCCGCAACTTTATTTAGCGCGACTGTTTAGAGCAATCTCGAGAATGTCGCAAGGAACTATGAGATAGGCGGGCGTTGAAAGATGAGGCTATCAACTTGGCTCCCCAGCGAGATGCCATGCAACTTAGATTGAACTTCAATAATTTATATCGAAGATAAGCGGAAAGGAAGTGCCGTGAAATATATGAGCTAAAGTTACATGCAAAATTTTATTCACAAATTTCCCCTCCTTCAAAATTCAAAAATAGAATGTTAAAAAAAACTTATGTATACTGTTTTCAACGGGTCGCCACCAACCTATATTAACATGCTTTGTGAGTAGTTGGTTATAGCAATGAAAGACAATAAACTGTAGAAAAAGTACATCACAAACAATGATGATTTTTGTTTGAAAAGGCCACAGTGCTCATGTTAGGTTGGTATTTACCCGTTTTCAACATAATAGGACTGTTGGGTACATCGTGAAAAAGATTACAACCAATGCACATCCCTCAAAATGAGTTCGTTGCCACATAAGACAGGAATACACATCTTCTCCACGCAGTAGTGCTTCATAGAACGTGCGGATGGACGTTATTTTGAAAATAATTTTAAATTCTGTAAAAAAAACAGTTATCGACAACCATCGGTAATTAGGGAGTTATCGATGACATGTGATTGCATAAAATTAAATGGTAATTTGCCTGCCTGGTTTGATGGCATTAATGCATTGATTTGGAAAGAACCAGAATGGACTGGGCGCAGCAGTGGCTAATGCCATACCGACACACACAGACGCTAGTGTACATTTTTGTTTTATTTTCAAGGAACCAAGATGTCTAGCATTCTAGGTTATTTTGTCTAGCGAGAATACAAATTTAAAAATCTATGAATAACCTGGCACGCAAACGAGTTTAATTCAGACAAAAACGGTTCGCGATTGTTTCAATTTGGCGTAAAATTAATCATTAAACAAAATACTTCTGCGGTTTTTCGGCAACAATAAAAGAGTGATAATATATACAGCGCTCACAAACGTCAAAAGCCTTAAACTTTGTCGGAGATAAACATTATCGTCTTTTTGTCAACAGCAGGTTTGAACAGCTTGCTGACAACATCCCTAGCAGGTGAATCAACGTAGTTATTCACGGCAGCCTCAAAATTAGGATGCATTAAATAAAAGTTGAAAATTGAAACATATCAGTGCTAATTAGAAGCATCAATGTTGCAATTGGCGAATTGGAACGTATTGGTGCGAATTCTAATTCCTAATTGCAACATATTATACAGATGAGGCATTTCGCGATATCCGCCAAATTTGTTAACCAAATTTGACCATAATTTTGCTTACATACACTTGAGATATAAGTCATATGACACAGTTCGTGTTGTTTTGAAAATTCTCAACCTTTGCGTACAAAATTGCCGTCCACAGTTAGAGTTGGAAATTGCGCTGGGCAGTGTCATGGTACACACACATTCGCGGGTTCTCCTTAGGGCGTCCTCGGAACTGGATAAGAATTAACGTACGTCACACAGGTAAGACTACCTTTGTTAATTTATGCATTCTGATGATAATAGTCTCATAATAACCAAGCCTCTTTGTAGAACGCGTCATCGAACATAGCTATCAGATCTCAGCCAGCTTTATTGTGTATAACACGGTTTAAAGACCTTTGGAAATTTCACTTTGTGCATCGGGTTATACACATTCCTCAAAAGGCGGTACAAAGCCCTAAGGGGCGGAGAAAAGTTAAGAAAAACAGTGCAGTGTAAGTATTGTGTATGTACAGGTTGAATTATTGAACCACATGCATTATATTTCACTGTCGTATATGGTAAGGTAATATGATATGCCTAATGGCAGTTTTAATAACGCTAACGACTTCTTATGTTTCTCGCGATGCTGTGTTGTTTTGGTAACGCATATTTCTTATTAATTTATCCTTAAGATACACGTTCGAAGCTTTACCCCGGCAATCGAGCGTTTGTTACCGAATTTCGTCGCGAATTGACCCGTTATCCCTGGAATTTGCTTGTCTAATAATATGGAGCGTTAATTACCGTTGGCAACATCGTCTGGCACTGGCAGTACATTTTAAAGCAAGTATTGGTTTTTGGTGTGAAGAATTGGGAAGAAAGTGCGGATTAGCGTTAATCATGAGTTCGGTGAGTCCTATGATATTTCCGTAAGACATAGCTGTCATTTGTCGACTTAAACCCAACCTTTCCGTTTTGTGTGGGTATGAGATATTATTGTAGACGTGCTTCGTCAGTTCAAACGCTGTTACATTGTGCCCGCGAGGTACTATTTCGTATGGTTAGAGACTCGGTATAATTACAGCAACAGGGAATAGCGTTTGTATGTACAGCAAGGAACATGCAGTATTTTACGGTATGTGTTCTGGTTTATGTGTTGAGTAATGAGTTCGCTAGAATCGACTATCGATTTGAGAATTTTTAAAACCAATTAATTAGAACATTAGTTTATCATAACGCTTTTCTAATTGTTACGTTTTCAAAATATCCTGTTCGATAGTTGATCGAAATCACTAAATCTTTCCACTGACATGAAATAGCGAAACACTAAATCCATAGCGCTGACAGGCTATTTTCAACAGCGATTTACTAATAACCTTTTGTACAAATTGACAAATGAAATGCATTGAAAATACCATATAACAATCAAATCTCGATAAACATTCGCGACACTCTTCGAACGCCGGTAACGTGTGTTTTGTTGCATGCCTTAGGTATATCTGTTGATATTTGTATCTGTATAAACTTTCTTTGTCCAAAACCTGACATCACCAGATGGCTAGCATCTTCGTCTATCATGCTGTCAGTTTGTCCTCGTTTTTAGAACAGTTACGTTGACCAAAAGCCAAAGTTGGTGAGATTTTTTTTAAATAAAGTTGCGTGAATGGAGCTAAACAGTGCCCTCGTACGATATTCAAAACATCGATTTGAATTAATAAACTAATCAATTGTGAACTCCAACATGTTTTAAATATTGAACTCAATATGCAAACAAAATATTGGTAGTCATAGTTTATTAAAAGAAACTAGTGTGAGCAGTAAGCTAAAAGCTGTATTTTGGCATGTTTATGGCAACGTTTAAGCCAATATTGTGTCTAAGAATTTGCTTCGGACTTAAAGAGTCATTTACAAGCCCTAATTTGTATCATGTCTTTATAGCTTTATTGTGCATAATATATGGTCCTTAGATTCAAAATTAATCGAATATTTAATATATTATTCATTCGCGAGGCGAATTCGAACAGACATGAACTGATAATAAATTTATCATGTATTAAACTTTGCTCGACTAATTTTTTGACTTGGAAACAATCGCCTTCAATCTGAAGGTATTAATAAATCATACACAAGCGTATATTTATACATACCATCGTTCAGTATTTAGTACATGTAAAGTTAATTAAGTGTCTGATATATTATATCATAGTAACACAGTGGAAAACATGATATTTGTGTGCCAGGTCATAGAATTAGATAATTGACGTTACAAAAATACTTCATCATTTAGTATTCATCATTCTTTTAGCTGTTCCATGACTTAAATTGAACAATTTGCCATATTGTCTACAGCCATTGTACATTATACTTATTTTATTTGTGTACGATGCACTTGTCAATTCATTTGTTAAACGTGGCGGTTAAGGCAAAAACGCGGAGCCCTTGAGATTCTCACGCAACGACGTATGCCAACACTTGAATACATTCGCGAATATTTCCTGAACCTGATATTGAAGTGGTGTGTCCAAAACATTGCGTCATATTTTGTTGCACGCGCAACATGCGATTTCCAAACCATTCTCAAAGCACTGTACAATAATAGATCTGCTAAGTTCTGCGCGGTGAACACTGTATGGATTGACAGGGGAAGGTCGTCAGAGGTAACAGAGAATTTGACCTGGTTTTTATGATTCTATGATTTATACAAGTCTTCTAATGCCCACTCCCAGCTTGGGGTTAGTAATGAAATCGTATACCACTTTGCTTGCTTGTATATACAGGCATCTATTGCCTTTGACCAAATTATTTACTCTTGTCGACTCGTGATATTTAGAATTATAGAAGGAAAATTACCATACATGATCTCTCGACCTGCACTTGTAAAAAAATCGAATGGAGTTTTAACGACTTGAAATTGGCACATAGTTGCTTTATAGCTCGAATCGAAAATGCCCTCCGACCTGGAAAAACTTGTATAAAGAAAATAGACTTAAAAGGCCAAACATAATTTAGCTACATGGTGCAATTTTAATGATACTTTTTTGTCTGCTGTTATTTATAAATTCTGGCAGGGGGTTTGGGGACATTTTCACTTAGTCTTTATAGCCTATCTGTTTTTGTGTTTGACGACCTAAAAATTCCAACTATGATGTATTACACAAGATAGATCTGTGGGCTAAGCAAGTACGCGGATGTCACGGAATTTTAAAAATGTTCCTAAATATTTAGCGCTAAATGAATAATAATATGTTCTGTCTGTTTGTCTGGCTCCTAATCTTTGAATCAACAGTCAAGGTTCCTTTCATCGTTGGTTATACTGGCCGAATTTCAATACATTAGAATTATAATTAATAACTAAACTCCTTAATCTTCTATGAAATGACAGATAAAAATAAACGGTTTTGTCAACAAATAACAGCAATGCAATTTAACACTAATCTTTTGCGAAGAAGAAAACGGTAGTAAAACTGTCGTTTTCGAAGCCATTCACTCAATTTGTAATCCGTTGTTAGGGTCCACAGGCTGGGACATCATGCAGTTTCCTTCAATGTGTAATATTTGTTTGTTCCTCCGTGCTTGATTTTGGCAAACTTTTCCAAACGCACGGGAAGTGTTGTAATTAAGAGTTTGAAAAGATTAAAGTCGAAATCTCCGCATGGAATGTCAGCAATTCTCTTTTTGATTAAATTCATGGGGATTCAGAATGAAAGCCAGTTATACACCATATGTTAATATCTGCAGCATATTTTGGCTTCCACCAAGTTCTTAGCTGAGTGGCTCATACAAAATCAGACAAAAAAAATTGGCCTAACCAAAGTTACACATGCATATATGGTGATATTTATAAAGAAAGCTCATTGAGTATTGTCACGTGACAGCCACGCGGCGCTCGCTTTATTTATTTTGACATACAGCAACAAAGCCTTAACCCTGACCTATCGTCTGAACCAAATCCTAAATTGGACGCATTAATAAGGTTGCTTTTCTTACGTCAGAGCACCGCCTTGGTGCAGAACAGAGTCCTAACGTAGACGATATTTGACACTGTGGATCACTGCCTTGAAACGATAAGTCGGTAATTCGATGTTTCGAAAGTTCAAAATGGGGGCGAAACAGCTGCCGTTATAGATCATTCAACCTGTAACTGTTGATGACTTGAAGTGCAGATTAACTACCTAACTCACGTTATTAAAAGTTTAAAACCGCAAACAAGTGCAATTCAACATCGCTTGGCCAGTCCCTAAAGGCATAATTGTTACACGCTGCAATTTTCTTGTAATTTGCAATATAATTATGACTAGGTCTGTTTTGTAATTAAACCCACAAATATGATCTCCTGCCACAAATTTTTGATAACATTCAACTCCTAAGAGGCTCTTATGTGGTTAGCAACCATGACACAGAACGTGGTCTCCCGCTATATCTCACATACCACAGGCTCGAATCAAAATAGCATCACAATTTGCAAAAAAATTGTGCCTTAACAACACTTAAGGCCCAACACAACAATTAAGGCCCAAACAACACTTAAACGTTTTGTCTCTGAATGAGCCACTCAAAAGCTGTCTTTTAAATTTCTCACGTACTTTAAGATATGTTTCATCGAAGTCTGTCAGCTTAGTGTATAGCTCGAAGGGTATTAGGACTGCATGAGACGTATTAGCATGCTTGTTTTCGAAACTGTTTATAGACAACAGGAAGAAGCAATGATTTGTTACTCTCACGCATTAAATGTTAATTATTAAAGCGTGCGCAAACTGCGCACCGCATTTTCCTCATAACACCCACGTCACCCACGTAATGTTTCAACGAATATTTCATCGAGTTATTTGTCAACGTAGAAATAACACGAAAAGGAAACAGAGAAATATGAAACATGTGTATTGTGTTCTAATGTAGGGAACTTGAGTGTAAATGAGGCAGCTGGAAAAGGCGGAGTGCGGAGTCATGTTTTTATAGCGATATTTTTGTCAGACTTCGTCTTTTCCACTTCATGGGGCATAAAGTGGAAAATACGGAATCTCGTTCTAAAATATTCACAAAATCACAACAATCGCTTTTTAATAGAAGTAACAGAATAGAAACCGCTCCTTTCTCAGTTCAGACATTGATGGACTCGATTGTAAACGATTTGCGCACGTTTATCATCAGACTCCGTCTTGTCTACTTTACGGAATCTCGTTCTAAAATAGTCACAAAATCACAGCAATCGTTCCGTACCCCGACTCCGTACTCCGCACTCGGTCTTTTCCACCATGCCATATGAATTATCTCTTTACGAAATAACAACAATAACAACAACATTGTGAGACAAGACTGTGAACTTGCCATTTACATTGAAAATTCTTAGATTGTAGATTTGTAAATTTATAAATTTCTGAGATTTTAGACTTGTAGATTTAATTTGTGTCTTTACCTTTTACATAACAATGATGTTTCCAGCCCACTCTCATTTCCGATTGTTTGTTCTCGCTGTTCATATTTGTGGTTAAAATTGAAACTGTAGTTTCTATACGCTACCACTGGGTAGTCTGTGCAGAATGTTTGCTAAACAGAAGCAGCCCACCCCTTGAAAATGTTTTGATCAGTGCTGTGTTGGAGAAGGCAACATGTAGATTCGAAATATGAAACTCATTTTGTTGGTGGATGATTTCGTTTCAATCTTTACACTTCCATTTAAACACTTCCGGGAGGTGACTGTTTCTGTTTAGGGCACTTGCTGAGGGAAAATCTCGCTTATGTGAAAAACACTGAAGGTACAATTGTAAAAGACAAGTTGCAACAAACTGATTCTAATTTAACACAATGATGCATGCGTGGGAAACGCTGAGAGTTCCTTTGGTTTCCAGATAGCAATATAAGAATCACGAAAATCATTTATTGCTAAAATAGTATCACAGAACGGCAAGCAAGGTGATTTCAGCGTTTATTATTATTAATATTATTATTATGAAAATATATTTGTTGACAACTTGTTGTAACTTGCCGTTTTCAGCTGTGTACTCGCCTCGGAACTCGTGGGATTTTCCAGCCATGCATGGCGTCCCACTCACTAAAAAATAACAATTTGCCTCCTCTGATCTATGACGGAGAGTTTCGGTTCCGTGGATCCAGAACGAAAGGTGATATAGACCTGTCACGTGTATGTCTAAAAAGCAGCCTCGACATCATGTGAGCTCCAGCACTTCCTATGTGCATTCACACGGTATTCAGAAGATTGACTTAATCTCGTCTAGCAACACAATAATCTATATCATCAATGGCTTGAATTGGATCAGTTCGTTGGACATAATGCACTTTTTTAAAGATCACTTCGGTAAACGAGGTAATCACATGAGCACACATAAAAAAAAAGCACAATTGAAGCTAACAGTTTTAGGTCAGCGATAATAATAACCACAATTTGGTTTCCAACTGAGCTTTGATTTTATCAGGCCAGAATTTAAGCAGAAATATATTCGACTGTATATAACTTTTATGTATAAGGTATATCCAGTAATAGCTAAGACATGTACATGGCCTTTGTCGTCCAGAATACATTTGAAAGGCACTCACTGCAAAGTGAGTATGAGTATAACTAACATTCATATAACATATATCACAATGTCAACTCCCTATTGACACTTCAGGACTTTAATATTAGAACCCAATGCTTGTTTTTTTAATCTACTTTCGTGCAATTTGAACGACACCAGTCGAGCGTATGAATGTACAAGTTAAATGGTATCAAAATAGCCTTCATAACTTCCAGGTTTTAGAAAAGTCAGCATTGCTGGCACGTCAGATGGGCTAATTTCAAATTCTGCGTCACCTGCTGCAACTTGGCTACGAGTCGGTGAGAAAGACTCAATGATTTAATCGCGTTTAAGTTATAGAAATCACTTCGGGTTTAATCCGATTTTGATATAAATACAATTTAGACAATCTTGTTTTTGATAGTTCACACGAAAACAGTTCGATAAATTCACACTTTGAGACTAAGACTCTTCAAACGAACCAGTATTTGCGAGGAAAAGAATGGTCTGAGCTTAAAATAGTAATGACCACATCTTTCCCGCTACCTTTCTTAATGAACCGGCTTCATGATTGGTTGGCTATGAACATAAACGACAACAAAATATGGAAATAGACTTTATAAAGAACAAAGCAGAGACTGACCAGTTTTTTTTAAATAAACCAAACACAATACTTCGGCTTAGCCATGGGTACTTCACGTCCGTTTCCTGTCGCATTGTTATCGTCACGATCTCCATCTAAAAAGGGAGTCGATATAATTATTGCACTAATTTTATATCCTCGACAAAACTGATATAAACTTGTGATTAACTCGTAAACGTGAACGTTTCTGGTCGTATTTGAGTCTTGACTTTGCTGTACAAACTGATCAACAGCATCGCTTACTAGTTGAATTCTCGTGGTGTACCATCAACGACGTTGTAAATGAGCTTTAATCTTCTGAATGCCGGAAAAGACACAACTAAAGGAAAGACCTTCGCTTAGAAATATGGTCATTGACGTTGCATCCTATTCTACTCGTACTGTAAGTCTTGCGTAGTCGCATTGTTTCTCTTTTGTTGCTTGTCTGGTTGCGTGGTAAAAGAACTCATCGACACGCCATACAGTATTTGTCCGCAATGAAACTCTAGCTCTTTCTATATTACAAAACTTTCATTGGCGATTTTGGGTCATCTTAATCATTAAAATGACTGAAGGGAGAATTTCTCTTGAAGAGTGTCATTTCTACTTTAGGACTTCCCAATATAGCGCAATAAAAGGGCCTTGTATATGTCCTTTTGGGAACTTGAAGATCTTTGTATGTGATGCTTGTTACAGAATTATTCAGGTTATTGTATTTCAGCGGTTAAAAAATCGCACAAAAAACACATGTTTTCGTCCATGACGCATCAATTCAAGTGATTAACACTTGTCTGTAAAAGAAAACAAAATATTATATATGAAAATTTAGCTCTTGGCTAAGTACCAGATTATCAAGGAAATCACTTTAATATGCGAGTTCCTTGCACATACTTATCAGTCAAGTGCGTTGTTTGGTCGCGCAAACATCTCTAGAAGTTCGTTCGTAGATAACTCCCGGGTAGAGAATTAAAATGCGTGATATTCAGATTGGCTGTATGGTAAGGATTATGTTTTTGTATTGTTTATTGGCTGATTTGTTAGTGTTGTTTTTCGGAAGGCGGTATATGTTCGTATAACCGTATTTAGTAATACACTCGTAGATATTGACTAGAACGACACGATATAGCGCTGTCAACTTTAATTAAGTCGTGGACTATGTATATTTAGAATTGTGACGTTTGTTTTAGAGCATTCCACGTGAATGACCCAGAACAGGGTGTAGAGATATTTTAGACAGGATAGTCTCGAAGTGATATAGTGTGGCCAATACTTCAAGAGCTTTTATCTCAAGGATTTCTATTTTTATACATATATGATATCAGTGCACGTTATCGCTTGTTCCAATCTGTCGCTATATCTGCATCTGCTGTTCGTTTATATATTTGTATTATTCAGTGCTTTTGCTACCTTTTCAGACAGTAAGTACTATAGTCGATGCGGAAAACAGTAGGCGTAGCAGACATCCCAATATCTACAGGATTTGTGCGTCGCTCATTATCCTGTACCAAATACAGAGTACCCGTTTGTTGTGTTTGGGAATTGTGGGAGTTTTTCTAATTGAAACGTCGGTCTTGCTTTAATCGTCACTAATTAGACTGATTATTTAATAGAGATAAAGTAATTGCGCCTCTGTTTTCCATACTGAGAGGTAATTATTGTGATTGTTTACCTGTATGTCTTCCCGAATTATTCGTTGTGTTGGATACAGCGGGAATTGGTTAAACTAAGCACCATTTTGAAGGAATGGCAGATAGTTCAAAACCATATATAATAGAAATTATATAAATATGACTATCTTTGATCTATATTGTTATTTCATGAGCAAAACACAAAGGAAGTTTTTTGTATACAGGATATAAAATAGGTTATATTTGATAAAGCACGACTGCGCGAGTATTTTTGATATCACATACAATCATCATGTTTTTTGCCCACGCTGATCATTAAACTATCCCCTATAATGTTCTTTAGAAACGCACCAAAAAAACAAAATGTTAAGTTACAAGTTGCCATGAAACAACATATTTGTCTTAGACATGCAGGAAGGAGTTGTAGGAAATCCGGAAAAGTTTTGAAAAGACCGTTTATATTTGGGAAAATATCTATATCCTTTTTTGTAGTCGTCGTGTTGTCCCATGTGAACAGTCGTTTGTGTTTACCATATTTGTTGTTCAGGTTTATTTCAGTGTCTCTTGATGCCCTTCAAATAGTCATTTATTTAATCTTATGCCATGTGTTTCTTACTGTAATCTTGTTATAAATGTCAATTGTAATATATTGGACCACCATGAAGACTTGAGATTTAGATTACTTCTCTTCTTGAGTTGAAGTGTTTTGTATGAAACAGGATACTTGCTTGTCTAGAGATCTCTTAAAAATTGCACATGTTTTGTGTGCTGCATATTCGCTTTGTTGCTTACAGTTGAAAGATCAGTGACTGTCCATTTGTAATGGTAACTGTAATTCCTTAGTATTTGTTTAATATATTTTGAATCACACTGCAGGTGAATTGCTTTACATTTTACAAGGTTTGAAAATTGAATATAGATGTTGTTAGTTACAATATCCAAACGTCGTTACAATAACTGATAAGTTCAGATATATCTCTCCATGTCTGCCATACCAGAGTCTACCCAACACAGTTTGATCAAAGAAAGTAATTCCCCGCATACAAAAGACTGAGTTGTAGGAAACTGCAGCCTGTCTTTGGAGGGAATATTTCTTCATTGAAAAGATACTCAAAAGCCTGTTTTGAAACACAGTAACTTACAATAATACAGTAGAAAGAAAAAGAGAATTGCACAGAGTTGTGGTACATAGAGTATTTTATGCTGTTGCAAGGACTCGTACGAACTTCACATTGCCACTTTCGTTACGTAAGAGCTATCAAAATGAGTCCGTTTCTCGTTAGCATAAAAGAAACTGTCAGACTCCGATTTCAAAACGTCGGCTTCATCTGTTCAGAGACTTACTGTAGTTTAATTTAAAAATTCGCCCGATTTATAATGTCAATCTTGTTCAAGTACACTATCAAAGGAGACAGTACGTGTAACGTTTTGAGGAACTGTATATATTACGTGACCTTTACGCGGTAAATTGTACACGGTAACTGTATTACCTGACCTTTACGCGGATATTATGAATCTTTTCATGTTCCCGAGACCAGAAATCTGAACAGAATAACGTGACCTTTACGCGGTAAATTGTACGCGGTAACTGCATTACGTGACCTTTACGCGGACATTGTGAATCCATTCATGTTCCCGAGACCAGAAAACTGCACAGAATAACAGAACCTAACTGAACGCTTGTCAATTTGTAGGTTGTGCTCGCCAAAGCTTTGTACAGCAATGACTCGGAAGCTGATGACGAGTTATCATTCAAGAAAGGTGACGTCATCACGGTAATTGAGACGGATTTTGATGGGATGGAAGGATGGTGGCTGTGTTCCCTTGGTGATAAACAAGGCGTTGCTCCTGGAAACAGGTTACAGTTGATATCATTCGACGATAATGACTCGGGTACCCTGCACGATACATCCACAGAAAGTTACAAAGAATGGTACGGCGATGTAGACTATGACGTTCCCAAACAATATCTGGAGTCGCAGGAAGAAGATTATGCCGTGCCAAAATCACCATATGGGAACTATCCCGTCCCAGAATCCCAGCGACACGGTTTCGTCTTACCCAGTCCACGCGCGGTTTCAGCCGAACGGAACAGCAACTCGTCGGATGGACTGGTGACTAACGAGATTTATGCGGCTCCGTCGTCGCGATATAGCTCGGAGAGGTCTAGTGACGAGTTTCGCTTCTCGGGCGAGTCTGAAGAAATGTACGATGTACCATCGAGGAACTCCATCGAGTCTGATGATGAGCAGCGGAATGTACAGCCCATAATCCCACCCAAAAGCAGAGATATCGCCAGGAATGGTTTACGTGTTAGCAGCAGAAGTCCAAGTCAGGAATCGCAAGAGATTTACGATTCTCCAGCAGGCTCTAGAAACTCAAATCATTCCGAGATCTACGATCACTTGCCTAGCAACGAGATCTATGATCAGTTGCCTAGTAACGAGATCTACGATCAATTGCCTAGCAACGAGATATACGACCAGTTGCCTAGCAACGATGTCCAGCAACTGGATGAACTAGTACGAACCATTTCGGGAGATGGCGAAGATTACGCAACAATTCCAAGTCCGCTACCCAGTGATGTCTCTCAAGAGATTTACGATGTCCCTCCGGCAGCTTTCGAGGAGCTTTACGACGTCCCTCCGAGCGGTTCCGAAGCGTTTTACGACGAACTGCCTGCGGACAAGACAGACTCGAGCTTCAAGCGAAACAGCGTTCCAGATGGTAATAACAACCCCCCGGTTTTACCTGAAAATATGAGTGGCAGTGCTGATGTGTATGAAGAGATTTCAGGGGGGCCTGAGGAATTGTACGATAATTTTGCCGAGAAAGGTTTGAAGACAGACACGGGCAGTCCGAACAGAAAGAAACGACTCGAGAGCGATGATTACGTTGATTATCAAGAAATTTATGGTCTGAGCGCGGATACCAAGACGATAGAGGTTTGTCAATATTGTTCACTTTTTGAGAGATGTAACATTGGCAGTTAAATAAGGGCAGTTCAAATCATCTTCCAAACTTAGTTAATTTAAGCAGAATTGCAGGGTAATTGAGAATGACCTTGGTTCTTGCCCGCTGATGCCTATTCATTCAATGAGAAGGGCACAGTATACATATGGAATGGACAGTAGGGCCATTCATCTGTGCCATGTCAACACATGTGGTCACTGGTTTTGACCAGCCAGTTCAGCGTTCTCATTGACCAGAAAATGTAATTGACTGGCTGGGATAATGGTAGTATGATGCGTATAATGCGACATGCGCGGACATTTAAGCGGCCCTACTGTACGTTTTAACTGTTATTACAAGGGCGTCAGTCCGAAACACAGCGGTTGGGGAAGGGAAAAGACCCACTGTCCTATCCTGATATCTCCACTATCACCTGCAACACACTTACTTTGCGAAATTCCTCTATATTTATAGATTGTCTCAATATCTCATTCGTTGCATTAAACGAACACATCATTGTTGAGTGCCCACACGCAAACGCTTGAAAACACAATCCTAATCATACCAGAAAACTCTTCGTGCAGATTAGTAGTTGGCAAGACTTAAAACGAAGAGAAATCCTAAACATTCTTTGCGCTTTTGTAGAACAACAGCTGCACCAAGACGGAGCAGTCAGTCCTGGAAAGAATACACATGGATAAAGTGCGTGAATTGCGAGTCACCCGCGTTGTGGCGATGCACAACTTGGACAGACTCCAGAACGCAGTTGATGTGGGCGTTACGAAGCTCATGAGTTTTGTTACCGATGACTGGCGACGATCAGAAGTCTACGCTTTGAACATCAACGGAATTCGCGAAATTTCTCAAATAGTTAAGGTCGCACTTCGTCTTTTGACCGAGTTCGGACTTGGTGCGTTGAAGAATTCGCAGAAATTGCAAAACACGGAAATTTCTGGGAAAATCGAAGAAGCATTGAAGCCATTATTGGAATCGTATTACTCGATTAAGACTGCTATTCAGCGATTGGACGAGAGCAATTGGAGATCGGCCTATGAGGAGAGGCCTGATGATGATTTGAATACCATAGCTAAGTTAGCTCAATGTATACCTTGTGGAGCTTACAACCTTGGAGCAGTTATCGCTAATGTTGCCCACATATTATTCACGGGAGATAATGAAGAAAGCAATGACCCGACGCCGAAACCACAAAACAACACCAAAAACTCGCTTAGTCCGCCTAGCGAAGAAAACCAGATAAAACAAAGTCCCGACCTAAAACGCCATTCCCAAGAGCCAGTAAGTCCATCGCCTGTGAGCCCGCGAATTGACAGCATCCAGCAGTCCGAGATAAGGCGACACTCGTACGACTCGAGTACCCCCTCGTCTGTGACCGCGGAAATCGACAGCCCTAACGAACCTGTAGCGAGTAAAACAGAATCTGAACCAGTAGAATCTAAAGCCGCAGTATTGACCAAGATTCCGCCCGTTGTCCGACCAAAACCGAAGAGGGATCGGAAGCGTTCCGACAGCGCTCCGGATGCATCCAGCACAATCTCCGACGAAGCGAATGCCCAGTTACTGTCCGCACAGGTATCTGAACTGACAAATAATTTATTGAATGAAATCGACACTATTAAAACGCCACCGCAAAACTTTACTAGAAAGGGAAGCAAAAAGCTGAGTCCCAGAACTGTCCGCCGACTCTGTTCAATATCGTTGAAAAACGACGATAGAATTAACGAAAAAATGTTCGAAGATGCATCGGCCATCCCACCGAAACCATCGCGACAATGCAGTTCACCAGGCACACTGCCGAATTCGAGTCTCGATAAACGGTCGTCCCTAACCGCGACCATATCAGACCCAGGCTCTTTGAACGCGGATATTTTTGCTCAAAACTTCCAGAGTATGAAGTCGTTTGTGGAAAAAATGAACAGCGAGTTTCTGGTGTTGAAGGAGGCGATTAAAAGTTTCGGGGAGAGTGTAAAGGAACGGCAAACGCCGAAACATTTCGTGGCCCATAGTAAGTTCATCGTTCTCAGCGCTCATAAGCTGGTGTACATCGGAGACGGAGCGTCGCGAAGTGTCGGTGCCGACGATCGGGCGACGATCTCGGCGTTGACGAATGCTCTTTCAGAAGTGATCAATGTTTTTGTTATTGATATCAAGATCGCTGCTCGACAATATCCTGAGGAAGCTGCGATGAACAACATGATCAAAAGTGCTACGAACGTGACGGAAAAAGCATTAGGACTTTACAGAACACTCAAACGACAAGCACAGAGGTGACACGAATAACGTTAACACGCACAGCGTTATCACAAAGAATGACATAATTAAATGGGCGTCAAAGGGGGGGGGGGGGGCACAGAAAACTAACAAAAATTATAAATTTGTTTTTAAAACACATGCACTTGTAAACCAGTCGTTTGCAGTCGACGCCATTTTGGTTGATTTTTCAAAGAAAATTTCTTTCTATTAAAAGTCGCAGATAAAGAGTTTTAACTGTGAAAGTGCTTTAAAACTGCTTCTCAGTTTATTTTCAGCCAAAATGGCGCCAGATAAATGTATAATGACGTCACGTGCAAGCGATTGTAAGTAGGAATTTTAATATTTATGTAATAATAATAATAACCCATATGACTCTTGCAAATGCTACTCTGGTGTAGCACGTTGCATTAAAGAGAAATAGTCTAATAAAGGTAGAATAAATTTAATAAATTGTTTTTATAAATACAAAAATTCGAATCTAGACTTAATCTGTTTTGTTTAGGGGATGCTGTTCATAAAACGTTTTCTTTGCGAGTAATTCGACTTCCCTCTTACACCGCCTTTATGTAAACAGGTTCTTACTTATACTTGATGTTTGTAGTTGTTGCCCTTAGTCTATATATCAACACTGGGCAAGCTAAAAATATGCCTAACCACTGGGGCTACTAAACCGACGACCATTAGTATGTTGAGTTGGTTTTGGTGCGGTCAGGTCGGTTTGAGCATGTGATATTTTGAGACTGAATCTACAATCTTGGCCAAAAGTTCGTAGAACGACTGAGTTTTTGCACTAACTTCCACACTAACTTCATTTCGTTGCAGATTTTCAAGTATAGAATCTCTCCCCGCATCCCCCATTCAATGTTGTTTCGATCATGGTAATATTGTATCAGTTTCCCAGCTATTATACTTGCATAAACAACATTGAAGGGGGAGTGGGGGGGGCAGGAGTGTGATAACAAAAACGCCAGTCGTTCTATGGTTTTTGGTCAAGATTGTGGGTAGGTAATGGTGGGTTTAGTTCCCACGGTGACTAGGCATATTTTTCAGCTTGCCTAGCGTAGATATATCACATAAGTCCTTACTCATGTTTTCGACATGAGTTACTGATGAGTTTGTGAATGAGAATGGACTCGAGATCAAAATGAAATACATTATCGCTCGTATCATTAGGCTATAACGTTCATGTGCGTCTGTGATGCTAAATTCGCACGTCTTTTGTTGTAACTTTGTCGATATTGTACACCGCTATTTCCGAGTGTTGGTCCAAGTGTTTCCGAATGCACATTTCCGGCAATTCAGAAAGATGCTGAGCTGGACAAGATGAGTTCATTCGTCACGAAAACAAATGTAGAAAAAAATCCTGACAATGAAAACATGTGGATCCTGATTCCAGGTCATTTCCAGCACCCTGATGCAACCATAGGGTTAGCCCTCAACACACTTGAAAAACAAGATGGCTCCATACCACTTCAGTTTTGCATAATTCGTTTATTTATAGCTAAAATACGATTTCTACTTTACATGGATGCAAGAGTGCATGGACTTGTAGTGAATGTCGTGACGTGATGACTGGTCAAGGCGAAGATCTGTAACAAAACCACTGAATCACAGGCACCAAAAGAGACAAATCTTAATCCCCACGCGGACACCCACAAATCTTACAACAATCGCTTTAATTTTTCTAAGAAAATGCTTCTTTACTCCCGTGGTCAATTTTACTCACTTATAAATTGAATGTCATTGTCGTAACTATCTGTTTCTAATCGCTGTATTTAACTGTCTGTCTCCAGTGCATAAACTATATGTCTACTCGTCTTCCGTGTTGATCTCAACCGGTTTTCCGTCTGGCCCAATCGTGACAGGCTTAACGATACCTTTCTCGTTCAACTTGCTTAACAGGTTTGCCAGTTTCTCTGCTTCAAGCTGTTTCTCTTCTTCGCTCATTTTGTCCAGAGGATTTTCTACGTTTGGATCAGCCTGCGCGCCTGCCAAGAAAAGACGTGGTCACAAGGAGGTAAAGTCAAAACTCATCGTTTTCGATTAAAAAAACGCCAGGAAAATTTTGTTCGGAAGGTGGACAAACCAGGAAACATTGTTTCCTGGCCATGTTGCTTGAAGGTAAACAAACCAGAAAATATTGGTTCCTGGCCATGTCTCCTAAAGATAGGAAAATCAGGATACACTGTTTCCTAGCTATGTTTTAAATACCAAAGTTGCGCAAATTAGGCAACATTGTCTCCTATTCCTTGTGGAGCTCCAGTGAAACTAAGAAACCTAAACATCGAAGAACACACACGCACCTGTCATAGGATCAATTTGATCTTTGATTCTCTCGTATTCCTCTGTATCAGATTCTTCCTCGTCCGTGGAATAATTTTTCGCCGTTTCATCCGTGTTACCCGCCATTAAACCATGGTCTGCCAAGAATCCTGCGGCGTTGCCATAACCAACATACTTGATGAGCCGCGACACGTTGTCTTTGCACAACACAAACAAAAATTCACCTACGGATTCCTGAAGCATCATTGTATAAAATGCAATCATATGTTCAGATTATTTCATATACAAAAATAACTGAATTCAACATGACGATCACGTTTGGGATATTTTTTCAGATAGTTCAGACAGAAACTACGACTTGTTTTAAACTAATCTTAATCGGAGCACTATGTTTGAGATATCTTTTTCAGGTAGTTCAGACACAAACCACGACAGCTTATTGTAGAATATACTACCTACACTAGAACACCACGTTTGAGATATTTTTTCAAATAGTTCAGACATAAAGCACAACAGCTTATTGTAGAATACTACCAACACTAGACCACCACGTTTGAGATATCTTTTTCAGGTAGTTCAGACACAAACCACGACAGCTTATTATAGAATTCTACCAACACTAAAGTCAACCACGTTTGAGAAATCTTCAGGTACCCGCATTTCACACACACATTTTTTAGCAAGACTAAGAGATTGGGCAAGAATTGAGTTGGTCCCCAAGCTCACTTACCTTGAGCTCATGCACGGCTGATGTGAGATGTCGGACCAATCTTCCTCTCATGTTTTTCATCTCTTCTGGTTTTTCGGTGCCCACGTACCCAAGAGAAGGCAACACCTCTTGACGAAGATACTTACGAACAATCCTGTTGTGTCTTGAGACGGTTGTCAGCACAGAGAGCAGAGGAGAGAGCGTTTCTTTTAGATTGGTGTTGTCAATCAATCTTTGCTCCAGGATTCCAAGTAGTATATGAATTGCCTCCACGTTGAAAAACTGGAATACAGGAACAAGCAAATTCAATATAAAGTTTAAAAATGTAGCCCTGAAACAACTGGGAAAAATTACATAAGCTGAGCCAAACTCTTATCCCACTGGCATATCATCCCATATCTGTACGTTATTGTGTTTACTCTGACAGCTAATGCACAGACAAATGATCTAAACAGTGCACCAGCTTTGCACAGTAATAGGATTAATTCCTGCCATGGAGGGGGCTTATAGTTGCAGCCTCTTTCTTGCTAGTTTTTGGTCTGGATATTACAGTGGGTACATTTTCCAATTGAAGTCACGGAGAAAATCAGCTCTTTAAGATTTAGAAATTTCCATGAATTGATGAAGTAGGGATGGGTATTTTGATGCAGTAAAATACATAAAGTACCCAGGGACATACCAAAGAGACTTTAGGGAACTTATAGTCCTTTAACTATCCATGGTGTAAACAGATTTATGTCTTTTAGGTCTTCAAGACAATTTTATTTGGCAATTGTCAGTAAAAATTTCAACAGAATTGGTTTGGCCAGTAAATTCAAATCTATGGGGAAGCGGGGGGATGAATAGGCTTACAGATCAGCTGATTTGAGCCAATACTTCTTCAGATTTTAGTTAACTTTTTTGAGGGTTATTGAATTTACCCAAGCCTATTTACCCCTCCATGGGAAAATACCTCCCTCTTGATGTAACTCGTGCACATGGCCCTGTGTTACATACACACCTCATAGACTATTGGATGTTTATTTTTACTATGATCAGCTTCAAATTTTTTCATGATTTCTTTTGCTTCTTTCTTTGGGATTTTCCAATACAAGAGGTTGTATGATTGATACGGTATATTAATGAACATATTGATGATATTGTTCTGAAGGCTTTTAGGCTCTAGAGGAACCTCTTTACATTTTATCAACATGTGCCGTAGAATGAAAATGAGGTTGTCACACAACCGGAGCAGGTCAGGTTCCGGATCCTCCTGGTTTATGTTGATTGTTACATTGAAGAGAACTTTAAGAATTTCCCCGAATATTTCAATGGCATCTTTGTTCAAAGTGATCTCTGGTAGACCACACCTTCAATGTAAAAGATACAAAAGTTAGTTATGAAATCATGAGTTAAATTGCTCTATTTTATTGTCCCTCTTCAAAGTTATGAGATATGTTTACTATGGATGGAGGGTGGGTTGGAGGAGAGAAGTGTGGTTGCCTCCCAGAATTGGTTTCTGCATTATAATCCCCACCTAAGCCCCTTACCCTGCATGGTAGGGTTAGCTAGTTTTTAATTCCCTTTACCTCCATATAACATGTTAAAATAGTTGCTAATGACAGGTTATAACAATGTCATATTGCCCACTCTAGTACCATTTGTATAACTATGAAGTATATGGCAACACGACATTGTCAAATCAAGTTATAATGCAGTCTTAGTGAGCCCTTATAAGTTTACCAATGACCCTTGAAGACAACTGCATTCTATGCACTCCATAGCCGGAAATCTCTGGCATAGATTTAGCAAACCACAACAGTAGATATTGGCATAACTCTGGCATGGGATCTCCATGGAATGCACCCTGGCCATCAAAGTGTACATATGTATACCTAGTAGCCAACTCTGAGCCCTCATTATCTCTTGCCACCTCTTCTTGGTCGAATAACGCCTTCCGTTCCTCCCTACCAGGAATCAGTTGATCTAGTGCAGCCGTCAGAAGCTCAACAGCATTAGCATGCAATGCTGCAGTCCGTTCATTCGCCTCCAATGCCGTCAACACAAACAACAACCGTAGATCAAAAAACTTAACATCTCTTGGCAAATCGGTTTGACCGAACCAAGCCAAACGTCGGCAGACTGCTTTAGTGCAATCATATCTGACTACATGTTCCCGAAATTCAGCGTTCTGGTACACTAAATTGCAAATGCATTTCAATGCCTCGATTATAACTACAGATCTGGAGATTACAATTTCTACTCCCAAAGGAGAACTCTGACTGTCAGAGTTCGTGTGCAGCCCAGCCAATGACAGGAAAATCAAGCAGGATTTCTCACTGATCATCTCTCCTAAATTTGACTTGTCTCGACTCAACACACGCAAGGCCTCGAGACAATGGGCCGTATAATTGAACGACAGACTTTCTGATCTTTGCTGTACGCTTTTTAGGTCGTCGATTAAACATCGTATGAAATCTTGTCGAAGTGATGCATTGATGTGGTCGAAAGAAAACGTTTGACAATTTGCTTCGCAGAACGAAATGACTTTTGATTCTCTTTCCAAGAACGAATCTTGATCCTTGCTAGAACTAAGATATTTTTCTATCGTTTCTTCCATTCCTTAGCGATTATATTTGACAAAACAACAACATGAAAACAGCTGTCAAATCACTTTATCTCTTAAACCGTAACAATTATGACATTTTCCAGATGTTTTCGAGCTTTTTTGTATGACCGTCCCCCTTGATTATGGCAAAAGTCTAGGTTATGGGGTAGAGTTTCGGTCTTCAGCAGGGGGAAGATATATACTTGTGTATTTTTACGATTAAAATTTCGCAAACTTTTCGTCCTTTTGTACTTTTATGAGAGTTATCGACATCTCTCCTCGTCTATCAAGTGTCATTTCTGATCCTTGTCGCTGTATCATCGATAAAAAACCAAACTGTTAAAATATACTTATCTGTTTTTATAAAATTCTAATTTTTTCCCTGGTCAGAACTAACTGCTCGGAATTTGTCGACAGAAAGTCGTAAGCTTCGGTTTCCGACGCCTTTGCTCGTAAATTTTCCAAATTAACTTTTTTCTGTGCAACGACCAAGAAAGGATCAAAGGTTATGAGGGTATCACAATCTCTCTGGTTTTTATTGATAGTAAGTAACGTAATATGCTTCATTTTCTATGTGTATTTGTAGTATACTATCTACATTGCTCATACAGATTGATTTTTATGAAATCGGATTGGTTTGCGACCTTGGTGATCTTGGATGATATCATATATAAATCCTGCGGTTGTTGGTTGAAATTACTTGATAATGATCGCGGGAAATCCGATACAAATACTAACTGTAGATGTTACATTTAATACTCGCGCAGTTGTATAGATTTGGGTGTTCAAATGTCTTTGAGTTTGCGGCAAAGTTTTAATTTTCCCTCGGTTATAAAGTGTGTCTAAATTAGACTAATAAAACATGCCAAAGAAGTGTATTGATTTATCCAGTGATTGCAGACTTGTTTTGTGATGGGAGTGGGGGGTGGGAGGGGATTAGCTTTGAATCTGCGATTGAGATGAAAAAGCCTTTTTCAGCCAAAACTCTTTTGAAATGGTCTGGGATGGGGGGGGGGGGGGAGAGTCACAGAACAAGTATAAGATTGGAGGGCACTAGCCCTGCTGGTGTGAAACATGTTGCAAGTCCATCAAGGCATGATTTAATTGCTGAATTTAATATGTCGATGTGTGCTGCATTGGACAAGTCCAGACTTAGTAGCATTTTGTGTGCAAAGGTTTTGAGATCCCTACTTGGAAACAGGCTACAGGGCATAGATAAATACCACTTCAGAGGGCATCAAGGGTAAAATTGGGGAACACATTGTATGGGGGGCAAATTTAAGTCCCGGATGTTCACTCATTCACGATCTCTGAATTGAGATTTAAAGTGCCTTACAATGTAAAAATACTAAAACTATCATTCTTGACTGTCTAAAGTAATGAAAATAATTGAAAAGGTATTATTTTTCCCACAAAAACCGGCAAAACGACCTTAAACAACAGGGAGGAGAACATTTAATACAGATTTCTATTTTTCTAACATAGTTGTTAAGGAGAAAGTAGTTCAGACAATAGGTGCTTAGTCCTGAATGCAGGACTAGAATTCCCCCCCCCCCTCCTCCCAATATATGTGTTTTTTCACTTGAAAAATATTAAGATGCCATCTCTAGTGTTATTTATAATCTCTATAGTGCAGGGCTTATTATCCAGAAGCATATACCCCCTACCCATTCAAGACTGGAGATTATGGATGCTTTCTGATATACTTGGCTGAACCATTATCAGGGCTTAAAAAAGAAAAAATATGGCCTGTCAACCTCATTTTTTGCTGGTCAAATACCATTTAGCCTGTAATTTTATTTTTTAACTGCCAAAAATAGTGTGGTCTTGTATGCTGTAGAAATGAATGTTTTTATAATAATGATTTATTTTTATTGCCCCATACCAAACTGGTATATTGTCTGTAGCAGTCTTGGGTTAAGTGCAAATATACTGTACTAACATATTCAGATAGCAAAACGATCTAGAATTCTACTGAGCATTTCAGGTATGAGCTAAAAATTCAACGTTTTTTCTGTAGTCATTGTTTCTTACAAGTTATTGTAATCAAATGAAATAAACTGACATCGAACTCATCAATTGAAATTTGCTTGCCATTTTTTTTTCAATTTGCCAGTTTTATTTGCTTTTTGCCATTGATAGCTCGCTATATTGAGCCCAGCTGTATTACTCAGTTATCACACAACCCCTTGCTTTGTTTTATTTTTCTTAAGCTTTGTTTACCATTTCAGTTATTCATATCATGAGTAAGATACCCAGAGGTCTCTTCATGGATTGGCATGACACTTCACATTCTTTCACAACAACTGGCAGATTGCAAAAAGAGATATTGTGAAAGGTATTGTCATCTTTTTATTTTTTATCTTTAACAGTCAGAACAGCTTATATGTTAATTTGATTGAGAAACATCCTCAACATTAAATTTTCAATATTTTCTAGATGTATGTTGTAAGTTCCAAGATCTTGCGAGTCACAAAAAAAGGAACCCTGCCACTCATGGAAAAAGGTCTTGTTTGTGTAGAGTATGATTTGAAAATCACAGAAATTGGTCATACAAACTCTCTGTGCCATTAATATCCAACTGTAAGCAACTTTTTATCATCCCCAGATTATATGACACTTACTGTGGACTGAAATATACATGTAGGGTTAACAAAATTCATGAATTCTATTTTCGGGCTAATACAGTAGCATTAACTCTGACAATTCTGAAGCTGAAAATTCAACTGTTATTGTTCATTTTAATTGTGTGATTTATCAGTTTTTGTGATTTTCAATATGGTAACTTCTTCAACTTTAGAACAGACAATTAAGGTCAAATGATCTAGTAATTAATATGAACTGACCTTATTCATGTGACCGTATTCTAGTGGAACTGGTTTGAATACAAATGAACTGAAGTGAAATGTTGTAAGCTGATTTAAAAACTGATTATTGTTGCACATAAAGAGAACCACAAATTGACAACAAAATGATTTTTAATAAACTTAAGCAAAAACAACTAAGAATTTAAGGAATTTTTTAGTGAAAGTATGTTTCATACATGCATGTAGACTTTTACACCCAGTGCAAGGGTTGAAAACAAACAACATTTAATTTTAAATAGAATTTATAGTGTTTCAGTTGTTGCCTAGTGTATATTCTTGAAAAGCATGGCTTTTGAGACAATTCTCTTTATAGATTACAGTTGACTTAGCCATAGTTTGGGCATTATGGACAAAAAAAATGTCACTGAATTCAAGTTTGATATTTTTATATTTCATCACATGAATTTTTAATCAAATTTATCAAAGCAATTACAAGATGTTCTTTGGCCTATTCCTGTCCTCTTTTTTGCTTGTTCTGGTTAATTATTGTTTGACAAATAAAATTAGCTTTGAGAAGTTTGTTTCATTTCCCTGGCTTCAGTTCAAATTTGTATTCAAATAATTTCACTTTGTGAGTATAATAATAATATAAGAAAACAGGTTTGCATGGCTTTTGAACATGGTCTTTTCAACAAGTAAGTAAGGATAAAGTTTATGCTTCAAAGAGATTTTTTTAACCTGACAAGATTTTTTAGTCGATTCAAAATTCATATGTATTCAGTTGCTATTTGTCACATATCAGGTTATTTCAGTGGAAAAAACATCAACTTTTGGATAGTTGCATTTTTAAAAATTACAAACGTTCAAATTCTAAGAATTATGTTAGAATCAGTACTTTAGTGCACCTGGTATCACGTGAGTTAAATTTGCCAACCGTGGAGTAGTTTCTTGAAGTTTTTTTGAAATGAAAAGTTGAGTTGTTGACAAATCAGATCTCAAAATTGAAATTGTTGGAGAAAAAAAATTCGGCATCAGGAAGCAGTTCATTGTATGTAACATAATTTTTTCTTGGCAAAACAACTAAATTACAATAGTGTTCGTAAAATACATAGATTTTGATTTAACTTGGCTTGAATCAATTTGCCTTTATCTCAAATAAATTACTGTATGTATGTCTTGTCGGGTTAAAAAAATAACGTGAGATATATGGCTTATAAGATGGAAATGATTAAATTTTTCAATTTTTTGGAACTGTACAAAAACAGAGATACTTTTCGTAAGGTTTTTTTATCACACATTTATTTGAAAAGTTCTATAAAGTACATTAATTAAAGAAATTGCTAATGCACTTTGCTAAGGACTTGGAATATATTCTCGTATTTCAACTAGGCTAGCTGTTTTGCTCAGCTACCAAGAACTATTAATCATTGCATAAAATATTTGGGTAAAAATTATGGTCAATTCGATGAAAAAGTTCATGTATAAACGATCCTCTATTTCATGCAAAAACATTTACAAAAAGGAAAATGAGTGTTTTTATTTCCATTTCTACAGTTTATTATATCTTTGAGCCATGTATTTCTTGGTAATTATGAAACAACTTGGTGTTAAGTTTTACAATTCTTTGTCATACTCGCAAAATTTATCCCACTCTTAGTTGTTTTGTAATTATTTATTTTGAAGTATAAATATTTATCTTGAAAAGTTTTTT
The DNA here is from genome assembly GCA_963855995.1 of Muricea muricata. Classification (NCBI taxonomy): domain Eukaryota; kingdom Metazoa; phylum Cnidaria; class Anthozoa; order Malacalcyonacea; family Plexauridae; genus Muricea; species Muricea muricata. Next base: position 1,768,937 of record OY979722.1, read on the forward strand.
ACATTACCTTTTCGCTTGTGTTTGTTCACTTGTGTTAATTCACTTGTGTTAATTCACTTGTGTTAATTCACTTGTGTTAATTCACTTGTGTTAAGGGCAATGTTGTTGGTCCTCTTTCTGCCATGTTCTGTTTTCTTCTATTGTTATTTGAATGAGTACAATGTCTGGTAGTTAATCTCTTTTTATTGTTATTCAAATTGTAATCTTTACAAATTCTTTTCAATAAATTTTTTACAAATTTACATGTGATCCCTTTTAATTAAAAATTCAATTCCCATGGGAATTGAGAAATTGAATAAAAAAAATCCCCCTACCCCGGCCAGCTCCCCAAGTGCTACTTCCACCAAAGTAGAAGTACTTATACATATAGTACAAGTACTTCTACTTATTTACGGTGGAAGTAGCACTCGGAGAGCTGGCCGGGGTAGCCGGAAAAGAGAAGACCAACTTTGCGAATGCTAAGTTGATCTTCCCTAGAGAGCAGCCGCGCATACCTAACAAATCAAAGCAACAAACGTTAGTGACTTAAGTACTCAGCATGCAAATTTGATTCCCAAAGCCAAAATGACAAGTGCCCCCCGCTGATCCTACCAACTGCCTACCTGCCTCAGTTCTAAGCTGTCTTCCTCGATCCTAAGCTCCTGCATTCCATTCGTTTCCTTCACTTTCCTCACCATCGCACAGTCACTCACAGCTGGTATACCCGCATGCACCACCACCACCCCAACTGCCACCCAAATACGAAAATTAAAAGAATTAAAATTTTGGTAAAGTATGCATCTTAAATTTTTCGTATATTTTAGGCCAAACGTAAACAGAAAAGGTCGAGTGGACAAACATCAGAGGTCGTATACAAACCAGGTGAGCTTTCTACTTCACTTCATTCAAGTCTGTGACTTTAATAATGCTAGAGCAACTACATATTAAGAACTTACCATTAGCCGTTTTGTTAGAAGTAACGGTAGATTTTTTAAGCATACTTTCAAAAATTTTAATTCAGTTAACGAGCCTATAACCCCATGCAACTTACACACGGCTCACACCCTCACAGTCCATACAATTTAGCTAATAAATTACGTTATAAACAAAAAAGCGAAATAAAAAGATAAATTACGTTATCTCTAGCTACTTAAACCCACTTAGACTGAGTATTTGATTGAATTTGTAAACGTAAAACCTTAGCTGAAAGGGCACGGGCTTTTCGTTGTGTTATCTGGTTCGAAGTTGATTTAAACCTGATACTTACCAAAGTCTGAGGCTGGGTCAAATAAGCATGAGAATTATGCGAAGATAAATTTTAAAACGTGAAACACAGTCTATAGGAATGCAAATCCTTTAACGCAGTTGACATAAAACTTTTAATGGCTCTATAGTTAGTACAGTTACTCTATATATTTCAAAACTATCAAAATATTTCAAAACTATCAAAATATTTTAAAACTTTACCGCAATTCTCATACTCATTTAACCGAAACGCCTTCATTTGCATGGTACGTCGCAGCTGCTCTCAAAACACTTCCGTAATTTGCTTTAGTGCCCACAAACAATGGCCTTGTTGTTCCATTGTTCCTGCTTACCAAAACAAACCTGAAAGTACCAAGATACTTATCATATTAATAACCAAAGAGGATTCTCATTATAATCTCAAGTCTCCACCATGAGTTTAAATATTACCATGGAAACAAAACATGTTGTATTCCCTTGGGAATTTAAAATGCTCAAAAAATATAACCAATACTCTTTTTTACATATATCAATGAGAGCAGCTAGGAAATTTGTCTGAGCATGCGCCAGATAAGCCTGCGTGAACGCGTGGAAATTGCGTGATTTACGCGTGATATTTAAAAATCGTATAACAAACATGGATCACAAGCGTTTTCAGTGGACTAAACAACCTATTAGCGTAATTTTTAAGAGCACGCTAACAAATCAGATGAGTAGATATAAACATGAAGGCCAAGTTCCAGCTAAAATCATGTTGGAGCAAAAGGCTGATTTTTTAAAATTCGACTCAAACTAGTCAACACTCGTGCTCGAACAACTATACAAATATGTCACTGAAATCGATCGACCAAACGCATTAGTCAATTGAAAAATATTTTTACCATTTGTACGAAAACATTTATACAGCATTAAAGACATCAGAGCACTGACGACCCACGTGATTGTGGATGTTTTATCACGTTCACGACCATTTCAACAGCACCCGTAATTTAAAGTACTTTTCCGGTAGCGAGTTTCACAACAAACTATTGACCATGAGCGGAATTTATAAAACAAAAAAATTGGTTTCGAAAGAAACATTAACATATTGGAAGTAACAGGAAACAAATATCTTTTTGGAGCAAAAGCTAAATTTTTCAGTATTAAGTCAAACATAAATTCAACATCGCGCTTAATTCTTGGCAACCCACTCACATGTCAAAGTTTGGAAATTTGCTTCAACAGACGATGTCATCACTTCAAAATATGATTAACTGACAGCTATATCAGTCCTTTACTGAAATCAGTGAAAAATTGTGAACAAAATTATAACTGGCTCGTCAAAGAAACTAAATTCCGAGCACCTCTGAAACCAATCTGTATTTCGCAAATAATATGCTAATTGCATTTTGTGTTCAGCCGCCAACAATATTTTTGCACAGCGGTGGCAAATTTCCCAGCTGCTATCAATGAGGTTAAGTAAGAATAGGAATTGGAAAAAGTGTTCAGTCTTATTTCCTATTTTTTTAAACTTTTGTTGTGTAACTTCTTCTTAACTTTGTTAACCAATTTGCTGCTTTTTCTTTTTTCTCAACGATAAACGACCATTTTGTTTTCAATGAGAAAGAGTTAAATTACTTATATCCTCTTTGGTCTCTCAATAATAAGTATCTTGTTTTCTACTAACTTGTATATTACCACTTTTTTATTATAAAGTCAAGTCCTTTCATCATTCTTGTGGATTATTAATAGTTTTGTGGTCAATGTCATCCAGGATGATTCGTTGTGAATTTTTCAGTCTTGCGTTTCTTCACAACCCATTACCTTTAGAAATAAAATAATCGTATTCGTTAGATAATTACTTTTAACAGAAACAACTTGTCTTCTTTTTGCTGATTCTGAACAGCAGATTTCGAATAAGGTGCAACTTCTGCTTTATTAAGGTGAAGGGAGGTATTTTATGTAATAGTTCAAATACGAGACAGAGGACTTTACCGGGATTCCAAGTACGAGGACTCCGAGTACTTGAAATCTCGGTAAAGTCTTCTGTCTCGTATTTGAACTGACTTCTCAAACTCATCAATTATGCAATTCAAAGTACTAGTACCTTGAAAAATTTCAAACTATTAGTACGTTGAAAAATTTCAAACTACTAGTACGTTGAAAATTTCAAACTACTAGTACGTTGAAAAATTTCAAACTGTTAGTAGTTTGAAAACGAATACTTTTAAATCAGCCCCGCTGTCCCCTGAGACAATTTCAAATCCGCCACCTGCTTTTAAGAACTTTTCCTCTAGTTTCAAAACTCTAATTAAATATGTATTTCTTTTGAATTTCCTTCATGAATTATTAATGAGTTTTAGAACTGACATTCAAAGCGTTTGCATCTTAAGCCTTTATACGAAAATGTCTGTAGAATTTGCATATTCTTGGGTTTCACGTGACGTCATAAATTTCACTGGGGGTCAACTCCAAATCGATACACTGTCATCAGACTGAAAAATTTTTCACTGTATGTGTTGACCTTGTGTTTGACAGCAAATGTGTGCAATTTCGTGAGATTTGCCTGCTCCAGTGCAGTACAATCATCAATACATTTTGGGTTGACCCCCACTCAGAATTACTGAAAAAGGTTCCAGTGAAACCCAAGAATACACGAACAAGTGAATTCAATAAATACTGGAGCGATAACTCTAGGTAAGAATTCCCATGTTTCGGCGAACAATAAAATTCAACGACCATAATTGTCGAAACCAGTTTTCGTACCATTTTTCCAATCCCCCTCTTTTCAAAAACACTGTATTGATCGTTTGCAATCGACGCCATCTTGGTTGACGTTTGAGACACATGGTAACCACAAAGTATCTATTCATTATTTCTGATCCTATCGAGCCATACATCTTTAAAGTATCATTCATAATATGCTAATACTAATAGTGAATTGAATACTAATAGTAAATTGACGCAAGTACTTCACTGTAAACAGCTGAAGGAATCTGCAGAGTCAACCAAGATGGCGCCCAATGACACGAAATGACGTCATGTGCAACATAGCCAGAGATGCGAGACAGTTATTCATTTATTCCAAAAGCACTTTGTGTATAGATTATTGATCAATATGGTGCCATGATTTTACTATAATTTGTATTACAGAGAAATTAGAAGTTAAAATCTTGGCGTATACAACTTCATTTCCGATTTCCCAACATCTTATCGTGCAGAAAAATTAGTTGTACATCACCTGATATTTTTACTTATCAAGTTTAGTAAGTTTTAATTGGTGCCAAACGCAATTATATTCCACATGCTTTTGCCACATAAAAGTCTACTAGTATTTGCAGTTGTGATAAAATTGCGTTTGGCACCAATTAAAACTTACTAATATTGATAAGTAAAAATATCAGGTGATGTAAAACTAATTTTTCTGCACGATAAGATGTTGGGAAATCGGAAATGAAGCTTGTATACGCCAAGATTTTAATTTCTAATTTCTTTGTAATACAAATTATAGTAAAGTCATGGCACCATATTGATCTACAGGGTGTATCAAAAAAACGGAGCCCGTCTTTTGTGTCAAATTATTTCTAAATACTGAAGCTTATAGCACAATTTTGGACTTGTTTTAAACCACGTTCTTTTCTTTTTCGAACAAGCCGTGATTCGTATTTTTAGTCCCAGTAACGTATGTGCAATGACAAATTTAGTAAAAGCTATCGATTTGAGATGCCCTCCAATTATGCAAATTCACTATGTCTTTCATGGTCGCCAGTTAAATTTTTAATTTTTTCGCTTATTACATAAATGGTATTTCTTCTACATAAATAAAACTTGTTATAAAGCTTTACAGAAGATAACGGACCGTTTACTTTAACAAAAACCTTAGATTTATGCCAAAATAATGGTCGAAATTAGCGTTTTGTTTATTCGCGCGTGCACAATGTTGTCGAAATTGCATAATGTCAATATTCATGTCGATACAAGCTTGAACTATCCGTTCGTAGTGCACTTTAACGGTCCGTTATCTTCTGTAAAGCTTTATAACAAGTTTTATTAAGTTTAACAGAAATACCATTAATGTAATAAGCGAAAAAGTTAAAAATTTAACTGGCGACCATGAAAGACATAGTGAATTTGCATAAGTGGAGGGCATCTCAAATCGATAGCTTTTACTAAATTTGTCATAGCACATACGTTACTGGGAGTAAAAATACGAATTACGGCTTGTTCGAAAGAGAAAAGAACGTGGTTTAAAACAAGTCCAAAATTGTGCTATAAGCTTCAGTAATTTAGAAATAATTTGACGCAAGAGATGGGCTCCGTTTTTTTTATACACCCTGTATAATCTATTCACAAAGCGCCTTTGGAATAAATGAATAATAATGTGACTGTCTCACATTTCTGGCTATGAACAAGAATTGAAAATAAAGAACTTTCAAAAACCATATCATTATCTCTATGTGAAGACATCAAATCTCAGTACGTTTATGGTATCAACCTCGCCGAGAAACTGGTACTTGAAAGTTAATTTAAGCTTTAAAGATGGCGACCAAATTATATTTCTAGTTTAATATGGTGTTCTCCTACACGACCCTAAGTCTTGCTGTCTAAAATTTAAAAAAAACTTACTTTCATTTTATCTTCGCCGGGGCTTCGGTTGGTCTCGTTTCATCATTCTGCTTATGGTTGACAGCGTTTCATCATTCTGCGTATGGTTGAGACGTAAAACATCACGTCGGCCAGTAAGTAACAACCTCACTCGTATCCAGTCAACCATCATAAAATAAGGAGAAAATTAATGTTAAAAATATTTCAGAATATTGGAAACTGAACGAAAATTTGATTTTAAATAACTTTGACAAACCGTACATTCTGAGGGTATTTGCATCTTGACATCATCTGATGGACACGGCTAGTGATTCACTTCTATCGAGATCAATTTTTCCCCATCTTGTTCTGTCATTGGTTGGTAGGTGGTTGGTTTATTCACTTTTTTCTTGGCATTCTATGAAAAAAAGAAACAATTACGTTCTTCAGAAAACTGTTTAGAAGATAAGCAAAGACTACGTTAATCAAATCAATAAACATTAGAGTAAGTAATTATAAAAGGTGTGGCAGGTCCCAGAGGTCAGTCGGCGGACAAAAGTCCAATATGACTAAACCCGTGGTCAAAGTCCTCGTGGTTTGATAATATTCCGGTGGCGAGAAATATACCAGGTGGAAATTGTGTACGTGTAATCACTAAACTGCATGTATGCAACTCCAAAAAACACAAACTGGCGAAATTTGAAAGCATTCTGTGGTGTCATTTCCAGTTCCCCAACTTTCGCGGGAAAATATTTTGTGCAGGAAATTATTTAGTGATTGTTTTATAAAATAATTACAGTGAAACAAAAGTTAACGCCAGGGAATTTAAATTTCTCGTGTAGGATTGTTTAATCCTGCACAGTAATGTCGAAGTGGCGAAATCGTCAGAGCAAGCGGCGGCCTGTCACCCCTGAGGTCGGGCGTTCAACCCCCACTTCAGACTCGTGTCAGTCGTGGGTTTATTCCGGGTACTCCGGTTTGGGAATGTTAACAGGGTGGTTGGAATTTTAAATTATCAAATATCAACGGAATACAGGTGCTTAACTGAGGCTGTTAACGACCAGGCGGAATAGTAAAAGTGATTTCAATGTAGTTATCATATAATGTAATTGTCAAGCTGAATGAACAATTCTCTAGTAATTACGTCAAATGAATAACTTACAATTATATATAATAAGAGGGGTCAGTGGCGGATCCAGGGTGAGTCAAAATAAATTATAGCAGCTCAATTTTGAATTTAAAATAACTTTATAACAATGTCATAGGTTATGAATTTCAAAAGAATAAAATCTAACCAATGAAGTTGCTTTGAAGGTATTTTAAAGTGTAAATATATCCTAGAATGAGCTGTGGTAATTTATTTTGACTTACGCTAGATCCGCCACTGAGAGGGGTGATGGAAGAAAGAATGGTGTGAACAGCGTAAATATTGAAGTGGTGTGAAGGAAAGGGGTATTATCCTAGAAAAGGTACTCCGGAGGGAAAGCGGGCAAAGAGAGGACATTATTAAATGTCGAAATTAAACCAGAGCGGCAAAGAGAGGACATTATTAAATGTCGAAATTAAACCAGAGCTTGAAGTGCAAGGATCATGAAATCCAGACTTGCATTTCAAATCAAAGGCAGTCAAAGGTTATGGAAACTCATGTGAAGTCAAGGTTCAGACTTCCTCCCAGCTCACAAGCGCCTTTGAATTTCAACTGGAAATCTGGATTTCCGTGTTTCTTGAATAGATTACATTGTATCAGTGGACAGAAGAGGTTTTGAAGAAAAAGAAAAAAGAAAGGAAAAATTAAAGTAAGTTATGATAAAGTTTATAAAGAATAATGAAGAAACTATTGATACAACACTTCATACATGATAATAATCATCATTATAAACTCTCTATTAATCCCATATGGCGGGTGTGGTCTTACTGGAGGGGAAGGATTTAAAAGAGTGGGATTTATTCATTACTTGAATTGACAAAAATAATCATGATTGTGAAAAGAACGTTGTGGAAGGCGCTTTATAGACAGCTTAGTTTACTTTTTCCTTAATCGCTCGCGGTGGAGGGTAGGAGGTTAGAGGTAACATAGGTGGCCCAGAAATCGGTGGTTTTTAACCTTAAATAAATCAATCTTGTACATAATATTCCTTTCACAGCTGTCGGAAAGTCACGGAATTGTTTTTTCTCGTGCGATAGTCGGTCAGTCTCGCGCGACGTTCGTGTAGTATAAAATCGTAATATAAACCAATAATACTAAACGAACGTCGCGCGAGACTGACCGACTGTCGCACGAGAAAAAACAATTCCGCGAGTTTCCGACTGCTGTAAAAGGAACATTTTGTACAAGATTGGTCTATTTAAGGTTACAAACCACCGATTTCTGGGCCACCTATGGAGGTAATAGAGAATTTGCAATGATAGTAAGGGCCCTGTTACACGGTGCAATTTTTCTTGCAACTTGCAGTGCAATTCTACTCTTGGGAGATGTAAAATTGGCAAATACATGTTTCCATCAGAGTTTGTTAATATATTTTTAACATACCAAACATTTGTCACAAATTTACATCTCTTAAGAGTAGAATTGCGTCGCAAGTTGCAAGAAAAATTACACCGTGTGACAGGGTCTTAAGTGTTTTGTAATATTTCGTTTTCTTACCACTAAATTCTCTTGAAAGACCTTTTTGCCTGTGTCTTCTTCCATCACAGTTGTCACGCGGTTGTCTCGCAATTTCTTTGGAATATCTACAATATAAAGTGCAATATGTAAGATGTGTAAAAATAAAATTATTTCAAATGGCGACAAGTACTTTAATTTCTGAAACAAAAATGATCAGTTGTAGAGCTACGTGACGAAGACTTTAAGTATCTTTTTTCACCTCAAAAAGGTTCTGTTTTAATCGTGTCATGTTACTATACTTACATGTTGAATAAAAATCCAATATCATCAATGCTCAACTATACTAGGTCGATTTTTGTTTATCTTGAGATTGAAGAAGAGATGACGCCATTTTGATTCTGAATTGTTTCGGCAACTTGATATTTTGCTTCACAATATTTTTTCCATTTCCTCCTCGTTTTAGCTCCAATTTGCTCCTGATGTCTCCCTTGTAGATTCTTCGCCATTTCTGTGGAATGAATATACGTTTGGAACGTTTCTTGCTGCAGTTTGAAGGCTTTCAAAATGTTCCTCGAGCAGACATAAAAGTCGAAGCTTCTTCTTCGGTGCCATAAGCAAATGACGTCAGATGACCTTTGTCCACCACAAAATACCCGTATGTATGATGTTTAATGATCTTTGTACGAAGCTTAAAGTACGATTTTCTTGCGAAAATGAAGTGTTTTTGCCATTATTGTTTACCCAGATGATTCTGTAATTTCTTTACTTCCAGTATACTGACTTATTTTGCAAAAGAAACGTATGTAAGGGGCGTTTTTGCTTATATTTTTTTATTTGAATGACGATGAACAAGGAAAGACCTGTTCGAGTTTTCATTGGCAAATATCTCTCCCTCCGTGGCCGAGAGGTAAAGTAACTGTCTTGTCCTTTGATTTTAGGTGGATCGGGGACTGGTCAAGTCCAAATGAGTTAGGGTAAGAACTTAATTCTTGACTCGCTCAGTTGGTTTGATCGGTCTTCGATCCACCCAAAACTCAAGTCAAAGCTGGGCGTGGAGTGCAGGAAAACACTAGACAGTACCGGTGGGCCAAGGAGGGAAACGTTATTGGCCTAGTGTTTTTAACTAATATTTAAGAAAATTTCCTTAACTTGACTGTTGGGGACAGGTCTGTAGGGTTGGTGCATTGAAGACTTCTCGCCATTATTTCTCTTCGTTAAAGAAGACAAGTTGTCTTCCTCGAGAAATAGCGACGAGAAGACTTCAAGGCACCACTAAACCATTACACTGTAAAACTACAGTGTAGTGGTTTAGCTAAGTAAACCACTACACTGTGCCAAATACATATGGCCGACTTTTTCCCAAAGCTTACGGTACAGAAGCATGGATGCGCAAAGATGCGCAAACACTTTAAAGCCTTTAAAGCAAGTGTTTTCTTTCAGGAAAGAGTCAAAGATGACAACGCTTACTAAAATCAAAGCCGTGTAGTCATGTTTTCAGTTGTTTAGCTATGTTTTATAGCAAGGTCTTTGCAAGAAGAGAATTCAACGTTTGTTAACTGTTGTCTTCTATGACTTTCCGTGAGCCTTTCTTCTTTCTTAATCGAGCTTTATATGCCATTGCTTTCAGTGCCCTTGATATAGGAGCCATTTATTTCTGGCCTTGGGTTTAATTCCCAAGCACTGAATGGCTGTCTTCAGCTCTTTCACATAATAAGACAACATTGCAACAAGATGGCCCTACGTTGTCACGCTGTAACCCATTTGTAACTCACGCCGAAACAACGACAGACGAACGTATACACACGTAAAAACGCACAAGTTTCTACAGACCTGCAAACAAGTTGTAACAAGTCTGTTCACAAGTTGTTGACAAGATGTATTCGCACTGTTTGTTCCGAATTTGTTGGAACAAGTTTGGAACAAGCTGTTGGCAAATTGTAACAAGCTTGATGGGACTATCAGACCTGTTACAAGATTGTTCCAACAAGACTGATACAGCATGATATAACAATATTGTTACAGCCTTGTGTTGTCAATCTTGTAACAAACGTGCTACAACAGGATTGTATCAGAGTTTTTAGAACAACCTTGTAACAAGTCTGATATTTTCGTGAAGCTTGTTACAAGTTGTCAACAAGTTTGAAACAACTTGTTGACAACTTGGTACAAGCAGTGCGAATACATCTTGTTGACGGCTTGTCTGCAGACTTGTTACAAGTTGTGAGATTTTTACGTGTGTATTAATATATTCTGTAAGCCTCAATGCAGAACGTGAATGCATGGTTATATACAAGCTGCGAGCGTCAAGCTTTCTCGTTGATAGCAAACTATTAATCCTAGGATAGCAAACTGTTAATCCTAACACATAAAGAAAGTAATTCACTGCAAATATATACGGGAGAGTTTGAGACTTACAGATTGTACATAACCATGCATTTTATAAGCTATGTCGCGAATAAACTGTGGAGTAAGCTAGATTCATGTAAAACAATCCTAATAATCTTAGGGAAAACAGTTTTCTACCTGTCAACGAAAAAGTTTGCTTCATCACAAGTAAACTGCAGAGCAAACTGCATGTCGTTGTCTCAAAACAAACCACCTATTCCTCTTCAGGAAAACAGTTTTCTATCAGCGCTTGACGCTCTCAGCTTGTATGTATTCATGTATTTTTTCTACGTTAATATCAAATATAAACTACTAAATGATGCAAACTGAATCGCACGTTCTGCATTACAACCATTTGCAAGCTACCGTTCACCGTGCATTCAAAATAACGTTTTAAAAAGTTATGAATAGCATGTTAGTCAGTTGAAACTTATTAGTTTCAGCTGTCAAACTTGCAAGTTTTGAACGCGTAACTTGTAGTTTTGTGCGCGTAACTTGAAGTTTTGGTGCCGTAACTTGTAGTTTTGATGCCATAACTTGTAGTTTTGATGCCGTAACTTGTAGTTTTGATGCCATAACTTGTAGTTTTGATGCCATAACTTGTAGTTTTGATGCCATAACTTGTAGTTTTGATACCGTAACTTGTAGTTTTGATGCCGCAACTTTTCGCTTCGTGATTCCAAAATGATGAATATTGCAACACATATACAGTAGCGGAAATTCAGTTGAAACCTCTTCAACTGAATTTTTGCTGCTGTTTTTGTGTTGCAATATTCATCATTTTGGAATCACAAAGCGAAAAGTTACGGCATCAAAACTACAAGTTACGGCATCAAAGCTGCAAGTTATGGCATCAAAACTACAAGTTACGGCATCAAAACTACAAGTTATGGCATCAAAACTACAAGTTACGCGCACGAAACTACAAGTTACGCGTTCAAAACTTACAAGTTTGACAGCTGAAACTAATAAGTTTCAACTGACTAACATGCTCTTCATAACTTTTTAAAACGTTGTTTTGAATGCACGGTGAACGGTAGCTTGCAAATGGTTTTATGGCTTATAGGATATGGTGTGTGTTTGTCTGTCGTTGTTTGGGCGTGAATACAAGTTGGTTACAGCGCGACAACGATGTGTCATCTTGTTGCAATGTTATCTCGTTACGCGGGAAAGAGCTGAAGACAGCCATTCAGTGTTTGGGAATTAAACCCAAGGCCATAAATAAATGACTCCTATATCAAGGACACTGAACGCAATGGCATATAAAGCTAGCATATAAAGCCCACGGAATGTCAAAATCAATGATTTGGGCAAAATGCGAATGGAATTAAGAATTAATTAAGCAAGGCAGCCATTGGAATTGGTTTGTTCACTGGGAAATGGGATTTACTCAAAATTATCATAAACATAAACATACTTTACAGCATTGACAAATTATACTAATTTGTATGTATTTTTCTAGCTGTAATCTTAGCAAAAAGTTAATGAAACGCCTTAATAATGTTACAAACCCCCTTCTCCCCGGACAATGTTGGTTGAACACTGTAATATATTGGTGTCAAGCTACTTCCAGATGAATTAGCAAGTAACATGGCGTGTTTTCTCAATTCGGGGAACATTGCAAGGGGGAAGGGGGCATAAAGACGAGTATTAATACATAATTCTTCGTGTGTCGTTAGTTTTTGTCAATATTGTAGTCATGATTTGTGATGTCACGGGTGATTGCAAATTTTGTAACAGTTTGCACCATTTTTTGATTTTGCTTTACACCGTTAAGTTGTTTCTGAAGCCACCTATTCAAGAAAAAATTGTATGTGCAGACATTTTTGGCACTGTATAAAATGGCATGGCCGGTTGTTTATTTGACTATAGTGAAAACTTTTTTGTCCCTATTTTTGCATCACGCTTGTACCGATTTTCTCCTCGTCAGGCAAGGTGAACGTCTTAGTATGCGTTTAGCATTCTTTTTGGAATTGAATTCCACACTCACCCCCCCCCCCCCCTTAGTCGGCTTGCGCATTTGGCACTCTGATATATGCAATAAACAACCACACTCCAATCAATAATTATACATAGCTTATCCGAACCTTATGATTACATCTAGTATGTTAAACCTAGCATTTTTTTTAAACCGATAAAACTTTATTTTTGAAAGTTATATAAACAGTGATAATTATTCATGAGCCTCATTCTTCAAATGAACGACATTATTATTTACCAAGTGGAGGCGTTATTAATAAATATACAGAAGTACAGGATTAAGCCATTCTTATATGGGAATACAATTCGTCCTCTTTACAATCTACACGGCCACAAAGTCTACAGAAGCAAATACATAAGACAGAATTGATCTGTTATAATGTTACTTGAGGCCCAGAATATTCACAAACAAAATGAGAAGTGACAAAGCCAAATTCGCCGTGTTTTTTAATGCGAGCGATTCAACGACGTAAGCTTGCGACTCATACAAAAAAATCGTGCAGTTGCTCAAATTCACTGTCCCGTTCGAAGCGGTTCTGTCGATTTCCAAAATGCTTTCGTTGAACGCTATTCGCGTTTCAATATTAACAATGTAGTCGTTGATCGCATCTGCAGATAATGTCAAATTGGTTTGCTTCATGTCCGTCATCTTTACAGCTGGAATACTAGCGGCTGTGAGCTTTGCTTTCTTATAAGTGACTTTCGTTGTTATATTCAGAACCTTTTTTTCATCGTATTTGACCCGCTTTCCTTCTTGGCAACGAGAACCATCGTTAGCCATTACAGTGTAGTTTTCCTTCGCGATTTTCAACGCGCGATGTTTGGGTATAACAATGTTCGACGTTTCGTGGTAAGGTCTGTAATATCCGCTATGTATAGGGCTGTTCAGCAAAGTGTAAGCAGTGATCCCGATAGCCGCTCTTGTTTTAAAACGCTCGTTGAATGGACGTCTCTTCGCCAGCTTAAGTTGACTTCGTGTTACACTAGAATGGAACGTCTGTTGTTTGATGGGTTTTGAGTCTGAGGACGACGACTTTCCCTTTGTTTTTGAACTACTCCGAGCACGCGATTGTCGTGAGGAACGGGAGCCTCGTGCTTCGCAACCCTGTAGCAACGCCAGGATTAGGAAGGCAAAAAGAATGGCCAAAAGTAGTAATGCTCTCCATGAAACCTTCATTTCGTCTCGTAATGGCTTCAAATGACTCCACCTGCTGCTTTAAGTCAGCTCCATCAGGCTTTTATAAATATTTTATTGGCAAAATTAATTTGATGGTTTCTTCCGCGATGTAAACGTTTGAGCTGAATACTCAACGCAATCAAAACATACGGGATATCACACATTTGAATATGACAGATTCAAGGACGTTTTGACATTTTGAGTATAATTTTTTTTTGAGCATGCATATCATGACGTATTATGCGAAAAGGGTTAGATGTTGCTAATAATTTATTAAATGCTTGAAAGCATTATCAATTTATCAGTTGTGAATGTTTCAGTTTTTTCTGCGACAGCATGCATTTAACATAAGACCGCAATTGAAATGAAACACAAACATAATAGTAGAAAGGAAATTAGACTATGTGCAAACGATTCGGAGCGTTTTCACAACAGTCAAAATGAAAGCGATATGAACTATAAAAATTCTCATTGCATAAAGTTTTTAGTTTTTGTCCTTAGGCGAGGTTTATGCTGGTTTTCATTGAATTATGACAACTAGTCGGGAGCTTTTCGAAATAATTCGCAATGAAAACGCTCGGAAAATGTCGCTTTAGAAGTTAGAACAATTCCCACAATTTAGAACAATTGTTTGAAACACTGCTAATACAACCGCCAACATCTGCACTGCCGCCTTTCTATCAAACACGATCATTGCACAAATGAGCTTATATGTTTTCACATTTATTGTTCTACAAAAATATCTATTACATATGAAAATCGACAAAGCACACTATTGTTTACAGTACATTATCATAGGCCACATGCTTCTAAGAGATCTCCCAGCGTGATGTCTTTCATATCCAAACACTGGACTCGCTCATGGAACCTTAATTTAAAAAAAACGCAATATGCAAAAATATAATGCTCGCTTAATGACTGCATGTTTAACAAGAAACGTTTACAAATGTGTTTCTAATGCTTTGGTGACTAAACCGCGTACAACAGTCTGTTAATGGGATGAAGCTAAGGTAGAATGTAGAATGTTGAGTTGAAAACCCTCCACTTACTAAACATTTACCTGCAGACAATTTAATAAAATATAAGAAAAAACATACTCCGAAAAACAGCATCTTGTAAACTCAAGATATGAGCTTTTAATTAACAGAGCTGTTTGACAATGACTTTGAAATAGAGTCGAAATATCACCATAAAACTGTTGTCTTGTTGTTAACAGCTCATATCTTGAGTTTACAAGATGTTGTTTTTCGGAGTATGTTTTTCCTTATATTTTAAACCCTCCACTTCCCCCCCCCCCCTCGAGTTATCAGTCAAGTTCACTTGTGTAATGGTTTAGGGTATTTATCGGTAAAACATTATTCAAGAACATTCACTGGAATTTGTTTTTTTTGAAGGGTTGCTTACCTTTTGGCATGTGCCTCCCGTGAGGACTGGTTACGAGCGACATGATCGTTTCAGTCGATTGATAGCAAGGGTTGGGCAGGGTATCGGGATCAAGAGTGGATAACGGACAGAGCCGCTGTGTAATATCACCTCGCGATCCCTGAAGACCCCTGTTTATACAGCAATGACTGTATACAAATGGACGATCTGGTCGATATCTGCGGCAGAACTTGTTCAGAAAATCTTCCATCTGAAATTGTTCTTCGGTATCATCGATTGGCACTCTGAGTTTACGATTGGTGTGCTCTTCTTGGCCCTGGTGATAGGGCAACGAGGGTTTCTTGCGAGCATGGAACAGCTTACTTAAGGAAGACCTGCTCTGTGTATTTCTGGAGAATCTATTTTTAGATGAAGATTTATGGTCAGCAGGATCTTCAAACACTTCGTCATCTTCATCCTGAAATAAACAATTATTTGAATCCTCTCAGTTTTTACATAAATTCCCATTCAAGTTCCAGCAAGTACGACCTCTATCGATCTAGGGTTACTGCAAGAGGCAAATGCATTGCACGATATAAAAATTAATGAGAGCAGCAGTCACACGATCTTGATTAGCCGCTACTCTCGATGCTTTCCATCACGGTCATCAAACACAATGAAATAAAACACTTTTTCGGTATGAAGCTAAAATGTCTCCTGTGACAATTCGCGACTACTAACTTTAACTATTAAACACAGTTAGGAAACAATTCTACCCTAATATTTTAGTCATGCATTTTTTTGAACAACTTGCCGACTTAAAACTGTAAGAATACCTCGTCTGCTTTGCTTGGGATTCTGTCACGTTTCCCGCTTGAATTACAAGGCGCAAATCTTCTCTTACGGTAATGACATCCAACAAACTTACACTAGATAAAAAATGCAGATATATTGACCTTCAGTTACAGTCCCCACACAATTTGGTAACTTTTTTCTATTTACAAATAAATTTGGAGGAGCCAGATATATGTAATGTAGAGATGGTTAAGTGGACCAGGACACGCCGGCATAGTTTGCCCTCGCCCAGATCAAGGGGATCATGTGCCAGTTCGCTGGCTGCAACATTGAGGCGTTCAAGGAGAGGGGGAATTTATGGACAGAAAGAGAAGACCCGGTGGAAACAACTTTTGGCAGGACTGTATGAGGCATGAATAAGTGGGGGGTCAGTGAGAGAGTGAGAGAGAATGACAAAGACAAGAAGTTAAGAAGTTAATGGACCTTTTTCCTTTTAAACAAACTTTTGAATAAGAATATTCACGGCTGGAAAGAGCATCCTGAATTTAGTAAAATGGTGAAGTTTGGTTGCAAAATATTATAAAATGTGGAGAATATAGTCCTGTGAAGTTTGAGAATTTTGTATACTTTTGTATTATGCGCGAAAAGATGTAATAGCATATAGAAATGTTTTGGTAAATTTAGGATGCTCTTTCTAGCTGTGCTAATGAATACTCCTAATTCAAAAGTTTGTCTAAAAGAGGAATCGTCCGTTAGTAATAGATCGATTCAGACCCAAGAACCTAGCAGATACCATTCAAAAGGATCACTCAAATAATTAATGAATTTATTGTATATGTGTTTTCTGCAACAATCACAAATTCAACTATGTAACGCTCTTTAATATAAGAAAAAATATTTTTTTCTTATAATAGAGAAACAATTTTCAGGTAGTTCAGACACAAAACCATGACAGATTATTGTAGAATGCTACCTTACTGACATTGCAAATGAATGCGACGTATTTGATTTAGATGAATGTAACTAAGCACAACAAACCTCTATATCAACAACGCGCATGTCCTCAAATGTCTCATTGAACTTCTTAAACATGAGATCCAGCTGGTATAGCTTATCCGCAACACTCCTCAATTGTTGGTCCAACGGGAAGTACTTGTGCTCTTTCTCGCCAATCTGGCATATTTGCTCTTTAAGGGAGTCTAGTTTTTCTTCGATAATATTTTTATCCAACTCTAACAACTCCTGTTTCAACATCTGCGCTTCTCGTCCTTTGTAAACCTGATGTTGATAATATTCTAGTTTCGTAAGACGTTCTTCAAAAAATGCCATGGCTTGTTTCAGCTGCCTCAAAACTTGCTTTTGTAGTTTCTCGTGGCTTTTCTTTTCAACCCGAAGTGCCCGCTCACTTACCACCGAACATCGCTGTGAACAAAACGGTTAATGATTTCCGCGTTAAATTCAATTCAAAGTATACCCTGGGTACGAGGTTGAGTATATTATTATTCATTGAAGCTACTTCCGGACTTTTGATTGGTTAAGAGATAAAGATGAAAATAAATATACGACAGTATATTTGGGGTTGAAAATAAATATACGACATTAAGAGTCATTTCGTCGCATACTGAAAACAAATATACGACATTGTGACTCATTTTGTCGTATATTGACTGTCCTTTGTTAATAGACCTTTCGTCGTAATCTGACAATTGTTTTAAGAATATTTTTTCCGTAGTCTGATTGGCTTATTAAAGTCTTCGAACAATTTCATGCTGTCCCATTATTAGCAGCTTGTGTCTTCTTACTTACAAAGCAAGCGTTTAAACTGAGTTTAAAATATTTTCAAAAAATAACACAACAATTATTGAAGTCGGTTCTCGCAGGATATGAGGAATTATTAAGGCCTCGGTTTGTGTTATCTGCCTCAGCCGATAACACAAACTTCTGCCTTAATAATTCCTCATATCCTGCTCGATCTCATTCAATAATCATTTAATAGATGTCGAGGGATTTTAGTAGAATACCATTATACTGACACAAACCCCGATTGTCTATTCTATGATACTACTCACCCACTAAGAGGGCATTTTTTAAAAGCCATTCCCCCCCCCAATTTTTGAGAGCCACTCACCCCTGGTAAAGATATAAAACGACGCGACCAAAAAGATAAAAGCATTGTTTTGTGCACCAATACTTTTGACAATACTTTGAGAACATAGAACGGGGGTGTTACTGCCCCAGCACAGATATCACTGCTAATAACAGCCCTTGTTGCTTGTGAAAATATTGCAAAAATGTTATTTGGCGCACAAAACATATTAAACAGGGGCTGGCTGCCTCTTAAATAGTGCCTTGCCTATTGGACTTGAAACTCTCCTAGCGAACAATCCTTTACTTGCACTTAACTACGGAGTTATATATGCACTCACCTGTCGTCTGTTTGACTCAGAAATCATGTTGGCAATATCTTCTCTGCCAATGTATACCAGGACATCTAGCAAACGATCGAGCGTCGCTTCCCTGCCAAAATTTCTGGTCCAAGTCAACAAAAGCTGATAGGCTTTCTCCCTGGCGTTCTCTCTCTCGTAGTCTATCTCTATATTTTCCATAATGCATTCCTTTATTTGCAAATGTCGACCGACTTGCTTCCAAACTTTCGAAATGCAACCACTAAGATAATCTAGCAGAGCAGGGTTGCCAGTGAGGATGTACGGTTGGCCGCGCTGGTGTTGGATCGTACATGCCCATGGTGGAACAGCCGACAACAAACGGGATTCTTCGTCGCTGGAATAACTCTCAGATGAGTCTGTCCAATGCTCGCCAGCGGAGTCAATCCTAAGGCTTGTTGCTGTCGCCATTTTTGGCCCTGAAAAAATGTTAAATTATACGAAATATAACAAGGGAAATGACCTGATGTGGGATTGACGTATGCACAGCGCGTCAGTCGTTGCTCATTGCCTCCCACACAAACTCTTTCAATCTTTAACAGAGTCTAAATTGTGATATGAGTTCGTCCTTTTAGATTTGTTATCGTATCAAGTGACCAAGGACAGGCAAGGTTAAATATCTGCTTTAGTAATGACGGGATATTCCTTTTAAGTACAAACTCTTGTCTCTGGGAGACACACAAAATAATATACTTGCAAAATATATTCGTATTCTAGTTTTATTTTTAAACAAACCACAGTGTCTATCACTATCTAAACAATACTGAAATTCGACTTTACGAGCGGAGGAGAAAATTAAGTGAAATTCAAATGGATTTACAGTAAGAAAAACTGTGAATAATTAAACTTCTACGACTACGGAAGAGCAATATACGTTTGCATAACTCTTGTTATAACACCAAAACATAGTCATAGATTTTCTACTTTCCACAACTTGGGAGTGTGATACACCAATAAGAAAATTGCTGGGAACTGTTACAAGTTAAGTAGAAATGTTCTGCAATGATAACAAACGAGAATATTTTTATTAGAATCATTAAGCATATGGTCTCTAAGTTATGCTTGTATATTGGTCAGTCGATGCGATCGTGTAGTGACATTTTTGTACTTTCAAGTGCATTACTTACCTGACCGACAGCGTTAGTTCGATACAGTGCTATTTGTAGTTTCTGCAATAAGTTAATCGTACTTCATGTGCGGAGTTACGACTAGGAGCAATGCGGCATTTCCAGATCTTCCTGTCCTTATAAACTACGCACGAACACACGTTGGCTTATAATCGTTGCCTGGTTGACAAGTGCACGGAGACACCACAACCTACGAACTAGCTAATAATTAGTTCCTCCTTAATCTTTTCTTTTGACGAGCCCTTGGCAAACAAGTCAGCCTTCAACATTTTCCAAGTGGCTAATGTTATAAGAAGGCTATGTATACGTATTATATATGATCTAGCAAGCAGTTGCAAGCCAATATATGAACTACGGCCATACAATGCTGATTAGGCACTTCAGATAAATACAAGAGCCTTGCTTGTGCTGGAAACAAGTTGCAAAGGACGAAAATCACAAAGATATTATGCACAATTTACAATTGTAGTGATTTGCATGCACATCCATACAAAATAAACACGGATATACACGTCGAGGCGATTTCGCGATCATTCTGGAAGCGAAACTAATTAACATTTTTACAATCTCAAACCAATTCGTCTGCAACCGATATAACCTAAATGCGATTGCAACGTTTGCCAATGTTTATAAAACACTTTCGGTCATTTGATGAAAGGGAATATTTTTGTTGAGCTCGTGTTTAACGGACAGCTTCCAATTCTAATAACAATCAGAAATTCCTGAATTACATTTAACGAATTCCGCATTAGAATTACAGTGCCGGCATAAAGCAAATCGATTTAGCACATTTGAGCTTTTATCAGCAAGAAAAACAATTATCGGATAACTATATTTGCTTTGTTATCTGCGAAATCCTTTAAATCTCTACTTCAAATGAAAATGGTTTATATAATCACACGCAGAATGATCGCAAATATTTGGCCATATTTTGTCGAATATATTCTATAAGTCATACAATAAAACATAAACGTTACAGTCATTGCTTACCGTGGATTTCTGAGCCAGCTTAGAGCAGCATTTCTCATCAAGAACACGTTAAGGTGATCTCCTTCAGATTCGAAGTCAACATGCAATGATGGCTTGCGAACTTGTCTATGCCATTATTTTTAATTTGTGTCAGGTCCTTTCAGAGCTCTTGCAGCCTTGCGGAACTTGATATGTAATTAACTCATTACATCATACCTATTTATGTCCAAACAAGCGCACGTCAGCTCTAATATATGCACTCTAACGTGATTGGTTGAAAATGACAAACGAGGATTTCGTATCTATTTTGGTTAGTGAGGCATGCATTATCAAAAATCAGAAGAAGACAATTCTCGATTGTTGGAAGAAGTTTGAACCAGGCTTAAAATCTCGACTGAAGAAAATTTTACGCATGAAACTAAGTCTATCTTTGTGATCTCCCCCCTGACACCTAATCAATAGACATCGATACGACGCATAATCTAACCAGAGGTACATCACACGAAGGTGATGAACGGTGTGCTATCCTGCTGGTTGCAGACTCTAATGTATCAATTCCGTGATACTTCTCATCAAATTTCTTCCAAATCTGTTTCAAAATGTGGAATTATGGGACGGATATTACATTGCTCTTGTAAAGACATACACTGATATACAGAATTGACTGAACACATCAGCCAGAAGAAGCTATCCCAGATTTTTTTAAAAAATTGTCAACCAGACTTTATAACACATTAAAAAACACGGAAAAATACTGGCACTAGCAGTCAAGTAGAAATCCATTTTTCAATCCAAACTATTAAATTCCTAGCGAAATACATAATTTACTTTGTTTTTCAGTAAATTTTTGGTAGACTTTTAATTCTCTTTACTAAACATGATTACTAAGTTTCAACATGTTTTATAAAGGGGAAAAAAGATATAAATGATTAATTTGATTAAAAACATGAACATGGATGTCTACTCGGTAGCTAGTTCCAGACCTTTTCATAACAGATGCCGTTTATCACATCAAAATTCGTCAGGCTTTATCCCATCGTTTTCAAGTTGGTTCACTGGTAGTGGTATCTTAGTAATAGGGATGTTGATTATTAGGATGTAGCTAGATTATTGACATTGCCTGGTCGGTTATTGACATTATAGGATCTGTTGTTGCCAAATTTTCTTATTGTTCGTATATATACATTCTCTGCACTTTTTGCTTGCTTTGGACAAACGGATATGCTTCTTAAAGTTGTCTACTAATAAACGACTCTGTTTTACTTGAGTACCTGGCGAGGCCTCCTCAACTCGCAGGTAAATTAAACCATTTTAGATCATGCAGTTTGAATTGGATTACATTATAACCCATTCATTCAGGAATATTGCTGACGATAATTTCCATGGCTACATGTATACTCCGTTTATGACAGGCGATGATTAAAGTTCATCGCGAAGTTGATCACGAATTGGTAAGGTGACGTTTTTGAGCTTTACCGATTGAAAAACAAAGGATTAATTCGTGACTGTCTTGGCATTGTATGATTTCACTTCAAAATAATTTATGACAGTTTGGATAAGAGAAAAAATCGCGTGGCTGCCAAAAAAGGCAACTTATATACTTGAAAAAAGTGAAATTATATACCAAAATGTACACAGCACTAGTGTCAATAAAATTCACGAGAATACGGCACTGATCTGTTACTGTTACTACCAAATCATATATTCTCCTGCGAGAAATACTGCTATAAATATTGCAATTGATAGAAAATTCAGACAAAAATATATTTTATAACACATCTCTTTCATACCATTTACAACTAATAATTTGGATTCTAAAATAATTACGTGCAGATTTAGATACAAATTTGGGCAAGATTTTTAAAAAAATCATGTGTACTTGGCAATATCATTCTTCCAAGACAGAGCTTCCTCTTCAGTCTCCGCTTTTAAAAAATATGTCCTTTCCTCAGTTTCAATTTTAACTTCCCGTTTATCTTCGTCACTAATACTTACGGGGGCCCCCCTTAGGTATATTGAACTCACTACTTTACCGTCTGCTTTTTTAAAATAATGCAATTGCCCCGAATCGTCTAATTCAAAATGGCGGAAATCCCATTTGGGTGGTTTGTGTTTCCCCCCACTCAATTTCTGTAGTGTTCCTTGCCGTGTTGGCCTTTTTTTGGATTTTAGTGAGCTTGTCTTGGCTGATTCCCAGTTCGGACTAACTGCATTTCGTTTTAACGATGCCGTCTTCGTTGGTGATGTATTGGCTTTCTAAAATACAATTAAAGTGAACACACGTCTGTGAACATTATTAGCGGGAATACTATATAAGCTAAAAGTATATAACATCTAAATATTTACTTAACCAGAAGTCCAAGTACTGATTGAAAATTTTACTTAAGCAAAACTTAAAGTATTTCTTGAGAACTTTACTTAAGTTAAAAAGAAGGGAAAAGTATTGAGAATTATGATTAATATGATAAATACATAAAATACAATTCAAGAGAACATTTATCTGGGCGGAAGTAAACAGGAGGTACAGCAACAGCCCTGAGCCACAGCCTGGCTGAGCCAAGCACATTTTCACCGGTTTGCTCATCGCTGACTTCGTTTGAGAATGACTTCAAAACTTTTTTACTTTGCAAAAGTATAATGTAAAGTAGAAGTAAAAAAGTAAATATTAAAAAAGTAAATTTATTTCGTTACTGCATGTAGCGCTAATACTAGTGGGCCATATATCACCATACATCGTGGTATGTAAATGGTACTCAAGCATTCATTCCACGAATCCTCGGCATGCTTAAACTAGGATATAGTGTGCGCGTTCGTTTCCGCCCATGAGTGTCTATCACGCGGACTACGACATGTTTAAGGCTCTCCTTCCAATTTGGATTCCATTGTTGTAATAAGTGTAGATGTCTACAACTTGATTACCACAAATTACCTGTGTCGTTTGTTCCGGTTTGGCCTTTTTTACTTGCTTTTCTTTTAATTCTCCCATCATCTGTTGCATATTTAGCTGATCCTTACTTGGAGTCTGGGAAAGAAACACAAGGAATAAACTTTGAAAAATGCAAAAGTGAAGACATTTCCTAATTAAAAGACTGAAAGTCTCGGCAAACACAACAGAGTCGGGTTTTTCCTGGGGGGTTTTCCTGAATATCAAGAATACAAGATGTCCACTTTTGGAATTTGTTTCATTTTGTACATCCTGACTTTGTCCGCTTTCCATGGTTTCTGGAAGCTTTGAATTTTCAATGCTTTGCCAACAATTGACCAACAACTGATAATTAAATTATAGAAACTTCCAGTTAGATCGAGTTCCTCAATCATTTGCAACCTCACTGCATCTTGGAGAGGTAAGCATAAAAAATTGTCCTATGCCGACATCACCTTATCAGGAATGACAGGAAATTGCGGAACCAAGAACGGTAAATTATTGAACAACCGATTAAGGAAAATATTTACCCTCTCACTCAATCACATGTTAAAATGCTTACCTTGACAAGTTTTCGATTCTGTTTTGGCGAAATCACGTTGTTATTACTGCAATATAAAGTTATATATAAATCGATTTCATGTGCACCACATTAGACATTCTCTCTCAAGATTTTGGATTTGCAGAGATATTGTTACAATATATCCAGGTTCAATAATGTACAATTCTCTACATTTGCGTAGCATTAGGAGAGAATGTTTTTCTATTCGATTATAATAATATGCTGTCGTTTGCATTGCTAATTATGTAAATGATTCAGACCATCAGTATAAAAGTGCGGTCTGCTATAGATATTGTTCTCTCTCGGACGTTACATAACAGACGGTTATTTTTATTTTAAGAGTGCAATTATATGTTCCATATGTAATATGAATTTGCATAGGTCCTGTCGGGGGACTCTGTAATTTCTTGGCCCGACCCAGGTTTCCTTACAGGGTAAGGTTTTTCCTGGCCTCCCGGTGTTGCAGAGAAGATAGTAGCAAAGACTACATTGTTATGGGTTTCTGTGTAAAAGAAAATTTAGCTGTTGTAAAGTATTTTGGTAGCGTGAGACAATACATGTAACGCCAACACAGACACTAACTCCATTTGTGCGTATATAGTTGTTTGATATATTCGCTAATAGTATGGAAGCACACTTACTTTGTCGAGGAACTTTGGTTTTTGCTTTTCGTCCGTTCTTGAACCACGGAAGAAAAGCTTGTCAAAAATTTGTACAAGTTTCCAAATACTTCTTCTGAATTCTTTCCTGGTGGTTCCCCAAGCAGAGCCTGAAGATAGTAGTTGATGTTAGTGGTTGTTAGTTGATGTTAATTGACGCTAGTTGATGTTACTGGATGGCGATGCTTGGACAAGTACTTGTAAGAATAATGATTGGACTTCAAACCTACCAAAAATTTAGCAAAACTTTCTTTCATCTTGTCACATTTTGTGTTCAAGTCCATCAGTTTAAATTCATATTCACTCACAAATTTCTGCAGTACAATTTAAGGAAATCTCAAAGTACTCTTACCGGCCGCTTTTAATGAAATTCTCTTCTTCTAATGGATGTAAACGAGTGAATTAATGATTGATTAATATTCCCACGATAGTACAACCTTGGACACGGTCACGTTCATCACAAGGAACCCCAAAGATCCACAAACGTCCCTCTTTGGTAAAAAGAAAACAAACAAAAGGATACATTGATGTCGTCGTGAAATTTCGCATCCGTCTCATCTGACGTTTTTCGTTTCACTTGGAGATCTATGTTCAGTTTCTTAATTTTTGCCAAACCTTTCCACAACACTTGAAAGGTAAACACAAATTCATCAATTGCTTTATATCCACACCAAAATCTACAGGGAATCACGTATTACATTCTACAGCACATAAAAACGCATTTTGCTGGTCATACCTTCCACTTCTGCTGTGAGGCCTTTCACGGAAGCTAAAAAAGAATCAAGGTACATTTAATTGATTCTGATCTAATATTCTTCTCAGCTGTCAGTCAACAGTATCTGTTGCCTCAAGAAAAACAGTAATTGTATGTCTTTAATAATCATCCTCAGTTGTCGTTACACGGTACAAAAGTGAACTGAGTTGAAACTGAAGGAAGTATCGTAGAATTTCATTTTACCTTCAGCTGCGTATTTGATGCTTGAGAAATCCTGTCCTAAAGACAGAGTTTCCTCTTCCTTCAAACTCAACATGTCCACAAGAAGATTTAACAAAGTGTAGTGCTTTTGACATCCTCGGGTATCGACCAACTACAAATATTTCAAAGATAACTGTAGTGTTTATATCTGGATTCTGGAACGTTAACGGTGTTCCCTCGTCGGGCAGGTTGCTTATCACTAAGAACCATCCAATGAAAGACCTTTACTCGAAACGTCAAATTCTGTGGTGAAAAATCTTACGTTTTTGTGTATTTTACACAACTATTAACACGCGTTAACAAGTTGTTTTCGTACTGCTTGTTTTTAGTTCACAATAACAAGTTTAAAAGTTGCTAATAACAACTTGTAACAACCCTGATGGAACTGTTACATCTGTTACATGGTTGTTTTACAGTTGCAGCAATAGAAGCATTCCGAAAATGTTCGACCAATTCATTTGCTCAAGTTTAGCAAGTCCTCTGATCAGTTCCTCAAAATTTTGAAGAAGTTCCTTAAACGATTCCCAACTTCCTGTTCATTGACCAATCAGATGCCATATCTTATTCGTGAGCATTCTGATTGGTCAATATGCTCAATAAACAGGAAGTTGGGAACATTTTAACGAACTTTTCAAAATTTGAGGAATCACGGGAGGAATTGATGAGAGGAACTGCTAAATTTGAGCAAATGAACTAGTGAAATATTTCCGGAATGCTCTATATGTCGCAACTGTAACAAGTTAGATTCAGCATTGATACAACAAGAATGTTACAAGGTTGACGAAACAAGGTTGTAACGATATTGTTATATCATGATTGTATGAACCATGTTGAAACAACCTTGCAACAAGTCTGGTAATACATCAACGAGATTGTCACAACTTGTTGACAGCTTCTTCCAAACTTGTTAACAATTTGCACGAAGCCGTGCTAACATAACTTGTTGACGACTTGTTTTTAGACTCGCTAGAAGTTGTGAGATTTTACATGTGTATTACTGAGAAAACCTTATAAAGCGGTTATGATCTGTACCTTAGGAAGCGATGAGATTTGAAATCCATGAGAAGCTCCTCTGCTAGTTCCACCATTGAGATAGTTACCAATAGCAAGCACGTACTCCATGACTGTTTGAAAATTCTTACTATGAAGGATTTCTGTGCACGTTTGCAGGACTGAGGAAACAGTCTAAAAAGGTATTGAAATGTTTTATCACTTTCTAATCCATCATCTATTCAGAGAGCAGTCGAGAGCCTGATACAGTGAACTCAGTGATGTACTAAATTTAGGATGCTTATTTCACCGGAGCTAATAAATTTTCCTAATTAAAGAATTTGTACAGGACACTTGTTTGCCGTTAGTAGAGTGTTATCGTTTCCAGTTGTGAAAAAACATATGACACCTATATCTTTGGTGTAATCAAGAAATGATTGCCAAGAAGAACGTTCTGGAACTGACGATGTTTTCTTGTACAAATAAAGAGATAGTGTGTTTTAGTTTTACTTCGTTAACTTACTGGAAACAGTTCTTCATATTGCAACGGAAATTCCAAAATAAACAACAACAGATCCAGGCGGGCGCTGAGGTCAGGAATTTCACAAAGCTAGAAAGAAAATGAAGCGACACACAACTTTAAAACAAATTTGCGGTTTTATAATGACATCTTCTCTGGCATCTTAGATCAATATCTAATCAACTTGAAAACAAATTTGCGGTTTTATAACGACATCTTTGCCGACATCTTAGATCAATATCTAATCCATTTCACAGTAACCACGACCTCCTCAGCAATGTGCCATATGGCCTTCAATCCTTAACGACGTGGTAGCAACCGTGAAAATGTGCTAATACAAGAATCATACACACAGTTATCAGTACATTCATAATTATTTTTAGCTTCTATTCATCGTTTAAAACTTCCGTTTTATACTTAACGCAATAATTTACTCGTCATTTTAACATCAATTTCAAGTAAATCATCGGCGTGAGAAATCCAAGATTTTTTGCTCGCTAAAACACGGGGTAAAAACGTTTATTATGTCTTTAGAACTTAGTCTAGGTCTGCATTGTGCAAGAATCGTCTGCAGCAATCGTTTAACGTCTTAGAATCTGCTAGAATTGAGGACTTGGTTGAAGGCGCTTTATTTCCTTTTCAAACTTCTACTTCTATATTTTGCATGCATGCACAGTGAATGCTATAAACAGGTCCATCTTTATTACCTTGATCATAAAATGATCGGTTTTGGGGAGGCTTTCTCTTTCTCCTTGGTAGTTTTTGTACATCTCTGCTTCCTCTGTACTAGGTTGAAACCTTTTAAGGTCGACAAAACAACAAAACGTTTGTTACAAAACTTCTCTCCTCGTATTGGTTGTACCAAAGGTGAATGGCACTACCCATCGAATGGCGATTTTCACACACTTTCTAAACATGTTCATTAAACTGGCAAAACCCACATTGAAGTTCAGCATTTTCGAGTTAAATTCGCTTTATATATCTTACAAGTTTAATACCCAAGGTGCTTTTGATGCCCTTCCGTGACAAATAAAAATCACTATCGGGTGGATAACGAGCTATAACACTATCAGGAACATCACGCGCATTTCTTGTCATTTCAATTTTCACCTTTTGAGAGAAATAATTATTTCTAAAGGTAGTCCACCATCGTTTTCATCGATAAATTTCAACCTTCTGTCCACCTCTTCCGCGTTTAATTTGAAGCCACTGAGGAAAATGCCTAGAAAGGCATATGAAAGTCTTGAAATGAGATTACTACCGTCACCAGTGTTCGCAGTGCAGTCAAAAGCACGCTAAGGTATGGGATACTTGGAATATTTCACCACCTGAAACGATGTACACAAATTCGAGTGTTGGAGGGAAGGTCCTTCGTCAGAAGGTTAGAAAGGCCCGACGAAGGACCTTTGTTTAAATCGTTGATTTCCACTTTATCTTTACAGGTAATGAAATAAGCTCTGCCTTTCGTGTACATTTGAATGCACAACCAACACTGGCAAGGTTGGTGAAGTTAGTATTCAGGTAGTGAAAGAACCTATACCTTTCGTGTACTATTAACTGCACTACCTACACTAGCAACGTTAGTGAAGTTAGTATTCAGGTAGTGAAAGAACCTATATCTTTCGTGTACTATGAACTGCACTACCTACACTGACAACGTTAGTCAAGTTAGTATTCAGGTTGTGAAAGAACTTATATCTTTCTTGCACTATTAAATGCACCACCTGCACTGACAACGTTACTTTTGACAATAAACCTTATGCAAGACGAGAAAATCAAAGTTAAAGTTTATGCAAATAAAGAGAGATCTGTATCACATACTATGCAAATATTGTAAATATATGCAAATATGTGTAAGTATATGCAAATATGTGTAAATATATGCAAATATGTGTAAATATATGCAAATATGTGCAAATATGTGTACGTATATGCAAATATATGTAAATATAGGCAAATATATACAAATATAAACAAATATAGGCGAACATATGCAACTTACCTAAATTCTGTGCTCGTTTATTATCCAGCAGGCTTTTCGGTGCGGTCTTCTTCGTCACATTCACTGGAGAAAACAGGTAGAACTTGTGAATAGTTGTAAATAATAATAATAATAATTATTATAATAGCTTTTACTTGAACAAATCGCAGTCACAGAGTAAATAAAGTTTACTCATTAAATGACCATAAAAGGAAACTAATACAAGTAGTCATACAAGTAGGGTCTGCACGCAGGCTAATTCCCTTACTAATCTTTGATTATTTAACCTGATTCTTACTGGGATTGAAGCAAACAAGTTAGTTTTCGACAAAATCTGATCTGACCGTGAGTAAAAGACCTGGAACTAGCCACCAAATAAAAATCCATTTTGCTGTTTTTAATTACTTATAACTTTTATTTTCCTCTATGAAAATTGTTGAAACTTTGTAATCATGTTCAGTAAAGAAAATTGTAAGTCCAACAGAAATTTGAAACTGCAGTACATTATACTTAATGAGAAATTTGCTAGTTTGCCTCGATTCCTATTTCACAACTAGAGCTAGTACTTTTCAGGGTTTTCAGATCACCAATAAAGAACGTAAACAACAGCAAAGACCCGCAATACCATATAGTGTGAAAATACAATCCTCCAAGTCGTTAATTACTCACTTATGTCAGGCACGTTTGCTTTCTCTTCAACCTGAAATAAATCTTCAATCATCTTTAAATCCAAGTCCTTCATTCTGTCCTGCGCTTTGCTCCACATGGACGACAAAAGCTGAATAGTAGGAAAGAATGTAATTCAGAAAAAGCGAAAGAAGCGCTACAAAGAACTGCTGCAAGTTTTAGAATGAAAGCAATCTACTCGTGCTCAGAATGACTTCAACAAGTACTGACCAGATTATTTGGAACCTTAGTCCAAAAGAAAGGTCGGACTTTAACGCTTGGTTTAACCTGAGGTTTAGGAGGGAGTGACAAAGCCGGCCCCAAGCCAAAGGGTGGCGGTGGAGGTGCTCCCCCTCCTGGGGGCGGTGGTGGTGGTATACCCATCCCTGGGGGAGGAGGAGGCGGAATCAACGAATCTGGTGAAGATAAAGCGGAGGGAACTCCAACTGCGTTTACGGGAGGGGTGATGGGTTTTACGACTGGGGGGCCGCCGTTCTGGGAGGTTGGCGGTGGGGAATCTGAATTTTGTGTTGGTGTTGACTGCGTTGTGGTAACGTGTGACTGTGAAGTGTTGGTTGCTTTTTCTGAACCTTCTAGAATTGAAACAAGAAAATTTAAATAATCTAACCCTACTGCTGCTCTGTATTTCGGTGGCGGATTGCTTTGTTGTCGACTTAGAGTTCTCGTTAGAGAGGTTAAGATTTGACTTGCACTACCGCTACCTTAATCAATCGTTCAGCCAATCACATGAGCTTGGTCTACCCAACTGACCAATCAGATTGCTTAAAAATCGGGATAAGGTAGCAGTAGTGGAACTCAAATCTGAACCTCTCTATTAGTTTATTTGAGAGAGACGTTTTATAAAGCGGAATACTTTGCAAAAAAAGTCTGGGGCAGAAGCGTTACCTTGTGTTGCAGACGTATGATTCGCAATCGTATCAATTACAAGTGAATCATCAGTTGGCTGAGATGCTGTTGGGCCACCCAGAGCTCCTACGCTTCCTGGAGAGCTGCCGTTCATGTGCTTTGTAGATACGCCATTACTTTGGTTACCATGGAGATCACTGGCAACACCAGTACCACCGTTTTGTTCCAAAATTGGGTCCAACGAATTTCCTCTGTGTTTCCTCGGAGAGGTTGGTTCATTGGTTGGCGTGAAATTCATTGCCACCATCGACTTCCTACAGTTAGGCGGAGGATATCAGACGCGGTGAGATATTACCAAAAGGGTGAATGACTAGGGCGAGTTGTTCATTCAAAAGTCGGTCAGGTCAACTTAATCCTGGGTTAACGTGAAATTCAAAGTAAATTTCCCAGCTGCTTGTTAAGAAGTTGAAATTATTTCTTCAGAAATCTTGTCTGAATCGATGGTAGTTTTGGTTTCAGAAGTTTCAAAATAAACAGATGTGTCGAATACACAGAAACTAAAACTGTGCATTAAACTTTAAGCCAGCCAACCAGCTTTAAACAACTTGCTCCAGACGTCAATACATGCACACAGAACTTAGTTTGTGATTTACGAAACACTTTTTCTTACATAGTCCACGCAAGCAGCCCAGTCTTAATCTGTTCGTCCAACGTCTTCACTATCTCGTTCACTTTTCTCATCTGTAAATAAATCACCATCAAACAATGTCGACATTATTTCCTCGTTTGAGATAAAGAGAAATTGATCGCACGTTTTTAAAACAACATTGCAACAAGTCTACACCAAGCTTGTGACACTCTGCATGCGAGTTTTACGTCACCTGTGCCGTCGCTTGGATAGGAGCTTCAACCACGTTCAAGATCGACATCAGTTGTTCCAGTTCCTGAGAATACATGAATTATCTTAAAACATTGTTACAATGTGAGCCTGAAAGATTGATTGTTTAAACAAAAACGCTCCAAGCACATGAGAGAGATAAACTACGAGCACTTCACGCACTGATGAAAGCCCGACCCCTTCCCTCCTAACCATATGTGCCACTCGCGTTTCCAGCCCTAAATGCACTCCAATACCTTGTGCAAGCTTTCCACAGTTTGTCTGAGATAATCTTCTTGTTCCAGAGCGGTGTTAAAAATATCTTAAAGAAAAACACGAAGAATTAATGCTTGCTACTGCGCAACAAAAACAAGTAATACTACTCCATACAATAGAGTAAGGTACAGAAGGAATACCTTGGTTTTGATGTGTAGGGGATTTAAGAACAGGAGTTTCCAAAACGAAAGGGTTCGATGGTTGCAGAGCTTCTGAAAGTGCCTAAACAGGACGGGAAAATGGTCTATAAAGTCTGTCAGAATGTGGTAGGTTCAAATTGGGCGAATTGAAGATTTCTTTAGAAATGGCGCTAACAAGAGACGCAAATGGATCATTTCCCAATTGGACAAACTTTTAAATTCGAAAAAAATTTTAGCACAGTTGAAAAGAGCTTCCTAAATCTAGTAAAATTGCGAAGTTTGGTTGTGAAATACTTTAAAATGTCAAAAATATAGTAATTTAAAGTTTGCGAATTTTGTATACTTTTGTATTACGCGGGAAAAAGCGTTACCACATTTCCACACAGTGGTAACGGTTTTCCGTGCGTAATACAAAAGTATACAAAATTCGCAAACTTTACCGGACTATATTTTCCATATTTTTCACCATTCTGCAACAAAACTTGACAATTGTATGAAATTTAGGATGCTCTTTCGAGCTGTGCTAATTGATTTTCCAAATTCAAAACTTTGTCTAATAAGAGAATGGTCCATCGTAACACATACCACGAACCATTCGTCCCGTTCCTGTTTGATGCTAGTGACATCTTTTGAGTTGTTTGTATTTATTATTCGAAAACTGCAAGATAACAAGCGTGAATCTTAAGCTCTTTCTTGTTTCGTATTCATGAAGTTTATTGAAAACATAAACGGCTTAATTACCTGTATTCTTTCTTCTGCGTCGACACAATGAACATGTTGTTCTCAGCTTTCTTGATAAATGCATGTCCAGGCCCCAGTTTGATTATATTTAGAGCGGTCTACATCATACATAAACAATGAGATACTCTAAAAAAACTTTGATCGTAACAGAAATTTTAACTTATAAGTTGCATTATTATTAGCACTGATGTAGATCCGGGCTTATGGGTCGAAAGCTTTGCGCTGATAAACTTACGTGGTGTTTCCACAAGCTTATACTTTGATTAACTTTTGTTATTTATCGTACCATGTTTTCCTCGCCAACTCTATAATACGCCAGTTCGCCTTCTCTGACTCTTAGGTATCGCCTAGACATTAAAAAGTTAAGGAAAGTCACCTCCAGAAACGGTAGGGGAGTGGGAGGCTTTCTTCCTACCCTTTCCCCCATTCTACTTGGGCAACGATTCACAAAAAGTTATCAGAATAACCCTAAACAATAAACGTACTTGGAAAAAACGTTTTGGTAGGAAATCATGATTGAGGGGAAATCATGGATAGAAAGGGGCAAAAACGTACTTGGACCAAGTTAGGAATGCTGCGCTGTGTCCTCGTTTCTCGATTTGTCCTTCTTTTATGACTCGCTTTACCGACAGTGTTGCGGTTCTCGCGCGCGGTAGGGAGTTGAGTCCAGTAAACCAACGTGAAGTCTCTGAAGAGAGGAAGCGTACGAATGCTTAGGGTGTCATGCAACAGAGGTGACGCGAGAAATGAGGGATTCTTTAGTACCTGGAAACTGGGAGTTCTTATTGTCGGATACAATTCCATCAAGAAGACTGCATATCTTAAAGACAAAGCAAAGCAGGATATGAAAGGGGATTTCTTTACGGACAATACCTCGACCTAACGTTGCCGGTCTCGGTACTGCTGTGAAAAGCACACAAAAACATAGAATCTTTCACTACCTATAGATATAACCAAAATAATAACACGAAGAGCCTTTTGTTCGAAACGTCGAATTTTATTTATACATCCCAGTTCGTCTGGAAACACGGAAAAGTACTGGCACTAGTTGTCAAGTAGAAATCCCATTTTTTTATCCAAAATTATCAAATTTCTCATGAAATATAATTTACTTTGTTTCTAAATTTCTGGCGGACTTATAATTTCTTTTATTTAAGACAGCTACTTTTCTTCTACTTCTAAGTTTCAACAAGTTTCACAAAGGAAAACAAAAGATATAAGTGATTAACAACAGCAAAATGGATTTCTATTTGGTAGCTAGTTCCAGGCCTTTCACTCACGGTCAGATCACCTAGTCCTTTCAGGCAGTGAGAGATTCTTGGATATTTCTTCTCGCCTACCTTGTTTTTCTCTTCAGCTGAATCCGCGTCGTATTCGACTTCGCCATCGTCAAAATAAATAAAAAACCTGAGATCATCCTGAAAAGCGCGCAAATGCAGTTGCTACAGAAACGAACAGCTCTGATCTGCTCAAAATGAATAAAAAAAGTGTAACTCAAGTGAAATTTTGAAGTGAGATTTTGATTGACGAGACGGTAAGGCGATTCTCAGTCTGGTTTTCTCAAACCGGAACCCAATGCTCTACCGGAAGCCGTGTATCCTCCGGGTGTATAGCCGATTTCCTCCGGGTGTTCTGATTACCGCCATAGATATCTCATACACACCAGATAGCGCATCTGCATATCAAAAAGTGAAGCCAAAAATCTCAGCGGTAACCCTTCATAACAATAGGCGGCGGCCATATTGGTCCTTCCCACTCATAGAAAAAAATGCTACAGAAAACACTATACTTTTCTGCATTTGTGTATTAAATCCTTTTAAGCTGCATAAAAGAGGATTTATTGTCAACTTTGTCCATTTCCGCAATACAAAATACACAAATTATCATGCTCCGTATCAACTCCGTGAGAACGACCAGCGCCTGCGATCTGGCTTCAATTTTCGCCTGCCCACAGTATGGGATGCACCATCTAGTGTATATGAGATATCTGTGGTTACCGCCCACAGGGAAAGTTCACAGGATGGATTAGCTGATACGAGCCCTTGTGGCAAAGCGGGAAAAAAATGCATTATACATGCATGCATGTAAAGCAAAACTGGAAGCCCTCTCGTACAAATTAAACACAATCTCTTGATCCACCCATTAATATCAAGCTTAAAAAATAAAACATGCAAGATCGTGCGCCGAACTAACTGACCTCGCTATCATAGTCGCGAACTTCATCAAATGGAATTTTCTTGCCAAACTTTCCTTTCTGAATCGTGGACAACGCTTGTTCGTTGAAGTCGAATTGTAAAATGTAACGTTCCGTTCGTGATCTGTCTTTGGTGTGTTTGTACACTCCAAAGTTATACGTCATTTCTTCTTGATCTTTCACACTGGAGGTTAAACCTGTGGACTCCGCAAACGACATTGCCTCCTCCACTGATAGTCGTCCAGTCTGCGCAAAAAAGGAAGAGACCAGTTTCACGACACGTGATTTTTTTTCAGGGACTTTTTAGGAGCATAAAACGGTTTCAAAAACTTAGTCTTGAACTGAGTTTTGAAACTCAATCTTAACAATTTACTACGCATTATAGACATGGTCATATACAAAGACCAGGACTTATTTCAAATAAATTATTAGAACATTCAGGAGGGGGGGGGTACAGAACTCCTGCAGTTCACCTAAACTGAATCTTCTTTGAAAAAAGCATGACCCCCCCCGATATTTCTTTCTATCAGTTTCAGGGGCGCCAGGAAAGGAGGGGGGAGGCAGCACAAATGACCCCGGACCCCCTGATAAAGGCGGCTGTTTGGGTTAAGTGATGGTAAATTACTTTAAATAGCACTGTTAAATCCAAGGCAATTATTTCGATTTAGCCAGGTTCTAATATGGTAGGCTAGTCCTTAACTTTACACCAAAAATGCCCGTTATAATTTCATTTGGTGTTTTTTTTTCTCTTAAGAACTCGATATAGTTTTTAAAAAAAGCTATAGTTTATTGATAACACCATTAATTTTTCCTCCGCTAAATATAAATAAGTCCCTTTCTTTTAAATTATGGCAGTTTTGATGACCAAAATCGAAGCACGCATGGAAAATTTGAAGACAGGTCACCATGCGAAATAAGGAGAAATAGCACATTTATTTCTAAAAATTGAGTTTCCTAATGACGTCAGCAATTAAAAAATCCGCATCAGTTTGCATTTTTACCCCCGAAATGGCGTCAGCATCTCACATGATATTCAATATTCGATGTTTTACGTTAACGTATCTATTTGTTGCAATCGTGATATTGATATATAAGGGGGTTTGTGTAAATAACATTAAATTTAGCGCATGCTGTCTTTATTTGTGAGCATTACTATATCGAGCTACCTTAAGTATCGTAAAACAGATGATCAAAATGAGTAATATTATCTGACCCCCTCGGTAAGCGGAGACACCCCTACTTAAGTACATTTCACTTCCTTCTTCGTCTTAAGTTGAAACGCGATATGCTTGTTTCAATGAATGGGGGAAATAAGTTTGTAATATCAACAAATAGGGGTGAAGTCTGTAGCCAATTTTACAGACATCACAGCTATTTGTAACATTGCTGCATCATTTCCCACACTACTGGTGTCCACTCTACTCAACTCAGAAATAAGGAATGCTAGGGAATACCCCTTAAACAGCTGTCCTTTGTAAGATTCAGTGGTGAACGAGAATAGGAATAGTATTCGATAGTATTGAACTGAAAAAGCCCTCGAAGGCAAAGAGCTTAAGCTTTGCGTCGGCTCTGCCTTTGATTAAGCTTAGCTACCGAAATTGTAAAACCCAGCCATCTCAAAATATTTGGGCAGTCAAGGCATTTACTTATTTACTTTTTATTTTTACTTCATCTTATTGAAACATTTGATGCAACAACGAAAGATATCATGTTTCAACGATGTCTGCACAAAACATTGCACGCTGGGGCTTGCCCAAATACTTTTAGGGAAACTGATTCTTTGAAACTGTGCATCTCTACAGAGTTAATGTGTTGGGACGGATGAAATGAATTATCCTCAGTTGATTATATTTGCATTTTGAATAGTTCAACTTCTAAATATGGTAGCCACTTGTCATGATGTTGTAAATAGCTGTCTTAACGTGCATACACAAACTACAAAAGAGTCGGCCATTTCTTCACAGATAACGAAAGATATCACTAAATGAAGATCACATTATCACAAGGATCACTATGATGCTAACGACAACGAAATATTGTACAATATGTTTAATCGCTGTCGTACTTTGTGCAAAGTTTCGAGACGGTTTCGCATTGTCTAATACGAGGGCGGAAGTTTATACTACATTAACATGTACATCAAAATGGCAAATGTTAAACCTGAAATGGAACTCGACAGTCAAAAATACATCCATCACACACAATTTTAGCTCATTTTGGAAACGGAACGGGGAAGACGTCAAACGCCAGACAATCGAAAGGTTATTACAGACGGTAATCTACCCGCACAATTTTACTCAGAACGTCTCATGTTACGGTACATCATGGGTTTATAGTGTATCGTTTGATGTTGCACTGCCCAAAGTCGATTCTGAGTTGCTTGGTGTGAGATTCTTAGCACGGCCTGCCGGTCTACGGGCTTTGGAATTTTACCTTAGAGCTGGCCCTAACATCAGTTACAGTATGAGCTACTGCTGTGAGGACTGTTCAAAAAGTCTAGCAGCAAACTATAGGTGCCCCATATATAAAGAGTTAACGTTTAGTTGTTCTTGGCGAGATCACGATGTTTTCAGAATTCCAAACTCGGCCGGTTTTATTTGCGAAGCGTCAACTCGAAGCGTCAACGAGATATACATTAATCTTTATAAAAACCACAAGTTTCATATCCGAACAACAACTCAAGACGGATTCAGTTCAGTGAGCGCTGACTTCCGGATTTTTACTAAAGGAAGTGGTGATGGTGATGGCGCAATATCCGGGCATGCAGACCAGGGGCATTTTACCGTAATACTGATGGGACGAAAGTCCAGCTATCTTATTGCTGAACCCACCAAAGATCTGGTAAAGTACTATTGCTAACTTTCACGGGTGACGTAGGGTTCAATAGTGTCTGCTGGTGTTTCCACAAAAATATACTGACTTTTATATTCACCATGCAAACTTACGGAGAACTGAAATAGCTTCTCCAAGCAATTTTTAGGTGTCAAGTTAAATGCCAAATTCCTCCTTATGAAGTACTGGAAGCACTAAAATGGTCAACGCAAGAAAAAACCTCAAAAAAACTAATTGACTAAATTGACTAACACGATGATTAATTAATTAATACAAAGTCTTCTCGAAGATTTCTTAAAAATTATATTTACATAAAGCAAAAATTACATTGTGTAGCACTGTTTTTTATACTTGCACGTACTAACTATACTTTATTTTTGGTTTTACCGCAGCAAGTCGTGTTAAAATGGGAGGACACTGGTTATGCTTCTTATCGAATTGATTACGAATGTGATAACGGCGCGAATGGCAGCGAAACATTTCAAGTAGTAAACAAAACCATCTACAACAAAAACTTCGTGCCATACTCCTCGTGCCGCTTCTGTACTACCAATCTGCCCAGTGATGGCGCTCTGAGGTCGGAACCCGTTTGCAAAGTGACAAGACTGGCGGAAAAACCACCCGAAAGCCCTCCTTTGGTAACGTGCGATTTTAAAACGTGCCCGACAAGGAAACAGGACAAGAAGCGAGTCGTTACGGTAATGTGCAAATTTCCAAAGCAGAACACACGCAATGGCAAGCTGAGCAAGCTTAAGGTGATATTCTCGAATTCCACGAACAACGCTAGTACCTACGAGGAATTTACAACCAACTTGACTTTATGCCAGGTGGCAGTTGGTGGCCTTGACGAAAGCTCCAACTATTACGCCCAACTTTCCGTGTGTAATTCTGCAGGGTGCAGTCCACTGAGTGACGTCGTTCTCATTGCCGCCGCTGCAGCTTTGCACGAGAAAACGCAGGGAGATGTCAACCATCTGTTGTGGCTGACCCTTCTCGTGTTGGTGCCTATAGCAGGAGCTATTATCGCTGTATTTGTGTTTAAAATGAAACAGATAGGAAAAGAGCCAAGAGGACAATTACCAAGGGTAGACGAACCAAACAACTACGAAGACGTAACCAAACTTCCGTCGGTGAATAACTACGACCAGCTGCCCAACGGAATTGGGCATGAAAATTATGCAAATGATGAGGTTGCCAAAGTTTAATTTCCTTTAAAAGACCTATAGTTTTGTTAAGTCTAAAGCGAAGGATATACTACCTCTTCAGAATCTGTTCTTCCTGAGGTCTCAGTCAATAAGTATTTTATTATATACCAATCGCCAAAGAAACGAAAAAATACAGCGAACTTACATAAAAATTACATACGAAAATACATGAAATGTTTTATTAATTTTCTAAAAAACGTTAAATTTAATTCTGTACACAATTTCAATGCTGTACAAAGGTCGCTCGCGTGTTTGTTGGTATATAATAATTCAAATTATTCAATGGCATACATCAAGTGCAACCATTCGTATTTCGTATAAGGAATGTCTCCTTTTTTCCACTGAATTGGCAAAGAAGAACATCCCGACATGGAATTACAATTTACAACTACTCCATTCTATGGTCAAAAACTGAGCACCATTCGGCATTCGCAAACACATAACTATTAGCCTCACTTTCACATAGGCAATTTTAAGCATTCTCTTTTCACGTTTCATATTAAAATTTTCAATCACTATAGACTGTCGAACTGTCAGGGCTAAGACGTTGACTCATTATAAAATATAGTTAGATATATATTTTGATATTGTTGTAAATAATTTAGTTCTTTTCTGGATTTTTAGTGAATAAATTCTAGTTTATGGAACTGTACTTGTACATCTGAAATTGAAGGGGTTTTTTCTCGAGACAATCAGTTTCCTGTTAGATGTAAAGCAATATCTGAAATAGGGCAATGTTGGGTTTGAGGGAAACTGGGGAAAACTTTGCAGAAAAATGATCTCGCTATGTGTTCTACTGTTTAAAATAAGTGATATTTTTAGTCAAACTTTGCTCAAATTTGTCTTTGCAAAGCATGATGCAGGAATGTCTGCATAGTAATATACAACCCAAATTTAGTTTTTGTTACCACTGTTTTTGCAGAGTAACTGCTGAATAGCACTATGTTGGAAATTGTACCAAGTGACAGCACTTTCCTGAAATCCTCAAGTTTTCATTTTCTGATTGTACCAGTATATGGTAAATTAGGGAGATTGTTCTAAGAGCAGATGAATTCTGGGAGAGTTGGTTACTGATAAAATTTAATAAATAATATAGTTTACTTTATACTTTTGTGAGGGAGGATTTTAGCTTGAGGCCTGGGGAAAAATCCCCCCCCCCCCTCCCCTCCACCTGGTAAACCCTGTCAGAAACTCTAATTTTGAGAAGACTTGCTACAAAATAGCATTTCCAACATACATATTATGCAGGAACAGACAAAATTCCACTAAATACTTTCAATCATTTATATTTGAATTTTTTACAATACCTTCACAAGGTTTCCAATCATAATTCTTTGTTGTTCTGCTTCCTAAAGTGAGGAAAATATTTTTATACTCGTTGAACATCAATTTCCACTATCTTGGCTTGACCCTAACATGGGCTTTCAGCACCAAATTATCATTCCATCATGACATCATTTCTAGAGTTCACTAGATATTACTGAATATGCAGGCCCCTGTTTCCTGGCCCAGTATATGCATTAAATTTACTATAATCTCAACTGTTTTAGAGTAAATGACTATGATGGTCAACATGCCATATGACCACAATCCAAATCCAGGGGAAAAGTCCTAAAAATGACCCAACCCTAAAACAACAGTGCTGACATAGCTCTAACATATAAAAAGCAAGAGTCTTTATGCCCAGGGTTTACAAAGCCACAATTTTCTCCATCATTGTCGTTACAGCCCTGCCAATAGAAGTGTTCCAAAAATATTCAACCAATTCACTTGCTCAAGTTTAGCAGTTCCTCTGATCAATTCCTCTTGTTATTCCTCAAATTTTAAAAAGTTTATTACAACGTTCACAACTTCCTGTTTATTGACCATATTGACCAATCAGAATGCTCACAAACAAGATATAGAATTCTGATTGGTCAATTAACAGGAAGTTGTGTATCTTTTAAGGAACTTTTTCAATATTTTGAGAAACTGATCAGAGGAACTGCTAAACTTGAGCAAATGAATTGGTCAAATATTTTCGGGAAGGCTCCTTTGCCACAACTGTACTACTCAAAACCCATGATCACACACAATTGCACCTTTTCTCACAGATCTCACCTAAATATAGTACTGTTACAAATTTAAATTTGATGCAATAATCACCTATTAAATTGGCAAAACAAAAAAATCTTTGTTCAAGCGTGAGAAATTAACAGCAAATATAGTATTTAAGTGAAAAAAATATTGACCACCCCTACTAACTGTTTTTACCATTTGCATGGTATTACATATTGTATATTATACTTTTATATTTGAAATGAAAATAATAAGTAAATGGTCTAAAATATTGGTATTAATTTACCAGATCCGAATTAATTAAACCATACTTGTCCTTGACAATATATATTTGCATTGATGTCATTGCTGTTCAAACAAAATGTATTAATTTCCTCCCAGCCTTCAACAGAAGGCATTAAACATTCAAAATATCATGTATAATATAAATCAAGAAGGCTAACTACATCACTTGAATTAAGTGGGTACTAACGTTATAACCCAGGTAACTAACAACTCATAATAAACGGTTTGTAACAACCCAAGGGTCATATACCATATTGATCAAGAAGTATTTTAAGAATCCTAACAAAATACCTAATCCGCAAAACATGCGAACAAAAATATTGGCTCTGAATTGCTACATAACGAGAAGTTTGTTTATACCGAAGTAGAACGATATAAACAAGCACTATATCTCGAAAAAGCTGGAACAAATTTGCGAGATTACAAAGTTAGGGAATATAACAAATTTGTTACTATAGAAATTTTCGCCGATGTCTTACCACAAACGTGTGACACACGCATTGATAATGAAATGAATAATTACTAAACGAAATTTGTTTACCTCGAGTTGAGAGCCACTTCGGTTTCGCATTCTACCTTCATCCTCCTGAAGAACTCTCCCTTGCCTACTGAATTTCCTGCTCGCCGTGCTAGGAGCACGTCTGATGGTTTCCCCAATATTCTTGATTTTCTGCCTCGTACTGGTCATTGTATAACTATAGTTTGAACTTTGAAAGCGGCACAAAAAAAACGTACGGGTACAATGTCTTCTTGGAAGCCAAACAAAGGTCTAATGACCAAAACGTCAAAGACTAAACATATTTGATTGCAGTGATTACACACGAGACCAACTCGAGTTGGACGCAGCCATGAACAGTGAACACAGCTCTCACAACTAGCTCAAAAAGAAAGATTCACCATCAGGAACGGTCTCGTAGACGTGTCACTGTACGTTTATCAAAAGAATTGCGTTGAAAATGAATTTATGAGCAAGTATTCGACCCTGGAATATTGACTTTACCCAGCCAATATAAATACTATGTTTACAGTTCACTCGACTTTGCACATGCTGCATAAACAACCGGAAGATCCACTGATCCCAACACCATAAACATTCAGATACTCATAAAGCACGAATTGCGAGTATTTTAAATGGCTTCAAAAACGATCCACTTCATTGCCACCTTGTCAGTTTGTTTACGAAAGAATTTTCAATATGGGCGTTCTATAAGTGAGAAAAATCGGGGCAAATGTTTTGTAAACGTCTTCGTGTTTTTCACATATAAAGAATCCTTCTCGGCTCTGACATCCTTTGTGTTCTGTTCACGAATTACTGATGAGAGTTTACAAAGGTGGTTTTGTGCTTACTCGTTGTAAATTCGTCAAGTTAATTATCATTCCTTGCCGATTTTATAGTATGTGATCATCGATAATTATTGATCATCACCGATCATGTTTATCCAATCATGTTATCGATCATCATTTCATCAATAATGACGAGCAGACAAAGGTGGCTGGGTAGTCAGAATTCATTAGAAATTCCCTCTCTGCATCAAAAAATGTTTTATAGCGAATGCTTAAACTTCATTTTGTCATAGCAAATCTTATTATCAAAATCTTATTATGACCCCCCTTAGCGGGCGGTATTTAGGGTGCGATATTTTAATGCAATAAAAAAGTAACCTGCATTCTTAAACAAAAGTTCACACCACAAGTACAGAAACTGCATTAAAAAGTTGGGTAGAAAATCTCCTAGTTAAATAAGATCACAGTTTTTGGTTCAAGAAGTATACTGACTTTAATCCAGCACTCGAAAAATTATGTTCTTATCTCAAACAGTCCCTTAGGGTTAAGTTTCAGTTATGTATATTTGCACTTGTAATATTGAAGGTAAATCAAGCCGCTAGTGGGGAGGTTTTGATTTGACGTCTTTAAAATTTTTAAGCTATTTCAAATATTAAAGTTGGTAGCTTAAGGACTGACTTGACGTCTTAAAATTTTTTAAGCTATTTCAAGTATTAATACTATTCTAATTCTTCTAATTGTGGTTTTTCTGCAATGTTACATCCAAATGTACTAGTATTGGTATCTCTGTTAATATAATGTTTGTTTGTCGGCTTCGTTTTATCAATCGATTGCTGGATTGACATCGCATGGATACTACAAGACAATGAAGTTGGACAACAAGAAACATGCGAGAAATATCATTACTATATGCATTCTATATTTTTACATCGACACTAGAATATTTTCCTATTTTACAAGAGCTTCAGTACAGATTTCCAACCAATAGCCTTTACATTATTTATTGCATAATCATGATAGCAGTTTGTGGTAGTGTCATTGCAGCCTCGTTTGTGATCAAGGTGATTCTGCTTATAAAAATTTGTCCTTCTCAGCCCCGAGGGATCGTGGAATAGCTTTGAAGTGTCTAAGGTATGTTGCTTAGCAACAACCAGACAAAACAGTGTAACCTTTCAAGCAAGAAAACACGCTTACCACACTATAGTTTGACAACATGACACGCAAAGGAGCTGTACAAAGGAGGGGATACAAGTACGGACCTGTACAGCCACTACAAGCATTATTGAAGTTTAGCCACATACTTCATAGACGACCGCCGTCGTTGAATCTGTGATAGAAAGCTATCGGACCGTTCAGTACTATTATCGCTAATCTTATAACTTTCGTCCAGAAATTCGTTGTCACGTCCTCGCCGGGG
This sequence comes from Muricea muricata, assembly GCA_963855995.1. Classification (NCBI taxonomy): domain Eukaryota; kingdom Metazoa; phylum Cnidaria; class Anthozoa; order Malacalcyonacea; family Plexauridae; genus Muricea; species Muricea muricata. The sequence continues at coordinate 1,813,021 of OY979722.1, forward strand.
ATTCTCCATTTGTTGGAAACACTTGTCAAAATGGCGCACCTGCGTCGGGGATGTCGGTGGTGAAAAATAGTTCTTTTTCGCAACCGGCGGTCGCCATTTTCCAGGCGACAAAGGCACATCGTCCTTGTCGTCTTTGCGTTGAAAATGCGCAGCGACCTCGGCCGCGTTCGCGGCAATCTGCGCGCTTAAATCCGTCTTAAAATCTAAGCCTTTTGCAACGGCTCGTGGGTCTTGAAAGCCAACACGTCTCAAATGTTGCACCGTTATGTCATTTCTATGATCGAATCTCTCAGCCTCGTTATAACTGATGCTTCGCTTCGCAAAATGCACTCCGTGCATGCGTGACGTCATCGATTCGCTGTTGCTGCGATGCGCTTTCAAATGCGGGGAGACATATTGAGGATTCTCGTAATGCCCCTCCGGATCTCCGGATGTACCGGGCTCGTAGGGTACCACCGCCTCATAATGCCCGCTGTCGTTGTCATCGTAGGGTACCTGAGCCAGCGATTGAGACGGTGATCTGTCCAACGATGACGCCATGCTTGAGTAAAACCCGGAATCAATTGTCCATGACTTTTGAAGAGTTCTCCCTGGGAAAAATAAGATAATATCAGATACTATCAGTTGTTATATAGAATCGTGAAACTCATTACTAAATACTAGGTATGATAACAAAGTGATATTGTTTATAATTGTAGGTATTAAATCACAGCCACAGCATAGAGATATAGCCATATTGTTTCCATTTGTTACAAAGACTAAAGGCCCTGTCACACGGTGCAATTTTTCTTGCAACTTGCAATGCAATTCTACTCTTGGGAGATCTAAGATTCTGAAACACATGTTTCCATCACAGTTTGCCAATATTTTTTAACATACCAAACATTTAATTCTGTTCCTCACTCTTTGGTGAGCGGATTTACCCAACAGGCTATAGCCCAACTGATGGGGAATCCGAGGTACCTACGGTTTAACGTCCTTATCCGAGAAGACGTGAAAGGCTTACCATTTACTGATGTTGATGCAAAGGCAGCCCTTTCTCCTCAATTATTTTAAGACCTTGATCAGTGGTTTGACCAGGGCTTGAACCCTGGCCTTCCAGCTTGGAAGACAAGAGTGGTGACCATAACACCACACATTTGTAACAAATTTACATCTCTTAAGAGCAGAATTGCGATGCAAGTTGCAAGACAAATTACAGCGTGTGACAGGGCCTTAAATTAAGTCATGGTATGTGTCAACCTTGTATTTCGTAGCAAAAACGTGCGATCTCATATTACTTGCTCACTCCAGTACAGCACATAGGTTGAGATTTGACTTCCACTTCTCTACAGCTACATTAATCTGTCTTTTGGCCAGGCCTTTCAAAACTCGGGAGAAAGTAACGGTAGCGGTGGCGGAAGTCAAATCTGAACCCACCTAGCATCAATACCAGAATCCGGAAAAAGTTGCAGTGATTCACGGCTATACCCGTAGCGTTTTAGGGGTGGAATACTTTTGTTGGGTTTCTTGTTGTACCCAACGGCCCAACGGAAGTGGATTCCCCATGAATGCAAGTTAGAAATGCGCATGCGCGAACGTTTTGGAACATGCAAAACTATAAATGCATTGATGATGGTTTTTGCATTCGAGTTGCTCTTTTTGGAAATATTATACACTAACAGCTGAAGCCATTTTTTCGCGCTAACCCAACAGCCCAACGGAAGTAAAAAAGATCCAACAAAAACAACAGACCCAACAAACACAACAGCCCAACAACCCAACGGAAGTAAAAAGACCCAACAAACACAACAGACCCAACAAACACAACAGACCCAACAGCCCAACGGAAGTAAAAAAGATCCAACAAAAACAACAGACCCAACAAACACAACAGACCCAACAGCCCAACGGAAGTAAAAGTTGACGATGATCCCATCCAGATTCACTGCATAAAGGTGTAGTGAAACCAAATAATCCCTTTTTAATTTTAGGTCAGTATTAGAGAAGAAGGGTCATAAAAAATGGCTTACTCCAATACATTGCCCTGCACAAGACACCACGGCAAAAGACAACTTCCAAATAATACAAAATGTTCTCTTATATTTTTTTTCATACAAGATTTCGAACTTTGTTTCATTTTGAAATACACAATTTCCAACAAATACAAACCTCGTATGATTTCCTCCATGGGCGGTGGGGGCGGTAAACTTGCTTCACTAGGGTTTGGGCTCGGGGGTGCGGGTGGGATAAGGGGAGCGGGAGGTGGTGGCAGACAATCAACGGATTGAGAATCTAGAGATGACATGGACGAATAGTACGACTGATTAGTGGCAGAATCCTGAGAGGAGATAGATAGTCTAGATGTTCCCAAATGCTTTTCCAAGTAGCTCTCACGTTGTGGGCTGAGAACGCTGGACCGTCGTACAGGAGGCGCGGGTTTGTGAGATGCCGCTGACATGCTCTTGCTGCGAGTGAGTGTTCCCTTCTCGGGAGAGCCAACACGTGACGAGGGAGAGTTGGAGCGTGATGACGCACTGGAAGACACGCTCTTCGAATGTGTTCGTCGGTGATTGGTTGGACTAGCTGGTGGCGTGATCTGAAATACGAACAAACAGATGAATCCACCGGGAGTCAGTTGTTCGAAGCTTGGTTAGCCTAAATTTGATTGGTTGATGCAACTGTCTGTTGGGTTGTGCTAAAAAGCATTTTACCTGTTCGTCAAGGAAACCACTTTCTGACAGCTTAAATTCTTCGATGATGTGTTCCCCAGCCTCTGGTAAATTGTTTGGTTTATCACACTGCCTTGCCGCTTCTTGTAACAACGCCGAAAGATTTTCTGCGTCGCTTAGTAGGGACACTTCTTGCTCCTTTTTAAATGAAAGAAAAGAAATCATAGTCAAAAATATGGAATAGCGCTAAAGGAGAAGATTAGCTTAAATTCTAAAGTAACGTCTGAATTTTTGTCTTTTCTTAAAAAGGTCAATTGCTCACCACAACTGGTTGAAACAGGTTCAGAAGAATACAATATCGCGAACGTTCTTCAATTAAAACCTTTCTCAAAGCACGTTTTTGATGTTCTTCAAAGACACCAAATTGAGCGCTTGCCATCTAAAACAAATTTTTGTGAAATATTTAAACTTATGGTCATTTGACAACGAATCGTATGCTTCCATGTCGTTTTTGAACAATGTGAACAAGTTTAAATTTTTTAAACCAACCTTCATGACTGCCTCTAGTCTCTCTTTTTGACCAAACTTTCCTGCAAAAACGAAGGCATTTGATAAATATTTGATAAGGACTGATAAAGATCCGAACTTACGAACGTTTCGATAATAAATTTAGGTGGTGGGTGTTTTCAAAGCTCTTAATCCTGGAGTAGTACATAGCACTTTTTCTAATCAAAACATTAACCTTTTTTGTTCACTTTTTTATGCAAACGAACCGTTTCCATGCCAACTTTTTTCAAATCTTGTTTAGCCTTCTTGTATTCTAATTAAAAGAGAAGTAAAATGAATACGAGATCTCCACGATAAAAGGGACTGTCTAAAAGGAGAATAATGAAGAAGAACCACGACCAAATCACACCAACTTTTCTTAATGACCACACCCAATTTCTTACTCTTTTAACGTTTCCTTGAATTAACATGAGAGTTATATTTAACGTAGCTCTCTCTCTCTCTCTCTTTTTGGCCAAAATTTATGAAGGATAAAAGAACCTAATGCAACATAAATACAATACCTTTTGAGTTCTCTTTGTCAAATTGGTTGACAGATTTTTTCCACTCATCAATTTTTTCTTGTAGAGGAACAATAAGACTGTCGCCAAATAAACTAGCAATGAGGAACAACACTTTAATCACCCAGTGGGCGTTGAGATGTTTCTAAATGCAGCATCACCATGTATATTGGACCAAGCATGAAAATCAAATGCAACTGTGGCTCAAAAAGCCTTTTACACGACACTATTTCTCAATACAAAATATATTTTTTGAGTAAAGCTAGCAAATTCTTTTCATCAAATGAGAAAAAAAGATACACATGAGATATAAAAACAACGAAACGGATTTTTATTCTGTCGCTAGTTGCGGGCCTTTTGCACACAGTCAGATGAGTTAAAATAAAATCGCCAGCTGTATATCATACCCAGAGAGTACCCGAAGCTTCTGCTCAATACTGCGATGTCGTATGACCATCTTGGTCAATGTTGCACCTACATCTTTTGAGGCTCCTGTATGTTTCAAAATAAAACAATTCAGTGACTTCTAGTGTGTCATGGGTGTACTGCCTAACAATTTTGTTCAGGGGGGGGGGTCATTTCTCAAAGAGCTTCTTGATATTCTGATCCTATGAATTCTATTGATAAATAGTACTTGTGAAACTCATTAATAATTCATGAAGAATCTCAAAAGAAATCATGAGTATGAAGGAGTCTGTTCACCCTGATACAGGATTCTGTTGATTCTTACAAAATTTAACTTTGATTTCCTTGCCTTCTACAAGATATATTTTCAAAGTTACTTTGCAAATACGTCTGTAAAATTGAAAAGTTTCACAAACTCTTGGAGTTTTCCAAGAGTTTTTATATGCTGATACAACATGGTCGCTTATGTTGTAAATAGTACCTACAGGTCTTCGACACCCTGACACACCCTAGACAACTTACTAAGTATACTTGACTAAGAATTTACATTCTTCTCTCTAATCTAACAAGTTAAAACAAAATGGGCAAGACGTTTTATTTTAGTCTGTGGTTAGCAAAACTTTGAAAAAATTAAATTAATCATTTTAAAATTTTTACATTTACAAAATGTAATATACTAATAAGATTAGACTAAATAATTGAATATTCTCATGTGACCTTACCCACCTACGTAAACTGCAGTCATTCTACACCTTAAAAGACTACTAAGTATTTAAAACACTCGAAAAAATACTTAAGCTCTTTTAAAGAGGAAAGGATTATTCCCAGAAATAATAAAGATAGGAATTTCTCTATGAAAATACGAGGATGTCGGATTAAACCAACAGCAAAGTGTTATGTTTGTATAAAACTTGAAATACCAGCCGGAGTAGCTGGTCATGCTGTTTTCGGCAGAAAGCAATATTGCAAGAGAGAAAACATTCAGGCACTTATTCTTGTTAAACCTCCCTGCCCCCACATGACCTTACTGGCTAGTAACTGCATTAATTAACACCTTCCATGGCAATGATAGTGAGGACAGTCCCAGCAGGGAACAAAAATAATGTACCTATTGTTTTTAACAATTGTTCTATTAAGACAGGAAAAAATAAGTTTAGTTTTATATACCGGTAACTTTGTTGTTGTTATCCAATGTATTTTCTGAACAGTACTGTTTACTTAGAAAATAAGGAAATGATGTGTAGGCAGAGAAACTTTACATGCTCATATGTTGTCTGGCTTACACAAAGAAAACCACTATATCAAATTACAACCAATATTAGGTAATCCCAACTTATATCAGATATCTTTCGTAGCAACCAAACTTGATATGCCTGACCTTGTTGTTGTGTGAAATCATTTGAAGTTCTACACAACCAAACAATACCTTATGACACCTATGTTTATGTGTGGAACCATTTGAAGCTCTAAACAACTAAAAAACATGGGCCATGTCACCCTTATGTTGATGTTGAAAATCATGTACAAATTAGCAACAGTAAAGCACTATTTTACCAAGTGACACATGCCATGGTAGATACAGGGATATATTATAGCTATACATGTCAATCCCTAGGCAGCCCAAAACTTGGTGTTTTTTATAAATTCAACTGAATGGATGTTTGAATTTGTAAAAAAACACCCAGTTTTTAGGCTACCTAGGCTCAATCCTATCAATTCTGAGCTTAAATGTTGAGGTTAGTTATGGGCGTAGCTTAGCACTAACCATTCACAAAATAGGAAAGAACTTGTCTGGTACAATGTAAACATACCCGACTCAGTAAAACAATTAAGGTTGCCTGCTGTCACATGGCTAACCTTTTGCTCCAGCACTGCAGTTATGTCTAGCAATAAACTTAAGCCAATCAAAACAATAAAATTGAACAAATTACCAAACCATATGCCCGTATATTTTAAAAAATAATTATAAAATTAAAATAAACAAAGCTTCGGACTATACTTTATAGTGAGGGCACACTGTTTCACTCAATTTGCACAACTAGACAAAGCCTCATCAAAAGCCAGGAAGCGCTAATTTAATAAAAAAGATGTAAATCACGATAACCTAGTGTAGTACATAGTTTTCTATATTCAACCATCATCAACAAAACGTCAATCATGCACGAAGCAAGTCATATTTCAACGAAACCCAACACCTAAGATAAACTACATCAAAAGTTTAAAATAATATCCCATGCCGCTGCCACGTTTGCCAAGAACGTACAGGGAAACAATGCGAAATATTGTTGACATATTTTGACAATATGTGCTTAATGTAAACTGTCCCGTACGCCAATTTAAAGATAAATAATTTACATTGTAACATCTATGAATCATTTAAAATGTTTCCAATAGAGGTTTGTCAGAGGATGCTTCTTTGTATTTTTAAGTACAAATTATCTCCCAAAATAATATCTTCCGTAGCCGACATCTCATGCTGAACAAAAGCGATCATGAAACACAACACTTGTGCGCATTCCGTGAAAAGAAATGTAAAAATACGTGCGAAAATTCGACGTAAATTTAACTAAATGCTCTACTAATTAGTATGCAAGATTGGCAGAGCGATAAACCGCGTACTCTGAAAGCATTTTGACTTCGCCCTTTGAAAAGCAAACATTTCGCTAAAACCGTTGAATTTTTGTTCCAATGTTACTAGCACGGTTGTTGGTATTTCTAGACAACAGGCAATGAATTAGTCTGCTATTGTTTTAGCGCCACTAGACAATTTGGAAACACGTTTCTATGCCAAAATTCATAATAAATGCAGTCACGCTTTGGTGCTAATAGTGGCAGCTATTAAGAAACAACGCTGTCTATTCTTTTAATAAGACAGAGCTGAGCTCCAGATTTTTTGCACTAGCTTTCCCGTTGACAGATGCGTTGATGTATTAAGAGATGTATACTGTCGATTTGCCTGGCAGCTTTATCGCCAAGTACATTTGACAACTTCAAAAATTATCCTCTTCTGCGCGCGTAGAATGCTTCTGAAAAATCACTTACATTTGCGGCGCCGATTTTGAATACAAAATAACAACACCTACAAATTAGATTTCTAGTGAAGAAAAGTGTTTAAGCCAAAATATAGCTAACAGTTTAAGAAGATCCCCATTAATCCTAATGACCTAATGCACCTTATTTCATGAAATCCACATTTATTTGCATAGCGCTTCGATAACAAGTCACACGCGTTGCCCCGAAGCAAATTAGGGAAAAACTAGTCAACTACCAACTAACTTAGCAAACACTTCATATACGGATTTCGATAAAGAAAGTGATATATATATAACACGCATGGTTTAAACCAAGTGGTTAATTTTTTCATCTCAGAGTACTGAGTAAGAGTATTACACATGGGTAGTTGAACGTTTGTACCCCACGCATTTCTTCTCAAAGAAGCGCTAGAACAACTGCACGCGATTAAACTCCTACAGCTTTTACATAAAGTAACAGTTTTGAATAAATCAAAGAATCGGACACACCGGTCGCGAGCAATTTCGACCACTGAACGACATCGAACGGAAACGATCTCTTGCCAAAAAAATACCGCAGTTTCCTACAAGACTTCACAAATATTGCCTTTCCGACCGCTCTCTTTCACTAATAACGTACCTTTTGACGAAGTAGCCGCGTCTGCTATCTTCATCATTGAATCTAGGAAAGCTTCCAGGGTAGCTGCAGTTGACCTTTAGTAAAAGAGCGAATAAATATATACACTTTTACCCATAGTAGTGTTAATTTCAGACAGTCAATGATATAATACCGTAGAAATCACAACCTCCACCTACCTCAACGAAGCGTGGAGTTTCAAACCTTTCGATACAAAGTCCTCCCAAAGCGGCGAACTTCCCTAATATTATGTACACACAGAAACAGTTAGAGTGCTGAACATATAGCACGCGAATTGAAAACAAAAGGCGGTCCAAAATCCATATAAAGAACACAGACCTTTAAGTCGTTTATTATCGATTGAATAAGACTTGTATCTTCAGCCATTTCAACCTCTATCATTCTTTACACACAAGCACATATAACCATGTCCCGCTTTCTTCACTTTTATTCACGAGATTTTAACAATCCACGTTAGAAATGTCAAAATTTGCAGCGTCGATTTCGTCCGATCATTAACCGCGGCCGTACACTTTAATTTCGAGTTCGAAAAAAACAGTGACCAGAGGTCAATATACGGGTGCTTCCACTTTCGAGACACAATACAAGGAATTTTCCGTACGTTTGAAAGAGCGTTTGAAAGTACGTTTGAATGTAAAATTTCCTGGAATTCAGGATAAAGACAGGGTGGTTTGGTTTGGTTTAAATAGAAAATGTGACATAAAACGCCAAATGCTTCAAGGACATTAGTTTTACAGTCTCGTTTTCGAATCTAGTTCGCAATATAGCCGTTTTTCTCGGTACAAATGGAATATATAGATGGTACAGTGCATTGTGCATATGGTTTCGGTAGGTGGAGGGAAAGATGAACCTGCCAGAAAATTAATCTGCCAGAACAGCTAAGAAAAATTCTCAAGCTATAATTTTGTAACTACTCATTTCTATTTCTTGCATGAAGTAAGTAAGCGATAGAATTTTATACCGTGAATTATCATTGGGAAGAAGTGGAAGATATTAATTCATCATCATCATCATGTTTCCCGCTTGGCGCATGTCTGGCCTTGGGGCGCTACGGCTGAATCTGCGGTATAAAAAATCTGCGGTATAAAATTAAACACAGTTTTTCTCGGAATCGTGTTTAATTCTAACGGCGAGATCATGTGAACAGCTCGTGATTCTACTGTGGGACTTGCATCAGAAACAAACAGGTCATATTTTGCTTTGATAGAAAAAGACGTTCTGGTCGGTACCTGAAGACAAAAGCTGTTACGCTTGTTGATTTAATTGATCAAATTATTTATATTGACCAGAGATGGACAGCGATTGCCCAATAAATGCCAAAACAACAGCTAAGACCACGCCGTCCAATCTAAAACACGATGTGTGCTTCTCCAGCACTAGCCGCATATCAAACAAACGTTGCCTGAAGCCGCCCTAGTCGTGAATACATCAAATTGAGCAATGTGATAAAGTATGTACGGCGCAATGAGCACAGCTCACAAAAGAAAAGGTAAACCTACACTATATCACATCGTCGAGAATGACTTGCTACGACAGTTCCGACATAATGGAAACTATAGGCTTTATAACGCAGCTTGACATGTCCCGTAGGCTGCACATACCTTTCACTTTAATCTTACTTCGTACGTGGCAAATTGGATAATTTTCTGGAGTCTTGCAATTAAAAACGACCACAAAGGCTTAAAATAAACCAACTTTATTGTTTATAACCTCATTTTTTAAGCCTTTGATTTTTTTTTAATTTCAAGACTTTTTTGAAAATGAGAATTGAAAATGAAACTTGGAGAAAGTTCGATACCAAAGCTATTAAATGATTTACTATATAATTGACAGGAAACGCTGTATATCTTTGAATACAAGCCTATTACCAGAACATTCCACGCTTTCTTCGCCTAGTTTTTAAGCCGCACGATCAGATCAGTTTCACGATGTCTTGACGAGATGGTTAAGACGAAACATATCTCATTTACAGCCGACAATGGACCATTCCCTAATAAGACAAACTTTTAAATTTGAAAACAATTTTAGCACAATTGGAAAGATCTTCCTAAATTTAGTGAAATTGTGAAGTTTGGTAGTAAAATATTGAAAAATGTCGAAAATATAGTAATGTAAAGTTTGCAAATTTTGTATACTTTTGCATTGCGCGGGAAAAAGCGTTACCATATTTGCACATAGCACAACTTTACAGGGCTACATTTTCCACACTTTACAATATTTGGCAACCAAAGTTGACAATTGTATGAAATTTAGGATGTTCTTTCCAGCTGTGCTAATTGATTTTCCGAATTCAAAAGTTTGTCTAATACGGGAATGGTCCATTCGGCGAAATAGAAATGAAAACATACTGATCTTAAGGTACGGACTATTAAAAAAGAACAAACAAAAATCAGGTGCTATTTCCTAGGGTTAGACCCAAAGGGCTTCAGTGATGACTGTGAAATCTCTGTGAAATAATTCTGTGAAATTACATCATTCGAATTGTCCTGTTTCAATGTGGCTGATAACTTTAGTTTATAAGATACCCTATTCGGAGATATTTTGTCTGTCAATCAATGAACATAAACAACCACATTCATGGACCACCACAATTGAGATTTCCTTTCAGGAACTGTCTGTCAGTTCAGGCAACGCTAATACGGCAATGCCAACCACTGATCTGATGATGCCAACTGGAATAGTGATAACGTATGGGAGTAAAGTATTTGAAGATGGAAAAGAAAAAGAAAATCTAAAATTTTCGTTTTCACTTGAGCGTTTTACACAGTAGAAACAAAAATAGTAGTTAGCTCACTTTATGCTCACCAAAATTATTTAATTAAAACGAGTTTTTTAAAGATTTGTCAGGGAAAGCCGGACGTTTTCTGCCTTTTTCTTCTGACTTTTACAGTACTAAGTAAATATCTGCTAATATGTGCAGTACAAACTGAACCATTTTTCGTCTTCTTCCGAACCTTCCCTTTCCCCAATATTATACAGAAACCTGTTAAATTAAAATATAATTTTGTGGAAACCCTACGTAAGTGCACAATCGCAAGCTTTCGGATCCGTAAGCACGGATCTTCATCATCTTTATTATTAGCACTGATGAAGATCCAAGCTTACGGATCGAAAGCTTTGCGATAGTAAACTTACGTGGTGTCACCACAAAAATACATTTTAATTTGATATTTAGCATGCAAACATACAAGGATTTAACTTGTTTAATGTTCATCCGACGCGGATTGCGAGACTGAGCCGACTTTGCGGGGGCGCTCAGGCTAGACGCGACTGGATCATCTACCTATCGTCTTCCCTAGAGAGTATGGATATCAGTCACAAAACCTTAATAACATTTCTCAGATAATCTCGAGTTTTAGTAGAGGTTCTGTTGGTGCTAAGGGCACACACACCAAACAGGCAATATACCTTTGAAGTGCTTGCGTCACGCCAGTGTCACAGAGAATACAGAGGTTCAACTTCTCATAGCTTAGCCAGTGCGCTAAGAAGAGGCATTCTCCCCCCTGGCCATTTTTAATATCTGCGATGACTATTTTCAGGGGGATAATGCCTCTTTTTGGCGTACTGGCTAACCAAGGGTTACGCATAATTACTGAGAAGTTGAATCTCTGTATGCCCTGTGCCAGTGTTAAACGACAAATTGCAATGCAATCTGGGAAATATTAATTTCGGAATCCGAAGTCCATTTACCGTCTCATTCAGAAGTTAAAATATATAACACAAATTCTTCAAAAAATTTCATCCCTTCCCATGCATATCTCTATCTCTTTTCAAAAGCTACCTATGTATAAAATTCAATCAGTTTTACACAGCAGTCACATGATTTATACCTGTGTTATGTATGCTATTGCTGCCTGGTTTAGTTAAACTAGCATCATCACTGTCATGTTGTGGGTCATTACTTTCGCTTTGCTCATTAGCTTCGCCTTCTTCACCCGTGTTAGTATTCCAATGAACGACCCAAGCAGAGTCAATCAAAAGTAAAACTAAATGAATAACAATAAGTGGTAGACTCATAAGACCTGCATCTCCAATCTCTGGGGGCAAAAAGCTTATGACAGACAAAGTGATTGCCAAAGTCTTTGTGCTTGCTAATATGACCAATGATTTCCTAACAGCTATGCTAACCCGAATCAGCCAGGCTCCTACGTAATTCACCACAAGCATTATTAGATGTAAAGCAAGACCCCATAAAAACACGATGAATAGATTGAGTACAGATACCGCTTCAAATGAGCCAGCCAATTTTGCCTTGCTAATTTTCATCCATGGTATACAAACAAGAAATGATATGCTCACAATTTTTAAAGTTTTTGTGTAGTCATGGACAAACTCTCTCACCACATTTACACTTGTTAAAGCCTTTCCAACCTGAAGTAAAAGAAGGGAAAAAGAACTTCAAACACTCAACCACAACACGATGATTGCATCCAATGAGAATTGTTTCATTACAATGTGACTTACTATGAGTGGAATAAGGACTGAACAAGCGAGTTTAACCAGTAATGACACAGCATTGATTTTAACACCTTTCACAGATACCAGCCAGGTGGCCAACAGTGGTACAGAGACCACACCGAAGATATTGGTAGTTACTGTTAGCAAGAGAGCAAGAGTCACATCACCACCCGCTAAAGTTACCTAAACAATTTAAATGACCAAAATATGATCAACAGGGTAATAATTAGAAACATGTCTCATGTAGGGTGCCTAGCTTCTATGAGGCACAAGATATTGTTACAACATTAAAATTTAATTCTCAAACATATGCTATGTTATCATGCAATGTGCTGACTTAATATATGTGCTCTAAATTCACTTTATAAGCTTCAATTAAACAAAAGCAAAGAGACATTGGTTGCATGACTGTATACATAGACTTGTTCTCAATCTCAATGTTAGTTCAACATTGAGGAATGGTTGATGAAACTAAAAACATAATCTTGACATTGCTTGAATGAAGACCGCATATTGGGGGAGGTGCACACCTCCCCTGGGATTACTTCACACCTCTCCTGAAATCTTCAGCACCTCCCTTAAGAATTTTTACACCTCCCCTAATAAATGTCTGCTTTAGAATATTAGTGTCTACTGTATTTTTTATAACTTGAAACATAAACATAATTACATAAAACTTATAAAAGTGAGGTATTTTTTGTTATCTTATAGTTTTATTTGAGATCAGAGCAGTGCCTCCCCATATTTATCTTCACCTATCCTTACATTTTCTCCAAAACCCTGCCTTGGTTTGAATGCCAGGAAAGCAACATTGATTTCTACCTGATTTCAACATTGATGTCTCCAAACTGACACCACATGTTTAATCACTGTTCAATTAACAATATGTTACCTAACACAGTGCAACTTACCAAAACAACCCCAGCAGCAACAGCACATGGAGAAATATAATATAACTCCAATCCAATCAAGAACTCCCTTGGCCCAACAATACTGCCTTCCTCCTGCTTGCTGGAGGTCTGGTTCCCACCATGTTCATAATTTGCTACACTTTCACCAAATGGAAGCTGCTGGGTTAATTTAGTTCCAATTAATGTAGTAATCAAGACAATACTAATCAAACCCCAAATGAATCCTTTGTATTCCTTAATTGCGTCCTTCATTGCTGTTGTCTTCAGTTTCAAACCAGAATGTAAGAATATCACTATGATACAAATGTACGTGGATCCTTCAAAGCTGCCAACCCAGAAACCCAACTTTGGAAAAACGAACCCAACAAAAAGTGCAAGAAGAATTCCAATGGTCATAAATTGTTTGAATAAGATAGGCAACAGTTTTTCCTTCAGGAAACGTTTTATAGAGCCGCTTCTTTTTGATTCATCTATTTCGTCCGTAGAATGAACTGAGATACTCATTTTAACAGCGATAAAAAAGTCAAAGAATAGTAATACAAATACGCATTCATATTCTTGTTTAGTTGTGTGGATTGTTGGAAAATATTACGTAACGGTACAAAGTTCAGAACACCAAACTCGGTGAAGTGGTGAAGACCCGCAAAAAGCCTTGGAACGAGCTTGGCCAAACCGGGATCTTCTCCCCCCTGAAACCATATGCTGAGGGAAGAAACGGAAATCGCTAGAAGCTTCAAAATAAGATTTCCGCGCAAGGAGACTTTGGCTAAAAACTACCTTATAAAACATCCAGATTTCATTGCCCCGTTTTTATTCGATTTTTTCACCACAAAATTAAATATGTATGTTTTGCCGTATTTGGTAGATTTAACAGAACGAGACAATGATATCTGTTATAAGTAATTTCTTAGTTCCAGGCTTCTAGCGCGGAAACCTTATTTTGAAGTATACCTTCCAGCAGCGATTTCCATGCTATGCTGGCACTAACCCTGGGTGACCCATATCAATGGGTCAACCGCATAGAAATAAAAGATATAGAATGCGCGCTCCTATCTATTTTCAGGTAAACAAATGACGCCACATTAAAATTCAAAATGGCCGATTTATAAGGGCAAATTAAACTCGCCCCACTGTAATTCGCATAGACCGCTCCTCGGACAAATCCAACATGGCGGATTTATAAGGGCAATTTTTTTTTCAATTTGGGTACCGGCTAGGTTACCAAGCACGCATTCTATATCTATTATTTCTATGGTCAACCGGTTGCTACGCAGGCCACAGAACGATCGTGGGCTCCGTGAACGAGAATGGGCAGGCCATAGGGATCGATTTTAATTTTTTAGGCAATTCTTTAAAATGCTCAGGAAAGTTAATTAAACGGATTATTTTGCTACTGGCTATCGAGATTCGAGAAGTAGAGAGAGGTAGAGTAATCGGCTAGTATAATTCTACCGCTAAAATTTAGGGTATGCAAAAACCATCGCTACCACTTCAATTTTAAGTGTGCTAAGAGAATTTCCGCACAAAAATAAACAGGACGTTTGTTGAAACTTCAAATTATTCACGGAGAATTATTAATGATTCACAGACACACAAACAGAAACGAATTCTGTCAGGTCATTTTTTAATTGAAAATATAAACTAAGAAGCAGACAGGAGAAAAGGTGTACTGAAAACACATCTTATGCTTCGCAATTTGTTTTCACTGATCATTGATTTGCAAGTCTCCAATTACAAACTCAAATGGTTGTACTTGTATACGGGTTGATTGTATGTTAATGTAATAACTGTTGTGTAGAGGCAAAAATACGCAAGGCAAAAAAGGAACAACCTGGTCAGGTTGATGAACACAAGCTCGAACGACGTTGTGCCGGCACAGTGCTGCCCTTGATTGTCCACAGTCTATTTTTTGAGTAGAATCAGCGATGTCATGCAAAAATTGATTTTTGAACCATATTGTGTTTCTATAAATTACCTTTAAATTGAAAAAATACCCAAGAAAATTATCGTTTTTTTACTCGCTATCAATCGAGGAATGGATCGCGTTTAGAGTAGGCAATCAAATGACGGCACCAGCACTAGAATACTGGTATGATTGCACCATTAAAACATCAAGATAAAACATAGGATATGCAAAAATGTACGCCATAATTTTAATTTTAAGGACGTCGCTGAAGGAATTCCTATACAAAATAAACAGGACGTTACTAAAAACATCCTGTGCATGTACGCAAAATTATACGTACGAATAACCATCGAAGTACTTGGGCTTTGTGGTGAGCAAGTCATATTGGAACACGCTAAGGTACGATCAACATCAACCTTCGAGGAACACACATTGGAAAAGTACGTACGTGATTTTTATTTGAAAATGAAATTGAACTTTAATTAAGAGTGTAGAAGACAAAACCAATTTAAGACTCATAGTTTTAAAAACAACTGATTTGAATTTTCTGATTTCCATTTATCATCCCCCTCATCTATCTCTCTTTTAACGGATTTTGCCAACAGGGGTATTTCATAGGGGATGGACGAAATTCTTTTACCTCGAGTCCGAGTAGATCCGACATAGCTCTATTTTTAGACTTCGACTAATATTTAGACTTTGGAGAGAAGATAACTACTTTGAATGAAATTCTTTCCACGGCATGTGAAAATAAATTATATTACATAAATTTACTGCTGCATGTGAAAATATATGATATTTAAGTAAATTTTCCAAAAACTGGAATCAGCAACATGCAGTTATGATTTACTTCTTACCATTGATTTTAAAACGAAATACTTGAAACGGACTGTTTAAATATCGTTCTAATTTTCAGCACTCAACGCCATGGTTCGTTCGACAGTCGTGGTAGCTCTCTTACTTTTAATGGTAATCCCGAGTGCAAGCTGTGGTATTTTGGGTGTAATTGGTGAGGTTTTGTCAACCATCGCAAAAGCACTGGGTAAAGTTGTGGCAGACGCCGAAAGAGCAGCAGCTAAAGAGTATTGCAAAAAGGCAGCACGTTCGCCCAAGTAGACCTGTAACCCTCCGGCACCAAGTCAAGGCAATCATGGTTTGTAACGTTACGTTTGAATTTCATCAGATATGAATTACAATTATCTTCCAATATACATATATATATTTATTATATAGTTGACAGTAAGATACTGAAAATACACCGTAAGATATTTTCCATATCTTCACTAGTGAAGATATCGATCACGTGATCATTTTTGTATTTTCAAAATGGCGATGTTTGTAAGAGCAGCGAACCAATTTTCACCTTTGTTTAAAGAAAAAAACTACATGTTTGTGCCGAAAAAAATGGAAATAATACAAGAAAACACTAAAATGATGAACAGGTATTGTTTTAGTTTAAATAATATTGAAATAAAGCCATGTTTTTAGCATTATTGATCGAAAATTATTAAATATTACTGACTTGGGTCTTAAATTGTTTACAACTATATAATAAACAGAACATTACACGGCGGTTTGAAGATATGAATTTTATCTTCTCGTGGTGAAAAAAATATTTTACTCACTCGCTGCGCTCGTTCGTAAAATATTGTTTTAACCACTCGAAGATAAAATTCATATCTTCGCACCGCCGTGTAATATCCTCTATATATATATATATATATATATATATATATATATATATATATATATATATATATATATATATATATATATATATATATATATATATATATATATATATATATATATATATATATATATATATATATATATATATATATATATATATATATATATATATATCCTCTATATATATATATATATATATATATATATATATATATATATATATATATATATATATATATATATATATATATATATATATATAGGATATATATATATATATATATATATATATATATATATATATATATATATATATATATATATATATATATATACCTATATATATATCGTTAAGAGGGTCGCAAGTAGACATACTTATATGTAGTATCCCGTTTATCATATGTTTTATCCCACTCGTCGTGTAATCTCGATAACAGCATGTTTCGGTTTTTATACCTGTCCCGCCAATAAGAAGCCCCTCGTTTTCGTGTCCAGTTTCCTATGAAAGTTGCCTCACACTAAACCTGATGTGGGCACTCTTGTCATGTGTTTTGTCTTTCAGGCACGACAAGTGACTATTTTTACGCCGACATGGACCTTTGTAATTCAAAGTTTACCAAACGTGATGATATCAACACAAGAAAATTGCGTCATAGTTTGGTGTTGTTCCGTGGAACCATTTTTGAATGGGGTCTGGAACGCAATGGCGGCATGAACTACTACATGAACCGCTCTTTGAGAGATTGCAATATCATATGGCGAAAGAAAAAAGGAGAAAGCAGGTGTCTTCTGAGCGATGCAAAAAAGTGGACCGAAGATTACAGAAGAAAATATGGCCACTACATTCTTGTATCCAACAATTGTCACCATTTTGTCAACAGATTAATGAGATATCTCAAAGGTGATTGTGGGCATTAATTCGATGCTGGACTTTCTATAACTATATATGCTCGGTACTAAGGACTATGATTTTTGAAACCACTTATTAATCATTTAGTAGAAATGTAGTTTTACACAAAACCGGTATATAAACCAGACATTTTGTAATTTAGTATCTAGATAAGGTGTTTTGTGCATGGAACACAATTAGCAAAAAAATGTATTGCTTTTTCTTTAATAAAATAGCACGTATGGTAGCAGAGAGGCTTAGAGAATATAAATTATTAACAACGATGCAATGAAGTCCAATCTACTTTTGTGTAGTCTGATTGGAACTTTTGCATGAGAGTTGCATTCAAAGCAGTCATTCTTATAGTGGCTCGACAGCCAGAATTTTACAAATTTTATCACTCCACCATAAAATGTTGTATAGCGAATGCTTGAATTTCGTTTTAAGTCATTGCACAGCGCTTTAATATATACTAGTCCCTATCTTTCAAAGAGTTATATCGAAGTTTGCCTAAACATATGAAAATAATATTTTCCGTTTGAACACAATTCCAAAAAACAGTGGGAGGATAGAACTTTTCCTATTATAAAGACCACCAGTAGAGCTATGGGATGACCTAAATTAAGCTTTACACGTGTACCATAAGAGTTTCGATGGTGAAAGTACGAAAGAAAGACGAGTGTTTTCCGTTAGAACAACCTTTCACCCGATAGATCTGGTAGGACCTGATCCTTTTAGGGTAAAATATATTTCAGCGTTCCAGGAATCGAACCTAGAGACGAATGTAGTAGTGTTGATTCTTAACATAGTTGGAGCAGCGTAGTAAGTGGTGGGTTTTCTCAGGGTACTTCAGGTTCGAATGCGAAGATCCATTTGTAGTCGGTTTGTAGTTCTAGAGTAATTAAAACACTTGGTAATTTGTGAAACAGTACTAAATTTGTCCCGACTACGGCTGCTGTTTTTTATTTTTTTATCTTCATAATAAAAGCCAAATGAAAATCACCGAAGAAAAAACCAGATCCTTGCAATGAAGAAATGTTCCTAGCAAGGCAAAGATCTGCAAAAAAACTTCGAAGATTTTGTACAACCAAATTTCCGCACCCCGGGGGAATAACCCTGCGTCATTTAGCCGAAACCGAAATAAAATACCGAAAATAAAAACAAGAACAACGACAAAACCAAACGTTTATTTTCTAACTAAATACAACACAAAAATATAGATGGTACCATAACCTAAATGAAACAAGAATGGCAAGAAAAAAGTTAGCAAGAAAGAAAATGTTCAAAAATTTCTCAGCCGCCATATTTTTGTTCGTTCAGCAGCGCAAAAAATCTTCTTTTAACAACTTGTTAGGATCCGGAATTAATCTGAAAAAAAAACTCCAGTTATTTTTGTACACCGAATTTCCGCACCTCGGGGGAATCACCCTGCGCAATATAGCCGAAAGCGAAACCGAAATATAAAAACAACAACAACAACAACAACAACAACAACAACAACAACAACAACAACAACAACAACAACAACAACAACAACAACAACAACAACAACAACAAACAGGAAAACAATCAAAAGTTTATTTTCTAACTAATTACAACATAATATATATAATACACACAAACCCACATCAAGCAAGGAATTGCAAGAAAAAAGTTACAAAGGAAAACGAACGAAAATCATTTATTAGACGCCATATTTTTTCCGCGATTTCTCAGTCGCCATATTTTGCCGTTCTTTTACTAACAATATTTTAGGGTTAGAATTAATCCGGCCGGATTTAGAGGTAATCGGGCAAGATTTAGGGTTTATCCGACCGGATTAAAGGTTATCTGGAAAACACGGAACACATGGACACGGACAACGCGGACACGGACACGTAAAAAATACGATAAAAAGCAACCAAAGCGGGAAATGAGAAAAAACATATCACCCATTTTATAAAAGTAACAATTCTACGTGAAATAATAGTCAGGGTTAGGGTTAGGGTTACAGTTAGGGTTAGACTTAGCATGTTGTCCGTGTCCGTGCTGTCCGTGTTTTCCAGATAACCCGGATTAAACGTTAATCAGGAGGGAAACATGGCAAATCCCATCGGATTTAGGTTTAATCTGGCCGGATTTAGGGATAACTGGACCAGATTTAGGGTTAGTTGACCCGGATTAATGGCTAGTCCGGCCGGATTTAGGGTAATGTCGGGCGGATTTAGGCCTAATTGGGCTGGATTTAAAGTTAATCCGGCCGGATTTAGGGTTAATCCAGCCTGATTTAAGCCTAATACGGCCGGATTTAAGGTTAATCCCGCCGAATTTAAGGCTAATCCAACCGGATTTAAGGTTAATCCGGCTGGATTTAGGGTTAATCCCGTCGGATTCAGGGTTAAACCAGTCAAATTTAGGGTCAAACCGGTCAAATTTAGGGTTAATCCGGTCGGATTTTGGGTAAAATGCTTAATCCGGCCACATTAATCTGGCCGGATTTAATCCTAAATCCAACCGGATTAACCTTTAATCCTGCCGGATTAACCCTAGATCCGGCCCGAATTAACCCTAAATCCGACCGAATTAACCCTAAATCCGGCCGGATTAACCCTAAATCCCGCCGGATGAACCCTAAATCCGGCCGGATTAACTTCAATTCCGGCGAGATTTAGGGTTAATCCGGCCAGATTAATCTAACCGGATTTAATCCTAAATCCAACCGGATTAACCTTTAATCCTGCCGGATTAACCCTAAATCCGGCCCGATTTAACCCTAAATCCGACCGAATTAACCCTAAATCCGGCCGCATTAACCCTAAATCCGGCCATATCTAACCCTAAATCCGGCAAAATTAACCCTAAATCCGGCCAAACTAACCCTAAATCAAACCGGATTAACATTAAATCCGGCTGGATTTAGGGTTAATCCGGTCGAATTTAGGCTAATATCAGGCAAAATTTAGGGTTAATCCGACCAGATTTAGGGTTAATCCGGTCGAATTTAGGGTTAATCGGGAAAGATTTAGGGTTAATCCGACCGGATTTAACCCAAAATCCGACCGGATTAACACTAAATACGGACGGATTAACCCTATATCCGACCGGATTACCCCTATATCCAACCGGATTAACCCTAAATCAAGCAGGATTTAAAGTTAATCCAACGGGATTTAGCTTTAATCCAGTTGGATTTAGAGTTAAATCCAGTCGGATTTAGGGCTAATCTGGCAAGATTTAATCCTAAATCCTACCGGATTAACCCTAAATCATGCCCGATTTAACCCTAAATCCGACCGGATTTAACCTTAAATCCCACCGGATAAACCCTAAATCCCACCGGATTAACATTAAATTCGGCAGGATTTAGGGTTAATCCTGTCGGATTTAGGATTATATCCGGCAAGATTTAGGGTTAATAAGGCCGGATTTAGGGTTAACCCGGTCGGATTTAGGGTTAATCGGGCCAGATTTAGGACTAATCCGGCCGGATTCAACCCTAAATCCGACCGAATTAACCCCAAATTCCGCCGAAGTAACCCTAAATCCGGCCGATTACCTTCAAATCCGGCGGGATTTAGGGTTAATCCGGTCGGATTCAAGGGTAAGTCCGCTCGGATTTAGGATTAAATCAGGCCAAATTTAGGGTTAATCCGGTTGGATTTAGGGTTAAATCCGGCAAGAGTAACCCTAAATCCGGCCGGATTTAAACCTAAATTCGACCGGATTAACTCTAAATCCGGCCGGATTTAACATTAAATCCGATCGGATTAAGCCGTAATCTGGCCGGATTAAGGGTTAATCCAACTGGATTTAGGGTTAAATCTGGTCGGATTAACTCTTAATCCGGGTAGATTAAGCGTTAATCCCACTGGATTTAGCCCTAAATCCGACCAGATTAACTTTTAATCCAACAGGATTTAACCCTAAATCCGACTGGATTAACCCTTAATCCAGTCGGATTTAACCCTAAATCCAGTTGGATTAACCCTTAATCCGGCAAGATTACGGCTTAATCCGATCGGATTTATGGTTAAATCCGGCCGGATTAAGGGTTAATCCGGTTGGATTTAGGGTTAAATCCGGTCGGATTAATTCTTAATCCGGGTGCATTAAGCGTTAATCCCACTGGATTTAGCCCTAAATCCGACCGGATTAACCCTTCATCCAACTGGATTTAACCCTAAATCCGACTGGATTAACCCTTAATCCGGTCGGATTTAACCCTAAATCCAGTTGGATTAACCCTTAATCCGGCCAGATTACGGCTTAATCCGACCGGATTTATGGTTAAATCCAGCCGGATTAAGATTTAATCCGTTTGGATTTAGGGTTAAATCCAAATGGATTAAGAGTTGATCCGGCCGGATTTAGGGCTAAATCCAGTGGGATTAGCCCTTAATCCATCCGGATTAAGAGTTAATCCGACCAGATTTAACCCTAAATCCAACCGGATTAACCGTTAATCAAGCCGGATTTAACCCTAAATCCAACCGGATTAGCCCTTAAGCTGGCCGGATTTAACCCTAAATCCAACTGGATTAACCCTTAATCCGGTCAGACTTAACCCTAAATCCAGTTGGATTAACCCTTAATCCAGCCAGATTACGGCTTAATCCGATCGGATTTATAGTTAACTCCGGCCGGATTAAGGGTTAATCCGTTTGGATTTAGGGTTAAATCCAGTTGGATTAAGGGTTAATCCGGTCGGATTTAGGGCTAAATCCAGTGGGATTTACCCTTAATCCACCCGGACTAAGAGTTAATCCGACCGGATTTAACCCTAAATCCAACCGGATTAACCCTTAATCCGGCCGGATTTAACCATAAATCCCATCGGATTAAGCCGTAATCTGGCCGGATTAAGGGTTAATCAAACTGGATTCAGGGTTAAATCCGACCGGATTAAGGATTAATCCAGTCGGATTTAGGGTTAAATCCAGTTGGATTAAGGGTTAATCCGGTCGGATTTAGGGCTAAATCCAGTGGGATTATCCCTTAATCCGGCCAGATTACGGCTTAATCCGATCGGATTTATGGTTCAATCCGGCCAGATTAAGGGTTAATCTGGTTTGATTTAGGGTTAAATCCGTTCGGATTAACACTTAATCCGGGTGGATTAAGGGTTAATCACACTGGATTTAGCCCTAAATCCGACCGCATTAACCCTTCATCCAACTGGATTTAACCCTAAATCAGAGTGGATTAACCCTTAATCCGGTCGGATTTAAACCTAAATCCAGTTCGATTAACCCTTAATCCGGCCAGATTACGGCTTAATCTGATCGGATTTATGGTTAAATCCGGCCGGATTAAGGGTTAATCCGGTTGGATTTAGGGTTAAATCCAGTCGGATTAACTCTTAATCTGGGTGGATTAAGGGTTAATCCTACTGGATTTAGCCCTAAATCCGACCGGATTAACTCTTCATCCAACTGGATTTAACCCTAAATCCAAACGGATTAACCCTTAATCCGGCCGGATTTAACCATAAATCTGATCGGATTAAGCCGTAATCTGGCTGGATTAAGGGTTAATCCAACTGGATTTAGGGTTAAATCCGACCGGATTAAGGGTTAATCCAGTCGGATTTAGGGTTAAATCCGGCCAGATTAAGGGTTAATCCGGTTGGATTTAGGGTTAAATCTTGTCGGATTAACTCTTAATCCGGGTGGATTAAGGGTTAATCCACTGGATTTAGCCCTAAATCCGACCGGATAAACCCTTAATCCAACTGGATTTAACCCTAAATCCAAACGGATTAACCCTTAATCCGGTCGGATTTAACTATAAATCCGATCGGATTAAGCCGTAATCTGGCCGGATTAAGGGTTAATCCAACTGGATTAAGGGTTAAATCCGACCGGATTAAGGGTTAATCCAGTTGGATTTAGGGTTAAATCCAGTTGGATTAAGGGTTAATCCGATCGGATTTATGGTTAAATCGGGCCAGATTAAGGGTTAATCCAGTTGGATTTAGGGTTAAATCTGGTCGGATTAACTCTTAATCCGAATGGATTAAGGGTTAATCCCACTGGATTTAGCCCTAAATCCGACCGAATTAACTCTTAATCACACTGGATTTAACCCTAAATCCAAACGGATTAACCCTTATTCCGGCCCGATTTAACCATAAATCCGATCGGATTAAGCCGTAATCTGGCCGGATTAAGGGTTAATCCAACTGGATTTAGGGTTAAATCCAACCAGATTAAGGGTTAATCCAGTCGGATTTAGGGTTAAATGCAGTTGGATTAACGGTTAATCCGATCGGATTTATGGTTAAATCCGGCCAGATTAAGGGTTAATCCAGTTGGATTTAGGGTTAATCCGACCGGATCAAACCCTAAATCCAACCGGATTAACCCTTAATCCAGCCGGATTTAAGCATAAATCCGATCAGATTAAGCCGTAATCTGGCCGGATTAAGGGTTAATCCAACTGGATTTAGAGTAAAATCCGACCGGATTAAGGGTTAATCCAGTCGGATTTAGGGTTAAATCCAGTTGGATTAAGGGTTAATCCTATCGGATTTATGGTTAAATCTGGCCGGATTAAGGGTTAATCCGTTTGGATTTAGGGTTAAATCCATTTGGATTAAGAGTTAATCCGGTCGGATTTAGGGCTAAATCCAGTGGGATTAACCCTTAATCCATTTGGATTAAGAGTTAATCCGACCAGATTTAACCCTAAACCCAATCGGATTAACCATTAATCCAACTGGATTTAACCCTAAATCCGACTCGATTAACCCTTAATCCGGTCGGATTTAACCCTAAATCCAGTTGGATTAACCCTTAATCCGGCCAGATTACGGCTTAATCTGATCGGATTTATAGTTAAATCCGGCCGGATTAAGGGCTAACCCGGTTGGATTTAGGGTTAAATCCAGTTGGATTAAGGGGTAATCCGGTCGGATTTAGGGCTAAATCCAGTGGGATTAACCCTTAATCCATTTGGATTAAGAGTTAATCCGACCAGATTTAACCCTAAATCAAATCGGATTAACCCTTAATCTGGCCGGATTTAACTATAAATCCAATCGGATTAACCCTTAATCCAACTGGATTTAACCCTAAATCCGACTGGATTAACCCTTAATCCGGTCGGATTTAACCCTAAATCCAGTTGGATTAACCCTTAATCCGGCCAGATTACGGCTTAATCTGATCGGATTTATGGTTAAATCCGGCCGGATTAAGGGCTAACCCGGTTGGATTTAGGGTTAAATCCAGTTGGATTAAGGGGTAATCCGGTCGGATTTAGGGCTAAATCCAGTAGGATTAACCCTTAATCCACCCGGATTAAGAGTTAATCCGACCGGATTTAACCCTATATCCAACCGGATTAACCCTTAATCCGGCCGGATTTAACCATAAATCCGATCGGATTAAGCCGTAATCTGGCCGCATTAAGGGTTAATCCAAATGGATTAAGGGTTAAATCCGACCGGATTAAGGGTTAATCCAGTCGGATTTAGGGTTAAATCCAGTTGGATTAAGCGTTAATCCGATCGGATTTATGGTTAAATCCGACCAGATTAAGGGTTAATCCGGTTGGATTTAAGGTTAAATCTGGTCGGATTAACTTTTAATCCGAATGGATTAAGGGTTAATCCCACTGGATTTAGCCCTAAATCCGACCGAATTAACTCTTAATCCAACTGGATTAAGCCCTAAATCCAACCGGATTAACCCTTAATCCGGCCGGATTTAACCATAAATCCGATCGGATTAAGCCGTAATCTGGCCGGATTAAGGATTAATCCAACTGGATTAAGGGTTAAATCCGACCGGATTAAGGGTTAATCCAGTCGGAATTATGGTTAAATCCAGTTGGATTAAGGGTTAATCCGATCGGATTTATGGTTAAATCCGGCCAGATTAAGGGTTAATCCGGTTGGATTTAGGGTTAATCCAACCGGATCAAACCCTAAATCCAACCGGATTAACCCTTAATCCGGCCGGATTTAACCATAAATCCGATCAGATTAAGCCGTAATCTGGCCGGATTAAGGGTTAATCCAACTGGATTTAGAGTAAAATCCGACCGGATTAAGGGTTAATCCAGTCGGATTTAGGGTTAAATCCAGTTGGATTAAGGGTTAATCCTATCGGATTTATGGTTAAATCTGGTTGGATTAAGGGTTAATCCGTTTGGATTTAGGGTTAAATCCATTTGGATTAAGAGTTAATCCGGTCGGATTTAGGGCTAAGTCCAGTGGGATTAACCCTCAATCCATTTGGATTAAGAGTTAATCCGACCAGATTTAACCCTAAATCCAATCGGATTAACCCTTAATCCAACTGGATTTAACCCTAAATCCGACTGGATTAACCCTTAATCCGGTCGTATTTAACCCTAAATCCAGTTGGATTAACCCTTAATCCGGCCAGATTACGGCTTAATCCGATCGGATTTATGGTTAAATCCGGCCGGATTAAGGGTTAATCCGTTTTGATTTAGGGTTAAATTCAGTTGGATTAAGAGTTAATCCGGTCGGATTTAGGGCTAAATCCAGTGGGATTAACCCTTAATCCATTCGGATTAAGAGTTAATCCGACCAGATTTAACCCTAAATCCAATCCGATTAACCCTTAATCCGGCCGGATTTAACCATAAATCCGATCGGATTAACCCTTAATCCAACTAGATTTGACCCTAAATCCAACTGGATTAACCCTTAATCCGGTCGGATTTAACCCTAAATCCAGTTGGATTAACCCTTAATCCGGCCAGATTACGGCTTAATCCGATCGGATTTATGGTTAAATCCGGCCGGATTAAGGGTTAATCCGGTTGGATTTAGGGTTAAATCCAGTTGGATTAAGAGTTAATTCGGTCGGATTTAGGGCTAAATCCAGTGGGATTAACCCTTAATCCATTCGGATTAAGAGTTAATCCGACCAGATTTAACCCTAAATCCAATCCGATTAACCCTTAATCTGGCCGGATTTAACCATAAATCCAATCGGATTAACCCTTAATCCAACTGGATTTAACCCTAAATCCGACTGGATTAACCCTTAATCCGGTCGGATTTAACCCTAAATCCAGTTGGATTAACCCTTTATCCGGCCAGATTACGGCTTAATCTCATCGGATTTATGGTTAAATCCGGCCGGATTAAGGGCTAACCCGGTTGGATTTAGGGTTAAATCCAGTTGGATTAAGGGGTAATCCGGTCGGATTTAGGGCTAAATCCAGTAGGATTAACCCTTAATCCACCCGGATTAAGAGTTAATCCGACCGGATTTAACCCTAAATCCAACCGGATTAACCCTTAATCCGGCCGGATTTAAGCATAAATCCGATCAGATTAAGCCGTAATCTGGCCGGATTAAGGGTTAATCCAACTGGATTTAGGGTTAAATCCGACCGGATTAAGGGTTAATCCAGTCGGATTTAGGGTTAAATCCAGCCAGATTAAGGGTTAATCCGGTTGGATTTAGGGTTAAATCTTGTCGGATTAACTCTTAATCCGGGTGGATTAAGGGTTAATCCACTGGATTTAGCCCTAAATCCGACCGGATAAACCCTTAATCCAACTGGATTTAACCCTAAATCCAAACGGATTAACCCTTAATCCGGTCGGATTTAACTATAAATCCGATCGGATTAAGCCGTAATCTGGCCGGATTAAGGGTTAATCCAACTGGATTAAGGGTTAAATCCGACCGGATTAAGGGTTAATCCAGTTGGATTTAGGGTTAAATCCAGTTGGATTAAGGGTTAATCCGATCGGATTTATGGTTAAATACGGCCAGATTAAGGGTTAATCCGGTTGGATTTAGGGTTAATCCGACCGGATTTAACCCTAAATCCAACGGGATTAACCCTTAATCCGACCGGATTTAACCATAAATCCGATCAGATTAAGCCGTAATCTGGCCGGATTAAAGGTTAATCCAACTGGATTTAGGGTTAAATCCGACCGGATTAAGGGTTAATCCAGTCGGATTTAGGGTTAAATCCGGCCAGATTAAGGGTTAATCCGGTTGGATTTAGGGTTAAATCTTGTCGGATTAACTCTTAATCCGGGTGGATTAAGGGTTAATCCACTGGATTTAGCCCTAAATCCTACCGGATAAACCCTTAATCCAACTGGATTTAACCCTAAATCCAAACGGATTAACCCTTAATCCGACCGGATTTAACCATAAATCCGATCAGATTAAGCCGTAATCTGGCCGGATTAAAGGTTAATCCAACTGGATTTAGGGTTAAATCCGACCGGATTAAGGGTTAATCCAGTCGGATTTAGGGTTAAATCCAGTTGGATTAAGGGTTAATCCGATCGGATTTATGGTTAAATCCGGCTTGATTAAGGGTTAATCCGGTGGGATTTAGGGTTAAATCTGATGGGATTAACTCTTAATCCGAATGGATTAAGGGTTAATCCCACTGGATTTAGCCCTAAATCCGACCGAATTAACTCTTAATCCAACTGGATTTAACCCTAAATCAAAACGGATTAACCCTTAATCCGACCGGATTTAACCATAAATCCGATCGGATTAAGCCGTAATCTGGCCGCATTAAGGGTTAATCCAAATGGATTTAGGGTTAAATCCGACCGGATTAAGGGTTAATCCAGTCGGATTTAGGGTTAAATCCAGTTGGATTAAGCGTTAATCCGATCGGATTTATGGTTAAATCCGACCAGATTAAGGGTTAATCCGGTTGGATTTAAGGTTAAATCCAGTTGGATTAAGGGGTAATCCGGTCGGATTTAGGGCTAAATCCAGTAGGATTAACCCTTAATCCACCCGGATTAAGAGTTAATCCGACCGGATTTAACCCTAAATCCAACCGGATTAACCCTTAATCCGGCCGGATTTAACCATAAATCCGATCGGATTAAGCCGTAATCTGGCCGCATTAAGGGTTAATCCAAATGGATTTAGGGTTAAATCCGACCGGATTAAGGGTTAATCCAGTCGGATTTAGGGTTAAATCCAGTTGGATTAAGCGTTAATCCGATCGGATTTATGGTTAAATCCGACCAGATTAAGGGTTAATCCGGTTGGATTTAAGGTTAAATCCAGTTGGATTAAGGGGTAATCCGGTCGGATTTAGGGCTAAATCCAGTAGGATTAACCCTTAATCCACCCGGATTAAGAGTTAATCCGACCGGATTTAACCCTAAATCCAACCGGATTAACCCTTAATCCGGCCGGATTTAACCATAAATCCGATCGGATTAAGCCGTAATCTGGCCGCATTAAGGGTTAATCCAAATGGATTTAGGGTTAAATCCGACCGGATTAAGGGTTAATCCAGTCGGATTTAGGGTTAAATCCAGTTGGATTAAGCGTTAATCCGATCGGATTTATGGTTAAATCCGACCAGATTAAGGGTTAATCCGGTTGGATTTAAGGTTAAATCTGGTCGGATTAACTTTTAATCCGAATGGATTAAGGGTTAATCCCACTGGATTTAGCCCTAAATCCGACCGAATTAACTCTTAATCCAACTGGATTAAACCCTAAATCCAACCGGATTAACCCTTAGTCTGGCCGGATTTAACCATAAATCCGATCGGATTAAGCCGTAATCTGGCCGGATTAAGTGTTAATCCAACTGGATTTAGGGCTAAATCCGACCGGATTAAGGGTTAATCCAGTCGGATTTAGGGTTAAATCCAGTTGGATTAATGGTTAATCCAACTGGATTTATGGTTAAATCCGACCGGATTAAGAGTTAATCCAGTATGATATAGGGTTAAATCCAGTTGGATTAAGGGTTAATCCGGTTGGATTTAGGGTTAAATCCGGTCGGATTAACTTTTAACCCGGGTGGATTAAGGGTTAATCCCACTTGATTTAGACCGTTAAAACCTAACGGGTTTAAACCTAAATCTAGTGTGATTAACCCTTAATCCGGCCAGATTACGGCTTAATCCGATCGGATTTATGGTTAAATCCGGCCGGATTAAGGGTTAATCCGTTTGGATTTAGGGTTAAATCCAGTTGGATTAAGGGTTAATCCGGTCGGATTTAGGGCTAAATCCAGTGGGATTAACCCTTAATCCATTCGGATTAAGAGTTAATCCGACCAGATTTAACCCTAAATCCAACCGGATTAACCCTTAATCTGGCCGGATTTAACCATAAATCCGATCGGATTAACCCTTAATCCAACTGGATTTAACTCTAAATCCGACTGGATTAACCCTTAATCCGGTCGGATTTAACCCTAAATCGAGCGGTACAATATGGCCGCTCATGTTGTAACTCGTACTAGTTGTTCTCGTTCTTAACTGACCAACCACTTTAAAAGAAGCCTCTCCTCCGCAACTCGGTATCTGAGGAAAAGACGTGTAAGACAAAGGAAAAGGCACTAGCTTAAGAAATATAAAAAGCATCTGCAGAGGAGAGGGAAAGAAGCCTAAAATAGCCCATACCCCCTCGTTGTATCCGGTTCGGTTGTTGCACAATAATATGGACATATTGTTATTCACATATTGTCTCTTTCAGGCAGGACAAGTGATTATTTTTACGCCGACATGTCTCTTTGTAATGCAAGGTATACAAAAAGAGGGATTTTCCAAAATTGCGTCATAGTTTGGTGCTGTTCCGTAGAATCATTTTTGAATGGGGTCGGAGATTGAAAGGTGACGGCAGGACTTACTACATAAACCGCTCTTTGAGAGATTGCAATATCAAATGGCGAAAGAAAAAAGCAGGTGTCTTCTGAGCGATGCGAAGAAGTGGACCAGAGATTACAGAAGAAAATATGGCCACTACACATTGCTACTCAACAATTGTCACCATTTGTCAACAGGTTAATGAGATATCTCAAAAGTAATTGTGGGCGTTAATTCGATGCTGAACTTTCACGGACAATGAACTACCTGCTCGGTACTGAAACCACTTATATTGTCTCTTGTTTATCATTTAGTAGAAATGTAGTTCTACACAAAACCGGTATATAAACCTACCGTTTTGTAATGTAGTCTCTAAACAAGGTGTTTTGTGCATGGAACATAACACAATTAGCAAAAAAGGTATTGCTTTTTCTTCAATAAAATACCAGTCATTCAAATTTGTTTCAAATTTTTGGAAGTTGTTGAAGTCTGGTTCTCATTATCATGTTCATAATTTGCTAGCCTTGGAAGCTGCTGGAGTAATTTAGCACTAATTAATGCGGTAATTACCACAATACTAATCAAACCCCAAATGAACCTTTGTATCCTTCATTGCTGTTGTCTTCAGTTTCAAACCAGAATGTAAGAATATCACTATGATACAAATGTACGTGGATCCTTCAAAGCTGCCAACCCAGAAACCCAACTTTGGAAAAACGAACCCAACAAAAAGTGCAATTAGAATTCCAATTGTCATAAATTGTTTGAATAAGCTAGGCAACAGCCTTTCCTTCAGGAAACGTTTTATACAGCCGCTTCTTTTTGATTCATCTATTTCGTCCGTAGAATGAACTGAGATACTCATTTTAAAAGCGATAAAACAGTCAAAGAATAGTAATTTTTGGTTTGCGAAATACAAAAGAGTGCTCAATGACATATTGACAGAGCAAAATGTATAATCCTACAAAATTTACCTAGAGGACGTTATGCCCCCCACATTGTTCGCAGTTGTCAACAATATTGCTCGGCACTGTTGTTACACTGGATAACAAGACTATAGTTTAGTATTGTACGTTCAGCAATGTTGGCAGCAAAATATAGTTTGTTTGATATTTTTACCGTTTACTTTACCTGTACGTTTTCATCTCCTACGGTGCATCGCTTAAGCCCACAGATGAAGGAGAATCATGATTCTATAATCTCATTAGAGGATATTAGGTAGAGGATATTTAGAGCACGACATTTGTAATAATCCGGTGTGACTAGTTCTATGGCGACGAATTTATAGTAGAATTCGAAGTCCAGGTCGGAGAGAAGTACCCTGAAACTTCACTTCAAATATATAATGTCACATTTATACCCTTGTACACCCAAATCAAAATGAAAGCGTAAAACGTTATTTTTTTGTGATGATTTTTTCGCGACGATTTGTTAATTTCATGCACAAGCGAGTAAAGTGTTGCAAACATTGACGACGGGAATATGTTATTTATCTTGAATGTTTGTTAAGTGGTGCATGCATTTAATTAAAATATGCAAATCTAGGGTGCATTGTCACAAGTTCGTCAGGTTTTCAGAAATTAAGTTGCTGAAGGAACTGCTACACATCAATGCATCATAACAAACAGGATGATTTTACAAGTTTCATGTCTATGTACGATTATATTAAAGTGCTTTGCATCTCTGGTGAGGCAGTCATATCGGAACACGCTAAGGCAATACAATCGAAATCAACCACAACTGAAGCACTGAAGAAACAAGGATAAGAAATGTATGTATCCTTTATGTATCATACCTTCATCACGCTGATCTTTGGTAGCAGAGAGGCTTAGAGAATATAAACCCCCAATTTTAGGCGAATATTAGATCAAACTAAAAACGATTTGTTTGTTTCAAGAGCCTGATAATATCACGCGAAATGGCTTGAAAAATAAGGTCTAAAAAAAGAAAGCTTTTCCGTTCATTTTAGGAAGTGAAAAGACAAGATGTATAAAGCATTAAAAAGGAATTCTAGAATATAGCCAAGCTATAACACTGCTCAGCTTCAGCAAATGTTGCAAATTGAATGATTCATTAATTTCAGCTTTTCACGTAATTGGAACTATCTCCCTATACAAGTGAACGTTTTTATTCGAATTTCGTTGTGTAATTTTATAGCACTCGAGTTTTAAGGATGGTTCGTTCGAAAATTTTCGTAGCTCTGGTACTCCTCGTGGTAATCGATCATGTTGCTATCCTAAACCAAGTCAAGTCAATGGAGGTTGGTAATTTTAATCCATCATAGGGTATTCTAAATTCGTCAATTTTACATGTTAATTGATGTCCAAGGTTTAGCGATTATATGCTGAAGAGGAAGTCTCCAGCCCGTGAGGCTGGTGAAGGGCGGGCGCCGAGCGCGAGGTTTTATATATAGACTGTTTCGTAATCCTCGATTCACATTGGTCAACATTACAACATATGTTGCTTTACAGGCACGTACAGTGATTATTTTTACGGCGACACGAGCCTTTTGAAAGGTAAACGCACAATCGTTAAAAACACATGGAGATTGCGTCATAGCTTGTTGCTGTTCCGTGGTGTTATTTTCGAGTGGGGCATCAAACCGTCGTTTTGGGCGTCCAGAACCTACAAAATGAACCGTTCCTTGAATGATTGCAGCATCACTTGGAGAGGACGAAAAGGACAGAGCAAGTGTCATTTGAGCGATGTCCAGGATTGGACTAGACGGTACAAAGATGAATATGGCCGCTATAGGCTCTTTTCCAACAATTGCCATCATTTTGTCAACAAATTGGGACATTTGCTTGACACAAATTGTGGGCGTTGATTCGATACGGGACTTTCACGGATTACGAACTATGCTCGGAACTAAGGACTTTTAAACGGACTTGTCTTTTTTTTGTCTATCATTTTGCACACATGTAATTTTAATACCAACTAGTTCAACTAGCCATTGTGTAATGTAATATCACTAAATAAAGTAATTTGTAAAACACAATATTACTGTAACGTAAAAAAGTAAACTCTTAGTGTATTGTAATAATAATAATAATAATTGCTTTCTGTTTGTAATAAAATACTATCCATGCAATAAGCTATTTCAATCTCTGAGACCTTGGGGGTCCCCCTACACCTTTACCAAAGGTGCATTGAAGAGTTTGTGTGCCAACTTCTTTTTACAACCTAATGTATTCTGACTTTCAAATGAACTTGAAAGCATTTCAAATTAAACAGTGCGCGAAAAATGTCATAGAAACAGTGTTGCGAATTTCGAAAATGACGTCAGCCGCGCGTGTTCGAACACGCGTGTAGTTTGTACTCGTGATACTTTCGTGACGTCCACGAACGCGCCATATTCGTTTCTTTCAAATTTGCAACACTGACAATACAACCGAATTTTGAAAACAATTCATTGTTTGACTCGTTTATTATGGTTGATCTTAAAAGCATCGATTTTAAAGAAGTTTTACTAACTGGATTCTCAGTCGTGGGCGCTGTTCTCATTGTTGTTTTGCTTATTTTGTTTGGTAAGTCGATGTGGTTGCAAAAAATGTTTTGTTTGTGATGTTAACGACCGTTGGACATTATACATACATTATATTGGTTCCTAGCTTTTTGCATGAAGAAATTGTCATGAAAATTGCGCCAAAATCGAGCGGCAATATAAATAATAGAAAAATAAACAAATTTGCAGTAGTCATTTTATGTTTACGTGTAAAATATATAGGTGTGCAAATAACGTATTTTATTATGAACTTGTAATGTAACAAGTCAACAACTTGGTTTTAAGCGTTCTATACAGTTCAACAATCTATTAATGTAAAAATAGGGTACTTTACCGTACAATGCCAGTATGCGATGGCGTGATTATTTCTCGTTCTTTTATAATATGTTTGATGGCAGATGTACTTTGTAATTACTAGGTTACTAGGGCATCGTTGCACCAAAGCACATCTTATTTTTGCTGCTTTTAAGTTATTTGGAAAATTTTTTAAACTTGTAACAAATTACAGAACACTCACCCCCCCCCCCCATGGCAGAGTTGCCTTAAAGGTATCAAATTCATAACCTCTACCAGAGGTGGTGAATACAAATGGTTAAAAAGACACCGCAAATTAATCTTCAAATGTTTTTCATTTAGGTTGGTTCCTGATATGGAAGTTATTCCTCGTGCGTTTTTCATTTATACGAGAATTAGTTTACGGAAGTGATGAATCTGGGAAGAAAGCTAGTGAAACATCAGTAGAACTGAAGTCAGTGAAGAATGTGCCAGTACGTCGGAGTTCTAGGTTACGTGAAAGGCAAAACAAGAACCAACATGGGCAGTTATGAAATTAATTTTGAAATGATAATTTTGAAAATGTTTTATGAAACATTGTCGTTTCTGTTAAGATGAATGTCATTACTGTGTAAAGCAGATGGGGACAGTATATTCTTTTGTGTGTGAAATGGCTTTTGGAATAGTCTCAGGCAATTCATTTCAGTGCAAGTTGACATGAAAGTTCTACATTCTTCAATAGAGAATATCAAGTATAATGTATATAATTATGTTACAGTTCCCCAGTGAGGAACAACACACCACATGTGAATTATGGTGGTACTTTTTAAAACTAACTTTTAGTACATTATTACACTAACATGTAAACACTTCTATTTAACAAATTAAAACATTTTTGTAAATATTTTAATTTATTTTAATTGAAACTGTTGTAACATACTTGTTTTCTATGTTGTCTGTATATTACATGTCTTGTATTAATCATTTTGATAATTTATATAAAGAGCCTCACCTTCCACCATTTTGGCAGAAGGCTTTGAGGCCATGAGTGGTCCAGTTGAACATGCAATAATTTTGCAGATCCATAATCACAATTGTGGCGACATTGAGTTTGGGAGAATTGACATCAGTAAAAAACACACAACAAAAGACTTTCCATGATGCATGTATTTTTTCTAGCCCCCAAGCTTCTGCAATGTCAGTGAAAACAGCAATATGCTTTCCTACCTTTCTAGATAGCCCTCCTTTCAAAGACTGCCTCTAACTCCTGCCTGACCCAACAAATGCTACCAAAATTTGATTAGCAATTTCTTATTTTGAAGTGTTTACCATTTGTATGCCATTGGGATATTTTACTTTAAACCTCTCCACAACATCTGGTTCCATAAGACGTACTCCATCCAGCTGATTGCCAAGGGTTAACCTGAATAACAAGAATGCTTCACTATCATTTCAAGCTGATCTGACCATCAGTAAAAGTTACGCATTTTGCTATTGTTAATCACTTATATCTTTTGTTTTCCTTTGTGAAACTTGTTGAAACTTAGTAACTGTCTTTAATAAAAAAAATTATACATCTGCCAGAAATTTAGAAACAAAGTGAGAACTATATTTCATGAAAATTTTATAATTTGGATCGAAAAATGGATTTATATTTGACAACTAATGCCAGTGACTTTTCATGTTTTCAGATCAACTGGATTTCAATTACAAACTTGAATATTTCAACACATTGCAGTTTGGAGAGCAGAACTTTCAATTCAACTTCAACTTTATTAGTTCCACAACAAGGACACGGTAACCATGACAGCATGATTCACCAACTTGGGCTGTGGGATTTCCTTCCCCGTGGGATTAAGTTGAAGCTGAAACCTACTATTCCCAGTAGAGCACTGAATTTCAGCTTTGCTCTGTTAAGGTGAGATTCGACCAACTACTGAGAATCAAATATGCAACCTTAGAAAGTTTGGGAAAACTAAGAAAAGCAAAGTAAACCTTACCAGTTTGGCTGAACATTATGAGGCCGTCCAAATAATTCTAAAAATAAAAACCTAAATTCACCAAAGTCCATGTAAAAAAATTGCATGCAAGTCTCCTCAATTCACCTTCAGACTGCACCTTCCCTAGGGCACAAAACAACTTGTAGAAAGTATGATTTTTAATATGTTTATGTATCCTTAGCAATTCATAAACTTACAGTAGGTATACATTAAATCAGGTTTTACCTTATTTATTTCAGCAATATCAAAAGATCTATTTGAAATTTGATATGCATGATTGAACGCAATTTATAAACACGAGCTTTATAAATTTGTTATATTAACTGTTACTATTTTCTTGTTATCTTGGCGTAATATTTTTAACACTTCATAAGGTTTTAAATTAATGTGTGATCTGGTTGATTTGGATGTTTTGAGGCCCTGCCATACTGGGGGTTTAACAAGTAACTTTGCACCAGGGGTGGGGAAATTAACAGTTTTTAACACTTGGTTAGTGTTAAGTTCCCCGCTATGTCCCGGGGGTTGGGGGGCCGTGGTTACAAATGACTGAGGCATTATCGTATCGAAGCTGAAAACTTGAGTGACGATTTATCAAAATTATTGTCAAGTTCGATGACTATTGCTTAGAAATATGTATATAGCTTGCAAAATCCTAAAAAAAGTAGAAAGTTTCTTTGCATTCCAGTAACAAATATACTCTCAAAAAGTGTATTAACAAGGCATCGCTTATTGTAAATGCTTTTCGTACTAGTTGTACTGCATGTTCACAATTTAGTTTTCCTTCCACAAAACATAGAATAAAACAGTACACATTATATTACAACAGTTATGAACACTAAATCTTAGAGAAGGAAAAGCCTTAATAAGATTGTATACAAGTTTATACATGCTTTGATATTAATTGTACTTGAAAAATATGGTCATTTTTTTCTATTTCATTAATCGCGATATTATCGATTATCGCGATATTTTCCGTGACAATAATCGTGAGTTGATTTTTTAAATATCGCCCAAGCCTAACCTTCCCAATGCCCCAGTCAAAATAAACTAAGAGCTACAATTTTTTATTTCGTTCCTATGTACAGTGCATTCACAAAACCCCGAAAATCCGTACTCGTCACCTCCTTACCAATTTTCCTCGTGCCCGGCGAAAGTCTCTCAATAAGGCCATAAATTTCGTCCGGTTTGTGGCTTGTTGATCTCACCTAAATATATTGTACATCCATTCAAAGTGACTTTTTAAGCTTTAGTTTCGCCAAAAGACAGGGCCACAACAACAATATACAAGGTGTATAAAAAAAGGTAATCGGATTTTTGGAGTGCACCCATTCATTATTTAATACAAAGAAACCATTCTTTCACAGTCGGATGGACCAGGCTTTTAGCTTTCGTTTGCCGCCAATTTTGTGAAATTCGAAGAAAAATTGAGCAAATACGAATAAAATGGAAAAAAAAAACCCGTGGAAAGAGCATATTTTCAACTCTGTACAAAAGAAAAGTCCATTAATCATTTATCTGTCACGCGAAACAATCAACCTCGCTAATAAGAAGCATTAATTTCACTTACGTAAGCTAAAATTTGTCAATTTTAATTCCCAAATTGGATTAAATTACAATAGATTTTCGATTAGTTCCCAACAGTGAAAAAATGGGATCTCAACGGACAAATTTTATATGGTCCGTATTTGCTCAATTTTTCTCCACATTTTAAAAAAATGATGTCATTCAAAAGCTAAATGCCAAGTAGTCTTTCCAACGGCGAAAGAATAATTTCTGTATGCTAAACGTTGAGCGCCCTACTGCACTCCAAAGTACGATTACCTTTTTTTGATACACCTTGTATATCAGCCACTGTGGACCTGTGTATCACCCTAACTAACCTCCCTGCAAACTTTCCTTGTGGAAGGAAACCAGAGTACCAAAAGAAAACCCACGACTTTGTAAGGAGCGTTAACTTACCTCCGCCACAAGCACATCACAGTCCAAACCTTTGTTCATATTTTTGGTTTTGCCCTTTGCGCCAATCTACAAAAACGATGCAAGACGCTTCTGAATTCTGTTTACAAGTTCATTCGTAACAACGAGACGAGATACGTAGTAACATAGAATTTCAAAGTGTATGAAAGGGTTGTATACCAAACAATGTTCCTTGCCGTGGTTCAACCAATGGCCAGTCCGTCCTGTTCTTATCAAGCGTTGAAGTTGGTTCGTTTTCACCCAGATCAACTCGTCACATCGTTCATACCCCCAGAGCTTAAGACACTCCCTTCCAAGCTCCATAGCCCTACAATGCCGTAGTATATTAAGAGAGAGAGTATAGCGTGGAAAATTTTTAATAAAAGAGATTGTAGCCAGGG
The DNA here is from genome assembly GCA_963855995.1 of Muricea muricata. Taxonomy (NCBI): domain Eukaryota; kingdom Metazoa; phylum Cnidaria; class Anthozoa; order Malacalcyonacea; family Plexauridae; genus Muricea; species Muricea muricata. Next base: position 1,851,369 of record OY979722.1, read on the forward strand.
TTTTCTTTCGGGGGTTTTCCTTTAGTGTAGGTGAACTGCAAGGGGGGTGAAGTGGCACAGGCCCCCTGGAAGTTATTAAGTTAAGACGGGCATTATTTGAAATGAAAAGAGCGGGTCCTGGTCAGTGTATACGACTATAATCCCAAGTTGTAGTTTTTCTTGCGTTGTGAAATGATTTCCAGCCATTAGGGCCCTGTCACACGGTGCAATTTTTCTTGCAACTCGCAACGCAATTCTACTCTTAAGAGATGTAAATTTGTGACAAATGTTTGGTATGTTAAAAATATATCAGCAAACTCTGATGGAAACATGTATTTGCCAATTTTACATCTCCCAAGGGTAAAATTGCATTGCAAGTTGCAAGAAAAATTTCACCGTGTGACAGGGCCTTAACTTTAAATTTAATTCTTGTTTTCCAACCGAAAACTCATTTCTATCCGTCACAACTTTAGCTCAAGCAACTTTACTTGAACACCTTTGAACGTTTTGGCGAGCGATTGGATTTCATATGAAAACTCAGGTGAAGATTGAAGGAAAATCTTGGTAGCGTACCGTCCAGTGACCCACAGGAAAATATAACCTTCATCTTGTAGTTGGGGAACAGCGAGCTTTCTCATCTCATCGTCTGACATGGTACCATAGGGAAGCTTGAGAAAAACCCCAGATGTCATTAGTCATTGTTTCGACAACAAGCAACGATGAAATAAAACCTAGTTCCTATTTGGCCGCAACTGTCGCAGAAAAGTCATTCTCAACGATGTGATATAGTGTAGATCCAACTTTTCTATATTGTGGGCAGCATTCGAATTAGTTACACTAAGTGTAGATCGACGTAACAACATTCATATACACTATCACATAAGTGGAAAACTAGGTTAAGAATTACAGGCTTCAGTGCGCCTTCTATTGCAGCACTCAGTAACTTTTGCTTCTTTTCTATTTTTAACATGGCTCCTTAGAAAAGCACTTTGTGAAAGCACTTTCTATAATTCTATTTATGTAATAAAGCTGTATAAAATGTATCTGTAACAGCTCTGCTGTATCATGCATTCGTCAAGTCGATATTATCTTGCATACTGTAACAACTTGCATACAAGTTGATTGTTTTATTCACAAGCTTGATTCAAGTTGGTTTAACAATCTCATATTCATGAACTTTATCGCCACAGGCAAATTATACCTCCATATGAATATCCCAAGGTGGGTCAGCCATCACCACACTAAATTTCCCTATGACGTTGAAATCCAGATATCTTAGATCGCACTGAATCCACTGGGAAATAGAAAATGCAAGGAAAAAAACTTTCAGCCATTATTTTTTATCAAGCTTCACCAGAAGGGCAGGGCCCGCACAAGAGCTTGTGCCAACTACTGTGCACGTGCACTACTTGGATATCCTCATTTTAATAAGGGAAACCGGAGTATCCTGAATCATTAAATCTTTTGATGTCTTGATTACCTGGGGCGGTATAAGAGTAATATTTCCACCAGGCGTCGACATTGTCATTTCGCTCTACATAGAAAGATCAAGACAGTTCGTTAGGTACATTACTCTCTCAATTTAAAACATTGGTTTGAGCCTTTGAGGGATTTTTTCCAATCTTTCAAAAGTTTGACGAATTTTTCAATCTCATAGACAATTTTTTAATCTAACATAGATTGAGGGATACTTTTTCAGTGTCCCAATCGATTGAAATATGTCACTCAATTAGATTACTTTTCAATAGAAAAAGTATGATCCCTAAAAATAATCCCATAAGGATTTAAAATTCAATCCATTAGGTTGAATTTTCCATCGTTTCAATTAAGAGAGTACTGCATAAGGAAGAGTTAAGCGTTTCAGTGAAATTAGCACTTTTCGTCACCTTTTCCTTATCTTCTGTTTTCCTGTCTTTATCTTTTGCCACGCCGGTGTAGTCGACCTCATAATGCACGTACTGAAAAGATAATTACAATAAACTTAGTACATAGATTACGTGGGTGTCGTGGGGACTGGACTCAAAGTTCCGAAATATCGCATACTCCCACCGACTTGACCGCGAAGTTCAGTTGGGAAAGCATTGGACTAGCATTCCAAAGGTCGTAAGGTTCTATTCCCACCGTGGTCAGGCATATTTTTAACCTTGCCTGCTGTGGCTATAGACTCAAAGTAACACCACAAACATAAAGCTAGGCTAGATAGTAGTAAGGCTAGGGCCAGGCTAGATAGTAGTAAGGCTAGGGCCGGGCTAGATAGTAGTAAGGCTAGGGCCGGGCTAGATAGTAGTAAGGCTAGGGCCGGGCTAGATAGTAGTAAGGCTAGGGCCGGGCTAGATAGTAGTAAGGCTAGGGCCGGGCTAGATAGTAGTAAGGCTAGGGCCGGGCTAGATAGTAGTAAGGCTAGGGCCGGGCTAGATAGTAGTAAGGCTAGGGCCGGGCTAGATAGTAGTAAGGCTAGGGCCGGGCTAGATAGTAGTAAGGCTAGGGCCGGGCTAGATAGTAGTAAGGCTAGGGCCGGGCTAGATAGTAGTAAGGCTAGGGCCGGGCTAGATAGTAGTAAGGCTAGGGCCGGGCTAGATACTAGTAAGGCTAGGGCCGGGCTAGATACTAGTAAGGCTAGGGCCGGGCTAGATACTAGTAAGGCTAGGGCCGGGCTAGATACTAGTAAGGCTAGGGCCGGGCTAGATACTAGTAAGGCTAGGGCCGGGCTAGATACTAGTAAGGCTAGGGCCGGGCTAGATACTAGTAAGGCTAGGGCCGGGCTAGATACTAGTAAGGCTAGGGCCGGGCTAGATACTAGTAAGGCTAGGGCCGGGCTAGATACTAGTAAGGCTAGGGCCGGGCTAGATACTAGTAAGGCTAGGGCCGGGCTAGATACTAGTAAGGCTAGGGCCGGGCTAGATACTAGTAAGGCTAGGGCCGGGCTAGATACTAGTAAGGCTAGGGCCGGGCCAGATACTAGTAAGGCTAGGGCCGGGCCAGATACTAGTAAGGCTAGGGCCGGGCCAGATACTAGTAAGGCTAGGGCCGGGCCAGATACTAGTAAGGCTAGGGCCGGGCCAGATAGTAGTAAGGCTAGGGCCGGGCCAGATAGTAGTAAGGCTAGGGCCGGGCCAGATAGTAGTAAGGCTAGGGCCGGGCCAGATAGTAGTAAGGCTAGGGCCGGGCTACATAGTAGTAAGGCTAGGGCCGGGCTACATAGTAGTAAGGCTAGGGCCGGGCTACATAGTAGTAAGGCTAGGGCCGGGCTACATAGTAGTAAGGCTAGGGCCGGGCTACATAGTAGTAAGGCTAGGGCCGGGCTACATAGTAGTAAGGCTAGGGCCGGGCTACATAGTAGTAAGGCTAGGGCCGGGCTACATAGTAGTAAGGCTAGGGCCGGGCTACATAGTAGTAAGGCTAGGGCCGGGCTACATAGTAGTAAGGCTAGGGCCGGGCTACATAGTAGTAAGGCTAGGGCCGGGCTACATAGTAGTAAGGCTAGGGCCGGGCTACATAGTAGTAAGGCTAGGGCCGGGCTACATAGTAGTAAGGCTAGGGCCGGGCTACATAGTAGTAAGGCTAGGGCCGGGCTACATAGTAGTAAGGCTAGGGCCGGGCTACATAGTAGTAAGGCTAGGGCCGGGCTACATAGTAGTAAGGCTAGGGCCGGGCTACATAGTAGTAAGGCTAGGGCTGGGCTAAGCAGAAGTTTATTGAAACTACGATAACTGGAACTCCATAAATTGATTTAATCCAATTAGCTTTTAAAGGTTCAGCTCTATTGTTTGCTATCCAAACTGTCCACAACTCACTTTGCAAGTGTCCATGTGAAAACACGTGTTCAAGAATGAACAATCACCAAGAGATTCTAAAATGAGATGAAAATATTCGAGATTTACTTCACTTAAATTCGCAGCCAAATCACAGCTGACACATACCGTCTGTATGTTTCTGTATGATCTTTCGAAAATGAACCTGAAACGGCACGGAATATTGCGAGGATTATGTACATGCATATTGAAAGTTTAAAAGAGTGACGTTTAAATTCATGTCCGACGTTTTCCAACTCACTTTTTTACAGATATCTCCGCTGCTTCTGTTTCGCTTGCATTCTTCGCGAGTGCCATGTTCACAGAATTCTTGAACATTTGCTCCCCCTTGACTTTTGAACTTCTCCACTATCAACTGTTCCTGCATTTTTTCAAAAGAAATGTATCAATCCGATATATGCCAGATACATTTATACCAGAAACGGATGATTCGTCTGGACGAACTTGGGCAAAGAAAAGATAGTTCGTCAGATAATTCGTCTGTGTATAAACGCGGGCAAGCAGACGGATCATCCGTCAAGACGAACTATCTGACATTACGTAGTTCCTATGTTCAGACGAACTTGCTCGAATAGTTTGTCCTAACGGATGATCTGTCTGCTTGCTCGCTATCGTTTAACATAGTTCGTCTGGATAGTTCGTCATGTGTTTATACCTAATAAGACGGATAATCTGTCAGACGGATCCGTCTTGACAGATCCGTCTCTGGTAGAAATTGGGCCATTAATGCAGAAAAGTTAACAATTCATTGACTATATAGCATTGATAGTTTTACAGTCATGATACAAATACGACAGTCGCGTATTTTAGGACAAAAAATAACTTCATTACTTTAGCAGATTTAATGTTTAGTAAATCTAGGATGTCCTCTCCAACTTTCTTGGTCTGAAAATAAATGAAATATTTTAAGTAATGGCGATTCAGATAAGACGCCATAAATCGCTCGTGCAAAGTAGAGAGCCAGAAGTGCGCAGGTCACAGCAAGTCTTGGATGTGCAGGCTTGCTGTCTGGCAGTCATCAAGCGAATATCAGGATGCATTCGCACCGCTTGCTCCGGCTTGATGATAACAATTCTGCTGCAAGTTGTTGCTACAAACTGTTGCAAGTTATTTAAATGCTTGATACGCTGGTTCTTTCAATAATCGTGCACCAACTAGAAATATCAAAAACTGAAATTGCATATCTGTGCTGATTCAGGCTGTGCAAAGCTTTTTAGACATCTCATAATTCATAAAAATATTTCAAATTAGCTGAAAACGCCCCACAATCCTCCGATTAAAATACGAATTTAATGCGAAGTCTCTTCTAGTTTTAGGTCAGTGACACAGGCCGGGTTTCTTCATGAAATATAATTTTCAATGCAGTGGAAATCGTGAATACCTCTGTTTCAATAGTTGTCATTGTGGAAAGCATCGACTATAAAAAGAGAATGAGCAAATTGTTAATTTTTTGCTAGGTTAGTTTAACGCAACGAAAACGGGTTTCAACAAAGCAGGTAGCATCTCAAAAATATGCAGCTATATCCGAAAATGTTCAGTGAAAAACAGTTTAATATATTGTTAAAAGAATCGTTGTTTTGGAAAAATAGAAGGCCAAATAGGAGGTGCTAAACTGCCACTAACCATCTTCTATTGTATTGAGATTCCTGCACAATTACTGTCGTACCAACCTCGTACTAACCAGGGTACACCTCGGTAGGGGAGGTTGCTCTCGCACATACCAATGGCGAGAACAATTGCAATACCTGAATATCATCATTATCAGCTTTCTTCTTGGCTTTACTGACTGGAGAGACATCTCTTGATTTCGAACTTTCTCTTGATCTTGTTCTGACGATAAAAATATGATTAACCCGAGTTGAAAGAGTATTTCTGGAATATATTTCTCTTTTAGTGTTTGTATTAACTATCTCCTTCTGTTTGCTCTAAGTATAGATAATCAAAGGAAAGAATTGGAAACACCAGGCAAAGTGCTAATTAAACCCGTGATACGACCTAATACGCTTTACTTTGGAATCTGGCAACTTTACTTCAAACATATTCCAGGTGTTTGTAATCTATTTATTAATACACATACCGGTATTTACAAGAATGACAATGTTTAAACTGGCACAGAGGGTAAACAAGGCCAATAGTGACCACCAAATGAATGTTTTTAGAATAGAATAGAGTAGAATAGATTAAGAATAGAATAGATTAAGAATAGAATAGAATAGATTAAAATAGATTAGAATAGATTAGAATAGATTAGAATAGATTAGAACAAATTAGAATAGATTAGAATAGAATAGAATAAGCTTTAATCAAACTCACAAGTTTACAGTACAGCAAACGAGATATTACAGTATTTGAGAATGATAAGGGATTAGCAAACAGACTTAAAGTCTCACCTAGGCAAATCCCACAATCCCACAGGGTTTTTAGACATTATCACAGCACTCTAGCTTGTGCTTCCAGTCCATTCCTTTAACAGTTTACGTGAACAATATATGTGAACATACTTGTCTCGCTTCCTTTTTCTTGACACCAGCCCTGGAGCACTTGGTGGTGCTGTGAATATGATGTTAAAATAATATGGAATTATCTGCACCAATCAAGTAAATTAGAAAATTGAACAAAAAATCAAAATGTACCTGAAGTAGCTTTCAGTTCCTCTACAATTGCTTCCAACTAAAATCAGAAAGTGTGTTACATTCGATACAGTGAAGCTAAATTTTTTTTACTTTCACCTTTCATTGGAATACATACAGGATGTAGCAGGGGGGGGGGCAGTGACATACATGTTTGCAAACCTTGTCAGTAATACAGAGACATCTGCTAGGAAAATTTAACAAGACTGATTGGTAAATTGACAAAGAAAAGTCAGTAAATATATGGTATATACATCTAAGAATCTGTGCAGTAACCACCCCAAATTATATCTGTAAATCCCTGGGCACATACCTTGGAATAGTCAACTTCCGTTACAAGAATGCAAGATTTGCCCTCCGAAGAATATCCTGGTTTTATGCTGCAGTTGAGATATTCAAGATCAGAAATTTTCAGAGTACTTGATTATTACAAAACATTCATCGAAGACATCAGTACGACTCAACAGAGGCTACGGAAACTCCTAACAGCATTAGACATTGACCCCCTCGAGCTAAAGGAGACTCCCAACAGCATTTGACCTCGCCCCCTCTCTGCCAATTAAAGGAGACCTTTAGAAGCAGTTGACCCCCTAGTAGGGGATCCCCTAACTAGAAGACCTTAAAAGCTTAGCAGGATAGGAATCTGACTTGCAACTTACTTTATGAAATTCTGCACAGCAAGCTTCTCAACAAGGCCAGTAACCTCATCATGGGGCACAGGATCTGCTGACTCATTAGCCTAAATATAGAGGTTTTTTCAAAAAATTTTCCTAGCTAGTAGAAAATTTCAAGAAGCATTCAGAAAGCTTCACATTAAGTTAGCAAGAGGCATCAGGTGCAGTAAATAAGGGTGAAATTGAATGGTTGAGAGTAGGGGCATAGCTGCTGGAGAGGTACAAGGGATACACCCCCTCCCTAAAACTTCTATTTCCCGCCTGAGAGAAATTAAAAAACAGGGTCCACACTGTACGTTATTATTATAATTATAGATTCGGTTTAAAAGAAAATTTCAGTTAAAAGGCTAAGTGCAATACTGTAGTTGACAATTTGGCGAGTGAAATGAACAAATCATAACTAACAACAGTGGCAAGAGATGAACAAAGTCCGGTCAGGTCTCTTGCTGCCCTTGGTTGACAATAACATGCTGATTGTAACCTAGTGATGATTACCTTGGACCATGCAGCCATCAACTGCAACGAGTCAACAGGTACAGACAAACTCTTATCTGACAGATATTCTAGAATCCATTTCTCTAACAGTGGACTTTTCTTAACTATTGGAGCAGGTTCTGGTTTGATTTCTGCAATTAGTTCTTTGTTGTTGCTTGCCGTGTCAGCTGTGGTTGTGGTTGTTTTTTCATCTGGTTTAGAGGTACCATCTGTGGGATAAAAGGTAGAGGGCAACAGGGTTGGGCAATATTAAAAAATCATTAATTAAAAAAGGTCAACAACAAATTAAAGAAATGTTAAGGCTTTTTCTAATCTGATATTTTTTACTGTTCATAACCATAAATTATTTTGCAAAAAGCTCTCATTTTTACAATAATCACTATCTTGTTAAATACACTTTCTGAACGTACATTTATTGCTGGAATGCAAAGATCCAGACTACATTCTGAGGCCCTCCCACCAGAGAAATGGGGAGTGAAATTGCCATGTCATAGCCCTTGTCAAAGGATTTTTGGTAGATATATTTTCACACTACTGTTGAACTGGCAGATTGGTGGCCAGTCTTCTGACTTGTAGTGGTCTTGTTAAAAGCCAGAACCTTTTAGTCAGTAAATAACATGATCTCAAACGATACAATATAAATTTTTTGAACTTTTTTAACAGCTTTGTTGAACAAAGTTCAAGTGGCAAGAGTGTGAATGGGACTCTGAGACCCATGCAAGGCCCTCTCCCGTATAAATTATTTGATAACAGTACATGTGTAAACATATACCAAAATAATGCCTAACAGATTGGAGTAAGGTCTGTAAATTATTTTAAATATTTAAATAATTAATAAATTAATAATTAATATTAATTAATTATTATTATTAATTAATTATTTTAATTATTATTATAAATTATTTTAATTATTTTTGTAAATTATTTTAAATTATTGTAATTGTTTTATATTGCTGGTGGAAATATCTGGAGGAAAAAATACAGAATGCAGTCTGAGCAAAGACACTTTCTAGTCAAAGTAGGGGCTGGGGGTCCAAATGACTCTTGTATAAACTTCAATAGGATGAGAAGTTTGAGAACTACTGTTTGTAGGTAGTATCATGAAGTCATACTATAAATCTGTGCCCTATCAGGTTCTAACCTAATTTTCAGAAAATATACCTTCAGTAACTGCGGACAAGATCCCCTGTCTTTCTTTTTTTCTTCTCTGTATTCTTTCCCTTAAACTATCTTGCTTCTTTTTATGAGCTTGCAGCTCAGACCATGTGTCCCCCTGCAGTTCCGACATTATTCGGTACACAGAATTCCCAACTAAATCTTTATGCCTTAAATTTAAAAAAATAAACACTCTAATATATAAGCCTTTCTTCAAAGTACGCCAGAGTTTTTTGAAGGCTTCAACTTTTGTAAAAATGCGATTAAACTTGAACTATTCTATTTTCAAAATTTTCAAAAAAATGCGCCATCTTGAAAATAGTAATGACACCCGATTAGCACGTTTGACGTCGGCTGGTGGACGCAAAATTTGTCACCGATTGCTCGGCTACCAGCTGTAGTCGATAGTCACTACCTGTAATGGTGGCCTAATGGTATACTGCCGCTATAAAATTTGCGCACACGTTTGGGTACAGTAAGCAGTGTTGTACTACCATATGCTTTTGGTAGACTGCGCCACGAAAACAGACTTTTCGTTTGACAGCATTTTCTATGAGCAAACCGACGGTGTTCAGTTCTGTGGGTTCCTGGCTTCTTGCTTAGCTCCGGTCACACATAGTTTCAACTGAATTTGAGAAAGTCATTAATCTCATTATGAATGATTTATTTAATTAATAAAGACTGGAATTATAGCATTTCATCGCCGCTATGTAAACGATAGATATTACAAAATTCATTTCCTAGATTTAGAAATGTCAGATTCTAGCATTGATGTCTTTCGGAAGTCAACACACACAGGTCAGTACACCCATTTTGACAGTTCCGTGCCTTGGTCACGCAAAACGGCATGGATTAGGAATCTTGAGTTTACAAGATGCCAAGATGGTATTCTTTGGAATATACTTTTTCTTATATTATCGTTATAAACTTATAATATTTAAAGAAGGATTTAAAGAAGGCTTAAATTTAGCAATAAATTAGAGGATTTTAATGTCAGAGTTTATCTTGTGATGACACAACACATATAAATCTATAAACAATAAACGAGAAATTTTTTTCGTTCTTAAACGTACAAAGAACGCCTGTGCGTTGGTAAAATCCATAAACAACTGCTCGCTTCCTGAAATTGTGCCCATGTACTAACTGGATACCCTATACCTATGCGGGAGGGGGGGGGGTCTAAAAATTATTAGCATACAAAAAGGAGGAGGGTGTAAAGATGTTAATGAATCTTACATGAAGTTTTACGCGAGAAGAAACATGGATTTTCACATGTGTGATTTGGTTTTTACGAGAAGCTTTCTTTGAGAATTTTTCAATGGAAAACGTGAACGGGTTTCTACATAGCGATGCACCTATGGCGAAAGATGACTGTACTTCAAATCTAGGGCAAGAAAACGAGCTTTTACCGATCGCTAGAGCCAGAAAAGCCCTGGTAAGAGAGGCCAAACGCCATGACAATTTGGTCATAATCGGTGAGACAGCATCGGGCAAGACGACACAATTACCTCAGTATCTATACCACAGTGGTTTCGCTAGATTAGGAGTAATAGGCTGCACCCAACCCAGACGGGTTGCAGCAATAAGCATTGCAAAACGGGTGGCTGAGGAAATGGGAGAAATTTTAGGTGCCAAAGTAGGGTATACTGTCCGCTTTGAGGACGTCACGTCTGGGAATACCAGAATAAAATACATGACGGACGGTATGCTATTGCGTGAGGCCATTAGCGATCCATTATTGAAACGATATGGGGTGATCATCCTTGACGAAGCACATGAGAGAACCATTCATACAGATGTGTTGTTCGGCGTTGTCAAAGCGGCACAAAAGACTAGGGCAGAATCTGGCAGACACGGGCTGAAAATTATTGTGATGTCTGCAACTTTAGAAGCAGAGCCGTTTTCAAAATTTTTTGGCGGGGCAAAAATTTTGTATATTGAAGGACGATTGCATCCAGTTAAGACGTTCTATGTGGTGGAGGAACAAACTGATTACCTTCACGCTGCACTTGCAGCCGCCGTTCAACTTCAAAGTGAGCAGCCAGTTGGGTATGTTCAATTAATTTGTCATAGAATCATTTACCTTGCATAGTTTAACATTTAAACCACTAGCTTTGACATTCTGGTATTTTTCGACCCATGTACTCTAAGGTAATCATTGAACTCCTTGGATTCCAGATTCCACACAACTAGATTCCAGATTTCAAAGCAAATAAAAATCCTGAATTCTAGATCCACAAAACTGGATTCTAGATTTCAAAGCAAATAAAAATGTAGATTCCACAAAACTGGATTCCGGATTTCAAAGCAAATAAAAATCCTGGATTCCGGATCCATACAACTAGATTCTGGATTCCAAAGTAAACAAAAATTTGGGTTCCGGATTACCTTACATGGGTCGATATTTTTTATAGAGGTCACATTCTTATCTTTCTTACTGGGCAAGAGGAAATTGAATTGTTGGCAAATCTTTTGAAGGATTGTTCAAATGGTAGGAAGGCCAGTATTCCAATATTTAGGGTCTTGTTGTATGGAGCATGTTTAATGTAAACAATTTTTATGCATTTCAGGTTCCAATGTGGAAATATGCCCTTTATATGCAGGTTTACCATCGGCTTTGCAGATGAATGCATTACAACCTACCCAGGGCGATGTACGGAAAATAGTTTTGGCTACAAATATTGCTGAGACATCTATTACAATACCTGGTGTTAAGTATGTTATTGATACTGGCTTTGTCAAGGCAAAAGGTATGACTGTATAACACTTACTATGAAGTTGTTATGCAGCTATTGGTGATAATAACGTGCCTTGAATTAAAAAGAAACTATACAGGGGGGCTCCCTTTCACTGCTGGTAAATCACATTTCATACCCCCCCTGCATCCCTTCATCCAACTATACCCTTAACCTAAATGTCTGCAACTGATAACAAAATTGTTACATATGTTTGTAATTTGTCCACATGGGAAAATGTTCCAATTACTAAAGCAATTATTAATTGCCGTATTTTTACTCATATTTAGAGTACAATCCCAACACTGGTCTAGATGTTCTAAAAGTCCAACCAGTGTCGATGGCTCAGGCCCGGCAGCGTCTAGGCCGAGCAGGTCGACAAAGCCCGGGTCACTGTTACAGACTGTACACGGAAGAACAGTTCTACAGCCTGCAAAATACCACAACACCTGAAATTCAAAGATGTAATTTATCCAGCGTCGTTTTGCAACTTTTGGCCCTTGGTATCAAAGATGTGGCAAGTTTTGAGTTTCTGGATGCACCATTGCCACAAGCTGTCCAGAATGCTGTTGAGCAGCTGAACCTGTTGGGCGCACTTGACCAGGAAAAGCGAGAGGTAAAGAGGAGAAATCATGCTAATGCTGTAGTCCCCCTTCCCAATGGACCTTTCCCTTTTACATGAGATTTTGAGAAAATTCAAAATAGGCAAAAATATCACCACAGCTTGAAAGTTTGGTAAGATTGCAAAGTTCGGCTGTGAAATGTTGTGAAATGTAGAAAATATAGCCTTGCGAAGTTGGCAAATTTTGTATATATTTGTATTACGGGCGGAAAAGTGATAATCAGTTGATACTTTTGATTATTATTTTCCTATGCGTAATACAAATGTATACAAAATTTGCCAACTTCGCAAGGCTATGTTTTCTACAGTTTACAACATTTCACAACCAAACTTCGCAACTTTAGTAAACTTGGGATGCTATTTCGATGTTTTCAAAATTTTGTCTGAAAGGGGAAAGGTCCATTCTACCCCCACTCTTCCATTTTCTACTCAACTCTCCCATTCTATCCCTATATACCCTTAATCCCCAGTCATTAACAATCTCAATCATGTATTGTCAGTCTTCATTTTGCAAGTGGACATAATTCATTGAACTGCTGTAAATGTGAAATTAAAGGTTATTTTCAGCAGGTCAAAACGTTGAAACCAGAGAATGGACCACACGTTTGCATCTGTAAAACGTATTTTCCACTTGGCAAATTTATTCATGTGACCTGATTAGTAAATAAAAAAATCGCAGAGAAAAAGTAGAAACCGTTGCTACTTTTTACAGCAAATTATTTGTTCTTGTGACTAAACACTTGACTTTTCCACAGTCCCTAAAAATGCGCATATCATGCCCCGAGCCGTCAGTGCGTGTTGGGTCAGTTGGATAAGAGACTGGGGACGAGTCAGACTAAAGTCATCAATTGGAAAATGGGATTAAGAGCAGCCATGACTTTGACTTGAAAGTCATCTGAGATCCTGAAAATGTCATTTAGCATTGCAAAGATTATTTTTACTCTCAAATACAGATACAACTGACAGCATGTCGTAAACATCTTGCGTCGTATGTATTTATTTGCTCCCAAAATTATGGAATTGCGGTTGTAAAATTAGCCAAATTTATATTAAAATTCGAATTTCCGTCTCAGACGAAAATTAAACTCGTGTGATGAATTTCCGCCTGATGTAAATTTCCGTACAGTCAAAATTACCACCATGACGAATGAGCGAGAAGAATCTCAAGTCATTAAATTAAGGAAACAAATTTGAGCTCCATGTTTTCAAAATGGCTTCGATCGATGCAGCCCAGAATTATTTCTATGCTTTTTAAAATCCAGCTTGATTTACACGTCTGATAAATTGAAGACAGATTTTTCGTCTAAAAAAGAAACTCGTCTGACTTTCCCGTCTTCAGATGAATTTCTCGTCTTTGGGTTTACTCTTTTAGACGGGAATCCGTTATCTGTCTGCTAGTATAAATTCAGCTATTGATATTTGATATACATTATCTAATATAGCGGGTCGTATGTGACCTGGAGAACTTCCGCTTCTCAGAGTTAAAACTTAGTTTGTGTTTTTTCTAGCTCACCAAACTTGGCCATGATATGGCAAGATTTCCTTTGGAACCACGTTTTTCAAAAACCCTCTTGATGTCACGTGACCTCGGTTGTAGCGAAGACATGTTGACTGTCATTGCTCTGTTATCTGTCGACACCATTTTCTACACTCCTCCCAACCGTAGGGATAACTGTCAGGCGGTCCTGCTGAAATATCGGTCGGTTGAAGGGGATCACATCACCTTGCTGAATATATATCACGCTTTCAAGTCAGTGCGAGGCAAGTATTGCCGTTAAGATATAATTCTGTGGAAATACCACGTAAGTTTAGAACCTACAGTACGAGATGCTATGGGCTGGCGTCCAACAGTCTACCATTTAAGCTTCGCTGTCAGGTCGGTTCAATTGAAAATGAGTCTAGTTCCTTTGATATCAATGTGATCTTAAGTGTAATCATGATTTTTAGTTATCCTTGTGATCTGTATGGTAACACCAGAGTAACACACCACAAACATTGCTTTCACCAAAATGCATAACACCACGTTTTTCATTGTTGATTGTAAAGACAGGCAATAATTTCACATTCAATGCCAGTTTTTTCTAGCAGTTAGGTTTTCAATAAGTGTCGTAGAAAGTACCGTATTGGCAAAGCTGTGCATATAGATCAGCAAATTTTATTTGCCGTAGGATAATTTGCCATAGAAAACTTGCTCGTCTGTAATTAAAGGGCTGTTTTTCTTTCGATCTTTATTAAAAATCATGATGATTCAAAGGTGATTCACAAGTTTTAATATGACTGAAATTCAGTCTTGATGAAAACACTAGACACCAGACAGTAATGTGAAAACATTGGCAATTTGCAAGGGTTTTGCATTCATTTCGGTAAAGAGCAAAGTAGTACAAAACTGACTGTTATTTCTATCTTATTAGGTAACAAAGAATGGTGTGAAAGTAACTTCATCAATGGCAAAGCTATGAAAACAGTTCTAGACATCAGGACTCAGCTGCGTGAACTTTGTAATAAACTTGAAATCCATCTCCAGTCTTGTGGGAAAGAGACAAGTAAAATACGACAGTGTTTGACGAGCGGTTTCTTCCTGAACGCAGCCGAGTTGCAGTTTGACGGCACGTACAAGTGTCTGGGACAAAGAATGTTGGCTAGCATACATCCGTCGTCTTCGTTATTCAAGGCGAAGCCAGCTTATGTCGTGTTTACGGAACTCGTACACACCTCGAAATGTTACATGAAACATGTGGCGGTCGTTGATCCGCAGTGGCTGGTGGCCGCGGCTCCGGCTTACTTCAGGAAACTGAATTTTCATGGCACTCAGTTTCATGCTGTGACGTCGTGACGAATTAGGAAAGTCTAGGAAGGTCAGGTTAGAAACGTTATCTTAGCCGCTTGAGAATTTCTTTTCTTGGTTACAGCTTACAGCCAAACCCAAGAGATGAAGCATTAAAATATAACATCGTTTGTTACCAAGCAAAACCGTCGGCAATTCTCTGTTCCTTTGAATTATATTTTACACTCGAACACTATGCTCCAAGTCCGTAAGGATATTACGTTATTGCAAAGAAGAAAATTTAGGCAAGCCTTAATTGCTTTTGCCGCCGCTATTCATGTCACAAATTAAGCTATCTTGGTTGCTAATGTGCTTAGTTACTCTTGTCACGGAGCAGACAAAAGTATTGAAGGATAACAGAATTCCAGGAAGTTGCCCAAAGCTGTGAGAACTAGGAAAAACAAATGTTGTGGCAAATTTGTCGTTGAAGCAAATTCTATTCAAATCTTATCGGTTATTGTAAAAAAAAATGGTTTTTTCTTCGGATATCAATATTTTTGGATGGGGTTCATCAGAAAAAAAACCCCAATATAAATGGATTAAGATTTTAGAAGCTTAGGTGGAGTTATTTGTATAGGATTTGCAGGATCTTTACATTGAGACAATGTAATTTAGGTGAAAATTTTGGATGTGAACCGATAATAGGAACTACCAACTCGCCATTTCTATTCCGCGCTTTTCGTGACTTCAGTGCTGTTTGAATTTCTAGCTTTGGAGCGAACCACTATGAACTTCAAGGGCTCGTAAACGTTTTTAAGAACCGTGGGAAAAAGGTAGTACTTTTCCCCAAATACAGTCAATATAATGAGAATTCGCGAACATTCACAAGCACAATACAGTTTATGCATGCATTCTCGCGAATTTTCGTTCAAGTGATTAGCCATTTTCGGTTGAAAAGATAGAAATGATCGTTCATTCCTGTATTTTGCTTCAGGTAGCTGTATTGCTTGTCTGGGGAATTGCTCAATTTACTGGACATCGCAGAAGTGCAGACCACACGGCACATATGATCTGCTCAATATTCTTAATAGTACATGTATATAACTCCTACTATACCGTCTAATAGGCGGCGACTCGTTTATGCAATATCAAACCTTGGCATAGCGTAGGTAATTTTAAGAGGAGGGGAGGTGCTAGAAACAACCTTACTGCCCAAAGTGTCTTTTAGCAATTTCATTGTGTTTTGGCGAGATTAAGGCTGCCTGATTTAGTATGAGCACGCTTCGAACAAGCAAACAAAAATTGAGCAGAAAGTTTATTTTGCAGGAGGGCCCACCCCACATCGCCTTTGGTTATTCTTCACATACGGGATGCGGGCAGGAGGAAAAACCGCCTCCGCTAAAAATATCAGGTGTGTGGAAAAGGGTCGCAATATATATATATAACCCAACACTGGATATCTTACAGATGTAATTACGAGACGTCTTAGATTTAAAGTGGACACTTTTTGCCGCATCGCTGTTGCCTTTGTCCGAGTGATCGTCACCGGACATGGCCGAGTATTATCCGTTTTACTAATACGAGGGAAAAACGTGTGGTTTCAATATTTTGCTTGTTGCTAAGGTCTAGAGGCCAACAACGGCATTAATGTTGTAAACAACGGTATTATAACGTGTCTCGACGGCTAACGTCTTGGAATATTGCGTTTTTTTGTTCAAACAAATCATTTCAAGAGAGTCTTTGTCGTACGGGCAGTATTATTCAAAACGCCATCAAATTATAGCCGAGAGTTGTTATTTTCCCAAGACGCGATTTGATTGGCTGATGACATTTAATATTCAACCAAAGTCGTGTGTTGTTTGTCGTTTGCAATGCGATTGAGTTCTAGTGCAGTGGTGGCTCAATTTGTGCCGAAAATGTGACAGATTCGAGGTTATTAGGGACCTTATAAGTTATGTGATCAAATACAATTGTTTCGTGCTCAAATGAAGGACTGTTTATACAATATGGGTTGTGGGATGAGCGCTGAAGATCGAGCCGCTAGGGCACATAGCAAGGCTATAGATCGTCAGCTAAGGCATGAAGGAATCAAAACGGAGAAAGACGTGAAACTTCTTCTTCTTGGTGAGTACAAAAGCAAGTCTAAAAACCACTTCGAAGAAATCTTGATGAAATAACATTCTGAGCTATATTAGGTCTGCGTTGCCAGACAGTTCGAGGCTAAATTTATACATCAAGTTGTTTCGCATAAAGGAGTCCCTCCCATTCTGGTGCACGTAAACAACAACGCGTTTCACACTATAATTTGACCGCTGCTCAATTCGAATTCCCCACAGTGTTGCAATTTAGTTCGCCTCGTTAGATTGCTCTGCGATATTCTAATGGCTGCGCGTTTTTCGTTGTTTAACAGGTGCTGGAAACTCGGGCAAAAGCACAATCGTAAAGCAAATGAAGTAAGCAAATTTGACTCCAGCATCTCTGACAATTTTAGGGGATTTTAATAACAAAATAGCACGTCTGAAATTCACGCTAATTTGCAACATTTATATTCTAATGTTCTTTCTAATAGAATTATTCACGACAATGGCTTCTCCCCAGAAGACTATGTCTACTACAAGCCATTAATAAACAGTAACATCATAACATGTATGATGCAAATTATTCGAGGCATGGATAAACTGAAGATTGAGTTCGAGGACGAAAAACGACTGGTAAAGCACAAATTGTGACCAAACTTTCATGCATACGTTTACCATGTTACGTTCGACTGTCAGACACCCCATGATTTGTTTTCTTTTCTAGACTGATGCCAAACTTATTTTTGAATTGGTGGCAAGGAATCAAGAACGTGAAGCGTTTTATCCAGAGCTTACGGAAGCTTTAAAACGCCTTTGGGAAGACGAGGGGGTCAGGCATTGTTTTGAGCGAGCCAGGGAATATCAGCTCAATGACTCAGCAGAATAGTAAGTAATATTTCCGTAATAATGTTAACCTATGACTTGTTTACTTCGCACACAATTCATGCTATTTTTATCATCCGCGCATGATTAGAGCATTGAAGTATGTGAAGTATTTTGAAGCATTTAACAAATAACTTTTCATTACTAACAACACAGCCTGAAATAGGTCAATATTATTGGAACTTGTGATACATGTTTTGTGTGCATTTAGGCTTTTCATATGCACCTGGTGTTTTCAAACATTTGATTTATATTTTACACTCCATATTGTATGATGAAGCAGCATTTTTATTACCAGTGGTTTTATCGAGTGACTTGAAAAAGATGCTGTTGTCTTCATACACCTTCACTTGTGTTAACCACTGGGATTTGTTCCTGTTCAGTTCATAATCTTCGTTTCTTTCAGTGTCCTTAAATCACTTTAGTTTTCTGTTTTTTACTTCCCCAAGTGATGTGTGGAATATTTTTCGTGTGACAACAGGGAGCATGTGATTCTGTAATATACCAGACCAGATGAGTTCATTACAGTAATTGTACACAAATTTGCAGTATTTACACAAATGTAGATTGTGTTCTCATAGAACGCAACTGTCTGTTGGAATGAACAATATGGATATTTGAGAAGATATGTCAAGTTTGTTAAAATCTTGAACCAATTATATATGCTGCAAATTATTGTTTAATAACTCAATCCTTGACCAGGAATGCATGTTGATTAGTCTAATCTATCTCATTATCCCTAAATTCTCTTAACCACTCGTCTTCTTGTCTAGTCTCTTAATTCAAGCAGATTAAGTATCTATAGTGGATGATTAATCTGTTGCATATTGCTAATATTTGTACACTGCACAGAGCCAAGCAACACCAACTTTGCTTGGCTATAGGTAAAGTACAATTTCAACTCATAACCTCTGGTTTACTAGTCCATCACTGTGCTACTTAGGTAGTCTAAGCATTCAATCATGATTGCATTAGCAGAATTGCAGAGTATTGGAGGGGCCTTAAACACTAAACAAGCATTTAGACCACCCCAAATTCAAATTTAGTTTCCTGTCCCTCGCCCGCATCTGCTGAAATTGCCTGATGACTTGTCCATTGTTGCTATCTTGTTTCCATTATTTGACCTTTTTGTATAAATAATCACAAAAATCTACAACTTTTGAATATCTATATTGTTTAGAAGGTAATGTGTATGGCTTAAATCATAATGAAGTTATTAAAACTTAATTTTAACATAAATATATAATGAATTTCATTGTTTGACTTGTAATATTTTGTTTGTTTTTACGGAAACCGTTGAGCTCTAAGAATTGTTCCAAGGTGCACATTTGTACTAAAGTCATGAATATAAAAATTAGGTTATAAAAAATCCTTCAAAAGGTGGTAATGGATAACGGAAATGAACTGCCCGCCCACATGTAATTCCAAAAAATATCTCAATGGGAAACTAAAGTCTGATTTGGAATGGCCTTAGTGGTCAAAACACAAAAATGTGGTTGCCTTTGAGACATTAGCCAAGATATTTCAGTTGCCCGATACAGATTTTTACTCGCCCCTGACATTGGGCAGAAGATTTTCGAAGTCATGTATGCGTGTAGCCACATTTTACCATTATCACAGTAGCTTTCTGGTGTCACATATAAAGAAAAAATTATGTAGATTATGCACAAAAACCGTATTTCACTACCGGTACCTAAATGATACAAACGAAACTACAATATTTCAAGTAAAGGTCTTTCATCAATTTAACACGTTTTTCTAATATTTTAAAACCCTTGCAGTTATCTAGAGTCATTGGACAGAATTGGACGCACCAACTATAGTCCAACACAAGAAGACCTCTTGCGCGTAAGAAACAGAACCACCGGAATTGTTGAAATTGAATTTCATTTCAAAAGATTGCATTTCAAGTAAGACAATTACATTATAAATGTATACCATACCATTTATTATGACATTATATTTGTATGAAACCACTAAAAAGCTACTTAAAGGCCTACTTAAAATATGAAGTACAATAATTGACTTGTATCTTACAACATTTAGATTATGTGATGTTGGTGGGCAAAGAACTGAAAGACGAAAATGGATTCATTGTTTTGACGATGTAACTGCAATCATATTTGTTGCGGCATTAAATGAATATGATATGCTATTGGAAGAGGATGAGACAACGGTAAAGTAAACGATTAAACTTGTCATGTTTTTGAATTGTTTAATAAGTTTATGTGATTCATCAATGAAAATCTAGTCAATCGAATTGTTAAAGTGGTTGAAACCATGTTGCCTGTTAGCCATGGGTCCAACCAGTTCAATCTTATGTTGCACAATAATTTTTACTCTAAGTTGCATTGCAATATTTGGATAAGAGCAATTTCATACTTGTAAATACATATATAAGGTTCATACCTATGCACTTGATCTTAGACATGCCTTAATTGCAAATGGAATCATACACATAATGAAATTCAAGTTTGGAAAAGTTAATCAACCTCTTCAAGGGATCGAACCTGCACCATTGGACCTATAATTGATGATGAATTCTTCTCAAATGTTCCCGGCTTGAGTGTCGACATGTTTACGAGTCCCACTCTAAATTAAGGTGGCTCGATATAGTAATGCTCACAAATAAAGACCACGTGCGCCAAATTTAATGTTATTCACACAAATCTTCTTATATATCTCTTTACAACAAATAGATACGAAAAACATGGAATATTCCATGTCATGTGAGATACTGACGCCATTTCGCGTGTAAAAAATGCAAACTGAATGCGGATTTACTAATTGCTGACGTCATTAAAAAATTCAATTTTTAAAACTGATTGTGAAATATCTCCTTACTTTGCACGGTGACCTATCTTCAAATTTTGTATGCAGTATCGTACTACAAAAGTCTTGCATTACACAAAAAATAAAAAATTTCTATAATGTGGAAAAAATGTTTTTCAAGAAAACAGTATTTTCGTAGTTTAAATATGTTAAAATACATAAACAATTCAATACGGACTTATTTAAATTTAACAGCGCAGGAATTAAAAGTGTTAAGTAAACTATAGCTTAATAAGTTTCTTGTACGTTTGCATGGTGAATACAATATACTTGTGTAGCTTTGTGGAAACACCACGTAAATTTATTATTCGGATCGAAAGCTCTGCAATAATAAATTTACGTGGTGTTTCCACAAAGCTATACAAGTAAACTATAGCTTAATTTTTTGAAAACTGTATCGAGCCACCTTAAGACAAATTTGCCATTTAGAAATTGACGATTTGCATGTTAGACTAACTTTCAATCTAGGCAAGACGAACAAAATCTTTTACTATAGTTAAAAAGAGCATCCAAAAATTAGTAGAATTGCCAAGTTTGGTGGCGAAATGTTGTAAAACATGGAAAATATGGCCTCGCAAAGTTTGCAAATTTGTATGCACTTGTATTACGCGATGAAAAAGTTACCACTTCTGATACAATTTTAGCTGAAAAGTGGTAACTTTTTCCTCGCGTAATACAAATGTATACAAATTTGCAAACTTTGCGAGGTGATATTTTCCATGCTTTACAACATTTCGCCACCAAACTTGGCAATTCTACTAATTTTAGGATGCTCTTTTTAACTGTGGTAAAAGATTTTGTTTGTCTTGGCTCGACTAAAAGTTAGTCTAACATGCAAATTGTCCATTATGCCTTTAATCAAGACAGAAAACTTTCATTCCATAATGCTGTAGAGTAGAGGTGTTACCTATGTCACGTCTCATTTTATGCGAATATAAATAAGAAATATTTTTTATATTTTTCGCTACCAGAATCGTATGACGGAAAGTTTAAACCTCTTCGATTCCATTGTAAACAACGATTTCTTTGCAAACACGTCGATGATACTTTTCTTGAATAAGAAGGATCTGTTTGAAAAGAAGATCGTTTTCTCGCCAATTACGGAATGTTTTAAAGAATACAATGGTAAGTTGATTTTGAAACAAAGTAGTAAATTGCTTACGATGGAACCAAGTAAACGGGCAAATATTAGCATCTATTACGACCGAAACTGAATGAAGAAACCACCGAAGCGAGTGATTGTTTGTTCTTCTTCATCGACGATTCAGAGCGAGACGAACACGGATTTAGTAAGAAAGAATTTAAGAAAAAAATTAGTCGTGTTCGTTCTCGTAGGCGTAGTCGAACTAAAAGCTCCCTAATCTGTTTAAGAGGTTTCGGTCGTTTTAGTACATGCAAAAAGTTTGGAACATGGCTGTCAAATGTTGGGATCCTAGGTAGCCGCACTACCTGCAAGTGCCTGAAGCTAACTGAGATCCTTGGTTTCAACTAACAAGTGTTGTGTGGTTTGACTAATTCAAGCAAAGTGGGCAAGTTTGAACCACACAGGGCTAACTGCAATTCATTTTTGGCTACCTGCAAAAAATCCAAATATTGATACAACATAACTTTCGCCATGCATTTACTGTTGCAAAGCAACATGTTTTACGATATATTATTAAACTTCGTTTTTGTATTGTCAAATCCTTACTTTACAGGTGATCATTCCTTCGAGGACGCGTGTAATTTTATCCAGAAGAATTTCGAGAACAAGAACCTGAACGATCGAAAAGAGATCTACGTTCACAGAACGTGTGCGACGGATACTAAAAACATTGACGTTGTCTTCAACGCGGTTACAGACACAATTATTGCCAAAAATCTCATGCGATGTGGTTTGTATTGAGAATCTGACCAGACGTGTATCAAATTATCGCCCGGATATTTTGAGTTTTTACTGTGGTTTATGATCGTTTTATGCGCGGTCACATCGCGGGGTCAGTTTGGACATTTTTAAAATTCGCATTGCGCTTTCTCGTGCTAAAAGAGTCGCAAAAGGTCTAGCCCAGGATGAGAGTTTGCGTGAGAGTTTTCTCTACTCGCATGCCAAAGTACAAGGGGGTTTGGTTGAAAGTTGAAGGCTACTCCAGATTAGTAATATATTTACTAAAGCCTGACTGGATCAGTTAAGAATTTCATAGCATTTCTTCATTATAAAAAAGTAGATAGATTGGTTGTCTCAGGTGCATTTTTGTTAAAACAACAAAAAAATTGGTTATTTCAGCCAATTTTTGTAATATTTGGACAAATAACGTATTGGTAAAGAAAAAATGTGTCTCAGACAAACAATTTTAAATTTAATTAAAAACCTTTTACAGTGAATGTTTATTTGCAACCGCTCTCATGAAACTTTCATGGCGTCCGAACAGCTCTGGTCAACTCAAATCAAACTGATTTGAACCAACTTATAGTTGGTATTTTTACCAATGCACTTTCGGTCGAGCGGATTTTGTTTTAAAAAATACATCCAAAAACAAAAGATCTGCCTAATTGAAATTTCGAAAGCCTAATTTCGTTACCATTGTCTATAACAAATCACGCCTTGGCTGGAAGCACCTCTTTCCCTTTTACAAGAATATGGGCATAATAAAATTTAGACGCTCGCAAAACAGCATAGAACAATTAATTTTATAGAACTGTTTTAAACGTGCTGCAAATAAATGTGGCATAAATTTGCTACACTCTTATTACAATATAAACTATATCGCATTTGATTTTTATGTGCAAAACCGCTATATTTTATCTTGTATTTATTTTAATTTTTTTGCGAAAACTGGAATTTTCGTCATGGTTGATCCATTTAACTTTACATTAATCTTCTGCAAAATATACGGGGTAATGTTAGGTATGCAAGGCCTCTTCTTGCCCCAACACTGGCACAACATTTTACCACATCGGTGTTGATGAAAGTTGACCATATTTTCTTCGCGGTCAGGGGAGATGGCTTATGCTAATGTAGATTGCCTTGCACATGACAAAGGGTTTGTACAGATCTTGAATGTCCTTAAAAATAAAAGTGCTTTAATTTGTAAACAAAATTTGAGGCTTTAAAAAGCTCTTATAGAGTATAAGAAAGT
Source organism: Muricea muricata (assembly GCA_963855995.1). Lineage (NCBI taxonomy): Eukaryota > Metazoa > Cnidaria > Anthozoa > Malacalcyonacea > Plexauridae > Muricea > Muricea muricata. The sequence goes on from OY979722.1 coordinate 1,875,143, forward strand.
GCTTGAAAGTCCTTGAACTGTTTCTGCTCGAGTTTTTTGAATTTTTAACACTAAAACGCATGCAGTGTTTTGGAATTCCTTTCGTTCATGTTTTATGGATTTTTAATAACTGCACGTACATTTTCATTTCAGCCCAGGATTTCTTGAAAGATGCGCTTTAAAATCTTTCTTAATCTGTACGAACCCTAGCTGGCAACATTCTCGCAGAATAAGAAATTGACAGAAGGACCGTTCGAGTCGAAACGTCTGAGGTTTACGTGCTGTTCGTTAAGTTCTGGCTAGTCGTTTCTTCAGCAACAAAAACGCCGATTGTTCCGCGCTTATCATTCTGGCCCGAGAACTGCGTAAAACTAGCGGGTTGTACTTCTTAATGGTCCTCTCGTTAGTTTCTATTCTGTGACAGTATCCTTAAAATATATTTTAGTTTTTCTATGTCCACTTAAAGTCGGTATGGCAGGAATTAGGTATGACATGTTACATAACTCGGTTACATGAAATAGCCGGAGTTCTTAATCCTGTGATAGACGGATTCGTTTGTATCCGCAAACATTTTGTTGCGGTTAGGCCTTGCGTTCATGCCATAGATAACTCATATACACTAGATGGTGCACTCCACGCTGTGGGCAGGCGAAAATTGAAGCCAGATCGCAGGCGCTGGTCGTTGACACGGAGCATGATAATTTGTGTATTTTGTATTGCGGAAGTTGACAATAAAAGTATTTAATACACAAATTCAATTTAATGCACAAAAAGTATTTAATATACATAAGCGTGTTTGGTATCGAATTTTGGATTTTTGTGGACGGTCGGAAACGCAACAAATCCGGATGCATGTGATCGCGTAGAGTTTTGTAACCGCAACAAAATGTTTGCGGATACCAACGGATACGTGTTGGCGCGCCCTCATTGTGGTGTTCAAATAAACTAGTGTAAAAATTGTTTCCTAACATATGGTCTGTCAATTCATTTGTTCTCATGCATGTGCCAGCCCATTTTTCTGAGTTATTTGAAAACTGGGCACGTTGCATAAAAACGGTGTATTTCTTGTGGATAAATGGGAACTATAAGAGCTTCCTCAGCCTCCAGGCATACCGCTATTGGACAAAGAAAATAATTTTTATTGAAAATAAATTCGTGTTAGTTTTTAGTAATTTAGATATATATTAGACATTAGTTTCGTAGTATTTTAATCTATGAATATTTGTTAAAATGAAATAAACAAAATAATTTTGTTCAGTTGTCGAAACTTTTATTACATGTTGTATCTCACAAGACATAAGTTTTTCAGGCCCGAAATCCTGTTCGTTTTCTGTATATTTACCGTCTCTTTGTTAAAAATTTAAAACCACCGATCTCTATAACACACTTGCATCTGTCATCGGTAGTTGAAATCAAATTATTTTAAATGGTTATATCTGTCCGTGTGGTTACGTCCCAAGAAAAAAGTTGGCAAATTTTCCATGCCAATAATTTCCAGACCAGGAAATTACCAGAATTGCTTCCTCGAAAAACAATTCAATTGCTAAACACGTTTTTTGCCAAGCAACCCTGGTAAATTTCGATTGTTAATCTGCTGTTACCACTGCCTCAATGCAATTACCTTTTTACCAAGCCATTCATACAAGTATTAACTTTTACATAGATGTTTTATGTGGAACCATATATCCAGTCTATAAAACTCTTAGATGCGCTAAGCGTTTGAGAAACATGACTGCGGCCGGTAATTAGAGGTTTATATTTTTAGTAATTATGCCCTCATTATATTAACAACCTCACCCCGACATTAAAAAGTAGGTACATTAAGCGTTCATGTGTTTTCGCCACGGCCAAGCGCACTGTCGTGTGTGAGTTTTATTAGCTTGGTTTTTATCTTTGAATCTATCCCCCTGATAACATCGACTTCAATTTTGCTGTGTGATAAGCTATAGCCAAAACAATGAAACAGCGCAAATTTAAATACCCACGATTGGCCAGCGAAAAGTACTAAATAATGGCCCAGCCAATGCCGCGCAATGGTGTATCCTGTGAACTAACCACATTATTAACCGGATGTCGCTGAAGTATTAGTTGTTATCAACTAATATCGTTTCGTCCTTCACTCTTCCGTCATCAACTGTGTGTCATAGTACTGTTTATAAGAGCTTGCTTCGCCCAGTTCGGCAAAACAAGCTCGGCAGAGCTTCCAAGTATAAATATCGTCATGGTACTCATCTGGCAGGAATTATTCTTAGTAAGGCGAGGTAGGGAGATATATGTCTTCATTTTAATAATTAATATTGAGGGCAGGGCCTATTTATTATAATACTTTTGAATAACGCTTGTGCTAGATTTGAATTTACATGTGCAGTGAAGCCGGTAATTTAAACCAATAGTATTATACGGAGTCAACTGAGGCGAACAAATTCAAAACCGTTTTTAAGCGCATTGCAGGTTCTCGGGAAATATTAATTTCTACATTATTACTGCAATAATGTAGCGCGCAACTCGTATTTCACACGATATATTCTTGGAGGCGATCCAGTATAACAATTTGACTAAGTTTTCGCGTGACAAAAGAAACCAGATCTGCGCGAGTGTCTGCGATCGTAATGGTACAGATTTATGTTAAGAATACTCATTCCAAAGTACAAGTTGAAATATTCTTATGTAATTAAACACTGTAACAAATAAGCCATTGATGCACTGTGTTTTGATATATATTAAATATGATTTTAAATAACACTGTGGCCTTTCATTCGACCTCTATCGACCTGACTAATGAGCTTACTTTGTATAAAGACTAAGGTAAAATGTGTTTAACATCTTATTATGAAATTAAATGTGAGTAGCTTTACACCAAGCTACCTAGCTAGATCCATTTTATCAACTGTGTTCAAAATTTGCCTTCAGGATAAATTTCGTGTCCATCATAAGTTAATACATGTATTAATTACCTTCGCGGTCGTCTCACGGAGATCAATTATTTGTCGACAGATCATCGAAATGTTATCATGATAAAATTTTCAAAAGATTTATATCTTTTTAAAGATTTATATCAATTAGAATCAATTTCATGTTATTCCTAACAAATCAAAATCAAAATATGTAATTTTGAAATGCGTCATAAAGTTGGTCATAAAACGAGTGTCTGGGCTAGAAATTTGTAGTGTAGGCTGTAGACCATCGAGTTTTCAAGTAGCTACACACAATTTGTTTTAAACCAAACAAAAATATTGTTTTCAAACAGCGTGCAGAGCCTTTTGCACAAATTCCTATAAAAGATCTGTTAACACTAAAACCAAGTACTAAAGAGCATTAACATAGACACTTGATACATAACTCATGCTGTCCGTATGTCAACAGCTCGATTGCGATAATCCTGTATTGTAAAAAGCATACATATGTTCATCACCGTTTTTTAATTTCTTGCCAATATTTTCGTTGCCAAACTGGCAACATCAGTGATCAGAGTTCCTATATAATTAAGACTTAAAATATCTTCCCATGGCAATGAAACATTTTGAACCCAACCTTACCTTGTCCGAGTCCGGAATAAATTTGTGCCTTTGCAAAGAGAATGAGCAGTTAGTTTTTTAACGAAGTCTTTAATTTTTTGTAGCTCTAGTGTTGTTGTTTGTAATCTGCGGTTTCTCAACGAACAATGACCTTCAAGTCTTCGCAAGAAAAACCATATACTTAGGTAAATGTTCACAATTGCTATCCCTGCCTAATTTACTTTTTAGACGCTATTTTTTCCAAATGGATAGATCAATTCTTGCACACAAAAACATAAGATCTTTCACTACCTGAAACTATGTAAGACCTTTCTTCAGGATGCTACTGTCCATTCTTAACTTTCTCCATGACGGAGAGCTTTATCGCTCGAAACGTCGAATTCGGTTAGTATCGTTTTTTAGACAGTGAAACATCCGATGTTTTTTATCCTTTTGACCACACTTGTGAACACGGCAACGTTAGTTCGAGATTAAATCAGATCTGGTAAGAACTAACCCAGTATATATTGCTTCATCGTGCATGTTCATCAAAGTGCATGTTATCATTAAGCTGTCCTTATTTTTCCTCGACAACTGATCCAAAGTTTGTACCCACTTTGAGGTCTACTGGGAAAATTACGCTTTTGTGTAGGCATGTCATATAGTATAGGTAAAAATTATGTTTTTTAATTTTCGTTTAGGACGGAGAACTCCTTGGCCAAACGCAACAATACCTTACGTGATCGACTGCAGCATTGGTAAGAAGTGTGACACATCAGTATGACTGTGTCGTATTTACACCGGATATACTACTTTGTACTTGCTAACTTGCGTGTAAATGTTCATTCTTGAATTTTTTTGTCGTTTATCATAACTATTTCCGATCTACAAATGCTCGCCTCTGTCTACAAACTGCCTTTCCCTCATTTGGGTATGGTAGTGCTACTAACATATAGTTCTTACAGTTTTAAATTAACTTTAAGGGCTCTTTATACGAAGTAAATTTTAGTTCTCTTTGTTTTAGCAAACGTCTTTGGTGCAAAAAGTATTATCAAAGCATCTATGGCTGCTTGGGAGAACAGAACTTGCATCAAATTTGTTAAAAGAACAAACGAACAAGGATACTTGCTCATACGAAGGCAGAAAGGGTAATGATACCAAAATATAACATCCTTCGCTAACAGAATTTAAGTTTTCGAGCGAAGGTCCCTCGTCATGAAGCTAGTGATAGTAGTTGTGGTCGATACCCCAACGGACAACGCCCACTCCAACTAGATTAAAGCAAGAGCATGAAGAAACTCTAAACTCTCGTATTTTTTCAAACCATGCTCTATTTTAAGCTAGAATTCCCATCAACGTTAATGCAAACCAGATCCACCCCTTAGAAAAAAGTCGATGAAAGTTTACCAGTAGACGGGATGGTACACAGCCAGAAAGACTTGGATGCAAGTTGTGGCTTTCACCGGCTTGATGCAAGTTTGTCTCTAAGTTGCATCAAGTCTGTTGCATGACTTCATCCGTTTGTATCAAATCGGTGAATTGCAAATGCAATTTGACATTTGCAGACTTGCTGTTGAAAGAACTTGCATCAAGCTTGTGAATCGAAAGCCTTGAGAATCAACTTGCTTCAAGCCAGTTGACAACTTGCAGCAGACTTGTTGTCATCAAGCGGGAGCAAGTGATGCGAACGCATCCTGATACTCGCTTGATGACTGCAGGGTAACAAACCTGCAGCTAGCAGACGTGCAGTAACTTGCGCATCTTTGGCTGTGTATGAGCCACCGGTTCTTCTTTCATCATTTATTGTCCTTTTCAAATCCGTGATATATTTCAGATGCTGGGGTCAAGTAGGTTACAGACGAGGTGCGACAGTGCTCTCGATGGGTGACGGCTGTGAGTACAAATATGTGACGATGCACGAGCTGGGTCACGTGATTGGCTTCTACCATGAGCATCAAAGAGCGGACCGAGATGAATTTGTTGAAATAATTTGGGATAATGTCATGAATTGTAAGAAACTTGAAATTTTATAACTCGCTCTATTAATGTCTGAGTTTGAAGCATGGTTCCCAGTTAGTCGTAACTGTCGTGGATACATCAAGGTGATTGACGTGGTAGAGCATATACACACATCTACATCTAACTTAATGTGTCTAATTTGAATTCAGTCCACAAAAGAAAAAATAGATCTAGGCTATATCACATCGTCGAAGATGACTTTGCTGCGACAGTTACCGCCTAATGAAACTGGCTTAATGAGTCAATAGATTAGACTGAGCAACACTCGTAACTCATTAACTCACAAAACAGGCACCTCTCTTTATTTGTGCTGGATATCTCTTAAATTGAGGTCAAGGAAAACTGAGGTGTGGTTGTAGATCACGCAACTACTGTTATGGAATGTTGTGAGTGACTGCCAAGTATCGACCTGATGGGAAAATATGTATGTAACAGCTAGAGTTTCTCTTTTAACAATCAACCTTTTCATCGGCTTTTTATCACATACAGTACATGTTCAACACCTCGATACCACAGGAGTGTGAATGCACTGACAAATTTCTTCCATATTTACAGCAATGCTTAAACAGTTTTACAAGCGTCAAGACACAGATAACATGGATACTGATCTTCCCTACGATTACTCCAGCATCATGCATTATAGGTTCGTGGCATTTGCAAAGAACTATTCAAGAAATACGATAGAAATCAAGAACAAGAATCTGACGGCAGATCACATACCATACTCTTACATCACCGACCTGGATGTGCGCAAGACCCGAGAAATGTATAATTGCCCAGACGGTATGAGCACTATAGATCTCATTGATGAAATTTAGATTCTGTGACTGCCAGTCTACCAGCAGTGTCACTAGGCAGCTTTAAATTTGACTTAGGGTACGAGAAGAAGTAATTCTCTTAGATTCTCCCATACAAACATGTATTCGTCCTCGCTTCGGATCATCTGCTGTTTCCAAGACATATTGTGTCAAAAAAGGATATTATCACGGTTTACAATAGCTGATTTTTTATGGCAAATTACTATGGCTGTGCTATATATAGAACTACTACCATGCACGACAATTACCCTTATATTACCACACTCAGTGGCGAAGCCAGCCCGACTATTTAGTCCTGCTATGTTAATTTTTCGGAGTTAATGGTCTGTAAAAAGAATCAATTTCTAAAGAAATGAATAATGATATAGTTATCACTAACGATTGAAATTTACATAGCAGCAGTAAAAAATCGGGCTGGCTTCGCCACTGACCACACTTACAACCACTAGCGCATCCGATAACACGACCGCGGGCACGACGATTACCACACCAACAACAACCACCTCTCCATTATTACCACAACAACCACAGCAACATTACACTGTCGCTACTGCCTTTCATTAACGGTCACGGACCAAATATCGATGTCATTGATTAATCAGGTAGATTTAAAACATCTAAGTTCGAATTAAATACCGAGAAGGAGAGATCTATGTCCTATAAAGACGCCGAGGACGCGAAGCGTCCGAGGGCTTTGCTTGACGTTAATCCCGACTTTTGAGGTATTTAACGAACTTAATTTATTTTTGAGGAAGTTTTCTGATAGAGCCGACTTTTGACTTCAAGCAATTTAATGGGAGATTTTTCCACAAATTTTATCTAATTATTTATTCAAAGTATTTATCCAAGACAAATTCATCAGAACATCATAGAAAACCGACTCAAAAATAAATTAACTGGCTATAAAACTTACGTAGTGGTACTGGTACCAAATGTAGATCCAAACCTCGCTATGATATCACTTTTAGAAATGAAATTTTGGTCGACGTTTAAACTCATGTGTAAAATTGAGCGCGTCGGGAATGGACCATTCCCCTTTTAGACAAACTTTTGAATTAGGAATATTCACTAGCACAGCTGGAAAGAGCATCCTAAATTTAGTAAAATGGCGATGTTTGGTCGCAAAGCATTGTAAAATGTGGAAAATATGCGTGGAAAAGTGTAATCACATGCATTTGGAAATCTGATTACACTTTTCCGCGCCTAATACAAAAGTATACAAAATTTGCAAACTTCACAGAACTTTACAATGTTTTGCAACCAAACTTCACAACTCTACTAAGTTTAGGATGCTCTTTCCAGCTGTGCTAATGGATATTCCTAATTCAAAAGTTTATCTAAAAGGGGAATGGTCCAATCTTCTTTTGACAGTCTCGACAAAGAAGAACAAGAACAACGAGAAGAGCAGTAATAAAAACAGCAACATGACCAAAGGTTTGAACTTAAAAGATAAGAATTATAGCGGTTAATGGACCGAAATGGGGAAGTTTGGTTGCAAAATATTGTAAGATGTAGAAAATATAGTCCTGTGAAGTTTGCAAAATTTGTATACTTTTGTATTATGCGTGGAAAAGTGTAATCACATTTCGAATTCTGATTACACTTTTCCGTGCATAATGCAAAAGTAAACAAAATTTCCAAACTTTACAGGACTATATTTTCCACATTTTACAATATTCTTTTCAGCTGTGCTAATTAATATTCCTTATTGAAAAGTTTGTCTAAAAGGAGAATATGGTCCATTAGTAGAACCCATAGCATGTTACAAAGAACGTTTTGAATTTTAAATTGCAGATGGAATGAAGGATAAAATAGAAGATGAGAATAAAGCTTCGGAGGAGGTAGAAATAGTTGAAGGTATAATCAGATTAAAATATGCGAAAGGAATTCCAGAACTCTTGGGTGCTACAATAGCTCTTCTCTCTCGATAATGAATAATTTCTGAAGTGTTAGTCAGTCTTATTCGAGTGGAACTCGTACACATGTGGAAATCGTACGTTCCTGCTGACTGAAATGTATTTTTCTCAAATCTCTATTGTTCCCGGCTTGGATTTCAACATCAGTGTGCAGATTTCCACTCGAATTAAGACCCATTAACCCTTTAGAAACTAAAGTAGCTCTTACTTCTAATGTTACCTTGTCCATAATCTTCCTTTTCATACTTTTTTTTAATGGCAGAATCACACTCAAGTGACTGATGATGTGCATTAACCATTTTTTATTCGAGCTAATTAAATTATTTGATTTTCGCTTTAAACCAAGCTGTTGAAGTTTCGCTGATGAGTCCCGGTTGGCTCGCGAGCAACTATCTCGAAAGAATCGCCAGTATTATGATAAATGGTAAAGAATTTGCGAAAAACAGATATGGAATGAACATGGTTGTTTTTAATTACTTATCTGGTAAGCAGACAAATTATTAGAAAATTCTAGCAGAGGTTTTATACTTTCTCAGTTGTTTGTGAGTTTCAAAGTTTCACCTGTTCTTTCAAACATAACGAGGAAATCTGCGCTTAACTTTACTACTAGATATCCGCAGATCCTTGAGACTTAAGATAAATATACTATAGTTAATTTTATCCATATTTTCGTTCAGGGCAGCGAAGCCATTCTGTTAGCCTTAGTATAACGAACGCTGTAGCAGGAAGACAGTTTTCAAATTTTATCAAAACAATAACAAAAAGGTACGTTGAAGTCGCTTAGTTACTTAAGTCTGGTTCACATGTTGTAAGAATCGGGAGAGGTCTTCTTGTGACAGATGTGATTGGGTGAATTCTATCCCATTGCATTGCATCTAATATTCGTCCTATACATACGTTTGTTCACATATTCATTCACATACGTGAGAAGGAGAACATCTCCGAGTCTTAATGTCAACCAGGCTTTAGTGGGTATGTGAACAAGATCGATGACTGTCGACTGAAGTGACTATTTTCTCCACCTAAAACTATAATTCTTTAGTACAAATTTCCAGGTGACTATTGATTTTTCTGTATTCTGATTGGTCAAGATTCGCTATCTCTGAAGAGATTTATTTTCATTGTAGGAATTACTTCCTTATTGTGAGCAAAGTGCGTGCATTTACATATCTGAAAGAGGCGAGATTGGCTCTGAAAGATATCGGGATTCACCTACCAAGCTATATTCCCCGTGGTAGCTCTATATGTATCATTGGTTACAAAGGAAAGGAAGATATTTCTACTAAATATGTTATTGGATCGCCAAAAGAAAAAGCTTCGTTCTTATCAATGAACATAACGCTTCCTTCCAGTAAGATTATCATATTTTGCAACTTGAATACATCGCGTACACTCGCTATTTCTAACTTTCTTCCTTGTAAAACCGAACGAGGATGGACAATTTTAAAACTACTAAAGGAAAAGCGTAAACAACGCGTACCATATTTCACAACTCGTTTTACCAGTCCTCTACAATTAAGCCTCATGCCCGTTTGACCAAGGCTTTGAGCACATCACCCCTTCCCCGGGTATAAAATACTAAGAAATCTTAGAAGTCTTCATGTTTCAGGTTACAACTGTCAAAACGATGCTCTGAAATGCGCAACGAGAGCAAGAGAAGGAAAATGTCAAAGTAAACCGGATTACTTTCTCAGGGCCTGCCAAAAAGCGTGTGGCTCGTGCACCATAGGTGTGTGATTTTGCAAACCTCGACGTGTCGTGATCGTATCAGTCAAAACATTTCCTAGTTGATCGAGACCAAGTCTAAACATTTATCTTTCAGGCAAACCTTGTAAGGACGAGAATCCAAAATGTGCAGTATGGGCAAAGAAACGTTATTGTCGCTCCCATGCAGCATACATGCTGAAATATTGCAAAGTCAGCTGCAAGATTTGTAGAAAACGTAAGAAGCACTGAGCTTTATCAATCCCTAAACTAACGGTTTAGTTTAGGGGTCAGTTTTTCAAAGCTTCGTCTGCTTCGTTACTTCGCGGTCTGCTTCGTCACTTGGCGGCAACCTTGGGTAGTTGGGTTAACGTTTAACCCAGTGTTTTAGTTTCTGTATTTCTACATCTGAGTTTATCTCAAAACTTCAGAAACCAAACTACTATTGATCCAGACAAGATTTCTGAAGAAATATTTCCAAAGTTATATACAAAACAAGCGGAAATTTTCTTTGAATGTCACATTAACCCAGGGTTAACTACAGGCACACCCAGTACAGTAGTAAGGGGACTTCAGTTGTAGCAATCTCGCGTTTCGTTTGTTTAGCTTTACCAGGAGGTATAAAAGCCAAAGGAAACACTTCAGAACGGAAACGTAAAATTGTTGTGTTCGATGATACGAAGAAACGAGTGAAGAAATTCCTGCCTGAAGATACCGATTACGAAGACGAGTACGATGGAAGGCCAGTAGGTGGGGAGAAATGACAGAAATATTGTTTTCACTGAGTAATGCTGTTTGTGGTGCCCTTGTGCGCATGTGCATGAGTGTATATTCTCACCGGGCAAGCTGAAAAAATGCCTGACCACGATGGGAATCGAACTTACGACTATAATATGACGTTGATATCGAAGGAACTAGACTTACAATGGTATATATCCAAGTCTTCATGGTAGATTTTTGCAAGGGTTTCCCGAATTTTCTTGAATGATTATTTCAAAAGAACCAAGTTCAGCCCCGATTTTTTAAGGGAAATTGAGCTTTTCATCAAAACTGTTAAAACAAAAATCGATTAAAGGTATTTTCTTATCATTTCATGAAATTTTTTTTCTTTTCCTATAAGGTACAAGATGTCGGGACCACAGTGAGTCTTGTTCTTATTGGGCAAAAAATGGCCGTTGCAAAACAGATTCCTGGGTGAAGAAGAATTGCCTGATCAGTTGTAAATTCAAAGGATCATGTGACAGGGAACAAATCAAACCTAAAGGTGGGCTTAAGAAAATCAAATGCGACCAGACCGGTTTTTGTAGTTTTCTCAGTATCAGTCTTGAATGAAACAATGTTGTGGGGATTACTCTTGTCGTCCTAGCTGGGAGGTCTGGGTTGTAACCTTGAATGGTCGCATTTCCACTGAAGAAAGGCTGCCTTTACATTGACATCAGTGAAAGTCTCGCGCCTTCTAAGGACGTGAAACCGTACCTCAATCATTTGGGCAATAGCATGTTGAGAGAAAAACAACAAATCAATACCCCGTTTTGATTTTTGCATGTGTTGTGGTTATGAGTTAGCTCTGTTTATATATTTCGTAGGAGTTTGTTCGGAGCCATTTGGTTTGGGTTGGAATCGTAAAGTTCCAGATTACAGATTCACCGCTTCATCCTTTTACAGAACAGGTACTTCATACTTTAAAATTACTTGAGCAGAGATAATTACTCAAGATAAGAAACTAATGACAGTGGAGCTGCCTAATCGTTATCATTCGAAATTCCGTAGGTGAGTGGAATGCAAGTGCAGACAACGCAAGACTGTACATGGAGGATGATTTTACAAACTTTCGTATTGGTTCTTGGTGCGCAGAATATCCTCCTCGACAAGGGGAATGGTTGAAGATTGATCTGGGAAGAACCAAGACAGTTACGGCCGTTGCAACTCAAGGTTGACAATGACAATTGTTAAATTTAGAAAAAGTTTCGATTCATTTTTTCCTTTTTGTTTTCTCTTGCTTTTTCCTTTCTCCTTGACAGATCTGTCACCTTCTTCTCCTCGGATAAGCGATTACGTCCGACAAAACAACAATTCGATCCAATGTCTCCCTTTTCCTTGAACAGACCTTGAACGAAATGTTGGCAGTAATTTTCTTCATGTTACTGAATTTTAGGCAGATACCGTTTTTACGAGCACGTAAAGACGTACAGACTATCGTATAGCAGGAATGATAGAAAATGGGAATATTATAAGGAAAATGGTCGTGTAAAGGTGAGATGAACTGCTGAGAACTTTATTAAGAAACTGCTGGCCTCAGTTTAAACTTGCTTTAAACAAGCTTAACATGTTGTATCCAGCATTGTTGGACACTGTGTGGGATGATGTTAGATGGTAAATTTAAACATACTTAAACTTGCTTTGAACAAGTCCAACATGTTGCATCAACGACGTTGACGATGTTGGACCAACATGTTCGCCTCATTTGAACAATGCTTTAGACATTGATCTCATTTCTCTTCTTATCTACCAGGAATTGAAAGGCAACTGCGATCATGTCTCGCCAGTATTAAACATCTTAGATAAGAAAATATCCGCGCGTTATGTGAGGTTCCATCCAATGAAATTCTACGAAGGAATTTGTATGCGTGTGGAGGTTTATGGCTGTTAGAATATAAAACATTTGGAAAGAAGGATGGGACATAAACAATCAAGTCTCTTTAACAGTGGTGGCGCCAAAGGAGGGCTGGGGGGCTACAGCCCCCTTGTCGGGAGTGCTAGCCCCCCTGTCTGGGAAAATGTATACATTTGTCGGGAAAAACTGACAAAAATTTGGCCTACCGTGTCTAACCATGAAAAAAATATAGCCCCCCCCCCCAGTTGGAGAACATAGCCCCTCCGTCGGAAAATTTCTGGCGCCACCACTGCTCTCTAATGCAGACATCAAAAAACGCGTAGACTGCAAGAAGTCTGCACGCTTGCTTCAAGTTGTTTCAACAAATTGGTAATAATTTTTAATTAGATTTAACAAATTCGTTGTAACTTAATGAAATTGATGAACAAGTTGTAATATGTCAGATTTAGCAAACTCGTTGTGAACTTAATTAATGAAATTGACAAGTTCGCTGGCGCTGCAACTGTTGACAAGTTGCGACAGTGACGTAAAACAGACAACTTGCAACATGTTTGAGAGGTGTCTGCATTAGAGAGGTGTTCATGTAGAAATAGATTCAAGATTGGCTAGCCTGTATATTTGCGCAATTTATCAAAATTCTTTTATTGTTTATCATTTTCTATGTACAGCATATACTGTATATATGATATTGTAAAATGAAACCAATAATGTAATATTTTTGTATTGTCAGTTATGTCCAAATTGTAGCATTTACAAAAGAAAAGGGTTATATTTAGCGTAAATCAATATGTCATAACCAGTGGTCATAACTTCAAGCTTTTCGATTATGTTTCTTGGGTCATCTATGCAATAAAGTGGGCGCCATATTTGATTTGGAATATTTAAATAATAAACAAATGTGTGAATTTTTAAAATTGCCAAAAACCGTAAGAAAAATACATCAAAAAGCTGTCCCAAAAAGACAAACCCTCCATGATAATGAGGCGAAGTAAACTATTTTAAAGGTCTAGTATATTTTGTTTATTTTGATGATAAATTGGGCGACTGAGAGATCTTGAAAGAATTTTTATGTGATGGGTGACGATTCGCTTTATGGCTCACTCCAAGTGCGACCAAGTGATTGGGATTATTTCGATCTAAATGACATCCTTGCCAGTCATGAAAAAATGCCGTGTACATTTGAATCCCAAGTTAAAGATCTGGGTTTCCTAGACCATGGATCTGAAACTGAACACATCGAACCAGGCACAAAAATGGAGCTACCATTTTGGTTAGCGAAGGAACTCTGTGCCAGGCAAAGGAGGATCATCTCTGTGGAGTTACCAAAGGTTTATCGTGAAGCGTACAGGCAGATTCTCGAGGCTGAGGCTACAGCAGTTGATCTGAATAAGTTGGGTCCATATTTTTACTCCCTTGGCGGCAAGCTTCTTGAGTTCGATAGTGTAGAGAATCCTCGGATTGCAGAGACATTGATGTTGGTATGTATGATGTTAAGACTGCATCATGGGCATACGAACCACAGGGGAGGGTCCCCGGACCCCCTAGCAGCACCTACACCTTCAGCGCTCAAAGGGCCTCCTTAACTTTTTTCATCTTCCTACGGCCTTGGACTGCGTCAACAAATATGTGAGGCCCTGTAAATGTCAACAGAACACAAAGTCTGTCCAAATTGTGACAGTGGCATAAAACAATAGAAAACGAAGAACAATATGTTTAGCTCATGACATTACTAGCACTGAAAATCACACAGTAACAGGGCCCCGGAAAACCCTTTCGGTAAACCAGAGTAATTAACTATGAGAAACTCTGGTAACATTCACACACTGTTCTCAGTTTCACTGTTTGGCTTTTCTTTAATTCTACAAGACAATGTTCTAGCCAGGCAAGAGCTCTGTTGCTTGAAGGTTAATGACAATAAACAATGTTTTTATCTCTGATAATTTTAGACATACATGAATCGGATGAGGAGGCTCATGGATTTGTCTTTGAACAAACTGGATGGAAGTCAAGAATCACAAACATTGCTCCCAAAACTGGATTACAATGAACACAAAGTGTTTGCCTGCTCTCAAGAGAGTCTGAGACAGTTTGAACAATGGAAACAAGGTGTTATTTCAAAACTAACAACTTCGAAAACTGTCGTGAATCAAAGAAAACGAAAGCGAACAGAAGAAAACTAATTTTAGAAGAGCTAGTTAACAATTCATGTAGATATGCTAAAACTTTCCTAGTAATACAATTTGTGCAGCAACACTCAGCAGAAGTCGAAGAGGCGGATTCAAAGACAAACTGAGCTTTATTGAGGAAAGGACTTGGTTGCAGTGGTGCATATCATATAAACATTATTATTGCAGATATCTAAAATAGGCCAGATTGTTGCATTTATAATACTGTACGAGTTAATGTATTCAGTGTATTTTCAACATGTAAATCAAAATTTAAAATATAATTTATAGCTGGACAGTCCACGTTCTTTGCGAGATCAGTTTCCTAACTTCTGCGGTAATTTTTGTCGATGTCTGCTAAAAATACCAGTAAAAATACTAAAAATGCGGCAAGAAGTCGAAGACAAGATGGGCGACAATGAGTTGGAGGCAATTCGAGCTAAAAGAATGGCAGAATTACAGCAGCAAATGGTGAGACTTACTTTGCAATGGTTAATGAAACAAACGTGTTGTTAAAGTGGAACAGTTTTGTTAGGGTTGTTTGTTGTTTTAGGGTGGTAGTGAAACCCAACAACGCCGTGAACAGCAGCAAGAAATGAAGAGGTTGGTTTGCGACGAGTTTTCGGTGGGGGAGGCCGGAGGGGGGTGTTGAGACCCCCTTAAATATTAGCTATAACCCCCAAAGCAAAATTCTCACCCCTCCAATTTTTTTCAATCCGCCTAATATCTAAGTATCTATTGATGTGCCCCTAGACTGGAAAGTTTAAAAATTCACCAGATTGCAAAGATCTTGCCCTTGCACTGTTGTATATGTCAGTGCAAAATATATAACATACATACTGTCTATGCAATATTTTGCAAGAAACTGTATTTGTAGAATCTAAAAACATCGAAAATGCAAAATGGCAATGTGCTTCGGATGCAAACATCAACATGCACACCCGCATGAACTTACCTTGAATATATTTATCAGTAGAACTCGTACTCAGAAATTTTGTCATGAGAAAACACCATTTCTGTTACCACTCTTGGCCTCACACTTGCATAGATTTTTTTTGTGTGGACATTAGAGCACTTTTCATTTGCATATTGGTGGTTGTTTGAATTGTCTTCCCCATGCATTTTGCAAACTCTGCATTCTTGAAATTGCGTGCCGAAGATTTACGAAATGTAATAGAAAATACGTAGAAGACATCAAAATTGCGGGCCTGGTATCTTGGTTAAGCAGTACAAACTTTCAACTCTGCATCTGCCCCAGACTGTAAAGTTTTTTTTTTGCACATGGAGATCTGCCTTTATGCAGCAGTTTCAATATTCATTCACGCAATAATATGTAATTGTAGACGAGAAGATGAAATGAAGAACCAGATGTTGTCACAAATTCTGGACCAACAAGCAAGAGCAAGATGTATGTAAAATTTGTTGTGATTGTCCCTTTCTGCCACTGTGAATGACAGGTAATGATTGAGTTTTAGGCTGATGACTAAACTGTCTGTTGTGTTACATTTTAGTAAATAGTATTGCATTGGTAAAACCAGAGAAAGCAAGAATGGTTGAAGGAATGTTGATCCAAATGGCATCCTCTGGTCAGCTTGGTGGGAAGGTGGGTGGAAATGTTATAAAATTATGATTATAAGGATTGTATGTATTTACAGAGTTTTTTGTTTCTAAGGAGTATAATTGTTTTTTTTTCATTGAAAGCTGTTTGTAATGTTTTTAAAGGAAATGTACTTTTGACAATAAAATAAATCATAGTCTTCTGTTTTTGCCACAGGGGATGGTGGCCAGGAATCTGTGATTGTAATTATAATAGCAAAGATTTGATGCCTGGTTAATTTTTTGTTAATTATCTGTAACATATTGGTCCAGTAAATTACACTGACAGTGCTACAATCCTGGCAAAAATTATTGTGGACAGCGTGCGCGCATTAAAATTTGAACGCTTCTTCTTCTAAATTAACTGAAAATCATTGGGTTTCCCCCCACTCCCCCCTATCCAATGTTGACCATGATGATAACTGAGTGTAGTTGTTGTCAAATGACATTTTATTACTTACAACATTGAAAGGGGGGAGCGGGGGGCAGCGCGAGTTAAGAGAAAGTAGCTCTGCAATAGTTTATAAAGCTTACTGTCCACATAATTTTTGCCAGGATTGTAGGTACCTACACATTTATCATAATAGGCAAAAACGAAGGAAATAAAAAATTAGGGCATACTGCAGTACCACTCATTGAGCAATCACCCCACCCCTCCCCTCTAGAGATTTGGGCATTTCATTTTCATACCAGTCCTGTGGGATCTACAGCTGTATCAATTGTGAATTTTTATGACATTGTGGCTTTTAATACTTCCTGGCTAACATAAATTATTGTGTTAAAATTCTCCTGCCATACACCACATGTAGGATCTAGTCCTAAACACAATCTAGAAACACTTTATATCACTGTCAGGTATTTGTTTTCCCCTCAACTAGTACTTCCTGATTGCACGATCGACCATAAGCAATGTCTTGAAATTACAGAGTGAAGGAAAATAGGGTGCAGAATGGAATGCTCTCGATGACACACACAGGAGTAAACAAATCTCCAGATCCTTGGAGGATAAATCTATTTCTTAATCAGTGCATGTTTCCTAGGCTAGTCATGTTTGCAACATGTTTCTGTTCCTAGATTGGTGATGCACAACTTGTAAGTTTGCTAGAAAAGTTTCAAGAAAGCAATAAAAAAAAGTCCACTGTTAAGGTATTGCCTTTAATATATATAATGATATATTTCTAAAGTTACATACAGTAGCTACAATTATTATATAGCTTATGCATAATATGCTTAGTTTATATATTTACCTAAATGTCATACAACTAAAGGGCATTTAATTAAAGTTAGAACTTTTCTTAAGAAAAAGTTTGCACAATGTTTTAAAGGGCCTATACGTGTTGAAATTTTGATCATTAAGAAAACTCCTAACAATTTCTGGACTAACTTGATGAGTTTGAAAATACCCGCTGCATTTTAAACATTCAACTTTTTTTTGGGGGGGGGGGAGAGGTTCTACATCATTATTGTTTAATTAAAAGCATTACATGTACATTAGTAAAAAAGTACATACTTCAGGCAGCTTCACAACATTAAGAATGATATTGAATTTATTCAAATAAACTGCATTAAACTACCAACATTACAGTCTTTAAGTTTCGTCGAACATTTCTTTTAATTGTTTCCGTGATATCACATTTTCAATGAGAGTAAAGAAAGCATGGCCCCTTGGGCAAGAAAACAATTGACAACCATAATATTCTCCATTTCCATGACCAATTGGCTTGTCCTAAAAAACAGATTCTTTGTTATAAGAATGAAAATTTATGTTATGGACATGTTTGAAGGACTATTGCACATTAAGCCTAGTAAGCTGCAATCCAATAAATGTGCCTGACAAAGAAATAAAAGTATGGGTTTTCTGCAGTAATGTGGTGAACCAAATATGCTGTCACATACCAGGTAAATACCAGCATGAATTTCCCCTCCTCCACCTGGTACTCGACCAATGTATTCAAGAAACCCTCCACACAATTCATCATTTATAAAGACCCAAACTTTGTCATCCAGTTTATGTCCAGTAGTTTCATCTTCCTGTTTTGAACAATTTTCTTCATTTGGTTGTTCTGACACGGCCATCAAGTTTGACAAACTTTCAACTATTTTATGTTTAACTTTAGCAAGTATGCTTTCATCTTTTGTTTCTTCGTCATCATTTCTTCCTTCATATGGTCTTAATTTTTCCAGTGCTACAAACAGGCCACAGTTGGGATCACATTGAAAATATCTTTGACCTCTAAACAATCCATCAGTCGTCCCTCTGCCTTTTCCTTCCTAAAATATAACAAAATAATTCTACGTTTTGTACTACGCATGTAAAGTCCAGACATTCTTTAGTTTTCTAAATAAACGCTAGAATTAAGCTTTGAATTAAGCTTTCCTCGATAGGACACATTGACTAACAAATTACATACATTTATATCAGATATCATTTCCTCGTAAGCAAAAAAAAATTAAGAAACCTGATTTTTTACTCATAACTTAACATTATTTTTAAATAATCAATACCTGTTGTAGAAGTTATGAGTAAAAAAATCAGGTTTCTTCATTTACAAAATTTTAATAAAATATGTACAAAAGTCATCCAGCCTTGTATGACAGATTCAAGAGAAATGGACAAATTATACGACTATTTTGTCTTTTTAATACCTGATCAACGCTATGCAATTCTAGCTTACTTACCAGTAACTCCACACCAAACATTGTACCTTCATCTGGTAATGTTCCTTTGTACCTAATTACACCCCGTAATTCCTGTGTGACACTACTTGGTGATCGAACCTTAACATAAACATTGCTACCAATAGTCAACTTCTTGCCAACATCTAATGACGTATTTGTAAAATATTTATATCGTTCATCATTCGATTTGAATGAAAGTAACAACATAGCTTCTTCATCCTCGAGTGGCATGATAGTTTCAATAGGACAGTCACAATAATATGACGGTTTCCCATAAAGATGGAGTCTTAATGTTCCTTTTGCACTCTCAACAGATGTTTGATAATTCCGAATTAATATTTCCCCTCTAAGTAACAATTTAGACCCAGAAACTGAATAACTGTAGTCTTTATCTCGTTTTTTTGCACACGTCTCTTTTAAAAGAATATAAAATGTAGAGGAAAATTTATCCTTTGGAGGATCGCTGGAACTTTTCGTTTTACTCTGGTCATCTTTGTTGCCCTTGAGTTTTGATAGATTTTCATTCTTTGATTCTGTCCACTCTTCATTTGTCGCTTGTGGTACAGGACGTGGGTTCTTGTTATTAGCTAAGAATTGATAGAATAAAGATTCTCCCATTATTAATTTAAAACGTTGCCACATACGATGTAATGCAGATGGGACAATGCCTCACCATATAAGTAAGATTTGATCTTTTGAGTAAAGGTTACCTGGTTTAGTCAACTGTTCGTTTGCAGAATTTTTTGTGGAATTCTTTGGAATTCTTGAGTCAGGTAAACAGTTGTGTAAATAGACAAAAAAGGCTCGTTTATCTGGACAACTGAAGTAACGTTTGCCAAGGAATGTCCCATCTGTGCATGCCTGTATTTCCTCTTCCTGAAAGGTAATGATCATCAATGATTACTAGTTACAGATAAACGTTTACGCGACCTGTGGAGACCCTGGAAGAGAGTACTATCTATCTAGAGGAGAAATACTTTGTACGCTTATTTTTACATAAACAAAGTAAAATGCAATTCTTCGAAGGGAACATTTGGAAAAAGTCATGTAAATTTTCTCCAATTTATCATATAACTTAAACTTACCATTTCCAATCCTGCAATTTTCTTATCACAGTTTGGAACATACCCCAGCCATCGTATTATACCGTATCTAGCTTTCACGTTTTTGCTTATAACTTCAACCTTTGAGCCAATGTCTAATGACGTTTCTGAGACTGAAGGTTTACTGTCTTCTAAAGCTGAAAAAATCGAACTTCGGAGATCCTGGAAGAGAGGCCACTCGAATAGTCTACTTTTTTATAAACCCTGTAGAACTGTAAATGCGTCAGGGTTTGTTGGCCGTGCTTTTGCGGCCAAGCTGCAAAACACGGCGCGAAATAAACGAAACGGCTTGGTTATTTATATAAAAGCCGTGTTGGTTTAAAGGGTGATGTTTTGTAAAATTAAAAAGCAAAACTTCGAATAATAAAAGTGAAAGCGAGTGAGCGTCGTATGGGCCCGCGCTCGCATCACCACTTACCATACCATTTACCACTGATCTCATAGTAGACTGGATATAGCTTCTATAGTTAAGAAAAGTGAAGCCTAATTATATATGCAAAATTCACTTCCGGGGACCACGGAGTGAAACAAACGCAAATTTATCGTGCGTGTTGTCCGCCGTACATTTCTATACACGTTTGTTTCACTCCGTGGTCCCCGGAAGTGAATTTTGCATATATTCTTGGGTTTCACGTGACGTCATAAATTTCACTTGGGTCAACTCCAAATCGATACACTGTCATCAGACTGAAAAAAATTTTCACTGTATGTGTTGACCTTGTGTTTGGCAGCAAATGTGCGCAATTTCGTGAGATTTGCTTGCTCCAGTGCAGTACAATCATCAATACATTTTGGGTTGACCCCCACTCAGAATTAATACTGAAAAAGGTTCCAGTGAAACCCGAGAATAATTAGGCTTCACTTTTCTTATCTATAGGAGCTATATCCAGTCCACTATGAGATCAGTGGTATTTAGAACCTTCTGTATCTTTATGATATTACGGCAGCAAAAAATTGCAGCCCTAACACGATCTGAGTTTGATACGCTGTTGGCGTTCGGTTTGGAAGAACTAAACAAAAGCCAGTCATTTCCAACATTCTGTGCGACAGAGAAGTGCATACAAGCGCGTATAGAGCGATAAAACGAAGGCCAAGGGGAACTAACCTATTTAATAGCAAAAGGCCTGTGGAAATAAGAGCTGAAAATAAAACATCTTTAGCGGCACCCATACTGAAGAGCTCTGATATTGTCAAAAATATTTGTGTTACCAAGAAAGACTTTATCGAGTTTTTATTGACGGAATTTAATGCCTAATAAAATATAAAATAACTACTGATTGACATTGGTACGCACTCCCGAAAATTTAAAAACCATGGCCAAAATTGAAATCCTAGCCCTGAAATGCGTTAATTATTTTGTATCCCGTTTACTACTTAAACGGTGGATAAGTGAAATTCAGCTGATCCGACTTAAGTCTCAAACATCAAATATGTAGTTATATATATATGCATTCGTGTTCTTTCTGAGATGAAATATTTTAATCTATAGTTGTTCAATAAACAGATTTAGGCCTATATAAAGTTGTTGGATATTCTACCGCCCCGTGATTCGTTGCTATGTTTGCTGTTCATTTGAATTACCAGTACCAGTTTCAAAACATGAATCACTTACCATGTTTGGGTTGCTGTTGTTCAGCTGTTCTTTCAGTTCCATCTTCTGTATCGCGATCATTGCCATTGCCCTTCTTTATGCATTCCAAAATGTTGTTAATCCGAGTGTTGCGCTTGAACTGCGATAGATCGGGTGGGATGCCAACCTATATTATTATGTTTTATCATTTTTGATTGCCCTTGCAATTTTGATTGATATTTGTGCTATTTCAGTCTGTTTAACATAGAATATTTTTAAAGTCATATTTAAACAATGAAGTTAGCTGAGTCCATTAAGAGCTCCGTACCAAATACCGAAATAGCTGTATCTGGCCTGATTACGCGTGCAGATGAGGTCACTTTAACACATAAAGTAAGTGAAGTTAATTCAGAACTGAAGAGACTTTGCATGCAAAAGCAACTGAAATTTATTGATCATGCTAATATTTCTTGCAATGAATTGAATAGAAGCAAAATACATCTTAATAAAGTCGGAACCAAAGTAATGGCACGCAATTTTACTGAATATATTTATGATAAATCTGATTAGGATAATGCCAAGTGGGAGTCCATAATTAGTGTAGACGAATTGGCAAGTACTAATGACGAAGAATTAATAGTAGGCGTGAGCGAGTTAAATGAGCCTGATAAGTATACAATGCCATTTCAACGTGGCCTAGTAATGGCTTGTCTAAATATAAATAGTCTTCTTGCGCATATAGACGAATTACGAATAACTATGTATAGTACTAAAATAGATATTCTATGTATTAACGAAACTAAGCTTGACTCTACGATAGGAGATCATGAGGTCTGCTTGCCAGGGTTTGAACTTGTTAGGAGGGACCGTATTGTGAATGGTAGAAATGGCGTAGGCGTTTGCATTTATATTCGGTGTAACCTAAATTTTAAAATACGCGATGATTTAATTTCGGAAATTCTTGAAAATTTGACGGTGGAAATAAAAAAACCACGATCTAAGTCAATTTTAGTGAGTACTTGGTACAGACCTCCTGATTCTCCTGTTCGTCACTTTTCTGAAATTGAGCAAATGATTGGGTCAATGGACGCAGAAAATTTGGAATACTTTCTATTGGGTGATTTAAATGTCGACTTTTTGCCGACAGCTGCGTCACCAAACAGAGCAAAATTGGCCGAAATATTTGACATTTATGGTCTAGAGCAACTGATAAATGAACCCACTCGTATTACCGCCAAATCTAGTACCCTGATTGATCTTTGCATTACTAGTGCGCCTACTAATGTCGTAACTTCGGGCGTCATGCATTTATCAATCAGTGATCATTCCTTAGTCTATATGATACGCAAATCTCACTATGTACGAGACGGCGTAAGACATATAGAGGCTAGGACAATGAAGAATTTTAATAGCGAGAATTTCCTAAGGGAGCTTGAGCAAAAGCACTGGGATAATGTTTATTGTTTCGAAGATCCGAATAAAATGTGGGAAATTTGGAAATGCATACTAATGGCAACAATTGATGAACATGCGCCATTTAGGTTAAGGCGGGTTAGTAACAGAAAATCACCTTGGATTACAAATGACCTAAGACGTCAAATATTTAATAGAGATTATTTAAAAAAGAAAGCTGTTTCAATAAATGATCCTGAAGCTTGGGGTCAATATAGGCAAGCACGTAACCAAATCAATAATGCAATTAAAAAAGCTAAGCGCGCTTATTTTACTGAGAACCTTGATTTACATAGAGGTGATATGAAAAAAACTTGGAAACTAATTAACGATCTGAGCTCAAGAAGTGCATTCAAACCTAAAAGAATATCTGAAGTTATTGTGAATGAGCAAGTAGTTACCTCACCTGCCGATATGGCTGAAGCATTTAATAACTACTTCTCTAATGTTGGCAAAAATCTTGCTGATGAAATTCCCTTGGCTCAGTATGAACCAGGCGTTTATTTAAATCCAACTGATACAAGGTTTTCTTTAAAACTACCAACTGTAGATAAAGTTTATAACCTATTGCGCACTATTGACGAAAAGAAATCTGTCGGGCTCGATAAAATACCAAACAAGCTATTAAAAATGGCTGCTAACGTGGTTGCTCCTTCCTTGACTGCTATATTTAGTGCATCTATCTGCACAGGAATATTTCCGCAGGAATGGAAGGCGAGTAGAGTGTCACCAGTTTATAAAAATGGCTCTAGAAACAACCCGAGTAACTATCGACCCATTTCTGTAATTCCCACCGTCGCAAAAATTTTTGAAAAAATTGTCTATGATCAACTGTATGAATATCTCGATTCGTACAATCTTTTAAACGCATCCCAATCTGGCTTTCGATCGTTACACAGTACCTTGACAGCATTATTAGAAGCCACTAATAGCTGGTCGGTTAACATAGACAATGGTCTAGTTAATGGTGTTGTCTTTATTGACTTAAAGAAGGCATTCGATACGATAGATCACAAAATTTTGTTACAAAAGTTAGAAAACTATGGGGTGGACCCAAATGGTCTGAAATGGTTTAAATCATACCTCACTGATCGAACTCAGAAGTGCCGAGTTAATGGCCATCTGTCGAATTCAAAACCAGTGACTTGCGGGGTTCCACAAGGGAGCATTTTGGGTCCGCTACTGTTCCTGATATATATTAATGACCTTCCAAATTGCCTTAATTATGCAATGCCAAGAATGTTTGCAGACGATACAAACGTTAGTTATGCGGCTGACTCATTGAATGAGCTCCAAAATGTCTTAAACTCTGAATTGAAAAGCCTTCATAACTGGCTGATTACAAATAGGCTAAGCCTAAATATTGCTAAAACAGAGTTTATGACAATTGGATCTAGGCAAAAGTTAAGAACTATTGATGATGTAATCACTATTAAAATTAATGAATGTGAGATAAATAGGGTCGATTCAGTTAAATCCCTCGGGGTATATATTGATAACCACCTTACTTGGACAAAACATATTGATAAAATTTCAAAGAAAATTGCTTCGGCGATTGGTGCTTTAAAGCGAATTAGACCGTATATAACGACAAATACAGCTGTCCAAGTTTACCAAGCTTTGATTCAACCCCATTTTGATTATTGCTGCTCGGTCTGGGATGGCCTTGGCGAAACACTTAGTTGTAAGATGCAAAAACTGCAGAACCGAGCGGCAAGGGTCATTATGAGGGCCAATTATGACGCCAGTGCGGGTATTCTTCTTGATGCCTTGCATTGGGACAATCTCTCCTTGCGTCGTGAAAAGCTCAAAGCTGGCCTGGTGTTTAAGACGTTAAAAGGAAATGTGCCCCTATACCTCCAAGATATGTTCTCTGTTCGTGGTATTGGTTACAATATAAGAAATTCCGAAATGCGGTTAAATTTGCCCAAGCCACGAACAAATTATTTAAAACGAAGCTTTTCCTATAGTGGGGCATTACTTTGGAATAGTCTACCCCAAGATATAAGAAAGCTACAATCATTTGCTCAATTTAGAAAAGCAATAGCGGAATATTACAGTAACTAATAATTTACTCCCACACGGCAATCTTGGAAACCAGTTCATGGTATTCATATTTATATATATATATATATTCTCATTCTTCTTTAATATATAGTTTAACTTACCATTTGTAAACTGAAGATTTTTACCGTGTTTAAATAAAATTGTATTGTATTGTATTGTATTGTATTGTAAACGTAGCTAACGTTGTTAAACATGAGTTGTGGTAGTAACGTTGTTCAAACGAGGCCAATATGTGGTGCCAGCAAAATTGGGTGGTGTTAGAACAACATGCTGTCACATTTGAACAATACTTAGAAGAAGATTGGTCGAACTTTTGCTGCCAATAAATGGCGTGATCTAATATTATTTACCTCTACTTCCGCCCTGCATTCAGGGCAAAATATTTCGCTTTTCCCTTGACTCAACTGTTCAATACATTGATAACAGAACGAGTGTTGACATTGAGGAAAAACTCTCGGATCTTGAAGTCTGTCGAGACACAAAGAGCATTCTAACTCCTCTTCTAGCTGACTACGCAACGACAGCGCCGTCGCCATCTTCGCGAAGGTTTTTCTTGTGATGTGATATTCACGAATAAATCAATAATAAATGAAGTCAGTATTTGCCTAAAAGTATACTTCTTTTCAAAAATCTCCTGGAAAATTCATTTAAAATTTTCGACTCAGTACAATACTCAATAGACCTTATGCACAATGACTTCACTGGGTTGTTACGGCAAGTAAAAGAGAATGGCCGCATTGGACGTTTTGATTAATTTGTTCGACTTACTGTTTTAAACATTTTTACTGGCGTGACTAACCAATTGATGTCATTATGGCAGGAGGGTTCAGGGAATACAATACAATAAAATTTATTATTTGAACACGGTAAAATAATTCAGTAGAAAAAAAACTAAACTGATTTACAAGATAGCCGTGTGGGAGTCACTATCGATATAGATAAGCATAATAATCATATCTTTTTTGAACTGAGGAAATACTGTAAGACTACGTATCTCCTCGGGTAAGCTATTCCATAATAGAGCCCCATCGTAAGAAAGGCTCCGTTTTAAGTAATTTGTTCGTGATTTTGGTAAATTAAGTTTAAATCGGTTATTTCTCAAATTATACTCAGTGTTGCGAATAGAAAAGAGAGTTCGTAAATATGAAGGCATATTCTCTTTTAGTATTTTGAACATGAGCTGAACCTTTAGTTTTCTACGTCGTACATAGAGATTATCCAACTGCAGGGCATTCAAAAGGGAATATTTAAACGACCCCAAAAACTGGATCTTGAATATTGATACTCGATCCTTTCATCAATCTTGGAAACGTGAGAATTTTATTTATTTATTTATTTATTTATAATACTTCGTCATAAGATTACGTAGATGACATAAATACAGCACGATACGAGACGATACGAAACGATACAACACTAGTAACAGATGGCTGGGTCTCCACAACAGTTAAAACCAGTTGAAACGTGAGAATTAAGAAAAATGATTGGGAATAGGTCCATTGTAGATTTCGCTCAAAGTTATTTTCTCTTGTCTTCCTAAATCACAGACTATACTATAGGTAAGACTATACAAAAACAAAATAATATGGAATCCGATGCACATGCTTGACAAAGGACGGTTCTGTATGTGCAATAAAATAATTGAAAGGGTTAACAACGCAGGATTTTTCCATTCTTTATTTCTGCAATAGAAGATGTAGCAAGGTGTTCTAAAATAAATAGTTTAGTAATGAAAAATATTGATGATGATATGGTATCACTAAAAAATTTAAATGTGTACTGATGGACACAGCTTCAGATTAAATTGTATTAAAAATTCTATGATTATGCAAATATTGTTTAGTAATATAATAATTAACCTCGGTACACTATTAATTGTTTAAATGTTTTAAATACCACTTGACAGAACAGTATGTACTCAGCTTGGCTTAGAAACCATTCAGTATTTACGACAGAGTAGCGAGCCTAACATGATTATTACGTGGCCCAGGTTGCCGTGAACAAACTATAACTTCGGTATGTGAATGCCACACATCTCAACGCACAGTTTTGTGTAGTCTGCAGTTTGTTGCTTCTTTGCCATTGATAAAAAATCTGATCACGAGTTTCCCTGTTGACGTGGGAACAAAAATGATATCATGACTTCCATCTTGTTGATCAATATTACCCGCTTCTCTGACGGACGCATTTCCAGAATATTCCGCTCTCACGGCCTGCCCACCACTGTTGACCGGCATATTCTTCCAAAACCTACACGTCACTGTTACGCACGCTTGTTCGTCCTTCCTAAGCGTGGTCGGTTTTACCGAAGTCGTACAATACTCCGCCTTAACTTTGCCATTACCTACTAAGTAAGACTTACTAATACTCTTCTCATAGTCCTCGATGGGCATTGGGATGAAAAACTCGAGATCGCTGTGTTCCGAGAAATCTGTATACTCGTTCTCGAATTGCATGTTTTTGAAATCCTCTGAAATGCGTTTTTCCACGAATATTACTTCTTCGCTTTTCAAATTATCGAAGCGCGTTTCAATATCGTGGATATTGCTTGCTAAGCAAGTTTGTGTTAGGCGAAGATCGTCAATCTTCATCTCAGTGTGTTCTGATTTTAACCTCGTTAACTCACTTGCCTTGGCAATCAGCTTTTGTCGTTGCGTTTCCAACGTTTCAACGAGCTTATCGAAATGCTGATTAACTTCCGCATGCACTTTCTCCTTTCTGGTGTCAAAATTTCGTACAAGTTTCTCGAAACGTGGAATATCGTGGGCGAGTTTCCCGTGTCTCTCGCGAAGTTCGCCAAGTTTCTGCACTAAGCGTTGTGTGAAGACATCGGCCACCTCTCCTACGGGGCTGTAGTCGTGTTTACGATGTTGTTGCAGTGTGCAATCTTTGCATGTTGGTGTTTCGCAGGTTTTACAGTAGTATTTGTACTCTTCTCCTTGATGTATTTCACACGCGTGCGTGCTCATCTGTTCCATATGTTCCACGATGTTCTTCATTCGAAAACTGCGCTTGAAACGGGATAGATCTGCCGGGCTGCCCACCTGGGACAGAAGATGGCAAGAGTTAAGTCGATACTAGGGCCCCGGGGAGAGGGGAGAACTGGGACAATAAACCTCCTTAGCTTACATGTAAATTAACCTATTCCAAATGATGTGATCTGAAATGGCTTAGTTTCATTGGCCATTCAGCAATCATGTGATCTGAAATGGCTTAGTTTCATTGGCCATTGAACAATCATGTGATCTGAAATGGGTTAGTTTACATGTCAGCCAAGGAGGTCTATTTGCCCAAGGCCTCCAGCTGAAGGGGCCCCGACAAAGATAAAGTAAAGTATACATAATTTAAAACCCTCCCATGCAGAATGCAGGATATTTCTCATTTCTGGCACCACAGATCTCGAAATTTCCCAAGGAGTAAGCACTCGGACGCCGCTAATGTGCTCTGGGGCCTCTCTCCTCTGCAAAGGCTTTGAGGATTTTCTAGTATTTTAGTAATGCAAGTGCGCAAGATGATAAGCATTTCCTAGCAACGCTGGCGATCCAATGCGCGGGCGAGGCGATAACGAAATACCGCATAAATAAAAACGAGAGAAGCCTTCTCTGGGCTTCTCTCGCTTTTATTTTCGCAGTATTAAAGTCTCTGCGGAGGAGAGAGCTCTGGGGCTTCGCTGGCAAAGTGGTTCGACCACTCGCCCTTCCTCTCCAAGGTCGTGGGTTTGATTCTCAGTAAGAGCTTCTAAACCTGACTGGAATACAGTCGTGTGTGAAAAAAGTATAAGTCAACCGATCTGCCGAAAGTCTTGGTGTTTCTGCGGCTACTCCGACCTCCTTCCACAGGAAAAGTTGACTAGGTGGGTTGGGGTTATGGGCCCACAGTAATTAGCTCACGCAGTTATGGAGACCCTTCCCTTGTGGCGAGCTAACGTTGCCAGTGCTAGAAGTGCAGTCAAAAACCTCCGACCTCCTCCCACAGGAAAAGTTGACTAGGTGGGTTGGGGTTATGGGCCCACAGTAATTAGCTTACGCAGTTATGGAGACCCTGCCCTTGTGGCGAGCTAACGTTGCCAGTGCTAGAAGTGCAGTCAAAAACCTCCGGCCTCCTCCCACAGGAAAAGTTGACTAGGTGGGTTGGGGTTATGGGCCCACAGTAATTAGCTCACGCAGTTATGGAGACCCTTCCCTTGTGGCGAGCTAACGTTGCCAGTGCTAGAAGTGCAGTCAAAAACATACAAAATCCAAGGACCGTCGGGTACCTTGAAAAAGATAAGTGGAATTCAGCGTTGCTAGCAAAGCCCCTTGGTTGACACTTGGCACCGTATTTCTACTAAAGTACGAAGGCCGTCGCACGAAACGTGAAATTCGGCTTATATCATTTCTAGATAACATAATATCTCTTGCGTTGACAAAGAAATCTTTATGAAACGGGCCAACACCGGAACGGGCCGGCCTTATAATATATATTACTTGTTTTAATATTATTTGACATAAATTTGCATTGTGCAATTATTAACTGTTATCAGGTATCAATTTCAAGGTTTGTTATCACATGAGATAAATGTAACTGGACCCAAATTGTTTGTCTTGTGATATTCCTCATGCACACGATGTATTCATGGATTTTCGTTTGTCAGTTCAATTCTTTGAACTGCCGTATACCGTCTGCAATGTAACTAACCTCGACTTCCTCTCTGCATTCTGGACAAGAAATGATCTCTTTTCCTTCACTTAACTTCACAATACATTTGTAGCAGAATAAGTGATTACAATCAGGAAAAGCTCTGGGATCTTGTAGTCTTTCAAGACAGAATGCGCACTCCAATTCTTGCTCCAGCACAGTTCGTAATCCTGACGCCATCTTTGTTGGTGTGAAATCTGATTCCGGGAAGAAATTGCATAAAATTTGAAACCGCAGGTGGTTGTATGATAGTTTACACAAAAATATTTACAGTATGTGGTCGAAATCGACCTTTAACACCTGAAATAAGATTTACAGTGTTATGTCTCAAGACTCTGCTTGAGCTAAAACCTGTCATATTTCAATGTATTAATGCAAACTCTAAGCTGCAAAGACCACAACTTTGTAACGCACAACCAACAGTAGTTTAACTCACTATAAGATCTTGGTTGTTAGTTTCTGCATGGCGCCCCCACCCCACAATTAATTTTCTGGAGAACAACCTTACCCTTGCATGTGCACCCTCTCCCCACAAAGTGGACACTTTGCCAAACAATACCGTAACGTAGGAAAAAAGTCAATGGGAATGTTTGACTGCATTGGATCAGTTGCTTGGGCGAATAAAGATTGGCATTAAAGACCTAGGATGCAGTATTTTTCATGTTTGCCCAAGAAGGCGACCTACCTGCCTTGTGCCTAGAAGTTTATACGCAACGCCCACCTCCCCTCAACTGCGACACTGCCCACACGCCACACTTTACCCCTCGCTAAAATTATTTTTCATCCTTATTCTGAAGTTATCTCACAACTACACTGCAAAAAACGTTCAGGATTGATGAAAACATCATTGACATTGAGCAGTTTTGCTGCCCGCATTGTCAATGTTATCAACAATATTGCTCAGCCAGGTCGAGGTGAAACAATGCTGAACACTACTGTTGAATGCCTCGACACTGAAGAGGCTGTGCTTGTTTCTGCCTATAGGTCGACAAAGCAGTGAAAACATATATTTTCCTATTTTAGTTCAACAGAAGAAGGTTAGACGATTCCGATGAAGATGACTAGCCCATACCTTGGAACTTTGTAAAGAGATCAAAAACGATAAACAGAACTATTTAAAATGTGTTCAATCAAGGTACATAGATATGTTATATATATAGTTTAAAAACGACTGCGTTAGTTACAGTGGTCTTTTTTGAGCAGACAATGAAACTGGTCGAAGTTAGTGAGTTCTTAGTGGACGAACATTGTTACTGCTTTTTTTAGAGGAACAGCTGGTCTTTTCTATTGTACATTGCGGCAAAATTTGATTGTAGAACAGCGGTCAAAAGTGTTAACACTCTCACTGATTTTTGGCATGAACATTCACTGTAAAAGGGCCTTTAACCCTTATGCAGAACGAAATAGGATGGGCTAATGAAACCCGAGAAGAAGGCTCCCAGACTATAGTAATTATGTAATTATGCAATGGTCATAAGAAGATGTGTTATAAACAGTAAAATATGATTCGCTATCGCACGAGATAATTTATGAAATAAACAACCAGCATGTATTATAACTGACGCATTTTTTACCAGTACTGAAAACTGACGTTGAAATAACATACTGTATTATCACACGTAATCATATGGATTTTTTGTCACTGTTAATTACATATTACTGTACCGCTAATTAGGCCTATTTAATATATCAGGTATAAACAAAACCAAAATTAATATACATAACGTCTGTCGTAACGGGATGGCCCATGCCAACCCAGATTTGTTGTATTCCATAATTTTAAATTAGAGTTTCACGTTTATTCATACTTAATGTATATGGTTCATTACAATTAACTCATTTGTACATGGCAATTTCCTTGCTCTCGTACAAACAAACATAAGCATCTCCCAGAATCCTGCGCACACGGTCAGGCATTTTTTTGTCCTCCGTGTTTATAATGCGTTCACGGTTCTGTTTCTCTGAAGATAACCATTCGATCACTTCCGGACACTCGGTGACGGATGGAACATTGTATCCATCTTTTGTACCTGCGAAATAAAAATACCTTGTAGAAATATTTCTGTATGGATTGTTAGGTTATTACGACACTCCAATACACGCTAACACGAGTAACAATTTACAGCCAGTTGTGTAAAAAATGTTCCCGACTTTAGCATTATTCTTGTAGTAATGTCACAGTCAGCTCGAAATCCTAATACATTAGGTAGGATTAGTAACTAATCGTACCTAATATTCATGCCAAACATTGCGCTTATTATGCAAGACAGAAATGAGCACACTTCAATTAACTTTTATTCCATTTCACTTATAGTTAGGTCTCCTAAAAGCGTTCCTATCGTCTCGGTGACGATAATGTTACAAAGTAATAACATGGCTTTGTGGTTGATTAGTTGACTGTTACTAAATCTTCCTCGGCTTTCGGATACATTTAATCACTCATCAACCTCAAAGCCATGTTATACTTATAAGAATCGTAAGATATATCCAGACATATATATCCTGACATATATTAACTGCCACAGTTTTATCAGTAGATTTATATACATGTCCGTAATAATATAATGATATTATTGTTATATTACGAATTATATATACGATTTTTCAAATAACCGCGTTTACAGAGTCTGATATTGAAAATAACTGTTGTAAGGAGCTCCTTGTTAGTTTGCATGATGAATACATGCATCAACAGTATCAATATCACTATTTTTTGTTGTGATCTGAGCTTACAGGTCGAAATTTTGCGATACTAATTTAACGTGGTGTTTCGAAAAAAATCTATCTCGGAAGTAGATCGCGCACTTTGGGAATCTAAGCTGCATTGTACTCCAAGACGTATCTCAGTAGAAAGAATATTTCAATAAGGTCTGAAAAAGAGTGCGCTATATAAGGGTATAACACCCTCACCATATTCCACCATATCCTTACCTATTCTGTCGGCCATGCTATCAAAGAAACACCACTTCACCTCACCCCCAGGTTCTTCGCACTTGGCAAACGTGACGTAATGACTGGTCTCAATACAGATGACGGCAAAGAGTTCCATTTCTTGATGTTCCACGTGTTTGTTCGCATAGCTCGCTTGAATGTTTCTCGGCACGGCCATAGGCGCGTATTTGTGGCCTCTGCGTTTGGCATGGGCATGTATCCGTTTGTGACAATCTGCACAGAAATTGCCAGAACTGTCCGTATCTTCAAATCCAGTGATAGTGAAGCAGTCTTTGCAATGGTATAACGCCAGAAAACCGCACACTGCACAGTCTTGCGGAGCTAAGAGGCCAAAAGATATTCGTGGGCAATTGGAAAAAGTACTCACTGTAAATTCTAAAGAGTTTAGTTTAACAATGATTCTGTCATCAAAAACAATTACAGTGCTCTAGTGACAACCTGTTACCGTTCGGATATCCATTAATAGTCAGGAGAGGACTCGTACAAGTTGTAACTCTTGTTACACTTTTCATCAAATGTAACACTACAATTGCATACATTAACAAGTACTACCTCACAAGCTGACTCCCAAAATCTGGGAGCCGCGTGACCAGCATTCACCAGGGTCTCTTCCTCCCGCGAGGAGCGTAGAGAAGAGAGCCTGGCTACGAGGTTGCTCTAGTGATTTTTGATAACAGTGTAATCGTACTGTTCGCATATTTTACGGTAATCATTTCCACTATTTTCTGACTAAGATGGCATAAGGCAGGGTAACATATAGTGGGACATAGGATTACCAAGTTGCCCCAGGCGAGAAGAGTTCTTACAGATGATCTCTCCCGTGCTTCGAGGAGTTTTCTCCAAGTACTCTTTATAAGTATTGCTTAGTGTCGAGTGACAACATCATAAAACAAGAGTAATTTAGATGGTACCTAAATCTGTTGGTTATACTTTTGGAACGAACTAAGAAAAGATTAGAACAGGTCAAAATAAAAGACCAATTGGTTTGCAAGGGAAAGCAACTTACAGTTGTCAACCAATTGTCCGATGTTGATCTTCAATGATGGCAGAATCCTGTCGTACATTTTGAACCCTTTTCCAAATCGAGGCATTTGAACTATCAAACACGATGGAACCTACGAATATAAGAAAATATGACGGTGGGGAAACAGCGGATGGCTTGAAAAATGAAAAGAGATAGCTTTCGAAAGAGATAGCAGGGAAGTGTTCATAAGATTGGTGTGTTTTGTGAGTTCACTTCAGTGCTCACTTGTTATTCAAGGGAGAATCAGCTAAAAAGCAAACAG
Organism: Muricea muricata; assembly: GCA_963855995.1. Classification (NCBI taxonomy): domain Eukaryota; kingdom Metazoa; phylum Cnidaria; class Anthozoa; order Malacalcyonacea; family Plexauridae; genus Muricea; species Muricea muricata. Next base: position 1,909,234 of record OY979722.1, read on the forward strand.
ACAATGAAACCAGGTTTATATACCTCAGCAAGTTTCAAATCAGATTGATAAAATGATCTCTTGAGGAGCTCTTCAACAGAAGGCAAGACTCGTTCAACATCTTTTTCTGCGAGAACTTGGTAGAAATACTCGTTTCGCACCTCCTTTCCTGACCTGCACGGTACAACATGGTTGGATTACACTCCTGGTTCGTATTGTTTAATAATTTTATTGATTGGTTCACATTTCAGTCTTACTTGATTTTTAAAAATGGCTCCGTTTTCAGCACTTGTTGTAAAAGCGTCAATAAAAACTCTTCAGGATCTAGAATAAAAAATAAGAAACGTTCTTTTACAGAGTACACATGCCCAGGAAATGTTTTTAAAATTCTCAAAATACGTACACAAATTTGCTTAGTGCTAACTAGTTTGCCCACGCTGGGAAACATGGCAAAATAGTGAAAACACTGATAGGAAACAATGTTTCCTGGCCGTAAAGTACTAGTAAAAAATTTCTGCTCTAACCTTTTTCCTCTCCCATTAATCCAGTGACATTCCCCAATTTGTCCAGCAGCTGTCTGAGTTCCAGGACACGATCTGCGCGAACAAACCCCTGACTAGATTGATAGAAGGCAGGTAACTTTAATTCAATTTAATTTAATTTAATAACTTTACTGGATAAGAACCTAAAGGGTTGAGTGCAAACGAGATCCTAAGTCTGATGGAAGGCATTCTCCCACAGCTGGTAGTAAAAATAACATGCACACATGCAAACATAAAATAATTGCCAACTTTTAAATGCATGGCACATTGGTATAAGAATGTCATCTTCAAACGAATAATGAATTCATTTAAGTTGCTTGAGTGGCGAATATCTAGAGATTTTTATGTAGAGATGAATCAATAATTTGTGAAGATGCTTTTTGTTTTAGTTTCTGAAATACTGAAAGGAAAAGACACTAGTCATATGCCATCTTAAATATTAAAAATACATGACGTCACAAACAGGGTAACATACCTTCTGCCCTGCTAGTGACGTCATTAAAGTAGACGTAAATTTGTCTTCGCCCCTACTCAACGATAATCACCCAGCCTTTGTTAATTATTTCTGTTTCTATATTTATATTGATATTTTGTAAAGGGCCCACTGTAATTGGTGTTAAGCTGTTGTGGTATCCCAGCTTCTTTAATGCAATTATTGCATGATGTACAATAAATAAATAAATAAATAAAAATTATGAGTTATTTTTTACTGAACGTTATTGTCAGTTTGTAAAGCACTTACGATCTCAAAGGATAAATGATTTTGTCTCTGAGCACAGATTGTACAAGTTCGTATTCTTTAATATCGTTATCAGTTTTTTGTCGAAATAATATTGAATCCATTATTGAAGAAAACGCAAATGCTGCAAACAGCGTGGCATCCAAATAACATGAGTTGTGATGTCCTTGTATGCCTTGGGCTTTTGGCTTGAGGTACACATCCATTGTTTCTGGAGGAGGGACGATGAAGCCTTCCATAGTTGATGATTCATATGGACCAAACTCTGAAAATAGAAGGATATAACTGTCTACCAAGTACTACCATTAACTGTTGTGGTTTACATGAAAAAGTCAGAAAATACTTAGATTTTACAAGCAATCAAAATAAAATGTCTATTGTATAGTATAGCCACTACTCCACTACAGGCATACTAGAACTTAACTTCACTACTCTAACCACTATTCTTATACTCTAACCATTGTATAAACAACCAACTTGTCTAATATATTAAGCAATGCATACAGTCACCAGTATATTGTATTGTATTATGATTACAATCTAGGATACCTATTTGTTAACTAGTCTTTCAGGTTGCAATGCAATGCACAGATTTGCATACAATAAGTACTTACCCACTCCACTCAAACGTTTGCATTCAGCATTCTGCACAGAAGTGAACCTTGAGTCAGGTAAACAGTTGTGAAGATGGACAAAGAAGCCTCTTCTATTTGGACATGTAAAATAACGTTTTCCTAGAAATACTCCATCTGTGCAGGCCTCCATTTCTTCTTCCTGTGCAAAAGGCAGCACACATTTGTGAATCAAGATTCAAAACAGTTTATTCTAGACACTCTGTTGATGCAAGTGCCAAACTATTACTGATCAATGCAACCGTGGGATAATGGATTTATTGATACTGTACAGAGTTTGTTATTCCCCATGTTGGTAATGGAATAATTCAAACCTACTTACAAGTTCTAAACCAGCAATCTTCTTGTCACTGTTTGGTACAAATCCAAGCCATCGAATTAAACCATACTTGGGCTGTTGGTTTTTACTTAAGACTTCAACCATTGAGCCAATGTCTAAATCAGTTTTTAAAGGAATATTTCTCATCGGCTGAGGCTGAGAGTATCCATTTGTGGTTGACTTTTTCGCACCTGAAAATGTAAGAGTGGATTTACCATTTATTGTTAACAACAAGATTTAAGGGTCTTCATATAAAATGGAACTATTTCATATGGTGGTTAAATATACCTTGGCTATGTTGATTTACTTGAATAGTTGCAGCAGAAACATGATTACTTTTTTTAAAATCATTTCCAATCTTCCTCTTTGGCTGTGTTGTGACCGTTCCCCTATCACCTGACCTATTTTCCTCAAGGTCTTTTTGGTTTGCCACTTTTTGTGCTTTGATTTGCTTTAAGATCTCCTCTTGCTCATTTATAACTTTGTCTTGGGAAGTCTTTGAGAATTTTGATTCCATTGCTATAATGTCTTCTGATGTTTGCGGTATAGAAGGTGGGTTATCCTTTGAAGCTAAAATGAGACATTCTATTTACTAGACAATAAATATCTTTACTGTGAACAAGAAGCTGAATATATTTATGACACCCTCATACAATGCAGTGACAAAACGTTTTTACCGTGGTTAGATTTGTATACAGCCAAACGTGTTGCAAGTTTTCATTTTACCAGCATATAACATTAAGATACGGGTTATGATTATTATTAGTACAATAGTTATTACCATTTACACTTATTGTGGTTATGTAGTGTACAATTCTATATAGAGAAAGGTAGCATGCTTAATATTTATTTTAAACAGGCATTTAGCTTTTGAATAAAATGTAATAATGGGGGGGGGGGGGGGGGAGGGGGAGAACTGGGGCAAGAGCATTGAACTGAGGCCTCCTAATATGCTCTAAATAACCTTCCTTTCTACTTAAACTACAATTTGTCATTAGACGAATTCCCTATTAGACAAACTTTTGAATTAGGAAAATCTATTAGAACAGCTGGAGAGAGCATCCTAAATTTAGTAAAATTGTGAAGTTTGGTTACAAAATATTGTAAAATGTGGAACCTGTGAAGTTTGCAAACTTTGTATCTCACTTTTTCACGTGTAATACAAATTAAAGTATACAAAATTTGCAAATTTCACAGAACTATATTTTACATGTTTTACAATACTCTATGACCAAACTTCACAATTTTAGTAAATTAAACAGGGGTTACAGTCCGTAATGTAAACAAACGCTTTGTTTACATTTTGAAATTCTATATTCGTAAAATATGACTTACTAAATGAATATCTGACACTTTTCTGGTTTGCTATGCTTATACATGAATGTAAACCAGAGTTTCAATTCAAAAAGAGTTCGAAAAATGTGAAATTTGGACAATGTTTATATTTGGTGGCCCACCTTTGTTATGAGCAGAACCGATGCGCAGAACGGACTGTAACCCCTCTTTAAGGATTTTTGTTTCACCTGTGCTAATAGATTTCACCTGTGCTAATAGATCACCTGTGCTAATTCAAAAGTTTGTCTAATAGGGAATTGGTCCATTCAAATTCACAAGTAGAATTAAATTTCAATACATTTTCACTGAACTCTAGAGATAACAATAAAATATACAATTTCAATTTGATTCATATTTACTCAGTTTCCAGTTAATGTTTATGTGATTATCAAGCCTAGACTTTACAACAGTGAAAGATTTATAACTTACATGACACACTAGCATTTTCATCTGGGCACATTATTTCATCAAGTTTTTCATTTGGGATCACATTGTCAACTGGAGTGAAATGAGCATATCCCATTGGGCATGTAAATAATTGTTTGTTTTCATATTCTCCATTTCCTAAACCTTCAGGATGATCCTACAATAGAAATTCATCTTCACATGTAAATACATGCATTCACTATGATATATGATATAAAGTTCAAACCAAGTATACCTACCAACTCAATTCCAGCTAAGGTTTCTTTTCCACCTGGTACTCTCCCAATGTATCTTATATGTCCTCCACGTAATTTATCATCCACATACACCCATACTCTGTCACCTTGTTGCAGTCCACCACTGTTTGTCTTTTTTTCTGTACCATTCTCTTGCTCAGGTGGTTCTCCTGGTGTTATTAGGCTAGTTATACTTTCCACAATTTTATTTTTAAATTTGGTGAGCACATTCTCATCTGTACCATCATATAGCCTTAATTTTTCCAGTGAGACAAAAACACCACACTCTGGGTCACATTTAAAATATCTTTTTCCTCTAAACATTCCCGCAGTTGTGCCTCTACCTCTCCCATCCTAAAATGAAAGATAATAAGTTGTTGTAATTACATATCACTTTAAATAACTAATCTCTTATTAATAGGGTGAGTCCAGGTAACAGATAAACCAAAAATAAGTGCTCACATGATTGCAGTGGGGAAGCCAGCCCGATTTTTTACTCCTGCTATGTAAATTTCAATTGTTAGCGATAATTATATCAAAATTCATTTCTTTAGAAATTAATTGTTTTTACAGACCATTAATTCTAAAAAACTTTGCCACTGCATGATTGTCAGAACAACTTTGCAACAAGCTTGGTGGCATTTGTAGACTTGTTACAAGGTTGTTCTAACAAGTACATTGCAGTATTAATATAACAAGAATGTTACAATGTTGATGAATGTCACAATATTGTTATAGCATGATGCTATCAGCCTTGCTGGAACCACCATATTTTTCTAATACAATTAATATCTAAGCATGGTAAAAGCTTAAAGCAATATTGAGCCTTTTCCTAATCCAATATTTACTGTTCAAAACCGTGACTTGTCTACACAGTGTTTACTGTTCAACTTTATTCCATGTTTTTTGGAAGGAAAACTAGATTATTAACATGCAATACAACTACTACAAAAAGCATTTACAAAAATCATGCAATGCCTTGCTAAATACACTTTCTGAGGGTACATTTGTTGCTGGAATACAAAGATACTTTCTACTTGCAAGCTATATACATTTCTAAGCAACAAGATAGTCATCAAACATGTTAATAATTTTGATAAATCCTCACTCAAGCTTTTAGCTTCATTACAATAATCATGATTGGAAATATCACCACAAATCGAAATATCACCCAACCCTACTTGCAACAAGTCTGATAATATCGACAATCAACAAGGTCATTACAAGCTGTTCAAAGCTTTTTTCAAACTTAACAACTTGTAACAAACCAAGTCAGTCACTTTGCTGATGGTAATGTAGTAATGCACAGTGGCATAACCAAACCATTAATTGAGGGGGGGGGGGTTATTAATATATTTGCATTCTGCCTGATGAAGTTCTTTTGAACTGAATCAATTTCAAAAGAAATTTGTCAAGCAAAATGTGAAAACATGAATAAACACCACCAATTGAAGCTCAAGGTAGTGATGTTATACCTCTGGGCATGCATGTGTTATTACCAGAGTAACTCACCAGTAACTCCACACCAAACATTGTACCACACTCCTCTGGTAATGGTCCTTTGTACCTAATTACACCCCGTAATTCCTGTGTGCCACCACTTGGTGTTCGAATTTTAACATAAACATTGCAACCAATAGTCAATTTCTTGCCAATATCTAACAATCTACTTGTAAATTGATTGTATCGTTCATTATTAGATTTGTATGACAGTAATAACTTTGCTTCCTCATCCTCAAGTGGACTGATAGTTTCAATAGGACAATCACAATAATATGTCCCTTTATCATAAGGATGCAGTCTTAATGTTCCATTTGTACTGTCAACAACTGTTGTAAGATTCCGAGCTAGTATTTCTCCTTTAAGTAAACATTTTACACCAGAACTTGAATGACTGTAAGCTCTGTCTTGCTTTTTCGCCCATATTTCTTTCAGAAGAATATAAAATGTGTAGAAAAATTTGTCCCTTTCACCAATTTGAGCCATGTCCGCCATATTATTGTTCAAATATAACACTGTTTTTCGCAGTTTCACTTTAATTAAATCTCTTTAATGTTCTCAATAACGCAAGAATTCCGAAGTTACAACCATAAGTGAAGCAATGATATCTTCCCAGAGTTAATTACAACCATTCTTTGTAACAGGAATAGAGAAAGGACATTTCACAAGCCTTCTTTTCTACGAATACTGAAGCCATTCTTTATTAGTTGATGTCGTTTAAGTATAGGTATAGATGACGTAATGTTTGGGAAAATCCCGAGCCTCGATTCCGAGTAATATATTCAGAACTATAGCTCAGTGATTCAGAAACAGCGAGAATAAATAATTGCGATAATTGCAATATTTTACCATGTACTCTAATTATCGTGAATATCTGTCGATTAAACGCTACAAATTAATATATGCTTGAAAAATTATTATTTCATTGTCTGCAAAGTGCTTAGTGTTTCGATATTTTACATTTCTATTTTGCAGTCGCAGTCGAGTCATGATTCAGTGATAATTATTTTTGTTTTTGACTCGCTCATTGTTTCGCTTTACCGGTGAGTCAGTACTTTGCCATTCATTCCAAAATAACTATTACCACTTTGGTTGAAGGCCAGTTAGTCAGCATTAAACCCGTTCTCAAAATTACGCGACCGGGCAAAAAATAACTTGCGTGAAATGCTAGTTTTTTCGCGAAGTTCATATTGTTTACAATTCTAAGTCCATTGGTTTCGATTTCATATGTTTTGTGTGTGTGTGTTATGAAAATTGAAATCATGCACAATGCTGCCACGTAGTCAAGTATGCCGTACAATGAACTACAAGTGAAACTAAAGTCTTGATTTTTAATTTGATATTTCAACAAAAAACTCAGAAAAACTAGCTTGGCTTTACCCTATAACTGGACGTTTGTATTGAGTTACCGTTCCAGCTGTATTATACCTGGTTTAATGCTTTGATAATAAACATTATTGAATGAGTTCGAGCAGGATATGAGGAATTATTAAGGCAGAGGTTTGTGTTATTTGCAGAAGCCGAAGGCTGAGGCAGATAACACAAACCGAGGCCTTAATAATTCCTCATATCCTGCGAGAACTGAATTCAAAAATTCGGTTTTATTTTTTGAAAATATTTTAAACTCAGTTTAAACGCTTGCTTTCTAAGTGAGAAGACACAAGCTGCTAATAATGGAAAACCATGAAATTGTTTGGAAACTATGTCGTATATTTGTTTTCAATATACGACGAAATGAGTCATAAGCGGATATGACGATTTCACGTTTAGCTCTTAACCAATCAAAACTCCTAATAAAATATTTTCAATAAATAGTAAGCAATTATTAAGTTGTAACCAAAACAACAAAGTAATAATTTTTGTAGATAAAGTACATCATTTTAAGAGTTTTTTTACAATTGTTCTGGAGAGCGAACGCCGATTATGCTGACAACTTTTCGTGCTGATTTCCAGAAACGAGGGTGTTGTTTTATATTAAACAACAGAAGGTTCTTAATGCAAAACTACTCATTGAAAATTTACAAGACAAACTCAGAATGACAAATTTTGGCTGATTTTTTTGCGAAGATATACCGTATAATTTGTATACAGAACAGAGGAGCGAGAGGTGTTTCCGGGCGTCTTTACATCCACGAGTCACACATTAGTAACAGATATGACCTTTTTAAGTTGATAGTTTACTCTAATTATTGACACTGCATATAACTGGATGGCAAAGCCTTTTAAGAGTCCAGTGAACGACAATACGTCTCCTGACAATACAAGAAAGACATGCAACTTGTGCTCATTTTCTTCTCGGCAGGCGCAGTAGACGCCTTATAGTATAGATAGTAATGTTAATATTTAACTATTGATGGTTTGCAATCGACGCCATCTTGGTTGACGTTTGAAACACATGGCAACCACAAAGTATCTATTCATTATTTCTGATCCTATCGAGCCATATATCTTTAAAGTATCATTCATAATACGCCAAAACTAACGATGAAATAGTAAATTGACACAAGTACTTCGCTGTAAACAGCTGAAGTAATCTGCAGAGTCAACCAAGATGGCGCCCAATGACACGAAATGACGTCATGTGCAAACCAAGAATTCATATTTTGAGTTGTAAACAAGCTACCATATTTGGGCATGAAGGACAGACATGTGAGCAGCACGAGGCGAGGAAAGAAACAATATAAAATTTCTGTTGTAAGAAGATATTACACGAGATATTACACGCCTTAACTGGCTTCAGGTTGAACATAGCGACACGTTAAGGTGATATCGTTTCTTTTATTTATTCAGCTGAGTTCGAACGTAACTATTAAAAATACTATATGAAAAATAAATTCAGTTGTACACTGTATATTGTGTGTATAAATAACGTAGAAGCCTAGTTCACTGGCAGTGAAACATAAAACATCAATGGCAGTTTTTACACTGGGGATGACATCGCGCGTTGTTCACTCGACACTTACATCCACCGCTTGTGTCGCCAGGACCCTGTCAGAAACGATAATATCATCCACGTTACAACTTGAAAGGTTGGCTACTAACGTCATAAGATAAATAGAAGTCTTTGCAAGAAATTGCGCAGTAATCATTTTGAAAGATATCAGCTGTAAAAAGTTGCTACTCTCAGAAAGGGCTAAAAAGAAAATGACTTACCCCAGGCCCCCACCTCGGACCACGAACGGCCCAACATATTTCAGTTTTACACATGGAACATTTCATCCAATCACACCCATCTTTTTTGACAAGGATTATTCCACACGTAGGACAATTCATGCCGTCCTTTGTTCTCAACATTTCCTGCAACAAGAAGCTTAGAAGATTTACTGATTTAGGTCTAGTTTCTATACAGCAGTTTCTGAGTTCATTTCGATGCCAAGAACCATCACGATTTATTAAACTATCTCAGCTACCTTGTGTACAAACTAATTATTTGTGGAATCCCCTCAGATCTCTCTTCCTCACTCCCCCCCCCCCCTAAATCATCCTAAATCAACCGATTATCCTCTCCAACAGAAGAACATAATTTTGTGTGCAACCTTCACCTTCTACCACCATCCTGTAATCAACTCTTCTGTTACTATTTATCACTCTCATGCTTATTTTCCATTACTCTGATGCCCTCTTCTGTCCCCACCGCTCTCGATTTCGACCTCTCCCTTTCTATCACCACAACCACCGCTTTTCATTTCTGAGCCCCTCCCCATCCCCTGCTCCAACCTCACACGCCGTGCGTCAACCCCTTCCATTTTCTATCTCACCCCACCCACCTCCAGATATTCTTTTGTCTTCCTGGCCGCCTCATCGTTCTCTGCATTTCTCTTCAAATCATCTTGGTATTCCTTGCAATTAACGGGAAAATGAATAGCCTTACAGGTCAAACAGTTCCTCTTTTGGCAAACCGGACAATCAAAATCGTTCACTTCATCGTCGTAAATACACCAGCCTTGACAGTTAGGTGTTTGACAGTGAAAACTGTTGGCGGCCTGACTTTCAGCTGTTGCCAAACTACGTTGTAAATACTTCTGGAATTCTTCTTCGTTCAAAAGCTTTAAAAAACAGTCCAAATTTAGAAAATTTTCAATGAGAATTAAAGATCGAAAAGCGAAGAGGATAGAGGATAAAGTGAAGAAAGGATGCAGCAGCTGGAAACAAGGGATAAGAAAAAAAACAGCTGAAGAGATGTCCAGATTTTCAACCTAAGAATTTCCAGTGTGGACTATAAATTACACAGTGTTAGTTCAATGCATATGATGAATGATTTAAAAGGGCTAAGACAACAGCAGTTGTGATTATCTTCAGAGAGATTACAAGTACGTCAAATTCAAAATACCACTGTGTGAAAAACGGATGTGAACAATTGTCAAATTCGTCCCAGGAATATGGTTACTTTCTCGCAAGCTTTCGTTCCGCCTTAGTGTTCTCACCTCTTGTATTTCCTGAGTAGTGATAACGTCATGACATTGAAACTCTCCGTTATCATAAGGACACTGAACCTCCGCCTCTTCTGATGCGTTGATGTGTCCAGCAAGGCATTCCCTATAATGGCAGAAAAACGCTCAAATACAATCTTTCATAGCTCATCTCTTACTATATAGTTGGTCATCGCTTAGTATATGGTAGTTCTTCACGTGCCATAATCAGAACTCTAAACTTGAATTATAAGGCGCATCTTCAATTCCATTTGGAAGCTCGATTTTTGCTACTTTATTCTATACTTTTCTTCTCTAGACGTTTCTCAGCATTCCAAAAATATATCTTGAGGGTTTCCAAATGGATTTAAACCTAACTTACGTACCTGCAGAAACTATGAAGACATTCTCTCAGAACGACTCCTTCACCAATAGGGATTGTATCGAAACATATAGGACATTCAATCTCTTCTTGGTTTGCAATCAGAGGTTCACGCATCAAGACTGACATTAATGTCTGGTAATTGCGATCCCGTTCTTCTAGTGCTAAACGCTTCTGTCTTTCCTCTTCCTGCAAGACGTAAATCCATCGCATGAGAGTCTTGGCTGATGGTCAGGGAACAGTGGTAGCGTCAAGAATTTAGCAAGACAATGGAGTCATTTATCAAAACTGGATGGCATGGGGTTTTCAAGACATTAAAAACGCTAGTTATGAAAATGTTGTTGATCACCTTCAAAGTATTTCCTCCTAGATTTGTAATGTTGAGTAGTTGTTGGAATCTATTGTACGTCCACTCCTGTTTATGTTTACAACTTAGAGCCATTTGAAAGTCATGTTTTTCAAACAGAACAAATTATACACAGTTGTTAGGAAAATGTATTTCCTAGGAAAGTATCTCATTAATTTAACGAGGAAGTTATGTCCACAGTAAAGGGTATAGAGTAGGGCCACTCAAATGTACTTTGTGTGTACATGCATGTCCCATTATACATGTCATTAGCATTATCCCAGCCACTGAACTAGCTGGTAGCAGCCAGTAAACTGCATAAAAATAGGGTGCCGCTTTAAATTGCTGAGTTGCCCTACTGTCCATTTGCTATACTATGGTTATGTCGAGTTTTCTGACCGAGTGATGACAATATAAATAACAACAACACATTGTTTGCACTTTAACATATTAAATATTTATATTTCAAGAAAAACATTACTTTATATAAGATTACACAATTATACTTTATCAAAGTGTAAATACTGGTGACACTACATTTATTTTCACTGGATATTTTAGTCTATGTAAATCCGTGTCCTTGAAGGCTTGAGGTATATTTATGATTGGTTGGCCGAGGCATTTTCTGGCATGGCGATAACGTCCTGCAAAGAACAAGCAAACGACCAATTAGTTCTATGCAGTGAGCTCAATCTATATCTGGAGTGATATTTTGACCAAGAATTTTGCCCTCGAGTAAAAAAAACTCTTGAGTGTTAAGGCCAGCAAGAATCTACCTCATTGAAGAAAGAGTTATTGGGTTTAACAACAGGCTGAAAATCATCAAACATATGGAGTAATTTTTATAGCCACCAAGCCTTCAGGACTTTCGTTTTTTAGAGCTGAAGAACTATGATTTGTAAACGAGTCAAAGTTTCACGTCAAATGTGACTACAATGTGTAACAGCAGATAACCTGGGGCCGGTTGTTCAAAGACCGGTTTATAGGGAACGTGAAATTTGAAGTAAATTTCTGAGGAGCTTGTTCGCAATCAATGCTAGTCTTAGTTCCTGAAGTTTGGAACGAAACGGAAGTGTAGAAATACAGAAACTGAAACAGTAGGTTAAACTTTAACCCAGACTTAGCTCTAAACTCGTTTTCAATAACTAACCCCTCTGAGTGGTAAAGTACCAGTGAACTCTATAAATACTGGAACGATAACTCCAGATAAAAACCCTACGTTTGGGTGAAGCCAAGATGGCGGCAACAACTACAAATGTCGTAAACAGTCTTAGTACTATTTTCCCGAGGTATTTGCTATTTTTGAAAAAGGCTGTATCGCAAACTAGGTTATAAGTTCATAAACCATAAAATTACCTCTTAAATCAAAATAAAAACATCAAATATCGGTACATTCCCAGAAGAATGGTGTCAACCACGCCAAGAGAAACAATAGAAAAGGACTGAACTTGATAACCTATAGATAACTAATTTGGCTTCAAAGATGGCGGCCAAGTTATCTTTCCAGTCTAATTTAGAGTTCACTGTAAAGTACTCACAAATTTAATCTGTTCTAGCACTGAATCAGAAGTTGTTATGTGGGACACACTGTTGTTCTTACCTCGAGTAACATTTGTTCTGCAACCTGAGCCTGTTCCAGTCTTGCTCTCTCTCTTTCATCCGGGACATAATCCTGCGGGGGTTGATAGTCGGCTGGCCGATCAGCTGAACACATCTCGCACCCAGGCCTCGACGGGGAGTTCACGAATGTACACCTGGGGCATTTCCAACCGACGACAGGTTTCGGAGGTTCACGAACTCTTTCCGAAGGCATGTTCGGTAAACTCCGTGGATCGTTCCGAATTATCACATCATTTTGGAGTACTTGGTGCGCTGCAGACATGTCAGCTTCGCTAATGGTTCTGTTTAAACCGGACCCTTGCCTCTCTCCCCAGGTTGCCACTGCTCCTCGGTCCACACCTGCTGAATCAGCAGATACTAAGTACAAGTAAACAGTGTCACCAGACGCCTTGATCCCACAGTCCAAGAGACTCTCATTTGGCTTGGACAAACGTTTTCCGATTATCCAGCGTTGAATCTCAGAAGGGAAGTTATATTTGGCTTGCACCTACGAGAGAAATAGCATAGGGATATTGGTCACAATTTTAGACAGATCTGTATCCATTAGATTTCCGGGAATCCATTTCTTTTAGTGATGGAGTCGGGACAATTACAAGCTAGTGCTTGTCAATTATCATGTTATATTTCGTTGTAAGACATTGTCTTGTCCATACTTGCAATGGTTAGTGAGTAATTTAGATTGCAAAGGAGTTTTCTATGATTGTTTTGTTAACACGATGATTTTTTCCGTTTTTTCAGCCTGTTTTCGATGTGAAAAAAGTATCATATTTAGGGACACATAATACGTAAAGCCGTATCATATCACAGTGCGAATTTACCAAATTTACCATGGCTAAATTTCAGATGTGGACGAAACTGCATGAGAAATATCGTGCGTGGAAGGAAACGATATTAGTGATCAATATGTACTTCGCCATATTCCTGAAACGTGTATTCATAATTTAGGAACATTTTACCCATGCAAATTCCTTGCAGTGACCACAGAAATGCAATCTTGAGGCCCGTTGGCACGATACGACTTCTCGCATCTAGTTGATCTGAAAACACGGAAAATTACTAGCACTAGTTGTCAAATAGAAATCCATTTTTCGATCCAAATTATAAAATTTCTCACGAAATATAATTTACTTTGTTTATAAAATTCTGGTACACTTATAATTTTCTTTATTAAAGACAATTACTAAGTTTCAACAAGTTTCACAAAGGAAAACAAAAGACATAAGTAATCAAAAACAGCAAAATGGATTTCTATTTGGAGCCCATTCCAGACCTTTTACTCACGGTCAGATCAGCTGGATGCGATTGTCATTCTTGAAACGGCTACTATAACGCCATTATTTCTGTTACCAGCTACATGCAAATTTGACACCTTTACACACATTTACTCAATTACATACGCCAGAATAAGAATAGCATGCGACATGTCGTATCGTCTAAGTGGACCTTTACTATCGTACCATTTGTGTGAGTTGACGTATGGTGACTTGTGGCGCCACGTCGAGTCGAAAATGGCATCCCGCCGATTCCTTGTCTTCTACTTGTACTTTGAGACTGCAAGGAAACATAAACATCGAATGACCTTGTTGCTAGTGCATTGTTTCGATCTTAAACGCCTTTCGCCGGGGCACATGAGGTGATTTTAGTCGTCTATAAAATTTTGTCGATCGATTTAATCGTTATTTATTATTATTATTATTATTATTATTATTATTATTATTATTATTATTATTATTATTATTATTATTTAATCTTATTTACACACATATACAACGGTAGCCCTTATACAACATTATATGTTGTATAAGGGCTACCGTTAATTGAATGGCGGTTATTCTACAACAGTTTCAGTCGTATAGCACAATTGCAAAGGAAGACAATGAACTGAGCTGGTAACATACGATATTTTCACGTCTAAGAGTCATTCCTGCAAAGTTAATATTACCTGTATGGGGCATCAATTTTTCAGTCGGTCGGTCGTAATCGGGCAGTATCAAAGTTTTCTTATCGATTTTTCGGTATTTGAACAGGCTAAAGTCGCGTCGTGTGGGCCCTGCTTTACACTATTGGGGCACTCAGCTCGACCCTTACGTTTCACTTGAATAAACTAAACTACGTGCCTGAATATATTTAAAATATCAAGTGTAGAATACTCCTTCAAGTGTCTAACGGAAGGTCGTGCTCTTAGGCAATGACAGTTACTTCACAGTAATTTCCTTGTAAATTTAAGTAGATGAGTATTTTGTTATTGTGAGTCATGTAGTTGAATTTGCCTGCATTTTTCTCTCTAAGCTTTTGAACCAATACAGACGGAGCACATATCGTCACATCAAAATTTGCAGGCTGCATTTTCATGTTTCTAGTGCCACTTAGTGTTGCAAATAATACTAAAATCCCAAGAGATGCTCAGCTCTTTGTATACTGTTTATATAGCTGGCAAAATCTTACGTATTTTGGTAAACTTTACAAACTCATCGAGTGTGCATATTAATCGAGGACGTTACAGCATATCAAAGCAGGTGTAAGCACAAAGAAGAATAAGTAAGCACGTAATAGCTTGTTAAAGATGGTAACAGCTCGTTAAAGATGGTAAAAGCACGTTAAAGATCGTAAAAGCACGTTACATCACGTAGCAGAATGTCGCAATATGTTTTTTATCAGTTATCACGTAGAGGGGTATAATAGATTGAATTCGCAAAACCGAATGATCTCAAATGTCATTCATAGAAGCACATTAATTAAATGGCGGTTATTCTACTACAGTTTCAGTCGTATAGCACAATTGCAAAGGAAGACAATGAACTGAGCTGGTACCATACGATATTTTCACGTCTAAGAGTCATTCCTGCAAAGTTAATATTTGTATTTATCTAAAATAATATTTGCCTAAAAACCGAGGTTATTAGTTGGAGACACAGCAGGTTCGTCTCCAATCGCCTCTAATTTCTAATCTAATAAGAAAACATTACATTATCAGCAGGGAGCACTCCATCGATCACGAGTTGATACCATTCTCAACCTCGACTTAACCTGCATCAGTGCGACAAGATCATAAGACAAACGTGCAGGGAAAGCGAGAGATGGCAAGGCCCGTGGAGCGTAATTTGAAGTGGGAAGGCCGAACTCCAAATACGTGTCAAATCTTGGGGTTTTTCGGGGAAATGGTATGCGGAAAATTTTGAAGATTCTAACCTCGGAAATGCCATTTATAGCGATTGGGCATCGTATTCATCTGCAGTTTTAGGAACTTTCCAGCATTTGTTAACTCTGCGACCCCGTAGCAGCGTAGATATCGTCATCTGCGATTAAAAGTGAGCCGAAGGGCCAAAGCCCCCTTCCCAGCCCCGCCCTCTCTGCGGCCCCTGGATGGCAAAGACATTAGAGAACTAATCGGCAAACAGTGCGAACACTAAGTGCGAGGAGACGCAATTTATCCCGAGACAGCGCAATAAAAGCACGAAGAAGCGCATAAAAGCACGAAGAAGTACAATGAAGCACGAAGTAGCGCAAATGAGCGCGAAATAACCCAATATCCCGAGAAAGTGCAATAAATCACGAAGAAACGAATTAAAGCGCGAGGTAGCGCAATCCAGTGGAAAGAAACGCAATTAATCACGAGAAAGCGCAATAAAGCGCGGAGAAGCGCAATAAAGCGCGGAGAAGCGCAATAAATCACGAAGAAGCACAATCAAGCACGAAGAAACGCAATAAATCACAAAGAAACGCAATAAAGCACGAAGAAACGAATTAAAGCACGAGGCAGCGCAATCCAGTGAGAAAAAGCGCAATTAATCACGAGAAAGCGTAATAAAGCACGAAGAATAGCAATGAAGCACGAAGAAGCGCAATAAAGCACGAAGAAGCGCAATAAAGCACGAAGAAGCGCAATGAAGCACGAAGAAGCGCAATAAAGCACGAAGAAGCGCAATCAAGTGCGAAGAAACGCAATTAACCACGATTGAGCGCGATAAAGCACGAAGAAACGAATCAGAGCGCGAAGGAGCGAATTAAAGCGTGATAGAGCACATTAATTAAATTTTGCTGGCGACATATGACCTTTATAAAAACCAATACTAGCCGACAATTTCAAAAAATATGATACAAAACATAGTCCGAAGATTAGCATCTTGAAACCCAAAATATGAGTTAAGCAAGAAAATTGAGTAAGTAATATTTCGATTTTAATACAAAATTATCGTCAGACTAACTACAGTTACATTGTAACATATTTTGGGTTTCAAGACGCTAATCTTCGGATTATGTTTTGTATTATATATGACCTTTATCGTCTGGCAATTCAATATCATCCTGGGAGGTATAAAAGAAACTTTATGTTGGTGAAGCCCTACGGGCGTTTAGGAACTTGCTCATTGAAATGAAAGGAAAGGCATCGATCTTTAAGTTCTAATATGTAAATAAGTTGTATATAAAAGTGCGAACGAAGATCTCTTAAAAAAATTGAATATGTAGAAAATTTCAGGAGAGGTGTATGTGAAGAGATTCCAGAGGAGGTATGTACCTCCTCCCCGGCCCCCAAATCCAGCCTTTGTTATATCTAGGTGGAAACAATGAATGCACAAACTTGATTTTATTGTCTTTGACTCCAGCAGTCAATTTATCTTGTTCAGGATCAACAATCCCAATCTTAACTGATGCTTTCTGGGCAGCCAGTTGTTGAGCAAGGTTACTTGCAAACTGCTGATCTCCTCTGCTTATTGCATCACTTAGCGTGAGGCATATGTTATCTGGAATGTTAAAGAAATACACAGTGAGGAGAAGAGAAACCTTGGGTCTGATCCTGTCTGAACCAATACACTAAACTGAAGGTTCTGTCATGTTTTTACTTGCTCTATAAAAGTAGATAAATATTCAAAGCTGGTTGTACAAAGCTCTTTGTAACATTCTAGACAACTATACCTAGTTAGTTCCTTTTAAGTCTTAACAATCTCTCTTTTTTATGTCTCCACTGTTGCCTGGCCAACAGTCTTTTTTGGGTCTTATGTTTCTCTAGTTAATCTGTGGTTTTGATTGGTTGACTTTATAGCTAATCAGGGTTAATTTTAAGCACTTTTTTATAAAACTGGTCCCAAGTCTTAAACCTTGGACTTGACTTTGGGAAGACCTTGACTTTAGGTGAGGATCAAGCTTAGTTTGACCTAAACTTCTTGGATAAGGGCATTAAAATTGTTGGTACCGCAGATCATCTGTAATATGACAGCAACTATAATTTGCCACAGCAGCAGGCAATTGCCAACATGAATTGTTAAAAGCACATTTCATGGCAAAAATTGTAAATTTTAATGGATTGTGACTTGGTTGGAAAATCTGCTCTGAGTTTGCGGAGTCTAGACTAAAGGTAAACCCGAAAGAAATTGCAAAGTAGAGATGTACAACTGTCTTCCACTACAAGTAAGATGCTTTGACAACAATTTTGCTCCATTACTAGCAAGAATAATTGATACATACTTAAATAGTCAGGTTGTTCCTTTTTTGGTTCCACAGGTATTATCTTTGCTGGAGAACTTTGCTGGGTGCTTAATACAGGTCTGTTTGTTTCTGTAGATAACAATTGTATTCATATGGTTGTTATATGACAAGTAGCACAGGATTCACCTTGATAAATGAGCAAGATCTGATAGGGGAGGGGGTTGTCAATTTTAAGGACTATCTTGAGTTGTGTTGTGTGTGTCACCAACCCTTAGTCATGTGCGTCACCCACCCTTCAAAATACAGGGGTAACTCATGCACAATTAATACATCATCATACATCCAAAGGGCTAAAGCAATAATGAAAATATCAAGGTACTATGTGCAAATGATGCAACAGATAGTGACAATAGTTTGGTACTAAACTAGCCCAGATAACAATCACTGAATCATAAGTGTAGCATCTGACTGGGGCTTGGGGGAGGGGGGTGAACCACACAATCAATCCATCAGATTAATCATATCTGCTAGATTATATCACAGAGGTACAGACACCAACGTGTTACAAACCTTTCAAAGACATCAACGTATTTTGAATAACAACAGTAAACCTCTGTGCATCTGCAGGCAGAGATGTGACCTGAAAGCCCCAAACCAAACATCCTTTGTCAAGCAAACTAAAGAAGTTCTGACTGATCTCTTTAAATACTGTATTGAAACGTAACTGGATTTTTGCTTTGACCTGTTTGGAAAATATAAACATTGTATAATAAATCAGGCTATCAAGTAGCTGACATTCACATTGTCTAGCTTTAGGCAGGACAAAATACTAAATTGTCACCAATTAACATTGCAAAGAGTGCAAGGTTGCCTTACAAAGGTCTTTCATTTCAGACATACATTTCTACATGCAGTTTGGTGTCTCATGGTCTTTATTTATTTTGCATAAGGTACTGGGGTTTTCCTAACTTTCTAAAATCAGTGCATACCAGATGACTTTATCTTAGGTTGGTAGCCTGAAGGATCAAGCTATATATGTTAAAATTTAGCATACTTGAATAACGACAGCACAGAGCATATTCAACTTCTCATTAATTATGCATACCCTTGCTTAGCCAGTGCACTAAAAAGAGGCATTCTCCGCCCTGAAAATATTCATTGCAGATATCAAAAATGGCCAGGGGGGGAAGAAGGCCTCTTCTCAGTGCACAAGCTAAGCTATGAGAAGTTGAACCTCTCCGTGACGACAGTATGTAATGACATTATCTTTTACAAGGTTTATGGTGTTTTTTTCATTTTTTCATTGGATGTTATGACGTCATGATGATTTTGCCATTACTTGAATATGTTAAGTGGATATTAATAAAACTGAAAGTATCAAAAAACTAGACTTCCAAGCCTTCAACATATACTGCACTGTAAATAGTAGCAAAATTCCAATCTTGTGCAAATTTCATTCTCTTCCGTCTGGTTTTGTGAAAGCAAAACAGGCCAAATTTAAGCGTATTGCAGTAATCTATATTGCAGTAAACTATATTCACGATTCTCACCACTAGGTTACGTTGGTCATCGACAACAAACAGGATAAAGTTTCCTCCTTGTCGCACGAGATGCAGCTTGTAAATGTTATTGCCAAACAACGGATCCCATGCTTGTCCTTTTAATATATAAACTACTCCTTTACATGAAGCTAATTGTCCTGACGATACATTCGGTGATGTCGGCAAGCGAGGAGACACAGGCGTCTCAGCCATCTTGATATAAACACAAATTCCTAAACAAAATATTTCACTTCTAAATTTAAAACCCAGCTAAAATGCGATGTTTTGTACTTCACTACCATATTGTTGCGTTCATAGGTTCAGATTTGAATAGAATACGAAACAAATTGCATTTATTTGCCTTCTTCCGGCTTGTAAAAGCGAGGAAAAGGCAAATTGACAAATACATTTAGTTTTATTTTCGATTTCGGAGAAATAAACTGGAAACCACTAAGACTATGACGTAATTGGGTTCCATACAAAGGTCCATAAAGTGGACTCTATAAGTATACTGGAACGATAACTCCTACGATTGATATAAGATATAAACTTGAATTGTTTGATATGTATGCATTTAAAATTACTTGCTGGGCATTAATATTAATATTCAAATTCAGATTCCTATGATTGCTTCCATTGATGTAATGTACAAAAATATGTACATGTTTCTGAAAGAAACATTACTTTGCTTGACAATTTTTTTTTATTTTCTTCTCATCCATATTATTTATTTTTATCAATATTTTTGTTCGCTTTTCTTAAACCACTTTCTTAGACAACTTGAAAGCAAAGCAAGGACTCACCTAAAAGGGTTATTTTCAAATACGTACTTTATTAGCATGACCTTGTTTTGTATATATTACCATAATACTAGCCTCGTTCCAAGGCGCTTTCTAATTTTCTAATCAGGAAAAGTGTATAGGATTGTATATATCGATTTAATATCGTGAATGCGCGCGGGAAACACGCGAGGAGAAAATAAAGGGAAGGGAGCGAAAGCGCCTGGCAGAAAATGAATTCAAGATGGTGGAATGCGTGGATCAGCCACTGCCAAGTTTAATAGAAACTCCCCTCGACGATATAAGCGAAGAAGAGCAGCTTCGAGATTAGATTTCTTAAGGCTTTCGGTAATCTCTTCCATCTATCAAACACATGTATGGCCAACACACGCGACTGGAAAACGAAATTCTCAATAAAATACTATCTTATCACTTTTTCGTTGAATCATACACTTTTTTCTGCATTTTCTGCCAGGCCCGACCGCGCGTTTCCGACTGTGTTTTCCACGCAATACCCACGCAACGGTAACGGTTGGGCCTGGGGACGAGGCTGCCATAATACCAAAGCAGCTTATCTATGTACAGTATGGTAAGAGGTAGTCTTAAGAAATAAAGGTTTACGCCTTTAATATCGTTTCGAGCCAGAATTTTGTTAAAAGAATGATGGAAAATGGTATAAAATTAAGGTCTACCCCTCAAGGAATTTCATGTGTTCCTGAAATTTTTTCTTGGGAATAGACCTTTGAAGTGGTTTTCACGCGGTTTTCAATCCATGTAAATACAAGGTAAATTTTTCCCACATGTTTCCCACATTGCATTGCAATTCATTGTTTAACTCTGGCGTGACGTAAGCACATAGAAATAATAGATATAGAATGCGTGCTTGGTAACCTAGCCGGTACCCAAATTGAAAAAAAAATTGCCCTTATAAATCCGCCATGTTGGATTTGTCCGAGGAGCGGTCTATGCGAATTACAGTGGGGCGAGTTTAATTTGCCCTTATAAATCGGCCATTTTGAATTTTAATGTGGCGTCATTTGTTTACCTGAAAATAGATAGGAGCGCGCATTCTATATCTTTTATTTCTATGCGTAAGCACCTCTAACGTCTATTCCAAAAAGTAATGGTTCCCACGATTTTTCGAAGCATCATTATCATGTTCGAAAATACAGCAAAGAGCGTAGAGAAGAGAGCCTGGGTACGAGGTGGTCATCTGATCATTGGTCATATTCATCCGTTCAAAAGTTGAAACTTTCATTGAAGGAAATCTGAGAGTTAAGAATTTTTGCAAAAATACGGCCATATTAAAATTTTACATTTAAATGCTAGATGCGCACCAGGAGAAGAAATACACGAGAAGAAGCTTTTTATCATGTTTATATATGATCCGAAAAACCGAGTTCGGGTGTGTATAATATACGCTGCATCGGTCTCGTACCCAGAGCCTGCGTTCCTCTCGTCCTTGGCCAAAAGGAACGCAGGTAGAAGATTGGGCATTGTAATGCTAATGGCCATTCCCCAATCAGGCAAACTTTTAAATTTGAAAACAATTTTAGTAGAATTGGAAAGAGCTTCCTAAATTTAGTGAAATTGTAAAGTTTGGTTGTAAAATATTATAAAATGTCGAAAATATAGTAATGTAAAGTTTGCGAATTTTGTATACTTTTGTATTACGCGGGAAAAAGCGTTACCACATTTCCACATAGTGGTAACGCTTTTCCGCGCGTAATACAAAAGTATACAAAATTTGCAAACGTCACGGAGCCATATTTTTCACATTTTACAATATTTTGCAACCAGACTTCACAATTGTATTAAACGTAGGATGCTTTTTCCAGCTGTGCTAATTGATTTTCCGAATTCAAAAGTTTGTTTAATAGGGGAATGGTCCATTAGGATTCAACATTGTATAAAGAATACCAATATGAACGTGACAGATTATATAAATTGCCACCCTAATCAGCACTTTATCAGATATAAAGCCACCTCACATGACGTATGATGGTTGACATAATTATATTCGCCGATAATCTTATAAATTATTCCAGTAATAATTATTTAAAGCATAATTAATTTGAGACGTTCTCTGACTAAAATATTAGAATTGCCGAATTGTCAATCATCACGGGAACGGAAAAAAGAGTCAAAAAGACAACGAAATGCAATGAACAAGCTCCGAGGAGATAGTAATGGTGTATCAGGCAATGAACAAGGCAATTATAGTTATCTTAACTGCTTTATCAATTATTACTACAAGGTTTAGGAGCTTTTTAAAGTTGAATCGAGTAAAAGCAGAATTTGCAATAATTATGTATCATTTTAACAATATGGCTGCGCACAAAACGTGCCAAATCTCGCTCAAAGATCTTACTACATTACCTATGCGGCGTAAAAATGAGCAGATGGTTGAATCATAGACATTCAAAGGAATGGACTGGAAACGCTGGACGCAAACTCTGTGATACGGGTTAGCACGTAGCAATTTATCAGTCACCGCGACGACGGCCGGCCTTAAAAAATATATAAAAATGTAGATTTTGTATATCTTTTCGTTTTTGTTATTAATAAACGCGAAAATAAAATATTTTATATTTGAGTGGCTTAAAACAAGAGAATATATGCGAGGGCAAGTACAAATATATTTTTTCTATAAACAATCATCATAACATCGGTTTTACTGCCTTTACAAAAAAAAATACACACGTATATGTGACTATCTTTGTGTAGTTATCTTTCGAACCCTGGATTTTGGAACTTGGTCAAAAAGCTGTCACTTGTCTCCTAAAGCATATGGTTATGCTCTCAAATGCAATATTGATTCAACTAGAACATTAACAACTGACCCCATAAAATACAATTTTTGTAATAAATAGCTCTTTTCACAGCTCATCTTGCACGACTACGAGAAACTACGAAAAGCTCTCAATTTTGTTGTTCCGTATCTGAACCCTATAACTATAGCTTTAAGATAGTTTAGCATTTCAAAGTTTAATACATAATTGATAATTTGAGCAAGAATAGGCAAATAAGTTCCATCAACGCTTAATTAGATGTATTAAAACAAACGTCGCCACTTTTGTTTATAGACTTTGAACCCTGTAACTAAAGTTTTAAAACATTTCGAGTTTTGAAAGTTATCTTTTGCCACGGTGACTAATAAATCGCTACGTACTTGCCCGTTTTATGGAGTTCGCGTTCGCATCATGGCGTTTTAGCCCAGCGTTTCCAGTCCAGTCCTTTGATTGTCTGTGGTTGAATATATTAATCCTCTGTAAAAACTGTCCGTTTCTTTTCCTGACAATGCTCTAGAGTGCGCGTATAGATCGTTGAAAATATACCAATCACCATATTTTGGCGATCAAAAACACGGGCAGATATATAGGATCTCGTTTTTTAGTGCATTGCGTATTCGCTAAATATGGAAGTCTGGCAGTCAGCTTACTCAGCTGCGCCTACAGTCATGCAATAGCATATCGTGAAGTGTTTGTTAATGAGTTCATTAGCATACATAATAAAGTTATTCGATTGCGAAGGCACGTGCAACTGACACGTGCCTGTGCAGCATATGGAAGCCAACTTATAAATGCCGTTTATCAAGGACGTGATGTTAAATGCATCTTGGCAGAACGCATAGAGGGTCAGCTACAGAATCAAGAACACCAAAAATGTCTTTTGTAAGTTGTGCGACTGCAAAATTGTTGGAACAGTCCACAGTGTGTCGATTACCGGACGTCCCAAGGGATCATTGCATAGATGCTAAAAGCCGCGACGCCCAAAAGTCACAGTTTTACGTTGAACTGGAAAAAAAATGCAAGCTTCGAGCAGCAAGAGAAGTTAGCGAGCTGGAAATCAACGATCATGAAGTACGAACAGTCGTTCGTGTTCCAAGATATTTGAAGAAAGAGAACATTTCCCGAATCGAAAACCACTTGTCGGAGTACTACATGGAAACTGTTTATCAGAAACTTTGGGAGAAAGCACAGAATGCCGTTTTTGGAGCGGAATGCACGAGCTGAACATGAGTCAACGAGGACGGTGCATCACCAGGCACAATTAACACATTCATTTCAGGCTGAAATTGCACGGGTGGAACTTTAACAACCAACCGGAGCAATAAAAAGTGAACGTTGAACTACGTGTGGAATAAACGGCTTGAACGTTTTATCAAAAACCATGATGTCTGTGATACAGTTCTTAAATCGAAAAATAAAGTAAGATGAAGAAGATGTTTCAACTGAAAAATAGAAAGACTACCTAGAAGACAGCGGATAAACTGATGAAAAACTGACGTGTAATATCCACAACACATGCAGTCATAAGAACCCACATACGTAGCTCTTTTTTCAACATTCGTCTTAATTGTCATAAAGTATAATGATCATATTTCGTTTGTAAATAAAACCTGTCGAGTTATGAATAAATTCATTACCATTACTCATGTGTTTGCGTTATGTATGAATTTTGTCTATAAGATCATAAAGGTGTGGGGTCCTGTCGAAGTTTGAAATCCTATCATTAAAGCTAATTTTGTCTTTCATTTGTATTGCTTTACCGTGACTATATCCCACTCCCAGCGCACGAATGCATTACCCATGCAACAATTATCTCCCATTTTATCATATCGCCTTCTGACCCTTTGTCTACTTCGTTATATGAATAAGGAACTATACCTTTGTGCTATTACTACGAATTTAAGCGCTCATTCAAAGTATATTCACTAATTGTGGTTTTGTGCTCTGTAAAACGACCTGGAAAATGAAATTTCCTACAATTACCACAGCGCATTTGAATATCCACGCTCATTAGGTTCATCATACTGCAAAACAAAAGTTGCAGGTGCGATCCATTAGCAGCTGACAATTTTAAAAAGTATAATACAAAACAAGGCCCGAAGGTTAGCGTCTTAAAACCCAAACTATATAAGTAAAAAAAATATCGAGTATATACAGTGTAATCTATAACGTCTTATTATAAGGTTTTACTATATCATAACTGCTGTCTTAGTCGGTCAAAGTGTTTGATTGAATCATATTTTGGGTTTCAAATGGCGTTGTGATTCGAAGATAAAATTCCGTGTCTATCATCAAAACCCATAGGATTTGAAAATATTACGAAGCAATTTTTTCGTCGAAGTGACCGGATAAGCGAAAATCTTTTGAGAATTTTTCAATTACAAACAGATATTACAGTTAAATTTTTCCCATGCAATGCCGCGCTTTTATTATTGGGAACAATATTACAGAAAAATGGCCCAAACTGTGATCCATTCATTGTCAGCCAAATAGTGAAACTTTAAATTTTTTGACCGGACCATTGTTTTCGAACTTATTGGATAGTCATCCTCGGAAGAATGTATCAATCACCACTTGCACGTTCAATATGTAAGATTGATAGATTTGAGAAGACATCAGTGCTAAACTACCCATAATAAACTACTAATACCGATGAAGATCCAAGGTTACGGATAGAAAAGCTGTGCAAAAATAAATTTTCGTCGTGTTTCCGCAGACTATGAACTTAAACTATTACTTGTTGTTAATCCCACATTATCCGTTATTCCCATTAGAGAGTTGGTATTAAGCTGTACTAGATATATAGAGTTATTATGTATCGACGCTGACATATATACTACAAACAGCTTGTTTATCATGAGTGTATCAGCTGGCAAATTACGTCTATCTGTGGACAATGGTTACGAAAAACAAATTGTTTCTGACATAATGATATTTATGATAGTGTTATTGACGTGGGTGTATATACGGTTAAAGATAAACAAACTACAGTTGAAATACTCAGCGGAAGTGGTTTGCTTGTGGTATAAACAAAAATAAGACCCAAAAACCAAACAAAACGTAGAGTCACAATTGCAAACTTCCTGTGAGTTTTATGAAGTCCGCAGGCGTTTCGTGTTGGTGGGCTGTTGGTGGGCTGTGCAAGTAAGACATGCGTGAAATCTGATCTGAACAGTCAAATTTGTTGTTTTTAGTAGTTTTCCTAACTTAGCTTGCCTAGCTTCTGCTTTGTGTCCAATTGCCTCCAATGTGCCTGCTTCCAGATGGATCGACCGCTGACAAGAATGATCGACTTATCACTCGAATAGGTCTGACGACATTTCTTCCCACGAATATTCTTTTTATTGCGGCACGGAGTTCTTTCCGGAATTTTAAATTCAACATGGGATTTATAACGACGCTTAGGTGAAGTATCAAACTTGAAATTGTGTCAATAAGTGGCGAAGAACGCACTGGGGTGACTTGTAGAGACCTGGTGACTAATACGGGAAGCCAACATATTAAGTATGAACTGATGATCCAAAATACCATTCCAGCCACTTTTCTCTCTTGTGCTAAACGAGAAACTAAACTTGAAACATATTTAAATAGTAATAAAAAACCATGTAAATTACAATTGCGTGGCGCTTCCACAAAATTATACTGAGATTTATGTTCGGCATGACAAGAAACTTAGCATTGGAAATGATGTCTGCATAAAATGAGTGTGAAATACTGCCTAACAGGCTAGAAAAATGACGCACACTATCATGGGATATTCTAGCCTAAAATTCAAACAACAATGATTGGGAAATTCTTTAACTTTTCCGCCTCCACATATGAAAACAAATACAGGCCGTTTTAAAGTGTTCAATTTTAAACTGATGGGGTGGTATGTTTGCATTCGATTGAGGTGAAGTCATTGTTTCCAGCATCAGTAAAGCCATTCTTCACACAGTATATAATCTAATACCATACCATAAAGACTTGATAGATGTAGGTGTTATTAGTCACCTGTTAAGAAAATATGGTCAAAACCGACATGTTGGTTTGAAACATTTTAGGTAATAATTGGAACATTTTAGGTAAAAATTGGAAATATCTGGACAAGAACCAGGAAAAGAACCTGGTTCCCGTCTAGGAAACCCGTCTGAGATATTTTGTTGATATAAACTATCTCAGGTTGGTCTTAACTAACTCAACAGTATCAGAGAACACTTTTCAAACCTACCGTGTCTGGCGTTATCTTTGCCAGCCTGTACATGACCTGAAGGAACATTTAGTTCCCTTTCCACTTGGTTCATTAAGTTACGATTCTGTTTTCGCAACGAGGTGACCAAGTTCCAGTTGAGTGCTGTTAACAAAACAAAGGGTAACACGATATGAGTTGCAGCCACAAACACGCTGACTCCAAGATGATCATTCCAAGCAATACTGCAAGCGGCTGAAAGTTCATTGTAACCGATACCAATTGCAAAGCCAAATATTAGAGAAAAGAGAGTGGCATGAATCCAAGTGTAGATTATCATCAGTGCAATGCATTTTCCAGTCATTGTGGATTTATATTTCAGCGGTGCACATATTGCATAGAATCGATCGATACTAATGCAGACCATGGTAGCAACAGTTACAATGTAGAAAGGATAGGTTAGCACTCCAGTTACTTGGCACAACACTCCGTCATCTTTTGCTAGAGTCGGGTTTGTGATATGAACGACGAGTTGCAGTGGAATGAGAATTAAAGCTGTGAGCAACTCGCTAAATGTCATATTAACGAGCAAAAGATTGGAGGGTTTTTTGCGTGCTGATTGGGACGTTAGGTAACCAAGTAAGACTAGAATGTTAGCTGGAACGGAGAGGGTCAAAATGAAGATGGATACTGCTACCAAAGTGGATACTTCTTCTTTGGAATAAACATGGAACGCAGTCTCGTTCAAACTCATTCTTCTTCACCTTGAAGAGGTTCAACTATTTCCTGACGGTACAAGAAATGAAGTCTTTTCTATTGAAACTACGCTGGAAAGTATCAGGATTGATTAATGCGTTACTGCCTCTTTGGCCGACCAGTATTTCTTCCATTGAACTGTGATTTCTACACCTAGAATGTCCAACAAAACTGTACCATAATTACTTATTGATTAAGGCATCACTATTTTTGAAAGCGAGTTAATCCCTTTGGCATGTCTCTTGCCACAATCAAATGTAAATTTCCCGCTATTATACACATAAAACAGATGCAAATATTACTGCTTTAGTACACAGAGCGCTATAGATACACACATATAGCAAAATAACTCTCCTTTCGTAGCTTTGATACAAGCAATTTTGTTGATATTGACAGTTTGTGCAAACCCTCGACGTTTCGTTCCTATTAAAATTATGTACACAGCTTTAACCTGAAACAAAAGAAATTACCATTTGTCACAAAACATGAATTTCTTAATTACAATTACGATTCGCAAGCTTTTTTCAATTTGACCGGTAATGGCAACCGCTAATGAACAAAGAATTAAGCGAAATCAAAAGCAGTTAGACGAAATTGCAATGTTTTTAATTTGGCCAACAGCGTGGGATATATTCTAAAGAACAATCCATAACATTTAATCATTATGTTATCTGATATATCTATAGGATTGCATATCCCAATATTATGGCATATAGTTTTTTATATGTTTAAATAGCTTTAGTTCTTCGGGAGCAAATATTCAATAAATTCATTTCAAATTTCAAGTTGACCGAAATATGTATAATATTCATAAAGGCGACATATACATATGGTCAATGGCCACATGTGCGGACTAATTATGGTTATTAAAGTTGAAGTAAAATAACGAAACGTGGTATTTGCAACTGCATGTCACTGATGAAATGAATAAATAAAAAAGGATTAAAAAAGGATTAATAAATAGGAAATATTCGAAGGCTTAAAGCCTGCTCTTTCCGAATCCCGACTTTGAAAGATTGATTTCCGTAGTTTGAATAAAATCGCAGCAAAGTACTCCAAAATGAGATTACTTTTTTAAGGCTTTTTGAGGCAAATAGAAATCTGTTCTTTAATCTTAACTACCATACTAAATTTCTCAATAGATACCATTGGTTTCAAATTTGTACTAGACATAGAATTTGCCTTACTAAACTGATCACTAGTTTCATTATTTTTCTCATCGAGCTAATACAAAGTTCTATTTTGTCCGTATCACGATATCCGCATTCCGCGTTTTATGCAGGTTAACAATAATTAGTATACGAAAACTGCTCGGAAGTTGTCGACAGAATGTCGCACACATCGGCTTTCGACGGTGCTCGAAATTTTCAGATTTTTTCAAATTTTATCTTTGCACGCCGAGGAACAAAGGACGAAGGTCATTCATAGTGAATTTTTATCCATCGTGACTTTGTTTTAAGGTAATATGCTTTATTTTCTATCTGTAGTTGTGGTGCACTATCTAGATTGCTCATAAAGGTCGATTTTTATGAAATCGGACTGGAATTGAAGTACAATATTGGAGTTTATATAATACCTCCTTAAATCCTGGTCGTTTGATTGGTTGATTATGGTCACGTGATATTAAATAAAAGTTCTATTTTCCAAGAGTGCAATGGAAAACGTTTCATTGCACTCTCACAATTCCCATCCGTCAAAAAGCTCTTCGTATGGTCTTCGCAGTTTACTTTAGGCTGGTTTAGGTCTAGAGATGAATGCAAAATAATCCAAATACTAAAATAGGACTCCAATGCGTGTTGTTTTAAATGTCGAATAAATTATTTTTGCAACTCAACAGTCTGGTATTATATAAAACGAATAATGAATGTTTTTATTCGCACAATAGTAAGAATATTTTCATTTGGTGAAAGATTGATTGTTCCATTTAACTCGGCTATCGCCTCGTTGAATGGAACAATCAATCTTTCACCTCATGAAAATATTTTTCCATTGCACTCAAAAACATTCATTATTTGTACTGGTATAATAAAGGTAATTTGTGCTTTCTAATCTTTGCAGTTTGCTGGTTTTTAGTTGAAATTACCCGATAAAATACCGTGAAATCTGGTTCAAATACTAACTGAGATCTGAAATTTAATGTTCAGACAGTTCTATAGATTTCGAACTTCAAAGATCTTTAAGTTTCGAAAGTTTCAATTTTGTGAAGTTTGAAAGAGTATAAAGAGGTTAGAATATAATTTTGTGGAGACACTATGTAAGTTTATTATCCCAAAGCTTTTGAGGCTTATAGATTGAAAGCTTTGCGATAATAAGTTACGTGGTGTTTCCACAAAATTTTATTTTAATTTGATATTCACCATGACACCAAACATACAAGGAACTTATAAAGAAGTTCCAAACCAAATTGGCCTAGCAAAACATGCTAAGGAACTGTCGACAAACTGCAGCATAGTCCCAGTCATTCTGCAGCAAGCATGACAAAAACCACTGAGGAAAAACCAGTGGGAAAATGCGGATATAATATGGGACTGGGACCTGGGTGTGACGCCACAGCAGAGCTTGGCACAGCACACCCAGGCATGAAACTTATTTTGGCACAGCACACCCAGGCTTGAAACTTATTTAAATATATTATAGCAGCATGCAGCGAGAGAACCTGGGACTAGGCTGGACAAACTGTCAAAAAATCTCTGGCACACAAAATTTCAGAGATTCCCCCTGAGAATAAGAGAAAGAAGTCCAAGGTCATCTGGACATGATTTAGTTGCTGATGTTAATATAGGGATGTGCTGGATCAGACAAATTTAGATGTGGTGCATTCTGGGCACAGGTGTTTGACGAAGCATGTACTGAAACCAGAAATGTCAAAACAATACCACCAAAACAAAATGACCAAAACACATTTAGTACATGCAGCTTGAAGATCCCTAATTGGTGCAGGGCATATTATTCAGATTATTCAGGAATCAGGAGCCCATCCCCCCCCCCCCCTTTCTTGTTTTAAGACTGCATGGGGATCATGGATGCTTTCTAATTGCTGATATTTCAAAAATTTTAATTCATTTAACGAGCCTATAACCCCATGCAACTTACACGCATCTCACACCCTCACAGTCCATACATTTAGCTAATAAATTGCGCTATAAACAAAAAAGCAAAATAAAAAGATAAATTACGTTATCTCTAGCTACTTAAACCCACTTAGACTGAGTATTTGATTGAGTTTTCAAACGTAAAACCTTAGCTGAATGGGTATGGGCTTGACTGAATGGGTAAGGCTTGGATCTTCTATGATCTTTAAGTTTTAAAGTTTTAATTCTGTTAAATTTTGAGTATAAAGAGGAACCAAATTAGCTTAACAAAACATGCTAAGGAACTGTCTACAAATAGATTCATCCACTGATTGCTGACTTGTTCCATGATGGGGGGGGGGGAGGTTTAGAATTTGGGTGGGTAGTGGGTTGGTGCAATTGTAGAACAAGTCCATGATTGGAGAACATAATCAATTTGCTGATGCCATCAACCCGGCTAGTGTGAAGCTGTTGATAAATTCTTGACTTGCACACTTCTTAGGACTGACCAGATAAATGCTTCTTGCCCATGTTGACTGGTGCTCACAATAGACCTAATAATGGCCGATGTGCAATTGAAGAATAAGAAAAAGAAATCCAAGGGCATCTGGACATGATTTTGTTGCTGACTTTAATATTAGGATGTACTGGATAGGGCAAATTTAGAGCTGTGTGCACTTCTGGCACAGAAGTTTGGAGACCCCTAATTGGAAAGAAGGGCAGGGCTTATTATTCAGGAACATATAACCCCCCCCCCCCTTCTTTAAGACTGTGTGGGTGTGGGTTATTGATGTTTTCTTATTTATTCTATTTTTCATCTTTAACATTCCGAACTTTTTTTATGTCAATTTATATGAGAAACATCCTCAACATTCAATTTTCAATATTTTCTAGATGTATGTTGTAAGATCCAAGAATGCTTCAAATTGTTGACTGACGTCTTGCTGATAATGAAAAGAAGAAACACGGCCAATGATGAAAAGTATACAAAAAAGTCTTGGTAACTTCTTGTCTTGTTTAATTATAAAATGATTTGAACATTAATGGGTTGCTTGTGACTAGTGGCTGTGTTTATAGTGAAGTTTTCAAATTTACCCATTAATGGCCAATTCTTTGAAAATTATTGCATATTAGTAAAGTCACAAAACAATAGAACATGGTTATAGAATGAAAATTGTACATATCTGTTACTTTTATTGACAGGTTTTGTCCATGATTGTAGTAATATAAATTGAGCTTAGCTGCATTGCAAAGTGGAACTGGTTTGAATACAAATGAACTGAAGCAACATTTTGGAATGGTGTGAGCTGACAAAATTTAAAAACTCATTCTTGTACCTACAAAGAATCACAACCAGAAAACAAAATGATTTTTAATGAGGTTAAGCAAAAACAACTCCTGAAAATTAAAGGAATTGTTTACTGAAAATATGTTTCATACATGCATGTAGAATTTTTAAAATTTACACTCAATGCAAGGCTTGAAAACAAACAAGCAGTAAAATAGATTCTTTAACATTTTTTAACAAGGCTGCACTGACAAGCATAAAGATTGCAGTTGCATTCCATAGTATTGTGCAAAAATATTTTAAGCAAATCTTTTAAGCTTAAATAAAATTTGTAACAATTCAATTGTTAACTATTGTATTCCTGAAAAACATTGCTTTCAAGTCAATTTTCTATAGATCATATGCATTTAATATTTCTATTTTTTATCACATAAGTTTTTGAATCAGATGTTCTTTGCCTATTTCTGGGCTTTTTTCTTGTGCTGGTTAATTGTTGTTTGACACATAGAATTAGTTTTGAAACATTTGATTGATTCCTTGGCTCCAGTTCAAATTTATATTCAAATAGTTCCACGTTGTGATTATAATAATAATATAAAAAAACAGCTTCACATGGCTTTTGAACATGGTCTTTTCAACAAGTAAGTAAAGATAAAGTTTATGCTTCAAACAGAATTGTTTTTAACCTGACAAGAATACTATGAACCAAAATTCGTTGTTTTCAAACCTTCTACTTTTTAGACATTCAATCTATGCATTCAGTTGCTACTATCTTTTTATATATATTACTAATGTGGTTTATTTCAGTTTGATGCAGTGAAAAATTCCAGTTTTGGTTTGTTGCCTTTTTAAAAATTATAAAAATTTAAGGATTATGTTAGAATAAGTACTTAAATTAGTTATTTGTAATTTCTCAACTGTTTAAAATTATTGTTTTTTCGAATTAAATTTGAGTTGTTGAAAAATTAGATTTTGAAACTAAAATTGTTGAACATTTTTTTTGCCTCATGAAACAGTTCATTGTATGTAACCTGTAATTTTTGTAGCAAAACATGTAGATTAAAATTGTGTTTGAAAAATACATAGATTTTGATTTAAATTGATGAGATATGACGAAGATAAGATGTTGACAAAAACATTTGAAATTTCTGTTCGGTTACATTTTTAAAGCTTAAATAATAAATTTGGCTCTAATACATTATTGTATGTCTTGTCAGGTTAAAAAGCAATGTAAGATATATGGCTTATAAAATGGAAATGATTACGTTTTTCAATTTTTTGGCAACAAACAAAAGCAGAGACACTTTTCGTAAGATTTTTTATTACACATTCATTTAAAGAAAGTATTTCGAAGATAAGGATATTTGTGTAAAGGAATTGCTAATTTAGCTCAAAAGACTTGGTACTTATATATGTTCACGTATTTTGGCTAAACTAGTCTGTTTTGCTTAGCTACTAAAACTAGCTAATCGTTGCTTTAAATATTTGGTAAAAATTACGGGTAAATTTTATGAAAACATTGATCAGTAAAAAAATCTATTTCGTGCATAAACGTTGACAAAAAAACGAAAATGAGTGTTCTTAAGTCGATTTCCTTTCCTTATTATATCTTTGAGCCATATATTTCTTGGTAATCATGAAACAACTTGGTAATGTTTACGATTCTCTGTCATATCCGCAAAATTTATCCACTCCTAGTTGTTTTGTGATTATTTATTTTGAAGTATAAACATTTATCTTGAACAAAGCAAATTTTTTAACATTGCCTTTTCACTTGTTTTCATTTGCTTGTGTTCATTCACTTGTGTTAAGGCAATGTTTATTGTTCTCTTTCTGCCATGTTCTGTTTTCTTCTATTGTTATTTGAGCGAGTACAATGTATGGTAGTTAATCTCTTTTTATTGTTATTCAAATTGTAATCTTTACAAATTCTTTTCAATAAATTGTTTACAAAATTTACATGTGACCCCTTTTAATTAAATTTTTAATTCCCATGGGAATTGAAAAATTTTTATAAAAAAAATCCCCCTACCCCAGCCAACTCCCCAAGTGCTACCTCCACCTGAGTAGAAGTACTTGTGCATTTAGTACAAGTACTTCTACTTATCTACAGTGGAAGTAGCACTCAGAGAGCTGGCCGGGGTAGCCGGTGAAGAGAAGACCAACTTTGCATTTTGCAACTGCTAATACAAAATGCTAAATTGATCTTCCCTAGAGAGCAGCCGCGCATACCTAACAAATTAAAACAACAAACGTTAGTGACTTAAATACTCAGCATGCAAATTTGATTCCCAAAGCCAAAATGACAAGTGCCCCCCGCTGATCCTACCAACTGCCTACCTGCCTCAGTTCTAAGCTGTCTGCCTCGGTCCTAAGCTCCTGCATTCCATTCGTTACCTTCACTTTCCTCACAATCGCACAGTCACTTACAACTGATATACCCGCATGCACCACCACCACCCCGACTGCCACCCATTTTCGAAAGTTAAAAGAATTAAATTTTCGGTAAAGTATGCTTTTTAAATGTAGTTTATTTGGACATTTTAGGTCAAACGTAAAAAGAAAAGATCAAATCGAATGGACAAACATGAAAGGTCGTATACGGAAACAAGTGAGCTATCTACTTGACTAAACTTAACCCGCATTTTTACCCAAATATCTTACTATAATCCCAGAGCAATTACATGTTGAAAACTTACTCTTGGCCGTTTTGCTAGAAGTGATTTTAGATGTTTAAAGCATACTTTCAAAAATTTTAATTCATTTAACGAGCCTATAACCCCATGCAACTTACACACGGCTCACACCCTCACAGTCCATACATTTAGCTAATAAATTACGCTATAAACAAAAAAGCAAAATAAAAAGATAAATTACGTTATCTCTAGCTACTTAAACCCACTTAGACTGAGTATTTGATTGAGTTTTCAAACGTAAAACCTTAGCTGAATGGGTATGGGCTTTTCGTTGTGTCAACTGGTCCGAAGTAAATTTAAACCTGATACTTACCAAAGTCTAAGGCTGGGTCAAATAAGCGTGAGAATTATGCGAAGATAGAAAGCATTTAGAACGTGAAACACAACTCAACTTGAATTTTCAACACGACTCGTCTTTAGGAATGTAAATTCCCTTAATGAAATTTTGTCCTCATAGTTAGTACAGTTAGTTATTCTATGTAGTTCAATTTTTGAAACTTTACTGCAATTCTCATACTTATTTAACCGAAACGCCTTCATTTGCATGGTACGTCGCAGCTGCTCTCAAAACACTTCCGTAATTTGCATTAGTGTACAGAAACAATGACTCAATTGTTCGATTGTCTCTGTTCACCAAAACAAACCTGAAAGCACCAAGATACTTATGATATTAATAATCAAAGAGGATTCATTATAATGACACCTCTCCACCATAAATTTAAATTTTCCATGGAAAGAATCGAAATTTAAAATGCTCATAATTCAATATAAATATAATTGATATTACTATTTTTACATGCATAAATGAAGTTAAGTAAGAAACAATGAAATAGTACATTCCTTTGGGAATTGGCAAAAAATATCAAGTCTTATTAGTTCTTCATTTAAACTTTTACTGTGTAAATTCATCTCAATTTCCTCTTTCTTTTTCACAACGTAAAACAGCGATTTTTTTCAACGAGAAAGAAAAAAAATTCGTAAATCCTGTTTGATTTTCAAATAATAAGCATCTTGTTTTCTACTAACTTGTAAATTTACCACTACTTTCTATTACAATGTCGCCTCTTGTCATTCTGGTAGATTGTTAGTAGTTTATGGTCAATGACATCCATGATCGTTTATTCTGATCATTTTCTCCCGTTTCTTCACATCCCATCACCTTTGCAAAAAAGAATCCTATTTTTAACAGAAACAACTTGTATTCGTGCGGCTGATTTTGAACAGCAGACGGAATTAGTGTTCCTGTTGTATGCAGGTTTTTCATCAGAATTGTAGGGTAACGATTTGAGTTAACTGCCAACTATCCGTTCACGTTAAATCATTTAACAATCGAAAGTTAGGGGCTGATTGTATGATCCCGCTTACCCGGGATTGCGTGAAGCGTAACATGATTTTGAAGTATTGAAATAAGTCATAGTTTACGTTGTAAAAAATGTTTAGTCCTTCATTGCTTGAGATTTTCGTTCGGTAGAAATATGAAGTAAACAAAATGGTGTATATCGGCATTAATTTTTGTTAAATATTTTTATTGATTAATGCTGAAAGCATTCGAACTTTGGTCGTTTCGTTTCATAAAATGACATTTTTCAATACCTCAAGATCATTTTACGCTTCACTTAGTCCCGGGTAAGCGGGACCATATAATCAACCCCTTAGACGCGTGGCATGAAAAAGGCTATGGAAAAAAGTATAATGTGTAAAACTTAAAACACAACTAAAGTTTTTTTAATTCTTCATCTATGGCAAGTTAGTATAGTTACACTATATAGTTCAAATTTTAAAACTACCGCAATTCTCATACTTATTTAACCGAAACGTCTTCATTTGCATGGTACCTCGAAGCAGCTCTCAAATCACTTCCGCAATTTGCTTTCGCACCAAGAGATACTTATCATTAATAAGCAAATCATTCTATTTAATAATCAAAGAGGATTTTCATTATAAAAGGCTCCATCATGGATTGTTGTCATATTACCATGAAAACAAAGCAAGTTGCATTCCCATGGGAATTAAAACTTTGCAAAAATACAATGAATCCTACTGATTCTCATGCGTCTATGAATCAAATTAACTAAGAAACAAAGAAATAGTGTATTCCCCTGGGGCCGGCTGTATTAAAGGCGTCTAGCTTAAACAGTGGAATAAGTGAAAGTTAAAAATCACTTTTACACCTTGTGCGGAACCAAAATTAAAAGTTTAATAGAATAAATATTTAGTTTTATAAATAATTGTGCTTCTCAGGCCAAATAACTTTAGCTAGTTTGTTTATATTTTTGACTAATCCATCGTTTAAGCTAAGCGCCTTTGATAAAACTGGCCCCTGGTAATTACAATGTCAAATCATGATCAATGGATTGTAATTACAGAATAGGATTATTTAAAGTAGAACGACGGAATAATGAAAAAATGCTTCAACTAAGTAGTTCAATTACGAAACTGATTTTCGCAAAAAGCTTAATCCTACATATTATTTTGTTTAGTTTTTGAAATATCAAAATCCAAATGTTAGAGGCCGGATTTCCAGGTTAAGCTATTGTTTCTTTAAAAAATATTATCAACATTAGCCATTATAGTCTAGCTGCTAACGACCAAAAAAGAGCTGAATTGTTCACTTTAGTGATGAAAGCGTGAAACTTTGCCTGGTTGTTACTAAACATGTCATAAACAATTTTTGATATAGAGTTAAGCTTAATTCAATCTCGGTCAATGTCATGTAATAGGGCATGCGCAGAGCGTGCGTCAGTAGATAAAAATTAGAAAATGAAATAATGTCTTATTTTGACTAAATACTCTTATGGAGTTTCTAAAGAGGATCAAACGCTGTTACTTATCAGGTTGTAAAAGTGTAGTTTCTGAGATATCGCAGATCAAATATTTTTGAAAGTGCCGATTCAGCATTTTCTGTCCAATCAAAATCCCTCAGCAGTTGATAGTTACCTATTTCTTCTTTCGATATTATTGATTCTGATAGAAGTGTATATCTAGGAAAATAGCTATGAAGTGGAGCAATGTCAATTTTTCTATTATATCTTGAATCAATATTCCAGTTTCAATCTATAACATTCACTATAACGATAAAACCGCTGAACATTGCAATATTAATGAGACATTTAGCTTTAGCCAAATGAAGCTGAGATTGTCCCCTTTAAATCTCCAAAAATTATATATGTGAATGTTTAAAGAAGATTGCACTTTTATGACGAATGACCTTAATCTGGTTAGTCCTTAATCAGAAATATAAATTTTAACCTGCGCAACGGTTTCTAGTAAATTTACGTTGTTGCACTTTTCAAAGCACTCTTTCTACGTATACACTTCCCTCAAGATCAACAATATACAAAAAAGAAATACGTAATTATCAAACGCTGAGAGGTCTTAATAAGACAAAAAATGCTAAATCAGCAATTTCAAAAATTTTGAATCTATGATATCTCAGGATATATACTGTTACAGTCATAAGTGTGATTTGGCATTTAATCCTCTTTACCAACTTTATACAAACGCTTATTTAGTCAAAATAACACATCATTCGATTTCCCACTTTTTTACAACTGATGTACGTGTACTGCGCATGTCATATTCCATGACATCGACCAAGATTGAATTTGACTTGGCTCCATATGTAGAAATGATTATCTCAGCAATATTAGTAATGCGACAAATTTTCAAGCGTCTATCATAAAAGTGAACTATTTGGTCGTTAACGGCTGTACTATTAAGTTTCTTGTACGTTTGCATGGTGAATACAATATACTTGTTTTGCAGAGCTTTCGATCCGCTCGGATCTTCATCAGTGCTAAATAATATGACTATTTGAATTCACACGCCCCTTTTTGGACCTAAAGTGTCGTGATTGTATGCTCGCGTGATTTAAAAGTTAATTAAACGGTCAAATCAGCTACGTCATTTCTAACGTAGCGAAATGGTTCTAATTAACAGCAGTGGCTAAACACTCTAGAAACCTTGGCCGAC
Source organism: Muricea muricata (assembly GCA_963855995.1). Taxonomy (NCBI): domain Eukaryota; kingdom Metazoa; phylum Cnidaria; class Anthozoa; order Malacalcyonacea; family Plexauridae; genus Muricea; species Muricea muricata. The sequence goes on from OY979722.1 coordinate 1,948,186, forward strand.
TGATAGTTTCAGCAGATATAAGACAAGAGTTATCCCGAATAACGTGTGCATAGTAATAAGTACACAATTTAATTTAAACTGTATATTTCGAATCGATTTGATTCATCTTCAGCAGAAAAGCTTACAAGAATACGTTGAACGTATTCTTGTAAGCTTTTCTGCTGAAGATGAATCAAATCGATTCGAAATATACAGTTTAAATTAAATTGTGTACTTATTACTATGCACACGTTATTCGGGATAACTCTTGTCTTATATAAACACTCTAGGACTAATGACCATCGCATAAAATGAAAGAAGCGTCCATTTTAGCGACTGAAAGGCATAAGTTCTCTCGCAAAATGAGAGAGTCAATTGAAATTGAAAAACATAGTACGGTAGATCAAGAGGATAAGCCACTAGACAGTACGTGGCGCGCTCTCTTTACTGTGCAAAATTAAATTTCTCTTTCTTCTTTGCGCACGCATGCTGGTTAATTAGAACCATTTCGCTACGTTAGAAATGACGTAGCTGATTTGACCGTTTAATTAACTTTTAAATCACGCGAGCAAACAATCACGACACTTCATGTATAAAAAGGGGCGTGTGAATTCAAATAGTCATATTATTTAGCACTGATGAAGATCTGAGCTTACGGATCGAAAGCTCTGCAATAATCAATTTACGTGGTGTTTCCACAAAGCTAAACAAGTATAGCTGTACTATTATTAGACATTTGGACTCTAAAATTGACTACCAAACTCCTATTACATTCTATGTAAATTCTTTCTTGAAACGAATGTTGAACTGACGAAGAAAAACGAAATTAAAACGACGAAAGTGATTTTTTACCAACTTACTTTCACTTTATATTTGGATCGTTGTGTCTTCGATTGTCTCGTTTTGTCAGTTGTTTCCTGCTTCATCTGGGCACTCTCTTCACGTCGGCATCGGACATGCGCAGTAGGCGTTTCATGTCACAGAGGGTGGTCCACGGACAAAACTCCTAGATCATGAAACCCGTGGATGATTGAAGGCGTTCATGGGCGTCATTTCCAGTCCCCTAACGTTCACGGTAGGTAAAATATATATTTATGCATTTTCCTAAATGGCTTTCGCAGTGGGGGGGGGGGGGGGCGTTTAATAGAGATTTGAAATTATTACTCCGCCTGCCGTAGGCGAGGCGGAGTTTTAAATTCGCCCCGTTTCTGTTTTTTTTTTTTTTTTTTTATTTTTTTTCGGTGTCAGAAGTCGGTGCAGCGCTCATGGGTGATACCGCTGGCACAAACCGCGTGAGCCGACCTAAACACGGCGTTTAAACTCAATTTCTAGCGAAATGTGTCAACAAAACACGCATTTAAACGTGCATGCTAGAACATCTAAACCGCAAGAAGGTTTTACGTGCAAAGATTCTCATGCAAAATGCTTTAAAACGACAAATTCCAGCGATGTGTCGCGGTGAAGTTTTGAGAGCGTGTTTCCGTCATTTTCTGGTTTATTCCTACTTTTAAGGAAATTTAGAAATTTCTACACAAGAATCAAACGCAAATTCTACTGAAATATCTACATACATACAAAATGAAGATCGGTGAAGGAACTTCGCAAAAATATTCATTTTTGTACTTTCGAACGGCGTTTTTCCTATGCTTTTGACTGAAAACACGACGAACGACACTTGCCAGAGCAATTTGCGTGGCGCGTGGAATGACGTGAGCACGGGGACACAAAAATTGAGGTTATTGAGTGCGAGTTCCCTATCTGTATATATCTGATCTGTGATACAGCTTCTTCTGAATCAGGAACAAGGAACTTGCTCGGAGCATGTCGACCATTGATGTCGACACAAAGTGGTAGTTTCGGCGTTCCTCGGAATTCGTCGGTTTCCGACGCTGCTCGAAGATTTTCCGAATACTATTTTTTCAAAATTTTTCTCTAGCTCGAAGATTTTGCTCCTTGAAAGTCCTCTAAATTTTCATGCATCCTAACTTTGTTTTAAGGTAATATGCTTTATTTTCTATCATTATTTGTAGCAAAGTACTTAGATTGTGCATAGAGATCGATTTTTGAGAGATCAGACTGGAAATAAGTACAATTTTCGAGTATTGTAAGTTTGTGCTTTCCAAGCATGGCTATGGTCGCATGTAAGATTAAGGCTACCGTTTTCAGTTGAAGTTGGTTCGATAATAATACCATGAAATCCGCTATAGAAACTGAATGAGGTCTTGAATTGTTGAGATTGTCGAAGAAAGTATGCTGAGACAGTTCTATGTATAGAGTTGGTTCTGGTTCAAATTTATTGAAAAAAGGCAATTTAATTTTAATTTTGTGAATTTCGATTACAAAACATGCCTTGGACTGTCGACCAATTGATTTCGTCAGGCGATTACAGACTTGTGAGAGGAGGGGGGTAGCCTAATTACTAAAATGTAGTGAAAAAAGGACTTTCCATCTAATGGTGGGAGCAGGTTGGCGGGAACACTGGAGAATAAAGGTCCTGTCACAATGCAATTTTTCTTGCAACTTGAAATGCAATTCTACTATTGGGAGATGTAAAATTGGCAAATGCAAGTTTCCATCACAGTTTGCTGGGGTTTTTTAACGTACCAAACATTTGTCACAAATTTACTTAAGAGTAGATTTTCCCTGTAGCAAAAAAGATGGCAAATGTCGATTTTACCAGAGTGCATGGCAGTCTGAAATTGTTTAAAAAGGCAAATTAACGTCTTTTGAAGAACAGACAGAAGACAATAGGTTATTTTCACACTTGTGTTAAAATTTCAATCCAGTAGCTTTGCTTCTTGTCATCTTTTCCCACGTATTCTTTCTTGATACCTGCAATGCATTCTGGTAAAATCGACATGTCGCCATCTTTTTTGCTGCGGTGAATGCAAGGAAAAGTGCACCGTGTGACAGGGCCTTAAGGGTAAGAGGTGGATAGAGAAGGAGACGGAGCAGTTACAAGTGCAAGAAAAATTGCACCGTGTGACAGGGCCTTGAGGGTGGGAGGTGGATAGGAGGAGACGGAGCAGGATGTGGGAGTCGTGCAAGGTCGGGATGTTAAAAAAGAACAAGGAATGTTATGTTTTTAATGCCTTTTAGACTTTTCTTGAGGCAATTAAAATTCAAACTGTCAAATCCAAACACTGTACAGAATGGCCGACTTTACGTGGTCTTTAGTTTTTACACAACCACTTGCATTGTTATCTTTTGCAGTTTGTTTACCATTTCAGTTATCTATCTTCAATAGAATTCTTTGAAATTTGTTTGTAGATCGACAAAATGCTTAACCTCCTCTCAACAACTGGCAGATTATGAAAAATGAAATTGTTAAAGGTATTGGAATATTGCATGTACAATATTGAATATGGGACAATTTGGGACGGTATAATTTTGGACATGACGGTTTCATTCTCACCTAATTTGACGATTATTTTGTGGGTACACATACCGTGGAATCTCATGTGCTCCAGAAGCATTTTAATCTTAGAAAAAGTCAAATAATGATGAACTGTGTTTTAAAAGAAAGTTAGAATCTTATTTGGTTCAAATCAATTGAATTATGGCCCAAGAGTTCATGAAAACACATACAAAAGGCTTTCTTAAAAAACTGAAATATCAAATCTAGCAATTTTATATGTTATGCCTCTAAACAACACAATTCTGTTTCTAAAAATTGGTACCCTACTAGACCTATATGCATGATTATACTAATTTGGACATATTTATTTTTACCCATTAAAATATAAATTTGTGTTTAATCATTCGTGTTTGTCATTATTTGACTTTGTAATGTTGGTTAAACATAAGGAGATTGAGGTGACTTTGCCAGAAACAAAAACATCCATTATTATACTAAAATTTCAATATATATAGCAATTAAAACTAACCACAGGAAATATATTTCTACTTTTTAATTGAAATGTTTCTGTTATATGCACTATATCATATTTTTGATAAAAAATTACAACACCTATGTTATTTCCTGGTTTACTATCTCAATCATCTTTTGTTTAAGCTGGCTTTGAGTGTTCATTTGAAAGTTTGGAAAGTTCATTTGAAAATCACAATAGTTCTCAATGTTATATTGGACCCTTTAAAGTTAAAAAAATACTTTGTAATATTTTATACTACTGGTAATTTATCTTAGATACAGACTTTGTGATTTTGTACTAGAATGTTGACTTTCAAACTTTAAGATGAACTACTTATTAAGGACAAAATAAGCTAGCATATTGTCTTTTGTTTACAAAGTGGAACTTGTTTGGAATTGAGATGAACTGATGCAGTTGTTCTTTAACTTTATCAATTAATTACATATCTTAAATGAAAAAGAAAACCACAACTTGCCAAATAAATTCTGTGGGCTCTTTTTATTAGCAAAGAAAAGATGTGGCAGATGTAAGAATTTAAGAGTAAAAAAGTTTCCTTGGACTAAAAAAATTGACAGTATGCCAGATTTTCTAGATAAACAACCAGTACAGATGTCGGCCAATAATAAGTATAAGTAACTACAATTTTTAATTTTAAAAGTTTTCTATTGATGCCTGGATACAGTAAATACTTTACCAGAGTTCTTCGTGTTACATCGACTTGAAAAAGTTTTAAGTCACATGAAGCTTTTAGTTGATACTATGCAATTTCAAATTTTACAGACTTCTTAATTAACATGCCAAATTTACCTTGTTGAACATAAGGTCTTTCCTGAGAAAAAGTAAAACTGTCTGGCATTATATGGAGTAGAATAATTTAAATTAGTTTGAGACTTTGATTTGATAACAATTTTGATTTGTACTATTTACAATACAAGTGACCGGGTTGTATCGGATATACAAACCCAAGCTGAAGGCGAGATATCTGACATACACAGATGCGAATGTTGTAAATGGCTTGTGAAACTCGTCAATTTTATACATCAGATCTATAGCAAAGTGATTTTGAAAATACCGATTCTGTAAGATGAGAAAATGATTTCTTTTGTGTTTCCTGTATGATTTATTACTTTATAAGTTTCTTAATTAAAATTACAACATATTGCCTACTGGAACTTTTTATATTGTTTGGTTGTGGTGAATTTGTATTTTGGCAATTGAAATATTTCTGAATTTGTATGTGCATTTCCTTTGCTTCAGTTCAAGTTTACATTTCAAATATTCCACTTTGTAATACTTGCGTGGTAATAATAATATAAGAAAACAGGTTTACATGGCTCTTGAATATAGTCTTTTCAACAAGTAAGTAAAGATGAATTTATACTTCAAAGAGATATGTTCCTAACCTGACAATGGTACCTTCCAAAAAGACTAAATTTAAATTGATTCTTCGAATAAATTTTTTACTTTTCAATCCAAGATCAATCTAAGTTATGTATTTCTACTTTTATTTTGGTCTCTTTAACACTAAACTATCAATTGTATATAAAGCAACTTCACTATCGAGTGACTTCATTAGTTGCTGGGCAAAGCCAAAGCATTGATTTTTCGGCTGTTTTCAATGAAAAATAGAATTTTGCCCAAAGTTATCTCAAATAAATTATCACAATTTGAACAAAAAGCTTCTGTTCTTGTGCCCACCAGAAAAATGAGATGTCTGAGACTTTCTTTGTATTTTTTTGCGAAAAATAGATCGCATGCACTGTTATGCAAAGAAAAGTGTAAGAGATTGGTTTCTGAAAAATGTCGTGCTACACACAATATTCTAAAATTGCTTGGTTTTTATTCTATGTATTTTTGAATTTTTTGTTAAAAAAAATAAAGGTAGCAATGTTTAGTGCATTTCACATTGTCAGGTTAGAAACGCAATAAGAAAAATGTGGCTCCGAACATTACAGCTTGGTCAATTTGGAATTTATAAAAAAATCGTTTCTTCGTTGTTTTTCGACGTTTTGAAGGGTTGTTTCGAGTACAAAAAAGTATTTTTAGGAAGAATTATGTGCCCACGTTACATGTCTCAAAGCCATCAAAATTCGTTGGTAATTCGTGCATGTATTTTTTCTGACTTATAAAAGCACAATTGATTAAAAATGATATTTTTCTTTTGACAAAAATACCTTTCTTCTGTGAGGCTGGCTGTATTTGAAAAAGCGTTGGTCAACGCTCCGCCAAAACTCGTGGGTTTTCTCCGGGTACTCCGGTTCTTCCCACTGGGAGAGTTGACAGGGTAGTTACATATGGTTATAAAAATGTGACTAACTTTTGAAAACCTTTCTACTTAGACTTGTTAAGCCTTCTCGTCATCTCTATCAGTTGCATGTTTTGAGCCACATGTTTTTCTTTGTAATTGTGAAACAACTCGTTATATGCTGGGTAAACCTTTGCAAAACTCTCAAAATTTATCACTTCAAGTTGTTTCATTGTTATAATATATTTTGAAGTATAAACATTTACTTACGTTGAAAAGACCCAAGTTTTTTAGGACTTTGTTCATTCACTTGTGTTATTGTTCTCTCTGCCATGTTCTGTTTTCTTCTGTTGTTATTTTAATAAGTACAATGTGTGGTAGTTAATCTCTTTTTATTGTTATTCAAATTGTATGTAATCTTTACAAATTTTTTCAATAAATTGTTTACAAAATTTACTTGTGACCCCTTTTTAATTAAAAATTCAATTCCCATGGGAATTGAGAAATTGAATAAAAAAAATCCCCCTACCCCGGCCAGCTCCCAAAGTGCCACTTCCACCTAAGTAGAAGTACTTATACATGTAGTACAAGTACTTCTACTTATTCACGGTGGAAGTAGCACTCGGAGAACTGGCCGGGGTAGCCGGCAAAGAGAAGACCAACTTTGCAAGTGCTAATACAATTGCTAAGTTGATCTTCCCTAGAGAGCAGCCGCGCGTACCTAACAAATTAAAACAACAAACGTTAGTGACTTAAGTACTTAGCATGCAAATTTGATTCCCAAAGCCAAAATGTCAAGTGCCCCCCGCTGATCCTACCAACTGCCTACCTGCCTCAGTTCTAAGCTGTCTTCCTCAGTTCTAAGCTCCTGCATTCCATTCGTTACCTTCACTTTCCTCACCATCGCACAGTCACTCACAGCTGATAAACCCGCATGCACCACCACCACCCCGACTGCCACCCAATTTCGAAAATTAAAAGAGTTAAAATTTCGGTAAAGTATGCATTTTAAATGCAATTTATTTGGATATTTTAGATCAAACGTAAACAGAAAAAGCTCGTACATAAAAACAGGTGAGAATTCTATTTAAAATTTGCTTGCAAAATATAAAACTTAATTTGCATTTTTCTTAGTTAATAGTATAGATCAATTTAGTTGATGTTGAAACCTACTCTTAACTGTTTTGTTAGAAGTGACGACAGATTTTGGTTTTTAAGCATACTTTCAAAAATTTTAATTCCTTTAATAAACCTAACCCCATGCAACTTACACACGGCGCACACCCTCGCAGTCCATACATTTAGCTAATAAATTACGTTATAAACAAAAAAGCAAAATAAAAAGATAAATTACGTTATCTCTAGCTACTTAAACCCACTTAGACTGAGTTTTTGATTGAATTTTCAAACGTAAAACCTTAGCTGAATGGGCATGGGCTTTTCGTTGTGTTAACTGTTCCGGAGTAAATATAAACCTGGGGCCGGTTGTATCAAAGGCGTTTAGCTTAAACGGTGGATAAGTGAAATTTAAAAATCAGTTTTACACCTAGTACGGAACCGAAATTATGAGTTGAAATAGAATAAATATTTAGTTTTATATATAATTGTTCTTCTCAGGTCAAATAACTTCAGCTGGTTTGTTTATACAACATGGAAACGTGTTTCATATTTTTGACTTATCCACCGTTTAAGCTAAACGCCTTTGATACAACCGGCCCCTGATACTTACCAAAGTCCAAGGCTGGGTCAAATAAGCATGAGAATTAGGCAAAAATAAAAAGCAATTGAAACTCAACAGATTCACTAAAGTTGTTTTTTTTTTTTTGGCAACTTATATCCTTAAGTGTAGATGACATGCAATTTTTAATGCCGTAATTCTCACACTTATTTAACCGAAACGCCTTCATTTGCATGGTACCTCGCAGCTGCTCTCAAACCACCTTCGTAATTTGCTTTAGTGTACACAAACAATGACTTCATTGTTCCTGCTTACCAAAACAAATCTGAAAGCACCAAGATACTTATCATATTAATAATCAAAGAGGATTCGCATTATGCAGTAATTACCATAAACAGACGCATCACCATTGAAACAAAGCATGCCGTATTCCCATGGGAATTCAAAATGCACAAAAAAATATAATGATCCTACTGATTTGCATGGATGTATGAACCAAATTAGCTAAGAAACAAAGAAATGATATATTCCCTTGGGAATTTAATGTAGCAAAAAGATGGCGGGTGTTGATTTTACCAGAATGCCTTGCGGTCTGAAATCGTTTAAAAACTTAAGGTAAATTAACCTCGTTTGAGGAACAGACAGATAGGTTATTTTGTCACTTGTGTTAAAATTCCGTCCATTAGCTTATGTTAAATATCATTTCACTGCTATTCTTGATTGATACCCGCATTAAATTCTGGTAAAATCGACATGCCACCATCTGTTTTGCTACGGTGAATTGGAATACAAGTCACATTTTCTCGCTTTTTAACCAGAGAACACATTCTTTAAAGGTAGAACGACGGAATTGATCGTTTGCAATCGACGCCATCTTTGTTGACGTTTGAAACACATGGCAACCACAAAGTATCTATTCATTATATCTGATCCTATCGAGCCATACATCTTTAAAATATCATTCATAATACGCTAAAACTAACGATGAAATAGTAAATTGACACTAGTGTTTCGCTGTAAACAGCTGAAGTAATCTGCAGAGTCAACCAAGATGGCGCCCAATCACACGAAATGACGTCATGTGCAAACCAAGAATAGTGACAAAATGCATCAACTATAATTTAGTGGCATTATTACGAAACTTATTTTTGTAAAACGTTCAATCCTACATGTTATTTTGTTTTGTTTTTAGAAATATCCAAATCCAAATGTTAGAGACGAAATTTCCAGGCGTTAAGGTATTGTTTCTTTAAAAAATATTGTCGACATTTACCATATTTTTACCTGTTTTTTGACTCGAAAATTGACTGCCAAACTCCTAGATATTCTATTTAATTATTTTGTTGAATGTATTTGATATCAATGTTATTTCAATCCAATTTTTTTCACTTAATTTGCTGTCTTTTCTTTTTCATTAACGAGAAATATCTATTAAATCCTCTTTGATCCCTCAATAATAAGTATCTTGTTTTCTACTAACTTGCACATTACCACTACTTTCTATTACAATGTCGTGTCTTCTTATTCTTGTGGATTGTTGTTTTGTGGGTCTTGCCGTCCAGGATCGTTCATTCTTTTCTCTTCTTGTGCGTTTTTTTCACATCCCATCACCCTTTGCAATAGTAGAAAGAATTAAGTCATGAGATGATAGTTACGAATAATTTATAAACTATAACATGATAAGTTTCTTGTACGTTTGCATGGTGAATACAATATACTTATTAAGCTTTGTGGAAACACCACGTAAATTTATTATTGCAATAATAAATTTACGTGGTGTTTCCACAAAGCTTAATAAGTAAACCATAGCATATTAAGCACTTATTGGATGAGGTTTTTGTGATATGCGAAATGATCAATGTCGAGGTAAGAGTTATCAGTCGAGCCGAAGGCGAGTCAGATAACTCTTACCAAGACATTGATAATTTTGCATATCACAAAAACCGAATCCGATAATTGCTTTATTATACATTGTAAGTCTTTTTCCTCGAGCAATTGACGAATTTCGCCTTCGGAAGAGCTTAAAAAGCAAGATGCCATAACATGAAACAGAAAATATCGAAAAAATGTTGTTGCCATGCCAACCATTGATGCCAACGAATACCGCATACTGTAATAATCTGCACCGTAGGCTCAACATGCAGATAACTCAGTTATCTGCTAGCAGATAACTGAGCCATAGAATAAGAATACATAGAAGGGCCACTCGCGTCGGAGCCTTTGGAGTTTTTGAAGCCGCGCATGTCGCATTACGCACGTTATTAGCATTTTCTCAGCCAGTCAATTGCATTTTCTGGCCAATAGGAATGCTGAACTGGCTGGTGGCAGCCAGTAAACTGCATAAACATAGTGTGACATGTTGCACTGCTGAGTGGCCCTTCTATGTATTCTTATTGTATGACTGAGTTATCTGCAGATTGTGTGATAGTCGCATTTATCTGCATACAACTGACCAATCACAACGCATAAAACAACTGCAATGTATAGTAATTAACACTTATTGACTGAGACCGAGGGAAACAGTATGTTTTGTGGACCAGAGACTGTCGATGTCGAGGGTCCACAAAACATACTGCTTTCCCGAGGTCTCAGTCAATAAGTATTTTATTATATACTGAGTGCCAAAAGAGAAGAAAAGTACCACAAATCAATCAAACATGTGTAAAAAGGATTACCTTTTACCTGACATGGCTACGTGAGGCTTTGTGGATTTGTTGTCTACCGGTGAATAAAAGTAATGTCCACCGCTTAGCTACGTTGCCAGGGAGACAATAGAATTTCTCCACTATCACGTGATACGTTCTTAACCAATAAGAAACAGGAATAAATGAACTTTGACACTCAGTATATTATAAAATAATATTAATTAGGCCGGCCAAATTATTGTGTAAGCTGTTAATATGAAATTTTTTTATTAAAATCTCGAGAATCATTAATAAATCGTGAGCAAAACACAAAAGAAAATCATAGCCGTGAAGGAGTCTTTATTTCTCACACGCACACAACTTGCAGCTACCCTAATTTATGAATTTAGATTAAAATATCTCGAGAATTAAACAACACGTAAGGAATGTGTAAATTCTTAAAGCTCTTTCGAACAATAAAAATTAATATCTCGCACTAATCTCTCTCAAAAGCTCTCTCAAATTTATTGCCGATATCTCTTTGAGAATTACTGTGCACGTGAAATGTAACTTATATCAAAACTAGCTTACTTCAAGCTGTTTGGGAATCAAGATTTTACGTGTCAACGAGATCAAATATGAATCTAAGATGGCAGACAGCGCATTAAATTTCTATCTTTACGACCAACTCCCCAACGAAAGGCTTTAATTCGCTCGAAAGTCGAATTTTGTTTTTTTTTATTGTTTCAGGTAGTGAAAGATCCTGTGTGCTTTTTACAGTACTACCGACACTAGCAACGTTAGTGCGAGATGTTAATTTTTATTGAAACAAAAGCTGAACTGCTAAAAAAATGGAAACGACAAGATAAAATAAAAAAACTTACTTTCACTCTATCTTTGGATCTTCTTGGCTTCGGTTGTTCTCGTTTCATCATGCTGTTTATGGTTTCATCTGGTTGGCGCACTCTCTTCATGGAGCATCAAGGCGGTCCAGTAGGTAACTAGCTCACTCGTGTCCAGTCAACCAACATAAAATAAGGAGAAAATTAATGTTACAAAATATTTTAGAATATAGGACACTAAGCTTTAATTGAATTGACTTTAACAAACCGTACATTGTGATAGTATTTGCATCTTAACATCTGATGGAGACGGCTTGTGATTTACTTCTTATGTCGATATGAATTCTTTCCCATCTTGTTGCATCATTAGTTGATGGTTGTTGTATTCACTTTTTACTTGGCATTCTTTGAAAAAAAAATTACGATGTTCAGAAAACTGTTTACAAGATAAGCAAAGAAAACTACGTTCACAAGCATTAGAGAGGACTAAGTAATTATAATAGGCGTGACAGGTCACAGAGGTTAGTCGACGAAGAAACTCATGGACAAATTCCCGGCATGATGATATTCCGATAGCAAGAAATACAGCAAGTGTAGAACGTGTACGTGTGAGCTTAAACTGTATGTATGCAACTCCAAGAAAAGCGACACAAAATGGCGGAATTTAAAGACATTTCTGGTGTCATTTCCAGTTCCCTAACTTTCGCGGACAAATATATTTATATATTTTTCTCAAATTTTTTTGAAGTAAATCTAGATGGATTTTGTGAATAAACAAATTAAAAAAAGTATTGCCCACGTTAGGAAACTAGAACGGGCGCCCAAGAATGCCCACAATTTCTCCAATCTGGATTATATTTATTGATTGCGCAAATGACTGATAAAAAATAAGAGAGTAATAAAATACCAAATGGTTTCCTCTTCAAGATAGTGTCATACATGCGCGCGGCATTTCGGGATATTTGGGAAAACTCGTGTTGAAGTTGAACCTAAGGCAACATGCCAAGTACATGGATGACGCTATCCTGCTTAGGAAACTATTTAGTAATTGTCTTACAAAATGATGACAGTGAAACACAAGTCAACGCCACGGCATTTAAATTTCTCGTGTAGGATTGTTTGATCCTGCACAGTAATAGCCAAGTGGCGCAATCGTCAGAGCAAACGCCTATCACATGTGAGGTCGTGGGTTCAATCCTTACTTCAGACTCGTGACACCCATGTGAGGAGTTAGTCAGTCGTGGGTTTATTCCGGGTACTCCGGTTTGCGAATGTTGACTGGATGGTTAAAATTGTAAAATATCAGTAATCACCGGAACACGGCTACTTAACTAAACTGCTGACGATGAGGCGGAACTCATAATGAATTAATGAAAATGTGTTTCACTGTAGTTATCATATAATGTAATTGCCAAGCTGAATGAATAATTCTCCAGTAACTACGTCATATGAATAACTTACAATTATGAGAGTAGTGGGGGGGGGGGCAGCATAAAGATTGAAGTAGTGTCAAGGAAGGGGTACTACCCTGACGGGTACTAGGCGAAGAAGTAGAGTAAACAGGAGGAAGAAGATTAAATTGGAGTAAATAAGGGGGATTGGGGTAAAGAAGGGGAGAAGCAGGATAAAGAAACCAGTGGAAGGGGGTGCTATCCTGGAAGGAGTACCCGGGAAAGAAGAGGGTGAACAGGAGGAAAAGTAGATTGGAGAAAAGAAAGGGGAAATTAAACGGATCAGGAAATTCAGACTTGCAATTCAAATGAAAGGCAGCTCATTGGTCATGTAAACACTCGTTGAATCATGGTTCTCGCTTGCCTTTAGCTTGGAATCATCTTTGAATTTGAACTGAAAGTCTGAATTTGCATGTTTCTTGTATAGAGTGCAGTGTATCAGAACAGAAGAGGTTTTGAAGAAAAAGAAAGAAAGAATAAAAGTAAGTTAAAATTTGTAAAGAATAATGAAGAAACTATTGGTACAGCACTTGATACATGATGATAATCATCATTATAAACTCTCTATTAATCGGGGGGGGGGGGTATAATAGAGAATTTGCAATGATAGTAAGTATATTGTAATATTTGGGTTTTTACCACTAAATCCTCTTGAAAGTTCTTTTTGGCTGTGGCTTCTCTCATCACAGTTGTCTGTGCTTGTCTTGCAAAATCTCTGGAATATCTATAACGTGAAGGTCAATATTTAAGATTAGAAAAATAGAAACCGTAAAATAGAAAGAAATTTAAATCGTGGCGAATACTTTTTACGGTCTTGCTGGCATGACAAAAAGAGAGTATAGATTTATAAGATCATGTTGATTTATCCTTTATCTGAACTATATTTAACTTAGATTTTAAAATAGATTTCACCCTGGTAAGCAGACCGAATGGGTTTTCAAACAAGATAACATTTAATGACTAAAACGTGCACAGAATAGTTAGAGAATGCTTACATGTCGAATAAAAATCCAATACTTTTAATGTCCAACTACACAATAGCGATTTTCGTTGCATTTCTAGACTGGAGAAGAAGACGACGCCATTTTGATTTTGATTTCTCCCGACAACGGCAGATTTGTCTTCGCAATTTTTTTCCATTTCTTCGTCGTTTTAGCTCCAATTTGCTCGTTGTGTTTCTTTCGTACCTTCCTCGCCATTTCCGTACAATCAATGGACATTTATACTCAAGATTAAGACTGTATTGAGACTTTCAAAATGTTCGTCAGGAGACATAAAAATCGAAGCTTCTTCTTCGGGTTGCAGAAGCAAATGACGTCAGACGACCTTTGTCCGCCAGCAAATACCCGTATGTATAACATTCAATGATCTTTTTAGGAAGCTGAAAATCAGTTTTTATTGCGCGAACGAAATGTTTTTGCCATTATTTCTTACTCAGGTCTTTGTTCTACTACTTTACTTCCAGTTTAGTTAGGTAACTTGCCAAAAGAAACGCCTGTAAGGGACAATTTTGCATTTTTTTTTTATTTCGATGCTGATGAAGAAGAGAAGACTCGTTAGAGCTTTCATTGGCAAATATCTTTCCCTCCGTGGCCGAGAGGTAAAGACAACTGTCTTGACTTCGATTTTGGGTGGATCGAGGACCGGTCCAGTTCAACTGAGTTTGGTAAGAATTTAATTCTGATCGGTGCTCGATCCACCCAAAACTGAATTCAAAGCTGGGCGTGGAGTGCAGGAAAACACTAGGCAGTACCGCGAGGCCAAGGAGGCAAACGTTATTTTCCTAGTGTTGTTAACTAATATTTAAGCAAATTTCATTAACTTGACTGTTGGGGACAGACCTGTAGGGTTGGTGCATTGAAGACTTCTCGTCGTTATTTCCCTTCGTTCAAGAAGACAAGTTGTCTTCATCGAGAAATAACGACGAAAAGACTTCAAGACACCACTAAACCACTACACTTTAAAGCTACAGTGTAGTGGTTTAGCTAGCTAAACCACTACACTGTGCCAATAATATATGGCTGACTTCTTCCTAACGCTTACGGTACGACCATGGATGCGCAAAGATGCGCAAACACATTAAAGCCTTGAAAGCAAGTGTTTTCTTTTAGGAAAGAATCAAGGACGACAACGCTTACTAAATCAAAGCCGTCTAGTCATGTTTTAAGTACTTCAGCTATGTTTAACGATCTTTTACCAGATCTTTGCAAGAGGAAAAGTAAAATTTTGCATCATTATTATTAACTTTCCGTCAGTCGTTTCTTTCTTGATCGAGCATTATATGCCATTGTGTTCAGTGTCCTTGATATAGGAGCCATATACTTATGGCCTTGGGTTTAATTCCCAAACACTGAATGGCAGTGTTTTGCTCTTCCAATGAGATAACAAGATGGCACTGTAGAACGCGTGGTTTTATATAAGCTACGAGCGTCAAGATATCCTTGATAGGTAACTATTGATCCTACAATGGACACTTATGTTCACTGCCAATAGGAACGTTTCCAACTCACAGCTTGTACATAATGGATTTTATAGGTTGTGTCACAAGGAAACTGCAGTTCGGTCGTAAAATCAACTTGTTTGATTGATCAAGGTTGCCGGGTTTTAAACATTACTGACACTGTTAATGTTGTAGCTCGGAATTGTAAAACAACGGCGGCAATGCAGTTTTCTTGTGCCATAACCTGTAAAATGGGTGGTTTTATCATTTATATAAGCTACGACCGCCAAGCTTTATCCTTGATAGGAAACAATTGATCCCACCAACGACATTTGTATTCTCTACCGATAGGAACGTTTGAGACTTACAGCTTGTACATAACGCATTTTATCGGTGAGTCGTAAAACCAACCTGTTACTGCTCAGCAAACTACCAGTTCCCTCGATCAACGATAGTCGATGAAGCTTGGCGCTCGTAGGTTGTGTAAAACCAAGCATTTTACAGGTTATAGCCAGGTTAGCAGTATCTGCAATGTTTCAAAGCAACCACGAATAGAAACTGACAGCCAACGTTCTGAGTTAAGGTTTGTAGAATATACTACATGATTAGTTACAGCATGACCAGGCATATAGTAAATAACGCATTGCCATCTTGTTCCAAAGTTATCTTATTACTTGAAAGAGCTGAAGACTGCCATGCAGTGTTTGGGAATCAAACCCAAGGCCATAAATACATGACTCCTATATCAAGGACACTGAACACAATGACATATAAAGCTCGATCAAGAAAGAAACGACCGACGGAAAGTCAATAGTATATGCAAACTTCGACTTTCCTTCTTGCAAAGGCCTGGTCATAAAAGATCGTTAAACATAGCTGAGCAACTTAAAACATGCCTACACAGTTTTGATTTAATAAGCGTTATCGTCTTTGACTCTTTCCCGAAAGAAGACATATTCTTTACAGGCTGTACAGTGTTTGCGCATCTATGCTTCATGCCTTCTTGAAAAGACCTCGCCATAAAAGATCGTTTAACTTAGCTGAACAACTCGAGCGCCAAGCTTCATCGACTATCGTTGATCGAGGGAAATGGTAGTTTGCTGGGCAGTAACAGGTTGGTTTTACGACTCACCGATAAAATGCGTTATGTACAAGCTGTAAGTCTCAAACGTTCCTATCGGTAGAGAATACAAATGTCGTTGGTGGGATCAATTCTTTCCTATCAAGGATAAAGCTTGGCGGTCGTAGCTTATATGGTTATGGCACAAGAAAACTGCATTGCCGCCGTTGTTTTACAATTCCGAGCTACAACATTAACAGTGTCAGTAATGTTTAAAACCCGGCAACCTTGAAAACAAGTTGATTTTACGACCGAACTGCAGTTTCCTTGTGACACAACCTATAAAAGCCATTATGTACAAGCTGTGAGTTGAAAACGTTCCTATTGGCAGTGAACATAAGTGCCATTGTAGGATCAATAGTTACCTATCAAGGATATCTTGACGCTCGTAGCTTATATAAAACCACGCGTTCTACAGTGCCATCTTGTTATCTCATTGGAAGAGCAAAACACTGCCATTCAGTGTTTGGAAATTAAACCCAAGGCCATAAGTATATGGCTCCTATATCAAGGACACTGAACACAATGGCATATAATGCTCGATCAAGAAAGAAACGACTGACGGAAAGTTAATAATAATGATGCAAAATTTTACTTTTCCTCTTGCAAAGATCTGGTAAAAGATCGTTAAACATAGCTGAAGTACTTAAAACATGACTAGACGGCTTTGATTTAGTAAGCGTTGTCGTCCTTGATTCTTTCCTAAAAGAAAACACTTGCTTTCAAGGCTTTAATGTGTTTGCGCATCTTTGCGCATCCATGGTCGTACCGTAAGCGTTAGGAAGAAGTCAGCCATATATTATTGGCACAGTGTAGTGGTTTAGCTAGCTAAACCACTACACTGTAGCTTTAAAGTGTAGTGGTTTAGTGGTGTCTTGAAGTCTTTTCGTCGTTATTTCTCGATGAAGACAACTTGTCTTCTTGAACGAAGGGAAATAACGACGAGAAGTCTTCAATGCACCAACCCTACAGGTCTGTCCCCAACAGTCAAGTTAATGAAATTTGCTTAAATATTAGTTAACAACGCTGGGAAAATAACGTTTGCCTCCTCGGCCTCGCGGTACTGCCTAGTGTTTTCCTGCACTCCACGCCCAGCTTTGACTTCAGTTTTGGGTGGATCGAGCATCGATCAGAATTAAATTCTTACCAAACTCAGTTGAACTGGACCGGTCCTCGATCCACCCAAAATCGAAGTCAAGACAGTTATCTTTACCTCTCGGCCACGGAGGGAAAGATATTTGCCAATGAAAGCTTTAACGAGTCTTCCCTTGTTCATCAGCATCCAAATAAAAAAAATTGCAAAATTGTCCCTTACAGGCGTTTCTTTTGGCAAGTTACCTAAGTAAACATGAAGTAAAGTAGCAGAAGAAAGACCTGAGTAAGAAATAATGGCAAAAACACTTCGTTCGCGCAATAAAAACCGATTTTCAGCTTCCTAAAAAGATCATTGAATGTTATACATACGGGTATTTGCTGGCGGACAAAGGTCGTCTGACGTCATTTGCTTCTGCAACCCGAAGAAGAAGCTTCGATTTTTATGTCTCCTGACGAACATTTTGAAAGTCTCAATACAGTCTTAATCTTGAGTATAAATGTCCATTGGTTGTACGGAAATGGCGAGGAAGGTACGAAAGAAACACAACGAGCAAATTGGAGCTAAAACGACGAAGAAATGGAAAAAAATTGCGAAGACAAATCTGCCGTTGTCGGGAGAAATCAAAATCAAAATGGCGTCGTCTTCTTCTCCAGTCTAGAAATGCAACGAAAATCGCTATTGTGTAGTTGGACATTAAAAGTATTGGATTTTTATTCGACATGTAAGCATTCTCTAACTATTCTGTGCACGTTTTAGTCATTAAATGTTATCTTGTTTGAAAACCCATTCGGTCTGCTTACCAGGGTGAAATCTATTTTAAAATCTAAGTTAAATATAGTTCAGATAAAGGATAAATCAACATGATCTTATAAATCTATACTCTCTTTTTGTCATGCCAGCAAGACCGTAAAAAGTATTCGCCACGATTTAAATTTCTTTCTATTTTACGGTTTCTATTTTTCTAATCTTAAATATTGACCTTCACGTTATAGATATTCCAGAGATTTTGCAAGACAAGCACAGACAACTGTGATGAGAGAAGCCACAGCCAAAAAGAACTTTCAAGAGGATTTAGTGGTAAAAACCCAAATATTACAATATACTTACTATCATTGCAAATTCTCTATTATACCCCCCCCCCCCGATTAATAGAGAGTTTATAATGATGATTATCATCATGTATCAAGTGCTGTACCAATAGTTTCTTCATTATTCTTTACAAATTTTAACTTACTTTTATTCTTTCTTTCTTTTTCTTCAAAACCTCTTCTGTTCTGATACACTGCACTCTATACAAGAAACATGCAAATTCAGACTTTCAGTTCAAATTCAAAGATGATTCCAAGCTAAAGGCAAGCGAGAACCATGATTCAACGAGTGTTTACATGACCAATGAGCTGCCTTTCATTTGAATTGCAAGTCTGAATTTCCTGATCCGTTTAATTTCCCCTTTCTTTTCTCCAATCTACTTTTCCTCCTGTTCACCCTCTTCTTTCCCGGGTACTCCTTCCAGGATAGCACCCCCTTCCACTGGTTTCTTTATCCTGCTTCTCCCCTTCTTTACCCCAATCCCCCTTATTTACTCCAATTTAATCTTCTTCCTCCTGTTTACTCTACTTCTTCGCCTAGTACCCGTCAGGGTAGTACCCCTTCCTTGACACTACTTCAATCTTTATGCTGCCCCCCCCCCCACTACTCTCATAATTGTAAGTTATTCATATGACGTAGTTACTGGAGAATTATTCATTCAGCTTGGCAATTACATTATATGATAACTACAGTGAAACACATTTTCATTAATTCATTATGAGTTCCGCCTCATCGTCAGCAGTTTAGTTAAGTAGCCGTGTTCCGGTGATTACTGATATTTTACAATTTTAACCATCCAGTCAACATTCGCAAACCGGAGTACCCGGAATAAACCCACGACTGACTAACTCCTCACATGGGTGTCACGAGTCTGAAGTAAGGATTGAACCCACGACCTCACATGTGATAGGCGTTTGCTCTGACGATTGCGCCACTTGGCTATTACTGTGCAGGATCAAACAATCCTACACGAGAAATTTAAATGCCGTGGCGTTGACTTGTGTTTCACTGTCATCATTTTGTAAGACAATTACTAAATAGTTTCCTAAGCAGGATAGCGTCATCCATGTACTTGGCATGTTGCCTTAGGTTCAACTTCAACACGAGTTTTCCCAAATATCCCGAAATGCCGCGCGCATGTATGACACTATCTTGAAGAGGAAACCATTTGGTATTTTATTACTCTCTTATTTTTTATCAGTCATTTGCGCAATCAATAAATATAATCCAGATTGGAGAAATTGTGGGCATTCTTGGGCGCCCGTTCTAGTTTCCTAACGTGGGCAATACTTTTTTTAATTTGTTTATTCACAAAATCCATCTAGATTTACTTCAAAAAAATTTGAGAAAAATATATAAATATATTTGTCCGCGAAAGTTAGGGAACTGGAAATGACACCAGAAATGTCTTTAAATTCCGCCATTTTGTGTCGCTTTTCTTGGAGTTGCATACATACAGTTTAAGCTCACACGTACACGTTCTACACTTGCTGTATTTCTTGCTATCGGAATATCATCATGCCGGGAATTTGTCCATGAGTTTCTTCGTCGACTAACCTCTGTGACCTGTCACGCCTATTATAATTACTTAGTCCTCTCTAATGCTTGTGAACGTAGTTTTCTTTGCTTATCTTGTAAACAGTTTTCTGAACATCGTAATTTTTTTTTCAAAGAATGCCAAGTAAAAAGTGAATACAACAACCATCAACTAATGATGCAACAAGATGGGAAAGAATTCATATCGACATAAGAAGTAAATCACAAGCCGTCTCCATCAGATGTTAAGATGCAAATACTATCACAATGTACGGTTTGTTAAAGTCAATTCAATTAAAGCTTAGTGTCCTATATTCTAAAATATTTTGTAACATTAATTTTCTCCTTATTTTATGTTGGTTGACTGGACACGAGTGAGCTAGTTACCTACTGGACCGCCTTGATGCTCCATGAAGAGAGTGCGCCAACCAGATGAAACCATAAACAGCATGATGAAACGAGAACAACCGAAGCCAAGAAGATCCAAAGATAGAGTGAAAGTAAGTTTTTTTATTTTATCTTGTCGTTTCCATTTTTTTAGCAGTTCAGCTTTTGTTTCAATAAAAATTAACATCTCGCACTAACGTTGCTAGTGTCGGTAGTACTGTAAAAAGCACACAGGATCTTTCACTACCTGAAACAATAAAAAAAAACAAAATTCGACTTTCGAGCGAATTAAAGCCTTTCGTTGGGGAGTTGGTCGTAAAGATAGAAATTTAATGCGCTGTCTGCCATCTTAGATTCATATTTGATCTCGTTGACACGTAAAATCTTGATTCCCAAACAGCTTGAAGTAAGCTAGTTTTGATATAAGTTACATTTCACGTGCACAGTAATTCTCAAAGAGATATCGGCAATAAATTTGAGAGAGCTTTTGAGAGAGATTAGTGCGAGATATTAATTTTTATTGTTCGAAAGAGCTTTAAGAATTTACACATTCCTTACGTGTTGTTTAATTCTCGAGATATTTTAATCTAAATTCATAAATTAGGGTAGCTGCAAGTTGTGTGCGTGTGAGAAATAAAGACTCCTTCACGGCTATGATTTTCTTTTGTGTTTTGCTCACGATTTATTAATGATTCTCGAGATTTTAATAAAAAAATTTCATATTAACAGCTTACACAATAATTTGGCCGGCCTAATTAATATTATTTTATAATATACTGAGTGTCAAAGTTCATTTATTCCTGTTTCTTATTGGTTAAGAACGTATCACGTGATAGTGGAGAAATTCTATTGTCTCCCTGGCAACGTAGCTAAGCGGTGGACATTACTTTTATTCACCGGTAGACAACAAATCCACAAAGCCTCACGTAGCCATGTCAGGTAAAAGGTAATCCTTTTTACACATGTTTGATTGATTTGTGGTACTTTTCTTCTCTTTTGGCACTCAGTATATAATAAAATACTTATTGACTGAGACCTCGGGAAAGCAGTATGTTTTGTGGACCCTCGACATCGACAGTCTCTGGTCCACAAAACATACTGTTTCCCTCGGTCTCAGTCAATAAGTGTTAATTACTATACATTGCAGTTGTTTTATGCGTTGTGATTGGTCAGTTGTATGCAGATAAATGCGACTATCACACAATCTGCAGATAACTCAGTCATACAATAAGAATACATAGAAGGGCCACTCAGCAGTGCAACATGTCACACTATGTTTATGCAGTTTACTGGCTGCCACCAGCCAGTTCAGCATTCCTATTGGCCAGAAAATGCAATTGACTGGCTGAGAAAATGCTAATAACGTGCGTAATGCGACATGCGCGGCTTCAAAAACTCCAAAGGCTCCGACGCGAGTGGCCCTTCTATGTATTCTTATTCTATGGCTCAGTTATCTGCTAGCAGATAACTGAGTTATCTGCATGTTGAGCCTACGGTGCAGATTATTACAGTATGCGGTATTCGTTGGCATCAATGGTTGGCATGGCAACAACATTTTTTCGATATTTTCTGTTTCATGTTATGGCATCTTGCTTTTTAAGCTCTTCCGAAGGCGAAATTCGTCAATTGCTCGAGGAAAAAGACTTACAATGTATAATAAAGCAATTATCGGATTCGGTTTTTGTGATATGCAAAATTATCAATGTCTTGGTAAGAGTTATCTGACTCGCCTTCGGCTCGACTGATAACTCTTACCTCGACATTGATCATTTCGCATATCACAAAAACCTCATCCAATAAGTGCTTAATATGCTATGGTTTACTTATTAAGCTTTGTGGAAACACCACGTAAATTTATTATTGCAATAATAAATTTACGTGGTGTTTCCACAAAGCTTAATAAGTATATTGTATTCACCATGCAAACGTACAAGAAACTTATCATGTTATAGTTTATAAATTATTCGTAACTATCATCTCATGACTTAATTCTTTCTACTATTGCAAAGGGTGATGGGATGTGAAAAAAACGCACAAGAAGAGAAAAGAATGAACGATCCTGGACGGCAAGACCCACAAAACAACAATCCACAAGAATAAGAAGACACGACATTGTAATAGAAAGTAGTGGTAATGTGCAAGTTAGTAGAAAACAAGATACTTATTATTGAGGGATCAAAGAGGATTTAATAGATATTTCTCGTTAATGAAAAAGAAAAGACAGCAAATTAAGTGAAAAAAATTGGATTGAAATAACATTGATATCAAATACATTCAACAAAATAATTAAATAGAATATCTAGGAGTTTGGCAGTCAATTTTCGAGTCAAAAAACAGGTAAAAATATGGTAAATGTCGACAATATTTTTTAAAGAAACAATACCTTAACGCCTGGAAATTTCGTCTCTAACATTTGGATTTGGATATTTCTAAAAACAAAACAAAATAACATGTAGGATTGAACGTTTTACAAAAATAAGTTTCGTAATAATGCCACTAAATTATAGTTGATGCATTTTGTCACTATTCTTGGTTTGCACATGACGTCATTTCGTGTGATTGGGCGCCATCTTGGTTGACTCTGCAGATTACTTCAGCTGTTTACAGCGAAACACTAGTGTCAATTTACTATTTCATCGTTAGTTTTAGCGTATTATGAATGATACTTTAAAGATGTATGGCTCGATAGGATCAGATATAATGAATAGATACTTTGTGGTTGCCATGTGTTTCAAACGTCAACAAAGATGGCGTCGATTGCAAACGATCAATTCCGTCGTTCTACCTTTAAAGAATGTGTTCTCTGGTTAAAAAGCGAGAAAATGTGACTTGTATTCCAATTCACCGTAGCAAAACAGATGGTGGCATGTCGATTTTACCAGAATTTAATGCGGGTATCAATCAAGAATAGCAGTGAAATGATATTTAACATAAGCTAATGGACGGAATTTTAACACAAGTGACAAAATAACCTATCTGTCTGTTCCTCAAACGAGGTTAATTTACCTTAAGTTTTTAAACGATTTCAGACCGCAAGGCATTCTGGTAAAATCAACACCCGCCATCTTTTTGCTACATTAAATTCCCAAGGGAATATATCATTTCTTTGTTTCTTAGCTAATTTGGTTCATACATCCATGCAAATCAGTAGGATCATTATATTTTTTTGTGCATTTTGAATTCCCATGGGAATACGGCATGCTTTGTTTCAATGGTGATGCGTCTGTTTATGGTAATTACTGCATAATGCGAATCCTCTTTGATTATTAATATGATAAGTATCTTGGTGCTTTCAGATTTGTTTTGGTAAGCAGGAACAATGAAGTCATTGTTTGTGTACACTAAAGCAAATTACGAAGGTGGTTTGAGAGCAGCTGCGAGGTACCATGCAAATGAAGGCGTTTCGGTTAAATAAGTGTGAGAATTACGGCATTAAAAATTGCATGTCATCTACACTTAAGGATATAAGTTGCCAAAAAAAAAAAAACAACTTTAGTGAATCTGTTGAGTTTCAATTGCTTTTTATTTTTGCCTAATTCTCATGCTTATTTGACCCAGCCTTGGACTTTGGTAAGTATCAGGGGCCGGTTGTATCAAAGGCGTTTAGCTTAAACGGTGGATAAGTCAAAAATATGAAACACGTTTCCATGTTGTATAAACAAACCAGCTGAAGTTATTTGACCTGAGAAGAACAATTATATATAAAACTAAATATTTATTCTATTTCAACTCATAATTTCGGTTCCGTACTAGGTGTAAAACTGATTTTTAAATTTCACTTATCCACCGTTTAAGCTAAACGCCTTTGATACAACCGGCCCCAGGTTTATATTTACTCCGGAACAGTTAACACAACGAAAAGCCCATGCCCATTCAGCTAAGGTTTTACGTTTGAAAATTCAATCAAAAACTCAGTCTAAGTGGGTTTAAGTAGCTAGAGATAACGTAATTTATCTTTTTATTTTGCTTTTTTGTTTATAACGTAATTTATTAGCTAAATGTATGGACTGCGAGGGTGTGCGCCGTGTGTAAGTTGCATGGGGTTAGGTTTATTAAAGGAATTAAAATTTTTGAAAGTATGCTTAAAAACCAAAATCTGTCGTCACTTCTAACAAAACAGTTAAGAGTAGGTTTCAACATCAACTAAATTGATCTATACTATTAACTAAGAAAAATGCAAATTAAGTTTTATATTTTGCAAGCAAATTTTAAATAGAATTCTCACCTGTTTTTATGTACGAGCTTTTTCTGTTTACGTTTGATCTAAAATATCCAAATAAATTGCATTTAAAATGCATACTTTACCGAAATTTTAACTCTTTTAATTTTCGAAATTGGGTGGCAGTCGGGGTGGTGGTGGTGCATGCGGGTTTATCAGCTGTGAGTGACTGTGCGATGGTGAGGAAAGTGAAGGTAACGAATGGAATGCAGGAGCTTAGAACTGAGGAAGACAGCTTAGAACTGAGGCAGGTAGGCAGTTGGTAGGATCAGCGGGGGGCACTTGACATTTTGGCTTTGGGAATCAAATTTGCATGCTAAGTACTTAAGTCACTAACGTTTGTTGTTTTAATTTGTTAGGTACGCGCGGCTGCTCTCTAGGGAAGATCAACTTAGCAATTGTATTAGCACTTGCAAAGTTGGTCTTCTCTTTGCCGGCTACCCCGGCCAGTTCTCCGAGTGCTACTTCCACCGTGAATAAGTAGAAGTACTTGTACTACATGTATAAGTACTTCTACTTAGGTGGAAGTGGCACTTTGGGAGCTGGCCGGGGTAGGGGGATTTTTTTTATTCAATTTCTCAATTCCCATGGGAATTGAATTTTTAATTAAAAAGGGGTCACAAGTAAATTTTGTAAACAATTTATTGAAAAAATTTGTAAAGATTACATACAATTTGAATAACAATAAAAAGAGATTAACTACCACACATTGTACTTATTAAAATAACAACAGAAGAAAACAGAACATGGCAGAGAGAACAATAACACAAGTGAATGAACAAAGTCCTAAAAAACTTGGGTCTTTTCAACGTAAGTAAATGTTTATACTTCAAAATATATTATAACAATGAAACAACTTGAAGTGATAAATTTTGAGAGTTTTGCAAAGGTTTACCCAGCATATAACGAGTTGTTTCACAATTACAAAGAAAAACATGTGGCTCAAAACATGCAACTGATAGAGATGACGAGAAGGCTTAACAAGTCTAAGTAGAAAGGTTTTCAAAAGTTAGTCACATTTTTATAACCATATGTAACTACCCTGTCAACTCTCCCAGTGGGAAGAACCGGAGTACCCGGAGAAAACCCACGAGTTTTGGCGGAGCGTTGACCAACGCTTTTTCAAATACAGCCAGCCTCACAGAAGAAAGGTATTTTTGTCAAAAGAAAAATATCATTTTTAATCAATTGTGCTTTTATAAGTCAGAAAAAATACATGCACGAATTACCAACGAATTTTGATGGCTTTGAGACATGTAACGTGGGCACATAATTCTTCCTAAAAATACTTTTTTGTACTCGAAACAACCCTTCAAAACGTCGAAAAACAACGAAGAAACGATTTTTTTATAAATTCCAAATTGACCAAGCTGTAATGTTCGGAGCCACATTTTTCTTATTGCGTTTCTAACCTGACAATGTGAAATGCACTAAACATTGCTACCTTTATTTTTTTTAACAAAAAATTCAAAAATACATAGAATAAAAACCAAGCAATTTTAGAATATTGTGTGTAGCACGACATTTTTCAGAAACCAATCTCTTACACTTTTCTTTGCATAACAGTGCATGCGATCTATTTTTCGCAAAAAAATACAAAGAAAGTCTCAGACATCTCATTTTTCTGGTGGGCACAAGAACAGAAGCTTTTTGTTCAAATTGTGATAATTTATTTGAGATAACTTTGGGCAAAATTCTATTTTTCATTGAAAACAGCCGAAAAATCAATGCTTTGGCTTTGCCCAGCAACTAATGAAGTCACTCGATAGTGAAGTTGCTTTATATACAATTGATAGTTTCAGTGTTAAAGAGACCAAAATAAAAGTAGAAATACATAACTTGGATTGATCTTGGATTGAAAAGTAAAAAATTTATTCGAAGAATCAATTTAAATTTAGTCTTTTTGGAAGGTACCATTGTCAGGTTAGGAACATATCTCTTTGAAGTATAAATTCATCTTTACTTACTTGTTGAAAAGACTATATTCAAGAGCCATGTAAACCTGTTTTCTTATATTATTATTACCACGCAAGTATTACAAAGTGGAATATTTGAAATGTAAACTTGAACTGAAGCAAAGGAAATGCACATACAAATTCAGAAATATTTCAATTGCCAAAATACAAATTCACCACAACCAAACAATATAAAAAGTTCCAGTAGGCAATATGTTGTAATTTTAATTAAGAAACTTATAAAGTAATAAATCATACAGGAAACACAAAAGAAATCATTTTCTCATCTTACAGAATCGGTATTTTCAAAATCACTTTGCTATAGATCTGATGTATAAAATTGACGAGTTTCACAAGCCATTTACAACATTCGCATCTGTGTATGTCAGATATCTCGCCTTCAGCTTGGGTTTGTATATCCGATACAACCCGGTCACTTGTATTGTAAATAGTACAAATCAAAATTGTTATCAAATCAAAGTCTCAAACTAATTTAAATTATTCTACTCCATATAATGCCAGACAGTTTTACTTTTTCTCAGGAAAGACCTTATGTTCAACAAGGTAAATTTGGCATGTTAATTAAGAAGTCTGTAAAATTTGAAATTGCATAGTATCAACTAAAAGCTTCATGTGACTTAAAACTTTTTCAAGTCGATGTAATACGAAGAACTCTGGTAAAGTATTTACTGTATCCAGGCATCAATAGAAAACTTTTAAAATTAAAAATTGTAGTTACTTATACTTATTATTGGCCGACATCTGTACTGGTTGTTTATCTAGAAAATCTGGCATACTGTCAATTTTTTTAGTCCAAGGAAACTTTTTTACTCTTAAATTCTTACATCTGCCACATCTTTTCTTTGCTAATAAAAAGAGCCCACAGAATTTATTTGGCAAGTTGTGGTTTTCTTTTTCATTTAAGATATGTAATTAATTGATAAAGTTAAAGAACAACTGCATCAGTTCATCTCAATTCCAAACAAGTTCCACTTTGTAAACAAAAGACAATATGCTAGCTTATTTTGTCCTTAATAAGTAGTTCATCTTAAAGTTTGAAAGTCAACATTCTAGTACAAAATCACAAAGTCTGTATCTAAGATAAATTACCAGTAGTATAAAATATTACAAAGTATTTTTTTAACTTTAAAGGGTCCAATATAACATTGAGAACTATTGTGATTTTCAAATGAACTTTCCAAACTTTCAAATGAACACTCAAAGCCAGCTTAAACAAAAGATGATTGAGATAGTAAACCAGGAAATAACATAGGTGTTGTAATTTTTTATCAAAAATATGATATAGTGCATATAACAGAAACATTTCAATTAAAAAGTAGAAATATATTTCCTGTGGTTAGTTTTAATTGCTATATATATTGAAATTTTAGTATAATAATGGATGTTTTTGTTTCTGGCAAAGTCACCTCAATCTCCTTATGTTTAACCAACATTACAAAGTCAAATAATGACAAACACGAATGATTAAACACAAATTTATATTTTAATGGGTAAAAATAAATATGTCCAAATTAGTATAATCATGCATATAGGTCTAGTAGGGTACCAATTTTTAGAAACAGAATTGTGTTGTTTAGAGGCATAACATATAAAATTGCTAGATTTGATATTTCAGTTTTTTAAGAAAGCCTTTTGTATGTGTTTTCATGAACTCTTGGGCCATAATTCAATTGATTTGAACCAAATAAGATTCTAACTTTCTTTTAAAACACAGTTCATCATTATTTGACTTTTTCTAAGATTAAAATGCTTCTGGAGCACATGAGATTCCACGGTATGTGTACCCACAAAATAATCGTCAAATTAGGTGAGAATGAAACCGTCATGTCCAAAATTATACCGTCCCAAATTGTCCCATATTCAATATTGTACATGCAATATTCCAATACCTTTAACAATTTCATTTTTCATAATCTGCCAGTTGTTGAGAGGAGGTTAAGCATTTTGTCGATCTACAAACAAATTTCAAAGAATTCTATTGAAGATAGATAACTGAAATGGTAAACAAACTGCAAAAGATAACAATGCAAGTGGTTGTGTAAAAACTAAAGACCACGTAAAGTTGGCCATTCTGTACAGTGTTTGGATTTGACAGTTTGAATTTTAATTGCCTCAAGAAAAGTCTAAAAGGCATTAAAAACATAACATTCCTTGTTCTTTTTTAACATCCCGACCTTGCACGACTCCCACATCCTGCTCCGTCTCCTCCTATCCACCTCCCACCCTCAAGGCCCTGTCACACGGTGCAATTTTTCTTGCACTTGTAACTGCTCCGTCTCCTTCTCTATCCACCTCTTACCCTTAAGGCCCTGTCACACGGTGCACTTTTCCTTGCATTCACCGTAGCAAAAAAGATGGCGACATGTCGATTTTACCAGAATGCATTGCAGGTATCAAGAAAGAATACGTGGGAAAAGATGACAAGAA
This sequence comes from Muricea muricata, assembly GCA_963855995.1. Classification (NCBI taxonomy): domain Eukaryota; kingdom Metazoa; phylum Cnidaria; class Anthozoa; order Malacalcyonacea; family Plexauridae; genus Muricea; species Muricea muricata. The sequence continues at coordinate 1,977,167 of OY979722.1, forward strand.
GCAAAGCTACTGGATTGAAATTTTAACACAAGTGTGAAAATAACCTATTGTCTTCTGTCTGTTCTTCAAAAGACGTTAATTTGCCTTTTTAAACAATTTCAGACTGCCATGCACTCTGGTAAAATCGACATTTGCCATCTTTTTTGCTACAGGGAAAATCTACTCTTAAGTAAATTTGTGACAAATGTTTGGTACGTTAAAAAACCCCAGCAAACTGTGATGGAAACTTGCATTTGCCAATTTTACATCTCCCAATAGTAGAATTGCATTTCAAGTTGCAAGAAAAATTGCATTGTGACAGGACCTTTATTCTCCAGTGTTCCCGCCAACCTGCTCCCACCATTAGATGGAAAGTCCTTTTTTCACTACATTTTAGTAATTAGGCTACCCCCCTCCTCTCACAAGTCTGTAATCGCCTGACGAAATCAATTGGTCGACAGTCCAAGGCATGTTTTGTAATCGAAATTCACAAAATTAAAATTAAATTGCCTTTTTTCAATAAATTTGAACCAGAACCAACTCTATACATAGAACTGTCTCAGCATACTTTCTTCGACAATCTCAACAATTCAAGACCTCATTCAGTTTCTATAGCGGATTTCATGGTATTATTATCGAACCAACTTCAACTGAAAACGGTAGCCTTAATCTTACATGCGACCATAGCCATGCTTGGAAAGCACAAACTTACAATACTCGAAAATTGTACTTATTTCCAGTCTGATCTCTCAAAAATCGATCTCTATGCACAATCTAAGTACTTTGCTACAAATAATGATAGAAAATAAAGCATATTACCTTAAAACAAAGTTAGGATGCATGAAAATTTAGAGGACTTTCAAGGAGCAAAATCTTCGAGCTAGAGAAAAATTTTGAAAAAATAGTATTCGGAAAATCTTCGAGCAGCGTCGGAAACCGACGAATTCCGAGGAACGCCGAAACTACCACTTTGTGTCGACATGCTCCGACCAAGTTCCTTGTTCCTGATCAGAAGAAGCTGTATCACAGATCAGATATATACAGATAGGGAACTCGCACTCAATAACCTCAATTTTTGTGTCCCCGTGCTCACGTCATTCCACGCGCCACGCAAATTGCTCTGGCAAGTGTCGTTCGTCGTGTTTTCAGTCAAAAGCATAGGAAAAACGCCGTTCGAAAGTACAAAAATGAATATTTTTGCGAAGTTCCTTCACCGATCTTCATTTTGTATGTATGTAGATATTTCAGTAGAATTTGCGTTTGATTCTTGTGTAGAAATTTCTAAATTTCCTTAAAAGTAGGAATAAACCAGAAAATGACGGAAACACGCTCTCAAAACTTCACCGCGACACATCGCTGGAATTTGTCGTTTTAAAGCATTTTGCATGAGAATCTTTGCACGTAAAACCTTCTTGCGGTTTAGATGTTCTAGCATGCACGTTTAAATGCGTGTTTTGTTGACACATTTCGCTAGAAATTGAGTTTAAACGCCGTGTTTAGGTCGGCTCACGCGGTTTGTGCCAGCGGTATCACCCATGAGCGCTGCACCGACTTCTGACACCGAAAAAAAAAAAAAAAAAAAAAAAAAAAACAGAAACGGGGCGAATTTAAAACTCCGCCTCGCCTACGGCAGGCGGAGTAATAATTTCAAATCTCTATTAAACGCCCCCCCCCTCCACTGCGAAAGCCATTTAGGAAAATGCATAAATATATATTTTACCTACCGTGAACGTTAGGGGACTGGAAATGACGCCCATGAACGCCTTCAATCATCCACGGGTTTCATGATCTAGGAGTTTTGTCCGTGGACCACCCTCTGTGACATGAAACGCCTACTGCGCATGTCCGATGCCGACGTGAAGAGAGTGCCCAGATGAAGCAGGAAACAACTGACAAAACGAGACAATCGAAGACACAACGATCCAAATATAAAGTGAAAGTAAGTTGGTAAAAAATCACTTTCGTCGTTTTAATTTCGTTTTTCTTCGTCAGTTCAACATTCGTTTCAAGAAAGAATTTACATAGAATGTAATAGGAGTTTGGTAGTCAATTTTAGAGTCCAAATGTCTAATAATAGTACAGCTATACTTGTTTAGCTTTGTGGAAACACCACGTAAATTGATTATTGCAGAGCTTTCGATCCGTAAGCTCAGATCTTCATCAGTGCTAAATAATATGACTATTTGAATTCACACGCCCCTTTTTATACATGAAGTGTCGTGATTGTTTGCTCGCGTGATTTAAAAGTTAATTAAACGGTCAAATCAGCTACGTCATTTCTAACGTAGCGAAATGGTTCAAATTAACCAGCATGCGTGCGCAAAGAAGAAAGAGAAATTTAATTTTGCACAGTAAAGAGAGCGCGCCACGTACTGTCACAGATTACTATTGTACCAGATGTCTATCTTCGCCAAATATCTGTTACAAGTTTTTGACTGCTTACGCGAGCTGACGAAAGATTTCCGCCATGTTCTTAGTAAGCGCAATCCACGCCATACAACGTAAGCAACAGTCTAACCGAGTCTAAAACCTATGCATGTCTGACAAAGGCCTGGCCTGGACGCGAGTCTGACGCAAGTGTCCGCCATGTTCTTAGTAAGCGCAACATACGTGATATTGCGAAAAATGACGAGTGCAATTCGTGATCAGAGTGAAAATCGAGAACACAAATTTACCTTGCGAAAACACGAAGATAGACATCTGGTACAATAGTAATCTGTGGTACTGTCTAGTGGCTTATCCTCTTGATCCATCGTACTATGTTTTTCAATTTCAATTGACTCTCTCATTTTGCGAGAGAACTCATGACTTTCAGTCGCTAAAATGGACGCTTCTTTCCATTTTATGCGATGGTCATTAGTCCTAGAGTGTTTAGCCACTGCTGTTAATTAGAACCATTTCGCTACGTTAGAAATGACGTAGCTGATTTGACCGTTTAATTAACTTTTAAATCACGCGAGCATACAATCACGACACTTTTATGTCTAAAAAGGGGCGTGTGAATTCAAATAGTCATATTATTTAGCACTGATGAAGATCCGAGCGGATCGAAAGCTCTGCAAAACAAGTATATTGTATTCACCATGCAAACGTACAAGAAACTTAATAGTACAGCTGTTAACGACCAAATAGTTCACTTTTATGATAGACGCTTGAAAATTTGTCGCATTACTAATATTGCTGAGATAATCATTTCTACATATGGAGCCAAGTCAAATTCAATCTTGGTCGATGTCATGGAATATGACATGCGCAGTACACGTGCATCAGTTGTAAAAAAGTGGGAAATCGAATGATGTGTTATTTTGACTAAATAAGCGTTTGTATAAAGTTGGTAAAGAGGATTAAATGCCAAATCACACTTATGACTGTAACAGTATATATCCTGAGATATCATGGATTCAAAATTTTTGAAATTGCTGATTTAGCATTTTTTGTCTTATTAAGACCTCTCAGCGTTTGATAATTACGTATTTCTTTTTTGTATATTGTTGATCTTGAGGGAAGTGTATACGTAGAAAGAGTGCTTTGAAAAGTGCAACAACGTAAATTTACTAGATTATCCCATATGTGTCATGAAAGCTGATTTTTCCGAACTTACCCGCTTTTCTCTTTTATCGATAAAACCGGCTTTCTGATTGGTTACAAAAACCCGAACTTACCTGCTTGCTGCTTACGCTGCCGTCCGCCTCAAACTGCTCAACAACAATGGCGAACAAAATTTAGCTGATGATTAAACCTACACTTTAAAGAACATTTTTGGGCTAAAGACGTCACAGAAACCAAGCAAAAAGAAACGGAAAATTGTAAACTAAAGATAATAAAGACCCTGATAAAGAAATATTAAGAGACCAATAATTTTAAGAAGAGAAAATGTTGACAAAATACATCGGCGACTCAGCGAGCCTCGGAAAACAACACAAGAAGATAAGTTTAGTATGGGATAAAAACCCAACTTACTTGCAGGTTCGGTTGGTTCGGGATTAACGCACCTCGGGGTCTGACAGCTGTCCGAACCTACCTCGCTTCGCTCGGTAGGTTCGAACAGCTGTCAGACCCCTCGGTGCGTTAATCCCGAACCAACCTCCCTGCAAGTAAGTTTGTTATAAACCTTTGCGCAGGTCAAAATTTATATTTCTGATTAAGGACTAACCAGATTAAGGTCATTCGTCATAAAAGTGCAATCTTCTTTAAACATTCACATATATAATTTTTGGAGATTTAAAGGGGACAATCTCAGCTTCATTTGGCTAAAGCTAAATGTCTCATTAATATTGCAATGTTCAGCGGTTTTATCGTTATAGTGAATGTTATAGATTGAAACTGGAATATTGATTCAAGATATAATAGAAAAATTGACATTGCTCCACTTCATAGCTATTTTCCTAGATATACACTTCTATCAGAATCAATAATATCGAAAGAAGAAATAGGTAACTATCAAATGCTGAATCGGCACTTTCAAAAATATTTGATCTGCGATATCTCAGAAACTACACTTTTACAACCTGATAAGTGACAGCGTTTGATCCTCTTTAGAAACTCCATAAGAGTATTTAGTCAAAATAAGACATTATTTCATTTTCTAATTTTTATCTACTGACGCACGCTCTGCGCATGCCCTATTACATGACATTGACCGAGATTGAATTAAGCTTAACTCTATATCAAAAATTGTTTATGACATGTTTAGTAACAACCAGGCAAAGTTTCACGCTTTCATCACTAAAGTGAACAATTCAGCTCTTTTTTGGTCGTTAGCAGCTAGACTATAATGGCTAATGTTGATAATATTTTTTAAAGAAACAATAGCTTAACCTGGAAATCCGGCCTCTAACATTTGGATTTTGATATTTCAAAAACTAAACAAAATAATATGTAGGATTAAGCTTTTTGCGAAAATCAGTTTCGTAATTGAACTACTTAGTTGAAGCATTTTTTCATTATTCCGTCGTTCTACTTTAAATAATTCTATTCTGTAATTACAATCCATTGATCATGATTTGACATTGTAATTACCAGGGGCCAGTTTTATCAAAGGCGCTTAGCTTAAACGATGGATTAGTCAAAAATATAAACAAACTAGCTAAAGTTATTTGGCCTGAGAAGCACAATTATTTATAAAACTAAATATTTATTCTATTAAACTTTTAATTTTGGTTCCGCACAAGGTGTAAAAGTGATTTTTAACTTTCACTTATTCCACTGTTTAAGCTAGACGCCTTTAATACAGCCGGCCCCAGGGGAATACACTATTTCTTTGTTTCTTAGTTAATTTGATTCATAGACGCATGAGAATCAGTAGGATTCATTGTATTTTTGCAAAGTTTTAATTCCCATGGGAATGCAACTTGCTTTGTTTTCATGGTAATATGACAACAATCCATGATGGAGCCTTTTATAATGAAAATCCTCTTTGATTATTAAATAGAATGATTTGCTTATTAATGATAAGTATCTCTTGGTGCGAAAGCAAATTGCGGAAGTGATTTGAGAGCTGCTTCGAGGTACCATGCAAATGAAGACGTTTCGGTTAAATAAGTATGAGAATTGCGGTAGTTTTAAAATTTGAACTATATAGTGTAACTATACTAACTTGCCATAGATGAAGAATTAAAAAAACTTTAGTTGTGTTTTAAGTTTTACACATTACACTTTTTTCCATAGCCTTTTTCATGCCACGCGTCTAAGGGGTTGATTATATGGTCCCGCTTACCCGGGATTAAGTGAAGCGTAAAATGATCTTGAGGTATTGAAAAATGTCATTTTATGAAACGAAACGACCAAAGTTCAATGCTTTCAGCATTAATCAATAAAAATATTTAACAAAAATTAATGCCGATATACACCATTTTGTTTACTTCATATTTCTACCGAACGAAAATCTCAAGCAATGAAGGACTAAACATTTTTTACAACGTAAACTATGACTTATTTTAATACTTCAAAATCATGTTACGCTTCACGTAATCCCGGGTAAGCGGGATCATACAATCAGCCCCTAACTTTCGATTGTTAAATGATTTAACGTGAACGGATAGTTGGCAGTTAACTCAAATCGTTACCCTACAATTCTGATGAAAAATCTGCATACAACAGGAACACTAATTCCGTCTGCTGTTCAAAATCAGCCGCACGAATACAAGTTGTTTCTGTTAAAAATAGGATTCTTTTTTGCAAAGGTGATGGGATGTGAAGAAACGGGAGAAAATGATCAGAATAAACGATCATGGATGTCATTGACCATAAACTACTAACAATCCACCAGAATGACAAGAGGCGACATTGTAATAGAAAGTAGTGGTAAATTTACAAGTTAGTAGAAAACAAGATGCTTATTATTTGAAAATCAAACAGGATTTACGAATTTTTTTTCTTTCTCGTTGAAAAAAATCGCTGTTTTACGTTGTGAAAAAGAAAGAGGAAATTGGTTAAACAATTAAGATTAATTTACACAGTAAAAGTTTAAATGAAGAACTGAGACTTGATATTTTTTGCCAATTCCCAAAGGAATGTACTATTTCATTGTTTCTTACTTAATTTCATTTATGCATGTAAAAATAGTAATATCGATTATATTTATATTGAATTATGAGCACTTTAAATTTCGATTCTTTCCATGGAAAATTTAAATTTATGGTGGAGAGGTGTCATTATAATGAATCCTCTTTGATTATTAATATCATAAGTATCTTGGTGCTTTCAGGTTTGTTTTGGTGAACAGAGACAATCGAACAATTGAGTCATTGTTTCTGTGCACTAATGCAAATTACGGAAGTGTTTTGAGAGCAGCTGCGACGTACCATGCAAATGAAGGCGTTTCGGTTAAATAAGTATGAGAATTGCAGTAAAGTTTCAAAAATTGAACTACATAGAATAACTAACTGTACTAACTATGGGGACAAAATTTCATTAAGGGAATTTACATTCCTAAAGACGAGTCGTGTTGAAAATTCAAGTTGAGTTGTGTTTCACGTTCTAAATGCTTTCTATCTTCGCATAATTCTCACGCTTATTTGACCCAGCCTTAGACTTTGGTAAGTATCAGGTTTAAATTTACTTCGGACCAGTTGACACAACGAAAAGCCCATACCCATTCAGCTAAGGTTTTACGTTTGAAAACTCAATCAAATACTCAGTCTAAGTGGGTTTAAGTAGCTAGAGATAACGTAATTTATCTTTTTATTTTGCTTTTTTGTTTATAGCGTAATTTATTAGCTAAATGTATGGACTGTGAGGGTGTGAGCCGTGTGTAAGTTGCATGGGGTTATAGGCTCGTTAAATGAATTAAAATTTTTGAAAGTATGCTTTAAAAATCTAAAATCACTTCGAGCAAAACGGCCAAGAGTAAGTTTTCAACATGTAATTGCTCTGGGATTATAGTAAGATATTTGGGTAAAAATGCGGGTTAAGTTTAGTCAAGTAGATAGCTCACTTGTTTTCGTATACGACCTTTCATGTTTGTCCATTCGATTCGATCTTTTCTTTTTACGTTTGACCTAAAATGTCCAAATAAACTACATTTAAAAAGCATACTTTACCGAAAATTTAATTCTTTTAACTTTCGAAAATGGGTGGCAGTCGGGGTGGTGGTGGTGCATGCGGGTATATCAGTTGTAAGTGACTGTGCGATTGTGAGGAAAGTGAAGGTAACGAATGGAATGCAGGAGCTTAGGACCGAGGCAGACAGCTTAGAACTGAGGCAGGTAGGCAGTTGGTAGGATCAGCGGGGGGCACTTGTCATTTTGGCTTTGGGAATCAAATTTGCATGCTGAGTATTTAAGTCACTAACGTTTGTTGTTTTAATTTGTTAGGTATGCGCGGCTGCTCTCTAGGGAAGATCAATTTAGCATTTTGTATTAGCAGTTGCAAAATGCAAAGTTGGTCTTCTCTTCGCCGGCTACCCCGGCCAGCTCTCTGAGTGCTACTTCCACTGTAGATAAGTAGAAGTACTTGTACTAAATGCACAAGTACTTCTACTCAGGTGGAGGTAGCACTTGGGGAGTTGGCTGGGGTAGGGGGATTTTTTTTAAAAAAATTTTTCAATTCCCATGGGAATTAAAAATTTAATTAAAAGGGGTCACATGTAAATTTTGTAAACAATTTATTGAAAAAAATTTGTAAAGATTACAATTGGAATAACAATAAAAAGAGATTAACTACCATACATTGTGCTCACTCAAATAACAATAGAAGAAAACAGAACATGGCAGAAAGAGAACAATAAACATTGCCTTAACACAAGTGAATGAACACAAGCAAATGAAAACAAGTGAAAACGCAATGTTAAAAAATTTGCTTTGTTCAGGATAAATGTTTATACTTCAAAATAAATAATCACAAAACAACTAGGAGTGGATAAATTTTGCGGATATGACAGAGAATCGTAAACATTACCAAGTTGTTTCATGATTACCAAGAAATATATGGCTCAAAGATATAATAAGCAAAGGAAATAGACTTAAGAACACTCATTTTCGTTTTTTTGTCAACGTTTATGCACGAAATAGATTTTTTACTGATGAATGTTTTCATAAAATTTACCCGTAATTTTTACCAAATATTTAAAGCAACGATTAGTTGTCTTTTTCTGTCCTTGTCTACCAAGTCTTTTGAGCTAAATTAGCAATTCCTTTACACAAATATCCTTATCTTCGAAATACTTTCTTTAAATGAATGTGTAATAAAAAATCTTACGAAAAGTGTCTCTGCTTTTGTTTGTTGCCAAAAAATTGAAAAACGTAATCATTTCCATTTTTAAGCCATATATCTTACATTGCTTTTTAACCTGACAAGACATACAATAATGTATTAGAGCCAAATTTATTATTTAAACTTTAAAAATGTAACCGAACAGAAATTTCAAATGTTTTTGTCAACATCTTATCTTCCTCATATTTCATCAATTTAAATCAAAATCTATGTATTTTTCAAACGCAATTTTAATTTACATGTTTTTCTACAAAAATTACAGGTTACATACAATGAACTGTTTCATGAGTCAAAAAAAATGTTCAACAATTTTAGTTTCAAAATCTAATTTTTCAACAACTCAACTTTAATTCGAAAAAACAATAATTTTAAACAGTTGAGAAATTACAAATAACTAATTTAAGTACTTATTCTAATATAATCCTTAAATTTTTATAATTTTTAAAAAGGCAACAAACCAAAACTGGAATTTTTCACTGCATCAAACTGAAATAAACCACATCAGTAATATATATAAAAAGATAGTAGCAACTGAATGCATAGATTGAATGTCTAAAAAGTAGAAGGTTTGAAAACAACGAATTTTGGTTCATAGTATTCTTGTCAGGTTAAAAACAATTCTGTTTGAAGCATAAGCTTTATCTTTACTTACTTGTTGAAAAGACCATGTTCAAAAGCCATGTGAAGCTGTTTTTTTATATTATTATTATAATCACAACGTGGAACTATTTGAATATAAATTTGAACTGGAGCCAAGGAATCAATCAAATGTTTCAAAACTAATTCTATGTGTCAAACAACAATTAACCAGCACAAGAAAAAAGCCCAGAAATAGGCAAAGAACATCTGATTCAAAAACTTATGTGATAAAAAATAGAAATATTAAATGCATATGATCTATAGAAAATTGACTTGAAAGCAATGTTTTTCAGGAATACAGTAGTTAACAATTGAATTGTTACAAATTTTATTTAAGCTTAAAAGATTTGCTTAAAATATTTTTGCACAATACTATGGAATGCAACTGCAATCTTTATGCTTGTCAGTGCAGCCTTGTTAAACAATGTTAAAGAATCTATTTTACTGCTTGTTTGTTTTCAAGCCTTGCATTGAGTGTAAATTTTAAAAATTCTACATGCATGTATGAAACATATTTTCAGTAAACAATTCCTTTAATTTTCAGGAGTTGTTTTTGCTTAACCTCATTAAAAGTCATTTTGTTTTCTGGTTGTGATTCTTTGTAGGTACAAGAATGAGTTTTTAAATTTTGTCAGCTCACACCATTCCAAAATGTTGCTTCAGTTCATTTGTATTCAAACCAGTTCCACTTTGCAATGCAGCTAAGCTCAATTTATATTACTACAATCATGGACAAAACCTGTCAATAAAAGTAACAGATATGTACAATTTTCATTCTATAACCATGTTCTATTGTTTTGTGACTTTACTAATACACAATAATTTTCAAAGAATTGGCCATTAATGGGTAAATTTGAAAACTTCACTATAAACACAGCCACTAGTCACAAGCAACCCATTAATGTTCAAATCATTTTGTAATTAAACAAGACAAGAAATTACCAAGACTTTTTTGTATACTTTTCATCATTGGCCGTGTTTCTTCTTTTCATTATCAGCAAGACGTCAGTCAACAATTTGAAGCATTCTTGGATCTTCCAACATACATCTAGAAAATATTGAAAATTGAATGTTGAGGATGTTTCTCATATAAATTGACATAAAAAAAGTTCGGAATGTTAAAGATGAAAAATAGAATAAATAAGAAAACATCAATAACCCACACCCACACAGTCTTAAAGAAGGGGGGGGGGGTTTATATGTTCCTGAATAATAAGCCCTGCCCTTCTTTCCAATTAGGGGTCTCCAAACTTCTGTGCCAGAAGTGCACACAGCTCTAAATTTGCCCTATCCAGTACATCCTAATATTAAAGTCAGCAACAAAATCATGTCCAGATGCCCTTGGATTTCTTTTTCTTATTCTTCAATTGCACATCGGCCATTATTAGGTCTATTGTGAGCACCAGTCAACATGGGCAAGAAGCATTTATCTGGTCAGTCCTAAGAAGTGTGCAAGTCAATAATTTATCAACAGCTTCACACTAGCCGGGTTGATGGCATCAGCAAATGGATTATGTTCTCCAATCATGGACTTGTTCTACAATTGCACCAACCCACTACCCACCCAAATTCTAAACCTCCCCCCCCCCCCCATCATGGAACAAGTCAGCAATCAGTGGATGAATCTATTTGTAGACAGTTCCTTAGCATGTTTTGTTAAGCTAATTTGGTTCCTCTTTATACTCAAAATTTAACAGAATTAAAACTTTAAAACTTAAAGATCATAGAAGATCCAAGTCCATAGAAATATCTTTACAAGTATTTACATCGGATTTCACGGTAGTTTTATCAAGTAATTTCAACTAAAAACCGGCAAACCGCAGCCTTCACACAGTGTAAGGAATTTAATACCCTGGGAAGCTTGGAAAGCACAAACTACTATATATTGTACTTAATTCCACTCCGATTTTATAAAAATCTATCTCTATGAGCAATCTAGATAGTATACAACAAATACAGAGAGGAAATAAAGGATACTACCTTAAAACAAAGTTGCTATTGATAAAAATCTGTGATCTTCGGTCCGTTTATCCTCTCGTGCACTGATAAAAATTGGAAATAAATTCGGAAATTTTCGAGCACCGTCGCAAACCGAGGCTTGCGAGTCTTGTCGGCAAATTCCGAGCAAGTTTCGCATACTAATTAGTTGCTATGATCCTGCACGGCAGGGTGGGCATGGATACAACGCAGGATACGGATACGAACGGATGCGGTATAAATGAGAAAATGCGGATGAGAAATTGCGGATGGGCAAAGAATCCCAAACCTCCCGATGTAACTCAATAAGATTATTGTACCTAATAAATTATTGGAATTGTTAATCTTATTGAATTACAACGTGCATATCGGCTAAAATACGGGTGGGAAAGAAAAGGAGGATGAGGAGGGATAAAACGCGAATGAAAAAACGAGGATGGGTGTTAAAATGCGGTGAGAAAATGCAGATTCTGTACAACCTGGAACGAGAAAAGCCGTAATCCTGTGGTACTGAGGTTCTTGTCGTCTTCAGTTGACTAGAACCGGAAGATTGTAATATAGAAAGTGAACAAAGTTTGGATTTTTGTTGTAGAGATTTTTTAAATGCGACGTTTTGAACGCGAAATATCGATGTCTAGATAACGACTACGTTGAAACTTGTACTTTAAATACTGCACGTATCCATTTGATTTGAAAGAATTACAAATCTTGTTCTAAGTGAATGTAGGGGAAGGGGGTCCGGTCCGCCCTAATTCCCCCACCGTGGCTACGCCCTGATTGTTATACCCAGAGAAATCAAAAAGCCTTTACAGCAAAAAAAAAATCACAATTTTGCATATTGACAGTAATATTAACGCAATGTTAAAATAATTTTAAAAGTAAAGTTTGATATTCGTTCTTTTCGACTAACATTTCGCTTCATTAGCTAATTTTGATTTTTTTTCAAACTGTGTACGCTATTAAGATGATCAAAATGGAAATTGTGTAATGCTGTAAAAAGTCAAAGCTTGTTTACTTGCATAGTAAGCAAGTAATTTCCTTTCTCTTCTTCAAAGGTTCAGGCGTTCAATTTGTCGTTTGAGCGTTCAAATGCATCCCAGGACGTTGTTCCAGCGAAACGCCTGGTTGTGGCGTATAATCACGCTATGTTTCGTAAAAATGGCCAGCCAGTTGAAAATGCCTTTACAGCGATGATAAACTATCCATTCTGGTTTGAAGTTCTTTATTCGAAGGCATCTTGTCAGCATCTACAGGATCTAGCTTGGATGAAGGTCCTGAAGGGGTAAAGTGGGAGCTTAGAAATGCCTACTTTTGCTGGAAAATGGCATTCCATCCACTGGGATCGGATTCATTGACTAAAAAAACAATAGAAAATGGGAATAGGAATAAGATTTGAGCAAAATAGCCACTGAGACTATGGGATTTGTGCACTTGAAGAATGGGAACAGGAATACCTCTTTAGGACCATGTCGGATTATCCACTCAATCAACGACGTTTTCAGATTTCGGTCGTACAAAAATTCTCGTGTTTGGTTGTGACTCCCGATCAACAACCCGACTGAACCCAAGATTGAACGCACCAGTCTGGATGGTCATGCTCCCCGTTCTTGGTTTTCGAAGTAACCGTTCTATGGTTGTTCTTAGATCTTTTCTGAACACAAGATTAAGTATAGGATCAATGATGACACTCAGCTGTAAGCTCAGCATTCCAATGTTGGTCGACACTGCTGACGTTGGCTTGGAAAAGATCACCCACAGGACCCTGGTGACGAGATACGGCAACCAACATACGAGATAAGCGGTTATTATCCAGAACACGAGAGAAGTTATACGACGTTCTTGAGCTGGTAAAGAAATAAATTGTTGTTAAAGGAAGAAACAGTTAGGCCTTGACCTTCGGTTCACCTACGTTAATGTCAACTTGGGCAAATTTTCAAGCTATACTATTACGTTTACTTAAGTAAAATTTTCAGTTAGCATTTTGACTTGTACTCAAGTTAAAATTGAGGTGTTACTTTTACTTCTACTCTAAATAAAAAGATTGTGCACTTTAATGAACACTGACCGGGGGCTTGGTCGTACAGCTACGCCAATTGCACCCACGTATAAAAGCTTTTTTAAAATTCGACATGTGTTTATGACTTTACGTTCAAACTCGCCTTGTCAATTTGATATTTTCATTAACGTCCTTCCTTTAACTACAAATTTAATTAGAGGCAAGGAGTGGTAATCCTACGTAGAACTACCATCAATCAGCTGTCACAATATTCCAAGAATGTATATAATACTTTAAACAAGTCGCATTTTGATATGTTTCGTATTACTTTTCATTACAAGTTAAGAGTTTAGACAAGCTGGTCGCCGGTGTTGGGAACATAAATTACACAATATATTTAATGTGGCTGTTTTAAGATTTATAATTTAACCTTTAAAAAACACATTAATTATAAGAGTTTGGGTGATTTACTTTCCCCATTTTTAATAAAATGTATGCTTACGAGACAAACAAACAAGGGGATTTGATCACAGAATAAATTTTACACGATTTATTGCGTTGGCACGGTCTTAATTAAATTTTTATATAAAAAAGTAATTTGATTTATAGACACAAACTATTAAAGTTACAGTGAGAGGTATGTGCCAAATATTATAGATGAAAAAACGTTTCAGAAATCTAAAACAGGTGGCTGACAAACTGAACTCTAGATCTCTCTTTTCTGAACTTTTTTTTATCGTGCGTGGCCATTTAACGGGCATCGTGGCTAACAGTAATTAAAAGTCAAAAACTGAAGATAGCGGCAAAAATTTTAATAGCCTGCTAAAATAAAACCCATTTTTGTTCTGTTATGATATTCTTCCGTGGTTATGTAACGTCTTACATATTAGGCACGATAACGTTTCCTGGCAAAATACTACTTTAGAGATAAGAATGTTTAAAAATAAAGTATTATCACATGTACATGAATTGTTTTGACGAAGCTTCTATTTATATTTAGGCAGCTGCTGATATACATCTCTAGTTTAAAAACAAAACGTTTAATTTAATATAGTTCAATGACTCTGACCTTGTCTTGCCTTCCAAATTTTGTTCTGTTTTGGATCCAAGTGATTCACAACGTTACGATTTTGATGTCGCAGAGAGACGACAAAATTGATATTGAGCGCAAGGAGCAGGAAAAAAGGAAGGACAATATGAGTGACTGCCCCGGCAGTACTGACTGCCATATTATTGTCCCACAGGATGCCACATATACCAATTTCGGTGTTGAAACCGACGCCAAGGGCAAGCCCAAAACCACAAACGAATGCAACAGCGTGGAGCCATGTGTAGGTCACGATGTAAAAAATGCGCTTTCCTCGCAGCTTAAATTTATAAGTAAGAGGCGTATGAATGGCGTAATATCGATCCACAGATATAAAAAGCATGGTTACGTTTACTGTGATGTAACAAGGGTATGTTAAGATCCCCACCAAGACGCACATGCCTCCCCCGGAGGTCATCAAGCTTGGTTGGATGAAATTTACTAACAGTTGAAGAGGGATGACCACCATAGTTATTATGGACTCGGCGATCGTGAGGTTAACTAGTAAATAGTTGGATGGTTTCTTCAATGCGCTTGTCGTCTTTAGGTATCCGACGAGAACCAGCAGATTCGCTGGAATGGCAACGGTTAGAATTGCTGCAGTTACCACGATGATAGCAAGAGTTGCTTCCTCAGAGAACATCCGAATGTAACTGCCATTGCAAACGCTGATACCCGCGGGGAGCATGAAAGCAGCACTGCTATTGTTAATCATTTTCAATTTTTTTCAACAACAACAGGTAAAAAACTAGATACTCGAAAAAAATACAGGCATATGTATCCACTGCCTCGCTCTAGCAACTCTTTCAGTCAAGATGAAAAAAATGTTTTTTTTGTAAATGCTGAAGGACGTGCTTGTTTGCTTTGAGTAAGAGAACGGACCAATCACAAAACAGGAACACTACTAAATCAAAGCAAAGGGAAAATCTGCATCCTGTGTGTCAAACAAAGTCTCGTGACGTCAACGTCAATGGACATTTGATTAAAATTTTACTCGTTTAAGCAAATAATAAGCAAAATAGAAAATGTTTCTAAAGCAACTCGAAGAAAACTTGCTAAAGCAACAAAACTCGAAGTCGCAAAGAAAATGACTACGAACGTGGGATAAAATTAGTACGCGTTTGTACTTTACATCGTCGTGTCTCGTTACAACTTTGCGGTGCTCAAAAAAACAGCTAGGTCTGTTTCAGGGGTCGAACTTTTCATGTGCCGAACCTGATGTAAATGACCTGCAAAGAGTAGATTCGGCACATGAAAAGTTCGACGTCGGAAAAAGGCCTTAGATATTTTTTTCTGTACTGACTTTACTAACTTCGAAGTCGTTTTACATGAATGCAGTACTTAAAACTCCGCACAATGCTTCACTGCATAGCATGGATGCTAGCTTGCAAACATTTACTGAATTTGACAAATATGCCAGTGTGTGTAAGTCTCCCACGTACACGTCTAGTGTACAGGTGTTCAGTGCTTTGATATAGTATTTCAAGTTCTACAAGTTTCCGAGTCGATCCTACGGCAAGCCCATGGAGACAGGCCGGCGAGGTTAAAGACGAAATATTATTCTTTGTCCTTGTTTTAACATCAAAATGCAGGACAAGTCTTTTATTATATTATGATATTGTGATGCTACTCCGAGTGTAAGCCACACTGGGCAGGCTGAAAAATTTTTCGTATCACAATATCATAATATCATATTTACCCGAGTACAACATCACCATTAGTATATATATAAGTCTTTTATTATTAATACACAACATATGTTTGTTGATCACGACAAACTGTCTGAGCTCTTTTCAGACTTCCTTGTTGGTATTACACGGGCGTTTTCCGAATTCTTTTGTAGGATGTTTAAAGAAATAATTCAAAAATGTGCTTGTACGTGGAGAATGTCTCTGACCGTGCTACAACTGAAGTGCAAGGTTCGAAGTCCGATGACAGGAATGTACATCTTCCTTGTCATAAATTTGGACGCCAGAATAACTTTTACATGCATGGTTCCGGCATGCCCCCGTTCGGATTCATTCCTCCGCTCGTTCTCGAAGAACTGTCACTGCGGGTTGGAGCACGTTGTGTGGTTTCCTCCTCGTGGCTCTCGTTCATTCTATCATCGTTCTCATCGTTATCTTTTGTGACAACATCATCTCTGACATCTTCATCTTTGACGTCATCATCTCTGACGGCATCATCTCTGACGTCATCATTTCCGACATCATTATCTCTGACGTCATCATCTCTGACGTCATCACCTCTGACGTCACCATCTCTGGCGTCATCATCTCCGACATCATCATCTCTGACGTCATCATCTTGTT
Organism: Muricea muricata; assembly: GCA_963855995.1. NCBI lineage: Eukaryota > Metazoa > Cnidaria > Anthozoa > Malacalcyonacea > Plexauridae > Muricea > Muricea muricata. Next base: position 1,993,869 of record OY979722.1, read on the forward strand.
TGACATCATGATCATCATGAATTTGATTTTCCTCTTCGTGCTGTACATCATCAGTGTCTTTATCATGCTTATCGCTTCGCGTTTCCTCGTCGATCTCTCCGGCCTTTCCTTCCTCGGCTTCTTCTCTTTCCTACACCAAGTAATAAATTTGTTCAGTAGAAAATTGACACGACTAGTACACGTCACAGGTTTTTTGTTAGGATACATCACAGGCCTTTCGTTATATAAAAGTTAAACTACGATATGTATATATCGCTTGCTTTCACATCGCTTGCTTCGGCTTCACCAAGTCTGTTGGACGTCTTCAACAGACTTGATGCAAGTTATGCCAATAGTCTTTTATCCATCAGCTTGAGGCAAGTTTTAACAACTGTCTGAAAACTTTAGTTGCATCAAGTTTGATTTTATAGAGATATTTGATGGTACAAGTACTGGCAAAACTTGAGAGACAATGAATAGACAACGGAACATTCTACAAGAAATAATTGTATATTAATGCAACATGAATATCGAAACAAACCTCGCTTTCACGCCTTCCATCTTGTCCTTCCTGTTCCATCTCCTCTTCAGCCCGTGGGAGGCTGGCACGAGATTCACCTTGACCTTCGACAAAATTATCTTCACATTCATTATTCCTCGCTTCATAGTCCTCCTCATCATCTTGAGATGTACTCTCCCCTGACGATTCCGATTCTTCAGTTTCCTCGACAACAATTGCCACATCTCCAGGGGGGTGCGGGCTATCGGAATCATCATCTGAATCGCAATCCATAATCAATTTTGGCCCAGTGGCGGCCGGACCCGTCACGAAGGCACTTGTGTTGCTTTGCTCCTGTGCGAACGACGTTCTGGCCCAGTCGTATTTGGCCATTTTCCGTTCATCAACTTTCGGACGTTCGGTGAAGGTCATCGGGAACTCTGGTGGAGCAACTTCTGTTGAAATGAAAGACGAACATTTTTGTTCAACGCATCACGTTTCACTCTTCAAAGACGTCGGAGTGAAGGTGAAGCTAAGGGAAGAGAGTAATGCAGACGCCAAGGCAGCCCCGCACCAGTCTCTTACTACGCCACGATGGAAGAACAACAGAAAGTTTTAGGGAGAAATTATGCAAAATTATTATATTTTTGTCGAGTGTTTTCCAAAGCTTGAGCATACGGGAAAACATCGCCAACTCTAATTCCCATTGCCCCATTTGGTAAAGGGCGATACCTTCCCTCCACCCTCGCGCTCACCTTCCCAAAGCATCATACCACAGAGTACTACACAGAGGGCTCACTCGACGAGAAAAGCGTAACGCGGATTGGTAGTTGTCAGGGGGGATGAATGCCTCGATGCACTTGCTAAGAATTTTATCCCAGCAAGTGCATAGAGGCATTCACCCCCCTGACAACCTCAAAAGGCTCTGAACTTCGCCGCTATTTTGAATTTTCCAGGGGGGTGACCACCACTCTTTAGCGCACGTTTGAGCAAAAGGCCGTTACGCAAAAATCATAGGAAAATAAATGAAATGAGCCCTCTGTGTAGTACTCTGTGATCATACAATTATCACTTACCTTCTTCCTCCTCGACGACCGGCTCTTTAATTTTTGGTTTTACTCTGTCGCTGTTATACGCCGTGAATTTCTTCTTGCTTAAATACCAAGAGTGAGCGCAACATGTGCCACAGACGCAAACAAAAATCAACGTCAATATCACAGCCACTGCGATTATAAACGGCGTATAATCGACGACCAGCGGCTGAATCTTTTCCGTCGTAACAGGTGGAGTTGTCGCCGTCTTTCTGATGTAGTACAAAGACACGACGCTGGTCGGGATGGTGAGGTTATAGCTCGCATCGATCTCTAATGTCAACGGAAGAATGTTATCACTGCCTACTGGAACTTTGAACGAATCTGATCGGACCAACTCCGAGAATTGTACAAGTTCAGCAGTGAGGGTTCCGTTCGTAGCATCTGGAGAAAGCAGAGTGAAGTTAACTACGATGCTTCCACAGGAGGCGACCATGTTGATGATATTGCTTGTAGATACATTCAAAGCAAGTGCAATGCTGTATTCGGTCGAGTTCAAGAAGTCAGCTTTGGTCGTTGAGTTGGAAAGAATCGTACAATCTGCGTCCAAGCTGAGCGACAAACGTGCATAGGGGCCCGTGATCACAGTCGGGTTATCAGAACCACCACCAAAACTTCCACCTCAAAGAAAACACAACCGTTATGAAGCTTGCAAGAAGTCTGACAAAAAAATACTGAAAGCATAGATGAGTAAAGCTTCCTAAATCTGAACACAAATACAGTTAAAAACGTTTCATTACCTCCATAAGTCCAATTCCAAGGATTGGGAGCGTCAGCGTAGTGGACAAACACAGTATAATAACCAAGGAAGGAGCAGTTGCAGTGAGCGAAATGGGTTTGGTTGTCCACTTTCAAGGTTTGATTAGTTGTACAAAATGAATTTGACCATTGTGGAGCATTGTGTGGTCGGTTAACACACTAGAGTAGAGAAAACAAACGATGATGGCTCAATTGGCAATGTCTCTCTGCTTCAACGGATACTGATTGTCAACAGTGTACACGGCAAAACATCAGATCCTGTTGAAAACAGGATGCAACATTGTTGTTGGGGGAGCATCGTTATACCTCAACAATATTGTTTAATATTGTTCACAACCAGGAGCGATGCTACCCCAACAGCATTGTTGCATCCTGTTTGAACAACCTCGAACAACTCATTCAGACATCGAAGTCTGGCTCATCCGGTCTCTTGTTGTCAGTGGCGTGTGCAATGTCTGGAGAGGGCGATGTCTTGCAAAATTCATGATACACATGCAATTATATTTAATACTATATCTAAAATATCTCTAATCCGCCTACCACAAGGCTATATGAACGGGAATTATTTGGCAGCGTCGCTAACGGTATTTCCAGATGAACGGATTCTTCTTCACTAAGATTTACAAAGTTCATGTTTCCATCAATAAATGACAAGGACAGCACATCTGTCAGTCTAAACGGACTCTGTTCGATGATTTGAAAGTCGTCAGCAAATCTCGATCCGGCCAAACAGGTCATATTGGAAAACGTCTCGTTTTTCAACGCAAATCTCGCAGTGGGCGAGGTGGGTGTCAGGTTGGGGCAATGTAGACATGGGAATTCAAGAATATCATTCTTTAAACTGGTATGGTTTGTGACTCTAACATGAAGTGAAGCTAATGATGCGTCGGCCATTGAAGTCTTGTAGTTGGTTTCGTGGTTGGTTAGGTTACGACAGAAAGAAACTTCAGATTCGCGAACTTTTGCCAAAAAACTTCTTGCCGTTGTTAAGTTCAGCGGTTTGGTATAGGAATTCAGTAGATGAATAACCTAGAAAATATGGAATATTGAACGGTTTTGTTATCGGTATCCAGAGGGTCGAATAGCGATTTAAAAAAATGTTTTAGGGCTTGTTTTAGTTCAATTGCGACTTGCTTCTTTTGACAGATGCGAAGTAGTGAAACTTATAGGAATGATTCAAAGAATATTCATAAACTCAATGCTAATTGCTAATTCACTCGTTAACAGCTATCAAAAGGAGTATATCGCACGGGAAATCTGAGCAAGAATTGTGACAAGTTCAGAGAGCTTGAAATATTCCTAACCGCGGTGCGTAGTGTCAGCCACCTTCAAATAACAAGATAAACGATTGAAGAAGACAAGAGATTTTCGGTTCGTACCTCGGAGCTCGACTCTGCTGCTTGGAGACAAAAAAGCCCTAGAAAAATAAGATAAAATTTCCTTACATACATGTACACATGAACGACAAGTGGAGTTAAATACATATTTGTTCATCTAACATCCTTGGCAACACAAGAAACAGCTGTATATCTCTCTTGTATACACCGTTAAATATGCTTGACAAAAAAGTCTTCATTTTTATTTTAATTCAGCAAATAAATTGCAATTTCGAAGTACTTTTATCAACAGTACTAGATAATGTATACGCATGCACGCATGTATTGAGTATGAAATGCATGTATCTATGTAACAAAACGCAGATGTCCATATAGTGATATACAGTATTACATGATGCTCACCGACAAGTGTCACTAGCAGCAAAGAGCAATGATTCTTCGCCATGATTGCTTCAACTCTCTGGCAATAAGAGTTACTTTCAACCGTATTTAAATCGTACCAGCATTTTCATTTTGAACCGCTATTATTAGCAACGTAGTTTTAAAGTGGTTTCCACAACAGTCGACTACAAACGCCAAATCGATTAATATTTAATAAAAAAGTTGAACAAGGTTAAGTCGGCTATTTTGTTTTTAATTTTGCACCTTCATGAACGGTTTGAGAATTTAACGCAATAAACTCGACGGGTAGAGTAAAATGTCCGACTGCTTTACGACAGAGATTTTGGAAAAATATCTTTTAAAAATCAGCGAATTTTGACTGAGAAACAGCGAAATAAAGACTAGAGTTATGTTGTTTGTATTCTCGAGTACCTGCCAATAATAACCAGTCATACGGCCAACACTTATTAAATATTGAACTACGTTAATTGTATGCATTCATAAAATTAAAGACGTAATTCAAAAAGCATTGTATGCCCGTGTTTGCGAGGGGAATAATAGAGCGGTCGCTGTCATGTTTTAATAAAGAAATTAAAATACATACTTTGCAGTTTAGCTTATTACTCAAGTCGCTAATATACAATGCATTTCATCGATTTCATCAATATTACCGTCACAAAACCTCGGTTCAATATGATCTTCGAAAGAAATACTTTTATCTCCTTATCAATACCATTCGTTTTAAAAATATATATGTATGCAAATAGACTGATTTTTAATTTTTATCAAAAATTTTACTTCTTCATTGATTTGAATTATTTGTATATATTTAGCGCATGCTTGCATGCAGATAACCTGGATTCCAGCAAACCAGTTTTACAGGTCACGTCCACATAGAAACCAGAAAACCAAGCTGGCTTACTGGGTTTTTCACGATGAAAGCTATAGTTATTCACGCATGTTCCATTGCAATCGTCCTGCGATTATTTCACGGTTGTTTTTCATCTTACCTCCACGATATTCTGAAGTATCTTATACACCCATACCTTCTATCAGCATCATTGTTCGAATTCAGTAATCTCACCTTACCCCACCGCCGTCCGCCCTTGCAGGGACCCACACACACACACAATACACTCATTTTCACGACATTTTGGAAAGAGATTCGTTTATAGTTGAAACGTGTTCCGGACAAAGCGACTTTAAAACCGAATCAAACTCTTCAGGATTTCGCTGCCTGATCGTGTTCGACATTTGCAACAAAGCTTGACGGGTTTCTACAAGACAAAAAACCTGTTCAGGGATACAGATACAGTCGTTGGAGGTGACTTAGATTCGAGAATTACACCTCACTTCTCAATTCAGGCTATCAATTCAGGTCCAGCATGTGAGTACAGATTTACTTGAGGGATGGGCGTGAGCCCACAAATATTTTTGCAACCATACCCCTCCTAACAGTAGGAAAACATCACAAATATCTCTTCCACCTGAGTACATAACACCACGGTACAATACGAATCATAAATCAATACCTTCAGTTATAGTAGCAGTTGGAATGACTTGGCTGATAACCTTGATGGTCGGAATCAGATTTTGAGTCACCTGGTAAACACATGAAACAATATAGCGCAAAAAGTTTGGATACCTAAGAAATTGCATGAAAGAAATTGAAGCAATAAAGCCCATACCTGAGGATGGTTGTTGTTGAACAGATGAACTATACATGAATACACGGTCGTATTTTCTTCAAAATCGACCTTCAAAGGAAGGCACTGCAGTAACGCTGGAAATGTCTAAAAGTAAAGAATTTAACAGTCTGTAAAACGTTGGTTAACTTCAGTGGCAACTCGTTAGAATCACAACAACTGGTCTGCTGCAAGTTGCAGACAAGTTCGATGCAAGTTGGTTTTCAACATAAGTTTTGTTCACAAGTCTCATTTTCATTTTTAAACAGGCTTGCCGGACCTTGATGACAAACTTGCCGATAAAATCCACAAGCTGCAGCAAAACTGTGCCGTTTCTGACTTTGCAGAAGGTACAACATATCTGGGGTGAAATCCAGAACTGACCGAGGCAAGCACTGCAAATGATCGTTATAGTTTAGAGGTTTAACTTTATACCTGCTCCATGGGGATTTTACTGATATTGGTGCAAATCATGCGACAAACAGCGGCACAGATGTTATCCACAACACGAGCTTCACTCTCTCGTTCCAAGAGGAAAAAGAAGGCTTGTAAAATTTCTGGATAATGTCTAAGACACCGCGTCAAGGCAGAAACAACACAAAACAACCCTAGAGGAGTGAAAAACAACACTCCAGCGCCTTTTTCCCTTCGTAATAAAGGATACGCGTAGATGGACTCGCCTCCAAACTCTGCCAGCACTCCGAGAGCGTATGTACAGTTACCGCGGACTTCACTGTCTTCATCTTGTAAAACTTTCATGAAAACTGGATAAATATGAGGCACGAATGGAACGATCCTTGATTCCATCGCGAAAATAATCTGCAAAAAAAGGAGATATTGCACATAAAGATGTATTCAAAAGTCTTTTAGCCAATATCGTACCCAGGGAATTTTTTCGCCGTGGTAAAATACCCTGGGTACGAGGTTGTCTGTTAGCCTAACGATACATAATTATAATATAACATTTGTAAACTTGGATCAAGTCTGTCTCTCAAAGTCCTAGGATCATAAAAGAGTCAACCAGCATCCGCGTGCGGAAAAAACATTTTGTGTTCCTTGCTCGAACTATGACCGGGGGGGGGGCATGACACGTTAATATTCAGGAAGCAATATTGTAACATACCTCTCCCACTGTTCCTACTGAAAAGGATTTATCCGGCACGGATGCAGTTGGTTTCTAGAAAGGAGAAGAATCAACAAAATAATTTGGATTCAGAGGGTGGAAAATGAGTTCATATTGAAACTTAAAAACTAATTTTGCTCACACGGTAGAGCCAAACGGTTTGCCCACACGGAAAGTGAAATACTGGAGTAAATTCCAAACTTTTACTAAATTTGTTTTTATAGCTCGAACATGATTATCTCCATCAAAGAAAACCATATTCGCGACACCCCCCGCAAATTTTACGCAGTTTCAACGAAAAATTTAACTTCAGAGTGAAGGGCATCCCTTGAGTGCCTGAGAGGGGGGGGGGGGAGTGCCATAACCCTAAAACTCACCATACGTTTGAAAAACCACGGCAACAAGCTGGCAAAATACGCCACAAACTCGTTCCCAGGTGCCGCGGCGGCCAGTTGAGGGATGACGTCACCAGCATGCTCCATCAGGGATGCATCAAGTTCAGCTTGGTCTTGTTCCTCTCCTTCAACGTCGTCTTCGTCATCGTCGTCCTGACAACGAGCCTAGAGATACACATATGTACTTTAGGGGACATGTGCATCCATAGGTGTACCTCGTGTATCATCACTACCACGTACCTTGGACATGAGAACATTTTTCACAGCGGTACAAATGCCCTCAAAGTTTCCATCTCCTTGTAAAACATCTTGTTTCATACTTTTTAACATCTCTTCCAAACTTGCCAGGACGGCCATCACAACAGACCTGTCTTTGTCCTCGTTGATCATTGTTATCATTGTTGACACGTAGTTGTTAACTGTACCAAACACTGGGGAAGGATTTAATGGCAAGTAATTATTATGCAAGTCCAATGTGTGCCCATCCCTGAGAAGAAATGACACACCAACAAGCATATTGTAACACAAAATAAGCTTGTAATGACTGTCTGCATTTAGTTATTGTCAGTAGCACCAATAATTTTCGTTTGCATCACAATATCAATGCCAAATATAACTTTGTGGAAACACCACGTAAGTTTATTATCGCAGAGCTTTCGACCCGTAAGCTCGGATCTTCATCAGTGCTAATAATAATGCTTACGGATCGAAAGCTCTGCGATAATAAACTCACGTGGTGTTTCCACAAAATTATATTTTAATTTAATATTCACCCTGCAAACATACAAGGAATTTAATATCAATGCCTTCCCATCATTAACCATTTCCCAAAGCGTCAATGGATTGTTCAGAGGGACAATACATGGGAGGCAACTTAGGACTTGAAACTGGAAGAAGAAAATATGAGGGGAATATGAAGGAAAAGCCTTAAAAATTGTTTACGTTTTTCGTTCACCGTCCCATGACTGGTGTTCCCTATCGTACTGTCCCTCCAAACAATCCATGCATGCATTGTGGTATTGATTACAAAATGTATTATTCACTAAACCTGCATGCAATGTACGTAAAAAAAAACACTTAAAGACAAGGAACGCTGTTGAGCAAAGTGTACACGGACTTAATAAAAAAACACTTAATGAAACTTACGAAATGTTTTGTCATCATCGTTGTTATTCAGTATGGCATGTAGAGTTCGAACCAGCTGACCCATGGCAGTAACTGATCCTTTCCGAACTCCAATGTGTGGAAACTATAAAAAAAGAGTGGAGCATTGAAAAAGTTATCCAAACCAGTTACAATTCTTCCAAAATAATGCAGTTTTATAAACTCACTTGGATTAATTTGAAAACTTCATTCATTATCTCGTCCATGTAAGACAAAAATGACACTCTGTAGATAACAAAAGAGAATATTTTTTCACTAGGGAATAGCCATTCACATGACAGAGATAAACTGAGGGGTGGCCCTGCACAGACGTTTTGACTTGCTCCCCCCCCCCACCTAGATTTTGACTTACTGTGTATTTTCTGCAATCTCTCCAAGAGCATTACACGCGTCCTCTTTCTCCTCCAGGTAAGCATTCTCTACACTATATCTGAATGAAAAATATTACCGCGGTAAGAATGTAGAGTCGATATTCTTCAATCCAAGAAAACAAGAAAACATCTTGAAAATCCAAGATATGGATTGATAAAAAAACGCAAATTTAATTGGTCATATTTCTATCCTATTACAGAACCTTCATCAGATCAACTATCGTCATCAGTTGATCTGGTGGTGACTCTGTAATAGGATCGAAATATAACCAATTAAATTTGCGTCTTGTTTATCAATCCATATCTTGGGTTTTCAAGATGTTTTCTTTTTTGGGGTTAAGGTTTTTTACTTTATTATCTTAAATTGTCAACTGGTGTTGGCTTTTGGACAAATACTGTATTACCCTGTAACAGAATCGTCATCGCTGTCCTCTCCATGCTCTTGCTGAATATTTTCATCATCAATCAAAAACGCAGGATCCTCGTCGCCATTGTAATGAGTCTTATCAAACGAAAATACGAACAAGTTTCCATTCAGTTTTTCTATATGTTGCAGTACTTGAACAGTACTTGGGTCAGGAATTGTGTGTGAGGAAATTTCAACTTCTCTCTCTCTTACCACAAATCCTTCAGTTGAACGAAGAGTCTCGAGCATATGTTTCAAAATTGGTTGCAAGTAACGTCCCATATCTTGCTTGAGAAATGTGGAGAGCGAAGCAAATAGTCCGTAGCTAACAACCATAGGGATACAGAGATTAATTCAGACAGCTTTACCACCAAGTAATTACTATTTCGTATCTAAAACAGAACGAATGCAACTTACACACATCTTCGTACATCAGGATCATTCGTTCTCTCGACGAGTTCCTGTAAAATGTTCGAGCAATTGCTATTCATCATTTGCCATACTTGTTTCTTGATTTAAAACCACGAATTTTATATTCCCTATCCGCACCCTCACCTCTATGAATAACCTTACCCCTATCAGAACCACCTCCCTAACGGTACCCCACATCCTCTACCGGTAAGCATACCTCCCCCACCAGTTATCCCCGCCCCCCACCAGTTTGCCCCCTCTCCCAGTTTGCCCCCCCCCCCCCCCCTTCCCAAAGGATTCCAAACCATACCAAACTGATCTTTATCCATTCTTCCGCAATAGGGTAAAAATGTTCACCACCAATAACCCGGGCAAGCATACCAACCGTATCTAAAACACAGTACAAAGGCTGTGTTAACCATACAACTAACCTACAGAATTCTATTATGTTACGTACTTTCTAACATCACTGGTGATTGAGAACCCTTCTTGCAAATCATGCCAACCCACTTACTACCAGTTGATCGTGGGTAAAAGGCCTGAAACTAGCTACCAAATAACAATCCATTTTGATGTTTTTAATCACTTATGTCTTTTATTTTCCTTTATAAAACTTGTTGAAACTTTGTAATCATGTTTACAAAAGAAAATTGTAAGCCACAAGAAAAATGCATTTCTATTTGACATCTAGTGCCAGTATTTTTCCGTGTTTCCAGATCACCTGGTACATAATACGTACCAATACACTGTGCCTGAATCTGAGCGCCATCGAAGGCTGGATTACATATATAATCCTAAAATCAGAATCAAATCAAGATTACCAAATCTCAGCACAGTCTCTGTACAGCCAAACTTTTTACAAAATAAAAAGAGTCGCGAATAATAAAAGTCGCGAATACCTTAAGAATGCCTATTAACTTTGGAAAATAAGGAAGCATTTCTTTTCCCGCAGCGCTGGCTGAAAAAAAGGATTATACAATTAACCATTTCCGAATCGAGATCGCAAAGCGTGTAGATACAGTACAAACAACTTTAGAGACTTTTCCACAGAGAGAAAAAAATATCAAAGATGAAAATAAGAGTAAAACTCTATTACAATTCCTACTCTGTGTACGATACACTACGATTGAAAGTCTCATTGATATCAGGAAAAGAATTTAGCTTTAAAAATGTGTCATGATTTCTTATGTACCGTCATCCTTAGGGACAATACATACCAGCTGCACCGACGGCACTAACAGCCAAACCTTTGATACGTTCAGGCTAGAAAATAAAAACCGCAAGTGAGTAAAATATACAAAGTCTTTTGAGAACCTTAATTCATATTTAACCAAGAACTTCTCAAAGTTTCGGTAAAACAGCTCAGTTTGACAAACCTGAGGCGTTGTTAATGTGCCCAGTAATAATTGCATAAGAGATGGCAAATACGGAAAAATACCTTCACCTAAAAAAGATAAGGGTAGATTGGTGGGACAGGTACAAGGTGTGGGGAGGGGGTGGATGTGGGATGTGGGAGATGGGGTACCCCCCCCCCCCCCCACACACACACACACACAATTTTTGATTCTGTTCGAAGTAAAGAGGGCACTTACCTAAGTTCTCGCAAAATGTCTCCAAGGCGTAATATGTCCTGGAAATTCCTGGGGGGTCGGCTTTGCCACTAGCTTGGCCAAGATAATTAAACAACAAAGGCAAAATTTCCGCTGCAAATTTACTGATATCTGGCTAAAAATAAACAAATCATATTTACTTGAAAATAATCGTCGCACCTACGTAGATCAATACGACACTAGCTCTACCGGAGCTGGCCTAAAATGTAAAACCTCTCAACAGATAGAGCAATACGATGCGGGGTTTTGCTCTCGTAGTACACACGAGAAGTTGCGTCAGGTCTAGCACAAGCTTGTAACCTTGCAATAATCAAGCCGATATTAGGCAACCTCGTTCCCAAGCTTTTCCCTGTTTCCCTCCTCAACAGGGAAAAGCCTGGGAACGAGGTGGGATATTAGGTTGATAACAAGTCTGCTGCAAGTTGTTAATCAGGCTTGATGCAAGTCAATTGTCAAAACTTGCAATCCGCAAGCCCAATGCAAGTCGTTAAAAAACTAGCAATAAGTGTGCAAAAATCAAGGGGGTATTTAAATCCTCTACCATAGAGGTGCATAACAGACTACTTATCTATCATCCAAAACCAAATCTATTGTTCTGTTTATCGTACCTGCAGGTGTTCAGCAAACTGTCCCAGCGCAAACAATGCCGCATTGCGTACCACAGCGTGCTGGTCGGATAAAGCTGAGGAAAGGAAATTACAGCATTCTAAAGCTCTATGACTGGGAAAGCTGTTGCTAGGAAGCGCATAAGATGCCATACAAAATGTTGTAAATACCTCGACATACTACTTGTAGAATTGTCCCCAGATGTCTGCAAATGAAAAATTAAAATATCTTTATGTACATCGTGCCCTTAGAGTTTGGGCGATTTCTTTATTAAAGCTTTCACCAAAGAGGTACGCGAACATGTGTGTGTGTGGGGGGGGAGAGCGCCCCGTCTCATATGTGTGTTTGGGAGGGGGGTGCCCCCTCTACCAACATGGTAGGACCTGCCTCCAACGCCCCCACGTACACAAGATCATTCTGTCTTGATCACGATGTAAAATATCACGACAGTGGCCGTCTTCTGGAGGATCTAAGGCGTGAACCTAAATAAAAATCCCACCTGTTTCGTACAAAATCAGCACAGCCTTCAGATAAGACAGCCAGAGAAATCATGGCGGCCTTGCGTTGATAAGGATTTGGGTGAGATAACGCTGGTTCTACCAATTGCATCTAAACAGGAGCAGACATGACTTCAAACGAGAATAGCTAGTTTAAGCACAACAATGAAGTACGACGACCAAGAAGTATTTGGCTGCAGCGAACTGGAGATAGCAGCCTTCGTCTTTGTCTAGCATGGCAGAAAATTGAGCAGAGTTCTTTGCGAGTTTGGCAAAACTTGACGAGTAAACATCAATTTCGAAGAATAAGGAACTTACAGGAGCACCATACAGAGCAGAAACTTCGTTCTACCACCACGAACTTTCACAAAATCTTCGTTGTCAACTAACGTGACAGCAACAAAGACGCTTTTATAACCGCAACAAGGCAAAACTAGTTATGAACAAAGTTCTGCGTAAATCAGAAGTACGTCTTCGCCTTCGTTGCCATGATCAAACTGTCTTATACTTGACTGTTATTTGCTGTGCTGCCAGGTTAAAGTAGTGCTCACTCAATCCATGAAAAACCGCGTGTAAGAACGTAAATTTTTCAAGTAAGCCTAAACAGGTTCTTATACAATCATAGCACAATGTTCTTTTTAGGAGGAAGTGTTTGTCTCTTTTTTAAAAACACATTCCCGTGTAAAAACGTACATGCAATCTCTAACAGATTAAAATTTACAAGTTCTGAGACAAATCTATGGCCTAACAGTTTTTTTAGCCCAACAGGTTCGTATTTTCTTGTACGCACGGTTTACTGTATTTAATACAACAGGGCTGCTCATATTGCAAACAGTAGTTATCCACTGCAAACAGCACTCAGACTTACCAATGGTGGAAATAATTTCTCTGGAGGCAAATGAAGGGCAAGAACGTCTACCACCTAAAATGATGAATGGCATAGAAATCTTAGTATCATATATATGAAGGTTTTAATACACAATCAAAACTTAGATTTTGAATAGTATAGAATAGTTTTATTTTAAATTGTGTATTGTAATTGTATGTCGAAAAGCCCTTTGGGGAACATACAAATTTTCTAATAATAATAATAACCAAAAATATCTTAAACATGAAAGAGCCGATGTGCAGACAATCGAAAGCTGAACTACCTGAAAACGATGGTGGTCCAGAGAAGGTATGTACGATTAATTCAATATACTGTTGTGTTTGTCTGTCCTAATAGTTGAAAACATCTTGCTGACAACTTGCAAAAAGCTTGGCTGTAATATCAGAGAAGTTGTCTCGAGCCGGTTACCCTAACAACTCCGATACAGACCTCTTGTAGCAAGATTTACCTTTACAACAACGTTGACAACACTGTAACAGTATTTTTGCATCATGACTGTATCAATCTTGTTGGAACAGTCTTGTGAGTTGTGACCGGTCTGATAATGCCATCAAGCTTGTTACAAGTTGTTAACAGCTTGTTCCCAATTTGGTCCAACAACTTGGAACACGCAGTGTAAACAGAACTTGTCAACAACTTGTGAACAAATTAGTTCCAAGTTGTTTCCAGGCTTGTTACAACTTGCTTGTAGTTTGTTGCAACTTGTTTGCCGTTTGTTGCAATTTGTTTGCAGTTTGTTACAATTTGTTTGCAGTTTGTTACAATTGGTTTGCAGGCTAATTTTTTTTACCCCTGTACCTGTGCGGCGACAGCATTTGGACGACTGTCTTCGGCTTCAGTCAGACATTCAGTATCTTCTTCAACCTCGCATTCACCATCGCCCACATCCTCTTCGCCTCGAGTCGCCATGATGGGAAATATCACGGAGAGAATCGGTGCTAATAACCTATTTTTTATGATCACCTTTGACTTGACTCGTATTAACCAACCAATGAAATGCAACGCCTTAACCCGACTACTGTCACCCAGTTCCGTGTTCCGTGCAATCTGAAGACAAAACTCGACCAAGGACTTAACATGTGGTATGACAATTCCAACTTCTGAGTCCACCAACTCATCAAATACATCCATACACTCGCATGCCTTGTCCTTAAAAGAGAGCTCTTGTTAAACCATCAAGTGCCAACACCCTCTTCTTGATTAAATCCGCTTACATTCTTAGGCGAAAACGAAATGCCTTAAATTGCCAACTGCAAATGAATTTTAAGATAAGCCAAGACTTTACCTCATCCGTTGAAAGAAGATTCTTAATGACGTTAACAATTTTTGGAATTAAAGGTCTTAGCAAATTCTAAACAAAGAAAAGCAAGGGTCATTATACAATGATGTGAAAATCTTCATTGTTTCATAAAATGGAAAGAGATCGGTGTTCGAGCTATCCACCGGATAGTGATTTTTCAAGTGCGGCATAACAAAGAAAGGCCAGGGATATTGAACTCGCAAAAGACAAAAAAATTACTCCAACTTGAAAATCAAACTTTAATATGAGTTCTACTAGAAGTTACTGTACATGTTTGAGAAAATCATCAGTCCTTTTAATATCCTTAGAGTATGCAGTTGCCAGGCAAACCTTGACCTTAATGCACTTCTTAAAGAAGCATTGTCTCCAATACGAGATGTTTTTATATACTTACAATCTGATCCTCCCCTAGGTACACAATCAAATTGGTGATGGCTCTGAAAAAAACAACAAAAAAAAAACTCTTGAACTGTAAACAGCAGACTACCTTGTCTTTGTGGCCATGTATTTAGGTCGAGTAGAAGATGCGTTAATTTTTCCACCAAAGCTGAAATTTGTCAGTTTCAGATGAGAGCAAACTTCAAAAGATTTTCAATAAATTCTTCTCAAAACAGTGGAAAAATGTGATTTCAACCCTCAATTTTTATCAGAATCGTACTTGCTCAATTTGCTTTCAAATTTTGTAAAAAAACAGCCACATTCAAGGCTAAAAGCCCAGTCTGTCCAACTGCAAGAGCATTACTTCTGTACATTAAAAATCCAACACCCTAGACCGGTCCAAAGTTCAATTGCCTATTTTTGATACACCCTGCAAAACTTGATCCTCACGACATGGTTTAGATTTTACTGCAAGGTTGATCATTCTATATTTTACCTTACTGTGTGGAAAGTCACATTCTGATTCTCTTGCTCTTCAAGCGTTTTGGAAAAAAGATGAAATAAAGACTGGAAGTGAGGTCTCAACTACAGAAAAAGATGAAGTGTGTAAATAAAGTATCATAGCTAGAATACACAAATTGGCAGAGTACAATTCCGAGACATGTATTGTTAATATTTATGTACCTGCTCACCAACTGTGTCTGTAATAATGCTTAGTACATACATTGCTATCTAGAAACAATCAATCAAACTCAGCTGACCATTGGGATCAATACCCAACAATAGGGTTCTTTTGTGTAACAATACATAGCTCAATTCCTAATAATGGACTAAATACCAACAGAGCAAAGAAGAGCAAATCTACCAGCACAGCCAGAAAGAGTCTCCAACAAAGTTTGGTTGTGGAATGTTGTAAAATATAAAAAAATATTGCTTTGTAAAGTTTTCAAATTATAATGTATATATTTGTTAACTGATGCATTTGCCAACGTTTTAGCTCTCTCAAAGTCTGTCTGTGTGGGTGTTACATAAAAACTTTCTAAAATGTCAATTGGCTGTGGTCATCTATGGTTATGCCTGCACTCCCCGGTTGGAACATGACAATTTACCACATGCAATACACACACAAAAATCGGTGGGAAAGTCATAGGTTTTTCATTTGTAATACAAATACGTAACTGGATATATGTACATTTGCAATCAATGCAAATACAACACAACAATAAAGCAACTAGGCGAAAATCTAATAAACAACCAGATTTATTGTCCAGTGCACTAACCTCTCTGTGGCTTCCTTGAGGACTTTTTATATATTGATCAAGAAATTGAAATAATTCAGGCCACTGATCATTTGGCAACTCATGTTTTGCAATAGCACCAATCTGTAATAAATAAACGATTGTCTTGTTCATTCCAGTTCATTGCAAATAATTGCTGTTCTATAATGTCTACACAAGGTAGGCATAAAATAGAATGTTAAATATATTACTATTTGTGCTGTGGACTGGCAGACAATTCTCCTAGAAACATAAAAAAGACACGAATTATTTCAATTTACATTTATTTTCAAACTAGTTATCACAATTATATATTAGAATTTCCTTGCGCAATACAATAATATATAAATTCAACCATCCAGTAATTACACTTACTCAGCTTCGTTCGTTAAAACTTGTAAAACCGCTGGTTTTAACCTACAGTATTCATTAAATATAATACAGTATTTACTTTGCATTTCAAACCAGTATAAACAAATTAAGAAAAAAAACATTGCTAAATATATAATTTATAGCAAACTTACAAATTTCGGAGCTCTTGATTTAACTTCGGCCATTGCCTAACAATGCGTCTTCTCAATAATATTGCAGCATATTGTCTGGCCTAGATGTGTTGGAGAATGTTCTTTCTACTGAGTGGAGTTTCTCGACATAGTGGCCAAGTTTTAAACACAGTTGGGTGTGAGATGTTCTTGAAACTCACATACTCAAGTGTCAGAGATATAGGGAGGCAAATGGTCATGAGGGCAGCTAACCCAGAATCTGACTGGATGCACAGTGAGACTCTTGGTTTCAACATGCAAATACAGGGCAAAAAATAATGGCTGTTTAAAGAGTTTATGGAGAGCTCTATTTATTTGAGTTTCATAAAAACCTTGGAGACCAATATGGAACTGTCACGTCATGTGCGTTACAGGAGAATCACCCTGTACCAGTGAATCCAAATCCTCTTGAATTCTATGCACTTAATATGTATACTTTCTTTTAGTAAAGTACAGTTTGAAATGGCAAGATTATGTTAGAAATAGAACGATGACAAACTTGTTTTGAACAAACTTGGGTTGAACTACAAGTTTCACATCATGCAATGCAGATCAGAAAGCAGGCAAAGCAAGGATGAGGACCTAGGTTGAGGGGTGTTTTCCCATCAAGAGTTGCCACAATGAACATATGATAGAAAATTGTTTTGAAATTCTATAAAATGTGGCTTCACTTGGTAAAACCATGCCTTTTCATACAAAAGCTTAATGGATCACTTGTATGATGTCCTAGCAATTCCGTGACAATTGTAATGTACAGCACAAAACTGAACTTTAGGAAACTATGAAATTATATCATAATATTTGTGAAATTATAGAGGATTATATAATATTTTTTGTGAAATTATAGAGGATTTGCCTAACCCCCCTCCCTCCTTCTTCTAATTATCGAACAAGTCTCCAATGTCATAGACTAAATCCTTTTTTTCACTAAATCCTATAATCCTGTGCTCGCACATTGTTTGAAGTGCCAAATTCTGCCAAACCCAAAGCAAACTGAAAGAGCTTGTTATTCCCCTACAACAACAACAGTTTGTTTCGAATTTGGTACCCCAAACAATACATGCACACAGCATTCCATGGGATTTAGTGAAAATAGAGAATAAGAAATAAACTGAAGGACCACTCAGGTCGAAAGCTTTGAAGTTTGTGTTCCCACAACACATTGCTTTGTGCATATTCATTATGCAGGTTCTCAGGCCAGTCAGTTGCATTTTCTGGCCAATAAAAATGCTGGGCTGACTGTTTCACCATCATTGTGGCCAGCAAAATGGATAAAAATAGGGGGACGTTCCTTATACTGTGGCTATATTATGAAGGGGAAATTCCCACCTATCTCCCCTCTGCCCATCCTATAACACTCTCATTACCTGTGGACTTTGTGAAGAACTTAAGACGGTCATCAGAACTGGGACAACTTGATCTGTGGGATGTTGAAAAAATGCTCGCAGCTCGGCTGTTGCCTGCAAATATAACCATCAAAAAAGTAGATATAACGGAGAAGGTCAATAATTTAAAGCAAGATTCTTGGAGGGGGCATGGACAGTTTTAATGGGAGGGGGGTTAAGACCCTCTCCCCCTGAAGCATTACAAATAGTGCAGAGCCCTGCTGGCACAATGCCTAAAATTCTTCACACCTCCTGCAAAAAAATGAAAGCCCACCAGGTGTGTGTGTGGGGTGGGGGGGGGGGGGGGCAGAGTGGAAAGATTGTACTGGGCAACCGAGATATCGAGAGCACAATATATTTTCTATCACATTTTCTATATATTTTATTAATATAAATATTATCATCACATTTCATGAACCTCGGGCACACAAACTTTTCAGTCTGGTGGGGGGGGGGGGGGTTAGAAGGGAAGGGGGATTGAAACGATCAAACGTTAATTTTCTTACAGGTATTCAACCCTACTACTACTAGAGCTTCCAGCCCTCGCATCGCCTGTTAAAAAATGTAAATCAGCCCTTAATTTTTGTCTAAATTGCACAATTGGTATATAAATATATTTATATATACACAATTTTTGGATTGAACTTTCCCAGACGTTCGTGAAACATATCAGAAAGGGCAATCTCATACTTAAAAAGTAGAAATTTTGTAGAAAATACAAGTATAAACACGCAAGATAAATGATAAATTTTTACCTGTTTAATCACAGCATTGTCAGGAACTAAAAGCCTTCCAAAAATCGCTTCGAGCGCAGCAGCCATGCTTCATCCACGTTGCTTTTGAGTACATGAAGTATAGTCTGCAAGGTAATTTGACGGGGGGGGGGGGGGGGACGGTGAGCACAGTTTGAATTTTATTGATTTTACACCAGTGAACTCAATATTGAGTTAACTGTTTTACACACAGATTGATTGAATTTATAAACTCTATGACTTAAAATGGCTAACATGCGCGTTGCAATTATCGGTGCTGGCGCAGCAGGTCTAGCTATGAGCAGATACCTGGTTAACGAGCCGCAAATCGATTTTGTCGCTTTTGAAATGGGCAGCGACATTGGCGGAGTTTGGCGGTACACAAAGGGCACTGGACAAACGGCTGATGAGTACAACATTAGTCCAATGTACAAAAACCTTAGGTATAAGTTCGTCTTTGTTTTACTAGGTTCAATATGTCTACTTTTTGTAACGTTAGGGTTGTCAGGGCACAGAGTACTACACAGAGGGCTCACTTCATTTATTTTCCTATGGTTTTTGCGTAACGGCCATTTGCTCAAACGTGCGCTAAAGAGTGGTTGTCACCCCCCTGGAAAATTCAAAATAGCGGCAAAGTTGATAGCTTTTTGAGGTTGTCAGGGGGTGAATGCCTCTATGCACTTGCTGGGATAAAATTCTTAGCAAGCGCATCGAGGCATTCACGACCCTCCCCCCCGACAACTACCAATCTGCGTTATACTTTTTTCGTCGAGTGAGCCCTCTGTGTAGTACTCTGTGATCAGGGTGTGTGTGTGAGATAATTGAGATTCTTTAACAGCCTCCCCCTGGATCATCCCAAAATTATTCAGTTTTGGTATGTTCCTGCCCAGGCTTTTTATTTTAACTAATCAATACTGTAGCCAGAGACGTGCCAGGCGGAAAACGTATTCTTATTATAAAGATCAATGCCCAACATAATGCTTTGAGTAAAGCCATAAAAACAAGATTTAAAGTAGAAATTATTTATTGTGACGTTTCGTCTTAACTTAAGACATCTGCAACGCTGCTTTTCCTCATCTTGGCATTAGATTCGTCTTTCGTTCTTCCAGACGAATCTCTTCCTTTTTTCCCTTCAAGGATAAAGTTCCCAAATACTTGAGATCCAGTGTGGTATACTTATTCAAGTGTCGATGCTGTTCCGCGTCGTATGTGGGTCAAACCACGCGCCATCTACACACTAGGATATCTGAACATCTGGGTATCTCTCCAATCACGGGAAAACATTCAACCAACCCAGCTATGTCTAGTATTCTGTCCCATATAAACGCCTCAGGGCACCCTGCTAGCTTTGACGACTTTCAAATTCTTTCTTCCTCCTCAGACTCATACGAATTAATGATACACGAGAGTCTCCTCATTAATAAATACAAACCTAATCTAAACGTTCAAGGCAACTCTATTCCTCTTAACCTCTTCTAATTTGTCGTTTATGTTGTGTGTGTTTGTAATGTCCTATCCACCTTCACACTACTATATCCTTAATTAACCCTTGTAATTTTACACCTTGTAAATATAACAACACTATTAGCATAGATATATATTTAAACTTTGTATGTAATATTATCCACTTGTCTGAAGATGTCTTAAGTTAAGACGAAACGTCACAATAAATAATTTCTATTTTAAATCTTGTTTTTATGGCTTTACTCAAAGCATTATGTTGGGCATTGATCTTTAACTAATCAATTAATCATCAATTCTGTTGATAAATTTACTGACAATTTATAATCAAATTACTGACAATATAAACCAAGTAATTTCTGACAAGTCTGCTCTCCCCCCCGGCCTTATAACAATAGGGTGAATTTCATGTGGGATGATGTTCTGTTCAATGACTTTCTTTTGATTTGAAAAGAAACTTGTCATGTATGAATACATGAATATTCACCCCACCCCACCGCACCCCCTCATTCACTTTTTCTAGTTTTGCCCATGCCTGGTGCATTCATATATTTTAATGTTAGATTATGTGATTCTTTGCAGGACAAATTTACCAAAAGAGGTCATGGCATACCCTGATCTACCTATTCCAGAGCATTTGCCATCATTTATAACAAATGATGATGTTAAGATATACTTAGAGATGTACACTGAACACTTTGGTCTTGAAAGTTACATTAAATTCAACCACCAAGTTTTGTCTGTCAAACCGATTTTGGAAAATAAAGAAAAAATAACATGGAATGTTGTGGTGAAAGATTTAAGCAGTGAAACTATCCACAAAAGTGTTTTTGATGCAGTTGTTGTGTGCAATGGGTAAGCTTTAATCTACCTTCCTTGCTGGCTGTTGTTTCTGGGCTCAGTTTGGGGAGAGAACCTTTCAAATTGACATTTTTGTCCCTACAGACAGTCCTCTTCTGTGTACAACAACATGCACCTCACAAAAGTGGGGCCAGATTATATACTTGAGCAAGACATCTCGTTATACATCTTTATTTTGTGGTTCAGTAGCACCTTGTATTAAGGAGTATGGTAAGAGTAAATTTGTCACTCACACATATTTGAATGATTCAATGTTTACTCTTTTAGCCATTTTTCATCAGTGCAACTACCGGAAATTCCTGGAATTAACACATTTCCTGGAAAGGTAATCCACAGCATAAGCTACAACATACCAGAAGACTTCAAAGATCAAAAGGTTGTTGTGCTTGGTGCTGGTTCCTCTGGGCTGGACATTGCTATAGATCTGTCTAAATTTTCCAAGAAAGTGCACCTTGTACATTTACGCAACAAGCTTCCCACTACATTTCCTAAAAATGTCCAAGAAACTATTGGAACGATAACAGCTTGTTTTGAAAATGGTAGTGTTGAGATAAACCATGCAGAAATACTTAACAATGTACATTCTATTATTTTTTGTACTGGTTACAAGTATTCGTTTCCCTTCCTGGAACCAGAATGTGGCGTTAAAGTTACTGATAATCGTGTAACATCATTGTACCAACATATTTTTTCCACCAAATTCCCAAGTCTGTCGTTTGTCGGACTTTGCTTAAGGATTTGCCCTTTCCCGAACTTTGCAGCACAAGCACAATGTATTGCAGCTGTTTTAAGTGGGAAGGCAGCGCTCCCTACTCAGGAGGAAATGATCAAACATGAAGAACAAGATTACCAAGACAGGTTAGCACAAGGAGTGCCTAACAAAATGATGCATTTGCTTGGTCCTGAAAGACAGATGCAATATTGTACAAAAATTGCAGAAATGGCAGGAGTACCCTGTGCCCTAACATCACCTGTGTTCTCCCTATATTCCCATGTGAGCAAAATAAGGGTACCAAATTTGTTTACCTATCGAAAAACTAATTTTACAATCAAGGGAGATAAGTGGTATGAAGTAAAAAAGGAATAAATGAATATCTGTTGTCTAAATTTATTTCATGTCTAAAGGCTCTTTTCTACTTATTGCAAAACCAGCTAGCAAGTCTGCAGCAAGTGTCTGCATCTCATTTAAATAAACTTTCAAGCATTGTGACTGGATAAAAATTCTTGCAGCATGTGAGCTGATTCTTGCGGTAAGTAGAAAACGGCCTTAAAAACGAAGTTAAACAAACCTTGTTGAAATGAAGCCAATATGTTGGTCCAACATTGTTGGATGCAACATGTTGAGCATGCTTGAACACTGTGTTTGAAGGTGTCGACATTTACTCTTGTAATTAATTGAGTATGATTTCACCTTAAAAATGTAACATGAACCCATGTGGAACAAATTTGTGTTTTACTACCAATATGTCACATGAGTCGAGCATGTAACTATATATATATATAATGTTATGTCCTATGTTGGCCTACCGTTATCCATTAAGATATATGTCACATAATAATATTATTATGTTATTTTTTGCTTCAATTTTTTGTTAAATTTCCTCAGCATTTATTCCTTGAAGTAATTACCTTTGATTGTGACTGTCTTCACTTCTGACTATAACTATCATTACAAATTATCAATTGCTAAATAAGAATAACTATGATTGCAAATTGAATACAAATTAATTCTGATTTAATATTAATATTAAGGAGTCAAGAGAAAAATGCAGTGCCTTTTTCACGCAGAACTTGAAGGGAACAACCTTGAGGAAGCTGCTGTTTCGCCATCCATCCTTCAGCCTTTAAAGCAACTAACTCCCATTCATCTTTGAAACTCGATTGTTGCAATTGCAGGTATGATAACACAATGATGGTTGCCCATATTGCAGACATATTACCCTTGCATGCCACAGGACATGCTTCTTGTATCTTTGTTGTGGGTTTACCTATAGCGTCTGCTAGGTCTTTTGACATTTCCCACGAACCATTTGCTAGCTGAAGGTTGATGATTGTTGAGAGCGAGCTGTCTGGGGTTGACACTGGATAGCTTGGTGGGGTTGACAGTGAATGGCTTGGTCGGGTTGACAGTGAGACTAACGATGAATAGCTTGGGGGTACGTCATGATATTCATTGCTCAATGATGACGGTCGGCTAAGTTTTGTAGACAATGCACCAAAAAACCCGCGTGCTTTCTTTTTCTTCATTTTTTGTGCGCTCTCTGCTGAATTTACTGCTCCTTTTTTGCTGTTTGATAGACTTGTTTCACGTGGTATACAACAATCAACCATACAATCATAGCTTTCCCGAGATTCAGCCATACATTTAGCCATAGCCTTAATATCAAGAATATCCCAGTTTTCCACGCTTCCCTTCACTGGCTCTTTTCGTTGTTCATCAATGGCAATGAATGCTGTTTGTGAACATATCACATTTGAATCACAACTGAGTTGGATCAATTCTGCATTGCTATTTCCACGGCTAAAGTGCAATTCCATTTCTTTTATCAACTTCTTGGCAGCAAGATGATGAATGGTAGACACTTGTGACTCACTTTCTTTACTCACAGAAACAGGAACCTGAAACTTCATATTGTGTTCAACTTTTGCTCCAAGTAAATCTCCACTTAAGCATATTGATCCTTCTTGCGGTTCAGTAAGCGGTGAGCTTTGATGATCAAGGATGGCGTAAACAATCAAACATTCACCAACAAATATTGATGGCACAGAACGTGGTGCAGATTTGACTGACACACCCTCAGGCAATGCATAAGAGATTTGGGTGCTAGTGATTGTTGGCTGCATTGCCTTCTTTAATGATCGGATCACCTGTTGAACAAATTATGAAATGCTTTGTAATTCTTGTTTTGACAATATTCCCATTATATGGATACCATTTGCTTCAGCTAGCAAATGGTTCTTAGGAAATGTCAAAAGACCTAGATTTACAATGCATATACTTTACGTTGGGAAGTCAACACATGATGTTATCACTACTAACAACCTGGTTCCCCTTTTATATACTATATTCACTGGCATTACAAAGGAAACTGGGGTACCAAGTAGAGAGAAAACCTTGAAGCAGAGGAGAGATCAACTGCAAGAACTCCAGACTCAAATGAAAGTCTTTTAGTGGTGAGAGGCACAATATGCTAAGCACTTGTGCAAGGACTAACTTTAGAGTTTTTTTGTTTTAAAATTAGTTTTTAGTTTCTAGTTCTTAGTTTTTCTTACTCATGTTTTACAGATAACTCAACTTTTTCTCTCATAAAACTCTATCATCAACTCTATCAGTAAATGTTTTTATCCAACCCCCCTCCCCTTGTAATATTCTCAGCAGTTTAATGTACCTTGGCCTGCATTCTCTCTCCTGAAGTAATAAACTCAGCTTCCCCCTTTCCAGCTTTAGCAATTCCTTTAACAAGAGTAGATGAAGCTCCTGATCCAATACCAAATGAGAAACACCTATAGATTACATCGAAACAAGTCAGTGCTTAGAAAGTTATGATCTAAAATTCACAGCACAATTAATGAATTTCAAAGTAAAAACTTACCTTGAGTTATCAGAATTCTCTGCAACAAGCTTTATCACAGATGTTGTGTTGCTAACACTTCCATCAGTCAAAACAAATACTTGTCTTGGCATGCCTTTTATTGGAGCATGGCTGAAGATATCTTTTAAAGGATCAAAAAGCTCTGTACCACCAAGATCTGCTTCCAGGTGTTCTGCATGTTTAACAGCTTTCTCCATGTTTTTCTGGTTGTATGGGACACTCTCGGGAAACAGGCGAACATAACTGCTTCCAAAACCAATTACATTAAAATAACAACCTTCAGGAATACTTTTTAAGAAAAGCAGGAGGGTTTGAGCAGCATCTTTGATATAAGAGCCTCCCATGCTTCCACTACGATCAACAACAAACACAAATTCACATGCAGCTTGAAGACATGAGCTGTCGCCCTTGAATTCTGGAAAGAAACTGACCATTATAACTGCACTTTTCTGGAATCCATTGTCACCATTTGAGAAACCAGGCTCAACAATTACCAAAGGCTGGTGTGGTTCCTTAGGTTGTACTAATATAACAATATCAGTGTGTTCAGCTTCAGCCAATGACACATTAATGATTTCTCCAGAGTTCTCAACATGGATCTCATGTGATGGTGAGGTTACCTACATAACAACATGTTACTTTATAGCATTTATTATGTGGAAACAAACGTTAATCTAATTGCCTTCTGCCAACATAACACTATATTTTTTGAATCACACATAACTGACAATAACAAAGTAATTACTATTAAAAATACCAGGTGAATAGGGGTACGTTCCCTTAATGGGTATGCATGACCATTAGAGGGAGTTATGAAGCAGAATTCTGAAGAGTTATGTCCAAACCAAGCACACTTTTCCTAATGACTACAAACAATTTCTTAAATCTCACTGCCATTTTCTCAGACTAAAATGGGAGAGTTACATTTGATGTAATTCTCTCTTGCCAACATTTAAAATGAAGATGTTGGAAGTTATTGTTTTTTTACAACTGTAGCCATGCTCATGATCTGGCAATGAAGAAAGTATTGTCAGCCGTTTTAAGAAAAGGTTTGAAAAGGTTTTTTTTCAAAACTATATAACAAAATACCTTTTAAAATAGCTCTCTAAATTGCCAGAATTGGGAATGCAGCTTGGAATTATAAAATTAATAAATGATAACTCTTCAACATCTACATACTTCCATTTACGTTCAAGCATGATGCATGAACTCTTTCACATGTTTGTTCTCATTTGAAATGTAACGTTTCATCATTAAGTCGAACACTTTTCCCAGTGAAATTAACACATTCTTTTCACTTGAAAACTTTTGCTAGTTGTTGGGATTTTACAAGGCTGGTGTGTTAAAAATGCTCTGTGAGTTTTGCCAATTCAAATTTGCAAAGAAGTTGCACTTGTAGGATTCGCTGTCGTAAAGTTCTGAGTACCAGTAATAAGAAAAACATACTGTATATATAAAGCCAGTAAACATGCCGAAAAAGTACAATCAGTGACATTGAAATTTGAGATCAATACGATATTTTTGAATGCATTTGTGAAAATTCCCATGTAAACCCCCCTTTCCCTCCATTTCAATGTTGCTATATATCAGCCATAAAAATTATTGGTGCCATCATATAAGACCGTAGCCGTTACTACTGAAATTGCTTACCAGATGAGCAGCATTGAAAAGGGGGGAAGAGGGTTACAGCTGTATGTTTTGAGCAATCGGTACAATAGTTATGTCACTTGTTGTAGCAAAAAGTCTTCTTCGACACCATGATTGTTTACATATTATACTTCAAACCTGACAATTTCATCGGGAGAAAGGGTATATTTATTGATGAATCGTTGTGTTTCAAACATAAATCCAGCAAATGTTGGCAAGAAAGAGTTACATCAAACATAACTCTCTCATGTTAGTCCAAGAAAAGTTAAGAAATTGGGTGTGGTCATTGGGAAAAGTGGGCATGGTTTGGACAATAACTTTCCAAAATTACAACCCCCCTTTTAGCCAGTCCCTCCCCCCCCCCCCTTAACAGCTGATTTATTATTGGTTAACAATTAAGTTACCTCTGCAATACCAGCAGCTCCATTGATAAACATTTCAAATTTATATTCAAGAGGACCAGTTGCATGGTGGACTAGACCAGTTTTTGAAGTTGGATTTTGTGGTGCCAGGGGATCTGTACTACCAGAAGGTGTGTAGCGAGGCTTCAAGACTGTCGGAAGAACAAATCTTACTGCACCATCAGGCTCAACAACCAGTTCACCAACGATAGTGAGTTGGATTGAAGCACTCTCGCCCGGGGGAAGATTTCCTAGTTTCAAGCTGAATATATCACCTTGTTTTTCTTCTCCAAACGCCGCTGTATGCCCGCTTGAGATAGCTTCCTGGTACATTTCTCTCGCTTTTCCCTTCTCTTGAATCTCTGCCCGTATCTTTCTGCCATCGATTTCAGCTTCTAAACCAACAACGGCGTAAGAATCGTCCACAGGCGTGCGGAAAAATACTTCCAGTGGATTTGTGGTGTTGTTTTCGTATTTTAACGTCGAACGGAAACCTACAACATATCCTTGGAGAAATGCTCGCACCGAAAGACTCTTCAATGGAATTGCTTCCTCTTGACCACAAATGAATAGACCAACTAACAACATGTTGGCTCAGAATGTTCAAACCTCAAAGCTTAATTAGAGAACTACTAAAAACCAATTTATTCAGAAAATGAAAAAAAGTAATATATTCCAAGTACTAAGATCAGACATATCTATTTATAGTATGGCTTGTATGACGCATTCATGGTGCAATTCAGTGACGTCATGATTGACGTTATCCAACATTATATTATATTACGAGTTTAGGATGTTAATATCTCAATCTTGCACCCAAGCAGATTTTCAAATTCCCCCCACCATCTCGCAAATAATGGGGAAAATGTTTAACTACATAGGAGAAAATTAACTACCCAGAACTCCATTTTTTTTAACTAAAAAGTAAAGCAGCACCTCAAGTAAAAGTGCCGACTGAAAGTTTTATTTAAGTAAACCTAAAAGTTTGCTTAAAATTTTTACCCAGTAAGTGAAAGAAAAGTATGGAGAAAATATACTCAACCGAATTAAGAACAAGATGTCTATTTTCCGAATTTGTTTTTATCTTGTAACAGCATTTAATAGTCAGAATATTTATTTGCACGGCAGTAAATCATTCTTACTAATCTGGTCAGCAGTCACTTCGCTAAACTTTTTACATCACTAAAGTATAGCAAAACTAAGCCAGTAAAAAACTAACTATTAACAAATCAAAAATCGTAGTTAGTTACATTCAAGTAAATACTGCTTTTTTAAATAAGTTCCTTGTATGTTTGCATGGTGAATATCAAATTAAAATATAATTTTGAGGAAACACCACGTAAGTTTATTATCGTAAATCTTTCGATCCGTAAGCTCGGATCTTCTTCTTTTTCATCTGCATTACTATTAGCACTGGTGAAGATCCGAGCTTACGGATCAAAAGCTTTCCGATAATAAACTTCCGTGGTGTCTCCACAAAATTATATTTCAATTAAATACTGATTTTATTTATGCCAAAGTAAAGTAAACTTACTTTGTTACTGGTTAATTCTCTGTGCACATAAGTATGTTATTTTCTGTTGGATTTTTGGTTACATTTGCTAAGCTGTTATTCCTTGAAGTGATTACCCATTAATGGTGATTGTCTTCGCTTCTAGTAACTGTTATGAAAACCTATCGGTTGCTTGCTCAGAATAATTATGATTAATTAACTATGATTACAAATTGAGTACAAATTAATGATTAATATTAAGGATTACCGGTATTAACAGTAAAGTCAAGAGAAAAATGCAGTGCCTTTTTCACGCAGAACTTGGAGGGAACAACCTTGAGGAAGCTGCTGTTTTGCCATCCATCCTTCAGCCTTTAAAGCGACTAACTCCCATTCATCTTTGAAACTCGATTGTTGCAATTGCAGATATGATAACACAATGATGGTTGCCCATATTGCAGACATATTACCCTTGAATGCCACAGGACATGCTTCTTGTATCTTTGTTGTGGATTTACCTATAACATCTGCTAGGTCTTTTGACATTTCCCACGAACCATTTGCTAGCTGAAGGTCGATGATCGTTGAGAGCGAGGTGTCTGAGGTTGACACTGAATAGCTTGGTGGGGTTGGCAGTGATTCTGACAATGAATAGCATGGGGATGAGAAATGTAGATATTCCTTGTTTGATGATGAGGGTCGGCTAAGTTTTGTAGACAATGCGCTGAAAAATGAATTTCCTGCTCCTTTTTTTAACTTTGTCTTTGATCTACTTTTTAATGCCACTCTTCGCGGAAGCGATTCTGCTACCATTCTATTCTGAATATCCCAAGTTTCCAAGCTTCCCTTCACAGGCTCTTTTCGTTCTTCATCAATGGCAATGAATGCTGTTTGTGAACATATCACATTTGAATCACAACTGAGTTGGATCAATTCTGCATTGCGACTTCCACGGTTGGAGTGTGATTCCATTTCTTTCATCAACTTCTTGGCAGCAAGATGATGAATGGTAGACACTTGTGACTCACTTTCTTTACTCACTGAAACAGGAACCCGAAACTTCATATTGTGTTCAACTTTTGCTCCAAGTAAATCTCCACTTAAGCATATCGATCCTTCTTGCGGTTCAGTAAGCGGTGAGCTTTGATGATCAACGATGGCGTAAACGATCAAACGTTCACCAACAAATATTGATGGCACAGAGCGTGGTGCAGATTTAACTGACACACCCTCAGGCATTGCATAAGAGATTTGGGTGTCAGTGACTGCTGGCTGCATCGCCTTCTTTAATGATCGGATCACCTGTTGAACAAATTATCAAATGCACCAACATTATTATCAAATACTCATGACCTGGTGGCCCTCAGATGTTCACTGATTTTAGACAGGAAGGAAAGCCAAAGAAATCCTTGAAGCAAAGGACAGATCAACTGTTAGAACTCCTACTCAAATGAAATGCAACACACCAGAATTGCTTTTTTTACTTGCTGCTGAGTGGTGCAATATGCTCACTGCCTGTGCAAAGACTCACTTTAGTTAGCTTTTACTTTCTAATAATTCTCAGACATGTTTTACTCAACTATTTGTCTTCTAACTTAATTTTTATTCCAGTTTCCTCCTTGATATTCTCAGCACTTACCTTGGCCTGCAATCTCTCTCCTGAAGTAATAAACTCAGCTTCACCCTTTCCAGCTCCAGCAATTCCTTTAACAAGAGTAGATGAAGCTCCTGAACCAATACCAAATGAGAAACACCTATAGATTAAATTGAAACAAGTCAGTGCTTAGATATTTATAATCTAAAATTCACATTGCAATTAGTGAAAATAAAAACTTACCTTGAATTATCAGAATTCTCTGAAACAAGCTTTATCACAGATTCTGTGTTGCTAACACTTCCATCAGTCAAAACAAATACTTGTCTTGGCATGCCTTTCATTGGAGCATGGCTGAAGATATCTTTTAAAGGATCAAAAAGCTCTGTACCACCAAGATCCGCTTTCAGGTGTTTTGCATGTTTAACAGCTTTCTTCATGTTTTTCTGGTTGTATGGAACACTCTCGGGAAACAGGCGTACATAACTGCTTCCAAAACCAATCACATTAAAATAACAACCTTCAGGAATACTTTTTAAGAAAAGCAGGAGGGTTTGAGAAGCATCTTTGATATAAGAGCCTTCCATGCTTCCACTACGATCAACAACAAACACAAATTCACATGCAGCTTGAAGACACGAGCTGTCGCCCTTGAATTCTGGAAAGAAACTGACCATTATAACTGCACTTTTCTGGAATCCATTGTCACCATTTGAGAAACCAGGCTCAACAATTACCAAAGGCTGGTGTGGTTCCTTAGGCTGTACTAATATAACAATATCAGTGTGTTCAGCTTCAGCCAATGACACATTAATGATTTCTCCAGTGTTCTCAACATGGATCTCATGTGATGGTGAGGTTACCTACATACAACATGTTACTTTATAGCATTCATTATGTGGAAACAAACGTTAATCTAATTGCCTTCTGCCAACATAACACTATATTTTTTGAATCACACATAACTGACAATAACAAAGTAATTACAATTAAAAATACCAGGTGAATTCTTCAACATCATTATTGTTTACATATTATACTTTAAACATGACAATTTCACTGGGAAAAAGGGTATGGTTTAATGATGAAACATTTCAAACACAAATGGCAGTAAATGTTTGCAAAAGAGAATTACATCAAATATAACTGTCTCATGTTAGTTCAAAGAAACATTGGGAAAGTTAAGAAACTGGGTGTGGTCATTGGGAAATGTGGGCATGGTTTGGACATAACTCTCCATAATTATAACCCTCCTTTTAGCCAGTCCCCCCCCCCCTTAACAGCTGATTTAATATTGGCTAACAATTAAGTTACCTCTGCAATGCCAGCAGCTCCATTGATGATCATTTCAAATTCATATTCAAGAGGACCAGTTGCATGGTGGACTAGACCAGTTTCTGAGGTTGGATTTTCCAGTGCCAGGGGATCTGTACTACCAGAAGGTGTGTAGCGAGGCTTCAAAACTGTCGGAAGAACAAATCTTACTACACCATCAGGCTCAACAGCCAGTTCACCAACCATAGTGAGTTGGATTGAAGCACTCTCGCCCTGGGGAAGATTTCCTAGTTTCAAGCTGAATATATCACCTTGTTTTTCTTCTCAAAACGCCGCTGTATACCCGCTTGAGATAGCTTCCTGGTACATTTCTCTCGCTTTTCTCTTCTTTTGAATCTCTGCCCGTATTTTTCTGCCATCGATTTCAGCTTCTAAACCAACAACGGCGTAAGAATCGTCCACAGGCGTGCGGAAAAATACTTCCAGTGGA
The DNA here is from genome assembly GCA_963855995.1 of Muricea muricata. NCBI lineage: Eukaryota > Metazoa > Cnidaria > Anthozoa > Malacalcyonacea > Plexauridae > Muricea > Muricea muricata. The sequence continues at coordinate 2,025,520 of OY979722.1, forward strand.
TTTGTGGTGTTGTTTTCGTATTTTAACGTCGAATGGAAACCTACAACATATCCTTGAAGAAATGCTCGCACCGAAAGACTCTTCAATGGAATTGCTTGCTCTCGACCACAAATGAATAGACCAACTAACAACATGTTGGCTCAAAATGTTCAAACCTCAAAATGTAAAAACAACTAAGACGATAGAAAGGAGGTCCTTTCTCGGAAAATCGGAGAGAAGTAAAGTGAAATTTTTTAAGGAAATAGGAAAAAAAGTAAAGTGATACCCTTTCAACCAACAGGAGTTTTCCAACTGGCCAATCAAAGCACGTGGTGAAGGGAAATATCTATTTATAGTATGGTTTGTATGGCGCAATAGTGTAGATTACAAGTCTGAGATTTTTTATTCCTGCACACAAGCAGATTTTCAAAATCCTCCCCACCTCACCCCCCCCCCCTCCCCTTCACTCAAAGCAAATAATAGAAAAGGTTGCCAGAAATTACCAGAACTATTGAGTATTTAATTGGACAAATTAAAGGCCTCAAAAAGCTTTTAATATTTAACTAGGACATAATGTTTCTTCATTATATGTATATATTCTGTAGCATGTTATAAGGTCATTATTTCATTCTTGATGATGACTACAGAGAAACTTTTCTCGGTGCATTTTCTTTCCATTTCAAAGACAATTTGTAGTATTATTTTTATCAAAATGGCTGATACTCTACTAAAATAATCAGATTACTCGCTCTCAATTTCTATGTGGGGATAGTTGATTCAGCTTTGCCCTCATCAACTATCACCACATAGAGATCTCCAACTCATAATCTAATTCTTCATTAACTGTGATTACAAATTGATTACAAATTGGTAATGATTAATATCAAGGAATACAAGTATTGACAGTAAAGTCAAGAGAAAAATGCAGTGCCTTTTTCACGCAGAACTTGAAGGGAACAACCTTGAGGAAGCTGCTGTTTCGCCATCCATCCTTCAGCCTTTAAAGCAACTAACTCCCATTCATCTTTGAAACTCGATTGTTGCAATTGGAGATATGATAGCACAATGATGGTTGCCCATATTGCAGACATATTACCCTTGCACGCCACTGGACATGATTCTTGTATCTTTGTTGTGGGTTTACCTATAACATCTGCTAGGTCTTTTGACATTTCCCACGAACCATTTGCTAGCTGAAGGTCGATGATTGTTGAGAGCGAGCTGTCTGAGGTTGACACTGAATAGCTTGGTGGGGTTGACAGTGAAAGGCGTGTTGGGGTTGACCCAAGCAGTTTCCTGGTTGGGGGTGATGCTGACAAGTTTGCGTATTCATCACGTTGATATTTTAGGGGCAATGACTTTGAGGGTCTCGAGCACGGGACTACGTTTGCAGCCGCAACTGGTTGGCTATGTTTTTTAGACAATGCGGCTTTCTCTTTCTTCATTTTTTTCTTTGCTGAATTTTTCGATAAAACATTTCGTGGTGCTGGCGCTGATCCTACCATAGAAGACATCCAAAAACCAGAGCTCATAAGATCTTCTTCTTCATCACATTCAGCCAGAATATCCCAAGTTTCGAAGCTTCCCTTCACTGGCTCTTTTCGCTCTTCATCAATGGCAATGAATGCTGTTTGTGAACATATCACATTTGAATCACAACTGAGTTGGATCAATTCTGCATTGCTATTTCCACGGTTGGAGTGTAATTCCATTTCTTTTATCAACTTCTTGGCAGCAAGATGATGAATGGTGGACACTTGTGACTCACTTTCTTTACTCACAGAAACAGGAACCTGAAACTTCATATCATGTTCAACTTTTGCTCCAAGTAAATCTCCACTTAAGCATATCGATCCTTCTTGTGGTTCAGTAAGCGGTGAGCTTTGACGATCAAGGATGGCGTAAATGATCAAACGTTCACCAACAAATATTGATGGCACAGAACTTGGTGCAGATTTAACTGACACACCCTCAGGCATTGCATAAGAGATTTGGGTGTCAGTGACTGCTGGCTGCATCGCCTTCTTTAATGATCGGATCACCTGTTGAACAAATTATCAAATGCACCAACGTTATTATCATATACTCATGACCTGGTGGCCCTCGGATGTTCGCTGGTAATAGAGAGGGATGAAAACTGGAGTACACATTGAGAGAAATCCTGAAGCACAGGAAAGACCAACTGTGAGAACACCTATTCAACACACCAGAATTGGCTTTTTCACTCCCCGGTGAGTGGCACAATATGCTCACTGCCTGTGCAAAGACTCACTTTAGTTAGCTTTTACTTTTTAATCATTCTTAGCCATGTTTTACTCAACTATTTGTCTTTTAACGTAATTTGTTATCCAGTTTCCTCCTTAATACTCTCAGCACTTACCTTGGCCTGCATTCTCTCTCCTGCAGTAATAAACTCAGCTTCGCCCTTTCCAGCTTCAGCAATTCCTTTAACAAGAGTAGATGAAGCTCCTGAACCAATACCAAATGAAAAACACCTATAGATTAAATCAAAACAAGTCAGTGTTTAGAAAGTTATGATCTGAAATTCACAGTGCAATTAATGAAAGTAAAAACTTACCTTGAGTTACTGGAATTCTCTGCAACAAGCTTTATCACAGATGTCGTGTTGCTAACACTTCCATCAGTCAAAACAAATACTTGTCTTGGCATGCCTTTTATTGGAGCATGGCTGAAGATATCTTTTAAAGGATCAAAAAGCTCTGTACCACCAAGATCTGCTTCCAGGTGTTCTGCATGTTTAACAGCTGTCTCCATGTTTTTCTGGTTGTATGGAACACTCTCGGGAAACAGGCGTACATAACTGCTTCCAAAACCAATTACGTTAAAATAACAACCTTCAGGAATACTTTTTAAGAAAAGCAGGAGGGTTTGAGCGGCATCTTTGATATAAGAGCCTTTCATGCTTCCACTACGATCAACAACAAACACAAATTCACATGCAGCTTGAAGACATGAGCTGTCGCCCTTGAATTCTGGAAAGAAACTGACCATTATAACTGCACTTTTCTGGAATCCATTGTCACCATTTGAGAAACCAGGCTCAACAATTACCAAAGGCTGGTGTGGTTCCTTAGGCTGTACTAATATAACAATATCAGTGTGTTCAGCTTCAGCCAATGACACATTAATGATTTCTCCAGTGTTGTCAACATGGATCTCATGTGATGGTGAGGTTACCTACATACAACATGTTACTTTATAGCATTTGTTATGTGGAAACAAATGTTAATCTAATTACTTTCTGCCCATAACAGAGTTTATATTCTTTGAATTACACATAACTGACAATAACAAAGTAATTACAATTAAAAATAGCAGGTGAATAGGGGTACATTCCCTTAATTAATGGGTATGCATGACCATTAGAGGGAGTTATGAAGCAGAATTTTGAAGAGTTATGTCGAAACCAAGCACAGTTTTCCTAATGACTACAAACAATTTCTTGATTACTCTCCTGCCATTTTCTCAGACTAAAATGAGAACTCTCTCTTGCCAACATTTAAAATGAAGATGTTGGAAGTTATTGCTTTTTCTGTAACTCTAACCATGTTCATGATTCTGGCAATGAAGAAAGTTTTGTCAGCTGTTTTAAGAGGAGTTTTTTTCAAAACTATGGCAAAATCCTTTTTAATTATTTAAAAAAAATAGCTCTCTAAATTGCCAGAATTGGGAATGCAGCTTGGGGTAATAAAATTAATGAACGATAACTCTTCAGCATCTACATACTTCCATTTATGCTCAAGCATGATGCATGAACTCTTTCACATGTTTGTTTACCTTTATAAACGTAATGTTTCGTCATTAAATTGAAAACTTTTCCCAGTGAAATTAACACTTTTTTTCGCTTGAAAACTTCTGCTGGTTGTTGGGATTTTACTAGGCTGATGTGTTAAAAATGCTCTGAGTTTTAATGCCAATTGAAATTTGCAAAGAATTTGTACTTGTAGGATTCTCTGTCTTTAAGTGTCTCTGAGTACCAGTAATAAGAAAAGCATACTGTCTAAAGCCAGTAAACATGCCAAAAAAGTAGCAAAAAGTTTTCTTCAACATCATGATTGCTTACATATAATATACTTCAAACATGACAATTTCACCAGGAAAAAGGGTATGATTTAATGATGAAACGTTTCAAAGGTAAATGGCAGTAAATGTTGGCAAGAGAGAGTTACGTCAAATATAACTCTCTCATGTTAATAGTTCAAAGAAACATTGGGAGAGTTAAGAAATTGGGTGTGGTCATTGGGAAAAGTGGGCGTGGTTTGGACATAACTCTCCCTAACCACAACCCTCCTTTTAACCAGTCCCCCCCACCCCTTAACAGCCAATTTAATATTGGTTAACAATTAAGTTACCTCTGCAATACCAGCAGCTCCATTGATGATCATTTCAAATTCATATTCAAGAGGACCAGTTGCATGGTGGACTAGACCAGTTTCTGAAGTTGGATTTTGTGGTGCCAGGGGATCTGTACTACCAGAAGGTGTGTAGCGAGGCTTCAAGACTGTCGGAAGAACAAATCTTACTGCACCATCAGGCTCAACAGCCAGTTCCCCAACCATAGTGAGATGGATTGAAGCACTCTCGCCCGGGGGAAGATTTCCTAGTTTCAAGCTGAATATATCACCTTGTTTTTCTTCTCCAAACGCCGCTGTATGCCCGCTTGAGATAGCTTCCTGGTACATTTCTCTCGCTTTTCTCTTCTCTTGAATCTCTGCCCGTATTTTTCTGCCATCGATTTCAGCTTCTAAACCAACGACGGCGTAAGAATTGTCCACAGGCGTACGGAAAAATACTTCCAGTGGATTTAGGGTGTTGTTCTCGTACTTTAACGTCGAACGGAAACCTACAACATATCCTTGGAGAAATGCTCGCACCGAAAGACTCTTCAATGGAATTGCTTGTTCTTGACCACAAATGAATAGACCAACTAACAACATGTTGGCTCAAAAGGTTAAAGAAATTAGAGCATAGAAAGCAACTTATTAGGAAATCGAACAACTCCAAAAACTAAGGAATAATATTCTCAGTTCTCACTAAAGAGATCAACAGCTTTCCCAGTAGCCAATCAGGGCACGTTGTGATGACATAATATATCTATTTATACAGTGTGTCTCAAAAAGAAGGACACCTGTTGTACTACAATTCCATAATGAGCCATTCTGTGTTATTTTGGCGGAACGAATTCAGTAAATTTGCCATGCAATAAACGTTCTCTGTGTAGTATACCAGTAGAATCACATTGAAATACGCTTCTTCGGCTCATTAGGGAGTTGAACATTCAAGTTCGAACGTGCAGCACAAGCACTTAACTTGAAAGGTAGCCTTTTTTTGAGACACACTTATTAGAGTATGGCGTAATGTATGGTGCAATATCGGTGATGTAAATATTACCACTTGCATTGGAAACTTCTCAAGTTCTTAACCTGTCCTGTGACCTTCCTATGCTATTGACAACCTTGGCTTGCACCCAGAGTGTGAGTTGCCAATTAAATTACAACATACGGCAAGAGAGCAAGTTTAATAGTATGACGGATTGACGGTAAGTACTTGCCACTGATACTTGCTTTCCCCGTGCTGAGTGGAATCAGTGGATCCGCGCGCTGTAATGGGTACATGCGAGTAAACTTTTTATGAATCCCTAGTAACCCTTGTAATCAAGAAACTACACTATGCTTCCGTTGTCCCTATTTTGCAATCGTTCTGATCTCTCTTACTTTAGTAACCACTGTGATCCCTGTAATCATGGTAATCTCTGTGATCCCCGTGACATCTGTAGTATTTTTAATTTTTTTAATCATTGTAATATCTGTGATCCTCGTAACTCTTGTAATGTTTGTGATCTTTAATCCCGGTAATCTTTGTAATAATTTTAATATCTGTGATCTTTGTAACTTCTATAATTTTTCTAATCATTGTAATATCTATTATCTGTGTTATCCTCGTAACTCTTGTAACCTTGGTTATCTTTGTGATCTTTGTAATCATTGTAATATCTGTTATCTCTGTGATTCATGTAACACCCATAACCTTTGTTGCTACAATGATTACAAAGATCACAGGCATCATAGAGATAACAGATCTTACAGGGTCTCAGGGATTACAGAGATAACCAAGGTTACAGGAGTTATAAGGATCATACAGATAACAGATATAAAGATAACCAAGATTACAAGAGTTGCAGAGATTACCAAGATCACAGATATTACAGAGATCACATATAATACAATGATTACAAAAATAACCAATATTAGTAGAATCATACTAGTATTCTATTGCAAATGCTGTAATTTGATTGGTTACTCTACTCGCTATCTATTCCTCGGTAGATAGCGAGTAGCGAAACAATCACCTTCCTATAGAGATTTCTTTCAAAAAAATTGCTTAAAAATCACATTTTTTGTTGAATATTCCATGTTTGACCTCTGATTCTACTAAAACAACTAGATTACTCGCTCTCGATTTCTATGCAGTGATAGTTGATTCGGGCTTCGCCCTCATCAGCTATCACCGCATAGAAATCTCGAGCTCGTGATCTAATTGTTAATTACAATGATTACAAAGATCACAGACATAACAGATATTACAAAGATCCCAAAGATTACACCTATAATTTTCACCCATACCTTTCATGTATACTTTTCTGTAGTACAATATTATATCCATAGTTCTAGGAGAGAGGGGGAGACAATTAAGGAAGAGACAAAGCCAGTTTGTTTATCTGAAATACATAAATCATATAATCGTGTTAACCATCAACATTTGTTAGTTACAAGCAATCGCAAATAGCTTTGCATGATTTTTCTACGTAGCTATACTTATTACAGTTTTTCTTCGTCGCATATTTTTTACAGTAGCCTCGGTAGAATGCACCAACTGTTTGCAGAGGCGCACAGCAGCCACAGGTCTTTTTGCAATTCTTTATCATATACACTTTGTAATGTTTGGTGCAATACGACTTCGCCACCCATCGTTGACAATGCTCACGCCTCGCCTTATCAACGCAACCTGCACAAGGAAATGATAAGAAATCGGATACTGTATATACAAGCTAACTTATAGCTGGACTAATAACTTGACTCTGGTCAGCACTACTAGCGACATTTGCTAGGTAAGCCCTGGGTAAGCGGGACTATATAATCAGCTCCTCAAAGAAATAAAATATGTGGGGATAGTATTACACCTACCACTTTTAGGCGTGGTTGGTAATGGTGGTCTTGGATGGGTAGTTGGCTTGGGTTTTGGTTTCTGTGTAGTTTTTGGCTTGGGTTTTACGCCTCCGCCTTTACCATCACCTGAAGAAAAACAAACCATCACATTCGTGGTAGCAGAAGTCTTCCAAGAACACTTGCTTAGGCAAGTCAGTTGCCTTAAGATGCTTGACCATATTGTGCCACCAGGTAAGAAAGAAATATTCGACCATCGTATCAAACTGAACAGTTATAAATCAAGGCTCTTTAAAGATTATCTTAGATTATTTTAAGCTTCAGCGATGATCAATTTGTGAAGTGAGAATTCTATTTTTAGTCGTTTGATCAGCCCTAACGCAACTGGAACCTTGTAATGCTGGCTCCCCCGGAAAACAAGAAATTTCTACCAAAAATATAATTTGGCAGACAACAACTTACAATTCATTCTGAACACAGGAGGGGTTTGACCTAAATAAGAGAAATACGATACACTTTGAGAGGCCGACAGACATAATAATATAATAGGCATAATATAGACACTGCATGAGAGGCTGACAGACATTAATTTTAATTATCCAAAATAAGTTTAAAGGAAAATGGCAAAAAAAATTTTTATCGTCTCATTTGAAAGAAACTCCAAAACAATATATAGAATCTATTACAGAATTTTTATATCTGACTTATTTGGTGAGATATTTTGATTGGAAATCTTTAGTTGTCCGCCATCTTGGATATTTGTCGATATGCACGATACGTCACAACTGGGATCACGCAATTTTTTTCTTACGACACAATAGTTAATATGCTCTCATAACCGCATGTACGACGAGTGTTTCGGATTTCAGCACGGACTGAGAAGTTTTAAAGCAATACTTGATTGTTGGTAGGTATTTAGGAGGATTTTCGACAGGCTTATCCCTGTTGTGACGTCACCAAAACATTGTTAATGAGGTGAGAAATTAATCCAAGATGGCGGACAGTTCGTTGATTTAGGTGAGAATATCTCCCGAAGTAAAACAGATAAAAAAAATTTTCAATAGACTTCTATTTATTGTTTTAGAGTCTCTTTCAAATGAGACAATAAAATTTTTTGTTGCCATTTCCCTTTAAACTAAACTAACACTCAATGACGTCGCAGATGAGAGGCCGTGCATAGAGTAGGTGCAATATTGCTATGTTTGTCATTATTTCCATCGTTTGTTGTCCCTCACAGTGTACACTCGGTATTGTAGATTGACTCAGTATTGTCAACCTTAATGGACCGATTGCATCGTGGACAAAATTTTGAAAAAAGTTGAAATGGGAAAATTTATTACCACAGCATTGAAGAGCATCCTAAAATTAGTAAAATTGAAAAGTTTGGTTGCGAAACGTTGTAAAATGTGGAAAATGTAAGCCTGTGAAGATTGCAAATTTTGTATATTTTTGTATTACGCACGGAAAATTGATACCAACATCGAGAAAACGGTATCAATTTTCCCGATGTAATACAAAAGTGTACAAAATTCTTGTACAAAAACTTTGCAGGGCTATATTTTCCTTATTTTACAACATTTCGCGACCAAACTTTGCAATTTTACTCATTTTAGGATGCTCTTCAATGCTTTCACAATGAATTTTCCCATTTCAACTTTTTTCAAAATTCTGTCCATAATGCAATCGGTCCATTGAATTAGCTATATACAGTTATATGCTCATGTAACGGATCCACGGAATGATACTATGCTTTTTGGAAATGGTTACCTAAATTGTGCGCACGCTATTCTTATATTAGCAATATTTACTTACCCTTTAGAGCGGAACATCTATCGAGAAATTTATTTCCACATGGGAAAACCTCCCTAACTAAATTATAAAGTTCACGGTCGTAATCAGAAAGCTCTCTTCTTGTGTTCACGTGGTTATGGATGCCATTTGCCTTGCCATCCCAGGTTTCTGTGTTCACATCGAAATAACTTGTCACTCCTTCCGCAAAAAACTCACGATCTGGAAAGGAAATGAAAAACGTTCGTCTGGCGTAATTGAAGCACAAAACATATTTCGAAAAAAATAATTAAAATTACAACTGGAAAATTTAAGATATGGATTGAAATTCTTCATCAAACGAACAAACAATTTGAATGTCAGACTAACTCTGGGCAACAAAAAAGGCAAATTTTGTATACTTTTGTATTGTGCGCAGAAAATTTCTATCACATTTTGTATACTACAAAAGTATACAAAATTCGCAAACTTCACAAAACTTTATTTTCCACATTTTACAATGTTTTGCAACCAAACTTCACCATTTTACTAAATCGATATTCAGGATGCTCTTTACAACTGTGCTAATGAATATTCCTAGTTCAAAAGTTTATCCTAAAAGGGGAATCGTTCATTAGTAAAACTGCAAATTTTAGTGGCAAAAGGCTAAAATGCATATGCGGAAAACAAAAACCTCGCAAAGTTGGTTGCAGATTTTGTTACAATTTTTTAGCCGAAAATGGTAACAATTCCAAACTTTTGTAATTTCGGCATGTTCTTTCTAGCTGTGGCGATTGATTTTTCATTAAACAAATTAAAATTCAGTTTAACTTTACCTGTACTCATGTAATACGTATTCTTCCAGCGTTGATCTCTGCCGTACTTTCTCTTGTTGTATAACGCCCTTATTCTGCCATCAAAATTAGGAATGGCGCCGGTCACACCCAGGTTGTGTATGGCATGTGCAAACTCGTGAAGAAAGATGTCTTCTCCCCGACCACCGCCATAGTAGCGGTCGCTAGGTCGACACAAAATATTCTCCTCTCCTCCAGTTGAGATGGGTTTATCCAAGGTTGCCCCTAGACCTGAATCATAACGTCATTAATTACACTTTAATAGGTCTGTTTCAGACGTCGAACTTTTCATGAGCCGAATCTAATGCAAATGAACTAAACTCTTTGTTTTACATTGGTTCGGCACATGAAAAGTTCGACGTCTGAAACAGGCCTTACAGTCTCATATAAGAATTAGATCGTTTTGTTAAGGTCACAAAGCAGGTTCCTAAAGGTCTCTAAGGTGTTTTAAAATGTTGGACCATGAATGTACTTTAATGACCATGTGTAGTGATTGCTATCCAATCCAAAACCTCCTTCAATATATTCTGATTAGGTTCAAAAGTCTTTTTTCAGATTGCATCTCCTATTTCTGTAGAGGCTTCCAGCCTTTTGTAATCAAAGTTTATCTCCCACAGAAATAATGCAAGAAACTGTTAAAGAGGGTTTTGTGCTGAGCCATGAAACCAGATATACATATTTCGTCAAGTGATAATAATTATTTTATTCCATTTCCAGTTTTTCTAGAATCGAGAAACTGCATCAATATAATAAAAATTAGCTGCCTAGATACAGGTATACATAATTATCCTCTATGGCGTAAATGTTGGCTAAGAAGCTAAGTCACGGTTAGATCTTTACAGTAACGACGATTCACATCTACAATTTTAATAATGCTGACAATTGTCCCTTAAATACAAAAGTGCAAATTCTCACTACTAGACAAACTGGAGATAGAATTAAATAATTGTCACTTGACGATTTGGAAGGGTCTTAAGGCTCTTTTCCACTCATCGCAAAACGAACTCGCAAGCTCGCAGCGAGTGCTTGCATCTAGTTAAAATAAACTATCAGGCATTGCAATTGGATGAAATCCCTCGGCGCAGCGATCTGGCAAGTTGGTATTTGTGATGTCAGTGGAAAAGAGCCTACAGAGCAAGCTCATGCCTGATCAGGATTTTTTTTACTCTTCATGTTTCCTGCAGTTCCTTCTAGGTTAAATTTATCACAGCTCTCTAATAAAACAGACATTTACAGCTAACGCATTATTTTGCATCAGGCAAAAGAAGAAAATCACAAACAATCAATTCCAGTACAGCACAGTATAGGGTATAAACAGTAGGGCCACTCAGCAGTGCAACATGTCCCCCTATTTTTATGCAATTGACTGGTCAGAATGATGGCGGAACAGCCAGTTCAGCGTTTCTACTGGCCAGAAAATGCAATTGACTGGCCAAACCTGCATAATGAGCATGCGCAATGCGACATGGGCGGATACACAAACTTCAAAGGTTTTGATTCGAGTGGCCCTTGTTTAGTTTATTTTCTATGGTACCTCTCGCTCGCTGGTTCCACCAATCAGGAAGGTAGCTATGTTCGGGAATGTCCGTCGTGCGCTCGTGTTCAGCGATAACGCCAGCACGGCCATAACGATCATGTAGCCAATCCCGAATGTCTTTTCGGTCGGCAAGGGCAAAGCGGACGACATAACAAGCACGCACGATGGCTCTGTTGTCCACATTGTTAGAGCTGATGATAGGTACGCCGTACGCATGCGCGTATTTTCTATAGAACCCACTCAAGCCCATTTCACGGCGAACTTTGTAAGGAAGGCTTCGCACCGTGCAGTCGTAGCCTGTCCTGGCTACGCCACGTCCACCTCGGCGACCTGACAAAAATTTCAGTGTGCGTGACATTCCAGTGTGAAAAAATTTCATCGTGTGTAACATTTCAGTGTGTGTAACATTTCAGTGTGAAAAAAATTCAGTGTGAAAAAAATTCAGTGTGTGTAACATTTCAGTGTGAACAAATTTCAGTGTGTGTAACATCTCGGTCATTTATACACTCGTAAAAGCACGCTATAGATTAGCAAACAAGGAATCATTACAAGGAATCTGTTATGATTTTGTAAGTTTCATTTCACTCGATGTTCAATCATTCCTAAAGGGTAAAAGTGTCTTATTTCCTGTAAAAATCATACACATGTCAAATGAACTATAGGTCTTTGTGATGAATTTTCCTCTTCATGAAGTTGTTCAAACATGGTCTTAAGTTGTGGACATGTTTGTGCCAGTTCGGGCTGCTTGTTCCTGGATTGTTGTAACAGATTTGGGATATGTTGTTGATTACTTGTTATAAGCTTGTTGGTATCATCATAGTTAATAGAGTAAATGGTTTGGAAACTCACTAGAATAACAATATAACTCATTATCTATGTTGGTAACGTTTATGCAAAGATTTGTTTCTTCATCGTCACGTGTGTATTGTGTTTTTGCCAAATCCACCAATAGGAATTCTTGAATTACCTTTCCTAACCTTCCCAAAACGTTGTTATTGGTTAGTAGTACGCAATAATACAATACGCACGTGACGATGAAGCACCTTATTTCTGCATAAACTAGAACAAAAACATAGATAATGATTTATATTGAAGTTCTAATGAGTTTCCAAACCAATTACCCAGAGTTGCAAAAAAGCCACGGGTATGCGGGTGTTAGCCGTGAGGAAGGTTTCCAAAATGGGCAGTCAGTGAGGAAGATTTACTAACAGTAACATAACAAAAAATTAATAGTTGATGATCTATTCCGGAAAATGATGCCTTCCTTCTGAAAAAAATAGTGATTCATTCTCTAGATTCATTCGGATCTTCAGTTTGGAAAGCCCAACTTTACAACATTTTGAGGAAAGTTTGCGAACTTTGAAAATTTTGCCTGGAGGAAGGTTGAACGCTTTTTGCAACTCTGCATTTAGCTCTATTAACTATGGTATTATAACACTGGTTAAGTACACACAATATAGTACGAATGTTACAAGGTTAGGAGAATGTAGTGGTATTATGACTACATCATTGACTACATCAGACTTGTTGGAACAACCTGGCAAGAAGGATGTGTTGTCCAACCTTGGACAACCGACAAGCCAGTACGAATATAATATATGACGGCTTGTTTGCAACACTCGCCACACAAGTTGTGAGATTTTAGGTGGTATTAGCGATACTGTATTTTTCTGGGAAAAAGAGTGGCTTCATGAGGCTTCCCACTCAAATTTATTCCCAGCTAAAGGTCATCTTTAAACTTTCAGAGCTTTAAATTGTGAATTTCTTTTTTACCAATTTCAAGAGAAAGACCAGAAGTGTTTCCACTAGCAATTGCCAATGTTTCAGTTTCTTGCAACAAGCTGAAGTTAGCTGGCGCTAAAAAGAAAATAAGAGTGGTTTATATGGAAATCCATAGCTGTCTTAAGTGATAAAACGTCATTTCATTAGGTGCTTTATACATTATATACGGTGCTTTAAACATGACATGCGGTGCTTTGAGTATTATACGCGGTGCTTTAAACATTATATGCGGTGCTTTGAGCATTATATGCGGTGCTTTAAGCATTATATGCGGTGCTTTAAACATTATATGCGGTGCTTTAAGCATTATATGCGGTGCTTTAAACATTATATGCGGTGCTTTGAACATTATATGCTGTGCTTTGAGCATTATACGCAGTGCTTTCATCATTATACGCAGTTATTTCATCATTATACGCGGCGCTTTCATCATTATATGCGGTGCTTTCATCATACGCGGTGATTTCACCTTTGTACGCGGTGCTTTCATCATTATATGCGGTGCTTTCACCTTTATACGCAGTGCTTTGAACATTATACGCGGTGGTTTCAGCGTCATTATACTCAGTGGGCCAGTACCTTTGGTCAGCGTTGTGGAATGTTACACGATTCTGCTATACGTCATGTCATCAAGAATATCTAAACACGAAATTTACAAGTTGAGCGCAGTTATAAAACGGTAAAATATATAAGACTTTTCTGGCGTTTTAAATCGAAAGTAAATCCGGGGGGTTTGAAATATGGAACAAATACTGCAATCTTTAAATTTGGGGACTTTGCGTGGCCGATTTGAAGCACAGTGAATAGAACCGCAGGAAGTTTTAAATTTAATGGGAAATTTTGAAAAATTTTGGGAAAAAATTTTGAAAAAAATTTGGGAAAAAATTCTGAAAAAAAATTTGGGAAATCATGAATAATTCATGATATTCATGAATATTTCATGAATAATTCATGAAATTCATGAATATTCACGATTTTTCAGGAAAAAATCTTGAAAAAAAATTCAGGAAAAAATTTTGAAAAAGAAATTAGGAAAAAAATTTGGGAAATTCATGAATAATCATGAATATTTCATGAATAATTCATGAATAATTCAGGAAAAATTTTGAAAAAGAAATTGGGAAAAATTTTTTTGTCAAAACTTTTTCCTAATTTTTTTTTCAGAATTTTTTCCCAATTTTTTTTTTCAAATTTTTTTTCCCAAACTTTTTTTCAAAATTTTTTCCCAAATTTTTGGTTCAAAATTTTCCCTAATATTTTTGTCAATTTTTTTCCAAATTTTTTCCCTAATTTTTTTAGAATTCTTTTTCCAAATTTTTTTTTCAGAATTTTTTTCCAAATTTTTTTTCAAACTTTTTTCCCAAATTTTTTTGGGAAATTTTGAAAAAATTTTAGGAAAAAAATTTTGAAAAAAAAATTTGGGAAAAAATTCTGAAAAAAAATTTGGGAAAAAAATTTGGGAAATTCATGAATAATTCATGAATATTTCATGAATAATTCATGAATAATTCATGAATAATTCATGAATGATTCATGAATAATTCATGAATTTTCGAGGAAAAAATCTTGAAAAAAAGTTCAGGAAAAAATTTTGAAAAAGAAATTGGGAAAATTTTTTTGTCAAAACTTTTTCCTAAATTTTTTTTCAAACTTTTTTCCCAAATTTTTTTTGGGAAATTTTGAAAAAATTTTGGGAAAAAAATTTTGAAAAAAAAATTGGGAAAAAATTCTAAAAAAAAATTGGGAAAAAAATTTGGGAAATTCATGAATAATCATGAATATTTCATGAATAATTCATGAAATTCATGAATAATTCATGAATGATTCATGAATTTTCGAGGAAAAAATCTTGAAAAAAAGTTCAGGAAAAAATTTTGAAAAAGAATTGGGAAAATTTTTTGTCAAAACTTTTTCCCAAATTTTTTTTTAAACTTTTTTCCCAAATTTTTTTGGGAAACCTCGAAAAAATTTTGGGAAAAAAATTTTGAAAAAAAAATTTGGGAAAAAATTCTGAAAAAAAAATTTGGGAAATCATGAATAATTCATGAATATTTCATGAATAATTCATGATAATTCATGAAAAATATTGGGGAAAATTTTGAACAAAAAATTTGGGAAAAAATTTTGAAAAAAAATGTGGGAAAAAATTCTGAAAAAAAATTGACAAAAATATTGGGGAAAATTTTGAACAAAAAATTTGGGAAAAAAATTTGAAAAAAGTTTGGGAAAAAAATTTGAAAAAAAAATTCGGGAAAAAATTTTGACAAAAAATTCTGAAAAAAATTTGGGAAAAAATCTTGAAAAAAAATTCTGGAAAAAATTTTGAAAAAAATTTGGGAAATTCATGAATATTTCATGAACATTTCATGAATAATTCATGAATATTTCATGAATAATCATGAATAATTCATGAAAATTCATATTTCATGAATTTTCCAGGAAAAAATCTTGAAAAAAAATTCAGGAAAAAATTTTGAAAAAGAAATTGGGAGAAAAATTTTTTGTCAAAACTTTTTCCTAAATTTTTTTCCCAACTTTTTTTTCAGAATTTTTTCCCAAATTTTTTTGGGAAATTTTGAAAAAATTTTGGGAAAAAAATTTTGAAAAAAAAATTGGGAAAAAATTCTGAAAAAAAATTGGGAAAAAAATTTGGGAAATTCATGAATAATCATGAATATTTCATGAATAATTCATGAATAATTCATGAAAAAAATTTCCCAAATTTTTGGTTCAAAATTTTCCCTAATATTTTTGTCAATTTTTTTTCCAAATTTTTTCCCTAATTTTTTTAGAATTCTTTTTCCAAATTTTTTTTTCAGAATTTTTTCCCAAATTTTTTTTCAAACTTTTTTCCCAAATTTTTTTGGGAAATTTTGAAAAAATTTTAGGAAAAAAATTTTGAAAAAAAAATTTGGGAAAAAATTCTGAAAAAAAATTTGGGAAAAAAATTTGGGAAATTCATGAATAATTCATGAATATTTCATGAATAATTCATGAATATTTCATGAATAATTCATGAATAATTCATGAATATTTCATGAATGATTCATGAATAATTCATGAATTTTCGAGGAAAAAATCTTGAAAAAAAGTTCAGGAAAAAATTTTGAAAAAGAAATTGGGAAAAATTTTTTGTCAAAACTTTTTCCTAAATTTTTTTTCAAACTTTTTTCCCAAATTTTTTTTGGGAAATTTTGAAAAAATTTTGGGAAAAAAATTTTGAAAAAAAAATTGGGAAAAAATTCTAAAAAAAAATTGGGAAAAAAATTTGGGAAATTCATGAATAATCATGAATATTTCATGAATAATTCATGAAATTCATGAATAATTCATGAATGATTCATGAATTTTCGAGGAAAAAATCTTGAAAAAAAGTTCAGGAAAAAATTTTGAAAAAGAATTGGGAAAATTTTTTGTCAAAACTTTTTCCCAAATTTTTTTTCAAACTTTTTTCCCAAATTTTTTTGGGAAATTTTGAAAAAATTTTGGGAAAAAAATTTTGAAAAAAAAATTTGGGAAAAAATTCTGAAAAAAAAATTTGGGAAATCATGAATAATTCATGAATATTTCATGAATAATTCATGATAATTCATGAAAAATATTGGGGAAAATTTTGAACAAAAAATTTGGGAAAAAATTTTGAAAAAAAATGTGGGAAAAAATTCTGAAAAAAAATTGACAAAAATATTGGGGAAAATTTTGAACAAAAAATTTGGGAAAAAAATTTGAAAAAAGTTTGGGAAAAAAATTTGAAAAAAAAATTCGGGAAAAAATTTTGACAAAAAATTCTGAAAAAAATTTGGGAAAAAATCTTGAAAAAAAATTCTGGAAAAAATTTTGAAAAAAATTTGGGAAATTCATGAATATTTCATGAACATTTCATGAATAATTCATGAATATTTCATGAATAATCATGAATAATTCATGAAAATTCATGAATATTTCATGAATTTTCCAGGAAAAAATCTTGAAAAAGAAATTGGGAGAAAAATTTTTTGTCAAAACTTTTTCCTAAATTTTTTTCCCAACTTTTTTTTCAGAATTTTTTCCCAAATTTTTTTGGGAAATTTTGAAAAAATTTTGGGAAAAAAATTTTGAAAAAAAAATTGGGAAAAAATTCTGAAAAAAAAATTGGGAAAAAAATTTGGGAAATTCATGAATAATCATGAATATTTCATGAATAATTCATGAATAATTCATGAAAAAAATTTCCCAAATTTTTGGTTCAAAATTTTCCCTAATATTTTTGTCAATTTTTTTTCCAAATTTTTTCCCTAATTTTTTTAGAATTCTTTTTCCAAATTTTTTTTTCAGAATTTTTTCCCAAATTTTTTTTCAAACTTTTTTCCCAAATTTTTTTGGGAAATTTTGAAAAAATTTTAGGAAAAAAATTTTGAAAAAAAAATTTGGGAAAAATTCTGAAAAAAAATTTGGGAAAAAAATTTGGGAAATTCATGAATAATTCATGAATATTTCATGAATAATTCATGAATATTTCATGAATAATTCATGAATAATTCATGAATATTTCATGAATGATTCATGAATAATTCATGAATTTTCGAGGAAAAAATCTTGAAAAAAAGTTCAGGAAAAAATTTTGAAAAAGAAATTGGGAAAAATTTTTTGTCAAAACTTTTTCCTAAATTTTTTTTCAAACTTTTTTCCCAAATTTTTTTTGGGAAATTTTGAAAAAATTTTGGGAAAAAAATTTTGAAAAAAAAATTGGGAAAAAATTCTAAATAAAAATTGGGAAAAAAATTTGGGAAATTCATGAATAATCATGAATATTTCATGAATAATTCATGAAATTCATGAATAATTCATGAATGATTCATGAATTTTCGAGGAAAAAATCTTGAAAAAAAGTTCAGGAAAAAATTTTGAAAAAGAATTGGGAAAGTTTTTTGTCAAAACTTTTTCCCAAATTTTTTTTCAAACTTTTTTCCCAAATTTTTTTGGGAAATTTTGAAAAAATTTTGGGAAAAAAATTTTGAAAAAAAAATTTGGGAAAAAATTCTGAAAAAAAAATTTGGGAAATCATGAATAATTCATGAATATTTCATGAATAATTCATGATAATTCATGAAAAATATTGGGGAAAATTTTGAACAAAAAATTTGGGAAAAAATTTTGAAAAAAAATGTGGGAAAAAATTCTGAAAAAAAATTGACAAAAATATTGGGGAAAATTTTGAACAAAAAATTTGGGAAAAAAATTTGAAAAAAGTTTGGGAAAAAAATTTGAAAAAAAAATTCGGGAAAAAATTTTGACAAAAAATTCTGAAAAAAATTTGGGAAAAAATCTTGAAAAAAAATTCTGGAAAAAATTTTGAAAAAAATTTGGGAAATTCATGAATATTTCATGAACATTTCATGAATAATTCATGAATATTTCATGAATAATCATGAATAATTCATGAAAATTCATGAATATTTCATGAATTTTCCATGAATTGAATTTCCATGAATGAATTTTCCATGAATGATCCATGAATGATCCATGAATGAATTTTCCAAATATTTCATGAATTTTCCAGGAAAAAATCTTGAAAAAAAATTCAGGAAAAAATTTTGAAAAAGAAATTGGGAAAAAAATTTGGGAAATTCATGAATAATCATGAATATTTCATGAATAATTCATGAATAATTCATGAAAAAAATTTCCCAAATTTTTGGTTCAAAATTTTCCCTAATATTTTTGTCAATTTTTTTTCCAAATTTTTTCCCTAATTTTTTTAGAATTCTTTTTCCAAATTTTTTTTTCAGAATTTTTTCCCAAATTTTTTTTCAAACTTTTTTCCCAAATTTTTTTGGGAAATTTTGAAAAAATTTTAGGAAAAAAATTTTGAAAAAAAAATTTGGGAAAAAATTCTGAAAAAAAATTTGGGAAAAAAATTTGGGAAATTCATGAATAATTCATGAATATTTCATGAATAATTCATGAATATTTCATGAATAATTCATGAATAATTCATGAATATTTCATGAATGATTCATGAATAATTCATGAATTTTCGAGGAAAAAATCTTGAAAAAAAGTTCAGGAAAAAATTTTGAAAAAGAAATTGGGAAAAATTTTTTGTCAAAACTTTTTCCTAAATTTTTTTTCAAACTTTTTTCCCAAATTTTTTTTGGGAAATTTTGAAAAAATTTTGGGAAAAAAATTTTGAAAAAAAAATTGGGAAAAAATTCTAAATAAAAATTGGGAAAAAAATTTGGGAAATTCATGAATAATCATGAATATTTCATGAATAATTCATGAAATTCATGAATAATTCATGAATGATTCATGAATTTTCGAGGAAAAAATCTTGAAAAAAAGTTCAGGAAAAAATTTTGAAAAAGAATTGGGAAAGTTTTTTGTCAAAACTTTTTCCCAAATTTTTTTTCAAACTTTTTTCCCAAATTTTTTTGGGAAATTTTGAAAAAATTTTGGGAAAAAAATTTTGAAAAAAAAATTTGGGAAAAAATTCTGAAAAAAAAATTTGGGAAATCATGAATAATTCATGAATATTTCATGAATAATTCATGATAATTCATGAAAAATATTGGGGAAAATTTTGAACAAAAAATTTGGGAAAAAATTTTGAAAAAAAATGTGGGAAAAAATTCTGAAAAAAAATTGACAAAAATATTGGGGAAAATTTTGAACAAAAAATTTGGGAAAAAAATTTGAAAAAAGTTTGGGAAAAAAATTTGAAAAAAAAATTCGGGAAAAAATTTTGACAAAAAATTCTGAAAAAAATTTGGGAAAAAATCTTGAAAAAAAATTCTGGAAAAAATTTTGAAAAAAATTTGGGAAATTCATGAATATTTCATGAACATTTCATGAATAATTCATGAATATTTCATGAATAATCATGAATAATTCATGAAAATTCATGAATATTTCATGAATTTTCCATGAATTGAATTTCCATGAATGAATTTTCCATGAATGATCCATGAATGATCCATGAATGAATTTTCCAAATATTTCATGAATTTTCCAGGAAAAAATCTTGAAAAAAAATTCAGGAAAAAATTTTGAAAAAGAAATTGGGAAAAAAATTTGGGAAATTCATGAATAATCATGAATATTTCATGAATAATTCATGAATAATTCATGAAAAAAATTTCCCAAATTTTTGGTTCAAAATTTTCCCTAATATTTTTGTCAATTTTTTTTCCAAATTTTTTCCCTAATTTTTTTAGAATTCTTTTTCCAAATTTTTTTTTCAGAATTTTTTCCCAAATTTTTTTTCAAACTTTTTTCCCAAATTTTTTTGGGAAATTTTGAAAAAATTTTAGGAAAAAAATTTTGAAAAAAAAATTTGGGAAAAAATTCTGAAAAAAAATTTGGGAAAAAAATTTGGGAAATTCATGAATAATTCATGAATATTTCATGAATAATTCATGAATATTTCATGAATAATTCATGAATAATTCATGAATATTTCATGAATGATTCATGAATAATTCATGAATTTTCGAGGAAAAAATCTTGAAAAAAAGTTCAGGAAAAAATTTTGAAAAAGAAATTGGGAAAAATTTTTTGTCAAAACTTTTTCCTAAATTTTTTTTCAAACTTTTTTCCCAAATTTTTTTGGGAAATTTTGAAAAAATTTTGGGAAAAAAATTTTGAAAAAAAAATTGGGAAAAAATTCTAAATAAAAATTGGGAAAAAAATTTGGGAAATTCATGAATAATCATGAATATTTCATGAATAATTCATGAAATTCATGAATAATTCATGAATGATTCATGAATTTTCGAGGAAAAAATCTTGAAAAAAAGTTCAGGAAAAAATTTTGAAAAAGAATTGGGAAAGTTTTTTGTCAAAACTTTTTCCCAAATTTTTTTTCAAACTTTTTTCCCAAATTTTTTTGGGAAATTTTGAAAAAATTTTGGGAAAAAAATTTTGAAAAAAAAATTTGGGAAAAAATTCTGAAAAAAAAATTTGGGAAATCATGAATAATTCATGAATATTTCATGAATAATTCATGATAATTCATGAAAAATATTGGGGAAAATTTTGAACAAAAAATTTGGGAAAAAATTTTGAAAAAAAATGTGGGAAAAAATTCTGAAAAAAAATTGACAAAAATATTGGGGAAAATTTTGAACAAAAAATTTGGGAAAAAAATTTGAAAAAAGTTTGGGAAAAAAATTTGAAAAAAAAATTCGGGAAAAAATTTTGACAAAAAATTCTGAAAAAAATTTGGGAAAAAATCTTGAAAAAAAATTCTGGAAAAAATTTTGAAAAAAATTTGGGAAATTCATGAATATTTCATGAACATTTCATGAATAATTCATGAATATTTCATGAATAATCATGAATAATTCATGAAAATTCATGAATATTTCATGAATTTTCCATGAATTGAATTTCCATGAATGAATTTTCCATGAATGATCCATGAATGATCCATGAATGAATTTTCCAAATATTTCATGAATTTTCCAGGAAAAAATCTTGAAAAAAAATTCAGGAAAAAATTTTGAAAAAGAAATTGGGAAAAAAATTTGGGAAATTCATGAATAATCATGAATATTTCATGAATAATTCATGAATAATTCATGAAAAAAATTTCCCAAATTTTTGGTTCAAAATTTTCCCTAATATTTTTGTCAATTTTTTTTCCAAATTTTTTCCCTAATTTTTTTAGAATTCTTTTTCCAAATTTTTTTTTCAGAATTTTTTCCCAAATTTTTTTTCAAACTTTTTTCCCAAATTTTTTTGGGAAATTTTGAAAAAATTTTAGGAAAAAAATTTTGAAAAAAAAATTTGGGAAAAAATTCTGAAAAAAAATTTGGGAAAAAAATTTGGGAAATTCATGAATAATTCATGAATATTTCATGAATAATTCATGAATATTTCATGAATAATTCATGAATAATTCATGAATATTTCATGAATGATTCATGAATAATTCATGAATTTTCGAGGAAAAAATCTTGAAAAAAAGTTCAGGAAAAAATTTTGAAAAAGAAATTGGGAAAAATTTTTTGTCAAAACTTTTTCCTAAATTTTTTTTCAAACTTTTTTCCCAAATTTTTTTGGGAAATTTTGAAAAAATTTTGGGAAAAAAATTTTGAAAAAAAAATTTGGGAAAAAATTCTGAAAAAAAAATTTGGGAAATCATGAATAATTCATGAATATTTCATGAATAATTCATGATAATTCATGAAAAATATTGGGGAAAATTTTGAACAAAAAATTTGGGAAAAAATTTTGAAAAAAAATGTGGGAAAAAATTCTGAAAAAAAATTGACAAAAATATTGGGGAAAATTTTGAACAAAAAATTTGGGAAAAAAATTTGAAAAAAGTTTGGGAAAAAAATTTGAAAAAAAAATTCGGGAAAAAATTTTGACAAAAAATTCTGAAAAAAATTTGGGAAAAAATCTTGAAAAAAAATTCTGGAAAAAATTTTGAAAAAAATTTGGGAAATTCATGAATATTTCATGAACATTTCATGAATAATTCATGAATATTTCATGAATAATCATGAATAATTCATGAAAATTCATGAATATTTCATGAATTTTCCAGGAAAAAATCTTGAAAAAAAATTCAGGAAAAAATTTTGAAAAAGAAATTGGGAAAAAAATTTGGGAAATTCATGAATAATCATGAATATTTCATGAATAATTCATGAATAATTCATGAAAAAAATTTCCCAAATTTTTGGTTCAAAATTTTCCCTAATATTTTTGTCAATTTTTTTTCCAAATTTTTTCCCTAATTTTTTTAGAATTCTTTTTCCAAATTTTTTTTTCAGAATTTTTTTCCAAATTTTTTTTCAAACTTTTTTCCCAAATTTTTTTGGGAAATTTTGAAAAAATTTTAGGAAAAAAATTTTGAAAAAAAAATTTGGGAAAAAATTCTGAAAAAAAATTTGGGAAAAAAATTTGGGAAATTCATGAATAATTCATGAATATTTCATGAATAATTCATGAATATTTCATGAATAATTCATGAATAATTCATGAATATTTCATGAATGATTCATGAATAATTCATGAATTTTCGAGGAAAAAATCTTGAAAAAAAGTTCAGGAAAAAATTTTGAAAAAGAAATTGGGAAAAATTTTTTGTCAAAACTTTTTCCTAAATTTTTTTTCAAACTTTTTTCCCAAATTTTTTTTGGGAAATTTTGAAAAAATTTTGGGAAAAAAATTTTGAAAAAAAAATTGGGAAAAAATTCTAAAAAAAAATTGGGAAAAAAATTTGGGAAATTCATGAATAATCATGAATATTTCATGAATAATTCATGAAATTCATGAATAATTCATGAATGATTCATGAATTTTCGAGGAAAAAATCTTGAAAAAAAGTTCAGGAAAAAATTTTGAAAAAGAATTGGGAAAATTTTTTGTCAAAACTTTTTCCCAAATTTTTTTTCAAACTTTTTTCCCAAATTTTTTTGGGAAATTTTGAAAAAATTTTGGGAAAAAAATTTTGAAAAAAAAATTTGGGAAAAAATTCTGAAAAAAAAATTTGGGAAATCATGAATAATTCATGAATATTTCATGAATAATTCATGATAATTCATGAAAAATATTGGGGAAAATTTTGAACAAAAAATTTGGGAAAAAATTTTGAAAAAAAATGTGGGAAAAAATTCTGAAAAAAAATTGACAAAAATATTGGGGAAAATTTTGAACAAAAAATTTGGGAAAAAAATTTGAAAAAAGTTTGGGAAAAAAATTTGAAAAAAAAATTCGGGAAAAAATTTTGACAAAAAATTCTGAAAAAAATTTGGGAAAAAATCTTGAAAAAAAATTCTGGAAAAAATTTTGAAAAAAATTTGGGAAATTCATGAATATTTCATGAACATTTCATGAATAATTCATGAATATTTCATGAATAATCATGAATAATTCATGAAAATTCATGAATATTTCATGAATTTTCCAGGAAAAAATCTTGAAAAAGAAATTGGGAGAAAAATTTTTTGTCAAAACTTTTTCCTAAATTTTTTTCCCAACTTTTTTTTCAGAATTTTTTCCCAAATTTTTTTGGGAAATTTTGAAAAAATTTTAGGAAAAAAATTTTGAAAAAAAAATTGGGAAAAAATTCTGAAAAAAAAATTGGGAAAAAAATTTGGGAAATTCATGAATAATCATGAATATTTCATGAATAATTCATGAATAATTCATGAAAAAAATTTCCCAAATTTTTGGTTCAAAATTTTCCCTAATATTTTTGTCAATTTTTTTTCCAAATTTTTTCCCTAATTTTTTTAGAATTCTTTTTCCAAATTTTTTTTTCAGAATTTTTTCCCAAATTTTTTTTCAAACTTTTTTCCCAAATTTTTTTGGGAAATTTTGAAAAAATTTTAGGAAAAAAATTTTGAAAAAAAAATTTGGGAAAAAATTCTGAAAAAAAATTTGGGAAATTCATGAATAATTCATGAATATTTCATGAATAATTCATGAATATTTCATGAATAATTCATGAATAATTCATGAATATTTCATGAATGATTCATGAATAATTCATGAATTTTCGAGGAAAAAATCTTGAAAAAAAGTTCAGGAAAATTTTGAAATGATTATTCATGAATTTCCCAAATTTTTTTCCCAATTTTTTTTTTCAAAATTTTTTTCCCAAAATTTTTTCAAAATTTCCCAAAAAAATTTGGGAAAAAAGTTTGAAAAAAAATGTAGGAAAAAGTTTTGACAAAAAATTGAAAAAAATTTGGGAAAAAAATTTGGGAAATTCATGAATAATCATGAATATTTCATGAATAATTTATGAATAATTCATGAAATTCATGAATAATTCATGAATGATTCATGAATTTTCGAGGAAAAAATCTTGAAAAAAAGTTCAGGAAAAAATTTTGAAAAAGAAATTGGGAAAAATTTTTTGTCAAAACTTTTCCCCAAATTTTTTTTCAAACTTTTTCCCCAAATTTTTTTGGGAAATTTTGAAAAAATTTTGGGAAAAAAATTTGACAAAAAATTTTTCCCAATTTCTTTTTCAAAATTTTTTCCTGAACTTTTTTTCAAGATTTTTTCCTGGAAAATTCATGAATTATTCATGAATTTTCATGAATTATTCATGATTATTTTCGAGGAAAAAATCTTGAAAAAAAGTTCAGGAAAAAATTTTGAAAAAGAAATTGGGAAAAAAATTTTTTGTCAAAACTTTTTCCTAAATTTTTTTCCCAACTTTTTTTTCAGAATTTTTTCCCAATTTTTTTTTTCAAAATTTTTTCCCAAATTTTTTTTCAAAATTTTTTCCCGAATTTTTTTCAAATTTTTTTTCAATTTTTTTCCCATTAAATTTAAAACTGCCTGCGGTTCTATTCGCTGTGCTTCAAATCGGCCACGCAAAGTCCCCAAATTTAAAGATTGCAGTATTTGTTCCATATTTCAAACCCCCTGGGTTTACTTTCGATTTAAAACGCCAGAAAAGTCTTATATATTTTACTGTTTTATAACTGCGCTCAACTTGTAACATTCCACAACGCTGACCAAAGGTACTGGCTCACTGAGTATAATGACGCTGAAACCACCGCGTATAATGTTCAAAGCACTGCGTATAAAGGTGAAAGCACCGCATATAATGATGAAAGCGCCGCGTATAATGATGAAATAACTGCGTATAATGATGAAAGCACTGCGTATAATGCTCAAAGCACAGCATATAATGTTCAAAGCACCGCATATAATGTTCGAAGCACCGCACATAATGTTCGAAGCACCGCATATAATGCTCGAAGCACCGCATATAATGTTTAAAGCACCGCATATAATGTTTAAAGCACCGCATATAATGTTTAAAGCACCGCATATAATGTTTAAAGCACCGCATATAATGTTTAAAGCACCGCATATAATGCTTAAAGCACCGCATATAATGCTCAAAGCACCGCATATAATGTTTAAAGCACCGCATAAAATGCTTAAAGCACCGCATATAATGCTCAAAGCACCGCATATAATGTTTAAAGCACCGCATATAATACTCAAAGCACCGCATGTCATGTTTAAAGCACCGTATATAATGTATAAAGCACCTAATGAAATGACGTTTTATCACTTAATAAAGGAGCAGTGTCATATTTCACGCATATGCTTCTGCGCATAATAAACTTGAAAGCGTTGGGCCAACGTTTTCAATTCGGAATCCAAGATGGCGTCCTCAAAGGAGGGCGAGCATGGTCTGAAATTCGATATTTCCGGATGATAAAAAAGCAACAGAATGCCAAAGGTCGAAGGAAATTATGCGGCAATCAACGCAAAAGAATTTATTTGGTATACAATGTATTTAAAGCATGGAAAGTGCAAAAATCGAGGCGGGATGTAACCGTTGGAATTGCAGTGATTTCACCGCACATCTGTTGCTCTTGCATACAGAAGAAGGTAAAAATAATGCAATTTATGTGCTTTAATCAAGCTGAATCTACAAGAAATTCGTAAAATAGCAAGAAAATAAAGAAATAAAATTTGCGTGAAATGTGACACTGCTCCTTTAAGACAGCTATGGTTTTCCATAGTGATGCGCAAAATTACTTATCAACAGCCGTTTCGTATTGCACACTGCATACCTAGTATTAAAAGTCTTTGAGAAATTGTGGACAAAAACTGAGTCCATGTCTATAAATGTGATCGATATGGATGGAAATCTAATCGGACGTTCAGGAGATGTTTACTGCATGTTGCGTTTCCGTAAAAAGATTGATTAAGGACATCCAAAGCTGTTGTGAATATTGATCAGTTTTGATTTCTGTGTAGAAAAGTGCGTATTATAATCAGCGTATGGTCTATGTAGGATGATAGGTGAGAGGTTAAAGAGAGCGCGATTCTGGTAAGCGGATACGGGTTGTGTTACTTTGTTTATGAAGTTTGCCTCAATATCTCCGTTAGTATTTTTTCCTAACTGCAGTACGTGTTGCAGAAAAGATATGATCATACATGCAGATACCGGGGGAAATGCCATGAACAAAATGACGCTACCTGTACCCATTACCGGAGTATCTCAGCCTCTCTGTCGTCAGGCCTAGCAACAGCGCTTTTTCGAGAATTAAGGTCTGGATTACTTACGTATATCATTATCAACCTGGTAGTGTCCAGAAGAATTAGAAGCGATTGTAAGGCTGCGTTGAACCTGGAAGATAGAAAATCCAATGATCACAATCCACATTTTGATCAAAGTCAACAGTTAGAACCTGTTTGTTTGTCTTTACTGAGCGTGTCTTGCAGGATTGCTCCGTGTTTATGTAGTGCTGCATCAACGAAAGCGACAGACGCGCAAATTGGGCGGTATGTTCAAGACCATGTATGGTCATATGCTAATGAAGGATTTCATTGTAGGAAGCGTTTGCACTTTGCAAAGTCGCCCCATGTCGTTAATGTTGCTTAATTCTTTTGTCTGACTGTGCAATACAGGCATGACTGCGCAATGTTACAGGCGATGGTCACTGGAGATAGCTTTTTTGCGAAGTATCTTTCAGGCTCTTATTGTGCATTGAATTTATTGGTGTAGTGCGACTACTTGGCGGAACCAAGGATGTCGTTTGTCATCATACATTTTAAATTTTATTTCATCAGCAGAGTAGCATTGAAAACAGTCTTGAATTGACGAGAATTAGTGACAATTATCAACTTTGTTATGGTAAAACATTTTTAAGGAAGTTGATAAAGATTTAAAATCCTGTCACGAACTGCCACTGTCAGTGACGAACTTCCTTGTCACTCTCGGAAACCTCTATGACCTAAACCAAGATGAGCCAAGGTTATTAATTATCCGAAACCTCAAAACGTCGTTTATCGTTTGTGAAAGAACCTTTATTATATAAAGTACAGTCACTACAGTGCTTTATAAGGTTTCGGGCACTGATAGAGTACTTTTGATTGCATGCGCATTTTGCAAATGACCTTGCCAAAAAATTTCTAATAAGTGCCACACAAGACATGTAACTATGAAATCGTATTGTTTTCACCCATGCGTCACAAATTATTTTTCGCTTCCGGGCCTGATATTATTCTCACGGTTCAGAATTTCTCAACGAGACGGAAATTGTGAAACAACACCGGAAGACGAGAAAAAAACCCAAACATAGTCATAGGTCGCAGTATCAAATTTTGCCACTGTAACAGAATCATTGTTTTGAAAAACCGTTTATTGGTTATTATTATTATTAAATTGGCTATGCGGCCAAATGTAGGCTATGTGGCCAAAATGAAAACGGTACCTTATTCTTTAAAGACAGAGAACAGTTCCTTCTGTGAATCTACCAAATAAAACAAATTCCGAAAATATACATCTTGTACTCCTGATATTAAAAAAAAACAAGAAAACGACGGAGTCGGGGTTTTTTCTTTTATATCAGGAATACAAGAATAAGATACCTACTTTCGGAATTTGTTTTATTTTGTACTTCCTGAAGTTGTCTGCTCGCCGTGGTTTCTGTGCATCTGTTCTGCTTATAACAAATAGGAACGTTGTTCGCCAAATTTTGCATCTTTCAACGCTGGTTTACGTTTATTTACGAGCAAAGCAAATCAGAATAGTGTCAGATATTGAGTTGGTCAATCATATTTGATAAAAATAGATGTTCAAAATGTAAACAAAGCGTTTTATTCACATTATGATTAAAGGCTGTAGCCCCTCTTTAAAAATTCACACTACATGAAGACATTAATTAGTTTTTGATCACAGAGAAGGTTTATGCTAGTTTTAAACATGCCAGAGTTGGGAGCGTTTTGAAATATTTCAAAATGGAAACGCTCGAGAAAGGATTTTCCCTCTGGCTCAGGTGCTGATCAAGGATTTGGGTTTGGCTATAGTGGCATGTCGCGGCAAAAGTGCTTCCGATATTGCTCAATACCAAATCATCAGTGTCCTCCCAGCGCCAACACCGTGACGTAGGCGGACACATGATATTCTGATCCTACTACTTCCCATCCCTAACACATTTATACGGACAAGAAAGCACTCTGCAATCACATGCTCAGACAGAAGTGATGTTAGAGTCCAAAATGAATGGAATTGCAGTGCTAGTCAGTCTAGTCTGTTTCGTTTTTCTTGCTGTGGAAATCTCCGCGTTACCGACAAATCCACCAACTATTCAACAAAAACAAGGTAGTTGATTTAAAGTTGTTTTGGTTTAACATGAGCTGCAATGACATGCACTTGACAGAAGTAGCTTCCGTGATTTTTACCTGAGCCAGGTGAAAATGTTAACTACCAAACGGCTGAAATGCTAACCAATATTTCCCATGAGGCAACTATCAGTCATCACGAGAAAGATTATTTCAGAACGCGAACTTTTCCATGATGGTAGACGGGTTGCTTAATTAGGAAATGCCGTTTTATTTACTAAACACAAACTGAAATTTAAGCAGTTCAAAAGCAAACGAGCCATTTTATCCAGTTCTAGTTTTATTTTGCCACAGGGCTCGTGAAATTGGTAGCAGGCTTTGCACGTATGCGCGTGCTCGTTTAAAATTTACTCTAGCGGTTTCGGGCGACGCACTGTCGACGCTAATCGATCTGCGTCATTCTTGTCAAACGAACATCCGATCAGAGTTGACTATAGGTTTCCTTATGCGTACTTAACAAGCTAAAAATATCTTCCCAAGTAGTGAGTCTTCTCAAGCACGTTTTTATGTTAACATTCAAACACAACTGACGTCAGTCAACTAGGGAAATACACAATTCCATCATCACAGTTAGAAGAGCATGTTAAAAGAGAAGCATGTTAAAAGAGAAGCATGTTAAAAGAGAAAACAGCATGTTGAAATTAGTAAAATTGCAAAGTTTGGTGGCGAAATGGCGTAAATACGGAAAATATAGCCGTGAGAAGTTTGCGAGTTTTATATATATTTGTTTTGGGAACAGGAAAGCTCGCCACTTTCGTCTCAGATGAGGTAGGCTTTCCCGTGCGTAATGCAAATTTATACAAAAATCACAAACTACTCAGGGCTATATTTTCTGTCTTTTTACTGCATTTCGCCACCAAGCTTTGCAATTTTACACATTTTAAGACGATGGAAGAAATTTGAATTGACATTCCAAATGAGTCTCAGGTTTCACTTAAGAAACAAGTTTTAGATTTAAATTTTTAATTTTCAACGGAGAAAAAGTTCTTAACGATATTGAAACAGCTGGTTTTGCTACTAATGAGGTCTTTTGTTTGGCGTGATATTTTCATCATATAGCGCGAGATTGCTTGTTTTCTCAGTTGTTTAATTATTTGCGCAAATCAACTCTGCGAACACTCATATATCATAATAATATGCGTCAGTTTGCAACATGGCAAGTAGAAGAGGAAGCGTTTTCTTCCAGAAGAGAAACAACTGGAAAATCCTTTCCCCACAAAAAATCTGCAATATTTTAATGGGTTTTACTTTAAGCCATTCTTCAAAAATACCATCCTATCCAATCGTATTATTCAAAACTGACGTTTTTAAGTATAAGCTCCTACCTTTGAAGGCAAACACTCGGTCTCTTTGATATAACAGTTCAGCTTTCAACACTCCTGTTAAATTTGGTCTTAGATCAACATATCGTGTTTTGTTTGTCTACCTGAAATAAAAGATATGAATAGCTTACCGCTCGTATACTAAATATTCTAGAGATGTTGTGTTCTGAAGGACAAAATGTTAGCAAATATGGTGTAATTGGCTCTGTATGATTTCATCAATAGGCATAGTAGGACTGCTTGTTGTACAAGATATCAAAGCCGTAGCTACGGGCAAAATCTCACTATCTCTCGCCAAACATTTGATCCTGGTTGCGCCACAGGCGGGCACTCGTTGCCATTCAGCTGAGCGCAGAGCGCTTTTTTTTCCCGTTTCTTTTAGTTTTAGATCAAAAATCCCATATTTCAAAAGCGTCTTTTATTACGTGCTGTTACAAATGGAGCCCTAACCGTACGTTAATTTACACTTCATTTCCTTGAATTTCAGCCAACCTACAGGAATTATTTGTCAACGCTACAAATAAGGCAATCAAAGCTGGAATCCTCACTCTTAGAATTGGTAAGTTTTGTGTGCGAAACTGAATAAAGAGCACCTGGATGGGTAAGGAAACAGACGCGGCACTAAATGTACGAGCCTTCATACAGTTATACTGAGTATAGGTACACGCAATATATATCGTTTCCCGCGAATTCGATGAGGATTTATCTATTTGATATAGTTTTCATTTTGGCTGGTTACTGTTTTGAAAACTTTCGGAAAAGATACCGTGTGCAACTATGCTTGCATAGGAAGTTGTTTTCAAGCATTTTCATTTTGAAATATTGCAAAAAGCTCCCAATCTCTTGCAGAAAAACTAACGTCTGATGTTCTTATTTCTAACTAATGTCTTCATGCGATGCGAATTTAATAACCTCATTTTGGCTGTTGGAATCGACACCGTATGGCTAGACTGAACTTAGTTCTATATATAACTGAGATACACTGACTGAACTGGGTAACCTTGGTGGGCAACAGAAGAAGATTTTAACTATTATAAGTGGTTGTTTAGTTCTAAACAATCAAAACCTACAGAAATAGTTTATACAGACGTTGAACAAACAGATTTTTGTTTTCATCTTTGAGAGAATTTGTCGTTCGTTGTTTTCTCGTAGACCCGGCTCAAGGACGTGCAGCCCTTCAAGCTCCAACCAACTACGACTGTACAGTTGGTTCGGTACCAGCGCGCGTGCGCAGAAGATTGAGTTTGAACCCGTTCTACACACAGTACGCGCATGCGTATGGTATACCAGTGGTCAGCTCCAGCCGCGTCAAGCGAGGAGCCTTGGAACGAGCATGTTATGTCATGAGATTTCTATTTGCCGACCGGAAAGATATACGAGATTGGTTCTACCGGAGAAATGGCCGTGCCGGAATAATGGCAAAATCCGAAGGCACGACGACTATTCCCGAACACAGCTTCCTGCCAGCATGGTGGAACCAACGTGCGCGGGGTCTGGGTGCTACTATCCAGGTCCCTATCTCCACCGGAGGAGAGGAGAACTTATTATGCGAATCTGGAGACCGATACTATAACGAGGACATTTTCTTGCACGAATTCGTCCATGGCATACACAACCTGGGAGCCACGGGTGCCATTCCGACGTTTGATGGCCGGTTACGGGCCGCGTACAACTCCGCGCGGAGAACAGGCTTGTGGCGGAACACGTACGCTATGAGCACGGACAGAGAATATTTCGCTGAAGGAACTCAAAGTTTCTTCAACGTCAACGCGTATTCAGCTACAGCCAATGGAATACATAACAACATCAATACTAGAGCTAAATTACGACAGTACGATCCAACGCTTTATAGCTTGATTAAAGAAGTGTTTCCGTGCGAGAACAACTTTTTGAAAAGATGTGACGCTAAAAATGGTATGTTTGAAACAAAGGAAACGCTTTCACTTTACTCGCTAGACTTGCGATCTCTTGTGTGACAAGCGAGAATTTAGTAAAGATTGACATCGCAAAATTACAGTGACTAAATACTTTGCTATTTTTTTTAGGTAAAACAGCACCGGTATTCAAAATGAACTGTAGAAGTAAGTGAATTAATATTATGTGATTAAAATTTATAGACATATTTACTGCTGGCCTAGTAGTTTATTAAAATGTTTCCTTTTTCACAGACGGAGGAGGAACAGTAGTTACAGACAAACCTCCTACAGCAAAGCCAAACACACCCCCTGTCCCCACTCCGCCAAAACCAAACACACCTCCTGTCCCCACTCCACCAAAACCAAACACTCCTCCTGTCCCCACTCCACCAAAACCAAACACACCTCCTGTTCCCACTCCATCAAAACCAGACACTCCTCCTGTCCCTACTCCACCAAAACCAGACACTCCTCCTGTCCCTACTCCGCCAAAACCAGACACACCTCCTGTCTCCACTCCGCCAAAACCAGACACACCTCCTGTTCCGACTCCGCCAAAACCAAACACTCCTCCTGTCCCAACTCCACTGAAACCAAACACACCTCCTATCCCAACTCCACCAAAACCAAATACACCCCCTGTTCCCTCGCCACCAAAACCAGACACACCTGTCCCCACTCCACCGAAACCAGACACCCCTGTCCCCACTCCCCCAAAACCAAACACACCTCCTGTCCCCACTCCACCAAAACCAGACACTCCTCCTGTCCCCACTCCCCCAAAACCAGACACTCCGCCCATCCCTACACCTCCGAAGCCGACACGACCTCGGCCAAGTGAGTGTGACAATAATTTTACTGAAGATCGAAATCAATCTGCGCAGATACTCAGTTACACGGCAAAAAATTACGAGTTGTTGAAAACAGGATTAAATAATGTTATGCTGCCCATATTGTTCAATGTTGTCAACAATATTGCTTAGCATTTTTACACCCGATTTCAGGCTGGATTCAGGCTCAACAACTTGTACAGTATTCTTGACAACATTGAACAATGTGGGCAGCACAACATTGTTCAATCCTGCTTTCAACAACTTTCGACAACTCGTAATTTTTACGCGTGTAGAACAAGAATCTTCAAGCAAATAAAATTTCAAGTTAGGTTGCAAAATGTTCTAAAATACGAAAAAAATCAACCATAGATATCTCATATACGCTAGATGGTGCATCCCACACTGTGGGCTGGCAAAAATTCAATCCGGCGCAGGCGCTCTAATCAGTGGGAACGACCAATACGGCCGCCGCCTAAAGATAATGCAAAATTCATATATATGTATACGAATCTATATAAATTTATATATTTGTATATGGACAAGCCTTACGCTTTTCCGAGCGCAATGCAAATAAATAGAAAACTTGCAAACTTCGCCAGGCAATTTTCCCGCATTTTAAAACATTTTGAAACCGTGAACTTTGCAATTTTACAAATGTTGCTACTCTTCTGATAGATTTCGTTCTTCCTTTTGGGTCAAAATTTTTGACTATTATAGGCATAAGAAAAGTTGCTGAGTTGAATACGTTTTTTTTCACTTTCAGATTGTTACGACAAAAACCCTCATTGTGCATCTTGGGCTAGAGGAGGAGAATGTCAACGTAACCCGAGATACATGCTGCCAAACTGTTGCAATTCGTGCAAGAGTACCAGACCCAAACCCAAACCAAAACCAAGACCAACATGCAGGGATTACAATACTTACTGTGCATATTACGCGCGATCTGGATACTGTCGTTACAACTATTACAACTATCAAAACTATACTTACATGACGAGATACTGTCGTAAAAGTTGTGGTTGGTGTGGGTATGGTCGTTAATCACAATTATGTTTTCTGGAAACAAATAAAATGCATATAAATGAATATGGTAGTGATTGATTAAACATCGCACTTAATTTTGGGGGTTTTTTAACAGAATGAGCTAGGACGGTTTACATTACAAACTTGGTGTTATTAGGTATTGTAGAGTGGCGTTTCCAAAGTATATAGTGAAGAAATTATATAATTATGAACAGTTCTTTGTAATTTTCTCGTTGTTCTTTGCATGAAAGTCTTGACTTGCAACCAATCACCTGGGACAGACTAGCCAGAAAACCAGCCTACGTTTTGATGCCTTTAAGTAAAGTTTTCGAAAGAATATTGTATGAACAACTGTATGATTATTTTGTTGGGAATAACTTGTTATCCCATCATCAATACGGTTTTAGGCAGTTTCACTCGACAGCATCAGTCCTTTTAGATAGCACAAATGAATGGTTCGTTAACATGGATCGTGGTTTCTTCAATATAGCAGTATTCCTCGACTTACAAAAGGCATTCGATACTATAGATCACGATATATTATTGAAGAAACTTGATCTTTATGGCTTAGAAAAGTCAGCTTTAAATCTTTTAAAATCGTATTTAACGAACAGAACTCAAATGTGCTTTGTCAACGGTACATTTTCCAGCCAAAAATTAATCACTTGCGGAGTCCCTCAAGGATCGATTCTTGGACCGCTTCTATTCCTAATCTATATAAATGATTTGCCAAACAGTTTGCAGTATTCGTCTGCAAGAATGTTTGCAGATGATACGACATTAACTGCATCTGGTAAATCAATTTCTGAATTACAAGTCACTATCAATCATGACCTAGCTAACGTTAAGCAATGGCTCTCTGCAAACAAACTATCGTTAAATCTCATTAAAACTGAATATCTACTGATTGGATCCCGACATAACAATAATATATCTGCTGTTCCAAATGTATCTGTTGGTGACGTGCCAATTAAAAGAGTGAGAGAAACAAAAGCACTTGGAGTCTGTATTGATGAATTTTTATCATGGGATAAACATATTGATAAAATTGCTAAAAAAGTTTCATCCGGAATTGGAGCGATCAGAAAGCTTAAATCATGCGTGGACCGAAATACATTAATTTGTGCTTATAATGCACTCATTCTACCACATTTTGATTATTGTTGCGAGGTCTGGGATACGATTGGTGTTACTCTTTCTGATCGTCTCCAGAAATTGCAAAATAGGGCTGCTAGAGTAATAACTGGACGTAAAAATGAACATGGTCAATCTGAACTTGCTTTAAATGAATTAAATTTCAAAACTCTAAAAGAACGTAGAACTCAATTTATTGCAAGTCTCATGTACAAGATAACCCATGGTTTAGCGCCTAAAAAATTAATCGATATCTTTCAAAAGACGCTTTCATCTCAGAATTATAACTTAAGAGGCTCTACCACAAAGCTCTATCTGCCTAAACCTAAGACTGAATATCTTAAAAAAGGTTTTAGTTACAGAGGAGCAAAATTGTGGAATGGCCTCTCGAAAGAGCAGAGAAATATACAATCTCTCAGTCACTTTAATTCAAGTGTGCGACACCTGGCCACTTAGATAATTTTATGTAGTTTTTAATTGATAATAACTATTGTAATGTAATTTGTTTACTAGTTTAGTTTTATATTAATTTGTAATGTATTTGTATTTTAATTGTAATAATTTGTATTACCTACGCCCCTCTTGGAGACCAGCTTTTGCTGTAGGGGTTAGCGTAGCCAAATAAAGTTTTTACTTACTTACTTACTTGCCTAATTTTGGCGCTGCAAAACGTAGGTTTGCCATGAAGCAGAGGCAAGGGACACACTACATACTGTTGCTCGGGACTCTGGTCGCAATAAAATTGATAAAATCTTATTTGGGGCTTCACCCCCAACGTGGCCGTCGTGCAAGTCGAGATAAAGAAAAAGAGACTAATGGACAATTTGCATTAGGCAGGAAAAACGAAATCTTTTACTACAGTTGGAAAGAACATCTTAAAATTAGTAGGATTGCAAAGTTTGGTGGTGAAATCTTGTAAAATACGAAAAATACAGCCTGCGCGCGAAGTTTGCAAATTTTCTGTATATTTGCATTACGTGCGGAAAAAGTTGCCATTTTAAGCCGAAATTGCCGCGAAAATGGTAACTGTTTTCGCGCGTAAATCGCGTAATACAAATATACACAACACCACCTCTGCTAGATTGCAATCTAATATCTCCTGACACTCCTATCTTACAGCATCATGCTCTATCCACAACCATCCCTAGTAATAGCCAAGAATCCTTAAGCTGTTTCCACCCGCATCTTGCCTTTCCCATGATACACTTCAAGTTTCCCTCTCTCCCCTCTCGGCTACCTAACAATCCCCTGCTGCTCCCACCCCATATTCCCTGTCTATCCTACCCCCAATGCCTCTATCACACAACTCCCCCCTCCCCACTTCTGCTCTACCTCTAACAAAAATATTAAATTTCATAGTCAACCCTATCTAAACTGGTGAATCAGCAAGCTTCCCAAAGCTTACAACCGTATATAAACTATTATCTTTAACGACACAGCACATCTTATTTCCAGCTTTGTCTGGCTTTCAAGAATTGTTTTTCTTTTTTTCTTCGGACTTGAAAGCTTTGCGCGCGCCACAAGAGACTTTCCTCAGTTCTTCCTTCTTGGTAACATATGAGATGATCTACAACTTCGCTTGTAACATAAAAATTACAAATGAAGTGTATACGTTTTAAGAAGTCTAATAAATGCAACAACCATCTACCAACCGGCAAATGCTAAGACCCACTAAAACGGAAGGAAATCACATAACCGCGTGTCATCAATGTCCAGCTTCCTGAGTACAGATATTTAGAGATCGCTTTATGATGATGTCTGCACCAAACTGAACCCATACAGAGGGGATGACAGAACGATGAATGCAAACGATCCCCTCTCCCGCCAGTACAAATGGATGTAAATTAGCTAACAGCAAGACACCCCTGGGTTTTAAAAAACACAATATAAATTCTGCTTTGCTTTGGTCCGTGCCAAGGTAAAATTATTGCTGAGCCAAGGTAACATTTTACTGAATAGCCTTGTATTTCCTGATTAGACCGCGTTAGTGTATATATAAAACGCTTGAGATTCTACTCAAAAACAAACATTGAAAGAGAGAAGATGTGTTCAAAGCCTTTTATCTCTGGTGCTGTGGTCATCAGACTCAGTATTTTGCTGATAGTCTTATACGCTGAAGGTGAGCATTCATATTTTTTGCGTCGGACTAGTATGTGAAATGTAAGAAGGCCACTATACTAATAATGTGCCAACATATTCGAAAATGAATCATACATTTCTAAACATTACTTATTTATATTACGAAAAAATCAGGTAAACTTTCTCAACAACATTCCAATGATACTCAAGTCTGGGTTTTTATACAATTGATCACAACGGCGCGCGATTTATGCAAATTTTATATGCAAATTTTCTTATTGTAGCCTGATTGTTTGTTGACCAATTTTAAGGCTAATTTAAATCGGTCGAACATCACATAAAGGCTGTCACAAAGTACAATAATTTTACATGAAGTTATATTCAAGAATTATTTTGATAATCAGGGACAAGGGCAAAACAATTGTTTAACATTGTCATCGATTGATAACTGTTATTAAACTGCCGAAATTAAATCATACTGCATCGTCAACTAAAGTTCATTGCCTTGCACTGTATTCAGGCTGTATGCTCATCCAGCATGCATTACTGGCACTAATTTGAGCTGACTAGCCAGGCGAAAGCAGTCAGCACCACGCAAAATTATCCTAACAATGCTAAACACTTGTCGAAAGAATCGACGATTTTTTCCTCCTCGAGTATGCGAATGAATATGTGGAAAAAAAAACAAGTATAGGACAAATATTAGATTGCTTTGCAATGGTATAGAATTCGCTCAATCGTATTGGCCAGAAGAAGTCATCTCCGACTCTTACGACATCTGTAAACCAGGCGTAACCTACTGCGCTTCTACGTCATACGGTTAAAATAAGTGTTGCAAAAGCCGAGTTTCATTTTTTAAACTCGAGTGATAAACAATTCCAGCTGAGAGTAAAATTAACAACCTATTTTATTGTTAAAGGTGAACTTGTGTTGATTTTTCATCTAATTTTAGCCAAATATACGTTCATGTATTCTGATGCGGATAATGTTTTCAATTTACAAACGACTCTTACCACACAGCTCCAGGCAGCTGCGCTAGGCAAGCCAGACTGTGTGTTGGTATTAAAGTGAGAAGGAAGTTTCTAATTTTTCACACACACTGCTTGAAAATGCTGCTGATGGTAATGTTTTTCCTCAAAACAAATTTGAAGAAAGTCAAGGTGATGTCTAGAAAGTTCTCGAAAAAAAATGCAACTGAAACATCTGATTGTTGAAAATCAATTAAAATACTCACCTAATTGTTTTTTGAGACAAGGACATTTTATTCCGACTTCGCAGTAGGAAACATATTTGTAGCTCTGAATTGTAGAACCATTTTGAAGTCGTAGTATTACTATATATAATATATATGATAAATAATGCATGTCCATTTCTGATCTAGGCAAAAATGGAGCAAATATTCGTCAAATCATTGGTCAAACGTCAATCGCTCCCAGGTTGAATCAAACAGTGTCGAGCAACACGACAGCAAAACCCACAACGCTCGAAGGTATATGATGGCCTAGGAGAAAGGGCTCCTGCCTAAAACAGCAAATTCTTCGCAGCAAATTCTATATTTATGTAATGCTCAGCCTCACTGTGAAAAATATTGGAGAGAAAATATTTGTGCTTGTCATTGTTTCCCACGGAATGGCTGGGAACCCAACTTTCCTATCCGGAGACAAAATTTTCTTCCTCCCAGGATGACAGGAAGAAAAAACTTCCGGAAGAATTCTGTCAGGTTGTCCAAAAGAAGCATATCGTTTCAAATTTTCCTATTGTAAGAATTTCAGTGTCCTGGCATTAATATGCTTAACCCACTGCCACTAGGCGTAAAAGTATACACATACATAGTTGTTTAGTACAATCAAGATTTAGCAATAAGCCGATCGAAGTAACATAAAAGTTTCCCTACTTTTGGATATTTGAAATTCCCTAAGTTTGTACGTGTTTTTCACTGCAGTACTAACACTGGCAATGTTAACCGAATGAGATTTTATCTTTTTTCCAGTCTGTCAGGACTACAACCAACTGTGCGTTCGGTGGAGTAGGTTTGGCTACTGCTACAACGGATACACCAATGGCTACATGGCAAAAGTTTGCAAAAAAACTTGTGGTTTCTGTGGTAAGCCATACAAATCCAATAAAGTATTAGTGGCAACGAGCTTACAGCCGTGGCAATTGAAGTGTTAATTCATTTGCCAACATGAACGAATTCATTTGATAAGACATTTGAAAATTTTACAATTTCCTACATAATTGATCAACTTCCTGTTGAATGCTCCAATCACCATTGGCTTTGGCACAAGCGTCCAATCACAACGAGGCAGGAAGTGACCAGAGATGGTCAGATTTGTGAAGTTTGTAAACAGTTCCACCAACTGTCAAATCAATTTGTTCTAGTGAGCAGATGAATTGATGCAATATTTTAGGAACACTTCAATTGCCACGGCTGTAAAATTCTCTAACTCTCTGTCGGTATTATATTGAGCCTTTTTTACAAGAGAATGGGAGTTTCTGTGAGATTCTTTAGCGAGCTTATTACGTCATGGTAATAGAGTTAGAGTCTTTTTTACGACAATCTTACGACGTTGACAAGAGCTTTCGCCCGACCAGAGGGATGAATTTGTCATATTAAAGAGGTTCAATATGATAAGAAGTTTCATGTTCGTATCTACCAATCCTTTCATATAGTTTTTTGGCTTTTCTTACTTTCATAAAGTCTCATCCTCGTTAAACGCACCATAAGGCTCTACCGGGCATGTGTGCGGATAACGAGAGTGCGGATAACGAAGATACGGATAACGAGAATAACAAGAATGCGGATAACGTGAAAGCGGATAACGTAAGTGCGGAAAACGAGAGTGCGGATAACGTGAGTGGGGATAATGTAAGTGCGGATAACGAGAATGCGTATTACGAGCGCGTGGGTAGCTAAGAGAGATGACGATGAGAGCGCAGATGACTGAAAGAGATGACCATCAAACCCGGGCAAAAGTTGGTAACTAGGACCCACAACAGCAGCGGGGAATGAAGTAACAATCCAGAAAGTTGCAACTCTTGCTGGCTCGCCATTAATTTTCTAATTTTCCTCAACAGGTCACATGTCCGGTGAATGTAAAGACAAGTATTTCTACTGCCCATCCTGGACAAGATATTATGGCAGCAGAGCTTTTGCATGCAAGCTTCCGTTTTACAAAAAAAGATGTCCCTTCACATGCGACGCTTGTAAATTCTAAAAATTGTACATGTTGGGATGCTGCAGAACAGAGGAAAATGTAATCTAGTACCTGGACACAATATGCATTTATTTGTTTGACCCATATATCATCAATGAACAGAGACAAAGAATACTTATAATGAATAGTGCTGGGATAAAATTTGACAACTATAACAGCGTACTTGCTACAATTATTTGCTATCCTTCCACAAAACGAGATTTGTAAAATAGACTTGCCAGTCATACTCGGTGTAAATTGGAGTCTGTAGAATTTGATGCATTTAAAAAATTGTTGTAATGGTCTTATAATCTCTTGAGAAGAATAAAATGTAATAAAGCAATTGTGTGATTATAGTTTTTCCCACATCTAGTTTTGCTACAGAGAGTGAAAGGCTGTTTTCAATGGGGCATTGTGCTTTTTTCACGTGTATATAAACGGAAAGAGAATGTTTAAACAAAAAGTACTAATTAACTAACTAACCTAACTAACATACATTAAAGTTACATGCTGTAAAATTTTCGGCGTATATGTACGTACATTAACCACAACCAATGAAATGCAATCAATGAAGTACCGGGGGGGGGTGAAAATATTTCCTCAGAAATCTTGTAAACCCCTAGGGGAATATTAGGCCTGACTTCAAACACCTATCCAAACAACACTCCAAACTTTAATATTCCCATTATATTCCACAAGGTACACTATGCTCTACAGTTTAGTGGCTGGAGGTGCCTACGAAAATCAGTGAAAAGCATGAAAACATTACATGCATGGTAGGCATGAATGTTGAGTGCAAACCTATTTACAAAGTGACAACTCTTTGAAATCAACACCCTAATTACCTAACAATTACAATTACAATAAATACATTAATGGGGCAGATAGAATTAACTGAATATATTTTATAACGTACAGTCCATTACTTTTTTTAACTTCATCATTGGGGCAGGTTCACCACAACAGCATAAGCCAAGAAGCAACTCCCCCTTGGAAAGTTTGGATTATGTAAAATATTTCAAACAAGAACCCCAAGTATTATCAACCCATGTGAGCATCATTCCAGAGTGCATTAGCACACTGATATAGAACCCATTGGATAGACTCTTCCTTTGACACAAGGCAGGTAGAAACTCACTACTCTTTCTAATGGTAGACCATTAACCCATTTATAACAATGTACCGGTACTGTACTTAATAATATCAAATGTTTTAGCTTTTCAATTGGAAGTTTAATTCTTTTCAGGAGGGTAAGCTGTTCCTGAACGTTGTTCAGGGGGGTATGAAGCAGCTGAACCTTGAGAAGGGGGGTTCATGGAAGGCAAAGGCCCAGGATATACGGGCGGTGGTGCCATCAGCGCACCATGTCCACCAACAATCTTCCTTTGGAAAAACATCATCAACTTCATTTCCACCTTGCCAAAACCAACCTGATAAGCTTCTGGTGTTTCTTGAATGCACGCCAGCTCCCACCCACGGTTACCCATCTCAGTGATAACAGGACTCCAGTCAGTCTTTACAGATGCTCC
The DNA here is from genome assembly GCA_963855995.1 of Muricea muricata. Taxonomy (NCBI): domain Eukaryota; kingdom Metazoa; phylum Cnidaria; class Anthozoa; order Malacalcyonacea; family Plexauridae; genus Muricea; species Muricea muricata. The sequence continues at coordinate 2,067,757 of OY979722.1, forward strand.
ACCAAAACCCACAGACACCTTATGGAAATATTCAATAACAGCACCATGGTATACAGGTGTCGGATCTTGCAATCGGGACGACTCTTTTTCAAAAAACCACACAGAATTTAAACTGGAAGCTGTAGAAAATCCACCTGCTGCTCTTTGCTGGGACTGATCAAGAAAAATTTCAACCAATTTCCAACCTTGATTCAAATATGTAGCAAGTGAACCTAACCAATCACAGTGCACTGTAGGTCGGGGAGCAAAACCCATCTTCACCGTGACGCCAATTGGTACATTGATAACTTGATAAACATATTTTGCTGGTGTAGGTTGGCTAGGTATTTCAAACAGAACATCGACACCAATGCCAGTACTTATCCCAGCCATGGCTGCAGACATTCCCTGTGTGACAACTTGTCCATTGATCTCAATGCAAATTAACCGTCCACCCATTGAACTATGATGAATGATTTTGTTCATGATGTCTGAGGTATCTGCGACAGTCCCAATAGGTGTTGATGTTGACAGTATTCCACCTCTCATGTGCTGTAAATGCATGGTTGATTTTTCCACCAATAACCGGCTCCCATCTGGTGTTGCTGTAATCCCAACTGGTCGGCTATAGAGTGCTTCAAATGGAACTTTGGCAGCCCCAAATCCAGCCATACTCGCTGACCCAGGAACACGGTAAAACGTATTGAGTGTATAACCTTGTTGAAGATAGCCAGCAATAGTAGGATAATAACTATCAACATTGCTTGTCGCTGCTGTTTTGCCCGCACTATGACCCGATACAAAATGACTGCTTATGTGTACGGGTACGGTAACTAATAAACACTCGAGGGGTGAGCCTTGATAAGGTTCAGCGTCTTCTGGAAAAGGCGTGTGTGCCCCAGTAGCCTTGCCTTTTGATTGGCCTGCTTTCGGAGTCGATTTACCAGCTCCCATCGTGAAAATGGGATAGTTTTGTCAACAAACGTTTATTTAAAATACAAGAATCGAATAAACTTCGTCATTAACAAGAAAAAACGTCATTATAATTTTGAGGAATGCGGATATAATTGGATGGACAAACTTGGCCTGTATGCCAATGCAAATTTAATTTCAAGCTCTACTATTTCGCTTCGTCAATTTCCGCTACGTCATGATAATGATGATATAGCATAATTGCCTTGCATTGTTGAATTTTCGCATCTTCCGAATTGAAACTCTGGTTTATATTCATTTACTAATATTAAAAAGTACAAGAGTTTTAAATAGCTTAACTCTGCGGGAAAAATTATCCCAAAAAATTCCACTTTCACTAGAAAATTGGCACAAAAATTAAATAATAATTATAATTTAATATAATTCTAATGACTATTATACAAAACTCTTTTTTTACAAGGCCTTGAATGCAAACCTATTTACAAAATGATAACTCTTTAAAATCAATGCCTTAATTTGCTGACAATTACAATTATAACAAATACATTATTTGGGACAAATAATAATTAACAGAATATATTTATAATGTACTATATTATTATTATTATCATTATATTTTACGAGGATACCCACATCACCGAAGTGTTTTTCAGTGGGGTCCTCCAATCAATATCTCCATCATTATTAATTTTTAACTCCACCATTGGGGCAGGTTTACCACAACAGTATGAGCCAAGCAGCAATCACCCCTTTGAAAGTTTGGATTACACTTATATAGAACCTATTGGATAAACTCTTCCTTTGATACAAGGCAGGTAGACACTCATTACTCTTTCTAATGGTAGACCATTAACTCATTTATAACAATGTACTGTACTTAATAATATCAAATGTTTTAGCTTTTCAATTGGAAGACTCGTTCTTTTCAGGAGAGTAAACTGTTTCTGAAGGTTGCTCAGGGGGATATGGAGGGGGGTTCATGGAAGGCAAAGGCCCAGGATACGAGGGTGGTGGTGCCATCAGCGCACCATGTCCACCAACTATCTTCCTTTGGAAAAACATCATCAACTTCATTTCCACCTCGCCAAAACCAACGGGATAAGCTTCTGGTGTTTCTTGAATGCACGCCAGCTCCCACCCACGGTTACCCATCTCCGTGATGACAGGACTCCAGTCAGTCTTTACAGACGTTCCACCAAAACCCACGGACACCTTATGCAAATATTCGATAACAGTACCATAGTATACAGGTGTCGGATCTTGTAATTGGGATGACTCTTTTTCAAAAAACCACACAGAATTTAAACTGGAAGCTGTAGAAAATCCACTTGCAGCTATTTGCTGGGATTGATCAAGAAAAATTTCAACCAATTTCCAACCTTGACTCAAATATGTAGTTAGTGTACCTAACCAATCACAGTGCACTTTAGGTCGGGGAGACAAATCAATCTCTATCTTGACACTGATTGGTACATTAATAACTTGATAAACATATTTTGCTGGCGTAGGTTGGCTAGGTATTTCAAACAGAACATCGACACCAATGTCCATACTTATCCCAGCCATGACTGCAGACATTCCCTGTGTGACAACTTGTCCATTGATCTCAATGCAAATTAACCGTCCACCCATTGAACTATGATGAATGATTTTGTTCATGATGTCTGAGGTATCTGCGACAGTCCCAATAGATGTCGATGTTGACAGTATTTCACCTCCCGTGTGCTGTACATGCATGGTTGATTTTTCCACCAATAACTGACTCTCATCTGGTGTTGCTGTAATCCCAACTGGTCGGCTATAGAGTGCTTCAAATGGCACTTGGGTAGCCCCAAATCCAGCCATATTCGCTGACCCAGGAACACGGTAAAACGTATTGAGTGTATAACCTTGTTGAAGATAGCCAGCAATAGTAGGATAATAATTATCAATACTGCTTGTCGCTGCTGTTTTGTCCGCACTATGACCCGATACAAAATGACTGCTTATGTCTACGGGTACGGTAACTAATAAACACTCGAGGGGTGAGCCTTGATAAGGTTCAGCGTCTTCTGGCAATGGCGTGTGTGTCAAGGTGTGTGCCCCAGTAGCTTTGCCTTTTGATTGGCCTTCTTTCGGACTAGATTTGCCTGCTTTCGATTTACCAGCTCCCATCGTGAAAATGAGATAATTTTGTCAACAAGCGTTTATTTAATAGTCCAGGGTTGCCAGATTTCTTGAATAATTAAGCCAAACCATCATTAGTGCTGTCAAAAAAACAAAGAAAACAAAAGGCAAATACAATGAAAAACAAAGAGCATTGTTAAAAGTTTGGCTAATTTATTCATGCAATCTGGCAACCCTGTTTAATACACAAGAAAAACAAGTCATTAACAAAGAAAAACGTCATTAAAATTTTGCGGAATGGGGATATTAACCACCATTTTACGTCTTTGTCACTTTTTACGTCTTTGTCAATTTCGGTTACGTCATGATATGAATCGCCCAAATTTGCATCTTCCGAATTGAAATTGTGCCTTTGACTTTGGATGAATGATAATTTGAATTGGGAAACTAATACAGAGTATATTATTAAGAAAGCAACCAAACGTCTATACTTTTTGAAGGTCCTTAACAGTTATGGTGCACCAAAAAATTACCTCAGGGCCTTTTATTGCTGTGTAATTAGATCTACCTTGGAGTATGGTGCCCAGGTATGGAATGGGAACTTGCTCATGCAAGCACAACGGAGCACTGCAACGGAGTGATTTCGAAAGAGTGCAGAAACAAGCTCTGAGGATAATTGTTCCTGAATATGAGTATAACCGTACGCTTCATGAATGTGGATTAAAAACGTTGCAACAACGTAGAGAAGATTTATATGAGTTCGTCATATAGAGCAGATGTCAGAACCTTCACACAATTTTCCAGCCAAACAGGAAAATTTTATATTTTTTTCTGCAGAACTGAAAGATTAAACGTAGTCCATTAGTATAAGAAATAGACCTTAGAAGTGTTTACGTCACGCGGTTTTCAATGTAAATTTCAAGGTAAATTTTTCCCACGTGTTTCCCACATTGCATTGCAATTCATTGGCGTGACGTGAGCACGTCTAACGTCTATTGACAAGTATAATGATAGGTTATAAACCTGTAGTTTTAATTGTAAATATTCCAACGTTTGTAATATTTAAACGTAACCAAGATGAACAATATCTAAACACATTTCTATCTTAATCTTAGCCGTAATTTTGACACGCATGTAACACTATTTTAGGATTTAGCTGTAGTTTTATTTATTGTTGAATTAATCTGTAAACACATTGTAATTTAGTGTATATACCGATTGAAATGTGTAATAAAACCATTATAATTACTATTATAATTAATATAATTCTAATGACTATTATATAAAACTTTCTTTTTTTATATAAAACTTTCTTTCTTTAAGGCCTGCCGCCTTAGTAACATTGGTTCCGCACAAAGCTACATGAAAGTTTTGGCCAATAAACGCCAGTACAACTATGAATAGTCAGGGAGGCAGAGGTACAAAAATACTTGTTTACTAACCATATCGAGGGGCAATTTCATTTTAAGTTTATATTGTACCTTTAGGTCTAATAAATGTGTTTCTGCATGTTTAACGCGATTAAATTTCTCGCGGGTTCCAGCCAACACGTTTTTCCTAAATTGTCTATAGAGCTATGTTATTGTCAAAAAAAGGCGAAATTTCGGATTTATTTCTAAGAAAAACCACTTACGTTATCAAAAAGTTAATAACAAACTACATATAACACATTATTATGGTTACTTTTATTTTTCACATTTTTGTTGAGTTATGAACGTTTGCAAATTAATTTTCAGACCAGTACCCAGAAGATTAGCGCCATTTTAGGACATTTTCCTATTTTGAAGTAGCGATAACTCAAAAATGGCTTGAAAAATCAGTGTGCCCGTAATGATCAGTCTTATATGTTGTTTTTTATAACCTTTCTGACGATACAAGTTATTTTTCAAATGAGCGAACTTGAAAGTTTGCTATTTTTGACCACATAATAATTTTACAACAAAACTTAGGGAAAATGTGTTGATCGAAGCCTACAAGATAAATCAGGCCAAACAACATTCAGAATTGTTATATTAGACAATTTAAGAGCAAAATGGATTTGCCCCTCGAGAAGGTAGGTAAAATTACCTCTGCCTCCCCAACTAGCAGTGTTCGCCATCAATCAAAATCTTCCGTGCTGCGGTAACTCGGTGGGGTGGATGGTGCTTCGCTAGGGGTATAGGGCTGTAGGCGGGGACTGGCTTGATTAGGAAGAGCTGTGGCAAGAGGTGGGGGCAAGCTGGAGTACGAAGGTGGCGGTTCACCCTTCACATGGACGATCTTTCGCTGAAAAAACATATTCAACTTTATTTCAACATTTGTAAAACCAGCCTTGCCCATTTCTCCAGATTCTTGAACACAAGCTAATTCCCAACCTCGACGGCCCATCTCGAAAATTACTGGACTCCAATCAGTTTTCACTGAACCTCGCACTGAAACCTAAATAAATAGTAATAATCACATTTCTTATGACATACGTCAAATGCGAAAAAGTTAGCCGATATTTGATTGGCTCGACATTTTTCTTTAGCTACTCAAATTTCGTGTGACATCTCGAATCTGCAGATGACGTCATTATAAGAAAGGTCTATTGTAGTTAGTACAGTTAATATATGTCAACACAAGTGGAAATTAAAAATAACCCTATGCTGCCCATGTATATCCTTTACGTACCTTGTGAATGTACTCAATAATAACCCCGTCGTATATTGGTGTCAGATCTTGGAGTTTTGAAACTTCTTTTTCAAAAAACCAAATTGAATTCACAGTGAATTCACGTCCATTCCGCTCCCGCGATCCGTCAATAAAAACGTTCACCAATTTCCAGCCTCGTTTCAAATGAGATAGAAACGTTCCCAGCCAATCACATTGGCTGCTCTGATGGCTCATCGTAGCAGTGACACTAAAAGGTACACTGATGGCTTCGTACGCATACTTTGCTTCGGAAGGCTGCCTTGGAATATCAAAGAGTATATCAACACCAATCCCCCGATCCATTGAAAAATTCATTCCCCTAGTGAGACCAGCACAGTTGAACTGGAGACACATTAATCGTCCTCCTCTCGATGTATGATGCGTGATTTTCTGCATGATATCAGAGGTATCTGCGACTCTTTCACGTCTAAACATACCAGAGTACATAAATTGCATGATTGACTTTTCGACCATTAAGCTTCCACGTTCTCGTCTTGTTCCCGCGTCGAAAGGTCTGCTAAAAATGGCCCCGTAGATAATATCTAACGAATTAAAGCCTTTATTACCGACAGACTTTGGCAATGGACAGAAAGTATTCAACGAGTAGCCTTGCTGTAAATAGCCAGAGATAGCAGGGTAATGATCGTCAATGTCACTTACCACCTCATTAATCTTTTTTTTCATTTCGACAGGCACTTTGATCACTAAACACTCCAGAGCCGAGCCTTGGTAGGGTTGTACGTCCTGTGGTAACGGAGTGTGGTGACCGACTGGCACTTCGCTGCTCTCTGCTTTAGATTCGCTGGCTCCCATTGTGAAGAAATTCACTTCGAAATATTGTGTCAACCTTTTGATTGCAGTTGTTATGTTATTGAATATCGTCATTTTATAAATCACTAATCTGTCTTTGACACACGCTGAGTGGTTTTCTAAAGAACTTATAGCCTAGCCGGATATGCACATTTAAGCATTCAAAGTTTATCTCGTTATTGCACCGAATGGCACGCTAGCGTGTTCTCGAGTATTTTACATAAAATTTGTATGAAAATACCGCAAAAATTAAATTAATTTACATTTGTTACTTTTTGTAACCTGAATTTTTATCAATCATACACACGTTGCTTGGTAAAGAAGATTTGCAAATATATTGTTAAAACATTGTAAATTTTAAACAGGAATTTTTCAAAACGATTCCAATTTGCTCCGAGCAACTTGTACATCAATATTGTATTGCAATATTGCAAATGTGACCGAGAAGACAACATCTGATTTGGCTGTAAGTAGGCGTCGTGCAAATAAAGACTTTAATAACTTGTTCACAAAGTCTGTTTCAACCACTAATTGTGTATGCAAGTTTTGAGTTGGTGAAATACTATACAGATAAGTTTCTGGTAGATCAGTGGTAGTATCCAGGTATTGGTCCACGAGGGGTCGATAGATCTTCAAATGCATGAAGGGCCGGTTTCCAGATAGAAAAGTTTTCTTAGTCCTCGTCACGTTAGTTTTGCTCTGGTTACCTCTTATTACGAAAGAAACCTTCCATAGAAAGCAACGACACTCAGGGATATTACAAAAAATTTGTCTGAAAGAAAAAACGAAAATGATGTGCGCACTGTATGTTATTTTGTTGTGAATGTCGTGAATTTATCAAAGTGACCGATGTGACAGAGTATGTAGTCAGATCTACACCTAATATCGTATAACTAATTTGAATACAGGCATACAACAAAACGGTGAAAGAAAAGGTAAATTTAGACTATCACAACAGCGAGAATTACTTTGCGACAGTTACGACCAAATGGAAGCTAGGCTTTATTTTAAAAGACCTTCTGTACGAAAAGGTCAAGTGAGGCTAACTGGCTAACGTATATAAATAGTGCAAGCCTAACTGTCCAAAACTACGAGCGGAAGTGTCAATTCGGTTTGTGGAACGTGTGTATCATATAAAGAACAACAACGAATTCCTATCAGCCCTTTGACAGCGCACCAATACACACTCGGAGTATCCGCACCCCTCCTTTCAGATGAGACTTGACCCGTTCCTAGGGGGAGTATAGAAAGGAAAAATGGAGAGTCATGCAGATTGTTCCCCGCACCAATGGCAACAAGGGTACTCCCCCGGTAGTACGAGTATGGGGATTCGCAAAACAGGGGGTACCCATTCACTGTGACACCGGGAAGACCAGATTTACACAAACACCTTATATCGGATTACAAAGTGAAAGCAAGCATGGCAAATATGTCGTCGAAAACAGTCTCGAATGAATGGCGAAAAAAAGGGAACGAAATCTATCTGTCGGCTGCCAATTTATGTCCTGCCTTGAGAAAAGAACGAATTCAGCAAGCTGTCAATATTTATGAGCATGCTTTTGAGACGCAAACAAACAACGACGAGCTCTCGAGCGCGGCAAAAAATTTAGCCATGGCGTCATGGCGTTTGGCTGAACTCGACCAAGAGAAGTATTTGCACATTTACCACCTGAAAGAAGCCACGAGATATTTCACCGTAGCATACAACGCAGGCTTGACCAGCAAGCCACAGACCTGGCTGGAACCGTTGCTAACAAGCTCTAGACAATTTATCGAGAACGCCATTGAATATTCCCATAATTTGACCAATTTTAAGGAACGGTCAAAGTTCCTCTACGAGATTGCTGGTGAAATTAGCGAAGAGAACTTAAAGGCGTTTTGTTTTCTGAGCCTTGCCGATGCCACCTTCAAAGCAGGTGTTTCTGAGCTGGCAAAGGGAAATTACAAACAGTGTTTGGCTTTAATGCACGAATGCTACCACCCTGTGGAAGAAGCCAAGAGATATGGCCACAGAGATCCATTTGTGAGCGGAGAAGTGGCAGTATACGAAGGTGATATATTCCTGCAGCAGTGCACAGCCGAGTCAATCCAAGCTTGCTCAACAGGGGATGAGCTGTTTGATGCTGTCCTACTTGACGAGGACAACCTCAATGTTGATATGATATGGGAGGTTGTCGATTGGTACAAAAGGTCTATCCTTTTAACAAGAGAGAAAGATGTTGAGTTTGAGGCGATTGGTCATAGTCGTCTTGGGCGGGTTTACGACCAGGTGCTGAAACTGAAGGTGAAAGCGAAGGAGAATTTCATGCGCTGTCTTGAGCTGGTAAATTCTATGTATCCCCGTGTGCTCACCTCGGAGAAATGGTACCAGGAGACTACCGAAACACTGAGCCGCTACCAGCAGGAGACTGTGAGAAAAGAGGAAGAGGCATGGTCGGCTGAGAAAAACAAAATTCTGTTGGAATTAAAGGAAGACATTAAAAAGTTGGAAGAGCTTTCTGACAGTACTGAAGACCTCTTACGGCACATCTATCAAGTGCACCCACCTAAAAACCAGAATCACAAGCTGAATGAGTCGTTGCTCAGTGGCGAGAATCGAAATGTGAAAAAAGCTCTACGTGAAAGCCTGTTGCACTATCACCCAGACAGACTGAAAGCGAAAGACCTTGGCAAGAAATGGATCGTTCTTTGCGAAGAAATTACCAAGTACTTAAACCGAAAGTATGAGATGTACAAGTAATGCCCAACTTTTATGAGGGAAAAAGCTCTGACAGGACAAGTATACATAATAGAAGTAAATGATGCATAGTTGTTATATGTATATATATATATTCAAACTTTTAGCAGAACAGTTATTTACTAGTGTCTAATTGACTATTTAGAGGTTTTGTTGGAAAGGACCCAAAAAGTACACATTATATCTTCTACCAGCAATCATTTTGCAACATATTTTGCAGGATGTGTTTTGGTAAAAGAACATTTTGTTCCATGTGTTCAAAAATGACCAGTTGTCCTACTAAAAAACAATACTCAAATCTACTGTGGGAAACAAGGAAATAGTTTTGTCCAAAGTGCAACATAGCTAGGCCTTTGACAAATAAATGCAAGTGCTGTTGCTAGGAACTAGACATCAATTATTGGAACAAAGTGTACTTTTTAATTTACATTGTTACTTTGCTGTAGTTTTTTATTTTTTAATTGTGACATGTAGTAATATGATATATCATGGTGTTAGTTAAATTGTAAAATATGAGCAAAATCACGAAAGAAAAAAATCACATGATATTTTTGTACATTTTAATAGAACTAAAGATACAATTTATTCTTCATCTGCCTCTAAGTTTATGCTATCTCCAAATTTTCCATAGAGCTTAGCTTTTAAAGCTGTAAGAATGCCTTGGATTTCTGTAAACTCTTCTTCACAGTTCTTTATTTCATTATTAATTCTTGCCTTTTCTTTTTCCAAATTTTCTTCTATTTCATCCTCGTTCATTTGAAGGAACACTTCACCAACCTTGTATCTTTGTACTCAATCAAGGTTTCAAATGCTGACAAGACAGGCTCAATCTGCATGCTTTTCTTAACACATCTAAATGGACAATTTGCATAATAGACTAGAAGGTCAAGCTAGGCAGGAAGAACAGAATCTTTTACTACAGCTAGAAAGAGCATCCTATAGTAGAATTGCAAAATTTGGCGGCAAAATGTTGTAAAATATGAAAAATATAGCCCCGCGAGGTTTGCAAATTTTGTATATATTTGTATTAATGGAGTTACCATTTTCAAGGGGGGGGGGGGGGGGGGAAGGGTGTTCAAACGACGTCTGCATTACAGTCTGTTCTCAGTATATATCTTTCGCATTCATACAGGAAACATACATGTTACCATGTTCAATAAAAAGATACGATATTAGCGAATCCTCCACCATCAATAACTCATTCGAAGCATCTTCTAAATTTTGAAGATCATTCTGCAAAAAAGCAAGGTTTATAAAAGTATATATGAAGCAAAGTAGTTAATATTCGAATGCTGCATTTTGTTTCTTTTCATTAGGATGACTCATGGCCTACTTTTTTCGCCTCTATTTGTACTTTTAATTCTTCCATTCGGGCATTTCTCCTCGCAAACGTATTAATGTGTTGTTGATCTTCTAAGGTAATCTGTATCTCTTCTTTGATGCCTTTCCCCAAGTTCTACAAAGAATCAATCCAATCGTACATTATGCATACAAACCTTATCCTGAACATAAGCAAAACTTATGAATGTATTTTTTGCATATTTACACAAAAAATGTTAAAAATACAAATGGTCAAAATCATAGTCAAAATGTACCTTGACGACCGCCATCTTGAATAATAGTACTTCCAGAAAATTCCTTTTCATTTCTTTTATTTTCCAACGACTTTCTCAAGTTTTATTTTTTATCCATGATCCCCCCCCCACTCCCCCCCTGAAAGTCAATCCGAATGTCAAATTTCAGCGTTGTTGACTGTACAGTAATACATCATGAGCCTAAGTTGTGTGTGTGTGTGGGGGGGGGGACTAAACCACAGCATCTCTGTAAATTTCCATGAAAATTACAACTTAATTATCTAAACTAGCATTCATTCAATGAATGATATGAAAATAGACATTAATATTTATTTATTAACTTTTTTCTTTTTGTTAGCAACATCAAAAGCTGATCCAAATTTAGCATCAGCACTGTCACGCTTGCTTTTCTCAACAACAGCCTTTGCTTTCAGATTCCTGTGCTCTGGAAAAGTAGGCATCATATCTGCTTGAACAGGAAGTGGATTTTCACAAAAGTAAGAACTTTCCATGCATTCAGACGCAGAAGCCCTTTTCCCAGGGTCGTACATAAACATTTGATTTAACAAGGAAAGTCCAGCAGATGACAACCATGCAAAACGATGCTTTAAATTGTTATATGGCTGCTGCTTTAGTGTGAAGTTCTTGGCAAAAGACAAATTTGAAAATCCTGGCCAGATGTGGTCATTTGGAGTGCCAAGGAGGTTAATGATTAACTCCAATTGGTTAATCTCTGATTTACCGGGTAATAAAGGTTTACTGTCTAAAAGTTCACCCAGGATGCAACCGCAAGCCCAGATGTCTACTGCTGGGGTTTGAACCTTGGCACCAAGCAATAGCTCTGGTGCTCGATACCAAAGTGTGACAACAATTGGCGTCATTGGTTTTAGGGGATAACCAAATTTCCGAGCCAAACCAAAGTCAGCTAAAAAGCAAAACATTTTTTAAATCAAGCTTTCAGTCAAAACATTTTGTGTATAGTTATAAAAGAACTCTCAAATTAATCAGCTAACCTATTTTTAAAACACCTTTATCCGTCATCAGCAAATTTGAAACTTTCAAATCCCTGTGGACAATAAAGCCATTGTGAAGATACTCCACACCTTTCATCAACTGTAACATCAAGCACTTCACTTGAGCCTCAGTGAACGGTGTTTTTATATTATCTAACAATGATGCCAAATCATGGTGACAATACTCCATGACCAAAAATATACTCTGCAGATGGTTCCCAACCACTACTTCATGCAAGCGGACAATATTAGGATGCTGGATATTCAACAATAAGTTAATCTCCCGAAGACCGCTGATTGCCAGTCCCTCTTTTTCCTCCATTCGGACTTTTTTTAATGCTACTATGGTGTTACTCTTTGTATCTCTTGCTCGATAGACAACTCCATATGTTCCTTCACCAATTCTATTAAGCTTTTCAAATTCAATTACATTTCGACAATGACCAAAGCGATACTTCCCAGGAACAGTGGTTTTGCTTTCTTCTGTAAAAGATTCCACTTCCAGAAAAGCTTCTGATTTGGCCAGCGATGAATCCTCCATATTTTTAACTAGACAATCTTTTTTATATAGTCCACTTTAATATGGAATGTTTTATGCAAAAGCAGCATACTTTCAAAAGAAGAAAGCTAAATAAAGCTTATGACAAAATAGGCAGTACAGTACGCTACACATGGGGACACAAAAGCAGTACTAGGAGTAAAATGGGATACACTATGCACGTGATTTTTCCACGAGACTCGTCGGTGTGTTCATATATATATAGGAGTGTTGCTTTATTTATCCGCTATTACATAACCTTCTAATCCAAAATAAAGACCCTCTAGTGTACTGCATATTCGAGAAACCAAAAAGCTGGTCACATTTACAAGCAAGGAAGAGCATGTCGACAATTTATCGGAAAACGGTGTGGTTTGTCCGTGGGCTTCGCGAGTACACGTTAAACGGCTATCTCGAAGCACAGAAGAAATTCCAAGATTTAAATGCTGACGCTTATAAAGACCTAAGCGGAAAAGCGTACATGGTGACTGGAGCAAACAGTGGAATTGGAAAATGCGTTTCGCTGGAATTAGCCAAACGCGGGGCTACAGTGCACATGGTATGTCGTGATAAAGCAAGAGGAGAGCAAGCACAACAGGAAATACTGGAAGCTAGCCCAAATAAAGAGGTGCATCTGCATCTGCTGGACATGTCAATGCCCAGAAAAGTTTGGGAATTTGCGCTAAATTTTGCGGCATCTGGCAAAACCTTGAATGGTCTGGTAAACAATGCTGGCTGTATGGTAAACGAACGGACAGTATCCGAAGATGGGCTGGAAAAAAATTTTGCCACCAATACCTTGGGCACTTATATTTTAACAACTGGATTGATAAGTACTCTGGAGAAAAGTGAAGAACCTCGGATCGTTACTGTTTCATCAGGTGGGATGTTGGGGACATTTGACATTACACAAACTGAAAGAATAAAGTTCATAATCAGGGGTCTACAGAGCATGAGTGGGGCAGGGGAGTGGGGCAGGGGAGGGGGAGAGTGGGGCAGGGGAGGGGGGAGTGACCCAGGTAAATTGATTCATATGGTAGGTAAATTAAAACATTTGTGGACAAGCACCTCTCAAACAGAATAGACTCAGTATGACCCTGCACATAATGCATCTATCAGTGTTCATCTCCAGGGCAAGGGTGGGGGAGGGGGCGCAAACCAATAGGAATTCCTTCCCTCACCTCCTAGAGATAATAGTGGCTGTGAAATAAGGAAAAACTCTTCCCTGAAGCAAGAGAACATGCATCAATCAAACTGATCTTTTAATAAGTCATAACTTCAATCAACATGAAATAGATATAAACACTATGTTAACATTAAATTTCCTACACATGGGAGCATACATGACATCAAATCCTCAAGGGTTGCCTATCTCTACCCCCCCCCACCTCCTCAGAGCTTGAAATGTGCATAATGCCTTTTTGCGCACTGAAATGAAGTTAAAACTATGAACCATTTAAAGCCATAATACTCTTTAAAGCACTTCAATCTCAGAATAAGGGTGCAGTATGAAGTGTCTGTGTTGAAGAGAGGCTTGTTTCACTGTGTGTTTAATTCTAGGTGGAATGCTTTTGGTGAAACTTGATGTTGAAGATATGCAGTTTGAAAAGATGACTCCATTTGATGGTACGATGGCATATGCCCAGAACAAGCGTCAACAGGTGATCATGACAGAACAGTGGGCTCAAATATACAAATCAACTGGGATCCATTTTTCATCCATGCATCCAGGTAATGAGAATAGTAAATTGAAAGTTCAGTGTATTTACTAACAGCTGTGACGAAAGATGGAATGATCATCAAAAACCACATGTCCTTTTTTCAATCTTTGCTGTATTTTCTAGGATGGGCAGACACTCCGGCAGTTAAATCCTCAATGCCAGATTTCCACAGACGAATGCAAGGGAAACTAAGAACCCCAGAGCAAGGTGCAGACACTGCCTTCTGGTTGTGTATTTCCAAGGAAGCCTTCAATACTCCAAATGGCTCATTCTTTCAAGATCGTGAAATAGTTTCAAAGCACCTTCCACTTGCTTGGACAAAATCATCAACTGGTGATGAAGAGACATTGATGTCAAAATTAAAGGAACTAGCAGAAAAATTTCGGGTAGAAAATACATCTAATGAGTGAAGAATACATTTCAGCTAAATCATAGATATTAGCCAAACTGAGATTTATTGTGTCCCAAATGTTTCTCCAGATATTATTCATTGTTTGGCACAGGCATACTTTGGACACTTTGGAACAAAGACAGGCAAAATAAAAGTAATTGTATGCATGTATTCCTTTCTGTATAACATATAAAATCTTTTTATTAAATTTATAATACGATCACCTATTACTTGTATGGCATTGTGATTAATATCTATTGTGATTATATCTCATAGAAAACTAACTTTATCAAGACTTTGAATCAACAATATATAAACTATGTAGCATGTTAGAAAATGTGTAAACTACACAAGTATATATTATAAATAAACTGTAGTATGTACAATAAAAATATGCTTCTTCTTGCCTATTTTATAAAATTAATGTTCATTGGTATCATGAAATTATTCTTAAAAAAAAACATCAATCTCCTACCAATGTGCAACCCATTTTTACACCAACAACTCTGTCTGCATGCACAAGCAAAAAATTAAGTTATGCACTTTTCTCCCTAAGATTAGTTGTATTTGTAACAGGATGGAGCCAAGATGTCACTTGGCTCAGGTGGTTAATGTAATAATGCTCCCCTTCATTAGTGTACGCTTCCTCCCAACCAAATGGCAGAGGCTCTTCCTCGAGCAATACCCTCACACCACGTGAAACATCCAAAGCTTCATCTGCAAGTTTTTGCAATGTTGCTCCTTGTGGCAAATAAGAAGGTGGAGAACCATGGGTTTGTGGGGAGGTAGAGGAAGTTGTTGGAGACCTTGCTCCATGCTTCAGAGAATTGTACACATGATCTGCGAGAGCAAGTAACTTTTGTGTAGCAACTTCGTAGGTCCTTTTCACGACTTCATTTTTTCGCAACTGACATCCTAAAACAACAACCTTCTTTTGTAAATCTTGTAACTGTTGTTGCTCAGAACTGTCTTGCATTTTCACATGATGAAGTTCATCTTCCAGCAATTTGATAACTTGTTCGTAGTCTTCGTCCCGCGATCGAGCAGCTTTTGTTGCTTGTCTTGCAAGGTAGACCTGGTCTTTAAGGGCCATGCTCTCTTCAAGCGCTTCTTCTGCAGTTCTTTTTATACTTTCCATTTGTTCTGTTTCCAGTAAGCTCAAGTTTCGTTTTTGCTCTAACTGACGTTTTAACAAATCAATCTCGGCCAAAGCATCGTCTCGTTGTCTTTTCAACTCCGCAATACGGCTATCTGCAACACTTGGCAAAGTCTGTTTACCAATCTCTTTCTTTTTCAAATTATTTAATGCAAATTGCAATTTGCTTCTGCTGAGTATGCTGCTATGATTGCTTAACTCAACATTTAAAACATCTTGAACAACATCAACAAAGTCACCGTACGAAACACAACCTCTCACATCTACATGCAGCCTTCTTCTGATTTCTTTCTGCTGTTCTGGTGTTAATTCAATTCCTAAATAATTTAACGCAACTTCCAGCTTTTCAATGCGAAGCTTGGATGACGGTGCCAAAGAGAGGCGGCGCTTAGGAGGTTTTCTGGAAGTATTTAGTGCGGTATCTTTGGAGGTTGTTGATTCACAAGGTCCTCTCAAGTCTTGTTGAAGATAGAAAGGTATGGATGATGGTTGTATTGAGGATTGCATAAGTGATGAGAAATGGTTACTTGCATTGGGTGAAGATTGAAAAGTACTGTAATTACCATTTTCATCACGATTCTGTTCATAATAATTTTTGGCTTGTGGGCTTGATTCTGATCTATCAACCAATGTTGGTATTGTTCCACCAGCACTTGAATGATAATCACCAAAATTGCTATCACCAAAACTTATCTCTCTGCCCATTAACCCTTCTTGATGAGCATAAGTTATCTCATATTCAGTTTCTGCTCTTAATTTAACTTGAGCCAGTTTCATCTTGGCTTCCTCAAGTGTAACATTAAGAAATGACTCTCCATTAATGCTAACGATCTGATCACCAGCTTTGATTTGACCATGACAAAAAATATCACCACCATTAACGAGCTCTTTAACAATCACAACTGGACCATCTGAATGGTTGGTACCCCCAGTGATACTCATTCCCAGTCCATTTTTGACAGGAATGTGAGCAACCATCAAGTTGGTTAAACTTTTCAAAGTTGACGATGAGGATTGCAAACCTGAATCAACCATGGACTCTGCAAAGGATGCAGGTCGTTCACCATTTACAAGCATGTCTGCAGTGTTTGTTGGGTCGCCACTCTTGGTACCATGTCTTCCACCTTCTAAACCTCTTGGTGACATATTCCCTGATGACATTGGAGACATTCTACCATTGGCTAGAACCCATGACCGTTTTTCCGTTAAGGTTGGTGACACTACAGCAGAACGGTTGGTCATCGTAGAGAAATTACCATACTTTATCGAGCTGTCACTCAAAACTCCCAGTAGTCGATCATACTCCTGTGTCGCAGTTATGCTTCTGTCCACTAAAAGTGTTACCGTGCCCATCTTGGAAGCATTCAAGAGCACACTCATTGCCTTTTCATTAGTTGCCTCATGTAAGCTTTCATTGTTTACATGTATAATTTTATCTCCTTCTTTTAGTAAACCACTTTTCTCCGCAATGCTACTGGCTATGATTCGTTTCACAAATATTCCATAACTGGGCCCACTGCTTGTCTTTCCACCTGCAATTTTTATCCCAATTCCGCTCCGGCAATTGTTTAAAACAATGCGCTTTTCAGCGGGACTTTTCGTTCCTGATGGGCCAACATCAAACTTGTTTCTCTCACCCATTCGCGCGATTTTTCGATTTCTACGTCCTTTTCAAACTTGAATAGTAAAAAATAACAGCCTTTATTCCCAATATATAAACTCTAACTCATCATAAAGTTTGATTCAATACAATTAATTTGTTTTTTTAACAAAAAAAATCGTGTGTAAATTAACTCTGCGTTGAAATTCCTATGCATGAACTATTTTACGCGTTGTCAAGACGCCGCGGAATTTTTCCGACGACTTCCGAAATATTTCCGAACGCGCATTCCAATACAGATTACCGTCGCAAGCATCTAACAATGAATACTCTTATGTTCATGCAGCAAAAATATGAAAAAAATAAAATGATAGTTAAAGTTAGTCAGAGAGTTCGATTTCTTTCAAAAGTCTTACTGTAACCTTGGTGCTTTTTATACTTTTTAACTCAGATATTACTTAGTAATATAGTAAAAAAAAGTTTTTAGTGAAAAAACTAACGTTTTTATTAATTCAGTGAAAAAAACGAACGTTTTTATTATTCAACTGCCTGTATAATAAAGCGTTCCCGTCATTGATATACAGACTAAACAATCATCAGATACTAATGCATAATCTAATCAATTACTTTCAAAAATGATGATGACGTAAGAGCAAAATTGTCCCCTATCAATCATGCAGGGTCAAGTTTCAGTCACCTAAAATTAAATTTTTTTTGAAATTTTATCATAGCCGGACCGTCATCACTGTGATAACCAGCTGATAAATAAGACCAGTAACCACAAAGTCACCGAGGTGTATGTTCGTAGGATCCCGACTGTTTCCCGAGAGCAAATTCCCGTAACTCCGGTCATATGATGGCTCCCAGAGCTTGTGGTACAGAACTTATATGCCTTCGCGTTGAATATTACATCGTTGCGAGGTTTATGAAGGTCCAAAGTACAGCTTTTTTGTAGTAAATCTATTTCCGTTCAATACACCGCCGTATTTAAATGCTTATGTAATGAACAGCGAAGAAAACGAGACAAAGTTCGACGCAATCGACGGACACGTAGAGAGTTCGGTCGACATTCAACTGCAAGGTTATCCGTCAGTTTTAATTACGTTCACAACATTTTCTTGAAGTTTTTGCAATTTTTTATGCTAGTATTGTAACATTATTGATATTTTCAATAGTTGTAGGAACGAGGGATGAGCAGATAACGGGGAATTGTCTAATCTGTGGAGACAGATCTACAGGGAAACACTACGGCGCAGAATCATGTGATGGTTGCAAAGGTTTTTTCCGGCGCAGTGTGAGGAAGAATCATCAGTACTCATGTCGGTTTCAACGTACGTGCGAGATCGATAGAGACAAGCGGAATCAATGCCGCTACTGTCGCCTAAAGAAATGTTTCCGTGCTGGCATGAGAAAAGAAGGTAAGTATCTTCCATCGTTTTCTATTATTGTGCGCGTGAAGACCATTTGGGGAATAAAAAGACGAAATGATTTTATTGCTATGTCGTGCAATAATATTTGTTATTGTAGCGATGTTTGTCAGAAATTTCCTCTTCGATTATCAAGAACAACCTATGATTTTGTTATCTTGAAATTCCTAACATTTTGAAGTGACTGACGTTATATGTTTTCAAACCTTTAATGAATATAAATATGGTTTCTAAAATAATTCAATTATTACACGTCGGAATTTAGCAATACACCAAATATTCCTGTATAATAAAATGTTGACATTGTTTTTTCGTGGAACCCGGAGAAAACAAAATAACTCTTCAATATAACCCAAATATGAAGTTTGACGCATTAGTTAAAACTCGCAAACTTGCTCTAGGCTTTCAAAATCGTGTTGAATCTTAAATGGCAACGTAGCCATATTTGAACAAAATACCGAATAGTCATTGATGTATAGCTAAATCACATGATATAAAGAGAAAGAAAAGACTTGTAGAGTCCTTTATTTGAATATAGCGCAGGAGAAACACTCAAAACAAAGGCACAAAGCAGCAAATAGTCTTGAAACAAGGCCACAAAATTTGCTACTATGTAAAACCACATTTAGCCAACTTTTTCCCATGATATTGATGCACTCATCATTATATTTTTTCCTGCAATTATGGGCCTCATGCTGTGTCAACCAAACTAATCAAATTTACATTCTTAGCTGTTGAACTTGGATTATTTTGTGGGAAAAACAAATCTATTATTTCAGACTTGTTGACACAAATGCAGATTAATGATCTAGGGGAGTGGCAAGGGAGTTTTAGAAGGATGAAACTGGTTTAATTTAATAAGGACTATCTGTTTTGGAAACCACAAATAATTATTTTCAGTTTCATTTTGTTAAGCCTTTAAGTAGGGTTTCCTGAGAGGAAACTGAAATGTCAGACAAAACTTCTATTTTTGTAAATGTAAATTGAGAAATAGATGAAAGGTTGCATTTATCTCCTCTTACATTGACATCATTGGGCTTATTTAGGCCCTGATCACATTTGCAACCCTGGATTGTACTTCTTCTGCCTTTACTATAAACACCTTTTTACTGGTGTGTATGATTACTTGATATTTTTTCAGGGCAAAGCACAGTTCAACCTCAGAGTTGAAAATGCTCCATGCATTCAGCCTCTAGATCTGTTTGCCACTTCAATCATATATTATATTATGTACGAAACAAAATTTAGAATTTCAGCAAGTTGACTAGCATGAAATTTTTTAATGTGGAAATCACCCCCCCCCCCAAAAAAAAAACATGTAAATTTTTAACCTGAACTAACTCATTGCTTACCAGTATGATATGATATAGCTAAACATTGAGAGCTAAAAAGATTGATTTTTTTACACAGCTGTTCAAAATGAGAGAGACAGAATAATCAGACGCCCCTCAGATGAGCCAAACAGCAATGGAATCAATGCAAATATGCTACTTCAAGCAGAGCTGTGCTCTCGCCCACCTCAACCCAATACAGGTACTACATAATAAATTAAAACAAGTGAAATTGGATGACAGGCTTTTAAACTGTTAGCACATTGCCATTATGTGGGGAATGCTTTGTGTAGCATTTCCTTTTCATAGCATTTCCTTTTCATTTGCAGAAGAAGCTGTTTATATCAATCCAAGCAAAGAAGCCAATCACAGTGAAATATGTGAATCAATGCGACAACAACTCCTTGTCCTTGTTGAGTGGGCAAAATATATTCCAAATTTCTGTCAACTAAGTCTTGATGATCAAGTTGCACTTCTCCGAGCCCATGCAAGTGAACATCTCTTGTTGGGTTGTGCAAGACGGTCATTATCCCTCAAGGATGTCTTGTTGTTAGGCACAAATTGGGTGATATATCGTACAACCGGAGAACCTGAGATCCAAAGAATCGTCAGTCGCATTTTGGATGAAATTATTGATCAAATGAACAATATTAATATGGATGATACAGAATATGCCTGTCTAAAAGCAATCATATTTTTCAATCCAGGTAGGTTATATTGATTCCTTGAAGAAAACCAACTAAGGAACCCCCTTGCTTCATATGAAAGATATAGGCAGACAGCAATACAATAAAAGTAATCACACTAAACCACAAGTTCTTTACTTTCTAATCATTACAACCAAAACATTTTGAACACCTTTCATCAGGAAGTTAGTGGAAACCTTAAACAATCCAACTTGTATGATTTTGCTTTGGTTTTGCCAGATGCACGAGGTTTGGGTGACACAAAGACTATAAAGAAAATCCGTTTTGATATCCAGACGACATTGGAAGACTACATAAATGATAGACAATATGAGAAACGAGGTCGCTTTGGGGAAATGTTATTGCTTTTGCCTTCACTCCAGTCAATTGCAGCTCAGATGGTAGAGCAATTGCAGTTTGTCAGATTGTTTGGAACAACAAGAATTGACAACCTACTTCAGGAGATGTTACTTGGAGGTGAGTTTTGGAACCATCAATTAAGTAATGATGTAACAGCTTGTTCCAAAGAAATTTCCACCATCCCAACAGGTAGGGGGAAAGTTATTCCTAAAGTTTCCGTAACTGTTGTGAATATAACAAGTGAACACGACTGATGTGGTAGAGAGTGTACAGCTTACTTAATATGACTAATTTGAAAACAGCTCACAAAAGCAAAGATAGATTTCACTACATCACATCATCAACGATGACTTTTCTACAATAGTTGGAACAAAATTTATGGTAGCCTGACTTAATCAGCGAAGCTGTAGAAAAAGATTATGCATTTAAATTAGTACTTTATACAGTGCCTTTATATGCCAACTGAATCTTGTATTTTATCTCTGAAACATCTGCTACAAATCTTACTTGCAGCAGCTGGAGAAATATGTCTACAGAGCTGAAACTGAATTTTGTGTTTTGTGTTCTTATACTTTCTAGGCTCATCTCTTCCTGATCAGCTTGCCTCTTTACAAGCCATGAGTCCAGGAGCAACTTCACCCACACTAGGCACAACTGATCCAAACTTGGGGGCAGCTGCACCTACACTGGATCCAACTGCCTGCACATTGGGAGTTACTAACTCCATAAATGGTCTAGCTCAGTCAACTCACGGTATGGAACAGCTTGCCCAAGCGAGCATGCAGTCACCGAGACTCGCGACTCAAAACCCCATGTACAATACGATAAACTTTGCCCCAGACACAAACAATGTCAGCTTGAACAGCAACGGATTACCTGGCTACAATCCAGTTGACATAAATAGCACAGAGGCTACAAACCCTGAGGTAATTCAGGCTATACGCAGTCAAGGCATTGCAAATGTGAAACAGGAAAAAGACAACCAAGCGAGTCATTCAGTGAATCCTAACATACACCAGGGAGATACAAGCAACCTACCTCATGGATTGATGCGTTGACCACAGTATTTGTTGCTGATGGTAACTGAGAATTAGCGTATGAATGACATTTCAAAGATCTTCATGACACCGCGCAATAGTCGTAGATTTTCGATATCAATTTCTAACAACACTTCCTGCAAAATAATGCACAATTTCGTAAGTTATACCATGCAGTTTTCTTTAGGTTAAGAGTGTCTAGAAAGCGATGTAACACAATTGTCCGATTTTCCGAAGGCGTCTGCTGGATGGACGCCCGAGTGATATCTAGAGTGTACCAAAAAACGACTTTGATATTCAAATAAGCCCCACAGCAATACAGTAATTTGAGTTGGTCGGAATTTCCTTTTTTGAGACAAGTTTTTTTTTGTATTTCCCTTTTTGAAAGAAGTTGTTTTGAATTTCATAGTTGTAAACATAAAAAGTTAATTCCCTCTGGCAGTTTAGAATACATCCTACAACAAGAAGGCTGTAGTGTAGCAAGCCTGGTTGGTAGTATTGCTGAATAAGTATCTAATTTTAACAATGCTCATTGTTTTTCTTATGTTTTGTTGGCGATACTAATAGCATATTTATTTTGCAATACGAGCAACCCTGTGTTTGCTTACGGACTTCATTGCGTGTCCTTCGTTGCATTCTGTCAGAACAGTACCGTTAATTATGTACTGCCAGTCTATGTAAACCGCTGCCTCTCCCCCCCCCCCAGGCAACCCACCCCATCAGTACTTGTTAATGAGGTCATTCACCAATAATAAGATTAAAAGTCGCCATTGCGTGGTAAATCCTCACGTGGATCCCATTGAGGGGCAGGAATTTACATTGTTTGCATGACTGAAAACGATCTAAGCTTATTTCAACAAGCAAGTCTTTCATTCTGGAAAGTCTTCTTGTTGTGTTGATTTTTATAGAAATACGGTTTCATGGGAATGCGGTTTCGTAGAAACATGATAGAAAACTAAAAGTTGCAAGTATATTGGTGAAACATTTTTAAAAAATTATCGAAGTTACTGATTTGAGTAGTAATCTTGACTCATCAATAGTGGGTCATCAGGCGAATCATAAGGCGTTTTTCAGTGTACTAACAATTTACACGTAAATAGAAGACAGTATTTTATAATCTTCGTAATGCATATATAAAATAATTGATCATACAGATAGTACACACGTCGAGCACGATTAAATTACACAAGAAAAAAACATGTGTACGTCTTGTAAACTCCGGTTAAGAGCTATTAGAATAGAAGACACAATTATGATGAGGATATTTCATTGTCAAACCAGATTAATGGTAATGACTCTGAAGCAAAGGTGAAATATCAACACGATAATTGTGTCTTGTTCTATTTTAGTAGCTTATACCTTGAGTTTCAAGCTGATGTTTTTTCTTATATTTCGTAAAATTGTCTGCTGGTAAAGCTTACTTCACTGTGACTGAAATGACGTGTATGTTGACAAGCAATTGTGTAAAATTAAAAATGAAGCATTAACAAAGTGTCATTCTAATTTTTAAGCCTGCTTTGCTTTAGCGATGATAACAAGACTCGGTTTACAACTTTGAGTGTTATTTGCTGCCGGCTGAGGAACGAAAGAGGCAGAAAATGTTTTTCTCGCCCCCACTGCTGGGGGGGGGGGGGTTCCAGGTCTCCAAAGTTACTTTTTTGCTTGTCTCGTGCTGACCTGCACCCCACCCAGCCACCCGTTTGCAGTTAGTTAAATTTGAGATGTTGTTATTTGCAATTATGGTATGATAAAAGGTCAGGCTTGCCTGTGCAGCCTCCCCGTCAGCAGCGTGCGAGAAATTTTCTTTACGATTTTTAACAGGGATAATTCCTTGTTTGTTGCAGGTGAATAAATTTATAAATTAGAGTTTGGAGTGCAAATCGATTTCTATGATCTTTTAGCTGTTCTATTGCGGACTTTTATTCAAAGTTGTTTATTGTGAATGGGAACTGTTGCTTGTGAATTGCTTAGTATTGTTTGTACTACGGATCATTACCTTCGAGAACATCACGTGACATAATTAGCAGGAATTCATTAATTATTCATTTTGTATATTGACCGCAGGTATTGTCCCTACCAGCTATCATACATTAGTATCAAGGGCATTCCCAAAGCTTCTATCAGGAAAACAAGATAAACAAGCCAAGGTTTGTGGGTAAAGTTTGTATTTTGTACAGCATTAAGAACCCGAATCTCTATTATTCACTGTATTGCGATGGTATTAGAGTGTAGGTTGCAATTAACCATTTGAATTGGTTATTAATTGACACAGTTGTTGCTCGATCAGGCCAAATAGATTTTGAAAACATTTGCGAGTTAATAACGTCGTGTGGTTTATATTAATATAGTGGTATGGTTAATGCTTTAGCTGCGGCGAATTAAATCTGTCTTTATACTAAAAGTGAAAGATGTGTCATGAGATGTGATGTATGAATATATATCAGCTTATCCAGCAAGCAACCGAACGTTCTGGTGCCTGCCATCTTCGAAATTATTCTAAATCTTCACTTAGCTAGACTTTACTTTGTTGAAGCATTTCGCAAAATTGTTTAGCCGAAAATCAAGTCTTTCATCAGAGCGTCAACACAAGAGTTATTACACGACCCCAATAGACTACAAGCCGCGATAATATATGCAATTTCTGTTTGATTGTAAACATAGCCAAGCTATTAAAACATATGCAGCGGATCAAATTCTCCGGGAAACCGCAACGTTTGATCCCAAAACAACGTTTATCTGCATGGCCGCCGCGCTTGGCAAAATACTAAAAAGAAAAAGAAAACATTTGATTGCAAACGACGAAATAAACGAACAGCTAGTACGGGAACATTATGCAAGACAAGAGAAAGACGTAAGCGGCTTCGAAGTTTTGTTGACATGTATAAATTTTGCGACGATTATGAATTGTTATTAGCTCTTTAAAAGTCAAATGCTTTTGTGATTTGTAGGAATTCAACCACGGTAGTTTAGCCAAATTCTCATGCGATGTATAGGGATGCTCCTAAAGTAGCGTCGTTTCAAATCAAAGGCTTTGTAACTGTTGTTATGGTGAACAGATTGTCAATGCTCTTGTTAAAACAAGCTAATTCGCCAGATTCATGTATGTTAACAAAAATCAAGGACTGTTGACAAAATCTCGTGTGGAAAGGTCTAATTAAACAGCTTTGTTTTTCGTTCTGGGTTTACAGCTATTCTAATGATAAACGAGGCTGCACCATATCATGCGTTTTGTAACATCATTTGGATTTTCCATCCTAGCGGAAGACAGCAATACTTGCCAATAGTAACACTTTGTAACTTTACTGTAGTTTACTGTATTTCTCGTCCTCAATTTAGCCTAAGTATTAATCACAACATGAAGTGACAGACTTGATCAGGGAGAGCGAACTGGTATCACTGTATACTAAAAAGGAGATACTGTATCGACAGCGTGTAGCCAGTTAGCACTGGTAACGAGTGTAATCAGCAAATCGAATCCGCAAAAATTATCACGTGCGACAAGGCGTTACTCAATAGGTTCACTTGTTTCTATAGCTCTCGCATCTCCTCATGGAAGTCAAGCACCGAGCGGCAGCCGGCGTGCCAGAGTCGACCACTGCCAGTGTGGAAAATGTTGATCCAATTGAACTGGACAATGCCAACACTTTGGTGATCGTTGCGTTTTCCGATGACTGCCCCGAGGAAACCAAGGAGTGGTTGCAAAAAATGTTCAGTGCACCAGGTAAAGCTAATTACGTGGCTCCTGTTTGTACGTTCTTTGTTTGTTGGTGTGAAAACATGTTCCTATAGAGAGTTCTAACCTTCGTACTAACTCTCACTCTAGTAAGCTTACATCCAATTTTTCAGTCTTGTTGTTTGTATGTGACCTATGCACAATGTAGTTGAGAAAACTTATACAAATTCATACTTCCTTCTAATCAACTCTCGTAGAATTCTTGTTCTGTTTGACCGGGAATAAGACTTGCGAGGAAGCTTCTCATTTAAAATTTCGCCTTCCATCTTTTTACTGTAATGTAAGTGCCCAAAACTTAACAATCAATTGCATTAACTAAATTTTCAACCATGCGCTTAGTTCCACAAGGTGCTGGGTTTCAAGTTAAAGCAGTATTAGATCAAGACTCAAAGAAAACATTTCACATTTCTGCAACGGAACAGCGATTCGTCCTTGGTGCAGAAGGTCTCAAAATGAAGAAAAGGGACAAAAATAATGAACTGAAAGAGATCACGCAGGAAAATTGGCAAGAACTGCAAGAAACGTGCGAAAACAGCAACGCACGACTACTAAACTCAGCAGACAAGCAAAGAATTATACAGGATGGTTTGAATGATTTAAGGGCTCCGGAGGAAATGGCCATTCCCGGATGCCCAGAAAAAAAGTTGCACAACGGGCAAGCAATAAGTAAGTGGTCAAGTTAAACAGCACCTTCTTCGAGTTTTCATACGAAGCAAGCTTTATTCCCAATTTTTTTGCCTTACTGTAGTTCCGTTGATTCAAGCATTTGGCCTGATCAGTCAAATAGTTCCATTACATGACAAAACTGAACTAGATTCTCTGAAGAAAAAATGGTATATATCATTCGAATGGAAACAGCCTCTAGGTAAGCAGTAGAAACTAAACAGATTGACCTTCCGGTGTGGAGGACATTCAAATCTCATTAGATGTGTCTTCTTTCTCCGTTTGTAGATGAAATCAACGACTACTTCGGTTCAACAATAGCAATATATTTTGCATTCCTTGAGTACTACACGTTTGCATTGGTTCCTTTAGTTCTACTGGTATTTTTCCTCTCTTTAATCAGCATGAATGATGTATGGTACAACTTGATATTCGCTCTGATCAACGTACTCTGGGGAACTTTATTCCTGGAGTTTTGGAAACGAAGTTGCGCCACGATGACGCATCGTTGGGGAACGTTGAAGCAAAGTTTAGGTAACCATACGATGTCTTAGTTTCGGCTAATGACGACCATTTCTTTCCTTAGTATCGCTTTGAGGTATTATCTTTTTTACTCAATTCCTTCCTTTTATTATATTCTTCAAGAAAAGTTAGATTTCGACTTTTCGAGCGAAAACCCTCTGTAGGGAAGTCAGTGCTACCAATTTACCGACGAAGGGTCTTTCATCGAAACGTTAAATTCTGTTTCATCATTTCAAATGTCCTATAACTTTCGCGTACTTTTCATTGCACTACCTACACTGGCAACGTTAGTTCGAGATATATTTCTTCACCCCCTCACAAGTAAACCTCTATGTATACAAATCTCGGAAATCCGTCACCTTCCAAGTAAAATTCATGAAATTCCACACAAGTCTTAGAAAACATCTTCATTTTAACACCATGTTACTCTCTCCTCCAAAGCTGAGGAAACCGAAGAAGACCCACGACCGTTGTACACCGGCGAGACACGAACCAGCCCGATAACAGGCAAGAAAGAGATCCACTTTCCCGAAAACCATCGCCTCATGAAAATATGCTGCGTCTCAGCGCCCGTAGTTCTGTTTTGTATCTACATTGCAATCAGTGTGATGTCAGGATACATCCGAATACAGGAAAGCCTGAACGACAAGTATGCGAAGGAAACAGGATTTGTGGCTACACTGATGACAACGATGCCTAGCGTCCTGTACACCATAGTGATTCTCGTGCTGAATAATTTGTACCTTAGGACGGCTACGAAGTTAAATGATTGGGGTAAGATCTAACGTCAGGGCCGGTTGTACAAAAGGTGGATAGCACGATCCACTGAATAGTGATTTTTCAACTGCCACAGAAAGGCATAAAAAACCATTGACACCAGAGATAAAAATTCATTTCGGAAATGCTGAACTTTAGTATGGGTTTTAACAGTTACTGACCAATTTTAGAAAGTTTGAGTAAATCACTATCCGGTGGATGGGGCTAGCTGTCCACCACTCGACAATTGACCCCAGGGCTCTGCCAGAAGCCAAAGTTCTACCATAGTTAATAGAGAATGGACATGGTTTTGAAGATCGGAAAACTTTAAAACGCTTTCTTCAAAACGTTTTCTATTTTAACCAAGACCAAGACAAGTTACAACAACAGGCGCGAATCAACTATATTTTTGTCACTCGATCATCCGCAAGAAGTTTATTTGAACAAATCTCTTCATTACAGAAAATCATAAACTGGAATCGACCTACCAGAATCATCTTGTTATGAAATTAATTTCGGTAAGTTTTGAAAGGACCTCCCTCTCCTAAACCAAAGCGTGTTTGAAAATAATTTTTCTGGAACATTTTTTTAGTTTTTCTTCATCAACAATTTTTACTCACTGTTTTACATCGCTTTCGTACTGCAAGATATGGATCTGCTCAGAAATGTGAGTATCACACTATTGATTATTTTATTTTATTCTTACTCCACTAAGCTTATCCACAAGGGCAGGGTCACCACAACAGCGTGAGACAATTACTGCGGGCCCGTACTACCTATCCCACCCTGTCAACTTTCCTGTGGGAGGAAACCGGACTACCCGGAGAAAACCCACGACTTTCGGCAAAGCGTTGACTACTCGTTTCACATGAGGACTGGGTTCAAGTCCATCTTACTGGGAATCGAACTAGGAACCTTAGAGGTGAAAGGCGAGTGGTCTGACCACTACACCACCGAAGACCCTGATTATAACATCACATGCATGTTTCATGTCACATCACATCACCTCATGATTATAATGTAGTGCAAATATAATTTCTTAATTCAACTTCGCAACGATATATATTTAATTTCTAACTTATAGTTGTTCATCTTAGCATCTAGCGGCGTTGATGATAACATCTCAGTTGACTGGTCAAGTTACTGAACAACTTCTGCCGTATATTTTGTACAAAACACGCTCAACAAAACTCGATAAAGACAGCAAAACTTTGGGCTTGTTTGGCAACTCGGAGAATGATATCGAATACCAAATGAAACAAGAACCTTATTGGGTGAGTGTTTACCCTTTTCTGATATAATTGTTTTAGAATAGAGACTTTCACAGCAGTTTCACTCTGTTGAAACCTTGGATGTTTTTCTCCACACAACCGCCATCTTCCTAGCAAATAAACCTGAGCCAGTTCAGTAATTTTCATCCATAGTTTTTAAGTCCATTAACCAGCCAGTATGTTTTAATAACGTTACATGATTCTGGTTGGTAAAAATGAGTGACACTTTCCCCGCCATCTTCCTAGCAAGTAAATCGGATGCGTATAACAACATGGGCAATGCAAAGCTGGGACAGATTATATACTCGAGCGAGAATTCTGTATGCCTTTATTCTGTCGTGTCAGCGAATGTGTACTGAATTCTGACTCCGGGCATGAATTTTGACTGAACGACAAAAGAACATCGTGTGATCTGTGCTTCTTCTAGGGTGTTTTCTGGGACTATTTGGAACTGTTTCTACAGTTTGGTTACGTCTTTTTATTCTCTTCCGTGTACCCTATGGCTGCGTTCTGGGCGTTGTTCAACAATGTGTTTGAGCTGAGAACCGATGCGTTCAAGATAAGCAAGATTTCCCAGAGGATTTTCGCAGAACCGTCGCAAGGAATTGGCGCATGGCAGGTAATGAATGTTCAATTTGGATCGGCAAAAAACAACGTAATCACTGTAGCTGAATTCATATTATTAGAGACGGGAAATTCGTCTTTGAAAATCCATCTGAGTGTAAATTTAGGGGTGGAGAAATATTAATTTTTGGACTTTCTGTTACTTTATACGCCATCTTGTTTCTTTCCCTTAACTAGTTTCATGTTTAATTGTGTTAGTGATGAGAAACTTGATTTGACTGTCTTAATGCGAATTTAAAAACTCTTTAGTGTAGCCAGACGAACGCAGAATGCCCCGAATCTTAAAGCAAAAATTATTTTTACGGAATCTTCTTAATTCGCTTCATTCCTTGTACCACGTGATTTTGTACGCAGAATTAGTCTTTATTCATTACTTTTACCTTCAGGCTGCTTTTGAGATAATGGGCATCTTGGCGGTGATGACGAATTGTGCGCTATTAGCAATGTCCCCAGCTGTTCAAAACTGGTTTCCATCGGATTTCACAACTCTTAACTATATAGTGGTGTTCATTGTGGCCGAGGTAAGATATCCTTACTATTAAGTATAACAATTGTTACAATGACTAATTTAGTACAATTAGAATACCAATATAACAGCATTTTAGACAACAGCATTATGACAACAACAATATGACAACAACATATTAAAATAACAGCATTTTAGACACAAATGATGTGGGAACATTGAGGGTGATTCTGGGATCGGGATGAGGGGCATTGAGTAACTGTGGTTGCAAGGGGTGTTGTGTAAATGTATTCCCACCGTTGCTGAACTCTATCATAAAGTTTGCGAGTTCTGTGCTGCTTACTCAGAAGCAGATTGACCGCGATCCTTGGCATAAACGTACAACATGTTTAAAAACGTCCATATTAATCACCAATGTGTATTTTTCCAGCATGTTCTGTTAGGTATCAAGTTTATAATCGCGACGAGCATCCCAGACGTGCCAGGTTGGATTCAAGAAGAGTTTGCACGAAAAGAATACCAACGCAAGGAAGCGCTA
This sequence comes from Muricea muricata, assembly GCA_963855995.1. NCBI lineage: Eukaryota > Metazoa > Cnidaria > Anthozoa > Malacalcyonacea > Plexauridae > Muricea > Muricea muricata. The sequence continues at coordinate 2,098,402 of OY979722.1, forward strand.
GCCGTAAGTATTTGCAGGAAATCGATTTGCAATTGTAGATGGAAACATTTGAATAACAATGGTTATTTCGTTGCCACCCAATTCAAAACTTTGGATTGCTCACATGGTTGGATTATTATCAGTGTATTATAACAAAGTTACCAGGCTACGAATGATATACCCGAGTTATTGACTGATGTACGTAGCCAGAAGCGATCATGTTGTGAACTAATGTGAATTTATTTTCTTTTTAGAATAAAAGCAAGACACCATAAATAGCCACTAAACTAGACACAAGAAACAAAATTATATAGTTTGGCAATTAGACATTTAAGATGTTTAGGCATGTTAGTTAAATAAGTCTTGAGAATAATGCTGAAATTGGTAAATAAATTTTGTGATGCTGTTTATATTTAGTAATCAGTAAACATAAAAGACAACTTTCAATTTATATGTGTATTTTGTATTATATAATTAGAGTTCATTGTGCATTTTCATTGGTCCAGAACTATGTGTCATGATTATATTACACATGCGCTGGTGACTTCGTCATATGACGTGTTATATATTTGTCTAGGGAGGGCCAGGGGGGTTCGGGGTATAAGGCAGTTTTTAAATCAGGTTATGAAAAGAATTAAATGCAGTTAGTATGTTTTCCATGTCTGAAGATTTAGCTAAAATTTGTGTGTCGCTAACGTAACGTTTATAGAATTTAATATGAGCAGATGTAATCAGAGGTCGAATGACCAGGTTTTCAAATTCCGTCATGATTATATTAGTAAGTGTTGGACTAAGTGGAGAGCCCATTGAAACGCCGTCAATTTGTGTGTAAAGTAAACCGTTCAACGAGAAAACAGTTTTAGTGCAGGAGTCAAAAATTATTTCTTCAGAGTTCGTTTCTGTAATGTTGAGACAAGATTAGATTTATAAATACGTTTCAAGATTATGTTGACAATTTTTCTCATTGGTATGTAAAAAGCGAGGCGACGTCAAAAGAGACAAATCTATATCATTCATCGAGCAAATTGCGAAGAATGTTATTGATATGCGATACAGCGTCAAAACTATCTTTTACACTAAATTCATCTGTTGTTAGAGGATTTCAGTAGTAAAGAATTTAGCAACTGGTTGGTAGGCCGTTCCTGTTGTGTCTATAATTGATCTGAATAAGGGCAGATTGTCGAATGTTTTGTGGAGCCAATATGTGCTCGTGCTGGTTTAGTCAAGACAAGTCTCATGTTGTCATAATCTGTTGCCATTTTCTATATTTTTCTTCAGTGGATTTATAGGCATAGCCTATTCCACAGAAGAAGTTATAGAACCTCAGAAAATTTTACCTCGATCTATAGTGGCCTCAATAATTGGGATATTTGTTTGTTTCTTCTCAGTTGGCACGGTACTAAGCTTGATTATCCCCTATAACCAATTATCAAATGTGTCACCCTTATCCGACGCTTTTGAAATGGTGGCATTCAAACAGTCAAAATACATCATAGCTTTTGGTGGATTTTGTGCATGTTTTAGTACTGTTCTCACTGCATGTTATGCAATTTCTCGTTTAACCTATGTCATGGCAAGGGATGGTTTGCTAATGAGCTTTCTCCAAAAGGTAAACAGGCGAACATCCGTGCCTCTCCAGGCAGTTTTGGTCACGGGCTTCATTGCAACTGTACTAACAGCATTTGTAGATTTAACTATTTTGATGGAGATGTGTTCTATTCTATCATTAATACCATTCACAACATTGGCTATCTCCACCATACTGCTGCGGTACAAAGAACATGAAAATAACACTGTAATTGATATTGACGCTGATGACAAAGCAGAACCTACTACAAAAATATGCGACACTGTCTTAACGGCAGACAACTTGTTACCTGATCATCCATTACTATCACAAATAAACATTTTGTTTGAAAGTAAACCCAAGTTAAGGATTCTAGTTGCATTACTAGTTCTATTCCTGTCATCAGCTGGCTTCGCCTTGGTTGTTCGTTTTGGAATATCATATGAACTTGGTACACTCTTCTTTGCCACCTTGTGTATTTTTTTTGCCCTTCCAATGTTGGTGTCTACGATAGTTATTTACCGAACACCGCATCAAGTACTTAAGTTTCCATTTACGATGCCAATGTTCCCAATACTACCAATACTCTGTGTTTTTCTATGTACGTTTGTGATGTTTCAGTTCAGCATGTGGGCATGGATACTATTCATCATCAATACTGTACTTGGTAAGTATGTGAAATGCAAAGCAATCGATAGCATGAATGTTACCAACGCGTATTCTCATTATCCTCAACCAGGTACAAACAGGTCAGTAGTGGGTATATAACTGTCATTCGCAACGGTTTTTAGGGAGTCTAACTTGAAGCGGGTTTTCAAACTCAATGTTCTTCAAAGCTCACTTTTCGCCAAAGTGTTCATCACAGTTCAAACGAAGTTTTTTTCAGTTACACTCATCACAAATAGAAAATTATTATAATTCACGTGCAAACTCTAGCATTAAGAAAAAATGGCTGGAAATACAACAAAAGTATGCATATATTAGAGTTATATTCTTATACAGCGACCAGAACACGGTCTTTGCAGCCACGTCCGATGCCCCTGCAGGTCACCCAAGCTTAATCTTTCTGCAACAATAGAGATAAGGAAAAGAAACCTTGTAGTTGCAGAGTTTCAGGTTGATTATGAGCAAATACTGCCTAGAAAGGCTCCTGCAAACACGGACATTAATCAACACTGTACTAAAACGTTTGGGTATCGAAACTTTACTTTCGGTGTATTGATATGCCCGAACTTTAAACAAAAAGCTTTTGTGTATACAAAGTTAAAGTTAGATTTGTAACATGCAGACTAAAGCTTCTCTTCATGTAGGTCACCAGGTCATTTCTGATTTTTTTGCCAAATTTTCAGTGGAATCTCATAAATTTTCTTGATCATTCATTTTTTCAACCCTGATCATGTTTTCCAGCCCTGATCTACTTTACTTTACTCAGAAATATAAACTTTGTATTGTTTAGGTCTACTTATCTACATTGGCTACGGTGTAAAGTATAGCAAACTAAATACATTAAGTGCAAAGAATGTCAATACTGAACTCAGTGAAATAGAAAGCCCACACTCTCCTCTTAATGAGTGAAATTGTCAAGAGTTGGGTAATAATTCCAGGTTCTCAGTAAGCGAAATTTAATCTTAATTCAAGCCCTAAATCTTATCAAATCTTTAAATCTTCCATCCATCAAAGTTAAAACATGACAAAAAAACGTTGGTTAGGTTAGGGTCGGAGCTAGGGCTAGGGTTAGGGCTTGGATTATGACTTATAGTCGCCATACTGATAACATGGAATTATTACAAGATTTTGAAAGTGGAATGAAGAAGATTTTGACTGAAAAATACATTGTCATGATCGAAGTAGCTAATTAAGAAAATTAATTGCTAATTAAATCAACAAATAAATTGAGAGTTTATGGATAAATAATAAAATCAACTTATAATATACTAAGCAAACGCGAGATCGATAGCGGTTAGAATTGTTTTAAAATACTTAAAATAGTTCAATACACATATATTACAGCTTTGTGAAACAAATTTACCTTCAATTTTGTAATAAACATTCAAAAATAGAATAAAGTTCGACGGGCATGCTTGTCAAACGATTGCAAATTCCTTCGAGCAACGTTGCACGTCAAAGTGCAACATTGCATCGCAATATTTCCGGTTTGATTGCAATAAATCTACGTCGTTAACTCGAACACAACAACACTCCGCAAATAGTTTTATTACAATATTAATAATCGACAAATCGAAAGCATTTCGTCGATAAAAGTTGATTGATAAACATATCGATAATAATCGATAAATTTCGCCATAACTTTTTGTGATTATCTATAGGTTCGATGTTAATTAATATCATTACCTAGAGATAATATTGTAAGAACAAATGTGTCTATCACCTTGAAAGACACCCATCTTTCTCGGCGTCTATGGAAATGAAATACTGGCGTGACTTCTACTGACGTTTAATGGCAGTTTAAATTATTATTGGCACCAAGAATCACATGACATTGCACAAACGTAATTCAAAGTGCACTTTATTAGATATAGTAATTAATTTATAGCACGTTGTAAGTTCAACTGTTTTAAACAAAATAAGTTCATTCATACAGTATGTAAAATGATGTTAGCAAATTAGTATAATCAAGGCACAACCGCGAAGGCTCTGCGGCAGCACTTTCCTTGCGATAGTAACTTTTAGTTAAAAAATTAGTATCGACCACAATCGATTGATCGATCAGATTTGGCCACATTGTCAATGTCGATGTTGCAATCGCCAACTAGTTATGATAATGCCTTTTCATTATCGTTTACAGAACGTTTTCACAGCATTTACTCGTCGAAAGACCATAGATAGTGACTTCGAATCACCTCTACGTCGTTGCTTAGTTTTCTGGGATTTATTTTTACTCGGTGTTGGCGGTTCAGTGGATGTCGCGTTGTATATTTTGTTGGGAAATGTAATACGGGATTTCTCTGGCCCATCGATTGTCATCTCTATAATATTTGGTTGTTTTGTGTGTTTTATAAGTGGATTATGCTACGCCGAATTTGCCTCTTACGTACCAACTTCGGGTTCTGATTACGACTACACTTACTCAACTTTAGGCGAGCTCTGTGGCTTTCTAGATGGCTGGTCTATCTTAGTTAGCTCGGTGATCTCCACGCCAGCCCTAGCGCAAGGAGCCGCGGATTTGCTGAGGTCGCTTACTGATTCAGCCACATTTGATTATTTGGATGCTCATGCTCCCTTACCAGACCACGCCCTGCTTGCGTCAAATGTAAACATTGTTGCTGCACTTCTTATTGTACTTGTAACTATTATCACTGCAATGGGTGTTCAAAGTTCTGTTCGGATTAATGATGCAATTGTTGCAATTAACCTCCTGGTCATCCTATTTACATTTGTTACCGGACTTGTGTATGTCGACTTTGACCACTGGGACAACTTTGCACCATACAGCATTACTGGTATCCTGGAGTCACTGCCATATTCTATATTTTTTTTCTGTGGATTTGTGTGCATAACCTATTCCTCTGAAGAAGTTATAGAACCTGAGAAAATTTTACCTCGATCTATAATGGCCTCAATAATTGGCATATTTGTTTGCTTCTTCTCAGTTGGCACAGTACTAAGCTTGATTATCCCATATAACCAATTATCAAATGTGTCACCCTTATCTGATGCTTTTGAAATGGTGGCATTCAAACAGTCAAAATACATCATAGCTTTTGGTGGATTTTGTGCATGTTTTAGTTCTGTTCTCACTGCATGTTATGGAAATTCTCGTTTAATTTATGTAATGGCAAGAGATGGTTTGCTAATGAACTTTTTCCGAAAAGTAAACAGGCAAACGTTAGTTCCCGTCCAGGCAGTTTTGGTCAGTGGCCTCATAGCAGCCATACTAGCAGCATTTGCAGATTTAACTATTTTAATTGAGATATGTTCTATTCTATCACTAATACCATTCATAGCATTGGCTATCTCCATCATACTGCTACGGTACAAAGAACATGAAAATAACACTACAATTACATGTGATATTGAAGATGCTAATGACAAAGCAGAACCTAATACAGAAATATGTTTGAATGCCTTAACTGCAAGAAATGCTCATCATCCATTACTATCACAAATGAACATTTTATTTGAGAGTAAATCCAAGTCAATGATTATACTTGCATTACTAGTTCTATTCCTGTCATCAGCTGGCTTTGCCTTGGTTGTTCGTTTTGGAATATCATATGAACTTGGTACACCTTCCTTCGCTACCTTGTGTGTTATTTTTGTCATTCCAATGTTGGTGACTATGATAGTTATTTACCGAACACCACATCAAGTACTTAAGTTTCCATTTACGATGCCAATGTTCCCTATACTGCCAATGCTCTGTGTTTTTGTATGTACGTTTGTGATGTTTCAGTTCAGCATGTGGGCATGGATACTATTTATCATCAATACTGTACTTGGTAAGTATGTGAAATGCAAAGCAGGCAAAGCTTCACAGGATGCAGTTAGCCATAAAATATGGTTTGTGTATGTTGGTCATTTTTGCCTACTTTCAATAGGAGTTAAGAAACTTCCTGCAAGCACCACTCACTTAATCACACATTTTTTGCAGCCTTGATCACATTTTCCAGCCATTATATTTTACTTTATTCAGAAATATAAACTTCATATTGTTTAGGTCTACTTATCTACATTGGCTATGGTGTGAAGTATAGCAAACTAAATACATTAAATGCAAATACTGACAATAATGAAATCAGTGAAACTGAAAGCCCACATTCTCCTCTTAATCAGCGAAATTGTGTAGAGTTGGAAAAATGAAGGAAATGAAAAATGCATTGTTATTTAGTAGCTAATTGAGAAAGTTAATTGCCAATGTAATAACAAATAAATTGATCAATGGATAGTTTCATAAATAATAAAATCAATTTGTAAATTAAAGAACACATCAATTGTATAAGAACTTCACATTTGATTACCTTGTTTTATAAGAAGTTATGATTAAAGTTATGATTGTGCTGATGTGGTGTTATTGTTTGGGAGTAAAAATTTTGAACTGACCAAACTCGATCTCCTCACTGTAAGTATCCGGTACCATGTAAGAGGGTCTGGGATGTGTTTATGTCACTGGTGAAAACCAGGCTGAATAATCGAGGCTTCCAAAATTATTTTGCATAAGGGAGCGAGACGGACTCATGGAAACAAAGAGATCGAGACAAAGAATCTTAAATTGTATAATATACACAGTAATATTGACAACAATCTTTTTCAAGGAATTATTTAGCAAACATGAGAAATTAATATTTAATAATATTACGATGCCAATGTACCCTATTCTAGCAATACTTGGCGTTTTTCTATGTACGTTTGTGATGTTTCAGTTGAGCATTTGGGCATGGATACTATTTATCAATCATCAATACTGTACAAGGTCATGTGCACAGGGTCAAAATGTACATATAAAATGTTATGTACATGTGTACAAGGTCAAAATTTACATATAAAATGTACTGTATGGATAAAAAAAACTTACCAAAGTAATTGAATTGAAGTAACTTTCCATCATTAATTGTAAAAGACCAATTTCAAGTCCATTTTATAGTTTTAAAACGCGCAAAACTCAATTATTTTCACAACTAGCAGTCACCTTGCAGCCATATTTTTTAAATTCGCGCGCGTTAACGACAGTACGTGACATGCCGACGAATTACCGATAAAATACCGAACATCCCCGAGCGTTCAGGTCGAATTGCAGCGAACTGTAATACAACTACTTTTACTTATACCTAACAACTACTTTTACTTATACTTTACAACTACTTTTACTTAATTAAACTACGTTTACTTATAGTTCAATGCGAAGTTGAAGGCAAAGCCTGGGGACGAGGTTTTGATGTACATTTTTCAATTTTTGACAGAAATGAATGATAAACAATTGAAACTGGCATGGCAGGACTAAATTACCTGGTCGGCTATGCCAATGTTGACAAATCAAAGTTCCGAGCTGTAGACAAGATTACGAAGTTCATGAAGAAGCATAATTTCCTTTTAATTTTAACCGAAAGTTTAGTTCAAGTAAACCGAAACATTATTTAATTCCCAATTCTGCTATTGGCGCGCTTTATTGCATCACGTGGCTTGAGGCGAACAACGCGCGCGCACGTATCATATTATGACGACACAATCACCAATGCTAATTTAGCTGTCAAGCGATGCAGACGTGCAGATTTTTACTGCGCGTCTTTGTGGCAATTTTTTTCGGAATCTTTGTTTTTTCTTGCAGTTGTGATGCTGCAAGCGTTTGCCCAATCCGGGCTGTTCGTATGGTTGCAGTTGATGGTGTGACGTGCGTTTGCAAAAACCCATTCTTTGGCGAAAAGTGCCAGTTTACTGGTACGATCTGACAACTGCTCTATTTCTGCTGAACATTGCTCAAAAAATTATTCCAAGAAAATGTTTGCTAACATTTTTCTTTCCTAACAAACGAGGATTGGGAGATGAATGCCTCTTGGAATGGTGCGGACAAAGCCAGACTGGAATTAAGGTAAACTGGAGATGAGATCCTACCATCTTCTCGTTCGAAAAGTGATTTACAATTACAACAACACCAATTTTCCCACCTACGGCAAGTGGAGAGGTGTTCTATCGCGTGAGAACAAAGAAGACGTGAACACGCAAGAAACAAAGGGAGAGGGTTTGGCTGCTACAGCAGTCGTGTCCTTGCACATTTTGGACCAAGCTTACTCTTGGGAAATCCGTGTCATCATGAAGGATGACATCAATAAATCGGCGGGCGTCATTATTGACCGGCCAATGTTAACTGCTGGGGCCGGTTGTATAAAAAAGTAGTTAAAGTTAATTGCAGTTAGCGTTAACTACCCTAGTTAAATCCCTAACCGTAGTTAGTTAACTGCACGACTTAACTGCGTTGCCCAAAACGCAGTTAGTCGGATAGTTAACTAATCACGTAGTTAACTTGCGTGTGGCTCGCGTGGGGCAGTTGACATAAATTAAATTAAAATAAATTATGTATTGTTTGTTTAAAAATGGCTAACAAATTCGATTCAAATAATTGCAGAAGAATGCGCCTCATCTGTGATAAAAGCAACCGTTATACATTTTTTCGTACAAATACAAACATTCACCATTATTGAAGAAAGTGCTATTTCGTTGGTTTGTAAATTTCGACCTTAAAACTGGCCAAAACTTGTCTGGATCACTGGACGTCACATGTGCTAAATTGAGTAATTTGTTTGTGTGACTCACTGACTGTATCGAGAGTGCCAAGCAGATTTGTGTAAAGATATTAAAATGTTTAGTTTGCAAACATATGCTAATGAAGAAAAGCGAAGTCAAGACATGTACTGGAAATGGATTACTAGATATTGGGGGACTGGTCATACTGGTCATTGTTTATGGTGGGGGTTACACTGTCACCTATTTAATAATTAAAACAAGCAGTTATCAAACTCATGTCATACTCAGTCATAGAAGGGGTGAAATACACGTGTGACAACTTAATGGTATCCTTTTGTAAAGCTTTTGGCTATAGGTGGCAGTTTGTTGCAGAAACTACTTCAATATTTTAATGGTTTAATCAGCAAGTTTTTAGCAAGAGAAGACATTTCTGTTTGGTGCAAACTTCCACCATGAATAATGACTGGCCCTTACAGAGTCACAGGATGAAAAATCAGATTTGCAATACATGTTCAACCCAGTGCCAAAATGCAAATTCTGTGAAGGCAAAACATTTGCTATATAGTGCAAATTTGATCATTTGAAACACATACATAAAATGAAAAACCAGATTCACACAAAATTTGCACCTGGGTGCCAAAATGCAAATGCATCAAATGTGCACAAATCATTCAAATGTGTGGCAAATTGTTGAAGCAATATCTGTCTAAAAGAAGAATATATCAGTTTTCAAATGATCAAATTTGCACTATATAATAACAAATTTGTTGCCTGCATGGCATTTGCATTTTGGCACTGGGTTGAAAATGTATTGTAAATCTGATTTTTCATCCTGTGAATTGTACTATCCTTGGTTACCAGACTGCAGAGTTGGTCAGAGTTGCCCCCAAGATTTTTTGGGGAAAAGTTTTTAGTACCCCTGGGAAGTGCTTCATTATTTAAGCAATTAAAACTTAAATCTGCCCCAAATCTCTAAATTTTACTGTGTTTGGTACCTATTTGCATGGTTACTTTTGTACTGTTTTGCACCCCTGCCCCTAGATTTTACACCCCCAAGATCTTGTAGAAAATTCTGCAGTGTGGATAAATTCATAAATAAACTCAAGTCATTTTCATCATGAAACCTAATCTGGGTTGGCCTAGATTAAAACCAACTTGGCTAATGTTGTTAAAGTTTAAATATTTCAATCTGTATGAGTTTATTCACTATTAGATGGTACACTATATTTTTCAATATTGTGTTATACACAAGAATCAATATTTATTTGATGTGTTGTCAGATGTAACAAAAGTCAATATACAACTCATGTCACACTGTATGTATTTGTATCATGTCTGAGGTCATATTTTCCCATGTAACCACAGTTGCCAAGCTTACAGGTATTTTGAGTTACTCAGTTACATTAAGTTGAATTACTCAATTACATATACACACAAATTCAAAATGTCTGCCCAAAAAGCAACTACTCTAAAATAAGGGAAGAAAAGAAAACAAAATTTTAATTCAGAAGAATGCAACCTACTGGTTAATATAGTTGAACAAAATTTAGACACAAACCCAACAAATTCTGGGATAATGCAGTCTCAAAGGAAAACAGGTGGACGACCTGCAGCAAGACCACCAACCACTACCACTGCTAAAATTATAAGTCTTAGGCGATGAGCCTGGTTTTGCTTTGTTAGTGGTCTCACTTCCCGGTCGATGAGTCACGCTATAAAAAGCAAGGATTTTCCGCCAAATCTATAGCGTTTTAGGAGTTCTTCAACTGAGAAATCTTCCTAGGGAAGATGACAATTAAAAACTCTAGGTAAGCGTTGCCTTTCAGTATTATCTCGCTCATGAAAGTTGATCACTGTTAATACAGCCGCCATATTTAACTAGGTTTTGGGAAGTTAACTATGCCATTGAGGACAGTTAACTTTAACTACTTTTTAACTGCAGTTAACACTAACTGCTTTTTTGTACAACCGACCTAACTACGTGGTTAACGTTAACCACTATTTAACTACTTTTTGGGTAGTTAAAAAGCAGTTAAGAGCTTTATACAACCGGCCCCTGCATTTGAAGTTGTTGCATTTCAGTGTACAAAATATATTCGTGCCAAATTCCTTGCGCTGTGTTGTTTTGATTTTTTGTGGGGTTTTTTTTTGGGGGGGGAGAGGGAGGTGGCAGGAATGAGATGGTTATGTAGGAGGGGGAAATAGGTGTTGAGATAGTAATTTAGTTTGTAGCCTACATAGTTTTGTAATAATTTTGACCCATATTCAAGGAATTAGAGGTTTAGATGGGAGATACAGTATTAAATAAGTTGGGCAAAGGTGGTGGGTTTGTAGTGGTAGTTGTAGTTAGGAAGGAGGTTGGAGGGAGGCGTGCAGTGTAATTGGAATTTGGAAGGAGTATATATATATATATCTATATATATATATATATATATATATATATATATATATATATATATATATATATATATATATATATATATATATATATATATATATATATATATATATATATATATATATATATATATTTATATATATATATATATATATATATATATATATATATATATATATATATATATATATATATATATATATATATATATATCAGATTTTGATATAGAGAGATATAGGGTGAGATGGGACAGCCATATAATTGTGTTTAGCACTCTGTTTTGATGTTTTCATAGATATATCGGATGGATATTTGACAGAAAATATTGTATTTAAAGCAAAGTGTAAAATTTTAGAGGTTTTGTGATTCAACATGAGGGGTACATAGACTTACTGGTATAGGGGAGGAGCAGTGAGGGTGTAAATTATTCATGGTCAGTTTGTTGCTTATCATAGCCTTGTAATAGATGAAATTTTGGAGGGTTATGATGAAGTGTTAAGAGTTATTTTTTATGAAAGGAAACGAGACCTTTCCAGAGGGATTGAAGTCTAGATGGGTAGGGGTGGAGGTAGGGGGGGGGGTGCTAGATAGTAGTAAAGTCTGGTCTGGAGAAGACAGGGGAACATCGGTAAAATTTTAATTTTATTAGTTGATATTTTTTTTCATGAAATGAGACCTATTCAGGGAAAAGGAGGTTGGAATGAGGGTAGGGGTAAGGGGTAGGTGCTGGGTAAAATCATAGCATAGTTCAATACTTCTAGGTTTATCAAACTTCATTTTGCAATGTTCAAAGTAACATTTGACTGATTAATTTAAAATATAAATAAATTATAATTAATATTTCATCATTTAGACGTAATTGACCGTATTTCACACGAGCGAATATAGAAAAATATAGCTAATGAAGTTATTAATGTGAGTAACCAATCAACGGTCGATTTGAGCGCTGAAGCGGGAACAAGAAATAAGATTTTTGATGGCCACACGTCTAATTCAACTATCTCTGCCTTCAATCATAAAAAAAAAACGGTAAAACAATCTTACAGAATGCGGAAAAAAACAAGAAAGAAGTGGTATAACAGGTGTTCCCCCATTACAGGTAATAATTTATGAAAGTTGTTCTTTTTTTGTCAAATTTTGCGATTTTGACACGCCAAAGCGGCGGTACCGAATTCACGAAGACGGTCACATGTGTTCGCTTTGAAGACTTTTTAAACAAGGTTTATCAACAAGGTTTCGACTTTTTCCTTTCTTTTTATCGACTACAAGATGTTGGGAATGCTTATTTAGCGTAACCTAGCGAAATTTTGTATAACTTGGGTATTTTTAGCGAATATTTTCTGGTTTTTCACAACCCAGTACTGGTTGAATGCACGAAGGAGGCCAAATGTATTAATTCTATAATTTTGACAACTAACATATTATAGCATTCCTGAACAACAATGGCCTTTTACTTTATTTTCAACGGCTAAAAAGCTTAGGAAATGGTTATTTAGCGTATTTTATCAAAAATTTGTACAATTGAGGTATTTTTAGCGAGTTGTTTTTGGTTTTTGACAGCCCGAAATCGAATACGAAGGTCGCAGATGTATATTATTTATAACTTTGACAACTGAGATTTAAGCATGCTTTATAACAAATATTTTGGCCTTTTACTTTATTTTCAAGGACTACAAAGCTTAGAAAATGGTTATTGAGCGTACATTAACGAAAATTTATACAATTCATTCAGTAATTCAGTTTTTCTGGGTTTTTTCTTTTGACAGACCGAAATTGCACGTTTACATGTAAGCATATTTTAACAAATATTTTGTAATTTTTAACTTAGTATCTTTTTTTTAAAGAACTACAAAGTTTAGAAAATGGTTATTTAATGTAATTTGACGAAAATTTCTAGATGTTTTTTTTTACAATATATTGGCCAATAATGAATATTCCGCTTGCTTTTGACTGCAACCGAAGCGGCAGAACTGGCCGAATGCAAACAGACGACCAAATGTGTTTATAACTTTGCCGACTGACTTTAATGCATACTTTAAGAATGACTTTAACAAATATTTTTGTACTTTAACTACAAAGGTTAGGAAGGGGTTGTTTAGTCAAATTCAACCAAATTTGTACAATTAAGGTATTTTTAGGGAAGAATTAAAACTAGAGCCTTTGTCTTTGAAGTTCTGCATTTGAAGTTGTTGCATTTCAGTGTACAAAATATATTCGTGCCAAATTCCTTGCACTGTGTTGTTTTGATTTTTTGTGGGGTTTTTTTTGGGGGGGGAGGAGAGGGAGGTGGCAGGAATGAGATGGTTATGTACAATCAGTGACAAAACACTCTGGACAAAATATCAAATAACACTACACTGCTGTATATTTGACCCCCCGTGCCCCCCTTTCAATGTTGAAGCAAACAATTATGACACAAAATGTTGTATACAACACCAACAACATTGTTTAGGGTGGGGGGAGGGAGGGAGCTGCTTTATCTAAGCAACTCTCTAAAAATTGTGTTACTTGTAGGTTGAGAAGCAACTGTCCAAAACAGTTTTGTCACTGATTGTAGGAGGGGGAGATAGGTGTTGAGATAGTAATTTAGTTTGTAGCCTACATAGTTTTGTAATAATTTTGACCCATATTCAAGGAATTAGAGGTTTAGATGGGAGATACAGTATTAAATAAGTTGGGAAAAGGTGGTGGGTTTGTAGTGGTAGTTGTAGTTAGGAAGGAGGTTGGAGGGAGGCATGCAGTGTAATTGGAATTTGGAAGAAGTATATATATATATATATATATATATATATATATATATATATATATATATATATATATATATATATATATATATATATATATATATATATATATATATATATATATATATATATATATATATATATATATATATATATATATATATATATATATATATTTATATATATATATATATATATATATATATATATATCAGATTTTGATATAGAGAGATATAGGGTGAGATGGGACAGCCATATAATTGTGTTTAGCACTCTGTTTTGATGTTTTCATAGATATATCGGATAAATATTTGACAGAAAATATTGTATTTAAAGCAAAGTGTAAAATTTTAGAGGTTTTGTGATTAACATGAGGGGTGCATAGACTTACTGGTATAGGGGAGGAGCAGTGAGGGTGTAAATTATTCATGGTCAGTTTGTTGCTTATCATAGCCTTGTAATAGATGAAATTTTGGAGGGTTATGATGAAGTGTTAAGAGTTATTTTTTATGAAAGGAAACGAGACCTTTCCAGAGGGATTGAAGTCTAGATGGGTAGGGGTGGAGGTAGGGGGGGGGGGGTGCTAGATAGTAGTAAAGTCTGGTCTGGAGAAGACAGGGGAACATCGGTAAAATTTTAATTTTATTAGTTGATATTTTTTTTCATGAAATGAGACCTATTCAGGGAAAAGGAGGTTGGAATGAGGGTAGGGGTAAGGGGTAGGTGCTGGGTAAAATCATAGCATAGTTCAATACTTCTAGGTTTATCAAACTTCATTTTGCAATGTTCAAAGGAACATTTGACTGATTAATTTAAAATATAAATAAATTATAATTAATATTTCATCATTTAGACGTAATTGACCGTATTTCACACGAGCGAATATAGAAAAATATAGCTAATGAAGTTATTAATGTGAGTAACCAATCAACGGTCGATTTGAGCGCTGAAGCGGGAACAAGAAATAAGATTTTTGATGGCCACACGTCTAATTCAACTATCTCTGCCTTCAATCATAAAAAAAAAACGGTAAAACAATCTTACAGAATGCGGAAAAAAACAAGAAAGAAGTGGTATAACAGGTGTTCCCCCATTACAGGTAATAATTTATGAAAGTTGTTCTTTTTTTGTCAAATTTTGCGATTTTGACACGCCAAAGCGGCGGTACCGAATTCACGAAGACGGTCACATGTGTTCGCTTTGAAGACTTTTTAAACAAGGTTTATCAACAAGGTTTCGACTTTTTCCTTTCTTTTTATCGACTACAAGATGTTGGGAATGCTTATTTAGCGTAACCTAGCGAAATTTTGTATAACTTGGGTATTTTTAGCGAATATTTTCTGGTTTTTCACAACCCAGTACTGGTTGAATGCACGAAGGAGGCCAAATGTATTAATTTTATAATTTTGACAACTAAAACATATTATAGCATTCCTGAACAACATTGTCCTTTTACTTTATTTTCAACGGCTAAAAAGCTTAGGAAATGGTTATTTAGCGTATTTTATCAAAAATTTGTACAATTGAGGTATTTTTAGCGAGTTGTTTTTGGTTTTTGACAGCCCGAAATCGAATACGAAGGTCGCAGATGTATATTATTTATAACTTTGACAACTGAGATTTAAGCATGCTTTATAACAAATATTTTGGGCTTTTACTTTATTTTCAAGGACTACAAAGCTTAGAAAATGGTTATTGAGCGTACATTAACGAAAATTTATACAATTCATTCAGTAATTCAGTTTTTCTGGGTTTTTTCTTTTGACAGACCGAAATTGCACGTTTACATGTAAGCATATTTTAACAAATATTTTGTAATTTTTAACTTAGTATCTTTTTTTTAAAGAACTACAAAGTTTAGAAAATGGTTATTTAATGTAATTTGACGAAAATTTCTAGATGTTTTTTTTTACAATATATTGGCCAATAATGAATATTCCGCTTGCTTTTGACTGCAACCGAAGCGGCAGAACTGGCCGAATGCAAACAGACGACCAAATGTGTTTATAACTTTGCCGACTGACTTTAATGCATACTTTAAGAATGACTTTAACAAATATTTTTGTACTTTAACTACAAAGGTTAGGAAGGGGTTGTTTAGTCAAATTCAACCAAATTTGTACAATTAAGGTATTTTTAGGGATGAATTAAAACTAGAGCCTTTGTCTTTGAAGTTCTGCATTTGAAGTTGTTGCATTTCAGTGTACAAAATATATTCGTGCCAAATTCCTTGCACTGTGTTGTAATTTTTTTGTGTTTTTTTTTTTGGGGGGGGGGGGTGAGAAGGAGGTGGTAAGAATGAGATGGTTATGTAGGAGGGGGGAGATAGGTGTTGAGATAATAATTTAGTTTGTAGCCTAGATAGTTTTGTAATAATTTTGACCCAAATATATATATATATATATATATATATATATATATATATATATATATATATATGATATATATATATATATATATGATATATATATATATATATATGATATATATATATATTTATATATATATATATATATATATATATATATATATATATATATATATATATATATATATATATATATATATATATATATATATATATATATATATATCATCATCAGGATGGGTTGTATATATATTGTCAGGATGACCCATATTCAAGAGGTTAGAGATTGTGATGGGAGAGATAAGGTTGGGCAAAGGGAGTGACAGAGAGGCAGTGAGGTTACATGGACGGAGACCATGATTGTGCTGGCATAGATGTGGGTATATATTCATGGTATGAGCGGATATTCTTTTCTATATTATTTTCAATGTTGTTTGACTCAACTTCTCAAGCTTTGGTCATTTAGGGAATCCCCCCCTGGAAATTGTTTTTTTTAAGCTGTATTATTAAGCTGTATTATTAAGCTGTATTATTAAGCTGTATTGTTTTTTATTAAGCTATTATTAAGCTCATAATATTCAATCAGTCATGTGACATTATACTATCAAGTAGGCAAAAATAGCCATTCATATTCTGGCAAGTAACCATCCTGCAGGATGCAGTGGGACTAGCCAGGGCTGTGTGTTTAGGTAAGAAGGGGTAGTGGTGGAAGGGGGGCAAGTGGTAGTGTTGTTTAAGGGAAATCATTCAGTATGTTGCCTACTACGTTTGTGATAATTGTGGCCCATATTCAGAGAAATATAGGGTGGGATGGAGAGTGTTGGGTTGTATGCATGGGCAGGTAGGGGTGGTTAGGTTTTTACCTACCATAGTTTAATAATACTTCTGGTCTGCATCTGTCTTTCAATAATTTATTAGTCATATCACATGATATAATCACATAGGGGCTTCAGTGGTGTAGTGGTCAGACCACTCGCCTTTCACCTCTAAGGTCATCCCCAGTAAGTTGGACTCGAACCCAGTCCTCATGTGAAAAGAGTATAGTCAACGCTCTGCCGAAAGTCGTGGGTTTTCTTCGGGTACTCCGGTTTCCTCCCACAGGGAATGTTGACAGGGTGGGATAAGTAATATGGGCCCACAGTAATTGGCTCACGCTGTTGTGGTGACCCTGCCCTTGTGGCTTAGTCAATAAAAAAAACATAGGAAATAGCAATTATATTATGACAAGCTTGTATGCAGTGCAAACCTAACTAACTGGGCTAGCTTACCAGCGTCGCTAGTCCAGGTAAAAGCGGAAAATGGGATCTTTCACTATCTGAAACTATATAAACAGAATTTGCCGTTTTGAGCAATTCACTGGAATTCTAGGAATCCTGGTTTCAGGAACTTTTCAGTAATCCATTTGTCAGTAAACACTTTTTTTATATAAGATGTAAGAAAAAGTATTAAAGAATACGGATATCAAGATGAAAATTGTTACAAATATCGGGGTCTCTCGATCCTCGTTTATCCAAATTATTTATTATATCAATCAAATCTATTTCATTTTTTTTGTGTTTATGTACTGTAATTCACTGTACTATAATTTAATACCAATTTATAATACTGTAATTTGTGTTTATGTACTGTAATTCAGAGAAATATAGGGTGGAATGGAGAGTGTTGGGTTGTATGCGTGGGCAGGTGGGGGTGGTTAGGTCAGTTTTTACCTACCATAGTTTAATAATACTTCTGGTCTGCATCTGTCTTTCAATAATTTATTAGTCATATCACATGATATAATCACATAGGGGCTTCGGTGGTGAAGTGGTCCGACCACTCGGCTTTCACCTCTAAGGTTCCGAGTTTGATCCCCAGTTAGTTGGACTCGAACCCAGTCCTCATGTGAAAAGAGTATAGTGAATGAAAATTGTTACAAATATCGGGGTCCCTCGATCCTCGTTTATCCAAATTATTTATTATATCAATCAAATCGATTTCATTTTTTTTTGTGTTTATGTACTGTAATGGATTACAGAAGACGTCATGGTCTGCGAAGGGCAAAAAGTCACCATATCTTCTTTTGCGCGTACTTTCTTATAGTTATTCTTTCATTTTACGAGTCACGAATTTTCCACATTTGATCTCATCACGAATTTAGGTCTGGGATCAGAGAACGGAACATTTGTGGTGATCAAAACGTAAAAGAATACCCTTTTTTATCTTGGCACGCTATGAACTGAAATCTGAATGAAAAATTGAAATGTATTTGTTATTAAACAAGCAATAATTGTTTTCATCGTTATATTTTGTAGTGATATGAGAGCATTTGCACCTCACGATATGATGTCGAAGTACGTAATTCAGGAAATTAAAATTAGAAACCTTGACAAAATGGAACTTGCTAGCGAGAAAGGTATGAAGTCTGAATATAGTGTGTCTTAATAGGTCCTTCTTATAATTACGTCACAACTATGTGGAAAGCGAGGCAGTGGTACTGCTGACTATTGGTGGGTCTGCCAGCCTTGTTGTTACCTGGGCATGACGTAATTAATAGAAAGGTCTTTTACGTGTTTGGAATTATGTAAAATGTTACTAACCTTTGATAAAAAGACAGATTTGGCTCCTGAGTACTATAGGTATATCGACATTATTATTATTACAAATATCAAAACTATAACAGATGAAAAGAAACTGAGACATGTTAAAATTAAATATTCTTGTGGTAAAACGAGGTCAAAATTGGCGATATTTTCTAGTGTATATAGAGGGGGTGGTGTGAAGTGGGTTTTTTAAAATCTGGTCGTCTTAGTGATTTGCCTATTAAAAATGTGACTGTACCGTTTACCAAGCTCCTGATGCGAAAAGTCGCGCTATGCATTGATAAAATATACCAAGAAAAAAGTACTTCAATAGACCATACCCATAATGACGTCATTTAGTAGTTAAGCATGTAAAACTATTTAAATGTGCCAATATAATTGAATGGTTTAAGTAACAAAAAGATTATTTGTGAAACAAATATGTTAAATTATTTGTTTCATTTAATGTCCTGGACAAATAAGGACCTAAAAAATTAACAATATTGCCATATTTAAGTAGTTTTACACGCTTAACTACTAAATGACGTCATTATGGGTAAGGTCTATTGTTTGATGTGTAAAAAGACGGTGCCAAAGTTAGCAGAGATGATATTCATAAAAGCTATAAAGTGAATAATTGTTTGCATGTTGATTAAAAGTCACAGCATAATTTTGTGGAAACACTGCGTAAATCTATTAGTCGCAATAATGTATTAGTACTGATGAAGATCTGAGCTTAGGGATCGAAAGCTTTGCAATAATAAGTTTTCGTGCTGTTACCACAAAACTAATAAAACTGTTATTTTTCAAAGCATTAAAAACGAGTACAAAACAAGTGAAAACGGGTGTCATTTTCCATCATCTTTCGCTCCAACTTATGTTACTTTTCTTTCAGGTGCAAATATTTAGCTGAGCGATTGTTTTGGAGGTTTACTTTCTCTGCACGCATTGATTTTTCGTCCTAAAATATTTTAGATAAGTGCATGTTTTGAAGGCATTAAGTACTGGAACCCTGGGTCCCGGGCTCGTCAGATATTTAGGGTTAGAGGTAATAATAAAAAACATAAATGCATGATATAATAATAAAATAATAGCTAATCATGAACGGACAGCGAACAATAAAGAAAGACATACGATTCTTTAGAAGATTCTTATCAATGGTTTGAAGATGTCAATTAATTTCTTCGCTACTCGTTGGAAATTACCATCCATCAAGACGTATATCTGATTACCAAATGATTGCTTAACGTTACCATTATTGTTGCTGAAAGTCGTTTCTAAAGTCATAATTTAAAGTACACTTTTCCCGCATGATCAATAGTTCCTTATGGATTCATCGTTTTCTTCCTGATTTTGGACAAGTCAGTCAGAATTTTCATACGCAAGCAATCATCTGCTATTTTGCTGTATCAATAATTCGCTAAAGTGGTTTACAACATTTTCCCTTTCTTCCGTATTAGCCGCGTCCTGACCCTTTCGTTAATTTCTTGTTCCTTTCTGAACGGCTGCTTTCTTCTCTTAAACACATGAAATTACCATGTACCAACACGTAATCTGGTTACCAAGTGATTACTTTACCTTGTCACATTTATTACCGCAATTTGTCCAAATTGCAAAAATTAAAAATTAAATTCCAAAATTAATTTTCCCAATCGATGGTTCCTGAATTCCTTCCTTTGTAACCGCGGTCAGTCAGAGTTTCCATACTTTGACAATCATCTCCTATTTTACCATTTGCTTTACCAATAACTCTCCAAATTCTATTGTGGTATGATTGAAAGATGTCAAATTATCTTCGCTACACCAAAGGTTACCAAAGGATTACCAAAGGTTACCAAAGGATTACTTCATGTTACCATATCTGTTACCGCAATTCGTCTCTCATTCTGATCAATGGTTCTTGAATTAAAATACAATCTTATTTATTTATCATTTTCTTCCCGATTTTAAACCAGTCAGTCAGCGTTTTCCATACTCAGACAATAATGACTTATTTTCCCATTTTTTGCCAATAATTCGTTAAATTCAGTAGTGGTTCATCATCCTTTCACAGTTTCACTATCTTCTTTATTACTGCGTCCTATTTGTCAACAACGTTCCATATTATCCTTTCACCGACACCTTGTTTCTTTCAACTCTAAACTCGTACTTCCTCAGTTGTACTATGATCTACCTGTGATTACATCCGTCATTATCGTTGTATTGATTGTTTGAATGCATCCTGGCTTTTTCTCTTTAAGAATAAAGAACTTGATGAATTTATATTTCAATATATTCTCACTTCTACTTCTAAGATTTTCGATTTTCGAGATCTTTTATAGGACCAAAAATATTTTTACATATGGTTATATGAAAAAGTGATGTGCAGTATATTTTGTTGTTTATCGTTGTTGTATATTGTATATTGCGCTACGCTGCGTCTGCGCTACCGTTCCATTGGCTTGTGTGGTGGTTGGTGTGGTTATGGTTTCATGTCTCGCTGTTTTAATGATACGGTCGTGAATTCAGGCCATTTTCCATTTTGATCTATTTGCATGTACGGGCGAAGCCTGCGTTGTTTTGATGCCCGCACTAGGCGTGGCAGATATTCATAGCTCGCTCCGCACATGCGGCAAAGCGATCGTAATGGAAAATGGCCTTTAGCTAGCTTAGACAGGCAGTTAGGCAGGCAGGTTTTTAATAATAAAACAGCGAGACATGAGGGATGAGGTTGTGGATGGGGTGACGTCACGGATTCACACTTACCCTGCGCGCGCTTGCGATCGTATTGTGTTGTGTTGTCATGTCTTCGTATTGTAACTGTCCTTTACAGCACTTTGTCATATACAATCATATGCACAAAATTATTTTTGGAATTTAAAGGTTTGCTTCGAGTACTCTGGCTTGCTTTATTAACTTAAGAGAACACAGACCTCCCGTTCTTCCCTTCATTTTCTTTTGAACGTTTCCATGTCTTACTGGTAGCCTTGATGATATTCTGTCACTGATACCTTGTTCTTTCAAATTCGGGCCCTGCCTTCAGTTGTATTCCAATCTATATGATCTTTGTTCACTTAACTCTTCTAGTACGTGTCTGCTTTAAAATTATCAAACTTGGCTATGGAGCAAACTTGGTTGATAGAAGGTTGATTATGAGAGGGAAAACATTGGAAAAAAATATGATTATGAGAAGATGTCTGATAAACATTGGAAACATTAGTGAAGGAATGTGATAATGAGCAAATGTGATAATTAAGCAAGAAGATAACAAGATGGAAGATTGATTGTAAGAGGGAAACATTTGAAGAAAATTAGAATCATAAGAAGATACTGTCTGATGAACATTTGAAACATTAGTGAAGGAATGTGATAATGAGCAAATTGATAATCAATGATAATTAAGCAAGACGATAACAAGATGGGAGATTGATTTAAAGAGGGAAAACATTTGAAGAAAATTAGAATCATGAGATGAATCTGTTGAACATGGAAACATTAATGGAGGAATGGCAATTAAAATGGGTACTCCGGCTTCCATTATAAATGAATATCTAAATTTTCTTTTCTTCATTTGCCTTTGATTATTTACGTTTTCTTATCTCGTTAGTAAGTACGTGACATGATATTCCTTTACTTCATTCTTAAATTCTGATTATCAAACCCAACTACGGAGCAAAACGATAACAATTGTGGAAGATTGATTGTGAGAGGAAAATATTTGGAGAAAATTAATATGACGAAAAGGGTGCTACATGAACATTGGAAATACTAATGAAGGATTGACAATAAAGATGGAACATTTCATGTAACAGACAATAGCGATCGGACAGCTGATAATTTTAGATATGTAAATATTTTAATAAATAGTAAATAGTTAAGTAATAATAATAGTCAACAGTTACGTCCACGCATCAAACGTTACTATGGAACAAACGATAATAATGGAAAATTGATTTTGAGAGGGAAAAGGATCATGAGAAGATAATGCCTGATGCACATTGGAAACATTAATGACGGAATGGCAATTGAAATGGGTACTGCGCATTCCAGCATAGATGAGTATCTAAATCTTCCTTTCTTCATTTCTCTTTGATTATTTACGCTTTCTTATCTCGTTGGTAACTACGTGAAATGTTATTCCATTTTTCATCTACTAAGTACCTTCTGTATAGTTTCTTTGTACTTCGAAATGGTTTTCAAACTTAACTATAGAGCAAAATGATTAAAAATTTGGAAGACTGTTTGTGAGAGGAAAACATTTGAAGAAAATTAGGATCATGAGAAGAGCGTGTATTGAACATTGGAAATACTAATGAAGGAATGACAATAAAAGTGGACCATTTCATATTAACTCTTTACGGAACTTTAAAATTGTGGAAGAGACAATAGCGGCGGACAGCTGATAAACTTTAGATAGTATAATAATGATTAAACATATGTAAATATTTTAATAAATAGTAAATAAGTTTTGAAGTCCACGCATCAAACATTACTATGGAGCAAACGTTAATAATGGAAGATTGATTGTGAGAGGGAAAATTTAAAGAAAATTTGGACCATTTGAAGATAATGCCTGATGAACATTGGAGACATTAATGAAGGATTGCAATTAAAATGGGTACTGCGCCTTCCAGTATAAATGAATATCTAAATTTTCTTTTTTTTTTCATTTTCCTTTGGTTATTTACGCTTTCTTATCTCGTTGGTAACTACGTGACATGGTATTCCATTTTTCCTGTACTAAGTACCTTCTGTATAGTTTCTTTGTACTTCGAAATGGTTGTCAAACTTAGCTATGGAGGAAAACGATTACAATTATGGAAGACTGTTTGTGAGAAGAAAACATTTGAAGAAAATTAATATCATGGGAAGAATCAGTTTAAACATTGGAAACATTAATGAAGCAGTGTCAATTAAAACTGGTACTCCAGTCTCCACTATAAATGAATATTTAAATTTTCTTTTCTTTATTTTCCTCATAATATTTACGTTTTCTTATCTCGTTGGTAGCTGTGTAACACGATATTCCTTTGCACAATTCTTCTTCTAAATACCCGCTTTAGAGTTTATTTGAATTTCGAGTTGATTATCCCTTACTATGGAGCAATACAATTACAAATACGGAAGATTGATAGCGGAGAGGACAACATTTGAAGAAAATTAATATCATGAGAAGATAATATTCGATGAACGTTATTAACGAAAAAATGACAATCAAAATGAGACATTTCAAAATGACTCTATATAACATGGCAACCGTGGAACAGACAACAGCAATCGGACAGCTGATAAATTTTCTATAGTTTATTATTAAATTAAATATATTAAACCAGTTTTTAAGGCCATCCATCCCATCGCTCTTGCCTTTCCGTTGCTTAATGCTTTCAGTTAGCATATATAATTTCGATTTCATGCATGATCTAAAACGTGTACGGGGAGGAAAATCGTCAAAACGAGAGCCAGATGCCCGGTCACCAGTGCCAGATGACCAGATGTCAGGCGACTAGTGCCAGATGTCAGGCGACCAGTGCCAGATGTCAGATGACCAGTTCCAGATGACCAGATGTCAGACGACCAGTGCCAGATGACCAGATGTCAGATGACCAGTTCCAGATTCCAGACGACCAGTGCCAGCTGTCAGACGACCAGTGCCAGATGACCAGACGACCAGTGCCAGATGACCAGATACCAGACAACTAGCGCAGATGACCAGATGTCAGACGACCAGTGCCAGATGACCAGATGCCAGACGACCAGGGCAGATGACCAGATGTCAGACGACCAGTGCCAGATGACCAGACGACCAGTGCCAGATGCCAGATGACCAGATTAGATGTCAGACGACCAGTGCCAGACCGATGCCAGACGACCAGTGCCAGCTGTCAGACGACCAGTGCCAGATGACCAGATGCCAGACGACCAGTGCCAGATGACCAGATGTAAGACGACCAGTGCCAGATGACCAGATTCCAGACAGCAAGTACCAGATGTCAGACGACCAGGGAAGATAACCAGATGTCAGACGACCAGTACCAGACGACTAGATGCCAGACGTACAGTACCAGATGACCAAATGCCAGATAAGCAGTGCCAGATGACCAGATGCCTGACGAATGACAACAAGGTGACACAAATGGTAAAAGGTAATTAGTATAGAATCCTGGTGGTCAGAATTAAAGTTGAATAACTAAGCTGAATTTAAGTGGATTTTGTCTGGAAAACGGTTAGATTAAGTTAGTCATTAATGTCTTTCGTCGAGAGCAACCGGTTAAAGAATCGGATATAAGTCTATGATATTTATTAACTTTCCGACAAAGGGCCTTGAAGGGCTTTCGCCGTAAAGCGCTCGAAACGGAGTTGTATAAAGGTTTTATGTTATGGAGGTTGCATAATATTCGATTACAAAACTAATATATGCTGCTCATTAGATATTAGTTCAGACAATTGGCAAAATTTAGGGGTTGTGCTTGAAGCAACTGGAGGAAAGAGAGTTTTTCTCTATTTCCTAAGGTTCTCTTCCAGGCAACCGTGCTCAACCACCAGGATTTGCCTGCTTTAACATAGGTTATTATAATTATAGTGCATGATTTACCACAGTATGTACATGTGTTGAAGTCATTCAGTAACATTACTCAGGAATGTCTCGAGTGATATAAGATGGAAGTAATTCAGGCTTGGTAAAAATTAAATAAGAAATGTGAGAAATACATGCATAGTTATACTCCTCATCAAATTAGGTCATTACACACTAGGACGTAATGTTAATTAATAATCTTCATACACATAGCTACTCCTCAAATGCACGACATACGTACATTCTTGCATAAATCATGTTAAAAACAGTCACATAAATATGCATTGCTACTCTTAAAATGCACGTATCAAGAACATATAGTGATGATGTAAAATGAAATAACAAAATGAAAATGCACGCGCAGAAACCAAGCCTGGTAGAAAAGAAAGGACTATTGAAATGATATAGAGGAGTGAATGGCAAACATGGCGGATTTTGATGAATAAAAAAGTAAAACAGCAATGACTGCGCGGCATCCATGAACTTCTATATATTAACATTTCAATAACGACAGAGGTCGCTTATATTGAATTTGATATATGCTGATATTCTGTCGTAGGTTTTTATATTTGGCATTATAAACCCTTCAAACAAGTTTAAGCTATCATTTTGATTTTGTGCTCTCCTTGCTTGTATGAATTTGATTATAACTGAAAAAATTGCATTACTAAAATGAAAATGACATTATAATCTGATTAAAAAATCAACGCCATCACTGGCAAAAAAATAGTAGGATTAAACTTATGAAGGGTTTATAAGGTTTGTTGGAGATAAGGTCATAGACTGGCTGTTGGTATATAATTTTAGAAAACGTTAACGAAATACCTCTTATATTTCAATCCAGTTGATTCATTTTGTATTCTTTTTGAGAAAATTCGAATCAAACTTGACAAATTCAGAAACAACAAAACCCAACAAGAAAGATACCTAACCTTATTTTGTTGCAAAAAGAGTCAGAAATGCATGATATCATTTTACTTTGGCAAGCAATGTCTCATATGATATGACCTCATTAGACAAATCTCCTCAAACCGAAAAATTCCTTGAGCATGACTACGTTACTGACTGACTTACATGTCCATACGTTAATGACTGATGAACAATTTAAATGATTACTTGCGTTCGGTCTGTATATCTAATGACTTTCAGGATTGCTGAAAGGGTAAAAAAATTAAACGCAAGCGTACGTTCAATGAACGTATGGGGTCAACAGGGAAAAAGGGAATTGAAATTAAGATGAACAACAAGGGTCTGAAAGGGTAGAATGGGCATAAAACAAGGTGCATGAAAAAAGGTGTACATCAATAGTTTAATAATGAATGGAGGAGCTTCTGATTGAGAAAAATGGAACTACCTGAAAATGAATGTAAAAGCTTCTGAGAAAAGGTCCTTTGTCGGGAAGTTACAGGTAGTTGAATGTTTCTCAATCAAGTATAGCTTTCTTTTTATTGCGGCTAATTACACCTTTCAGAAGAATGTTGGTGGTGAGGGTTAAAGCTGAGTAATGTCAACACGACTTAAGCAGTTCAATTTTTACCACCAAATTTTCATTAGAATTACAAAGAGCATACCATTTCGTTGATGAACAATTTTGAAAGAACAAATTACGTTACTCAGCTTTAATCTTAAGCTTATTTTGATTTTTGAACAAAAATGCATGTTAGCAGTGCATGAATTAGGAGTGCATGTTATAACGTAAGCGGTACAAATGGTACCTAGGTTAAGTTTCAGGTACGCGAGTGTTGGACACAGAAGGATTGGTGGACGTCTTTTTTGGTAACGTATATGGGCCCGGGTGGGGGCCCCAACCCTTAAGTCCCAATTCGGTCGGGTACTAACATTGCCTTTCAGGTTTCGACAACGACAGTTCATCGTCAGGTGATCAGAATCGAAAAATACTAAGAGATCAGTTA
Source organism: Muricea muricata (assembly GCA_963855995.1). Classification (NCBI taxonomy): domain Eukaryota; kingdom Metazoa; phylum Cnidaria; class Anthozoa; order Malacalcyonacea; family Plexauridae; genus Muricea; species Muricea muricata. The sequence continues at coordinate 2,125,682 of OY979722.1, forward strand.
GGATTTTTATAACTATAAAATACATGACTTAAAAAACTATGTATGGTCGGTTTCTATTTAGTCGAAACTTTCGTGTTTACGGCGACCGTTAGAACTAAATCGAAACCAGGCTACATTGCACACACCACCAAGATTAGTGAGCTCGATATATATCTGGAGTAGGAATTCTAGTCAGTCGGCCTTAAGAAAGGTAAAGTCAAAGATGGCGGAAATTAAAGGAGCTATAGGGCGCCAATCTCAGTCCTCTGCGCGGTTAACATAGCAACATATCTCTATTTTGATTGCGCAGAGGATTAAGATTGACGTTTTATAGCTCCTTTCTACCATCTTCGGCTTTTGCACTGGCTTGAGTTCTTATTCATGGTATATATGGAGCTTATGCTAACAAGTATATATGGTCAGCACTTGTTTCCATCTACCAAAGTCCAAACTGACCGTGTCGTCTATTTGGTAGATAGATAGCGTAAATAATTTTAATATGTAGACTATTTTAGTATAATTAGATAATTATCGATAATTTTTGCTTATTAATACGTAATTAGACAAATTAGATATTGCCGGAACACCCTTCGGGGAATATTATAATAATAAATGTAATATGTAGTGTGTATCTCTACAAGTGCTGACCATAGTATTATAGAACGCGGATCAGATATACAGACCATCAGGCTATATGGAATTCTGGGATTAAACAAATATAGAGTAAAAACAAAATGGCGAATCCGGAAAAAGAACAATAAAATAGAATGTGCGTGTTCGTTTAAGACCAGTTTTCTGAGCCTGAATGTTTCTATGTTGAGTTAAATGTTAGCTCAACATAGTATTATTGAAAGTTATATGTAAAAAATATAAAAAAGAAATAGAAAAAAAGAAATCCGTGATTCTTCACATATACTTTCAGAATTCGGCAAACATTAATCTTCGACTCAATCCAAGTAAGGAGCACTTCTTGCGTCATTCTTAGGCTGTTGAGAAAAACAAAATTATTATTTATCCGGCGTATAAGCTACACCATACAGGCATACTGTCTTTGAAAAAAAAAATGGACGGAAAAAAAAATGACACAAATTTACTGACATCAACAACAAATAGCAACAGAAGAGAAGCCATATGACCCAACCCTGATCATCTAACAAACCGATGCAAGACCTCCTCATACCAGGTACCCTGTAAATGGTCTATACGTATGTACTATTTCTGTATGTAATGTGTTGTTTTTTCATTGGCAAATTTATATAAATAAATAAATAGATAAATAATTGCATGTATCGAGGGTTTTTACCGTAATTAAGGCCTGACAATTTAAACAATACACAATGAGGCAAGTCGTCTAGCTAGTATATTGTTTGAATTGCATTCCGCATGACTGAAATGTACGTACAGTATATATAAATCAGGCCTTAGTTTAGGTTTCCCGCGTTAAAAAAAAAGGGTGGCCATGTTTGGGACCATGCATTTTAGTTCACAAATTACACGAATTCTCATTGGACAGGCCTAAGTATAAAAACTTTGCATCAGTGATGAATGGTGATCAATGGTTCCAATTTCACCATCCACATCTACACATCAGGCTTAATTTATTGTTTAGCCTGCGTATCAAGCCATAATGATTATCATTTCTGTAAAAGTTCTTATGCTTGTGCAGTTGTGCAGCCATGAGCGTGTGACCAAATAGGTTTTAATGGTTACCTGGTTAGATTCCTGGTCCACCCGAAGACAAGAATATTATATTGACGTGGAGGTGATGGAGCATAAAATGTGTAATTATCACCTATCATTTATCAATGATATATGATGTTATATAACAAGAAAATATCAATACATATAGTGCTGCTAACATTTCCTAAGTTTAATTTAATAACTTTTTTTATAAATAGTTCAGCAACGTTTGTTCGATGATGATTTGACGGGTTTAGCCATTCTATGAATGATAAAGAAACTTCAGTCAAAATCTGAAAACGTCAGCTTCAATTTATGTAGCATAATTTTGCATGGTTCTTATAAAAGAAATATATGAAACTATTTTGTTTAAGTATTTTCTATCTAATAAGTCATTTGTCTTTATGCAGATAATCGTTATTGACATTTACCCGTGGGTTTTTTGAAGTCAAATTTAGCTTTGGCGGAAATCATATATATTGGTCAAAGAAGATGCGGGCGTTTGCGGGCTGGACTTTGATTTGAGGGTGAAATTTATAGCACAGTCACAGTTGCACAGTGCATGCAGTGATACAGTATTTTTTTTATTTGTGATTTTACAAGATTGCATTGTATTTTGTAAGGCGATATCATAGAATGTGTGATTTCCGTGTATTATCTATTCAAAGCCATGTTGTACATGGATATGTTGGAAATAAATCTGCAACATTTCCTCTGCAGGCAAAATATATTATATATACCGGTAAAAAACATTAAATGCTACAGAATTTATTTGAGTATAAAGCATTAGTGGGTCGTAGATATTAGTAATGTAGTATTTGAAATGTCATACATGAAATATCCACACTACATATATGTATCTCCAAGGTTTAAAATCTGTATCTTCAATGATTAGCATATACTAAATAAATCAATTGATCCCTATTCAACAACCGGGTGTAGTAGGCTGGATCTGCTATAAGTGTAGTTAGACAGGCTGTCGTGTTAGGCAGAGTTAAAACCTTTGGCTATCGCTGTGGTCGATGCTGTCTCACTAATATCTTCAGCATAATTCTAATCTTCAAATTTTCCACATTAATGCATGCTCAAGGTGCTAGAATAAAATGAACATTATTTTAGCAAATGATTAGTGGCCAAAATTGATCTTGGGTGGTATATGACATTGGTATACAATTTTCATTTTTATAATTAATTTTATAAACTAGGTCCATGGTTTTGAAGTAGATGCAATAAATTCAGTCCAGTTCTCAAATCATACAGGTACATAAATATGGAAACTATAAAATTCAAATATTTATGCATCAGGGGCCGGTTGTATAAAAAAGTAGTTAAAGTTAACTGCAGTTAGCGTTAACTACCCTAGTTAAATCCTTAACCGTAGTTAGTTAACTGCACGACTTAACTGCGTTGCACAAAACGCAGTTAGTCGGACAGTCAACTAATCACGTAGTTAACTTGGGTGGGGCTCGCGTGGTGCAGTTAACATAAATTAAAATGAATTAAGTCTTGTTTATTTAACAGTGGCTAACAAATTCGATTCAAATAATTGCAGAAGAATGCGCCTGATCTGTGATAAAAGCAATCGTACTTTTTTTCGTACAAATACAAACATTCACCATTATTGAAGAAAGTACTAATTCGTTGGTTTGTAAATTTCAAATGATTTGTCTGGATCACTGGACGTCACATGTGCTAAATTGTGTAATTTGTTTGTCTGACTCGCTGACTGTATCGGGAGTGCCAAGCAGATTTGTTTAAAGATGTTAAAATGTTTATTTTGCAAACATATGCTAATGAAGAAAAGCGAAGTCAGACATGTACTGGAAATGGATTACTGGATATTTTGGGACTGGTCATACTGGTCATTGTTTATGGTGGGGGTTACACTGTCACCTATTTAATAATTAAAACAAGCAGTTATCAAACTCATGTCATACTCAGTCATAGAAGGGGTGAAATACACGTGTGACAACTTAATGGTATCCTTTTGTAAAGTTTTTGGCTATAGGTGGCAGTTTGTTACAGAAACTACTTCAATATTTTAATGGTTTAATCAGCAAGGTTTTAGCAAGAGACATTTCTCTTTGGTGCAAACCTCCACCATGAATAATGACTGGCCCTTACAGAATCACAGGATGAAAAATTAGATTTGCAAACATGTTCAACCCAGTGCCAAAATGCAAATGCTGTGAAAGCAAAACATTTGCTACAGTGCAAATTTGATTATTTGAAACCCATAAATAAAATGAAAAACCAGATTCACATTAAATTTGCACCTGGGTGCCAAAATGCAAATGCATCAAATGTGCACAAATCATTCAAATGTGTGGCAAATTGTCGAAGCAATATCTGTCTAAAAGAAGAATATACGAGTTTATATAAATATATGAAGAATATATGAATTTCAAATGATCAAATTTGCACTATATAATTGCAAATTTGTTGCCTTCAATTCTGCAGTATGGATAAATTTATAAATAAACTCAAGTCATTTTCATCATGAAACCTAATCTGGGTTAGCCTAGATTAAAACCAACTTGGCTAATGTTGTTAAAGTTTAAATATTTCAATCTGTATGAGTTTATTCACTATTAGTAGAATCATACTAGTATACTATTGCAAATGGTGCAATTTGATTGGTTACTCTACTCGCTATCTATTCCTCGATAGATAGCGAGTAGCGAAACAATCATCTTCCTATAGAGATTTCTTTTAAAAAATTGCCTGAAAATCAAATTTTTTGTTGAATATTCCATGTTTGACCTCTGATTCTACTAAAACAATTTGATTACGAGCTCGGGATTTCTATGCGGTGATAGTTGATTCGGGCTTTGCCCTCATCAACTATCACCGCATAGAAATCTCAAGCTCGTAATCTAATTGTTAATTAGAAGATACACTATATGTTTCAATATTGTGTTATACACAATAATCAATATTTGTTTGATGGGTTGTCAGATGTAACAAAAATCAATATACAACTCATGTCATATATACTGTATGTATTTGTATCATGTCTGAGGTCATATTTTCCCATGTAACCACAGTTGCCAAGCTTACAGGTATTTTTCAAGTTGAATTACCAATTACATGTACACAAATTCAAAATGTCTGCCCATAAAGCAACTAATCCAAAACAAGGGAAGAAAACCAAAACAAAATTTTAATTCAGTAGAATGCAACCTACTGGTTAATATAGTTGAACAAAATTTAGACACATTACGGGGCCAATTTTCGAGCACAATAACAAATGCCTAAAAGCAAAAGTTGTGTGAAACTATTTACTTCCCAGATTAACAGCTATGAAAAACGTACACCAATAGAAATACGGGAAAATTGCAAAACATGGCCCAAATTGACAAAAAAAACAAATTCTGGGGTAATGCAGTCTCAATGGGAAACTGGTGGACGTCCTGCAGCAAGACCACCAACCACTGCCACTGCTAAAATTATAAGTCTTTAGTGATGAGCCTGGTTTCGCTTTGTTAGTGGTCTCACTTCGCCGTCGATGAGTCGCGCTATAAAAAGCAAAGATTCTCCGCCAAATCTATAGCGTTTTAGGAGTTCTTTATCTGAGAAATCTTCCCAGGGAAGTTGACGATTAGCAACTCTAAGTAAGAGTTGCCTTTCAGTATTATCTCGCTCATAAAAGTTGTTCACTCTTAATACAGCCGCCATATTTAACTAGGTTTTGAGAAGTTAACTATGCCATTGAGGATAGTTAACTTTAACTACTTTTTAACTGCAGTTAACGCTAACTGCCTTTTTGTACAACCGGCCTAACTACGTGATTAAAGTTAACCACTATTTAACTACTTTTTGGGTAGTTAAAAAGCAGTTAAGAGCTTTATACAACCGGCCCCTGGTATGAAACATGATGAGCATAATAGTAGGGCAGTGATAACATAAAAACTACAACATTAGCCACTTTTTCAATTCTAAATCTACAGCATTGTTTTCCAGCTCAGCCCAGCAAGATGAACAACAGTACAAGCGAAGACAACAGCTCTTCTACGAATCCCCTGGTAAAAACGAGAGATTACTTTGTAGTGAAACTCTTTCGTTCTGGTCTATTGTATGTCTTTCGTTTTAGAAGAAGCATTCGGTTTTTTGCTGAACTTCTTTGATGATTTCCATAGTCCTGCTTGGACAGGGGGGGTTTAAGGAGGGGCTAAGCCCCCCCAAAAAAATCCATCCGGCGTGATTTTAATCACGTGAATGTTGTGTTAGATAGTGTGTTAGAATGTTAGATTGGTTTCCATTGGTAACTGATGCATTTTTTCTTGAAATCGTTATACATTATTGACATTTTTTGTAAAAAATGTGCCAAATTTAGCTCATTTTTGCAATCAAAATAAACTCCAAATTAAGTGCCCAAATCGCCGGAAATGGCATTCCGGCGTTCTAGTTTTCAAAATTTCCCGGGGGAGGATACCCCCGGACCCCTCTACAGAGCTCGCGCCTTCGGCGCTCGTATGTTCAGCCCTCCCAACTTTTAATTTGTTCCTACGCCTCTGTAGTCAGGTACTGACTCTTCCCTCTTTTCTTCTACCCATCCATCCATCTATTTGGTACATGCTAATTGTGCCTTACTTATGCATATTTACTAAGTTTAACCCGCGCTCCGATCCGAAGTCGTCCTGTGTCATTGAAGTACCAGACATGGAGATGTTGCCTAGGAGCAGGAATGGTGATATTGATGTTAAATCTAAATCACTGAGCGTCCAGTCTTGCTTTCTATCATTGCAAGAAGTGGTTGAAGTTGTACCAAAGTCTTGCAGCGTGTTGTGGTAGCCGATGTAGCGGCTGCAATAATTCTTAATTAATATTTGTATAAAATATATATAAATGTATATACACCTATATAGTGTTGACGTATTCATCCGTATTCCCCTTGTAATTATATTGGATGTATAGTAACTGTATTGCTGGCGTTTTATGCACCTCAATTTTAGTATGTTATTTTCTACTTTTATCAAGCAAACACATAATACTGGCTGAAATGATAGCCAGGGTTGCCAGATCACTGCATTTTTGAGGACAAATCTTCAACAATGCTCTTTGTTTTTCTTTGTACTTTGCTTTTGTTTTCTTTGTTTACTTGACTACACTAATGACGATTTGGCCTAAAAAATGCAGTGATCTGGCAACCCTGATGATAGCTGTAGCTTCTAGCGTCAGGATAGCTGGATAAGTATTCAAGTCACAGTTGGTGTAGGCTATGGATTAAGGGTATATTACAGTCGCGGCAGTAGAAGCGTTCCGAAGATATTTGAGCAATTTCTTTGCTCATGTTCTAAACTTGAGCAAATGAATTGGTCAAATATTGACATTTTTTATTGTTTTTCTAATAAAGATATCTTCAGAACTTTAGAATTAAATTCAAATCTACCGCCTACCAAACACAATGTCAACAGTACCTATGAATTCGATTACTGTATCTGCATTTGGGTTGCCACCTGCAAGCACTGAACCTCTAGCACTGAACATATCATATGACTAAAACCCAGCTATTCTTGGGTTTCACTAGGGCATTTTGCAGTAAATCTGAGTGGGGGTCAACCCAAGATGTATTGATGATTATACTGTACTGGAGTGAACAAATCTCACAAAATTGCACATATCTTCTGCCAAACACAAGCTCAACACGTACAGTGAAAAATTGCTTCCCTCCAATGACTGTGAATCGATTTGGAGTTGACCCCAAGTGAAATTTATGACGTCACGTGAAACCCAAGAATACAGTAGAGAGCAGAGTAGAGAATGCCCAGCAAGTAATTCTAAATGCATACATTTCAAACGATTCAAGTTTATATTTAAAAATTTAATTTGCTAACGTTTTTTCGCTACATCGCAACATCATCAGAGCTATATATAATGAATAAACATAAGTGATAAGTTGTATCTATATATACATGATAACATTAATTATTCATATTCAGATGACGTTTTCCGCCTGGTATTTCAATTGCCACTATAACAATAAGGTTGGCCTTCCACCCATTTTTTAAAAGTATGTGGCCGCTTTGAAGGATTTTCCTTTTTCTGAAATTTTTAATAGTGAAACTGAAGGAATTTTGGGGAGTTATTTATTTAATGGAATTGTAAAGGAAATTCACAAAATTTGAAAGCATTTTGGTTTTTTTTGAAGGAAATTCTATTTTAATTCAAATAAATGAAAATAAAACCAAACTGTTAGTGTTTTAAACTTTGGAATGCCTTCATTTTTTTACTTTTTCAGTGTAAAATTAGCTTCTTTCGACAGAATTCGTCATGTAGTTGCGCAGTTCAAAGACATCGTCGGTCAGACTTTGACAGACACCTATGTTAGAGTTAAATACCGAGAAGGAGGGATGTATGTCATATACAACCCCCGAGGACGCGACGCGTCCGAGGGCTGTATATGACATACATCCCGACTTTCGAGGTATTTAACTAACTTAATTTATTTTTGAAGAGGTTTTCTAACACTTGACTTTAAACAATTTAAGTCGAGATTCGTCGAGATTTTTCCACAACTTTGATCTAATTATTTATTCAAGGTAAATAACCTATATACAACCCGCGGTACATCAAAGAAAACCGACTAAAAAATAAATTAATTAGAATTAGTTAAGTTACGGTCATGGCTAAAGGGGATGCACGAGAGGTAGGTTTTCAAGATGGCGGCTGTTTTTCAAGATTCTTAAAACAAGAAAGAATCAACAACCAGACATTTATAGCATTCCTAAATTGTGGTTAGGTTTAGGGTTAGGGTTAGGGTAAGCTTTAGGAATGCTATCAATGTCTGGTTGTTGATTCGTTCTCGTTTTAAGAATCTTGAAAAACAGCCGCCATCTTGAAAACCTACCTCTCGTGCATCCCCTTTAGCCACGACCGTTAAGTTACAGGTATGTATGACGTCATGGTGATGCAACGTATGCAGTTTATACCGTTGTGTCTCTTTTGGTGGTGTTCCGTTGTGCCAGCAAAGTTACATACGGTAAAATGCCTTTTCAACATCGTTTGCAAAACGTTTTCACAGCATTTACTCGTCGAAAGACCATCGATAGTGACTTCGAATCACCTCTACGTCGTTGCTTAGTTTTCTGGGATTTATTTTTACTCGGTGTTGGGGGTTCAGTGGATGTCGCGTTGTATATTTTGTTGGGAAATGTAATGCGGGATTTCTCCGGCCCATCGATTGTCATCTCTATGATCTTTGGCTTTTTTGTGTGTTTTATAAGTGGATTATGTTACGCAGAATTTGCATCTTACGTACCATCTTCCGGTTCAGATTATGACTACATTTACTCGACTTTAGGCGAGTTCTGTGGGTTTCTCGATGGCTGGTCTATCTTACTTGCCGCTGTCATTGCTACGGCAGCCCTAGCGCAAGGTGCCGCGGATTTGTTGAGGTCGCTTACTGATTCAGCCACATTTGATCATTTGGATTCTCATGCTCCCTTACCAGACCACGCCCTGCTTGCGTCAAATGTAAACATTGTTGCTGCACTTCTTATTGTACTTGTAACTATTATCACTGCAATGGGTGTTCAAAGTTCTGTGCGCATCAATGATGCAATTGTCGCAATTAACCTCCTGGTCGTCCTATTTACATTTGTTACCGGACTTGTGTATGTTGATTTTGACCACTGGTTGGGCTGGAAGAACTTTGCACCCTATGGCATTACTGGTATTCTTGGGTCGCTGCCATATACTGTGTTTTTCTATGGTGGGTTTGTAGCTGTAACATTTTCCACAGAAGAAGTTATAGAACCTGAGAAAATTTTACCTCGATCTATAGTGGCCTCAATAATTGGGATATTTGTGTGTTTCTTCTCAGTTGGCACGGTACTAAGCTTGATTATCCCATATAACCAATTATCAAATGTGTCACCTATATCTGATGCCTTTGAAATTGTGGCATTCAAACAGTCCAAATACATCATAGCTTTTGGTGGATTTTGTGCATGTTTTAGTTCTGTTCTCACTGCAACTTATGCAAATTCCCGTTTAACATATGTCATGGCAAGGGATGGTTTGCTAATGAGCTTTCTTCAAAAGGTGAACAGGAGAACATTTGTGCCCATCCGAGCAGTTTTGGTCACTGGCTTCATTGCAACTGTACTAGCAGCATTTGTAGATTTAACAATCTTAATTGAGATTTGCTCCATTCTAGTCTTGTTACCATACCTTTTATTGGCTATCTCAATCATACTACTACGGTACAAACAACACAACAAACAAGATTTACTTACTAATATCAATGTTGATGACAAATCACCACTCAATAAAACAGAATTAAGCGATGTTGCTTCAGCTACAGGCAATTTAAGGACAAATCACCCACGAATAAACATTTTGTTTGAAAGTAAATCCAAGTTAAGGATTCTAGTTGCATTACTAGTTCTATTCCTGTCATCAGCTGGCTTTGCCTTGGTTGTTCGTTTTGGAATATCATATGAACTTGGTACACCCTTATTCGCTACCTTGTGTACTTTTTTTGTCCTTCCAACATTGGTGTCTGCAATAGTTATTTACCAAACACCACATCAAGTACTGAAGTTTCCATTTACAATGCCAATGTTCCCAATACTACCAATGCTCTGTGTTTTTCTATGTACTTTTGTGATGTTTCAGTTCAGCATATGGGCATGGATACTATTTATCATCAATACTGTGATTGGTAAGTATGTGAAATGCATTACAGTTGCAAAGATGGGAGTTTCTATAGATAGCATTGACAAAGCACAACAGTACCAGTTGTATGACACAACGCAAGTTTCATCTTAATTAAATTGCATCTTATATGTTAAGATTTTTTTGAAAGCTTAAGCAAGCAATGTTTTTGTCAACATGGTGACAGCCGGGAATAAATTACGCTGTTAAAGATGGCGAATGATGATGTCAACCCTTCTCGTTTAAAACTATGAATGTTAAAGTTGATTGACTGTCTATTGTTGCTTTCAAACAAGAACTGCTGGCACCAATTTTCACACGGTTTACTCTTCTGGCTGCTGTCCATGTTGGCAAAACTGTTTTTAGCAATCAATTCAATCTCTGTTGCTTCAATTTCTGTTAAGTTCCAACTTATTTTGGCATTGTACTTTAGTTGTAACATCTTAGTTAGCTGTTGTCATGAAAAACTGACATCAATATATTCAATTAAAATACCCATAAAATTGATATTTCAGGTTTAATACGTACAGAGGCAAGGGGGTTCTTATGACAGAATCACACAAGGTCCTTTTCAGATTTCACAAATCACAAAGTAGATATTTCATTTTCATAATTTTTTAAACATCCCAGGCAACATGACAACTGTAACAAATTAAAAATTTACTTAGTTTAGGGACAAATTATTGTTGTGTATCAAATAATAATGCCAGAAGGTGCTTTTTGCAAAGGACTAAAATAATAAATAATAGCAGGATTTAGGTTGATTCAATACTTTTATAGAACATTATAGAGAAAATCTGGGGAATTTTGGAGCCTGCACTGAAAAATATCAAAATTTGGTTGTGAGAGCACTGGATAGGCAAATAATGCTAATTAAAAATATCCTTGCCCCTTATACAGTCACAGAATAGAAATTACCAGAAGGTTCGCACTCTCGTCGAAACCTGTCTGTCACGTTTTCATACCGAGCTAAACAAGTGTAGTGCAGTTCTCCTCAATCAAGCAGCCTTAATCACAAAATATCTTTGAAATAGATTTGATCTGAATTCTATCTAATCATAATTCTAACGGTAGCAACAGGAAATGACTACATGCACAAATTCCTCAAATTAAAAATTGTGAAAATGATGCGACATTAGTGTGGTACGTGGATGAAAAATAACAATACACTTGTTTAGGGCACTGGAACGAGCGTGCCAAACTGCGTAAAGCATGACTAGTGATTTATGTAGAGTGAATCTTCAACCGATCCGAACGTTGTATTCCAATAAAATTACTGGCTACAACGTTTGGTAATTCCAATAGTTACTGGAATTGTCATTTCATGCATATAAAATGAACCCTGACCCAAACCTCAACCCTGACCCTAACAATCCCAATAAGTTATTGGAGACAATAATTTTATTGGGATACAATGTTCGGATCGGGTGGAATCTTCTGGTTAATTTCCTGTCCTATTCCATGATTGATGATGGGTTATACATCAAACGTGCTTGGACCAAATAGCAGTAAAACATGTCAAGAAAGGCAACTATATATACTTGTTAATGACTTTGTAAAAACCTTGTATTTTTAGGTTTAGGTATCTACATTGGCTATGGTATTAAGAACAGCAAAATGAATCCATCAAACACACAAATTGCAGAAACTGAAATGAATAATATTGAAATCACCATGACCCTTCAACATAATTAAAAACTATAAGTAATAGACCCTGGTAAGTTTTCAAGATATTTTGACCGAAACATGCGAGGTGTCTGCCATAAATAAATTCTTATAAGTTCATTACATAACATTGCAAGTGGGCCAGAAGCCTTAAAAATTATTAAAATTTGTTTATGGTTTGTTCACATACCTGACATATATGCCTAATTGATAACCCAAGATGACAAACAGCCAGCTCACATGTTTCAAACAAAAAAAAATATGTAAAATCATGCAAAATTTCTTTATCGTCATTATTCAAGTTGCCTGCCTGTGAGCAGGCTCTCCGTGGGTATATTTAAGGCTATATTTAAGTGTTACATTGTGGCCTGTTTAACACGATTGTAAACTTTGTTTCACAGTTCTGCTAAAACCAACTTAGTTACTCAATAAAGATAAAAATTGCAACACAGTAATTCAAGGTCTACAAATCCAATGTGAAAGACTTTTTAAGTTAGTTATTGTCCCACTCGTACACCCAGACATAGCTTTGTATCCATGCATTTGCCGGGCTCCCGAACTTTTTCTTCAACCTTTCTGAAAAGTGCACAGGAAAACCTTCTTCCTTCGTATTTGCTGGGAACTGATTAGGACACCCATTTGGGCCACCTAGCTCCTCAAAATTTCGCCAAATCAGTTTGAATGACTTCCTAAAGAAAATTGGGTCATCCACGAAAAATTTATAGGCAACGATTTGTGTGGGATCTCCATTTTCGCTTTTGTATGTTAATCCTGACTGAAAGCCTTGGTACTCTCCCTTATTGAAATAGAATGCTGATAGGAAAAAATCTTCAGTTCCAGAGGAAAGAAAAGTTGTTTCATCAGCATTGTCAATGTTTGCACGTACACAGCCTTCCATGAATGTTGAAGAGTTGCTTACAACATTAAAGGTGACAAGGAATACCATTCCTGCCTTGTTGGTTGTGTTTGAAAGTATCACAAACTCTAAGGGAGCTACAACTTTGTCCTGCTTGTAAACTCGAAGTCTTGAATATGATGGCACGCTAAATGATCCAACATGCAATTCGATTCCAATCAATCCTCGTACAATGTACCTGTTAAGAACATTTGAAATGTGTGGTCAGTTTGTTTGCCAGTTGGTCTGCTGTTACTGTTCGTTACTTTGAGTGTTTTCCACACTTGACAGGCTGAAAAATTGCCTGGCAATGGTAGGCATCGAATCTATAATCCAAGGCATGCATGGACTAACATTCCAGCCAGGAATATATTTTCCAACCTACCCACAGCATGGATATATACTCAAAATAACACCAGAAATCATCATATTTATCACGAAAATATAAGCAATCCATCTCTGGAAGTTATCTTACTCACCAAAGAGCACCAGTGCTAACTTCATTTGTGACAGTAATTTTTATTGAATCCGTGAATGGTATTCTAAATGTATTAAAATACCCGCCCTTATCAGCCAAACGACCAAACATTCGAGTAGACCATGGTGCGTTGTTGGTTGTTGCAGACGTATCAACAGCTTGACCCATAGTTAACATGAAGTCTAATGATGCTGTTTCTTCGCCATCAATGTACACCCGTATCCTTCCATGCTCATCGAAAGGTCCACTTTGGCTACTTGTGAACCATTGCTCAGTGACATATCCAACATAATAAAATTTCCTTTCATACAAAGTGACCTCCTGTCCAAGTTTCTCATACTTGAATGATTTTATGACAGAAGAAAATGATTGTTGTTGACCATTTAGCCTAATTGCAGCTGAACATAATGTAGTCAAGACACCAACAAAGCAGATCACCAAACATTTGGCAAAGGCCATTTTAAAAAGCAAATCTGTAAAGTAGAATATTTTAGTCCTCCAAAAATTGCTTTGCTCCAAAATTGTATGCTCCAACAGTTTAATGTATAGAAGTATTTTTGAATCACATATAAAACATTAAATTCAAAATTTCAAATGTCATCAAGGGCACTCATTTTAGACTTTAGAGGACTGCTGCCTGGCCCTTATCCAGCTCAATTACACTACCAAGCATTTAAAAGTAAAAATAAAACAAATTAGCCGCGAATTTCATTATGGTTTATTTCCATGGGTCTGTATAGTGGTCTTGTTTCTGACAAATTTTGCACGGCCAGAATTATGCATTTTAACTTCCACATGGATTAGATTTTGTTTTACATCAACGTCTGACAAATTGCAAGAGTGCAATGATGCTAGTTTGAATTTGAATAGTATCAGTTTCTTTTACTCACCCTGTACTGTATACTAAGTCACGATAGATCTGTTCTCTGTAGACCCATGGGAATAAACAGTAATGATATTCGCGGCTAATTTGAAAGGACATCAGTTTTTTACTCACCCTGTACGTCAGCACTAGTGTTAGAGATGTCGTATACAGAAACTCCCCGTGAGCAATTTTTTGATACATTTATTATTGTACATTTATTGTACACAAAAACATTGGCTCGAATTTTTAAGTTTTGAACACATTAAAATAGTTATACATGAACCTAGGAGGAAACTTACCAGTGTCTGACAACTAGAAGCAAACAAATTTGAACTTCACAACAACGCGAGTTTCTTGTCATACCAATGCAGCCCACACTGACACATAAACAACATAGACTTCCTCAATAACGGTCATGCATGCATCACAAGATCTATACTAATCAGAATATTAATAACTCCCACGCCTCGCTTCGTGTTAGCATAAGAACATTAATTATGGAAAGTCAACCTCATGTGACCATTATTGTTCTCCGTGAGACACGTTATTTCATTTGCTAAAATCTTTACCAGCAGACAATTTTAGGAAATGCAAAAAAAACATACTCCGAATAATAATAGCATTCATTATATTTTAAAATTCCCAATTCAGCTCTCGAAAACTCCTTAGATTCCGTCATTTCCGTCCCTCCCCCCCCCCCCTTGAGACTTGTACTGTATTATTGTTGCTTTCCTGCTAAATTAAGCAGTGCTTATAACTGGAAAAAATACCAAAAGATATGGCCAAATTTTGCCTGATGTTAAATATTTGGAAATTTTTGTCATGTTATGCTGAGTCAGCTATCGCTCATCGCTTTTACAATAATTAATTAGACAAATTGAGAGGGAGGCGCCACCATGTTGGCGCCCAACTGAAAATATTTGAAAGTTAATTAAGTGTCCGTAAAAGGCAGAAAACTCACTTTCTGTGATCCATTTTTGCTCTCTGTATTTGTCTCGAAAAATCCCAAGAAAGATCCTAAGAAAAATCCCAAGGTCTTGCTTCTGAAAATAAAATTCCAAAAATATTCCAACCCCTTCACAAAATCCCAAGACCTTGGGATAAAATCCCAAGGTTAACAACAATGAGCAGCGCTTGTATCTAGTTTTAAAATTTGTATTGCACTAATTGTAATTTGTACAATTTAACGCTGAAGCATTCAACCCCCACCTCTGTGGGAAAATATTTGAATTTAGTTTAGTCGTATAATTTACTACGTTTTTCTTGTATCAATGATCTGTAATCAGCCCAAAAGTGGCAATGGAGGAAAATTGCCCTGGGCCTGACCTGGCATGTAGGGCTCAGAGAAAGCATGGCAGAGACAAAAAAATATTGATATCACTGTCGCTTTCTGTCGCTGTAGAAATCGTTTAAAAACAACCACATTTACCTTGGGGGGGGTGGACAAAATTTTTCACCGGCATTTATTTTCATCTGCGTTTTATATCCCTCGTCTATGAAGTTTTGTTACGGGAAAATATCGAAAACAAATAAATCAATGATATGCTCATTGCATTGATGTTATATTTAAATTCATCAATGTTATTTGCTAATGAATTGATGTTATAACATAAATTTATGTTCATACTTACGAGAAAACTAAAAGATAAATATATATAGGATATTACACGTTGGCGCGAAGATATGAATATTATTTTCAGTGGTAAAATATTTTGTCCGTAAAAAAGCTTCATACCCATCCGCAATTTCTCATCCGTATCCGCGTACCCTCCACATTAGTATGCTAAACGTGCTCGGAATTTATCGACAGGACGACGTCGCCAGCTTCGGTTTCCGACGGTGCTGAAATTTAACAAATTTTCAAACTTTCATGCACTTCAAGACGTACCAAGAAAAGATTCACAGTCTCTCGGGTTTTTGTCGATTGTAAATTAGGTAATATGCTTTATTTTCCATCTGTATTGTAGTATACTATCTAGACTGCTTATAGAGATCGACTTTTATGAAATCAGATTGGAAGTAAGTACAATATTGGGGTATAAAATTTGTGCTTTCCAAGCTTGGCGCTGATGATCGCCCAGGGTGCATTTGAAGTCCCGTACGCCGAAGATCTTCGGCTTAGGGTTTCAAAAATCATTATGTAATATATAATAAAAGTCGGCGTACAATCATGAATCTTCGGCGTGGACTTTACAAAGAATGCACCCTGGATGATCGCTGTCAATAAATATATAAAGGCTCCGGGTTTTAGTTGAAATCACTCGGTAATAATACCGTGAAATGCGATACAAATACTGAGACTTTAAATTTTGTGCTCAGACAGTTCTATAGATTTCGATCTTTAAAGGAGCAGTGTCACATTTCACGCAAATTTTATTTCTTTATTTTCTTGCTATTTTATGAATTTCTTGTAGATTCAGCTTGATTAAAGCACATAAATTGCATTATTTTTACCTTCTTCTGTACGCAAGAGCAACAGATGTGCGGTGGAATCGCTGCAATTCCAACGGTTACATCCCACCTCGATTTTTGCATTCTCCATGCTTTAAATACATTGTACACCGAATAAATTCTTTAGCATTGATTTTCGTATAATTTCCTTCAAAGTTTGTCATTCTGTTGCTTTTTAATCATCCGGAAATATCGAATTTCAGACCATGCTCGCCCTCCATTGAGGACGCCATCTTGGATTCCGAACTTGAAAACGTTGGCCCAACGCTTTCAAGTTTATTATGCGCAGAAGCATATGCGTGAAATATGACACTGCTCCTTTATTAAGTTTGAAAGTTTTTGTGAATTTTGAAAGAGTATAAACAGGGATTAAATTTGCCTAATAAAACGTTTTAAGGAACTGACGACAAATAGGTTTACTCACTGATTGCAGACTTGTTTCTACAATGAGTGGGGGGGGGGGGGGGGGAGTGGGTAAAGCAAAGCACAGAACAAGTCCATGATTAGAGGATGAAATCTATTTGTCAAGGGTCACTAAGCATGCTAGTTTAAAAACATATTTGCCTTAAATAAGAGAAAGATATACAAGACCATCTGCACATGATCTAGTTGCTGACTTTAAGGTGCTGGATAAGGCAAATCCAGACCTTGGTGTATTCTGTGCACAAAGGTTTGGCAATTGCTAGTTGTAAAGATGGTTGAGGTAGCCTAGTCCCTGCAAACCTTGTCAACCAGTGCAAAAATATTACACTGCAGTCTATTGGTTCTTTAAAAAGTGTCCACAAAAAATTTCCCATCACTTTAGTGTTTGTTTAGAGAAATTGGGTTTTAGTTGGAAAGCTTCCAGCCATTATTTCAGCCTTTAATATTCCATTATTAGGCAACCATTGTTTTTTTGTCTTTTTATTTTCCTTCATGTTCCATTTCAGTTATTCATTTCCTAAATAAGATACTTTGAAATTTGTCTGTAGATTGTCTTTCTACTTCTCTTTCTATTGTCATCTTTGTACTACTTTTCATCTTTAACATTCAGCACATTTTATCTGTCAGTTTGCTTAAGAAACATCCTCAACATTCAATTTTTTCATCTTCTTAGAAGTATGTTGCAAGTTTCAAGAATGTGTTGAATTTTTTACCAATGTCCAGCCAATAATGGAAAATGGAGTCATGTAAAGTATACAAAAAGGTCTTGATATTTTTTTGTCTTGTTTGATAACAAAATGATTTGAACATTATTGGCTTACTTGTGACCATTGGCTGTGTTTATTGTGAAGTTTTCAAGTTTACCAATTACCAGCAAAGAGTTGCTATATATCAGCCAAGTAAAAAAAAACATGCAATTCTGAAAAGAGATCATTAAGTTACAATTTTTAAGTTACTCTCAGAAATTCAGAATTTCACCAGGACAATTTATTGGAAAATGAGCTATTGCTGTTGGAATTTCATCATAGAAAATTTGCATTTTAATATTTTACATTTATTTTGCATGACTGGTATTAGATTTTTAATTGGAGTTAATTGGTCAATTTTTACCTTTCACAGGTCAGAACAAGCAATTAAGTTCAAAACATTTTAGTTTCTATGAATCCAAGTAATGATAAACCGTTTGTGTTTTGAAAAGTTGGAATGTTGTTTTACAAAACACTACAGTTTTTTTAATATTTAGCTTTGTAATGTTGAGGAAATTGAGATAGTTGCATAAGAAATCAAAAGATCTTAAACATATATCAGCCAAAATGTTGAATGTTTTAATTTTTATTCATGTTTCTCCAACTGTTATTATGTTTGGCAAGGAATGTTTACATTGAAATGTCAAAATAATAAATGATTTGTGTACAAACATATAGTTTGTTTTTTAACTTTTGTAACTCTAGCTTATAATATTGCTTATTTCCTTATTTACTATCTCAATCTTCTCATCTTTTAACTGACTTTCAATTTTTGTTTAAAGTTTGAAATGTTCATTTGAAAATCACAAAGAATTGGCCTTGCTGTGTTTCTAATATCTATTGTTTAAAGCAAAAGCAACTTTGGGTCACCCCCAAATTATGTGACACCTCAAATCCCGCCTCTTGCATAACATGTAGGCTGAAATAAAACTTTTTGTTCATTTGACCCATTCTAAAGAACAGCATGAGTGACTTAACTGCCCTCATGAATGGAAGTTATGTGTTAATGAGTCATGCAAGTTTGTAGAACTACATTTTCAATCCAATGTTTTTGTACTAAAAAACGGAATCAACAAAGGTCTCTGATTTTTAGTGATTTTTTACAATTCAAAACATTTTGTCATGCCTTTTGGGAACTCACTTGAATTGCATTACAATAGCATTTACCCTGTCGATTCTGCTTGCCAGTGAAGCAGAAAATTCAACTTTTATTCTTCATTTTAATTTTTCAGTCTTTGTGATTTTCAATAGTAACTTCATCTTTAGAACAAGCCATTAAGGTCAAAGAATGTGGTAATATAAATTGAGCTTTGCTCATTACAAAGTGGAACTGGTTTGAATACAAATGAACTGAAGCACCATCTTAGAATAGTGTCAGCTGACAAAATTTAAATAATGATTGTTGTACATAAAGAGAACCGCAACCAGACAACAAAATGATTTTTAGAAAGCAACCCTTAAAAATTTAAGAAATTGTTCAGTAAAAATATGTTTCATACATGCATGTAGCATTTCTGTTCCATATTAGCATTCTAGCTGTGGTCCTGACTGTATTCTTGAAAAGCATGGCTTTCAAGACAATTCTCTCTAGATCACAATTGACTAAGCCACAGCTTAGGGACTATGAACAATAAATTGTCACTGAATTCTGTATTTGATATTTTTATATTTCATTAGATGAGTTTCTTAATCAGATTTATTGAAGCAATGACAAAATGTTCTTTGCCTATTTATGTTTCTTTTTTCGCTTGTTGTGGTTAATTTCTGTTTGGCAAATAAAATTAACTTTGAGAAGTTTGTTTCATTTTCTTGGCTCCAGTTCAATTTTATATTCAAATAGTTCCACTTGTGATTATAATAATAATATAAGAAAACAGGTTCACATGGCTTTTGAACATGGTCTTTTGAACAAGTAAGTAAAGATAATGTTTATGCTTCAAACTCAAAGAGATTTGTTTTTAACCTGACAAGAATATTATTAACCAAATTCGTTTGTT
This sequence comes from Muricea muricata, assembly GCA_963855995.1. NCBI lineage: Eukaryota > Metazoa > Cnidaria > Anthozoa > Malacalcyonacea > Plexauridae > Muricea > Muricea muricata. The sequence continues at coordinate 2,145,522 of OY979722.1, forward strand.
TTTTTTGGAGCCTTCTGCTTTCCATACTTGAAGGTCTATCATTCAAATCTATGCATTCAAGGAAATTCTAAGGATTGTGTTAGAATTAGTACTTAAATTAGTTACTTGTAATTTTGTCCCTGTTTAAAATTTTTTTTCAAAATAAAAAGTTGAGTTGTTAAAAAATCAGATTTTGAAATTTAACTGTAGAACATTTCCTTTTTGTGGCTCGTGAAAAACAGCTTATTGTATTTAACCTGTATTTGTCTTTGCAAAACAAGTAAATTGAAATTGTGTTCGAAAAAATCAGAGATTTTTATTTAACTTCATGAAATATGACGAAGATAAAAAGATGTAGTAAAAAAGATTCGACGTTTTTGTTCAGTTGCATTTTAAACTATAAATTATAAATTTAGCTTTAATTCAAATAAATCACGTCTTGTCAGGTTAAAAAAGTAGCGTGAGATATATGGCTCGTAAGTTGGAAATGGTGACGTTTTTAAGTGTTTTTGAAATTAGGTAGACTAAAACGAAATGATTTACATAAGATTTTTTATCACACATACATTGATAGTTTTATAAATGTCATTGAAGACGATATTACGTAATGTTGAGGCAATTTGAAGACAAGGATGTTTATTAAAAGGAATTGCTAATTCAGCTCAAAAAATTTCGTTTACATTCTCGTATTGCAACGAGGTTAGTCCGTTCTGCCTAGCAACCAAAACTAATTGATAATTGCTTTGCTTTAAACATTTGGGTAGAAATTGCGGTCAATTTTGTGAAAAAGTTCATCCATGGAAGATCTCTATTTCATGCAAAAACGTTAAAAAAGGAGAATTTTTTTTAGTTTATTATATCTTTGAGCCATATATTTCTTGGTAATTATGAAACAACTTCATGTCTACGATTTTCGCAGACCTGCAGAATTTTTCAATTCCTAGTTGTTTTGTGATTATTTATCTTGAAGTGTAAACATTGATCTTGAAACGAGCAAGTCTTTTTAACATTACCATTTCACTTGTGTTCACTTACTTGAGTTAGGCGCATGTTTATTATCCTCTTTCTGCCATGTTCTGTTTTCTTCTATTGTTATTTGAATGAGTATACAAGTTTGTAATAGTTAATCTTTTTTATTGTTATTCATATTGTAGTCTTTACAAATTCTTTTCAATAAATTGTTTACAAAATTTACATGTGACCCCTTTTAATTAAAATTTTAATTCCCATGGGAATTGAAAAATTAAATAAAAAAAATCCCCCTACCCCGGCCACCTCCCCAAGTGCTACTTCCACCAAAGTAGAAGTACTTGTGCATTCAGTACAAGTACTTCTGCTTATTTACGGTGGAAGAAGCACTCAGAGAGCTGGCCGGGGTAGCCGGCGAAGAGAAGACCAACTTTGCATTTTGCAAATGCTAATACAAAATGCCAAATTGATCTTCCCTAGAGAGCAGCCGCGCATACCTAACAAATTAAAACAACAAATGTTAGTGACTTAAGTACTTAGCATGCAAATTTGATTCCCAAAGCCAAAATGACAAGTGCCCCCCGCTGATCCTACCAACTGCCTACCTGCCTCAGTTCTAAGCTGTCTTCCTCGTTCCTAAGCTCCTGCATTCCATTCGTTACCTTCACTTTCCTCACCATCGCACAGTCACTCACAGCTGATATACCCGCATGCACCACCACCACCCCAACTGCCACCCATTTTCGAAAGTTAAAAGAATTAAAATTTCGGTCAAGTATGCATTTTAAATGTAATTTATTTGGACATTTTAGGTCAAGCGTCAATAGAAAAGATCGAAATGACAAACATCAAAGGTCGTATACAAAAAACAGGTGAGCTGTCTAGACACTTGACTAAACTTAACCCGCATATTTTACCCTAATATCTCACTATAATTTCAGAGAAATTACATGCTAAGGGACTTACGCCTAACCGTTTTGTTAAAAGTGACGGTAGATTTTTTAAAGCATACTTTTAAAAAATTTAATTCTTTTAATAAGCCTAACCCCATGCAACTTACACACGGCTCACACCCTCACAGTCCTTACATTTACTTAATAAATTACGTTATGAACAAAAAATCAAAATAAAAAGGTAAATTACGTTATCTCTAGCTACTTAAACCCACTTAGACTGAGTATTTGATTCAGTTTTCAAGCGTAAAACCTTAGCTGAAAGGGCATGGGCTTTTCGTTCTGTTTACGAATTAAATTTAAGCCTGATACTTACCAAAGTCTAAGGCTGGGTCAAATAAGCATGAGAATTACCCGAAGAAACAAAGTATTTTAGAACGTAAATAAACACAACACAAGTTGTTTTTTCATTAAGACTGGTCTAAAGAAATGCAAATGCTTAACCGTACTTGACATGAAACTCCACATAGTTCATATTTCAAAACTTTAGCACAATTCTCATACTCATTTAACCGAAACGCCTTCATTTGCATGGTACGTCGCAGCTGCTCTCAAAACACTTCCGTAAGTTGCTTTAGCGCGCACAAACAATAGCATAGTGTTCCATTGTTTCTGTTTACCAAAACAAGCCCGAAAGCACCAAGATACTTATCATATTAATAACCAAAGAGGATAGTGCAAGTCGCCACTATAAATTTAAATTTTTCTATGGAAACGAAGCAATGTTGTATTTCCGTGGGAATTCCTGCTGCTCTCAAAAATCCGATCAATCGCAATCTATTTTGCAATTGCAATCTATTTCTTACATGTATAAATGAAGTTAACTAAGGAACAATGAAATAGTATATTTGAAAAAATGTCAAGTCTTATTTCTTCGTTTTTTTAAACTTTTGCTGTGCAAATTGATCTTAATTTTTTAAACAATTTGCTGCTCTTTCTTTTTTGTGAACGAGAAACCGCGACTTTTTTCAACGATAAAGAATAAAATTTACGTAAATCCTCCTTGATTTATAAATAAGTATCTTGTTTTCTACTAACTTGTAAATTTACGACAACTTTCTATTACAATGTTGCCTCTTCTCTTTCTTATTGATAGTTATTTTTTGGTGGTCAATGTCATCCATCATCGTTCATTCTGATCTTCTTGTTTTCCGTTCACATCCCACAATCTTTGAAAGAGAAAGAATCGTGACGTAATATTTCATAAACGAGTGCGAGTGTTTTACCAGGGTTTCAAAACACGCGAGAACAATAGAATATACGAGCTGTTTACCAAGCGACGTTTATTGTTCTTAAGAGCTTGTAAAGCACGAAAGACAATGGACATCACGAGGCCGTTTAGGCCGAGTGATTTTTATTGTCTTTAGTGCTTTACAAGCTCTTAAGAACAATAAACGTCGCTTGGTAAACAGCTCGTATATTCTATTGTTCTCGCGTGTTTTGAAACCCAGGTAAAACACTCGCACTCGTTTATGAAATATTACTTCTCAATCGTTTATTGCTGAAGTGGAACTCCCTAATTACATGCCGTTGCTTTAAAAACGAGGTTATTTACTGAAGCAACGCTGTAAAATGAGTGCTCGAAGGAAACATGAGCGTTGTCTTGTCGAATATTCTTGTGAATAAAGTATGAGTGTTAATATAATGGGCTATTGTGTGTAAATATGAGATTATTTAGTTTGGTATGTCTGCTGCGTTTATAATTAAGAAATGTTGTAATAAAACCGTTTTCATTGTTTTGAGTGCATTAAATTATAATATACTTTTAACAAAAACAATGCGGTTGATTTTGAACAGCAAACGAAATTATTGTTCCTGTTATGCGAAGATTTTTCACCAAAATTGTAGGATAATGGTTTGAGTTAAGCATTCGAGCTAACTATTTGTTCGCATTCAATCATTTACAATTTATAGCTAGGAGCGGGGCGTGAAAAAGGCGTATGCGCAAAAAGATAAAAGTTAATTTAAAACTTGAAACACAACTAAACTTTTTTCAAAACTTATCTATGGCAATTTAAGTCCTTAACTGCAGTTCACATGCAATTTCACTGTCGTTATTGTTAATATAGTTACTCTATATAGTTCAAATTTTAAGACTTTCCCACAGTTCTCATACTTGTTTAACCCAAATGCCTTCATTTGCATGGTGCCTGGCTGCAGCTCTCAAACCACTCCGTAATTTGCTTTTGTGTACACAGACAATGACTTAATTGTTTCAGTGTTTATGATTACCATGCAAAACAACCCGAAAGCACCTAAAGAGATACTTATCATATTACTAATCAAAGAGGATTCTCATCAGAGAACCAACAAGTCTCTGCCCTGAAGTGTTATATTACCATGAAAACAAAGCAAGCTGTATTCCCGTGGGAATGAAAGTGCGCAAAAAACGACGGAATAATGACTTTAACTAAGTAGTTCAATTACGAAACTGATTTTTTAAAGCCTTTCAATCCAGCATATTATAATTGTTTTGGTTTTAGAAATATCCAAATCAAAATGTTAGAGGCCAAATTTCCAGGCGTAATGGTACTGTTTCTTTAAAAATATTTTCTTTGGACTCGAAAATTGTCTACCAAACTCCTTGAGCATTCTTTTTAATTTCTTTCATTAAAGGTATTTAATATCAGTGTTATTTCAATCTAATTTTTTCACTTAATTTGTTTCCTTTTTTGCCTTAACGAGAAACAATGATTTTTTGCAACGAGAAACAATAAAATTTACTTAAATCCTCTTTGATCTCTCAATGATATAAATATCTTGTTTTCTACTTACTAGTAAATTAGCGCTACTTTCTATTACAATGTTGTGTCTAATTCTCATTCTTTTGGATTGTTATTGTTTTGTGGGTCTTCACGTTCCATCATCTTTAGCTATGAAAGAAATTAATCATTAGATAATGATTACGAATAGTTTATAAACTGTAATATATAATAATTTATGAACTGATTTTTGGCAGCAGACGAAATTACCACCCGATCCGAACGTTGTATCGCAGTAAAATTATTGTCTCCAATGAATTATTGGGATTGTTAGGGTTAGGGTTAGGGTTAGGGTTGGGGTTTGGGTCAGGGTTCATTTTATATGCATGAAATGACAATTCCAGTACCTATTGGAATTATTAAACCTTGTAACCAGTAATTTTATTGGAATACAACGTTCTGATCGATTGAAATTACTGTTTCTATGAATATGAAGAATTTTTATTAAATTTTCAGGGTAATTCCCGTCAAGTATTCATGCAAACTATTTCTTAAGATCAGTTCAATTGTTTACAGTTAAAGGTTGTAAACAAGACGTTACTAGTAATTCACGTCACATTGGACAATTATTTAATACCAAGTTACAAGTCCCTGCACTGTAAAATTACTTTCTAAATAAAAATGGTTGCTGCCGCGCCCACGAAACAGTAAATGATTTATTAATCCGCCTGCCGTAGGCGAAGCGGAGTTTTAAATTCGCCCCGTTTCTGGGTTTTTTTTTCGGTGTCGCAAGTTGGCGCAGCGCTCATGGGTGATACCGCTGGCACAAGCCGCGTGAGCCGACCTAAACACGGCGTTTGAACTCAATTTCTAGCGAAATATGTCAACAAAACACGCATTTTAACATGTATGCTAGAACATCTAAACTGCAAGAAGGTTTTGCGTGCAAAGATTCTCATGCAAAATGTTTTAAAACGACAAATTCCACCGCGAAACTTTACCGAGGAGCGATGTATCGCGCAACCTCGGTCCCAGGATCTTCTGGGGTAACGGCCGATTGCGGCTGCCGTTACCCGAGAAGACCCTGGGACCGAGGTTGTGTATCGCGGTGAAGTTTTGAGAGCGTGTTTCCGTCATTTTCTGCTGTGTTTCCACCTTTTAGGAAATTTAGAATTTTCTACACAAGAATCAAGCGCAAATTTTACTGAAATATCTCTATACAAAACACATTTTTTAAAATGTAGTAGTTAACACAAAGGGACAGGAAGGCTCTTCATCAAAACATTGCTCCAGAAATGTTTTATAAAAAGGCAAATTTTGATAGACTCCATTATGCCATGATCAAGGAGTGAGTCTAGGAAATGTGTTCCTAATTCTAACACGAAGTATTCGTTGTGATTCCTTTCCTCAGTTTTCTATACCTATGTTGAGATGCTTATATTTCGTGCAAAATGATTTATTTGCCTGTGGGATCTCATACATTTATAAAAGGTAAGAGACATTTAACATTCCAATTCTAGAAATACATATGCTAGTCTGAAGTTCTCAACAAATTATATCGTGGAGACTTCAGGCAGTGTGCTACAGAATTGATTTAAATGATGCTATCAGGTTAATATATTTATGTATTGTATACACTTTTAGTAAAATTATGTTTAGTTGCAACTATACCCAAAAATAAAACAGCCATATGTTGTTGGTATTATGACAAAAGAATCTTGTTTAATATAATTATGTAGTATGAAAGTCTTTAATTTAAATTAAATTCTAAAAAATGCAATCTTACTAGGACTCTGGGCAGAGTGTCTGGCAAGTCACTCAGACATTGATTTTTGGTTATCTTAGTGAATACATAAGATGTGCTAGCAATGTCTTAAAATGCCTTGGAAGGTACCCTAAATAAACTGATTTAAAAGGAATTCGTTGGGCAGAACAGAAATAAGTGAATATACCACACCCCCAATGAACGCTCTAGTTACAGCCCTGCCTGGCCTTGTGATCATTTTCGTTTTGGCAGGCGGAGTGAACGCCTTAGCAGGCGTCTTGTTAATAGAGAATTTGCAATGATAGTATTGTCCGGCAGATAGAGGCCGATATACTCACGATATCGAGGGACAATTCCATTTTGGTTTTATCTTGTCTCTTTAAAGTTAGTAAGTATATTTCTGAATGTTGGCCGCGTTGAAATTTCTTGTGGGTTCTTGCCAACACGTTTTTCTACGATATTACTATAAAACTGTATTACTGTCAAAAAAGGTGATATTTCAAGTTCAATTTTAGAAAAAGTAACTTGCATCAACAGAAAGCTCGTAAAAAAGTAAATATAAGACATTTAAATGGCCACCTGGATTTTTCAAGCGGTTTTCAAGTTATTGATCCTTCAAACTACGAAAAAATGCTAAAATCGCGCAAAAAACCTGGGCACTAGTATGAAAATATGCTTTCGAAGGCTGACAACTCATTTAGAATTGGAAAAATTAGGGTGGCCATTTAAATGACTTATATTTAATTTTTTACGAGCTTTCTGTTGATGCAAGTTATTTTTTCTAAAATTGAACTTGAAATATCACCTTTTTTGACAGCAATACAACTTTATAGTAATATCGTAGAAAAACGTGTTGGCAAGAGCCCATGAGAAATTTCAACGCGGCCAACATTCAGAAATATACTTACTAACCTTAAAGGAACAAGATAAAACCAAAATGGAATTGTCCCCCGATATGTAAACATGCTTTTTGGTACCCCTATCTGCCGGACTAGTAAGTATATTGTAGTATTCTCTTTTCTTACCATTAAATCCTTTTGAAATTGCTTATTGGCTGTGGAATTTCGCGTCGCAGTTGTCACGTGGTGGTTTGACAATATTTCTGGAATATCTATAATGTCAAGTTCAATGTGTAAGATAGGAAAAATAGAAACGTTTTAAAAGGCGGTATTTTCTGAAACAAAATTTATCAGTTGTAGAGCTAAATGACGAAGGCTTTAAATAAAAATTAGTTTACCTCAAAAAGTGTTCTGTCTTAATCGTGTCACCGGTGTTCTATTTCGAACGGTTCTCTTACGGTCCTGCTAGAAAGAGAAAAATATAAACTCAGTGATGTAGCTCAGCACATTGAATTTTATTCAATTTTAAGAATGAGATTAGTTGAGACCGAATATTTGGCAAACAAGATAGTATTTTATAACTAAAGCATACGTAGAATAGTTAGGAAATACTTACATGTTAAAAAAACCCCCAATATTATCAATGTCCAACTATACCAGGGCGATTTTGTTGCATCTTTTGAATTGGGAAGAAGATGACGCCATTTTGATTCTGACTTGCTTCCAAAACGTCATATTTTGCTTTGCAATTTTTTTCCCATTTCTTTGTCGTCTTAGCTCCTATTTGCTCCTGGTATCTCCCTTTTAGATTCTTTGGTATTTCTGTGGCATGGATATACGTTTTGAACGTTTCTTGCACCGATTTGAAGGCTTTCAAAATATTTCTCGGGCAGACATAAAAGTCGAAGCTTCTTCTTCGAGTTCCATAAGTAAATGACGTCAGATGACCTTTGTCCACCAGCAAATGCCCGTATGTACAATGTTCAATTACCTCTTTACGAAGCTGAAAATAAGTTTTCATTGCGCGAACGAAGTGTTTTTGCCATTATTTCTTTGTCAGGTCTTTCTTCTACTTCTTTACTTCAAGTTTACTTTGTTAATTCGCCCAAAAAACGCCTGTAAGGGGAGTTTTTGTAATTTTTTTTATTTGCATGCTGATGAGCAAGGAAAGACCCGTTCGAGTTTGTACTGGCAAACATCGTTTCCTCGGTGGACGAGAGGTAAAGTAATTGTCTTCCGACTTGCCCACATCGACTTTAGTTTTGGGTGGATCGCGGACCGGTCAAGTCCAACTGATCGGTTGGACAAGAACGGTCCCCGATCCACCCAAAACTCAAGTCAAAGCTGGGCGTGGAGTGCAGGAAAACACTAGGCAGGTACCGCAAGGCCAAGGAGTCAAACGTTGTTTTTCCCTAGTGTTTCAACTAATATTTAAGCAAATTCCAGTACTTGACTGTTGGGGACAGGCCTGTATGGTTGGTGCATTGAAGACTTCTCGCCGTTATTTCCCTTCGATCAAGAAGACAAGTTGTCTTCCTCGAGAAATAACAACGAGAAGACTTCAAGGCACCACTAAACCACTACACTGTACAACTACAGTGTAGTGGTTTAGCTGACTAAACCACTACACTGTGCCAATCATATAGAGCTGACTTCTTTCCAAAGCTTACGGTACAAGCATGGATGCGCAAAGATGCGCAAACACTTTAAAGCCTTCAAAGCAAGTGTTTTCTTTCAGGAAAGAGTCAAAGACGACAACGCTTACTAAATCAAAGCCATCTTGTCATGTTTTAAGTTGTTTAGCTATGCTTCATAGCAAGGTCTTTGCAAGAAGGCGAATTCGACGTTTGCATAATTTATAACCTTTGTCTTTTTTACTTTCCGTGGGCCTTTCTTCTTTCTTGATAGAGTTTTATATGCCATTGCGTTCAGTGTCCTTGATATAGGAGTCATTTATTTATGACCTTGGGTTTAATTCCCAAACACTGAATGGCTGTCTTCAGTTCTTCACGATAACATTGCAACAGGGAGGACATCACGCTGAAACAACGACAGACAAAAACATAGCATATTATAGGCCTTAGCGCAGAACATGCGATCCTAATGCTTTACATCTGATATAACGTATTAAATACATGGTTACATACAAGCTGCTTTCTCCTTGATAGGAAAGCGTTTTCCTGAGGAGTTACAGGTTTGTTATAAGGCAACGACATGCAAATAGCTTGTTCTGCAGTTTACTTGTCATGTAGCCTATGAAATACCTGGCTATATACACCATGTGAGCGTCAGGCTTTCTCCTTGATAGGAAACGGTTTTCCTGAAGAGTAATAGGTTTGTTTTAGGACAACGACATGTATCTAGTTTACTCTGCAGTTTATTTGTGATATAACGTATAAAATGCCTGGTTATATACAAGCTGCATGTGAGTTTCAAACCTTCCTGCATATTGGTGGTGAATTATTATTTGTACCATGGGTGGACAAAAAAAAATGGCCCCCCATTATAATACGGTTGTTGTGTATAAAAGACAAAAAGTTCCAAAACAATTCAGAAATATACACGGTGCCGTCCAGATAAATAGCAAATAACATTATGTAAGTGTCAATTTTACTACTTAGCATTCAAAAATGTATTAATCGGTTAAATACTGAACTTGTTTCAAAGTTGTGTTTCAATGTATGGGGGTGTTTGTCGTTGAATGGTGTTGGCGATCTGCATCGGGTAAAGGGTATTTTGACTGGGCCAGAATATCGGAAAATTTTGATTCATCATCTGGTTCCATCAGCCAATCGATTAAACTCTGGAGGCTTTATCTTCCAACAAGATAACGACCCTAAACACACTAGTAACGTTGCTAAAAAATACCTTCAAAATAAGAAGATAGAAGTGATGAATTGGCAACCCCAATCACCGGATTTAAATCCGATTGAAAATTTATGGGGTCAACTCAATCGCTTAACTCAAGATCGCAATCCACAAAACGAAGATGAGCTTTTTTACATTCTGAAACATGCTTGGTACTCCATGCCTGATGAATACCTGCATAACCTTGTTGAAAGCATGCCGAGTAGGTGCAAAGCAGTTATTAAATCTAAGGGATGGCCAACCAAATATTAACAAATGTTTTTTACAATGTGAGAAATGCATAGACATCTTGTAGTTGGTGAAGTGTTCGTGTTATGTAAGACTTTAACACACTGTCCATAATTGCAAATATCATTGACTACATTTTAAAAAATGTGTTCAGTTTCTTTATACTTCCAATGATTGCTTTGTTGTGTAATTCTCACATAAAATCAACGCTTAAATGATGTGATTTGCCACTTATCTGTTTAGTACCATGACTATTTATGAATTGTTTGTTATCCTTCATTGTTTCTTATACATCATATATACAAATACCATATTTATGAATTGTTTGTTACCTTTGTTTGTTATACATCATATATACCAATACCAGTATTATAATTGGAGGGGGCCACTTTTTTTGTCCACCCATTGTATGTATCAAAGAGAAAATGCGTTATAAGGCTGATAGAACATACGAAGTGTGTGTCTGTCGTAGTTTTGGCGTGAGTTGACAAATTGGTTACAGCGTGATAACGTTATGCCATCTTGTTGCAATGTTGTCTTATTACGTGAAAGAGCTGAAGACAGCCATTCAGTGTTTGGGAATTAAACCCAAGGCCATAAATAAATGACTCCTATATCAAGGACACTGAACGCAATGGCATATAAAGCTCGATCAAGAAAGAAGAAAGGCCCACGAAAAGTAAAAAAAGACAGCAGTTATTACTTATGCGAACGTTGAACTCCAACAACTTAAAACATAGCTATACGGCTTTAATTTAGTAGCGCTATCGTCTTTGACTCGTTTCTGAAGAAAAACACTATCTTTAAAGGCTTTACTGAAAGAAAACACTTACTTTAAGGTGTTTGTGCATCCATGCTTCTGTACCGTAAGCTTTGGGAAGAAGTCAGCTAAATGTATCAGCCATATGTAGTGGTTTAGTGGTGCCTTGAAGTCTTCTCGTCGCTATTTCTCGAGGAAGACAACTTCTCTTCTTGAACGAAGAGAACGAGAAGTACCAACCACAACAGTCCCCAACAGTCAATTAAATTAATTAGTTGAGAACAGTTAGCCAGTAACGTCAAAAATTAACAAAAAACTCCCCTTACAGGTGTTTTTTGGGGTGAATTAACAAAGTAGACTAGAAGTTAAAAAGTAGAAGATAAACCTGATAAGAAATAATGGAAAAAACACTTCGCTCGCGCAATAAAAACTTAAAAATCTTCTTAAAAAGATTATTGAACATTTACATACGAGTATTCACTAAATATTGACATTTCGTCGTGGAACATTTTGAAAGCCTTCTAACAAAACAGCTAACAGTAATTTTCAACATCAGCTGAATTGGTCTATTATTTGTACACTGATTCGAAAAAATCCGAATTGAAGCAGGCTGGTAGATGGTTGGTAGGGTCAGCGGGACGCTCTTGTAATTTTGACTTTGGGAATCAAATTTGCATGCTAAGTACAAAGTCGCTAACGTTTGTTGTTTTAACTTGTTAGATATGCGCGACTGCTCTCCAAGGAAGATCAAGTTAGCAATTTGTATTAGCATTTGCAAGGCTGGTCTTCTCTTCGCCGGCTACCCCGGCCAGCTCATCGACTGCTACTTCCACCGTAAATAGGTAGAACGACTTGTACTATGTGTATGAGTACTTCTATCTAGATGGAATTAGCACTTCCCGAGCAACTGGAAGAGACTCCCGAGAAACTGGAGCGAAAAAAAGACCGAGGAGGAGGGGAGGTAAAACAGGGGTCTGGTGGTAAAACGAATCATGGTAAAACTGTCCGAAACGTTGATTATATTTCAAAGCAACGTTGCCAGTGCAGTCAAACGCACAAAAAACAGGATTTTTCACTATCTGAAACAATATGAACATTGACTTCCCGACCAAAGGCTTTCACTCGAAATGGAAATATCGAATTTGTAATCCTATGATTTTGTACTTCGTATTTCTACCATTTATTACCCTTGGAGTAAATATGATGAAAATTATGAATGGCGGTCTTCAATTTGGCTTCAAAGATGGCGGCCAAGTTATCGTTCCAGGTATAATTATATAAAGTTCAGTGGATTACCCCGAAAGACAAGTCTACAACTAATAAGAACTGGTTATGTCTTTAAAATTTACTTCGGGCAAGTTTCAAATTACTCATACATTCGTGTTCTACCAGAAGATTTCTTCAGAAATCAACCATAATAACAAACGATTTCACGCCCCCCCCCCCCCCCCCCCGCCAAACTAAGCCCTAGTTTAGTCTAGTTCGCGCCCTAGCAGTAAGATATAGACGAAATTAGCCCGATCCATCGGCTAAGCCTGCCTCATGTAACGACACAGAATGCTCAGAAAACTGAGCAATTAAATGAATATAGTAATATGTTTTTGGCTTATCGATAAGAAACTTTTAATTGGAATATCGGTTGTTAAAGTTTCCGTAGCATTTTTGGTTTCCTGAAATCATTGTGCTAAAATATTGAAGGCTAAATGACACTTGTCGTCCACCATCTTGTTTTATAATTAGCTTTATTTTAATGTGGTAGACTGCACGACTTCTTAAACACTTCATAGTTTGCATAAGAAGTCTATACCCACAAATCAAAGTACATTTTAACGTTGCTGGTCCCTTCTCTGAGAAAAGAATTGTGCTCTGTTGTGACTTCATGGACTTTTGGAATACCCAAGATAGCGGTTGAGTCTTTGTCCTTCAATATTTCAGAAACAAAACATATTATAAAAAATTTAACTATAGTGATCGATTACAGTTACCTCAAAGGTTAAATGTTTACCTAAATGGTTATTGTTTGCTCGAGTTTTTATATTTGTTTAGAATTTGCTTAAATTTGTTTACACAACTGGTTCAGTTTGTTTAAAATTTGTATAAACAACTAGTTGAATTGACTTACGCATTTTGTTTAAATTTGCTTGTATGCATTTACTTATACACAGTCTAACACAGTCTTTGCTTTCTCTAAAGCAGGCATATTTTTCCACTTTAGGTTAAGATTTCGTATGTTTGGTTTAACTATAACTCGAACCACATGCACCTCCATATGCCGTCCTAACTCATCAAGTATTTCTGCAAGGAAACTTAATCTTTTCTCTTTCTTTCTCTCAATCCTCACACGATCTTTTTGTAGGAAAGGTAGTTAAGTGTATCGTAAATGCTTACAAGCATCACTACGTATACGTAGTGACTTATCCGTAAACACCCTAGATATAAACCTCTTGAGAAATGCTATGTCCTTTAAACTTTTGGTTATATAACATTTAACAGCGTCTTTAAAATCTTTAGACTCTCTATATCCAAAACCCTGGGAGTACTCTGCTAGAATGAAAAACATTCAACCTAGAATTATATTATACTTCATTGTTTATTAGTGAGTAGTGTCCCCACGCTAGGGTTCGGTGTTCGTGATCATTTGGTATTATATATCTTTTATCATCATTTGCAGACAATCCCACTTTTGTAATACATTCGATTCGGTTGTAATTATGTGTTTTCGTGATCTCAATGTATTAAATTGTACATAGTAATTTTTATTTTTTGACTGGAAAATAAGCAATCTTTGTAATTTTCAAATAAAATATTTTTCTTAACAACATTCTTTTTTCTGTAATTATCCTTCCACCTGCTTCGTCCATCATACCGATAACTTTTTTGTTCACTCCAGTTGATATTCCACTCGAATGGTAAACCATTCAGAAATATCATTTTTAATATCTTCCTCAAAATCTGGTGTTTTAATTTCATAATTTAGACTATCCGTATCTGTCATTAAAAGTTTTACATTTTCACCATACATTGGTTTTATATACTCATAATGAAATTTATACATAAGTATTTTAGATATATCCACAATAGATACACCTAAATATATTGGTTTGTTTAATTCTACTGTAGATTTTCCCACTTCAACCATTACTAAGTTTGAATCCTGAAAAATATAAGCACTTTTAAAATTAGGTTTTGCAATACGATTCTCCAGTTTTTTCTATTCTTGTCCATTTACAATCCTTATATCACTTCTGTTTCTTACATTCTCCATGGTCTTTCCGTATTATTCATGAGCTCATAAAAGTCTTTCTCAAATTCGTTCTTTGGATTTTTCAAGATTCTGTGTTACTATCGATATACTCTTTTACAAAAGTACTTTCTTGAAATTTTATACCACTATTTTAGAAAGTTTAGAGCTGTGTAATGTAGAACATTTTTTTTATCATCTAAATTTGGTATACGTTTCTTAACTTTGTTTACTTCTATTGATTCTGGTGCAAGTGGATAGTCACTGTGATAATCATGAAGTTCTTTTGGGCATTCCAAATCTTCTTCCAACGTGCAACTTTTAATCTTGTTATGATCTTGAATTTCATCACGTTCTTCTTCCGTTAACCACTTAAAAGCTCTAGTAGAGAGAGGTTGGCTCATGGCATGACCATTTAAATTATTTGCATCCAAATATTGAATGTATTTTATAATTTCCTGTGGGTTAAATACTACCCCATTTTCCATCTTCTTACGAAGAGCTTTAATTTCCTTTTGGGAAAAGTCAGAAAAGTATTCATATACTTTTTTTATTGAAAACTGTTGTTCTGTGTTAGTTTTTTTTCGTAAATCATTCATAGTTTCTTTTGGTGTTTTCCCACGTATTTTTCTCATGTACGGATTATTTGCTTTCGAATATCTGTTTGTAATTGTAGAAATACCACCACGAATACCTAGTTCGAAAAACAAATACATATCCGAATCCGCTAATAGTTCGAGTTCTATTTTAGTCATCTTTAACTTTGCATCCATCCCCAGTGGTGGTGCTGACATGTAAAGTGAAGGATCCAACTTAATTTTTTTGAGACTAACATCTATAAAATTCTCTAATACGTCAGCTAGTAATAACAAAACATCAGACAAACAATATAATTTTGTGTAATCACCTACGTTTTTACAATTAAAAGTTTTAAAAACTTCTTGTGCATGTTCGTAATCCTTTCTCGATATTTTTGATGGTTGCATGTTCTTAAACTCATCTTCTGAAACCTCCCAAAAACTTAACATTGAATTAAACTTGTCTTTTGAAGAAATTTGGTTCGCTTGAAATTTTGAAATATCTGTCATATATTCATAAGGATATATTCCTTTACGCAACATTAAATTTAACTTTTTACCTTTAAAATACTTTGATGTGTGTTTGAACTGTGACCTGTCTAAATTTTTGACAAGCCCTTCTAATGAGTTTTTCATGAAACTTAATGTGTCCTTAAATTCTAGTTTGTAAGATATTTTAACTTCTTTCTCTACTCCTTTTTTGTTGTTTTGAACTTTCCTAACAATATCAACAAGAACATTTTTTGAAATAGTTCTATATTTTTCCTCGTTATTCGGAATACAACGCTCATTACCTGCTGTATTGGCAATCTTGTTATGAACAAATGACTATCATATCCTGTTAAAGTATTTGCAAATACTGGTATAGTATTACTTTTTCTCAACGAAAGGTTACACCTAGGATGAAGGGCACCACGATACTTACCTGTGAAATGACAACGATGTGAAATGACAACGATGTGAAATGACAATGATGTGAAATGACCTTTCTATAACTAATATCACTATTATGAAACTCTTCCTTACAAGCATAACACCTGTCCTGACTTTCATAAAGAATTCTTGCAGCTTTATCAAATATCATTGGGTGTGGTCCTTAAATTTTTCTTAAATTTGTTTTGTCACTTCTTCTATTGTTTCTACAAATACTTCAAAAGCCTTTTCACCTACTTCACACTTTTGGGAATGTTACCAATCGAGGTTGAAATTGATAAACGCATGCGAAAGCTTTATTTCTTGAGAAGGTTGATAAGTATCGGTGCCGGTGTAGTGTGCCGACGTGTTTTGTTCATCAGATCGGCTCGTTGGAAATGGAATCATAAAATTAAAATGACCGGCTTTGTACCAGATATAGTTGACGTTTTAGAGAAATATGAACTCTTGGATTATTTGTTGGAATTTGTTTCAACAATTTTTTTTCCCGAAAGAAAAAGAAGTGGAAAAAGATCTTGAACGAACATATTTATGGAAAACATAATTGTATTTTGCAAGAGAAAATAGAAAAAAAATGAGCAACTATACTTCTATTCAAAAGTCCAAACCAAGAGCGAAATCGCTGAATGGTGGGTTCTTGCAAAAGAGTATGCAAGTCATCTCCTAGAATAACCAACGTGGTCAGACTGCTCTGTGGTTCATATAAAATCAGGTAGAAACGCATTTCTAATCCAGTTATATACACAGATGTTTGTGATATCTGCGGAAAAAGGTTTGTTAACTCCGTCCACCACGCGCTGTTACATTGTTCAGCCTCATATGATGAGAGTAAAAATCTGTGGAATTGGATAGCGGACAGTTTTGCAGTCGAACAAACGGTATATTTAGTAGCTTTATGTGACTCAGATTTTATATTAATCATTTTAGGGCAAAATAGAGGAACATTGGGATTAAACAAGGCATTAAGAAAGTCATTTTTGCTCAAATCGGCGAACTATATCTCATATTGCTTTAATAGAACTGTTATATCAATATACATAGTGGTTGTTATCAACTAATTAATTAATTATTTTCTTTTATCTTGTAATACTCTTCAGAAATTGGAGGGAATAAAGATTTAACTGGTCGACTGCCAGGTCACCTGATCGATCGACTGGTCGCCTGATCGATCGACTGGTCGACTGATGGATCAACTGATTGACTGATCGATCGACTGGTCGATTATTTCGAAGCTTTTACGCCCACTTCAAAATTTAAAAAGGACTTTAAACACGAGGTGGATAGGGATGTTAATTTCAATGCAACAAGTACCTTTTGATGGTATTTTAGATGAGCCAGTAACACTACAAGAAATAGAAGATGTAATAAATAAACTTCTTAATAGAAAGGCTCCTGGTCACGATGGGGTCTTCTATGAGCATATTAAACTTGGCAAGCGTATTTTGTCAGTGTATCTAGTATGATCTAGTTCAACTGTTTAACAGTGTCATCCAATCTGAATATATTCCGTCATCTTTTAAGTTAGCAATTAAAATACCAGTTCCTAATAGTGGAAAAGCTTTTGCATGCACATTCGATGACTGTAGGAGAATCAGCTTATTGACATCTTTCAATAAAATTTTGGAGCGATTGATCCTGTCAAGAATAAATCACTTTATCGTTTGTATGAATTGCAGGAAGCTTATCGGAGTGAAGATGATGCCCTGACCACAGCATTTGTTATCGACGAAACCATCAAACATTGTTATGAGGAAGGAGATAAAGTTTATGTGTGTTATGTGGATATTAAGAAAGCTTTTGATAATCTATGGATTAATGGAATGCTACACAAATTGTATCATAATGTAGGTATTAAAGGGAAATGTTTGAAACTTATTCAGCAATCGTACACTGGAATGAAAAAAAGGGTACGGATTGGTAGTTGTTACTCTAGATGTTGTGATCTTCTTCAAGGGACGCGCCAAGAAGGTATTTTATCGCCGTGGCTGTTTACATTACCATTATGTGGGAATGTGGTAACGCTTTTTCCCGCGTAATACAAAAGTATACAAAATTCGCAAACTTCAAATTACTATATTTTCGACATTTTACAATATTTTACAACCAAACTGCACAATTTCACTAAATTTAGGAAGCTCTGGCAACTGTGCAAAAATTGTTTTCGAATTTAAAAGTTTGTCTATTTGGGGAATGGTCCATTAAAAGTAGTACTTTCAACTGTAACGTATTGTACGTACAGAGTGTCCAACAAATTCTCCGTTTTGCAACAATGGAGTGATTTCAAAGAAAGACTTTTTTTGGACACAATGTAGTAATCGGACAGTTTTTTGAGAGTTTTCTAGTGGGCTGTTTCTGATAAAATCACCTCAATCTGCTTTATATTAACATAATAACGTTTCGTTTTATCAACGAAATGAACTTGGTTTTTTCAAAAGGTAAAATAAAACCAATATAATCATGCATTTAGTACATAACAATTTTTTTTAAAACGGAATACCATGTTATAAGAGCCGTTTGAATTTTGAATAAAATTTATGAATTTTACTTGACTTTATTTCATTTGATGTTCAAAGTCAGTGAAAAATAAAACAATAATATAATTAATTTTAACCAGCACTTCAATTTTTTTAAAACACAGTTTATTATTATTTGACTAAATATCTGAGATTAAAACGCTTCAAGTACAAGAGACTTTCAATGATAAGTGTTGCACAAATTGATCAAATTGGTTTAGAAAAAAAACTACTCAAATTATACTGTCGTAATTGGTGTAGAATAGTGAGACAATGCTGACACTATATTTTACTTTCAAAACATAAACATAGCTAGTTATTGTGGAATTCATAAGTTTATGATTCTACCAGCAAACATGTGACAAGGCAATGGACCGATTGCATTATGGGCAAAACTTTGAAAAAAGTTGAAATAGGAAAATTTATCACCACAGCATTGAAGAGCATCCTAAAATTAGTTAAATTGAAAAGTTTGGTTGCGAAACGTTCTAAAATGTGGAAAATGTAAGCCTGTGAAGATTGCAAATTTTGTATATTTTTGTATTACGCACGGAAAATTGATACCAACATCGAGAAAACCGTATCAATTTTCAGTGCGTAATACAAAAGTATACAAAATTTGCAAACTTTGCAGGGCTATATTTTCCTCATTTTACAACATTTCGCGACTAAACTTTGCAATTTTACTAATTTCAGGATGCTCTTCAATGCTGTGGTAATGAATTTTCCAACTTCAACTTTTTTCAAAATTCTGTCCATAATGCAATCGGTCCATTCCATTTGTCCTCATGGCTTTGCATGACTTGATTAGTAAAACATGGACTGGCCAGACATTACATGTTTTTTCAGCACTGTCAGATCACCTGTGTTGGCGTGCGGAAACAGCTTGTTGTGTTATAATTTTATGCTACATTGCTTGGCAAAACGTATTTTATTGTATTCCACACAATTTATGATAATTCTGTGCAAACCTGCCCTACTTAAGAATGTAATATCAAATTGAATTTCAAATTTATTTGTTCAACAACGTGCTACTAAATTACCATAAATTTGAAAGTCATGGGAAACTTAATCAACAAATTCATGAGACGAGTAAACTGTCAGCTTATGCAATTCAACTTATATACTGCTTTTTTACGTTCAAACATGATGTATGAATTACTTCATGTGTTTATTCATGTTTGAAATGTGACATTTTGCAATCGAAACACAACGTTTCTAGCACTTACCTGTTGAAATCAACATTTTTTCTCTTGCTAACTCGTGCCAGTTGTTGGTATTTTCTAAGCTGATGTGTTAAAAGTGCTCTTTGAGTTTCATGAATTTGAAGTTGTGTTGGCCACAATAAAAATATATTAATTTAAGTAATCATTTCAACTTAATGTAACTTCCACTAACTAACTTTCGCCGTGTTTTGCAAACTCCGACATCCGCCCAGACGTTTACAGATTTGAAGTTAAACTTTCCTTTGAAGTTATTCTGTCACCGGAACCGACGAAGGTTTTTGCTCCGTATCAGCGCTAGTACGGCTCGACACTTTTCGCAGTCGCGACTGATCAAAATGTTCGATAGAAAACTGCAAAGAGAAAAATAATGACGCTTTTAAACCTTGCCTGTGAACGTTTCCGAAAAACTGGCTTTTTTGAGTAAAAGACGATAAGCCACACCTCAGTGAACCTCTGACACGAAGATGGTAAAAACTTGACTTTCTCTTTGAAAATGGTATCGAAACCTTTGGACAAAAATGCTTTATGGGCACAGTCCTGTATTTTGACAGAATCACTGATATGGATAAAGCCCTTTCTACAAGATCAAATTTTCTTCGACAAATTTCATGTGCAAAATGTTCTTTCACCGTGTACTATACCGTTCGGTTCGGCAAATTTGTCAAAAAATCCTGATTTAAGTACACATTCAAAATTGACACGCGAGCAGCTTAGATTGACTTAAAATGTCTCACCTGTAATTTTAGCAACGGACTGACCAAGGGTTCACTTCTGTCGATCGTTTCAGTTCTTCTTAATCCAACTTCCCTAGGAGATTCATAAACCACAATAATTATCACTGAATTACACTACTCTTGTACAACAGCACTTCGACAATTGCAACGGCCAGATAATGCAATGGACTTGGCAAAACCATCACAATGAGCATGGGTAATGTGACATTTGTGGTGACACACTAAACTTCAAAAGGTTCCGCCTGGAGTGATCCTTCTATTTCATATTCTGTGGCAGAGGTGCCGACAACAACTTCCGTGATACCCTACTCTGTGGTCCAGCTTCCCACTGCGCTTTGACACCACATACCTGTCAAAATATTTTATTCCCTCCAAGACATTTTTCAGTCTATGTATAGCCACAGAGCGATGATCAGCGACGCAATCTGCCTGATTCGCAATCTCGGGCAGTTTCCTGGGAAACGGGACAGCACCTGAGATGGGCTGAGATGTCGTTGATGTCATGCTTGAAGCCAAAAATACCTCCGAAGAGGAAATGTTGAAAAACGATGGTTGGGTTTCGTCCGCCGAATCCTGGATAAGACTTGATCGGAGGTCTTCGGAAAGCGGAAGGTTCCGAGCATGTTCCGAGTATGGCACGCCCGGCGGAGATGAGATTGAGGCATTTTGGTCAGGAGTTTCGCAGTCTGGTTTGAACCATTTCGTTTCGCTAGTTGTGGGCTCATCTGAGAGAGAGAGAATGCAAAATGGATTGAGTTCAAAGCACGAATTAAACTTATATGAATTACTCTGATAATATTTTGTGATCAAGTAATATTATCTTACGCATACGATGTTCGAAATTGGTTTGCCTTTCTACTACAGTTCCTTCATTCAACACTTTGACAATCTCGTCATGCTATAAACAGAAAAAAGTTAACTCCGCATTAGTTGTACAGGGGGAAACCTTAATTAGGCTAACTTTACTTGTACTGGAAAGCTCTACCAGTTGTTTCTAAATGTCCAGTGAAGATATGAAGTGTTGCTGCAGTAATAAACCTAAATTAACTCTCTCAGTTCTAAACTGTTCTTCATAGAGGTTCACTAAAGATCATGCCTTATTGATGATCCTTTACTATAGTAGTAAACCTAAACTAAACTAACTTTATTTATACTGGATAGCTCTATCAGTTCTAAACTGTTCTTCCTAGAGGTCCAGGAACAATCATCTCTTATTGATCCAGTGTTACCACAGAAGGAAACCTAAACTAAACTAACTTTATTTGTACTGGATAGCTCTATCAGTTCTAAACTGTTCTTCATAGAGGTTCACTAAAGATCATCCCTTATTGATCCAGTGTTACTACAGGAGGAAACCTAAACTAAACTAACTTTATTTATACTGAATAGCTCTATCAGTTCTAAACTGTTCTTCCTAGAGATCCAGTAAATCTTGTTCATCAAGTGTTACTACAGGAGGAAACCTAAACTAGGGCAACTGCGGTTTCCTCCAACAGGGAGTGTTGACAGGGTAGATTAGGAAATTGCTAACACTTCCCTCGTAGCTGTGCTCCATGCTCGAATACGGATCATAAGGTGGCTGCCAGAGGCGTCAACATTCTTTATGGAAGAAACCAGAGCCTCTGGGGAAAATGTTCAAATTCACATACCTTAGCCATATGCAGGGGGGTCAAACCTTGCAGATTCTTCACGTTTAGGGGCGCTTCATTTGCTAACAACAAGTGAACAAGGTCTACACAGCTCCATCTCGCCGCATCGTGAAGTGGCGTGTTTCCACGTTCATTCACTAGACTCAACGTTGCACCGTTCTGAAGAGAAAATTTGGAGCTTACGAACTTTGAAAATTGGAACTTTTTTAAGAAGTGTACAATAATTACAAAAAGTACAATATAATTCACGTTATTATTTATTGAAAATAATTTAAAAGTTTTTATTGGTTAAGAGCGGTGGGTGAAATTGTCATATGTGTTCGGCAGTTGCCCAAATATGGAGTTATGACATCACCATAGAATACTGAAAACACATATTCCATATTATGACGTAATTTGTTCGGATATTGAAAACACATGTTCGACATTATGACGTAACTTGTTCGAATATTGAAAACACATATTCGACATTATGACGTAATGACGTTCGACATTATGACGTAATTTGTTCGGATATTGAAAACACATATTCGACATTATGACGTAACTTGCTCGGATATTGAAAACACATATTCGACATTATGACGTAATTTGTTCGGATATTGAAAACATATTCGACATTACGACGTCACACTAATTTTGCCGCTTATGCCAAATGCGGGAAAATACAAATGGCTTCTTTAGAAGTTTAATTCCTGTTTACAAGGCAAGCGTTCATTCTGAGTCCGATAAATACAAATAAATAATGAAACAATTACTGAATTTGGCTCCCGGTTTGTGTTGCAAAGCTCTGTCTTAATTCCTCGTATAAAAAGTGACAGCAAAACATTGTTCAATCCTGTTATGCTGTGGGCATGGGACAAAGTTTTGTCAAGACGATGTCTATGATGTAAATACCATAGATACAGTACCTTAATCAAAATAATAGCAGGTTGACTGTTTCCATTTTGGCAGCAATAATGTAGAGGAGCATTTCCTCGCAAATCTTGACAATCAACGTCTGCATGATGTTGGAGTAGCAGTGACACAATCTATTGCATACAATGATATGTAGTGAGTTCTATACTTTATATAAGCTTCATGGTTTAGACTCCCATTCACTCTAACAAAAGGCAACATCAACATGTTTCTGAAGGTTGCTTTATTATGATGTCTACACACAGTTATGATCTTGATGCTGAGTTGAAGTTGATTGCCTTAAAAACTGAGAGCAATTAAAACCCCACAATACGCTATGATGCTTTTTACAGTGTAAAATATACCTTCACCAAGTACAAACTACCATATCCTACGATAGGTTTTAGTTTTAGACATTAACTAACGAATGTCACACGACACTTTTTCAGACAAGCTTGAAACATTTACCATCAGGTTATTTGCAGCATACCTTGGGATGGTCATATTGACAGGCCATGTGAAGCGCTGTACATTTTCTGTTGTAATCCTTGATGTTGGCAGTTGCGCCATTTTTAAGCAAGACATTTGCAATTTGTTCAAAACCATAAAGAGCAGCAAAATGTAGGGCTGTCTTGCCGTCAAGACCTTGACTGTTGATATCCACTTTACAATATGGCGATGGTGTAACATCCTGGAAGAAAAACACAAAAGGTAAGAGTGATGGGATCCAGCAGTTTGGAAAAATATCAATACTCATTAAAAACTCAGTCCGACTTACACACAACTACACCCCGCCTTCAAGGCAGGGGAGGGGCCACCCAACACCTCAGCCCCTTGTTCTAGCTTTACTCCTAGTTCCCCGTCCTTTCAGCCACCTAATTGAACTATGCTCCCAGCCCCTTTCCTCCGAGTCTTCTGTTTCAATCATACGTCACCCCCACCCCCTGCCCGACGTTTCTCTCTCCACCAAACTACACCCTCCCCCTCCTATTCGGACTATCCTACCATCGCACACCCTCAGCCCACTGTCCCCCCACCTATACTACCAGGTTTTGCCATCGTTGAAAACCAGAACCAAAAACAAGCAATATGAACTACACAAGGCAGTCCAGAAAAACCAATTATACCTGTTGATATTTGCGGCACTTGTCACACTGACAAAGGGGATGACAAAGACTCGGGGCTAAATCGTTCGGTGAACTTGAATTCTCATCTATTTTATCATCATCTTCGTCATCATCTATTTCCCACTCGTCTTCAAGGCCAAGCTTGTGATAAACCTGTAATAAAATATGACAGTCGATAAAACCACATGTGACCGCAAAGGAAAACGTTATTTTGCCAGCCTCAGAATGACACTTGGTGAATGTGTAAATTTCCATTATTACGTATGCTATAAATGCAGTTAAATGCAGATAAACGCTCAAATTTCCGTTGAGCTTTGTTAGCCCAAGAACCTAGACGCGGTACTTCGTATCGTAAGGTTGTGAGTTCGAATCCCAAGCCTTCTTCTCTTTTGAATTTTTCCCAAGTTTTTTCTCCTAAACTTTTCTTGCAGTTATAGGTGTTGATGTTGACTGTTAGGTCTTGTTTCGTTGTTTATCAGTAAACATTGCAAAAATAGAACGCCATATCCGCTCCCTTTTTAAAATGCGATTTTCTCAACACACTATTATGCCACTTTTTTCGTTCGACATTCCTGCAGACGAATCCTCCCAAATACATCCCAGGAAACATAGTGACGTTAGACGGGAGGTTTCGTCCGCAATATTTCTTATTCCACGAAATCTCTTTCTTACCATCCGTATGTCACCTTCGATGACAGTTTTCAAAAATCCTTCAATCTGCAAGACAGAAGAAAAGGCATGTTGGCGCTAATTCACGCAGAATGAACCGTAACGACCCCATTCTGTTGGGAGAGACGGGGGTTCTTCAATAGCCCCCCCCCCCCCCCATGTGCACGTTTGCTAATGCGCCCTTCATTTAAAGTGGAGGTTTGCCAAAGTGGGGATCGTCCGTTGCTCCCCTCATCAAAGTGGAGACGTAGCAAACTAATGGTCCTCCAAAGTAGAGGTGGTATCCTCCCCCTTCCCTCGCTCGGTACGCCCCCCCCCCTCCCCACATCGAGTACAAAAAAGCATAAACAGCTTCCAGGTCAACACATAGTTAAACAGATAGGAAGAAACACTGGTACCTGACTCTGATTTGGACTGATGTTTTTTGATTTCTCAATATCGGAGGAAGACACGGGACGAATTCTCTGAAAAAGAAACAAATCAATATTGGATACCGTATTGAAAATCAGACTTGATGCAACTTGAAAATTGCTGAACTTACAGTGGGCACGACGGAGTCTTGAATGACCACATATTGTCCTTTCTCCTCAATGCCCAGTAATCGTTTGATCTAGATGTACGAAAACACGTCATGACCTCGCACCGTTGGGGGAGGGGAGAGTGAGATGCAGGTAGGGGGGGGGGAATGCAGGTAGAAGGGAGAAGTTGGGAGGGAGGCCTCGGGTTATACCTGAATATTGTAAGGACAGTCGATGGGTGTTTCATTTCTTTTATTCACGATGTCAGATGACGCTCCGTTGTCTAGCAACAGCTTGACGATATTTTCTGCAAGAAAAACACGATTTGAAAAGCTGAATGGAGCACGACAGCACAGATGGTATTTCATCCATTTGGCAACTTTTTTATCAAGATTCGCCACAAGGGCAGGCTCATCACAACAGCATGTGCCAAGTACTGTGCACCAATACTGCCTAGAAGTCTTGGCTTCTGCCTAGAAGGAAAATTGGAGAAAAAGTACCCTCAAAGTACATGAGAGATCAACCACGGAAAATAAACTCACATGAAATATCACACCAGACCTTGTTTCAGTGGAGGGAGGCAACAACGGTGATGTTGGCGATGATACTCGACTGCCAATTATCTTTACAAAGAGAACCTCCCCCCCCCCGCTAAGAATTGCTTCACTATACCACTACTACTCACCAAATCCCCACCTTGCAGCAAGATGCAAGGGGGTGTCGCCATGTTTATTCGTAGCATTCAAATCGAGATCTTCGTTATGTAAATCAAAATAGACAAGAGCCTTGGCACACTAAAAGAACAAGAAAACGTATCTTTTAAGACATACTGGAAACAGGATGCTTCTGCGCCAAAGTTTTCTTAACACTTTGCTGCAGAAGCATCCTGTTTCCAACAATGATTCCCTATTTGTCCACCGCAGGAAACATTAGCGCAGAAACAAAATTTGCCTCCCAGGGACCCAAAATGCTTAATTGAAAAAATTGAAAACCATATTGCTAGCAGAAGCCACGTTTTGATATGTTTCTTAGTTTCCTTGCATTTTTTTTTCGACATGAAAAACATTGTTTTTTCGATAGACAAATTTGGCTAGCGTTTGTTTATACCCAATTCACATTTTAAGATCACTCACATGCCTAGTTACTATTATATTAGCTCGCGGCAGCGTAACGAGTACAAAAGTAACTACGCATTTAGAAGTAATATGGACATGAGTGAATAACTCGTATTCATCAAATAGAAATAGAAATCCATTTTTCGATACAAATTATCAAATTTCTCGTGAAATATAATTTACGTTGTTTCTAAATTTCCGGAAGACTTATAATTTTCTTTATTAAAGACAGTTACTAAGTTTAAACAAGTTTCATAAAGGAAAACAAAAGATATAAGTGATTAACAACAGCAAAATAGATTTCTATTTGGTAGCTAGTTCCAGGCCTTTTACTCACGGTCAGATCAGCTAGTTACCAACCTCCTCATGTCCGTTTGAACAGCACAAGTGAATGGGTGAGTTGCCATCGTTATCTTGAGCCAAAATATCTGCTGTATAATGAAGTAACAACATCTACAAAGAATACGAATTTTGAGGGCACTGCAAAAAATGAACAACCTGTTCTGAGTTGTTGAAAACAGGTTTGAACAATGTTTTGCTGCCAACAATGTTCAACGTTGTCAACAATATTGTTCAATGTTCAGCATTGGTCATGGCTTTATAGGATACCCTAAAGGTCGAAATGTCGAGAGAGCACTGGGTTTCTCACTCACGGGGGCTGTATCTACTTCACCAAATTTAGCTAAAGCGCGAGCCCGAAGGGCGAGTAATGATTGTCGCGCTACGCACTCCCTCTTTAGCTAAATTTGGTGAAGTAGATACAGTCCCAGTGAGCGAGAAACCCAGTGCTCTCTCGACATTTCGACCTTTAGGGTATCCTATAAAGCCATGACTGTTCAGCATTGTTGAGCCTGAATTAGCCTGCAAACAGGTGTAACAATGCTGAACAATGTGGGCAGCAAAACATTGTTGAATGCTGTTGTACTCAATAACCTGAACAGGTTTCTCATTTTTCCTGCGAATACCGTTCACCAAGTGTATATAGCACCATGAATAGCAACCTACCGTGGCTTGCTGGTGTCCTCGCTGGCACGCAAGATGCAGAGGGGTACTCCCGTGGTAGTCTGTTGCATTCACGACAGAACCTTTTTGTACCAACAAATGAATCGTGCTCGTATGACCTGCAGGTATAACACACAACAAGATAAACAACCACGATAGACTCTAGGCTTTGATCACCCGACAGTTGAGCTTGCAGGCATTGAAGCTCAAGAGGTCAAGCTCAGCCTGTGGTTAAAATCATTGTTTTGTGGCCACCAAAACGGTTTCGGGAGAGTTTACTGGAGAGGCTTAGATTTCCAGTTGAGAGCTAAGTCGTTCAACCTCATGCAGTCGAAAACGTTTGTTAAAGACACTAAACGTTGAACAAAACAACATGAAAATGTCCCACAAATTCTGTTTTAATTTACTTGGATTCTCACGGTGCCGGTAGAAAATCATCACAGTTTGCAACTGCTACGGTGTCATACTTTTACACGCCTCGTACAGTTTTCAAAATCTCGCAACGTATCTTGTAAACGCGGCGTTCAACTCACCGTAGTCTGCAGCAATGTGCAATGCGGTCCTTCCTAGATCATCTCGTGAAAACACCGTCACAGCTTCAGGATCATTACGATGTCTGTCCAGGACCTTCTCACACTGGTCGCAAGAACACAACGGATGGCAAAGTTTCACTCTCCTTGAACTGCTGTTTAAAATCTTCTTCACTTCCGAATCATGAGAGTTGGTGACGTGCTGGAAAAGAACAAATCTAATTAAGATTTTTACTGTGCTTGGTGTTATGTACTCAGGTGACACTGATCTTTGTGATGTCACTCCGAGTCTAAATCCACACAAGACAAGCTGAAAAATGTACCTGACCACGGCAGGAATTGAATCTACGACTTAAAAAATACTAGCCTAATGCTCTGCCAACTTAACTACCGGTCAGCAAGGTTTGAGAATGTGATATTTCGGAAGTGAATCTTGCTCCTTCGATACCAATGTAATATTTACTGTAATCATGATTCTTATTATGTAATGGTGTTATGTACTCAGGTGAAAACGATGTTTGTGGTGCAACTCTGAGTTTATATCCGCACCGGTCAAGCTGAACACGAAATATATGCCAAAACGTTCTCTTTTTCATTCTTGATAGAACCTGGACAGTAATAATCGAACTTCACCTGAAAAAATACTTCCAGAGGTGACGGGCCGTGAGCTGCTACCTCGTACTGTTCTTCGCGAGAATTTGCTCTCGCCAGCATTTCATGGAAAGACGTATCAGAAGATTCCAAGAATTTCTACGAAAAGTAGCTAGCATTACACAGGAGTTAAGTTCACGAGTAATTATGGACATCGTCCTTCACGACACGTGGGCAGGGTCACCACAACAGCATATGCTAGTCCCTCTGGGCTCATATTACCTAACCCACTCTGTCAACTTTCCCTGTGGGAGGAAACCAGAGTACCCGGAGAGTACCCACTTCACCAAAGTCTCCTAAATGTATTGAGACGTATGAACGTATGTGGTACCGGCTTTAGAGAAACATCCAATCTTCTATCGTGACGGTAGGACTTCCTAATGTACTCGACAGCAGCTTCAAACGAAGACATGTAAAACCTTTATAAAACAGAACAATGTATGTCACATCTCTAGAACAAGACTAAATGGACCTTTAAACTTTCAGACGAAATTTTGAAAAAATTCGAAACAGGCAAAAATATTACCACATCTTGAAAAAGCATGCTAAACTTAGTGAAATTGCAATAATTGGTAGTGAAATGTTTGGTTGTGTATTACGGGTGGAAAATAATTCCTAAGTTTAGGATGCTCTTTCAAGCTGTGGTAATATTTTTTCCTATTTCGATTTTTTTGAAAATTTCGTCTAAAAGGTTAAAGTTAAAGGTCCATTGACAGTTCATAATAAGCGATGGTCTATGAGGAGGTACAGACTACTACAGAGACTTCAGTCGTCAGGGAAAGCAGCGGTCTCTCTCATATTACGTGCGGGGACTTCATGTCTCATCGATATACTTTGAATTAGCTTTACCTGAATTCATCGTATGTTCTGTTGGAAAATCGAAAATTATGCAAGTACGTGAGATTGGCCATCCTAAAACGAACAAATAGTAATGGTTAGATGAAAACAGAGTCAAACGAAGTTAATGGTAGCAAACACACCTATAACTCACTTACTCACCAGTTGGGTACATCTGATTTTATCACCAGACACTCTAATATTGGAAGAAGGTCATCAGCTGTTATAGCCAACACTTTGCCTAGAGTTAGAAAATGTGATACAGAATATTATGGGTGGAATCACTCTCTTCTACCATCACCTTGGTGAATTCATTTTTTGTGGAGACTCTACCCATCTTCCCCCACCTCCCACAACAGCTGTCAAACCGAACACTCAGCCTAGAGTTACTGCCTAGAGAAAATGTGATACACAATATCATGGGTGGAGTCCCCCTCTCCATCAGAAACCAGCCCCACCAACTTCGTGAATTTACTTTTTGTAGGGGGGGGGAGACCATGCCCCTCTCCACACTCCAGATTTGGCACAATAGCGATCGCGGATAAAATGTAGCAGTCATTCACCTTGAGTTTGGTTTTTGCTTTCTTTCAACATCGTTACGCCAACGATAGTTTTCTTGAAGCAGTTGAATTTCTCTAGTGGCGTTGTATACTACAAAAGTGCAAACACAAACAACACTGAACCACACTCGTCGATTGCTTTATGTTAAGAAGTGATTACTTCATATTAGGTTGATTTAAATGTAGTGCACGTAATTATCACACTTTAATTACAGGATTATACACACGTAAAAATCTCACAACTTGTAACAAGTCTGCACACAAGCCGTCAACAAGATGTGTTCGCACTGCTTGTTCCAAAGTTGTCAACAAGTTGTTCCAAACTTGTTGACAACTTGTAACAAGCTTGACGAAAATATCAGACTTGTTACAAGGTTGTTCTAACAACTTTGATACAATCCTGTTGTAGCAAGTTTGTTAGAAGATTGATAACACAAGGCTGTAACAATATTGTTATATCATGATATATCAGTCTTGTTGGAACAATCTCGTAACAGGTCTGATAGTCCCATCAAGCTTGTTACAATTTGTCAACAGCTTGTTGCAAACTTGTTCTAACAAATTCGGAACAAGCAGTGCGAATACATCTTGTCAACAACTTGTGAACAGACTTGTTACAACTTGTTTGCAGGTCTGAAGCAACTTGTGCGTTTTTACGTGTGTAGGTTAAAGTATATTTAGGGTTTAAAGTCCATAGACATATGATGGGTTTATGTGACACTGTTACATATGTTATATTTGGGAACACTATAGCTATTATTGATATATCTTTTTCTACGTGGTTTTGTAAAGGGTTACATTTATAATGTAAACATGATTACTTAAACTGGTCTAGTATTCGATTTACTGCCGTAATTTCAATATTTTATTCGTCCACCATGTTCTAAATGTTCCCCAGTGAAAGTTCAACAAAGAGATATTAAATGCGACGAACATGGACAGTTTGTTTATCACATAACACTATTTGCCAACAGTGAGATTTTGACGTTTTCTGAGATTTCCCTTGGTTGGTTCAGCTTGATTTTCATGAAAAAATTTACCAATTTTAAAACCAATATGTGGACAGATTCAATGGCGTAACTCTTTTGGGCGTCGCCTGGCATCAACCAGGGGCATCCAGTGAATTGGGATCACCCGAGCAAACGATGTAGGGGCCATCTCGAGAGATGGATTCTATGTGAAAGAACTGACAATTGACAAAATATTCAGCTGGTTCGTTTACGCAACGTACTATACACAAACTTCCAATGTCTGCAAAGTAACTTGTTTTACATTTTATCCATCGTTTAAGCTCTACACTTTTAGTACCGCCGACCTCTGGTTACTTACATCATTCAGGCTGGACAGTGTCTTTCTGGCAGACGGAATATTCTGTCTGTAAGAACGCACGACAAATATCAAACTCCGTATCATAAGAAACTTCTCAACCATCGTATTTAACGTACCTCAGGGTCGGTTTAATCCCAAGATCTTTGAGCTGAATATCGGACAAATTACGGACAACTTTGTTGAACGCGGCGTCCTAAAGTTTTGGAAAAACCTGTATTCAAAATTGGAACCACCTTTTCCATCACAGAAATTCATTTATTGTATACATTTTTCCAACCATCAAGATAATTCCAAAAATTACCTTTTGCGAGGAAAGCGAACAAACAGCTGAGAAAAGTTTGTGATGCAGTTTGTGAAGAACATAAGTCTGAAATAAAAAAATGACTCTGTTAGCTAGATCTGGGCTTCTCGTGCAGTACACGTCTTTTTTGAGCGCTGATACAAAAGTCAGTACTGCAGGCATGTTTCTAAGCTGAATTGAAATAGTGGAAAGTATCGCAAGACTTAAAATAAATACTTTCAGATACTGAACACTGTTTTGTCCGGAACTTCTTGAGTTCCATATTCTCAATATCCGGTGGTATTTCAAGGCTTGGTATCGCTTAATGACCGAAATATTTTACTGTTAAAAAAACAGTCGAAAAATATCAAATATCTTCAATAATATCTTTCACATTCTATACCTCCAACGCCAGTTTAGTTGTCTCTGTAAAATTTCCACTTTTCGCTGGCTTTCTCTAAAAAAACATAACTCGTAAACAATGTTTGCATCAAACTCTTTCTCAACTCTTCCGGTCCTAGCTTACTGAGACCAGAAAAAGAACTGAGATTAGACGAGAGTTGAAAAAAGGCGATTTGCACGGGAGCTTTCTTATCTTGTCTGACTATGATCGTTGCTTGAAACTGCAGTTGAAAATCTACTCAAGATTCTTATGGTATTTTATATTTATTTTCACATTCATCTCATTTACAGCCGATTTACAGTTGAATAAAAATTCAACTGTTTGGAAACTCTCGTGACTGCTCGAACGAGCAAAACCTCCCATGAAAACACGGGGTCAAACAGCAGTCACTGACATTTGTGCACGCGTCAGCAACTCTCGTCGCAATCCTGTAGCTACCGGGTTTTTTTTCAAGGTCGAATTTTGGAGAATATGTAAAGGGGGGGGGGGGATTTTTACGGGAGGTAATACTATGACCGCTCCAAGTTGAGAAAGGGTAGACATAAAAATACCTTACTTTTATACATTTTACATAATAATCTCTGCTTGTCTAGTGATAAGAAATACCATCAAGTAATAAAAGGCAAACAATTATCACACACGCAGACATTTATTAAGGGAGGTGCTGAAATTCTTTGGCGAGGTGCTGAAAATTTCAGGAGAGGTGTAAGTGATGCCAGGGGAGAAGCAGTCTCCTCCCTCCCCCCCCCCCCCCTTTCTGCACCTCCCTTCTACTTTACTGTAGTGTACAGCTTTACCAAGTGTGCCTCTTTCATTAACATTGGAAAAAGCTTGTTCAAAACTGATATCACATCAGCCTATATAAAGTGAAGCAAAATCAAACAAGTAAATCTACAAAACAAAGCATTAAAGAAACATTAAACAAAATTAGACAAAAAAATCTGATAGTCACCATTAGCATCCCCAGGTGGCAAATCTCCACATTCCATGTTGCCAAAAAAGATTTTAAATAGTGATCAATTGGCTGTCTGGAGGCATATGGTCCACCTTAACACAAAAGGCAGACTTTAAACGTAGAAAAACAAATGACTTGGTTGGCCAACAATTGCTATAAATGACCATTCCTTCATAAATGCATATGAATACTGCCATTGATAATTTCATTTCACAATACGCTTTTTGACTACGGTAAGCTGGGAAGAGGGCAGTCTATACATCCAAATATATCCAATGTAGGGCATCTCCTTCACCTAAGACCTCCAGGGCAAATTACCACACCCCATCCCAATGGAACCTTACAGCTCTCAACCTTACCATATGGCGGCCATAGAAACTCAATGCAATCATTAATCGACTCCAGAGGACCAAGAGCATTTGCGCTGACTCCTAAAAGCACAAAATTCAAAAAGTATTATAGACCACCACATTGAGCATCTCAAAGACACATTTGTCTACATTTGTATAAATCTTCAAAATATGTAAATTTTGGTAACATGTTGAAATACAAATTTTAGGAGAACTCACACTTTGTTTGTTGTTTTTAAAGCCTGTTTCTTATATATTGCAGATAGCCAGGAACTCATTAGCAGCGATCACTCGAAGAGAAAATTCACAAAGGATTTTACTCAATACGAGTAATCACAGACAATGCAGAGTCGAGAACCAGGCTTAAGCCTCAAATGATTAAAAATCCCTAACCTGCGATCATGTTTTATACTATGTAGCAGAGCCTGATACAATCCTTAATCCGGTTGCCTTCCGCCCACACAATAGTTTTACAACAAAAACAACAATCTGATTACAGTTACAGCGGCTAAATATATCTATATATATATATATATATATTATGTAATAAGCATCAACTAATTAAAAATATTCTTTCTAGAAATAAGCCAATCAGAGTTACAACTGAAATCCTGTTGTAACGGAACAGACTTTCCATTGCAGGTTAAAAAATCCCATGCAATCATTTATGTGTTTTTAAAAATCCCATGCATGTAAATAGTTTGTGAATATCATTAGTCGTTGGAGCATTTGACAGGCATCACTAGTTAGATATAGGACCATAATAATAGATGAAATGTCCTTGCTTTACTTTTGACTCCCACTCAAGAGAGATGCATAATTTAAACTCTAAAAATTAATTACTGAGGTGTGTACAACTTTCCTAATTGTGGGTTTCGAATTGAGAAATTGTATATTTCATGTTTCAACTTTTATTTCTGGGTTATTCCCTTTTTTCCATGTCTGACCATCGGAAATTAGCACAAGCTGTTAACGTGAAGTACTTGATTACCATTTCCCCCCTCAAGCGGTCGCTCAATACAAAGAATGCTGAAACTTTCTTTGTTTGCATTGAAAAATGTTTCTTCGAATAGAATTTCAACCTAGAAATAGAAACAAAGTCATTACATGAATGAATGAAGAGTTTACACAAATTATAACACATAACAAATGTCAAAGTTCATGTACTCCGGTATCTCATTTGATGAGCAGGTTAGGAGACACCTCACTGGGGCATATGGCACCCCAACCCATTTTTGAAACCTCGTCAGTAACAACAGAGTTAACTTCATGTATAAGAATCAAACCGTACGCATTACAAACTGGAAATGGTTTGCAAATTTGTCAACAGAATTGATGTTTAGAAAATCAAAAAGTCTAAGGAGAAACATTCCTTCCCCTCTCCTTTTCGATCAAACAGAATTGTCTCCGTTAGAATCGCTGGTGACCTTCCTCTCAAACAGTAGAAACTAAATGAAGTGGCACATTGCCACTTATTTGACAAGTTAACAACATATTAAACAATGCAATATGTAAAATATGCAGAAAACTATGAGTTTTGCACATGTGGAATTTTGAGCAGAGTACACAAAAAGGCATCTCACCTGACGAACATCATGAAAACCAGACGAAGTTCTTAACAGATGTCCATCAACAATTACCTCCTAGAAATAACATAATATACAGCTCTAGATTATCACTGTTACCAACAATTACATATTGCATAACAGCAATCAAAAATGATAAAAATATGCCCTAACACACTGCCAATTAGCCGGCAAACTTCTTGGAAAGTTGAACTACATCCAACTCTCCTGGGATGTATCCAACAATGTTTGTGACTGCCTGTGACATTAGCCACAAGTCAGTGATGTGTGTTCTCACATGCCTTATGAACACTACAGGTGTATGACTTGCGGCCTCGAGAATATGTGAACTAGGCTTTGGATAAGGTTGCCAAGTCACTGGAGCCAGAGGCACATATACAAAAGTGCTCAACAATGTTTAGATAGAAAAAACTTCAAACGACTGGAGGTTACTAGCTTGTACAGAACAGGCTTGACTTGCTTGGCTTTTTTAGTGGTGAGAGCGGGAGCAAAGTGAAGGGGAAGGAGGGGTGAAGGGGGGGGGGGAGGGCGGGGGGGGGGGGGGCAAGAGGGGGCAACACTTACCTAACCGTTGCCTTCATTAGCATAAATTAAACGTTGGCTACAAACTAAATTGACTAATCACTACATAGGGAAATTTAATTTAACAGATAAATAGCACTGAAAAATCTGTCAAAAATATATCAATGCGAAAAAACATTTTTAGAATGTTGTGAAATAAATTTTAACATAAAATTTCTCAATGATCATAAAAAAATACTGACATTGGCTTCCAATTATCTGAAAGTGCCCAATAAAATCATGCTACTATCTGTTGGCACAATCTTGTCCTATACCCCCTCAGCCCTAAAAGCCTTGCTACACCCCTGGGTGGGAGGTATAACATGGTAATAGCTCACATAACCCATGCTCCTGTCATAAAAACTTCCAACAAATTGTTGAAGCTTATGAGTAGTTAAAACTATTATATTAAATATTTCTAACATATTTATTACTGACAGAACTATATTTCAGCATTACCCTTTTATTAAGAGTTTCGAACAATTTTTCCGTGCCAGGCAGGGGAATAAGAATGTGATTCTCGATATCCTGAAGGCTGGGAACAGGTCGGCCTAAAGAACCATATCTTGGAACGCATATCTGAAATTATAACAACAAAATATTCAACCTCAAACATTTACCCCGTTGACGTCTGCTATACAAAGGAATGTACTCAGAATTTTCAAAGGGAAGGAGCTCTGTGGAAACTAATAATCATGATATTACCGGTAGAAATGTCTGAATTGGGCAATGCCATACAACCATATTGGTGTCAATGATGAAGTAAAAATGGCTTGAATATCCATCTATAGAGGTGTTGTGGTTGTTGTTACGCCTCTTTGCAGTTGCATTGTCCTTTCTGAGCCTTTCTATCAAACAAAGGGGAGGGAGACCTATGGCTTCCTCAGCTCCCCCCCCCTGGTTATGTCCCTGACTACACATCTAGCAGACAACCCCAAACAGCAAAAACTACTGGTAACAGCCAAACTGCAAAAGTGACATCCCACAGTACTTTACGCTTAACTGCACCCTAGTATGCAATGTTATTGTTTTGCATTGTTTTTCATATTCTTAATTATGCATCTTTTGGTGATGGCACATGCTCCCTTGGGTATAGTAAAGTATACAAATAATGAATGTTTATAAGTGCAATGGTAAGAATATTTTCATAAAGTGAAAGATTGATTGTTCCACTCAACGAGGTGATAGCCGA
The DNA here is from genome assembly GCA_963855995.1 of Muricea muricata. NCBI lineage: Eukaryota > Metazoa > Cnidaria > Anthozoa > Malacalcyonacea > Plexauridae > Muricea > Muricea muricata. The sequence continues at coordinate 2,182,021 of OY979722.1, forward strand.
AAACAAAACACATTTGAGTCGTATTTTAGCATTTGGAGTATTTTGCATTCATCTCAAGGCCGAAACCAGCCTAAAGTAAACTACGAAGACCATATGAAAAGCTTTTTGACGGATGGGAATTGTGAGAGTGCAATGGAAAAAACTATTGCACTCCTAGGAGTGCAATGGAACATTTTCCAATGCAGTGGAACATTTTCCATTGCACTCCTGGAAAATGGAACTTTTTATTTAATATCATGTGACCATAATCAACCAATTAAACGACCAGAATTTAATGAGATATTATTATAAAATGTATATAAAATTGCTGACATCTTGATTAGACAATATAAACTCTGTAATCAAGTATGCAAAGATGACTTTTGGAATGCAGCCTGAATCTCACAAATGCCTTGTTTTCTGACTTTTTTATAATTACAGAAACATTTCATCATGATAACTTGCAGAGCAGCAAGCAATACTACGAGACAACCTCAAAACTATGCTCTATTAAAATACACGAGAAGTGATTGTCACACTTTGTATAAATATGTGTAGAACTAATGCATCAATATTGCTAACAAACCCAACTACAACGCTATTATTTACAAATACATACCGTCAAACGCTTTGCAGAAGCATCTTCGTATATTTTGTTATATTTCCCTTTTAGTGCTTTGAAGAAAGGATTGTCAAGTACGTTCTCATCGTAGCCAGCCGCCATGTACTAGAACACCGTGACAACTGACAAGCTGTCACGAGATTTGGCACGAACCTCACGAAAATTTTTAACAACTCACGAACGATTAACCAAAGCCTTTTGTTAATGCTTTACTATAGACATCCAGGGAAAGCATATTCTCGAACATTTCTTAAACAATGCAATTTTTGAGCTGTAACTGCATTTACACCAAATTATTTCAACATTGTTACCGGAAATTATTTATCAAAACATTGAAAAAACGTAACTGCATTCGATTCCTTGTTACAAAAAAGCATACTCCCCCCCCCGTTTGTAAAAGAGAACTTCATACTCCCCCCTAACCAGTTATGTTAGAATTCAATGGTTAGGATTCAAACGTTTGCCTGTGTTTCCCCCCTCCTGATATTTTATCCTTACTATGCGTTTCAAAGTCCCCCCCGGTTGATGATCGAGAGTGTCATCATCAACCGGGGGGTGTCAACTAGTATCAACAGTTACTAGTAGTGGTACGTGTTTTATAAGATGTTCATTCATAGTATTCATATCTTTCCCAGAACTGCATTGACCATCATAACCAGAGAAGGCCTAAAGCGATCATATTGCATTGTAAGACCAAAAGTACGGGATGTTATTTTATTTCCTGGTCAGGGAACTCAATTTGTTGGCATGGGTGCAAACCTTGTAAAGAATCCTGCCGTACAAGAAATGTACGAGACAGCAAACAACATATTGGGTTATAATCTGTTGGAGATGAGCCTCAATGGACCAAAGAGCGAACTTGACAGAACTATGTATTGTCAACCAGCCGTATTTGTAAACAGTCTTGCAGCATTGGAAAAATATAAGCAGATCAAGGGCAAGGGGTAAGCCATGGATATAGGAGGATTAGAGCTGCAATAAGGATATTGCGAGCTAGGGCAATATCCTAGCTAAGAAGATCCACTCTGGAACATCCATTTAGAAATCAAAACACGTTTTATCCCCAACTGTGAATATGGTGTTCCTATCGCCCCTGAGCACTATTTCACTTTTACTACTTGCACTATTTCAAAAAAGTTATTAGTAAACTACCTAGGGCATTTTCTTTTATAGTTGGTTTGAAAAAGAGATCGTTGTTACGGCTGGTTACAGCGTTGGTGAATTGGCGGCCTTGGTTTTGAGCAAAGCTTTGACATTTCAAGAAGGTACCAAGTTACAAAATATCGTTCTTTCTTCGCTGACTGTACTACACCATTTTCAATCACTAACTTTCAGGGCTGAAGTTGGTAGATATCAGAGCAAAAGCGATGCAAAAAGCTTCTGACGAGAACCCAAGCGGAATGGTGACGGTTACGGGTTTACGTGAAGACGAAATTGAAGAACTATTGAAATCAGTTCGCGAGTTATGCGAGAATGCACAAATCCTAATAGCAAACTATTTGTATTCGAAAGGATTCGTCGTAGCTGGCGAAAGGACAGCAATTGATTGCCTTTTGAAAATGCCTGTAAGTAAAACTTCTATTCTTAAGCACGAGATATTTAGTTATATTCATTTAACACTTGGCCACTCGAATGCCTTGGCCAAAGGTGGAGCAAAGCAAACAGCTCTAATTAAGATTTGAGCTTTACTTTACAAATCAAAGAGAATGGTACCGGCGTAGCACTGGTGATCAAATGACAGCTACATTTACATAAACACACACATTTTATAACTACGAAAGAATAGGCGTCACCCTCAAAAGACCTTTGGGACGACAAGTAGAAATCATTTAGATTTAAATAAAACAGTTTTGTACTTCATAAGAAGTTTATGATCGACACAAATATCGATTTTTTCAGCATGGTGGAAAGATGAATGAAGTTTCAGTAAGCGGTGCATTTCACACACCGTTGATGAAATCTGCGCTGCCAGTCTTATCTCGAGCATTGAAATCTATCAACGTAAAAACACCAGAAATTCAAGTTTATTCAAACGTCACTGGGGAACCGTATAAATCGACTGAAGAAATAAAAAAGTAAGACCAACAACTATGTTTCTCTAAAACTCATTAATAACACATGAAGCAAGTTCAAAGAAAATCAATACCTTGGAGAACGTTTGGGAATCGGAAGAAGAATTACATAAATTCGGCCAGCTTTCTTCTTGATTTTTTCGAAAAATACTGGTTCGTTTAGGAAGTATGTTTAAACACTTGCAAGCTCTGACCCGCAACGAAGACCTTTTGAAACTTCCTCTTATTTCAAAACAACTCAAAGTTTGAAAAACACTCGGCTTCACCTCGTATTTTCTTATTGAACTTTTACTTCGCAAATACTTTAAACACTTAAAGTCACTTTCTTTTCTTTTCGTTTTACAAATATACACGGTGAAAACTTGATATGTTTTTCTCTACAGATTGCTGCCCAGGCAAGTGGTCGAGCCCGTGCTTTGGCAGAAAACAATGAAGGAAATATGTCAATCAAACTACGAACAAACGTTTTACGAAGTTGGACCAGGACGACAGCTTGCTGCCGTCTTAGCTAAAATAGATAGACGACTTGTAAGAAAATGTAGGAATATCGAAGTGTAAATTTTTTGGTATCATCATCTCTGGCAAGCCGATTAGGTACTCCCCCCCCCCCCCCCCCCGTACGTGAGAGTTGGAGCCAAGAAGCATTTCACTGTAATTTCTGAGCAATGTATTATATCTGCTCCGAAACTTTACCGTGGAAAACCTGCCTCTCCACGCCCCCTAGCCTATGTAAGCATGCATACAGCAAGGTGCAATGGAGAAATACTAAGCCAAAAAATGATATCTTCAGTTATTTTTGTACAGAAGTAATATGGGAAAAGTTAATATTTGTAATAGGAATTGCAATTTAAGTTCAAATTTAAAAATAAAATTATTAAAACATTGAGTGCTGAAACAAGTTGTATTCCAACCAGTCATGTTCGCACAGCTTGTTACAAGTTGTCAACATGTTTGCAAGCTGTTAACTCACAACCTTGTTGATATTATCAGATTTTGTTGCAAGATTGTTCCAACCGAGTCTGACACAGTCATGATATACATTGTTGTAACCTTGTTCAGTTAGCCTTGTAATATTCTTGTTAAATGATGACTGTATCAGCAGGGGCTCTTAGAAGAACCTTGTAACGAATGTGACAATGCAATCAAGCTTGTTACAAGTTGTTAACAGCTTGTTTCAAACTTGTCACCTACAAGCAGTGCAAACACAACTTGACGATAACTTGTAAACACACTTGTTTGTGGGTTCGTTACAACTTGCAGTCGCATCAGGTTTATCACAAGAAGCAAAGACTGCAACGGGGATATTGAACTCACAAAAGATAAAAAGTGACTTTAGTTTGACAATGCTGAACGTTTATCAGTTACTGAACCGATATTAGCGAGCGCGTCGAACATGTCCCGAGTCTATGATGAGTTGGTTAGAGTTCCTAACAAATTAAAGGAAACATTTTTTTTCGGAAACAATGCTCAGTTAGTTTGCCCACATGTTTCCAATGTTTCCAGCACGAGAAACATCTATTTCCTCAGGAGCAAAATCTTAAGATTCGCGCGAGCCAATGCTCGAAAAAATGTTTCCCAGTTTGTCCACAGTGGGAAACATGGAGAAACATTGGCAGGAAACAATGTCTCGTAGTTTTCCCAGGGCTTTATTTACGTACATCCTGAGTCCTAAACTGGGTTGATTTGCGTTGATTGAGGTATTAAAAATGTTTGATAAGGATTAATTTGAAGATTAATCCCTCAATGATCCTATATTCATTGGTGATTAGCTCACCTAATCTACTTGACACCCTTGTCAATTGTCTATGGAGGAATAGGTTTGTTTCTTAATAGGGCCTAATCGAGATTGTTCGAAAAACAAAAGTTGGATAAGAAGGATGAAAGTCTTCCTGTAGACCCAGAAATTGCAGAAATTCTTTTGGATCATTTTTAGGATCGTTTAAAGCTTGGTCAAGCACTAAGCTATTCATTTCGCTAGCAACATGAAACTATTTATATCTGTTTAGACTAGATAGTGGATTGTAATGCAAAGCCGAAATTAAATTGAGATCGGCGACCATGTTGAATAATCCCACTCAAGGAGTGAATCGACGAAGTTTCGTAAAAAAATTGATTTTCAGTAAGCTTTCCCTTGAAACACTTTTGCTTTCAAAATGAAAACTATAGCTACATCCTGTAATAGAAATCTATAGCATTCTCTGCTCATGCAAGTGGGGTCATCCAACATGGCCGCAAGTCTAAAAATATGATTCACGTTCAACTTCAATGCTAAACAATAGCTGTGCTATCATACAGCTTTAATACATTTCACTCTCTGAAACGTGCTGCTTCTATTTGTTCGAATCTACGTTGGCATCGTAGATTATCGTGAATTCCGCACGCTTAATGGTTTATGCAATGGACGCGTATAAACAGATTACGAAACGGTCTTTAGTAAAGCAGACATGATCCCAATACCTTATTTCCGTAAGTTATTTCCTCAGATATGACGTAGCAATGTCTGGTGATTTTGTTTTCAGTTTTACTCGCTGGTATCTATCTAAATTGGTTGATTTTATAACTTCAGAAAAAAAAACTGCTGGTAATGCAGACAAGTTTCCAAACGGAAGAAATTTAGTTTAGTGAAATTATTTTTGGCAACGAGTTCATGTATGGCGGGGTAAGCTAATCGGCTTAACTAACACGGCAGCAAGCTGTCGCCCTGGTCCAACTTCGTAAACGTTTGTTCGAAGTTCGATTGACATATTTCCTTCATTGTTTTCTGCCATAGCACTGGCTCGACTATTTGCCTGGGCAGCAGTGACGTTAGAGTACACTTGAATTTCTGGTGTTTTTACGTTGATGCAATTCAAAGCACGAGATAAGACTGGAAGCGCAGATTTCATCAACGGTGTGTGAAATGCACCGCTTACTAAAACTTCACTCATCTTTCCATCATGCTGAAAAAATCGATATATCGTGTCGATCATGAACTTCTTAGAAAGTACAAAACTATTTTATCGTAGCGAGATTCAATTCATTATTCATGCCTGGTACGATATATCATAACGCATCGGCGATGTTTGTCTGAGATTAAATATACATTAAGGAAAAAAATTTTCCTTGATAGAGGAAAGAATTAAGGAATTTTATCCACCATGAACACCGACAGTAAAACCACAAAGACGCTGAACTTAAAGTTTGTTGGTAATATTGAACAGGAGAGACTTTCAGACCACCTAACCACTTGGTAAGACCAGTTTTCCCATGTCGAGTTTTCTTATTGGACACTGTAAACCGCAAGTATTTTTCTGGAGCACTCTGGCCACCATTGATATATATACATCTGGACTGTCAGCTCGGCTTTGAAAAGCGTTATCAAAGATGGCCGAAATATGAGAGTGTTTGCTCATGAAGTTGACTGCTGACCAGTATTTTTTGTATGATTTAAGAGCCAGCGATGTTCAATCACTCTCATATTCGTCAGTTTTCGTCGTTATTCGTCAGCCTTCGAGATTTTCAACTGATAACGAAAAATGCAAGCGAAAATATTGCGAGCAGGCAGTCCAGATGTTTTTATGTCAATGCGGGCCACCATGAAAACATGAAAGCCGGTAAATGACATCCGGAAATGCCCAGGGCATCCTGTGTTGTATAACATGACAAAGCTAAATTTGACAAATGGACAGACACCAGTGCTCAATATCACTTGTATGACGTCAACGTGACGTCACTGTAAATTGAGCAACACATGGCAATACTTGAAGCACGAGAGCGAAATGCACGAATTAGAAAACGAATGCAGACAGAATACAAACTTGGTTATACTTTTGTAGTCGATTTGCGCAGAATAAGAGTATCTTTGCGAAAATAGGCCTGAAATTGGTGTGCTACAGTAAATGGGCTATTTAGGTAATTTTTTTATCACAGTATGGTGCGAATTTAAGAGCCCTTAAAATTAAAGTATTTCTTAAAGTATAGTCCACATGTCAGGTTCTTGAACGTTTTCGTATTTTCTTTTGGATTTTGAAATCGATCCTTTTGAGAGCAATGCGTTGTGACTTTTAGGTCAAATTAATTGTTTAAAAGGATGATATTACTCAATATAAAATCTTGCCAAATCTTCAATATGGAATCTTGCCAAAAGCATCATGTCTGGTCTGTCTCACTGTCATCTCTTGTTAAGTTCAATTCACCACAACCAAGACGTTGCTGTCGCCTGTCATTGACAATCCCGGGATTGTATGCCGTGAAAATTCAAACGGTGAAATAATCGAATTTTATTGTAGAATACTTTAGATGTCATGCTTACATTTAATAAAGTAAGTGTATTATGCTGCAACCTTAAAACAAATTATGTACAAGGGGAAATGTAGGGCATGCTGCCAAACTAGCAGTGCATGATTTGACTAGAAGTTAGGATTTTGAAACGGAGAGTAGCTCTGTGGAAACAAAGGCTGCCTATGACACTTGTTTGGTATCCTTCTGGAATACGTCGTAGCCCCAGCAAAGAGAAATTAAACTCAGAACCAAACAAATATTTTATCCCTGGAATCTAAGTTCTCAGTCGTATAAACATATACCAAGAAATTAAATAAAGATACTCTTTGTTAGTAAATTTGTAACAATTTTGTCTTTGATCAACGAAAAATGCATTGCGGAGTAATATCCGTTGTGTAGGTAACAAAAACAACACCACCCTTTATTATTTCACCGCAAAGCAAGATGACACAGAAATGCTGCTTCGGTGTGATTCTTCAGTGTAATATTAACGAAAAATTGAAAGTATAACCTAATTACAAAATGTTTCAACTAATAATTTCTATTTTGCAAATACCGTGGCGTCTTAAGTACAATTTGCAAGCACATATTGCTTGTTAACTGCTTTGCAGCATTCGATCAATGTTTAATGACACTAATAATATAATGTTTCAAATACTTTTTTTCCCTAATTAATAAAGTATAAACAATATTACAATATATGCATCTTCGACGCTTTTTTTTTGCTGACATTTTGTAGCTTGAACGACCGTGTAAATATAACAAATATAATCACAGCATTAATATATTTATTTTTTAGCCTAATTCTAATCAAATTTATAAAACTAATTTTTATAAATTCGGGCATGTGCACCAATAGGCAATACTAGACGGTAAAAATGCTTTTGCACACCGCAAAATTTGATCTGCCAATGCCCGTCCATTGCATGCCCGAATTTGTTTTGTGTGTGAAGATCATATCGCACAAAACGTATATATATCAGCTATGTTAAATGTACTGTCATTCCATGGGCACTGAAAATCACTCCAAATTTTAAGAGAACCATCGAATGTCAATGCATTCAACAAGTATAGATGCACGTGTTTATATAATATCTCCATAAACATGTACACATAGTTTCACTATTTGCCCCCATCACATGGGAAAAACTCTCTTGAGCGAAGGTTAGAAATATAAACTTATGTGAAACGAAATTTTTGCTGCTTTTCAAAGACTTTCAAATTGGAACCAAACTTCGATTTGAAACTGGCACTAAACTACGATTTCAAATTGGAACCACACTACGATTTCAAATCAATGCTTCGCTTTTGTAATTTGGATTTTGAACTTTGCAGCACGTCAAAACATCAAAACACAAGGCCGAGGAAATATTCAAACGCAAGTGCCATCCGCAGTTATCTTCTGGAATCAGCTAAATTTGCAGAGGAAAATCGCTGTTACAGTACGGTGGTGATCAGTACAAAATTGACATGATAAACAAGGCCAAAGGCAGGATAATGCCAGCTTGCACTTATCGCGTTGCATCATCGAGGTCGGTTTGGTCAGCCAAAAATGTTACAATTAGACAAATATCTGCCTTATTTACCCCAAACCTTGCGCGGCTTCGTTATGCTACAATGTCCAAAATCTGGTATTTCATGGGAATACAGTAAAATGCCTTTGCATGCAAGTTATGCATGAAAGTATACGAAGTCATTAGTCCAAGTACAGAAATAGCAAACAGCGATTAACTTTGTGTTTATAACTTGCAAAACAAAAAGCTATTTCTTCATGGACTAACTCAAAGTTCCGATTTATAGAAAGTCGAACAAAAGCAGTTGAAGTTTAGATAATCACATGTAAATGACGGTGAAAATGACTAATTTACCTGTGGAAATATTGCAATTATTTGTGCGAATATTGTGATTGTGTGAATTAGAATATATTGCCCTTGACATTACAGAAACATTTCTATACTTTTCAAAAGATTTGTTTGCCAGTTTTTTGTAAAAAATACTTCGCAAAGTTTGCTCTACATAACCAGAATGAAATTTACACAGGGGTGAAATTATTCTGATCATGCAAATTGCAACATTTTTGTTGCACAACAAAGCACGTGGGAAGCATGCAGCCAAAAAATGGCGGTGAGCATCGCGGCGTTTTGCAGCCGAAAAAAACATGCACACATTTGCAAACAAATTAGCACTGCACTTTGGGAAAGTATAAACAATTTTTGTAACGTCAATGAGCTTGAAATTAAGTTTTACGCGAACCAAAAATTAGCATGGAGTTCATGCACTAAACTACTCAATACTTAACTACCTAGAAAATTTGTATACGATTATTTCCAAAATCTACGACCACTATAAGTCCATCTGGTGTGACACAAATACCTGATGGTCGATCCAGCTGCCCAGGGCTACAACCAGGAGATCCAAACTTGCAGCAAAACGTGCCGTTTGCTTGGAATACCTGAATGCGATGGTTTCTCGAATCAGCCACGATTATATTGCCTTCCTCGTCAATCGCGACTCCTTGTGGCCGTAGAAACTGCCCACTGCTGGTACCCTCACTGCCCAAAAATCTTGCCGTCTGAAAATCTGAACTTATCACAAGCAGTCGGTGGTTGTTGAAGTCGGTGACGACCATATGTCCTTCGTGGTTGAACGTCACGCCTCGAGGGGAATCGAAATGCTTCCATAGCACGCCTTCGAAACCGTACTTGTTAAGGAACGAGCCGTCCGCGTTGAAGAGCTGTACTCGGTGATTGCGAGTGTCTGAGACTAAGATTTGTCCTTCTGTGTTTACAGCGACATCCCACGGGTAGTTGAACTGTCCGTTCTTGTTGCCTTTCTCTCCGAACTTCAACACGAAGGTACCATCGATTTCAAACAGTTGCACTCGATGGTTGTCCTTGTCGGCCACGATAATGCGACCTTGCAAGTCGCACGTTACTCCAGCAGGCCTGTCAAACTGACCATTGCGAGAACCAGCAGATCCGAACTTGTATATAAAATGCCCTTGACGATTGAACACTTGTATGCGATTGTTACTACGGTCAGCAACGACGATATGCCCATCTTTTGTGCTACAAACACCCCACGGACGACACAACTGCCCGTCGCCTTCACCCTCCGTGCCGAAACAAGAAATAGGGACGCCAATGCTCTGGTAATTTCTCCCCTTTTTAACGTCTACGTGAAAAGGAGAGTCCTTGATCTGCTGTCCGCGAATTGTGACCGAAACAACGTGTATTCCTTCGACTTGAGGCCTGTAGGTTACCGCGTACGTCCCATTCTGACGATCAAATACTTCGCCACGTAAAAACAACCCTTCTGGGGTTTGTATAACAACGTGTGGAGTGTCGCCGCCAGTGCAGCGGTTCTCGCCATGATGGTCTTTTGCTTGTACGATAAACATTGCAGATTTGCCTCGAATTGCACGTTTTTGCCCACTGCCTTGAGCCACGCTATACGTCGCACAGGCATTGCTGCTGACTATACCAAGGGACCTGATAGCCGTTTGTAGAGCTAAATCAGGAGGTGTAAAAACAACCGCGTCGTCTTCGTGGACCTTCATAAGACTTCGTTTCATTCGAAGCTCGTTCAGAGAGTCCGTTAAAGCCATTTTTGCAGCGAGCACGTCGTCGTCTTTTTCGCTCTCGAGCGCTTCTTGTGCAGTCTCACAGGCGAGGGTCAAACTTGCTACAGTTGATTTGAGTTCGTCTATCTGAACATGCAATGTTTTCCCCTTAACTTGACTAATTTTTTCAACACGCCGAAGCAGTTCTCGCTCTCTTTCTTCCAATGCAGACATATGCCTTCGAATAGTTGTACGAATCTCACTGGAAACATTCTGTGCCCTGGCTTGTACACGTTCGCTCATAGCACGCGTGGAAACGATGCATTCGTCAATAACCCCACTTTCCCGCTTCGCTTCGGACACTAGCTTTCGTAGCGAACTCACATTATTCGCGACAGCATCTTGCAAATAGATAAAACTATGATCTCGGTGTTGTTTTAGAGTACACTCGCGACACACAGGCGTGTAGCAAGTATCACAGTAAAGAATCAGCACTTCGTTCTCGTGGGTTGTGCAATATTCTGTATTGCGAGCTTGGCGCAAGCTTGCCTCGTCTCTAGCTTGTCCAGACAATTCCCGGCCAGCTAAAGGCACAATTTCGTGGTCTTTAGTCAGCCGTACGCGCTTGTGAGCTCTTGTGCAATTGGCACACAATAATTCGTTACAAACCTGACAATGAGATGTCACTCGTAGGCCTTCTTCACAATTATTACAAATTCGACTGGCAAGATTCAACCGAGCTGATGAATTCACATGTCTCTCGACCGTTTCGTGTTCGTGTTGTGGCGAAATTATACCTAAGATATTCTCAATGAACATATTAGCTCTCAAGCCATCGACACCGTTTTCGTTTAGCGGTACATGTCGATAACAACTCGGGCACGACAACGAACCAGTCGAGTCCCTATCCACGGCCTCCATCAGACACTTGCGACAAAACGTGTGTAAACACGGCAAGATCTTCGGGTTTTCAAACTGTTTTCCACAGCCAGGACATGAGGGCTGTGAAGCCGGTCGATCTGAAGCAAATGCCATGTCATTATACTTAAATCTCATTGACAAAAGCTTGGTGGTAATGACTTTTTATAATGTACCATTGGGACTCTTCTTACGCTACGCTGTTGCACTGTCATGCTCAGTATACTATCTAACTAGCACTCGTATTTTCCGGTTTAAGATTCCATTGTTTATTCGATTCATACGCGCCAATGGCAGGCCTTCATGGGCGATATGGAAGCATGCCAATAAACAAATTACCCAAATGATTTTGGCTATCGCTGAAATGATTTGTCGATAGACACTTTCTAGAGACAGAAATATTTTGTGTGTATATTATAATAGTGTGTGTGTGCCTTCGCTCTCTGGCGTGTAAATAGCGAGAATTTGTTGTGTGTAAATTGGTGTTTTTAATTGTTTTTGTTGGTGTGGCACAGCTTGTCCCAAAGTGATGTTCTTCATCACTCAAGAATCAACCACAATGGGGAACAATTTTGCTTTAGAAACTCACCGCAACGTCGGAAAGCTTAGTTTTGAAACGTTGCCACATTATTGTCATGAAAAAGGGGTTTTGCACCTTTAAACAATGAGCAAAGCGTTGTGTGCCATCACGTGGCCTATTATCCATAAATTTCATGTTTGTCTTGCAGTTTTAAACACGAAACATTATTTCAAATCTGCAATTGCAAGATTGTTGCATGTTTACATAGATGTGACTATATTTGTATACAGCAACAATAAGTTGTAAATTTCATGCAGTGAAATTAGCCTATTTGATGGTTTAAAATTATTTTTGGAATTTGAAACCTTTAGTGCAAATGTTATCAGACACATTTATTTAGTTGATATCATTATAATAACTTTCATTGATCGGTTTATTTCTAATACTAAATGTGCGCTGCCGCAGTTACAGTGTATATTAGGCCCTTTAACAACACAGAATTTGGCCAGCAAGTTATGATACAAACGAGCATAAAGTGGTCTTGAAGTGGTCATGCTCGAGGTGTATTCCAATCTCACTAAAACACGAAAAAGTAATTCGTAATGCCATTTAAAAGAAAGTCCCCGTATTTACTATAATGAGTATTGATCATATTTTCTCTATTTGCGTACTTTAGAAGCCGGTTCAGATACAATTGACATGCTGTATGCAAATGGCATGTTTATTACTTGAGTTTATATTTGCTCCACTGCTCGAAACGTCACCAAGAAACCCTTGTTCAAACCATAGTTTGCAAGGCTTAAGCAAGAAATGTGTTTCCTGTATGGACATGGCGAAATTTGCCAATACAGGTCAGGGGGAATTTTGTATGCCTCTCTAGTCCTTGATGGATCATGAAAGAAAATCCCATCAAGAAAGACGAGTAGCACTGTAGCAAAAGGGCAACCTACGAGCAACAGTTTACCACGAAGTAGAAGTTGAGAGACACCAGCATCTCATATGGTATATGTTTGCCAAATAGTTACGAGCATTTGTCATGCTGGCGATTTTATTGGGAAAATACAACACATTCATTTTTGCGTGCATCCTAGGCATTTCCGGACGGATTAATGAAATCGGTAAATTTCAAAGGCGTCGGGCAAACCACAAGGCAAACTGCTGGTGAAAGTGGCGATCGATAGTGTTCAAATTACATCAATGGAATGTATCCAATGTATAAATGTAACAAATAAAGAATTTGCAACAAATTACATTCATCCCAATAATCTTGCCCATTTTATTGAAATTTCGGCCTCTCAAAAGGCGAAATCGCTTCGTTAAGTTGAACAATTGCGCTTTTACGATGTGCAAAATGTTTATCCAATAACCGGAATAGATTTTGTTGGCAAACGGTGCAATAATTCTTGAAATAAAATGCCAAAGATAGAATTCAACTTATTGGCTTTCTTTCTGTCCATTGTTTTGCAAGGGATGTGCGTATTGTTTTCTGAACTGCTAGGTCTAAACAGCAGCTTTGGCGGTAGAATATAACCTAAGCAAGAAGCAGAGGGACAAGTTGTTTCCGCCAGTTGATGCATAAAATTTTCGCTCTTTCATCGGTTGTATTTATCTTGCAATGCAAATGATTTTGCCACAGGGCAAACGTGCTTCATCGATGCGATGTCTGAATACCACCTTTTTTGTCTGGATCTGACTCCGGCAAGGGCGTGAGCCTTTCTTTGTAACCGACCATCTTGACAAAAAGAGGAAAAATCTTTAAAAATGTTCATGTTGGGAAAAACAAAATAAGATTTTGGAGATGCATGTGGTCAAATTAAAATTTAATGCCTGTTATGTAAACAATTACAGAGTGCACAATCTATTATTGTGTACACCTTGGTTGGGAACCGACAAAAAAGGGTCATTTGGTCAAGTGGTGGTTATTTATACCTACTGCATACTAGTACATAATTTTTACCGTCAAACAATAATAGTAACTTCTACAGTCAAACAATGATAGTAATTTTTTTCTTTCATGATCGCCTTCTGTCCATCTGCGCTGTGTTGAATTTTCACCCTGTCTGTCTGTTTTGTTACTCATCTTCTTCTATCGATAAATGCAACTGAAACGGCATTACATTAAATTAAACAAAACCCACATATTCGGTAATAACTGCAGACAATCATTTGAACATTTTAAGCAAACAAAACCTGTCCCGGAGTCTTTTATTTTTTTTTACAATTTGCTTTCTTGAACGGAGTCTCTTCTCTCTGTCTCTCTCTGAAAAACCACTTCCCATCTTACCTAGTGTATCTCTACGCATAGATTTTGTCGAAAACTGTACCCGTGGCTATACCAACACAATAATTTTCTTATCTAACTGAAATTGCCAACTATTTTGAATCACAATTACACGTGTGCACATGACGCATTAACTTTTCAATGCCGTGTAATTTGAATTGGTAAATTCCCTGTAAAGACAATATCAAAGGCTATATATAGATCTCTTCATTCTTTGTGACCAGTAAATTGGGTGACTGCGAAAACTTGTGGTTTCCTGGTGCTATTCAACGCAAACCGCGCATCAAAATGGGCCAAAGTGCGATTGCATGGAAAAAACCGATACGTTACTAGTTTGGTGGCATATTTCCTTCCGTCAATGGAATACCCAGCTATAGCCAGGCCTTTATAATTTCAAAATCTCGACATGTCTCCACCGCCTCCTATAGTACAAGTGCTGATATTTCGTTCAGGAAAGAAGGTACAAGGTCACTCGAGTCAACTTGGAGACACGCCAAAAGGCGGCATCCTTCGCTTTGCTAATATGTAACGCTGGCGGACACGGCCATATTGCGTTCAATGATGGAAATCCTGCAATCCGAACGAGTGCATTCATTACGAATGGAATGGACGGTAGAGTCACTCAGCAGTGCAACACGGCACCCTATTATAATTAAGCAATTATTATGCAGTATACTCACATTATTATACTGGCTGCCGCCAGCCAGTCCAGAGTTCTGAGTTCCTATTGCCGTATTGGGCAGAAAATGCATTTGACTGGCTGGCATAATGGTAGTGAGATGTGTATGCGATACGCGTGGACACACAAACTTCAATTGATTGGCCCTACTGTCCATTCCCTACACTGTGGCATGACCCTCAAGACATAAGAAACGAAACAAGACGTTCGCTACATATCAACTGTTGCGACATGTCGACGACCCGAAGCAGCTATGTACACGAACATCAATGCACAGGGGACCACGAAAATATAGGTTTTCAACTGAATATAAACCAGACTAAACTATTCACGTTCCATCATATAAAAATGTTGATTTGTATTGTTCGGTTAAATTGAAGAGAAGCACTTATGAGCTACCATCCACAACCTTCCTGGGAAATATGACCCACTCTTAGGAAATCTGGGTTAGGGTCAGGGTTTCCGAACTGGGGGCCATAGTTCCTATGATAAATATCCCCCCGGGCCATAGTTCCTAGGAACATTTCCTGCTACACCAGCAACAGTTGATGAAAACTAGCTTGTTGACGGTTGTCACAACAATGTTGTTCAGTGTTGAACAATGGTTGTTGACAACAGTA
Source organism: Muricea muricata (assembly GCA_963855995.1). NCBI lineage: Eukaryota > Metazoa > Cnidaria > Anthozoa > Malacalcyonacea > Plexauridae > Muricea > Muricea muricata. The sequence goes on from OY979722.1 coordinate 2,197,534, forward strand.
AGTTGTTAACAGGGTGCAACACAACATTGTTGCAAGATGTTCTGAACAACTTGCAACAAGTTTTTACTAACATGGGATCAAGGGAACAGGGATGCTAAGGTAGCTACGATGCTAGCGCCGACCTTATCTGAAAAGACGATTTATTGCCAGATATTAACATCCATGATGTTGACATGTGCTGTACGTGGTCTTTGTATCGTAGCTGTTCATACCATAGAAATAGTTAATTCTGATGTAAACATATACCAGTTACTCATGTCAGGTTTTGTTTTATCCTGATTCAGCTTTTAATTTTTAACATGTTTATGCAAATCTGTATTGTGTATGACAACTTAAATGTGGTGCAATATCTTCCTAAGTGATATTAATCAGCTGGTATATGTTTACAAATTTATAATTTTGTTGTAAATAATGATATTAGAAGAAAACAAATTCAAGAGGGAGAGTGCCTCGCATGAGTCTCGAGTCCCGTTCGCACTCTTGCCGTTTGAACATCGTTCAATAAAGCTGTTAAAACAAATCCAGGCAGCCTTTTTTCTATTCAATTATTCTAAGATCTTTGATGAAGTCCAGTGAACTCTAAATTAGACTGGAACGATAACTTGGCCGCCATCTTTGAAGCCAAATTGGTTATCAATAGGTTATCAAGTTCAGTCCTTTTCTATTGTTTCTCTCGGCGCGGTTGACACCATTCTTCTGGGAATGTACCAATATTTGATGTTTTTATTTTGATTTAAGAGGTAATTTTATGGTTTATGAACTTACAACCTAGTTTGCGATAGAGTCTTTTTTAAAAATAGCAAATACCTCGGGAAAATAGTACCAAGACTGTTTACGACATTTGTAGTTGTTGCCGCCATCTTGGCTTCACCCAAACGTAGGGTTTTTATCTGGAGTTATCATTCCTGTATTTATAGAGTTCACTGATGAAGTCTGACAACATGAAGTTCGAGCAATGGCCTATGCCGGGGGTGACTCCCTTGGTGATTTTGTATCTTGCTTTGTCTATAGGCGGGGGGGGGGGGTCGAGGGAGGAGGGGAGATAATAGGATATAGGATGACAAGGAGCAACACGCAGCGAGACTAATAATTTATTTATGTTTATTTTTTAACATATTTGACATCAACAGCTAAGCTTAGAAATAACATTTTCTAACAGCGAATCGAATCATTAAATTGCAGCTAAGTAGAGTTAAATAGACCCAATTGTTACATCGCAGTGGCAAATATTCTTCATTCTTCGCGTACAATCAGGATATTAATTTGACTTTTACGTTTGAGTGGACTAATCGCTGTCACTGCTTCCCGAGGAATCGGACCACGGGCGATCTAAAGCAGACGAAAATATACACATTTCATTAGCACATCAAAAAATGCATGCGTTTAACGTTGCAGAATCCTTTTCCGGCTGATAATTTCAGCAAATATAAAATGAATGTAATTCCGAATAAGGAGTGCATATTAATTATACACAAGTTGGAATTAAATAATCGAATTGCACTTGTAAACATAACGCCATATCTTGCAAACTCTGCTGAAGATGAATCTGATTTGATTTGAAATATACAGTTTAATTCCAACTTGTGTATAATTAATATGCACTCCTTATTCGGAATTACATTCATTTTATATTCAACGTTGCAATTAAACGCCTTTTTGGAAAACTGAATCTCTTTAAAGATACCATAAAAACCCGTAGACAAACGTTCGGCTGAAAATTGCCGAGAGTTTGGATGGAAGTTTCGATTGAAATGCCAAATTTGAAAGGTTATTCACGGATTTTAAGCATCGGGCGATTAAATTACAAGGGTTTTCTGTAATCTCGGAACTTTTTTAATTAGATTAGAGTGATTTCTGAGATTTTCAAGGGCCTCTTGAGTAACTTTCAAGGACTTTTGAAGTTCTAGAATTTTTTTAACTCAAGGACTCCTTGTACTTCTAATGGCATAATTCCAAGGCGGCGTGAGGAACAAAGTTCATGTGAAATGACGATTGTTGCAGACCAATGATTCCTTCGAATTCTCAATGTAATCACGGTTTTTTAAAACTTCTTCGTCTGAGGCCCGAGCGTGGAAATCATAGGATTAGAATGGGTATTTCTACCCTTTTTTTCAGAAAAAAATTATCCCCCCAAAATGGCCACAAAATACCTTGAAATGCAAGAAAAAATCTATCGTGCATGTGAACGTAGATGTGTACGTAGGTATATTTCCAGAAGGCGACGGCTTCTATTTCGGACAATCGCTTAGTGACCAATCATGACGAATGATGCTTACGCAAAAAAAACTTATTACTCCATTGTGCGTTACTAGCATTAATCCAGTTTAATGTTTGAGAACATACACAATACATGCGCAATCCAGTTTAACGTTTGAGATCATATACAACACATGCTCAATCCAGTTTAATTAATGTTTGAGATCAATGAACATACCATCGGTAATGATCACTCGCTCCTTGCTCAGTCTTGTCTTCCAAGGGGAATAAAAGAAACTGTAATTCATGTATAAACCTTCGTCCTCATCCTCTTTATCATAAGCAACCCAGCATTTGCCTTCATAAGAATCAGTTGTAAAACACTTTCCAGGAGCAAGCACTTTCTTTTTCTCCCATTTTTTTTTGTGGTCAACGTAAACCAATTGGGCATGCTTTTTGGAACGGTTGATAAACTTCACTTTAACTTTTACTTTTTCTTCATTCTCCGAGGAAAGCTCTCTTGGTTCAGCTATAGAATTATAAGAAAAAACGTCATCTAAAAACAATGTACTTCACGCAAGAGTCACGAATGTGGAGCGAAAGTGCGAGGTGTGAATCCACCCCCCCCCCCCCTCCCTCGCACTCTCACAAGCCCAATCGGTAAAACAGAGCTTATGACTCTTCTCGGTAAATGTGGCCAAATGTTCATATTTGCATTAATTACTTTTTCTTTAATAAGAGTTTCCCGACTGACCTGCTTTTGGGCAAGCGTGTGTGACCTTAAATTTTGAAGTGACCTTAAATAAATACTTAGACAAAACTTGTGAAGAAACCTCGAAAAAATCTTGTCTTAAAATCTTCACAGTTGATAGATTGGTAAAAAACCTCAACAGATACCTCTAAATCTAAAGTCGGGATTTACGCGGGCATACAAAACCCTCGGATGGTCCCGTCTCAGGGTCTTTACATAACATATCCCTCCTTCTCGGTAATCGGTATCTATCTGTTACTTAATATCCCGGCAGACCGATGCAGGAAATTTCTCCGAAGTCTCCAAATTGTTACATCAAACTCAACTTTCTAATACCTTTCGTTTGATATACGACCCAATTTTTGACGTTTCGTATTTCAACTCAAAACTCAGAAAAATTGAATCAAATTGCCTTCAATTTCCCCCCTGACTTATAGTTCCAGTTTACTTATAGTTCAATGCTCAGCAGATGACAGTAATATTTCTTACCAGGTCCATTGCTGATCACTGCCCTGACCTTGTCATCACCATCACTATCTGCCATCACAGTGAACACAGTGTTGTTATTTATCATTGCTCTTCTCTTTTTCTTCTTCTTGCCAACAGCAAAGAATACTTCCCCTTCCTCAATATCAGCCTTCTCCTTCTTGCCGTCTTTCATTTTTTCAACTAACTTAGGCTTTCCGTGCTCATCAATCCTGAATAATGCTACTTTGGTTCCTGTACGATTCTCAAATATACACTCCATTTTTTTGCCTTTACGGCATGATCTTAAACCTGTGAAAGACATCGTGTTAGATTTTATCTTTAATAATACGGTCACAGACATAAGGTCGCATTACTATCATCACCAACATAGTCGCAAATACCTCGGCATTATCATTTTATCATTACAACTGTCATCACTAATACAATCAATACAACCATAATCATCACAATCAATATCATCACATATCAATACTATTATCATTATGACTATTACTATTATCACCAATATCATCATCATAATTAGTATCATTTTCAAAACAACCATCGCGATCATGATCATCATCATCAATACTATCACCATTATCATCAATATCAACACTAATATCATCATCATCGTCATTACTACTATTTATATAGTGGTTTTATTGAGTATTCTACAAGATCTACTATTAAAACTCTAAACATATAACAAACACTCACAAGAACAAATAAAGACAAACAGACAATAAACCCTCAACTAAATTACACAACATTTTTACAATTTGTAGAAGACCCAAACGGAATGATTAAAGCACGAACGAGAAACAAAGTCCCATGCAAGATGCTCACCGCCACAATACAACATACAACAGACAAATATACAAAAACAGAGGCAGTACGATACAATATTTACATAGTACAATATTTAAGCTTGATTAGAGTTTGCAGCACGAGCAGACAGGTACCAATGACCACGCGCATGCCACATCTATGTCATATCTGTTGCATCCAAACAGTGTCTGTACGTGTTCTTAATGTTTCTCTTCAATGAAGAGAGGCTGGTGAAATAGGATGATAGAAGTATTTTAAAAGTGTAGTTCCACAGTTTAACATTGCAATTGAAGTAAGACGCTTAAAAGTAAATGATTTACATCATGGAGTTTTGAGCCTGGATAGAGGATTTTGGCTGAGCCTCGTCCGACCATTGTCCACAAGTGAAGCAAAAGAATGGACGCCGAGATCGCTATTTCCAAGTGCTTTGAAGGAAAACACCAAATCTGGGATTTCTCTTTCATAACACAGAAGAAGCAAGTTGAGGGTTGTTAATCGCTGTTTACCAGTATGCTCTCAACGTCTCGATTTCAGTATCCAGGCCGTAGCTCTTCGCTGGACACTTTCTAATCTAGACATTAAGCTGCTGGTATACGGAGACCAAACTTCGGAAGCATAGCTTATTTGTGATCTAACAAGTGTCATGCACAATGTTTGCCTTACAGTTGGTCAAGAAAGGACAAGTTCTTTTTAGAAGTCCTAGTATCTTGTTCGCTTTTTCAGTCATGGTGTAAACATGGTAATTCCTTGAAAGATTGCCATTGACGCAAACATCAAAATCTTTTTTTTTCTACCTGCGATACTGCAGTGGTGTTCATTTCGTAGGCATAAATCAACGGAGAATTTTTCCCTGTGATTTTCAGCACCTTACACTTGTACGGGTTGAATTCAAGTTTGTTGTCACGACTCCAGCACTTAAGATTGGTTAGTGCTTGTTGCCTTTTTTCATTGTCAGCTTTCGATCGTTTGGAATTCCGCATACGGAGACGGAACATACAGAGACGCCTATTTCTCTTCGGTTAAGATATCAGAAAGGTCAGTTATAAAGATTACAAAGAGAACAGGTCCAAGGATACTTCCTTGCGACACACCAGAGGTTACGGGCGCCCAGCTAGACACAGTTCCATCAATAACCACTCTCTGACAACGACCAGTGAGGTAATCAGCAAACCAATTATACAACTAGCTTTTGAAGTAGGACTTGGTGGTCGACAGAGTCAAAGGCTTTAGCAAAATCTAAGTAGATAATGTCGGTTTGGATATTTTTGTCGGGGGATTATCCGATAGTGTGTAGAACAGAAAGTAGACACACGATCGTTGTCTTAAAAAGCCATGTTGTGACCGATTGATGAGGTGTTTAGTATGGTCGTAAAGTCTAAGACACACACAACGTTCCAGAACTTTACCAAGGATGGGCAGCAGCGAAATTGGTCTGTAATTTTCAGCTAGCTATTTACGTTCCTTTTTATGAACGGGAGTAACATTGGCGGATCTCCACTCAGACGGAATACGACCATTATGCAGAGAATGGTTGAACAGTTTACAGATGCTTAGTGCGATTCCGAGGCGACAAGCTTTCAGGAGTCGAGATGGAATACCATCGGGCCCAGATGCTTTCGAAGTATCAAGGTTCATCAAGCATTGAGAAACTTCGTCCACCTGAAGTGTTATCTCAGAAATTTATCCTTCTGATACTGAAAAGTCTCCATAAACACTAGCAACTGAAGGGGTTGCAGCTGAATGAAATACCAAAGAAAAAGTAAGAGATGAAAATTGTCACCTTTTCCTTGGCTGTTCTAGATGTGAAACCCTTGTACGAAAACTCGTTATTCTGACGTTTTCTTTGATGTAGAATGGCTTTATGGTAGGACCAGAACAACTTAGGATTGTTGCCAAAGGAATTCCTAACTTTACAGAGGTACTCTCGGTGTTTCTATCTGATTAGGTACTAGCACTATTATCAACATAATCATCAACATAATCATCAATATCATCATCAATATCATCATCAATAATATTATCAACACTAATATCATCGTCATCATAATCAATATCATCACCAATATGATCATCATCACCATCACCAGTATCATCATCATCACCAATATCATCATTACATACAATATTACAATTTCATTTCATTTCTGTCACCAACACAAACACAAACAATACTATCAATAACCTGAACCAAATTGCTAACACACCTGGATCTCCTGGTTGGCTGTCATCACTGTCGTTTCCAGATGACTACAAAATTTATAAACAAATTCACCATTGTGTAATTATACTTCTTTAGGACAAAATGCTGAAGCAGTTTGTCAAGGGAAAGCTGTAGACTACCAAGCACTGATGAAAATTTGTGGGTACTTAAAACAAACTCATTATAATGGCATATTTTGCACTGCAGATAGACAATCAATAATCAGTCCAATCTCTTTTATAGAAGCATTTGTACCAGGAAATATCATACATAGCCATTGCCAAAAATTACAATTGTAGTGTATGCCTGATCTATTCTTAGAAAGCTAAACACAACTTTAGTCTGGAACAAAAAATAATGCAGCTTTAGTTTCCTAGAGTGGATTTGGCTGGATTAACAACATAAACAGTGTTGCACCAGCAACTAATAAGCAGTCCATAGTAGAGATCCATGGCAATTGGCAAGCAGCTATTGCGGTGTTTCTGCCATACCTTTGTTTCTAAATAATATGTACACCGTACACGTATATCTAATAGCCAGGGGTCGGTTGTACGAAAAATAGATAGTGCTATCCACTTAATAGTGATTCTTTTAACTGATGTACAAAGGTAAAATAAAAAGCAATGACACCACGAATATGAAACTCATAACAGATAAAAATTGACTTGAACTTGAAAAATCTTGAACTTCATTGTGGGGTTTTCATGTTTAGAAAGTTTGAGAAAATCACTATCCAGTGGACAACGCTGTTCAGTTTTGGTACCAACAACCTCAGGAGGGCATATTGTTATACATTTAATTATATAATCATACTAAAATATATTTGAATCATGCAATTCTTGTATTATCATTGCTCAAAAAATAAATTAGTAAATTATATCACCTAATATCATTGAACTACTTACTTTATGAGCAGGATACCCTTGAGGACCACCTGGATAACCAGCCCCAGGGGGTGGCATACCATATGGTGCTCCATACCCAGGCTGTCCAGGAGGAGGACCATACCCAGGTTGTCCAGGAGGTGGACCATAATAGCCTGGTTGCCCAGGAGGGGGGACATACCCAGGTTGTCCAGGAGGGGGGCCATAACCAGGTTGGCCAGGGGGAGGATATCCCTAAAGTGAAGAAAAATTTGAAATTTTTTAGTTAGAATTATTATTCGTCAAGACTAGTATTTATAAACATCAATCTGAACACAAAGCTCTTGAAAACATACCTGTACATTTTATTTTTGCAAAGACAACTTAAATATAGCCTGTAAAAAATACCTCAATCTACATAATTGCAGAACTAAAGCTGGTTTTGAACAAGGTTTGCTGACAAGGAAAATAGTTTTCTGTAGCACAAGACCTCAACTTATTATTATCTTGGCAATATAATTTAAAGGCGAATCGACACCATACCATAGGTGGATATGCACTTTGTGATGGATGTGGGGGAGGACCCTGTCCAGGGGGGTAAGCATATCCAGGTGGACCACTCATCTTTCCTACATAAAAAATGATAACAATTTCTAGTAACTCTTGTGGGGGAGACCTCATAGGCAATTAATAGAAATGCTGTCGTTTATGTTAAAACTGCAGCAGAAACTGTTTTTAAAAAACATCATAAATCATAGCTTATTAAGGATAATTCAGACTACATTCCATGCATTCAATGCCGAAGATTGTCGGCATGGATTTAGCTAAACAAAATAGTAAATATTGGCATATCTTTGGCATGGAGTTTACATGGAATGCACGCAGGGGATAACTGGGAATGTGAGATTTGATTGCAGTGTTGATGCTAATTGCTGTGACATAACAGATAATTGGCTTTAATGACCAAACCTGTCCTCAGATACCAGAAAATTAATAGGGTTCTGTAACTCCTTTGTTGTAAAACTGAACTACATGCTATTATACACATTCAAGACAACTTCGAACAACAAAAAGGCCGAACCAGAAGCACAATAAACAGATTTAGAACACACTACATCAGCTTTTTAGTTCAGTTGAAGCATTTAATGCCATCGTCTAAGCCAACCCATGCCTTACAATATTCAATAAACATACTTTATTCAAAATACGAAGTATCAAATATACGTCTTATAGCATTGGAACAAAAGACAATAGAACATAGTAACGAAAAGTCCAGCCACAAATGCAAGTTATATCGAAGGCATACTAAAGCAAATACGAGTTTACTTTTGCAAAATATCTGTACAAATTCAATTCTTACACTAAAGATAACAGAAATTTTTTTGCCAATCTTATTAAAGCTACATTCTAAATCGACTTACACGTAAAAATTGTCTCAAACTTACCTTGTGTAACTGAAAGAACGTCCGCTAGTAAGCAGTTTCTGCGGTAGCGTCTTCTCCGACGATTCCGAAACAGCCCCTCGCCTTTTATGTCTGGGATCCCAGTAAACAATAATAATTACGTCATTAAGGAGTGATCACGATTTTAAATATATTTTGTACGGCCAATCAAGTATGTCCGCGCATGTCATATATCTCTATATCACGGCTATAATAGCCAGTTAATTGCATTTTCTGGCTAGTAATTAAAATGCTGAACTGGCTGGTTAATAGACCATACCCATAATGACGTCATTTAGTAGTTAAGCATGTAAAACTATTTGAATATGCCAATATAATTGAATGATTTAAGTAACAAAAAGATTATTTGTGAAATAAATATGTTAAATTATTTGTTTCATTTAATGTCTTGGACAAATAAGAACTTAAAAATATTTAACAATATTGCCATATTTAAATAGTTTTACTACCTTAACTACTAAATGATGTCATAATGGGTAAGGTCTATTGGGAATGAGGTTGTGGCATATCTAGGGTTTCCTCTCAGGGGGCAGGGCAAGAAAAAACGGAAAGGGGGGGGGGGAGGTCTGCTTTAGAATTTGATTGATGATTTTCTATGTGATTTTCTCTCTAAGTTAAAAGAATAAAACCCGAACAGCAATAATGAAGACAAGTGCAAATATAATTGTTTATCTAATAAATATGTCCCACCATGTTCTAATTGCTGACTGTTTGTGCATATTACATCACTTATCATATGCCTCAACTCTACACTAATAAATATTACCAATATTTCACAACGCAAACTATAAATTTAAATAATTATACTTATACTAATACCGCTAACTGATATTTTTATTCATACTGGGGAAGTACACCATTTTGTTATCCTCCCCATTATTTATTTATAGCATATATCAGGAATTATTAATGACATGTCAAGTGCAAGTTGCTAGGAATAATTCAGATAGTTTTCAAACCAGAACTTTACCCATAGTATCGAATGGTAACGAGAGTGCAGCTAAGAAACCAATAACCAAAGAGAACACAAAGAAAAACTTTGTTGCTTGAAATGAAACGTGAAATAGTGCCTCTGCAACAAATGGTGCAGTGAGCATGCCAATACGTCCAAAGACATAGGCCGAACCCATACCCGTAGCTCTTATGGATGTAGGGTAAGCCTCAGGCGTGTAAACATAAACCACAGCAGAATAAGCAACAAGAATACATCGAATGACCATAAGAAGAACTGTAGCACCAGTACGATTGAGACACAAAAATAGAAGGCTTTGACAAGCAATTGCCATGAATGCACAAGCATACATTGTCCGTTTGCGACCCAGAAAGTCAATAAGCAACAGCGTCAAGAAAACTCCGGGAAACTCCCCAAATGATGTCCAAATGATGTCAATGTAATCCTTTCGGGAAAAAACTTTACATTTGCATGTTTTCTCGGTTTCAGATTCCTGGCAAATATTGTCGTTGTAGCGGTCAAATATTTCAGTTGTTACATACACAGAAGAGTAGTACATCATGATGCTAATAAACCAAATTAGCCATAATGTGACAGTCATCCTGAAGTAGTCAGAACGAAGCAAATCCAGGAGGCTGACTCGTTTCTTGACTGTTGATTGTGGAGTGACCTTAAGGGTGCCAGGAGGCAAGCATGAGCCATTGACCTTTGCAATGTGTTTGAGCATTTGTAAGGCTTTGTCACCGTGACCTGTAGCAGCATAGAAACGGAATGATTCAGGCATCCAGTGGAATGACCACAAAAAGAGAAGGCCAGGGGCACACAATGCAGCAAGCAGGACTCGGAAGCCGTAACTGATCATTATCCAAAGCGACAGGGCGGCGGCAAAGATAAAACCAACTGACCAAAATATTGTGATAAATGTGAGCACCTTCCCACGAGCCTTTGCAGGAGTATACTCAGCCAGAATAGTGGAGACTTGCGGTAGTGAGCCAATGCCGACACCAACCAGAAATCGAAGGAACAGCAACCACTTGTAGCTGGGTGAAAAGGTGCTGAGAAAAGCAAAATAGATGAACCAAAATGCACTTATGTAGAGACCTTTCTTGCGGCCATAGACATCACAAACCCAGCCCCAAACTGGAGATGACACCATCATTCCCAGGGAAGTCAAAATCGGCAGTAATGTCTCTTCATAAACAGTGAGAGACCAGTGACATCGTAGATATGGTGCTAGCACTGACATTACGAAGATCTCCATGCCCTCAACCATCCAAACGAGGCCCAGCACTAGAACGAGTTTTACATGAAATATACCAAATCCGATGTAAGATATGGCGTCGTCTGGTGTGAACGTTGCGCCCGATGATTCTAAGTTTTCTTCGCTTGTTAAGCCTTGAAGCTCAACGTTATCGCTGGCTAGCGTTCTGTATCGTGCTCCAACGTCGTTGGTTGGTGAACTAACGCGTCCTGAACGGTTGTTAAATCGGTCTACAATTCGAGAAATCATCGTTCTGTATTGAACGGGAAGTCACTTTAAAACATATAACATTTGTGTGTAAATGAATGTCTAGATTTTTGCTTGTTTTATGTTAGCCGTGCCATAAATTCTCAAAGTTCCGAATTTCAACTCCTCGGTCGCCACGTCGCTTTAAAGCAATTAAATTGTCCGGAATGTTGGCCTGTCCATTTAAAGCTTTCTTTCATTCAAAACGATTAAGATCGAAAGTATGAATATATAATGTCAAAAACGTCAACGTACAATACCAGCTACATATTGAAATGCAAATGATGTTGTAAGTTTAATTATTTAAATTTCCAGGTGACTATTGATTTTCCTGTATTGTGATTGGTCAAGATTCGCTATCTCTGAAGTGATAGTCACTGGTCATACTAGCTTTTTTCATACAGTAACAAATTTGAGGCGATTTTTTATAGTTGTGTTGATTATTTTTTGTAAACAGCTGAAAATTTATGCTAAAACAATTAGTCACCTCAGGCTCGGTGATTACAAGCCTATATTCACTTCGGCTCAGTGAATATAGGCTTGTAATCACCTCGCCTTCGGCGACTAATTGCTAATTAGACGCATTAATATCGGTTGAATGTTCAGAAAACATCGGAACAACGTAGAAAACAAGACATTGAACGACCTTCCAGTTGCATGCGGAAAAGATTCTGCTGCCAACTTTTCAAACCATTGGAAACTTCTGGGGTCAATGTTAGCTATGCCTGGCCTGGCCTGAGTTACGTTAAATGATACAGTTCCAAGCTGAGGTTTCAGACATCAGTTTCAAGTCACTTTTCAATCCAGCTAACACGCTCACAAGTTTTGAACCAGCCGTCATTAAAACAAATGTACCCTTTATTTCGTTAACCAGCAAGCAACCTTGGCTAGCTGGGCTGCAACGAGGGTGGTTTATTTAGGCTTCTCAAAACTCGTAACAGTCAGTTCTTTACTGTACGAAGTAGCGAAGAAGTGGAAGGAATCAGACCTTTTACATGATTCATCATTAACCTGGAAGAACTACTCCCTGCCACCCCCCCCCCCCTGCCTCGTCCCCAATGCCCCCTCCTTGCCCCGCCCCAACGCCCCCCTGCCTTTCCTTCCCCCCCCCCCCCACACACGGCTGTCCAAATACGAAGATCCACAATAGTTCATTCTACATTAATTACATCAACCACAGTATTTAAATTTACTTTCTAAACAGAACGACTGTATACTTGCTATTGCATATATTAAAAGGTCTGTTTAAATTTTATGAAAACATTCCATTTCTGCTTGAACATTTAACACAAATGAGACACATCACATACATGCACAACTTTCCATCGCAATTGTACAGTCCATCTTATATTTTTGTTATTACTACTCCACACAGCAAGATTGCTGTAAGTCTGTAACAACACAAGCAACGTCAATTTTTCTCCCAAGTTTTTCTTATCCTAAAATGATGAGCACAAAGCGCAACCAAATTCATCTTCGAGTGCAACGTTGGTTGGATCCTTCGTATAAAAAGACGCGTTCTTTTTCTCTTCTCTCTAAGTCCTTCTTCTTCATCTGAAATCAAAATTATACTTTGAAAGTTCTACTTTCATGCCATCAAAATTTCACCTGATCCATAGTTAATATGGAAGAGTTGGTTTGAAAACTCATTAGAACTACAATACAAATCATTAATACGTTTTTGTTCCGGTTTATGCAGAAATATGGTTCATCATCGTCACGTTCCTATCGTATTCTCGACTTCCTAACCGATACGAGCGTTTTAAGAAAGTTAACCAACCACGACAATGATGAACAATCAGGAAATTCACTGCTATGTATTGGTGGGTTTGGCAAAACACAGTACATACACATGTGAGGAATAACCCACATACAGTAGGTAAGTTATATTCTTATTCTAATGAATTTCCAAAACATGAGCTATAATCTTATTCTAATGAGGTTCCAAAACATGAATTATATTCTTATTACATGAGTTATATTCTTATTCCAATGAATTTCCAAAACATGAATTATATTCTTATTCTAATGAGTTTCCAAAACATGAATTATATTCCTATTCTAATGAATTTCCAAAACATGAGCTATATGAGTTTCCAAACCATCACTATTCTATGAACTATGGTTGGTCACAGTCGCCGTACTTACAGCATCAATTTCCACCCTCCATTCTTCCATATGTCTATTGTCTGATGAGAACAAGACCAGATCGCGCTCACCGATGATTCTTGGAAGACCACCGTCATAACCTTCGTAGTAGTGCTAAAAATTTCAAACAAAACGACATCATAGGAAACTAATTCCTATTTTAAAACTCAAACTAACTTTATTTATGCTTGCTGGATAACTTTAATTTAATAAAGTGTATAAATGTCTCCTAATAATATGGTAGAAATCGAAGCTGCGCCTTTGCGATGTCAGCACATTGCTACTCTCTGTAGCTGAGTGGCCCATTCCTACAGGAGGACCTATAGTTCGTCAACCTTTCGCAAAAGGCTACTGCTTGAATTGCTGCTGAAGACACGAATTTATATACACCCTTTACCCCTTAAAATCTGAATAATTTGACCTTATACTATACTGAATTTATGTTGAAATAGTTCTACCAATGCGTTATTTATTTTCTACAGCAAAAAATCAAAATTTCAATAACTTTTTAAGGCCCCGTCACACGGTGCAATTTTTCTTGCAAGTTGCAACGCAATTCTACTCTTAAGACATCTAAATTTATGACAAATGTTTAGTATGTTAAAAAATATATTAGCAAACTATGATGGAAAATTGTATTTGCCAATTTTACACCTCCCAAGAGTAGAATTGCAATGCGAGTTGCAAGAGAAATTGCACCGTGTGATAAGGCCTTTCAGTACCTTTCTGAATCTTTTCATGTTTTTCAAAGTCTTGCTAAATTTCTTCTGTGACTGTTTAGTCTCAGGACGGATAGTCCTGATCACCACTAGGTCTGCGTGTTCCACAAGTAAAACATCACTGGGATATTCCACATTTTCCTTTTTCTTCACCGCTATTTCTTCAGAAAGCTAAAAGCAGGGAATGCATTTTCTGTATTAAAACCTTGTCGAGATTCCTGAATACCAACAAATGAAAAAGCGAATATTTTTAGTGGTCAATGGACATTTAACCTTTCAGACGAAATTTTGAAAAAAAAATTGAAACAGGTAAAAATATTCCACATCTTGAAAGAGCATCCTAAACTTAACTAAAGTATCATTGCAAAGTTTGGTTATGAAATGTTTTAAAACATGGAAAATATAGCCTTGCGAATTTCGCAAATTTTCTATACATTTGTATTACGGGTCGAAAATAATACCCAGTTGCTACCCTTGTATTAATTTCTCACGGATAATACAAAACTACAGAAAATTTTCCAACTTCACAGGGCTATATTTTCTATAGTTTACAGCATTTCACAACCAAATTTTGCAATTTCACTAAGTTTAGGATGCTCTTTCAAGCAGTGGTAATATTTTTTCCTATTTCGATTTTTTTTTCAAAATTTGGTCTAAAAGGTTAAAGGTCTATTACTGAACCAAAATAAGCCGGCCATTACTACCTCCTTCACCGTGCGTTCCTCTTCTTTTGGTGGAAATACTTGACTTTCTTTTAGGGTATTTCCAGGTTGTAAACCATTCCTGGAGCATGACTCATTTGAATCATGAACAGTACTTTCAAAATTTGTCACGTTCATTTTCTCCTTCTTTATGCTAAAAGACTTCTTTGACATCCAACCAGAACCGGGCGGTGATACGATTGATTTTATGCAGTTCGAATCCACGATGTCTTTGGCCGTTGAATCACTTCGGTCATTTTTCACACCGTTACCTCGCGCACCTGCCTGGACAACTGGAGATCTATTTATCGCCGAAGCTGATGAAGTATTTTCTATAACTGCAGATGTAGGCGAAGTTACGCTGGGCAGACAAGGATGCGACTCTGTGGTCATCGATCGTTCAGTATCGGAGATACACGTCAAATCAACAGAACTTATCTTCCGCCTTTTTGAAGTGAAATTAATTTCTGGAGAAGGCGCTTCTTCAATTCTCATCTCCATCGTGTTGCGTTTAGGAGAAACAATCACAAATTCGCGATCCTTTACAGCATCAGATTGTTCCACTCTTGAGTTCTGACTTTGTATAATATGGGTTATTTCATCAGTTCTTTTCCACGGTGATTTTTCTTCGCTTTGCGGCAACTGAGATTGTGATACATGCGTGACATCGACGTCTGGACGACTTTTTGTCAGCCTTTTTTCATCTTGTCTCTCCCTTTGTGGTTTTTCATAATTTTGGGATAGCTGAGATTGTGATATATGCGTGATAAAAACGTCTGGACGACTTTGTGTCAGCTTCCGTTCATTTCTTCTCTCTCTTTGTTGCTTTTCATCATTTTGCGAGAACTGAGATTGTGATACATGCGTGATATGAAGGTCGGAATTACCTTGTTTTAGCTTCTTTTCATCTCTTCTCTCGCTTTGTAGTTTCTCATCATTTTGCGAGAACTGAGATTGTGATACATGCGTGACATTAACGTTGGAGCGACTTAGTTTTAGTTTCTTTTCACCACTCGGCGAGGCATCGCTAGATTTTTCTTTGAGCTGTGATTCTTGAGTTTGCGAAATATGTGAGCGATTTGAACTTAGTACTTTCTTATCAGAAGCACTTAACAAAACAACTTTTTGGTCGTGTTTGCGGTGCGATTCTTGGCTTTGCGAAATGTGTGTTATATCATTGCTAGGTGACCTGGCTTTACGTTTTTGTCCAGTGACAGCTTGGCTTTCTGGCCGAATTAGAGAATCTAAGAAGTCCAATTTTTCACTTTGCGAAATATGTGTTATATCTGTTATAGCAGTGGCTGTAGGCTGTCGTTTTTGGACCAGTGATATTCCTTCCACGAGACCAGGATTTTTAGATAATGGCTCTGGTGTTTGGGAGACATGATTTATGTCGGATGGCGATATTTTCCGACGTTTCGATTCGGCGTTACGAGAAATTGGAGTTTCAACGACCAATGGTTGAGATTCATCAGAACCGTTGCAAGATCTGAGAAAAACACGATATACAGTAACTAGAGTTGTTGAGGTTGTTCCTAGAAAGAAAATATTGCACGATGTATGTCGTCGTATCTATATATACCTTTTCCTTTTGTCCTGAGGATTAGTTGCTGGATCATTCACGAGCAAAGATGTTTTCTAAAAAGGTGAAATAATAATCATGGAGATAATTTGTGACTCAAATAGGAGCTAGAGTAAATATTATCGGCGATTTCTGAGCAGTAAAACCGCAGTTCATGTTGAACTCTTGCCTTTCACAAATCTTACTGATCTCACTGATGGCAGGGGTCGGTTGTACAAAAGGTGCCAAATAGTGTTCTTATGGGATGATTTTTTTTCAAACTATCTAAACATATTCTGTAACTGGTTCAACCCATATCAAAGTTCAGCATTCTGGAGATAAAGTCACTTCTTTTATCTCTGCGAGTTCAATATCCCTCAGTGGTGTCATTGCTTTTTCATCCTCCACAAGTGGGAAAAGCCTGGGTACGAGGTTGGTTTTTCTGTGGCACTATCCACCAATCGTACAACGGGCTCCAAAATGACAAAGTAACAAAGTCTGTAAACCTTTTCAGGAACTTGATTTGTAGAGACATTCTGTGATTCACTCATTCTTTGTGACATTTCCTCCATCGTACTAATGCTCTTTGATACAATTTGTCTTGTAATTTTCGGAACTAAATAAAAATTAGTTCGTCAAACATGAGCGGCGGAATCTTAACATGCGAGTTTGTAGATAAAATATGAACATGCTCATGAAATATTTCATTACATGTTGTAAACACAGAGTACTTTAGAACTACAACTGTTACAATTAAGTAGCGCTAACTATGGTCGATGCTGGGATTGCAATATTCATCCAAAGACACATGCAGTATGGCCAGACCAACTTCAGTCTCCGCAATAGGCCTTCTATTAACACTAAAAGAAAGACATATATGTAAGCTTCACACGCCCAGGTGTGTACCCAGCGGGCGGGCAGGACGTTGACGCCCCCCCCCCCCGTAATTTCAAACCTCTGGGTATGTCTTTGCACATACTGGCTCCAGTGCTGGGGTGAGTCGTACGAAAGGTGAATACCTACTGGATTTTTTAAACTGCCTTATAAAAACATAAAAAGCAACATTAAACTGCAAAGAAAAAAAAAGACTAATACGTAAATTCTGAACTTTAATACGTGTTTTGCCAGTTACCAAGCATGTTGAAAAAATCATATCTACTGCATAGCGCTATTCACGTTTCGTACAACCGAATCTATTTCACAATTATTTCACTACCTTTTCAAAACATCTCCAACATGGCCGATCCAAGCTTCCCTCGCATCTGAAATGCCTGTCTTCAAATCCACAGACATAACTAAAGTGTTCTTATCTGTCAACGTAGTATCGTCACTACCACACGCACCACCAATCTCCTTCAACAGCGGCTTCCCTCCTGCTAACACGATTGCCTGTTCAAGCTTTTTGAACTAAAAATCAAATAAAATTCCATAAAAATCCTTTATTTCTCATTTGTGTTGGTAGTTACAGAGGCGACTATCATGCAACTTGAAAACAAAAGCAGTTGGAAGGTAACGAGACTGGAACAATATCAGCTATTTCCTAATTGAGACCACAAAGCATGCATGGATTGTTAGGAGGGATAGCAGGGGATAGAGAACACCATCAGTCATGAGACATGGCTGAAGTAGTACAAACAACCTTTGAGGGTTCTCTTTAGGGATAACAAGGCATCTTTTATATTTTTGTCTTCTAATTTTAATATTTTCTCATGCTCTCTATCTCTGCTAAAGAACAGGAAGATGACTTGCCTGTTTCTCCTCCAGAAACAAAAACAATTTTCCAGCAAAAACCAATTTTCTTGCTTCATTGGGATGAAATAATGCTTGCAATAGGTTTTCTTTTACTGGTGGTATATATCTGAAGATGAGAAGAACACAAATATACTTGTTACCATTTTGGATCGCATGTATGAAATTGAGACCAAACATGGACATTTAAGCCTGTCTTCCACACCCATATTTTGCCGAAGAGATCACTGCTGAGCAGGTCTATTCGGCTGTTTTAGCCATGAAAATTCTTAACTTCTGTTTGTTGTTTTGCTGATGGCATGAAAGGATAGTTAAATTTTCAGCCGAGGATTTTAGCGTATGACGTAGACCTCTGAACCACAGGCTAGGGGGATTTCAGGCAGCGATGAAATACAATAGCAGCCCTAAACTTACACTGCTGGTGATGGTAATTCTTTCTTGGATTCAATAGCTTGGACCATATCATCAAAGAATGTTGGTGTTACAATGGGACAACAAGTGACAAGAGCATATATAACCTTAAAATATGAATCACAAAATAGATTCAAGTATTTCACAGAAACATGAATCCATTTTGAAATAAGAAATTCAACACACCTTTACTGTGAAACTGAGCACTTCCATGACCAGATGTGAGCATCCTCTTTGCCATTCATTAACCATGCAACCACCTTACAAGAAAACCAATACAGTTAATCACCACAGGAATCCAAAATCACCCAAGAATGGGGTCATTGTATTTTGCCGCATGCAAAACAATTGTTTTTCTGCTCACCCAATTTGCTTAGTTGAAATTTTAAATTCTTTTTCTTTGCATTTTCTAAACATGATGCGAATACCACCAATGGCTCATTTTTCAACCTGTTAATAGCAAGCATGTTGGCTGCAGCATATTAATACAGTTGGGGAATTGAAAACTGAATATTCTAGTATATTGGGAATTAAATATTTTTGTGGTGCACTGATGGGCATTATATTATCTATATACCTGTATGAACAATTCTGTGTTCCAAATGTAATCTTGTCACTGTGTTTCAAGATAACCTCCACGGAATTTTGACATTTCACTCCATTGACCAAGCAGCCAAATTTCGAGACATCTTTCAACGAAATCTGAGCCTAAAGCAAGGGTTTTCAGCAGTGAGTAATTTATTTATTAATTTAATTTATTAAAAGTGAAAAAATTATTATGCAGCATAATTTTATTAATAATTATCACCTACCAAACCTCAATATCACGTGCACACAAGGATGATTGGGGTACTGGGGGGATAAATAACAGCTGACTAGAGGAACAGCCAGGGCCTCAGTGAATGCCTTCAGCTGTCAACTGACATTTAAAAAACTTTTAACACCCCCACCTCCCATTCCACCCATTACTGAGGTTTCTGTTTCTGATTTAAAGCAGGCAGCTGTAGCAAAAAAGTAGCTGTCTGTGTTTATTTATAAACTGATGTGACTAAAGTAGCAGATGATGTACAGAAGCCAGCGTTTTTCAAACCCCTCAGCCATATTGATTTGCTTGGGCAACTGTTGAAACTGTGAATACCAACCGGCGAGGAAAGTTGGACATACTAACCGTAGTTGCTCCATTGTGAGTAACTTTGATCCATGCATGTTTTCTGCTAACAGATTGATCCCCTGCTATTTGAATTTGACAATCTACATTTTGAATATTATTAAATTTTATTATTATTATTATTATAAATTACCACCACATTAAATGTCAACACTTATTATGCATAATTTCATTGATGACCACAATTTGCATATTAGATATAGATAACCCCTCAACCAGTGATCGGTACATACCTTTTCTTCCTACCAAATGTTCCCCAACAGCCAGGTAATAACAACTTTCGTTTTGTGGGCCTGAAAATTAAATAAATGATTGAGATATTTGTGTTTTGCAGAACTAGGTGTGGCATAATCAACACGTTTTCACTTTCACGTTTTCTCACCTTCTCCACTTCGTCTTAGGCTCCACATGGAGAACTCTTAAACTGATTTAATGCGTATTACATGGTAAAAATGTAAATAAAAAGTAAAAATCAGATATTTCGCGCAATCCCGCCATGTGCATCTTAGCCCGCAATGTCTTTTGGGGCACATCCACTGAACTGTATAGGATGACTGGGTCTTTGACTGGATCACTGCAGTGGACTTTTTGGAGTGCTCCTTGAAAAGGGACGATAAGTTTCAGCATATATTTTTTGTTGTTGTGTACCAAGGTTAGAAAAATGTATGCCACACCTAAAAAATTGGCATTCCAAATTGAAGGTTATGGGCTCGATTTCTTTAAGTCAGGCATATTTTGTCAGCTTGCCCTTTCACTGTCCCCTGTCACTGTGGGTATAAACTCTCTCCTCCGCAGAGGTTATTTACATTTATTACTACATTTTTTACATTTATTACTGTATAGTCTGTATTTACTTGTATCTATATCTTATATCAAGAGCATACAAGTAAATACAGACCATACAGTAATAAATGTAAAAAATATAGTAATAAATGTAACTGAATAACCTCTGCGGAGTAGAGGGTATGAACACCTAGTAACACCACAAACATGTTTAGATCGTTTTAAAGATCGAAGCAAACTTCTATTTTCTGTACAGAATGTAGCAATGTTCTTTGTCAATGGCATCAATGTTCTAAAATAACGATACACAATGGGGTTATATATTTTGACGTTATGCATAATGCACTCGGTGAAAATGTTTGTGGTGTTTTACGGTGAGTTTATATCCACATCGGACAAGCTGAAAAATATGCTTAACCACGTCGGGAATCAAACCTACAACCTTGGAGTGGGAATCTGGTTAGGTCGGTTCGAGTTGGTATGCGATATTTTGAAAGTCCCTTCCTTCGGTATCACTGTTATTTTAAGTCAGTTTTTGGGATACTGACGAGAATCAGAAACAGGAATCAATGAGAACTTATAGCTGTAGTATAGTCTAACCGTAGTACGTTTGCGGTATGTCGCGTGATGACCTTAATTGGACGAAATCAAATGGTATTGCGCAAGTGTAGCATGTCTACATGGACGATATATATTCAGAAATAAGATGAAGCACGTGGTATGACGCAGAGCGTGCGAAGATTCTAAAAGAATTTAAACAAACGTGCAGGATATCACGCACCCGTACGTATCATGAGTTAGGAAAACGTGGGTGTAAAAAAATTGGTGTGACGAGGGAGAAGTTGGCGGAGTGAGCACGTATCATCACAGACATCACGAAGAAGAAAGAGATAGATACTGAGGACAGATTTATGTCACGTAAATCCAGACTTAGGGACATCTATCAGGCTTTGTTCATTTTTAAGGAGGTTTTTCAACATGAATCTATCGACTTTAAAGATTTTAAGTCAAGATTTTTTACAGATTTCTTCACGACGTTGAAGTTATTAGCGATCGTAGTACATTAAAATTGGCTTAAAATGAACCAATGGCAATGACTGATACTACACAAAGTAATTTTATTAATGTTTACCTTCATCGTTAGCGGTTGCTAGGGTAAAATAGAAACGCAGTAAGAACTCTCAATATAGCCTAAAAATAGTTGGGCTTCACGTTGGGCATTTTTGTTATTTGTCGATGTGGTACGTATCAATCACTGTAATTTGCAGTAATTTTCGAGCAATTTCAGACAAGAATGAGACGTGGGAATGGGAAACAAATCACTAAGAAGTTCAAAAATCACAAAATCTTCGAGATTTTTTTGTCTTCTAAAGCATTTTTTGAGCGATTTCTTCCTCGAAATGAGAAGTCATCATTCAAATTGACGATTTTGTAAAACTGTTTGTTGCTAGAGGGCGGGTACCGGTTGTACATGGATGTATCAAAGGTTTTGTTGGCAAGAAATTAAATCATCCGACGCAATGCAAAACAACGATAGTTATGTAATGTTCTTAAAATTTCGGCACGCGAAATCCGGTCAAGATTTTCTATTCAGGCAATTTGGCTATTTTAATTTTAATTATTCCATGGTAACAATATGTATTATAATGTAAATACTCTCTAGTACGTTTAATTGTGACGTATTCAATGGAACACTGCACATTAAATTGGCATTTTAAAACTATTTTTTAAAAAGACTATGATATCTTTATATCTAGCTTTAGAAGTCCCCTATGTTTGCAAAATCATTGTACCATAAGTGGAGCTTAAATTAAAGTTTGCCGGTATACAGCCAACTGAGGAACCAAACGCCCTCTATATTGGACTTTGACCAAAACAGATAAATGGGCAGAAGATTACCAGGAGAGCCAATCAGAACATTTGATTCTGCCTGACAACACTACAAAATTCCCTGACATTTCGCACTTTAATGTCACAACGGTTAATGCTGGACACAATCCACGTTGGCAAAATTAGCCCAGAGAAGAAAGAATTGAAGACAGCTACGAGTAAGGTAATTTATCATTCTAAAATAATTTTGAATTTCCAGTCAGAGATTGTATTGGAACAATACTATTGGCACTATTTTTGTGACGTTTTTTTTATGCAAACTATTCAATACGATTATGTATCTGCTTTTTCGAACTCAGCTGGATATTGTGATCTTCGACTTTGTTTTGCGTCTCTTCAACCACTTGTCATGTGAAAGCTACACTTCGCACGAGAGAAAAAAAAACTCAGTTGAGATAAATTTCACAAATATCGCAAAGATACCCGATAAAACACGATATTCATCCAAGCGTAGTAGGCTCATTGTGATTCCTATCAGTGAGCCACCAGTTTGATGACATTGCAAATCTCCCTCCGACAAAATTTTGTTCGTTTTTGTTCATGATATATCATTGATATTATCTTTTCAAAACGCGAAATATTTGGGAACATTCTGATTTACACAACGTATGATATACAAGTAGGCGTCCTTGGGGGAGCGTCAGGCATTCCGCTTTTAAGTTATGTAATACTAGTTGAACCTTGGACCCGATAAAACTGACTATGGGGGAGTAGACATATACCAGTAAAAACTCCTGAGAAATCAAATATCCCAAGGACTTTTGTTTCCTAAATTAAAAATACATTTGACAACTGTTGCAGTTGCTATGTAGTGAAAACTAAGCCTAGCATATTGGTTTGGGGTATAAACGGATAACAATTATGTCAAATTTAAATGGTGCAATGCTCCCATCCTATCCTACCCTGCTGACGTAAAATGTCATAGAGCACAGGAAATTATTTGATAATGACACTGCGCTAGCAAAGAAGGGACATTCTGTTGCCCAAAACATAAAAAATATCACCAAGGTCAATACTAGACAACTTTAAGATAACGTTTCCTAAAACCATGGCGATGTACCGAAACATACTCAGGTAACGAGTAAAGGCAAATTGTATCGGAGTTTTGGGATTAAAGTCTTGTGTACATATAAAGGCTGATTAAAAACTTGCCACGTCCTATGTTTTACGTTTGTGTTCCAAAATTTATCTTTCAGACCAACAAATACCGTGTTCAAATTACTTTTGAACTCATCTCGTCGAAATACTGTTCAACGCGTTCAGTTCCTAACGATAATGCAAGCAGCCATGAAAGATCGAACTGTTGAATCACTCGGGCCGCAACTAAAAGCGTTCATACGCGAGAATCAAGCGCTTTGTCAAGCTGAAAACGTACACATCTGTGACGGTTCAGAGGGGGAGAATGAATTTATGGTGAACCAAATGATTGAAAACAAAATGATGAAGCGGTTGCCTCTCTTGGACGAATGGTTAGGGAATTTTGTGAATTGTTATTTATGAATTGTACTTTTTGACAGTGTTATATAAATTGGAAATGCTGACACGCTATTTTTTTCTCACTTTCGTTCTTTTATATTTCCAGTTACATCGTTCGAACGGATCCGGCAGACGTCGCGAGGGTTGAGTCGAAAACGTTTATTTGCACGGACAGACGCGAGGATACCATCCCTACGCCGGCTCCAGGCATCGTAGGAACTTTGGGAAAATGGGAGTCTCCAGAAAGGATGAAAAAGCAACTTTTCGAGGAGAAATTTCCAGGTTGCATGAAAGGTATGTTTTACCCCACAGGAGGACAATGGTTAGAACAATGGAGCAAAATTGATTGGAGGGCAGGGGGCAAAAGAATGGGGTGGGGTAAATGTTGGGAGGGGTGACTAACTTCTGAAACAATTTTTTGTCAAAATTGAGATGTGAGAAAAATTAGGCTTGTCCACAATAGGCAGCAAATTGATAAAAAAAGTAGCATTTTAAAAGAAAAGACCTTGATGAGTAAAATAATGAAGTAATTAGCATTTATGTAAATTTAAACATATTTCGGAACTGACATTTTACAAATCATCATACTCACTAATGATTATCTAATCTTTTAGGCCGTACAATGTATGTCATTCCATTTTGTATGGGTCCACTTGGATCACCATTATCAAAAATCGGTATCCAATTAACAGACTCACCTTATGTTGTATCGAGCATGCGAATCATGACAAGAATGGGGGCAAAAGTGCTGGAACGTCTTGATGATAATGACTTTGTTAGGTGCTTGCATTCCGTTGGTCAACCATTACCTGCACCAAATACTGGTTATGCATGGCCTTGTAACCCAGAAAAGACAGTCATCACACATTTCCCAGCCACAAGAGAGATTGTTTCATTTGGAAGTGGGTATGGTGGGAATTCACTTCTTGGAAAGAAGTGTTTAGCTTTGCGGTTAGGTTCGGTCATGGCCAGAGACGAGGGCTGGTTTGCTGAGCACATGCTGGTAATTATAAGTTCTTGCTTGAAATGGAGCATTGAATCCTAGATTTTAAAATAAAAACCCTATAAAATTCCCTATCTTTGCCCTCATTAGCATTTCCATATCAACTTTAGATTATGGGCATCACTAACCCAGAAGGGAAAAAGAGGTATATTGCTGCAGCATTCCCAAGTGCATGTGGAAAGACAAATTTGGCCATGTTAAACCCCACCCTGCCTGGATGGAAAGCCGAGTGTGTTGGTGACGATATTGCTTGGATGAAATTTGACGAGAATGGTGTCCTCCGTGCCATCAATCCTGAGTTTGGTTTCTTTGGTGTTGCCCCCGGAACTAACATGAGTTCCAATCCAAATGCTATGAAAACTGTCATGAAGAATACAGTCTTTACAAATGTTGCGGAAAGAAGTGATGGTGGTTTCTTTTGGGAAGGTAATATTGATTGAAAGACTGACATTGCCCAATTTAGTACCAGCACTACAAAATACTTTTTGGACCCAAATATGACCCACAAATTTCACACTTTGTCTCATTTTTACAGGTCTTGAAAAAGAGATTCCACAAAATGTAACCATAACCGACTGGTTGGGAAATGAGAACTGGTGCAAAGATTCTGGCAAACCGGCAGCCCACCCCAACTCACGATTCTGCGCTCCAATTTCCCAATGCCCCGTAATGGACCCAGCCTGGGAAGATCCTGCTGGAGTGCCAATCAGTGCGTTGATATTTGGCGGTCGTCGTCCGCAGGGTATACCTCTTGTATACGAAGCCTTCAACTGGCAACATGGTGTTTTTGTTGCGTCAAGCATGAGGTCAGAAGCTACTGCTGCTGCTGAACACAAGGGAAAAGTTATTATGCACGATCCATTTGCAATGAGACCATTCTTTGGATATAACTTTGCCAACTACATGGAACATTGGTTGAGCTTCCAAAATAAACCAAATGTACAACTACCCAAGATGTTCCATGTAAACTGGTTCCGAAAAGGAAACGATGGCAAATTTTTATGGCCAGGTAAGATGATAGCGTAATTACTCCATGTAAAACCTTGTTAATGAAACAGCTCATTAGTGTGCAGTGCAGAGCTTAAACTTATCTGGCAGTCAACAAGTTGGAAAAATCAAGGCAACTGGTTGTCTAGTTACAGGTGCAGCAATAGAAGCATTTCGAAAATATTTGACCAATTCGTTAGCAGTTCCTCTGATCAATTCCTCTTGTGATTCCTTAAATTTTAAAAAGTTCACTAAATTGTTCACAACTTCCTGTTTATTGCTGTGAAGAAATTGCTTGGTCTGTCATTGTTTAAAAAGTTTGAACCCCATTTTAAAATATTTTTTGCTTGCTAGGGTTTGGTGAGAACACTCGTGTTCTTGATTGGATCTTCAGGCGATGTGATGGTGAAGAAGGTAATGCTGTTGAGAGCCCAATTGGTCTGCTGCCCAAACCCGATGCATTAAACCTTGAAGGTCTTGGTGAAATCAATATGGAAGAACTAATGAGCGTACCTAAGGATTACTGGCAAGAGGAAGTACAAGCTATACGAAAATACTTCAATGATCAACTCTCATCAGACATACCTAGTAAAATTACAGAGGAGTTAGCCAGTTTGGAAGAGAGAGTGAACAAAAGCTAAGTTATTTATTAGGAATACCCAAACATATTTAATATACTAAGGATGTGTATATATATTTACTGGAGAGCATGATGAAAGTGTTGGCAATTTGACATCATGTTTCGTTTTACATAAAATTGGACCAACTATTCTTCATGCTCTCTAGTATATTTATTATTCTAAATTTTATGGCTACTGCAAATGAGGAAGTATTAGCTTGCTGAGCTAAGAAGGCAAGGTGTAATTAGATAATACTGAATTACTTTAGCGTTGTTAGCTAGAAAATTGACTTTAATTTCACATGGGAGAATTTGCACCATTTAAGCAAGAGGAAAATGTGTGAATTTACATATTAAGAATGAAAAATAGAAGCATTGTACTTATTAACTTGCAGCAAATTGTATGCAGGGAGGAACATTAAAGAACAATCTAATAGCCTTTTTCGAGGCATTTAAAAAAGATGAAATTGGTTACCCTATTTTAAGGGCCATTAGAAGTCTTGGTGAGATTTTATCAATGACTGGCAAAACCAGGCTGTGGACTGCAATGCAAGCCTGCAGACAAAGTAAATTAAAATATATTACCCACTGATGTCTTTTGAATGACTGTACAATTTTATATGCACTTTTATATTACTCTGGGATAAATATACACCACTTTCATAATGATTGCCACTAATTACCATAATCATGAAAATATTATGATTTTGAAAAAAAGATTAGACACAAATTATAGATAACTGTGTCCTAAACAACAGGTGAAAGTTTCAAAAAGAATAAACAAATTCTTTCAAAGTTATGAGGGTTTCCAAGTGCGAAAAAACCCCCGCCAAAACGAGGCTAAGAAGGCTTCTCTAGAAAATCTGGTACAAATCCTTGTAAATTTGACCTCAAATAACTTGGTGAGTATTTGGTATTTTGCCATGAAGTCTTCAGAAGATATATAGTTTGAAGGACTGTTGCACATACCAGTGTCAAAATTATATAAATACCCTCCAATCTTTCTAGACTGGAAACATGCAATTATGAAAGTGGTCTATAAAAAGTCGACAGGGTGAATTTAAACACCTAAGCTATATACACATATATTTGTGGAATAACATGTTTTTTTTTGTAAGTGTGTATCCTCTGTGTACTAGTAAGACGTAGTGTATTGTAATGTCGCTTATTTAAGATTGCAAGGTAATAACACTGAAGACTTCCTCTGCTTGCGAGTAAATCAACCACTTCAGATTATATGATCTGAAGTTACTTTTAGTTAACCATTCAATGTTCATCTGATCTGAAATGAGTTAATTTACAATAATGTAAGTTGAGAAGGTCAATTAACTTGTGGCATTTCATTGGTGGACTTAATATACTAAAATGTTGGTAGATAGCTTTGATATTTGTGCATGAGAGTTTCAATTATAAGTACATACAGTATTTATTCATAATATTCATTACAATTTTAAGTCTTGTTCTGTAATTTAATATATGTTTTCTATTATGGAAAATGATGTCAGTTTTTTAACCACACTCTTCACTTGTAATGCATTTTATGGTAATATATTTCTCATTTGTCTTACCAATAAGCAATACTCAAAGCATGAGTAAGAGTGTTTTATCCAATGCAAACGAGTTTTTGCTTTTGAAATATAGAAAGACAAACATTTAAAAGTTACTATTAGGTCAATTGTCACTATACTTGTCACAAACAAGGGTAAAATTCTTTTCTCAAATAATCTTTCTTGAGAGTTCAAGAAATTTTATTGCGATTTAACTAATTGACAGTAAGTTTTATACAGTCCTCCCTGCTTGTGACGTCATTAACAAACCAATAAAATTTCAGTGTCATTTATCCTCCAATAAATCCACTGCCATCGCAAAAGCAAACACACAAGCTTAACCCAAACTTAAATTTTATTTCATAACACGTATTTTCATCACTTGTTGGCAAACTATATGAATTATAATTATGGTTTACGACTGTACATATTAAAGGCAATGTTTATATGTTGCCATGGCCTACTCGGCCAGTTATGCAAGACTTCTGAGAGCCGGGACTGGTTCAACGAAAGGAGGGCATGAATAGGCCACAAATAGCGCTATCCATCGGGCAGCAGTGATTTTTTACCACCGCAATGTCACCTGGGATGTTAAACTCGCAAGAGATAAAAACTTTTATTTGGGTTTTACCAATTGCTGTTTAAAAAAAGTTTGAGAAAATCGCTATCCGGAGGGTAGCTCTATCCGAACTTCGTACAACTGCACCCACCCGCCCCCGGTTCCTATTTGGTCGTAACTGCAATGATGGCCAATAATCGACTCATGGTCGGGGGGAGGGGTAACATTGGTTTGGGGCTCCTATTAAATCACCAAATCGGAATAAACAAAAGGGTAATGGAGCAGTCCAACCTGTCCCTGCCCCCCTCCCAATATTTTAAATGCAGCCCATCGAAGTTTTTTACTTCTCTGACTGGCCCTTCTGATTATTTTCTGCTCTGTGATGTTAATAAGTCTGTTATACGCTTATTTACATGCATCTCCTGAAATCTTAAGAGAGGGATTTCTAAAACAATGGAACATCCCCATATCTTAGGAGTTTTGTTATGTGTAAACGCCATATCAACACGGCAGCAACGACCAAATGGGAGTCAGTCTTAACGTTATCATTACTCTCAGACATCGTGAACGCAGTTAAAAATACCCTACACTATATAATATCATCCGTATTGTGGTCCAGTTTTAAATTACAGCAGCAAATGCTTTGAAAAATATACAGACTTGGACATTATGCTTAACGATAATAAAAGTAGAGGAATCCAGCAACGGCCAGACATAAAACTAGTCCAATCATTGACGAACTAAACGAGTCATCGCATTTCTCACTATCTTTCATTTTTCGCTTTATTTCATCTACTTTGTCGGCTAGATTCCGTTTCCTGTCTTCCGTCGCCCTTCGACGAACAACCGAGCTAAAAAACAGGAAGAAACCCTATTGAAAGACCTCGATATTTGAAAAGTAATAGACCATTCCTCTGTATTAGATACACAAACTTTTAAATGGAAGAGTATCCTGAATGTCATCAAATTGTTATAAAATAAAATATTATAAAATATTGCACAATGTTGAAAATATAGTCGAGTGAGATTTGAAAATGTGGTATTCCACATTTTAGTACATTTTGCAACAAAATCTTACAATTTTACGAAATTCAGGATGCTCTTTCCAACGACGGCAGTAAATTTTCTGATTTGAAAGGTTCGTCCAATAGGTAATGATCTATTGAAATGCAATGGACAATTTGCATTATAGAGTAAAGGTCGAACTAGGCAGGAAGAACGAAATCTTTTACAACAGTTAGAAAGAGAATCTTAAGATTAGTAGAATTGCAAAGTTTGGTGGCAAAATGTTGAAAAATACAGAAAATACAGCCGTGGGAAGTTTGCAAATTTTGTACATATTTGAATTACGTGCGGAAAAAGTTACCATTTTTGAGCTAAAATTGCCGCGAAAATAGTAACTTTTTTCCCGTATTTTACAACATTTGCCATCAAACTCTGTAATTGCACTAATCTTAGGATCCTTTTTCTAGCTGTACTAAAAGATTTTGTAGAGCACACAAAGATTGCTCTTGATTACTTACGCAGATAAATCCATTAAGTCATAAGAAAGTACAATTCTCTTCACCCAGAACCCAACACGAGCAGAATAATTTGCGTCTATAGCGTTAGTTAATTGAAGTGCGCAAGAACAAAAGGATCAAAATATAATTTTGTGGAAACACCACGTAAGTTTATCATCGCAGAGCTTTCGATCCGTAAGCTCGGATCTTCATTAGTGCAAATAATAATGCTCATTATTGTTTCCACAAAATTACATTTAAATTTAACATTCACCATGCAAACATACAAAAAAAGGATTCCTTTCTCGTTCCAATGTATTGACGTGGGAATAGATTATAACAACGTGCAGGGCTTTCCACCTCTTCCAGCGCTGCCAATGGAGGTGTTGAGGGTGATATGGTTAGTGATCTCCCCCGCCCCCTTTTTAATGCCAACTCATACACGAGTATTTATGCTGCAACTTTAGGTGCGATTTTCTACTTTTTAAGGATGGGACGTCAATACGAAGATATGTCCAAACAATGTCCTAACGCGTTTACATCGCCCAAAAGAATTCCAAAACTGCACCTAAATTTATCTTCATAGTGTTTCATTAAAATATTACCTTTTATTTTAACTAGCACCTGTCCTCCGCCTTCCCTACTCTCCCCTATGCATCGGACCAAACTAAATATGCCATGCACATACCACTTTAAAATACACTAACCTTTCCGTTTCTTTCTCATCAACAAATCCTGCACTATCCGCATCGGCCCCCTCCGCTTCTCCGTTTACGAACGTTACTGACTTCCGTTTTCCGCTTTCTAACGAATTCCGCCTCATCGCGGACCTTTTGGGTCGCGGTTCGTTGGGATCATTCCCTTCCTCGTTGTCAGAACAGTGCCACCTATTTACCACTTTCTCGACACTTTGACTTCCACTAGCAACATCAGGCTTTTTACTGATAACATCCTCGGAGTCATTTATATCAAAATCGCTCGAGAAATGTCCGGAGCACATGCTAGACTGGCTAGGCATTTGGCCCTTGCAATCCTCTTCAGTTCCAATTTCGTCT
Organism: Muricea muricata; assembly: GCA_963855995.1. Classification (NCBI taxonomy): domain Eukaryota; kingdom Metazoa; phylum Cnidaria; class Anthozoa; order Malacalcyonacea; family Plexauridae; genus Muricea; species Muricea muricata. The sequence goes on from OY979722.1 coordinate 2,228,643, forward strand.
GCACTCTTTGAATTTATAGGGTGATCACTGTGTTTACATTGTTCACTTTGACTGTCCGAGTTCACTAATACCTCCCCAGACTGTTGAGTTTGCTGCTTATCAATGCCGGCTCTATTACCTGAGTTTTGACTGTCTGTTTCCACCGTAGACGAATCAGGGGCTGCGACAGAGCCGTCTTGTTGTCGTTCCTGATCGACCGTTCCACCTTTGTCGGCCTCTATATCTTCAAGACTTCTTTCCACTCTGTCCGCTAAAGTTTGCGACGAGGCCCCTGTGACCGTTAACTCGGGAAAATCCACGTTCGCTGTAATATTTTGTTCAGTTCAAGTCAAAAATCAAAACAAAAAAATGCAGTCTTTCTCTCAGCCAACCGGGAGATAAATGGAACAGAGTAACGACTTGAAGGCAAATTAAATTTATCGAGGGATTTCAATCCGGCCTTTCGAGCAAAATTTCGAGATTTTTTTTTAAATGATTTGTTATTACTGTAAAAAATTGCGAAAGAGTAGAATGTCTAGCAAATGTGACTGCAGATATGAAATAAACCGTGAGATCACGGTAAAAAATCCATGTGAAATTCAACTCTTATATTGGAAAACAACAATTTAACCAGGCCAAAGTTTCTTATTGGTAAGTAGTAATTCCATGGCAGTCGTAGAGTTAGAAAAGTGTGCAGTAATACAACAGAGAAAATTATGAAGATAAACATCGGTAGAATAATAAAGAAACATACCAGATCCACTATTTTCAGCGCTATTCTCTTCGCCTCCCCCATTGCTATTTTCTCGAGGTTGTTCATTAGTTTTGACTCCCATTTCATCCTTGCCTTTATCTCCAGCTTCGCCATTGTCATCTCCAGCTTCGCCAACGTTTTCATCTTTAACTTCTGTATTGTCAGCTCTAGTTTCATCTCTAACTTGATTACTTTCATCTCCTGCTTCGCCGCTTTTATTATTTACATATTCACCGCTATCGTCAAGGTCAGCAATGACATCGGATAAACTGACTTGTTCGTCCTCTCCACTTTCAGATTCTGACTCAGATTCTAAACACCAGGAAATAATATTTAGCTCCTTCGCTTTACTATTGTTGCCCCGCATATAGACAGCGGCCTATCGAGCAGGCGATATACCACCCCCCCCCCCCCAGTGCTTAAAGAACACTCGCGTATGCTCTACCGCTATTGTTGATAGCGAGCTTTAGATATGGAAGCAAGCTGTGTAAAGGCTGAGTACAGGCTGTGTATCGGGATATGGCTATTACATTACAGTTAGCAATAATAGTCAATTTTTTGACTTTTTTCAAATTTTGCGCTTATTGCTGGTATGCTTATTGTTAAATTGAGATTGTTTTTGCGCTGTGCTGATTGGTTAACGTGCAATTTCGAGCGATTTTCTACGTTCGTTCTTCAATGCGATTGGTCAGTGTTGTCTAAGTGGCCCCTACTATAGTAGAGTCACCACTGTAAACCACACATAAGCAGCAAATGTACCTGTGACTTCATCTATCGGCTCTTTCCTTCGTTCCTTTGATTCAGGTTGTCCTTCTTGTTCAGTACTTGCCTTTCTCTTCTCGTGCATCTCCTCTTCATCCTCGTCGTCTACATCGGCTTCGAATAGAAATATAATCATAGATATAGGTCACTATTTTCGGTCACAGAATAACTCTTTTAGAGTTGACTTAACTCCGTACAGTTTGAAGGTGTTCCTGACATCTGACAGCGTCGGAAATACGACTTCCTTGCGCTCCTGGGGCTGGTTGTGTCAAAGGCGTTTAGTTTAAACGGTGGATAAGTCAAAAATAGAAAACAAGTTTACATGTTGTATAAACAAGCCAGCTAAAGTTATTTGACCTGAGAAGAACAATTATATATAAAACTAAATGTTTACTCTATTAAACTCATAATTTCGGTTCCGTACTAGGTGTAAAAGTGATTTTTAAATTTCACTTATCCACCGTTTAAGCTAAACGCCTTTGATACAGCCGGCCCCTGAATGTTCATTTTGAGAGAGGAAACCGGACTACCCGGGAGAATATAGCCCCAGGAGAAAGCAACCCAAGGTGCCAAACGATTTCAAACACCACTCATTTGGTGGCATATTGCCTAGCTTCAAAACTGGCGGTAACTTCTACGGCGATTTTTTTGTGGTGTGTAATCTGCGCCAATTCATAAAGAAATGTAATGTATCTTAGAATAAGTTGGATTCTCAGAAAATGCTCCTGAAATGCTTACCCATGCTGTAATAGGCAGCGCTGTAGGCAGCCGGCGCAACCATGTTGGCACCCTCCAAGATCGCAATGTAAGAGAAGTGAAGTTGTTCTGTGGTTTGAATGAGTCCCGCTCTGTACGTCCTCATTTCAAGAAGTTTGTTTTTCACGTCGTAACTCATCATGTCATTTGTTTCATGTATCTACAAAACACAATTTCTTTGATTGTATATCAAGTGTCACATTCCATTTATTCTAGTATCTTATTGGCTAAAAGAGGACCACGTGACAGTTGCGTAATTCAGCTATTAAAAGTATTAATGCCCGGCAGTGATAAAATCGAAAGTCATGCATGTGTAACGTGAAAATACGAGCTTTGCACCTAAGAAACCGAAAGTTGTTTCTCGTGTTTTCAAACGAAAATATGTGCAGTTTTTTTTGTCTTGTTTAATACTGTCGCTCACTTTGACACTTGATTTAATATTAAATCACTTATTTACCTCTACGCTTATTTAAAATTACCTCTGTAAGTGCTGCATCGATTAGAGCAAATGTGCCAGACCTTCCAATTCCCGCACTGTTTTGTAAAAAAAGGTTACATCATAACAATCCTCTTGGAAATTTCCAAACAGGAAAGGAAAATAACGGGACTGTTATGGAAGCATACAATCCTGGCCAAAAGTCCTTGGGACATCACAACTTTTTCATAATTTTTTTATCATTTACTTGAAACAGACTTGATTTCATGCAAAATTTCGTTATCACCCACCCCCCCTTCCCTCCCCCAATCAATGTTGAAATTGGAATGATGCAGACAACTTTTGCTCAATTTTCAACATTGAACGGGTTGCGGGTGGGGCGCTAGGGATTAAGTTAACGCCTGTAAATGTTCAAGTGTCCCAACACTTTTGACCAGGATTGTAGCGCCTACAGTACATCAGTACAGTACTAGTTTATCTACCTGCAGTGTATCACAGGGGGTCCGACACCCTGTATTGAGGACTGGTGCTCTTGAACAGTCAATAAGTAATTGAGAAATGCTTGCGGTGATGAAGGCACTCCAAAATCTGGCCAAGCAACATAATGGAAATGATGTACTGCTCTTTTGCCGCCCTCCTTTGAAATGAAACATCACAATTAGAACATCTGAAAGAGCTCCCACATACAGTAAAAAAAAGGGAAAACAAAAACATCACATGGAGGTTTCTGAATGAATCAATGCTAACCTTCAAGTGTTCTACTTCTAAAACTCTGATAATAAATTCGTTGTGGTCAACTTCATCGCCAACGGTCACTTTTATGTCGCCAGCAGTTAGCGAACCTTCCAAAGGCCAATACTGGTGGCATTTGAGCTATAAAATATAGCTGTAGTGTTAACTTATTAATATTTCTGGTATTTGAAATTATTCAACAAGAAATGAACTTGCTACTTTTGGAGACATTCTCATTTGTTGTTACCTACTTAAGGTAGAGATGGATATTCATATTTTGATACTTTGAAGGGTGGGATAAATGGGGGGAATTGTACTGCTTGTTGGGGGGGAGGGGGGATGCCTAACCACTTGGGTTCAAGTCAGGGGAAAATAATATTGAGGTCAAAACTTGTACAGCATTGGATCTACTGAGGGAGCAAAAATTTTCTTGGGGGGTATCCACCTAGGGGACCCACCCACTCCATTGTACCCCCTGCAAGGGGAATCAAGAAATAACTTCCTCATTCTAACCTGATTCTTCTCGATAACTTTGTTCAGCATAACGATACTATACACATTCTGTTCCCAAACCATTTCCCAGAAGTGTTCACATGTGTGCGGCAAAGGTCCCTGAAGCAGAAACATGTAAGTTAAAGCTTGCTGTGAAAATGATCCACATCTTGAAGGAATGATGTAACTGTTGTTCAAGACATAGATTTTACCTGTGTCAAAATATACTCTTTCCCAATTGATGCAACCTAAAGTTAAAAGCAAAACATGTTTGGATACTAAGAACATTCACTGATTTATGATACAGTTACATAGCCAAAAAAGTGACAGACTTGAAGCAAGTTGCAGCCCTCACAACTATCGGAGGAAAAAGGCAATTGCCGCCGAAAATACTGCTGAAGATGAAATTATCGGCAGCAATTTTTTTGCCCCCAACGAATTTTTTTGCAGTTGTTGCAAATTTTACTTCCAATTTAAAACAATGTATGCGTACCCACTATGTTCATATTAAAAAATGAGAAAATTCATCAATATTTTGAGGGGTTTTTTACTTATTATTCTGCCTATTAAGCAACAACAAAAACTGCCACCAAAATGCCATTGAACTTGAAATTATCAACAGCAATTTTTTGCCTCCACAGATTTATCCAAATTGTGTGAGCTGAAGTTGTACACTTTACCAGCTTGGTACAAGTTTGAATTACATCAAAACTGTTTGTTTCATCAAATTGAATCAAGTTTGTGAAAATCAGACTTGACCAGACTTCTTATTTGCAGACTTGCTTCGACCGTTTGCATTATGACTGTGGATATCAAGAAGTCTTCACAGTCATCTTGCATCATGCCTGTTGACAACTTGCAGCAGATTTGCCATCATCAAGCCCGAGAAAGCAAGGAAAACACTTTGTGATACCAGCTTGATGATCACAACACTGTTGCTTTGCAGAAGACTTGCTGGAACTGGTATGTTTTTGGCTGTGTAGCAAATGTGACATGTACGCAAACCAGAACTCAAATGCAATGTTATGCTGGAATTTGCAATTATGATGAATAATGACAGTGTCTTGCCTGTTTTTAACTGTTGAAAACTTAATTTTGTGCCAAATTGCTCGCAAAAGCTTTTAACATGACATAGGTAAGTCTTTATGCCAATAGAATAATCAAATAGTAATTTAATGCTGATTATCAATATTGATACAATATATGCAACACACACCCAAACTATTGACAAGGGCTTGCACATGGCTTCAAAACATCAGTGATATAACTAAGTGAGACACAAATAGTCCAAGCACATCAGCCACAGATGTTCTCATAAAAAGCTTTAACTTCTGAGCATTTTATATAGATTTGTCAAATACAAAGTAACTTCCTGATTAAGGAAAGCAACTTTCCTTTCTGTTTCTAGTTTACTACTGACATTTCAGCTCATTTTTCACCAAGTACAGGTAAGTTTACTTGCACAACATAATGTGAAAAATAAACTTCATTGTTATGACTGGTTGAGATAGTTTCTTGGAAAAAAATTCTTGACCCAATCACATTGCTGAAATTCACTTTCATCTTGTGTTGCACAATTTCACTCAGCAGAATTGTTGCACTATGTTGAACTTTGCCCATTCAGCATAAATTATTGCACAATTGTGTTAACCATTAGTGTCAAAATAGAAAATTCTTGGTGTTTATATTAAAGCTGACCAGATGACATTTTGTAATTATATGATTGTTAACAAGTTGAAGCACATAGCCAGTTTTTTTCTTTCATGTTGATTCAGGAAACTATGACAATAGAATGATGACATAATCAAGCACCATTTCCTGGCCATCTTGTAAATAAGTTTCCACAACTATCAAAACATAATTTTTTCACTTATTCACACCCTACTTAGGTAAATTTATCCATTTCAACCTATAGCACGCCAACACTGATAGACAGAATATTACCCAAACTATAATTGATGGTCAGTATTCAATATTTATACACACTCAAAATTCACAAGAGACCATCTTGTCGTACTCATATACAAGTAAACCACGCGTAAAATAACATGATACGAGCAATTTTGTGCCAAATTAAGGTTATTTCAAAACAAATCGTCATTATGAAGCAGGTTGGTGCAACTGTACAAACCTTGACCAAGTTCGCGTTTATATACTCTGTGTCACTGTTTCGCAAGCGGACCAAACTGTGGTCATCTGTCAAGAAATTATGAAAAACAAATACCTCAATGCAAACGACTATAAAAATACCAAGAGACAAGCAAAGGACATAAAACACAAAGTTATTTTATCTATAAAAACTTTGCTTTCGTAATTTAACGAGCATTTGAGCCGCAAATGCAAGTTTTGAAACAAGAAATAGCATGAAACAACAGAGTGTATACTATACGTACAAGGCACGACATCCCTGTATCGGTTGTAATTCTTATTTTCGGGACTTTTTCCAACCCTTTGCGAGCCAGCCTTTGATCTAGCCGTCACGTTCAGGCGCTATGCGTGTAAAAAAGAGAAAAACGTTTGACATTTAGTTGTTATTTAACAGCTTGTTTCCAAATTACAAATTTATATGTCAGTGGCGCTCAAGTGCAGCTTTCCTGCCGAGTTTCAAAGGACATTCTCTCGCTCATACAAACCTGAAATGTGGAATGCCACGACCCCGTTTCGTCCATATGTTGTATGTCTTGAAAAATCATGGTGCAAATATAAAATACTGACAATCTGACATAAAATGCTAAAGCTAAAAAACATCAAACTTCGACAAATTCCACTTCTCTCGCATCGTATAAAATTTTGCCGCTGTGCGTTTTTGGGACCGCAGTCATCCTCTCTTACGTCATCGCTATTTAAATATTTCCTTGAATGCTTCCTTCCTACTGTTCCTCCCATGACCCATGTGATATCAAACTTCATTTATCCTTTTCATTGTTTCACTTGTTATAAAACTACAATAGCTAATACTGATAAGACAGGATGGCATCAAGTCTCAAAAAACACCGCTTTCCCCAACCTCTGCCTGCATAAGCATTTGCAGCAAAAGCTTGAAAAAAACGAGTTAGGACAACTGATATAAAGTTACCGTGAGAATTCTTCGTATAAAATGCGCTGATCGAGATGAAGGACAAAAAGCACCTTGCTGAACAATTGAAAGATTTTGTTGATCTCTTTCAGATACAGTTCAAGCACGAACCGGGATATAGTGGGATAGTATGGCTAAACAACATTTTGATTAAAGGCAAAATCTTCCCATATGTGAATAAGTTGAGAAATACAGTGTTTGGAGGTTCTTAGAAACCCAGTTAAACATATTTAGGCCAAGCTCTCTTAATATCATCGATACTTAGTTCAAGATTAAACTTCTTTTTTTTTGACAAATTTCATGTGTCAATTTTTTTTTCTCCGTGTAAAGTGAGAATTTGTGACATATTTGTCGTAAATACCTAATACACGAATCGGTCGTATAAAAGTGGCTTTACTGGGAGAAAAAAAATATATTCCTAGTTCTCATCTGTCTGGCAATATTGGCGACGCCCATTGTCGGTAATCAGCCCGCAATAATCGACCATCTAGCAAGCATGGGCGACATGCGAGAACCAGGCCCAATCCCAGACAAAAGACAAAGACACCATCAAAGCGAACGCGTCACAGAAATTGCGATGAATGAGAGAACTTGACTGTAATAGAACAGTTAGTTGTTAGAATAGTTAGTTGTTAGAGTTACAACACATAAGTTATTCATTAGCTATGTTTTTGTTGTGGTTTATGTAGAAATAAGGTCCTTCATCGTCACGTTCAAAAACTAGAGTGCTTAGGTCATACCTTTTTGTAACAGAAACTACGGTTTATTTTATCCCACATGTTTTTCAGATTGCATTGCAATTCATTGTCGGACACTGCCAAAAACGTAAGCACTTCAAAGGTCTATTGTATTCCGACCACTTCCGGCATAATATATAATAATGACTTAATGAGTAATGTTGTTATTCTGACCAGTTCCCCAACGATGATTTCGCGTTGTGTAATCCAGAACGCTGTTGACGATGGTAGCAAATCTATACACCATGTAGCAACAACGTAGACGCATGTACGCATTGTGCGTACCCATTATTATACTAGTGCTTCGTTTGATTTAGAGTCTCGTTGTTGAATAGATCTTGAACTTTTGGAGTGCTATATACCATGGACAATAACGTAAATTCGTAAATTAACACACAACTAAAATTTGGTTCATAATGGCTATTTCTGCAGCATCGATATTTTAACAGTTACTTAATGGATGAATTGACAATGCAAATGATTGGAAACCTTGTACCAATGATCATTTCTCTTGTGCACATCTAAAAGCGACCCTGGGTAAGAGGTTGCAATGAGTACTAATTCGTTGTTTCCACTTTCTTCAAAGTGTGGCAAAAGTTAGTCAAAGCGTAAAATATCTATTGAAAGTGTCCTGACAATGGTTAGAAAATTTAAGTATGAAATTCATCTGTTGATGGAGTTTAAATAGGATGCTAAAATGGAATTACTAAAGATGCTGAAATATTCTTCTCTCTGTACAAGGAGCCTCAAGTGCTTTCTGTTTTCTTCATTCTTGAGTTCTTCTCTTCATTCTTGGGTTTAGTCCAATTGTTTGTCAGTTTGAATGCAATGCAGTAAAGCCAATTATCCATATCACCTAACAAAACAATAGGTATGCAAGTCTACACAAGTCTACATGAGTATACTAACACATTTTTTGTAACGTTATTGCTTTGGAATGATAAAAAATATTGAATACTCTAAGTGTTACTTATTTTGCCTTGTGTTACCTCCTCCCCCCTTTACAAAAAATATGTAGCTTACCTCTCCCCCTTGGAAAAAATGTAAAATTTCAAGATGTTTGAACATACCAGAAACAGTGAAAATGAAGTAAAAAATCCTTCTTTTGTCAATTCCATCGGGCCACCATAATCTTCATCATCTATTTTTTGAAAGTTTGTAAAATATATAAACAGCACTCCGGCATTTATCAGAGCAAACCTAATACAACAAAAGTAAACACGAAATCAATATAGGTTGACATGCAGTGAATACCAAGCCACAAAACTGTTTTAACTTTTAAGCAACTTACAAAACTATACCAACAACCCCTTTAAGAGGAATAATTGCCCAAACTATTCCTAAAATTATAGCCAGAACTTGTCGTAACCAGTATATTACATCAAGAAATTCATCCTAAAAATAATCAAGAACTAAATGGGTAAAAATAGCATGCAATACTAGAGAAATTACTTATTAAATTTCTTTTTCTTTGTCCTCAACTTTTAAAGAGACAGTCAAGTCAGTTCCATGCATTTTTTCACACATGACAACATGCAGAATGGTCCTAACAACAACTTTAGTAAGTTTATGCTACTTAGGATTAAATTCCTTCTCTATGGTTAGTTTCAGGTAATCCTAAGGTTAGGGAGAGCTAAACCTGGCCCGACATGTCTTGCAATCAAATGTCTCACTTTTTGTTTAGGACCAAGCACTTGTTACTAATCTCTCCTAATTGGGCGTTAAATATAACTTTGTGGAAACACCACGTAAGTTTATTATCGCAGAGCTTTCGATCCGTAAGCTCGGATCTTTATCAGTGCTAATAATAAACAATTAATAATAACAAGCAATAATTAACAATTAATACTAATTAATAAAATTAATTAATATTATGATTAATTTATAATTAATATTAATTAATTAATATTAATATTATTAATTTATAATTAATTAATTATTAACAATTATTATTTGCACTGATGAAGATTCGAGCGTACGGATCAAAAGCTCTGCACAAAATTATATTTTAATTTGATATTCACCATGGAAAAAATAGAAAGTAATTATCCTGTGAGATCTTAATGTATGCTCAGCTCTACGGTAAAGTTTTCATGTTAACAGTAACCCCATAGTAATACTAAATTAATAGTGCTATCATAACTTATTAATTTAGATCTTGGGATCTGGTGAATTGAACCATATTATTGTAAAGTGATTGTAGTAGTGACTAAAACATACTTCAAAATACCTTATCATCCCAGTTAGAACCAGATGAAAAAGCTTTACTCAAAACAGACACCTCTTTCTCAACTTCTACACCCTTTTTCCGTTTCTGGACATTCATTTTTCACCCAAAAAACTTATTTACAGTTCAAAAATTCGATAAAGGTTTAAATTTTATCGCTCTCATTCGGTCGCCATGTTTTGCATAAATTAAGTCTCAAAGGTCAGGCTTTTGAGATCCTCTTTTGTCCCCCCACCCCAATTGTTCACAGTTGTGATCCCATTTTATACCAATCAATCCCTTCAGCTACCGTTGCTTGCACCTATGGATGAACAGAAAGAGAGATCATAGTTATCACCTCATACATTGTCTAATCTCACGTACAGCTAAGGTGAAGCTTTATTACACGATATGCTGGTAATTTTCCTCTATTTTACTCGTAGACAACGATGTTTAAGTTGCTAAAGATAAGCTGTTTCTGATCAAAGTAAACCTCATACCCAGGCAAACCCAGGGCCATTTCTCTTGTTTTCAAACATGAGCAAAGCGTTTTATTCTAAATTTTTAGGTTTATAAAACACAGCATATAGTGGAGATGAATTATAGGTTTTAGTAGGATGAATTATATGAATTTGTCCTTTTTAAAAAAGGAAATCTGGGAAAATTGCAACAAGGAAAACGCACAGGACAAATGGAAACACAGACCCCATGATTCAAAGCGAAAATCTTCTTCTAATTCTTTCTTTTTATGTTTTGGGAATAAGGGTCTGGGTATGTAGTTTAAAATCCCTTTATTTTCATGCCATCCCATTAACTTTTATTTGATATGTATTTTTATTGGTAACTGCATATAATGAACCATATTTCTCGCTCTTCATTTTTTAATTAGGACTAAAATTCTATCTGATAATGTATATCATGTGTTCATACTATCTCGCTGGCTTACTTGCCTGAACTCTTCAAAAAATGAGAATAATTCACAAAAATGCTCAGCCAAAGTTATATTTCGACCTTATAAGTATGAAAACTCTGTTTGGTCTAAATTTTCACTCCAAATTGATAAATTTATACCAAACCTAAACGTTTTTATGTGCATTATAGTCATATAGTCACAGAAATTTAGCATATTAAACTATGTCTATACTGGACAGCATTCATAGGTACACGTGTGAAAATAAGTTTGAAAAACTGAAGTCTGGTATTTTAGGGTATTTGTCAAAATAAACCAGCACCATGGCGCCAAAACACAATAATATGGTACACAACAATCACTTTCACAAAGATTGGCAGAGATATGTCAAGACTTGGTTTAACCAACCTGGGCGAAAGAAGAGACGTCGTCAAGCAAGAACTAAGAAGGCTTTAAGAGTTGCACCTAGACCTGTCGCTGGTGCACTCAGGCCTGTTGTTCGCTGCCCGACATTCAGATATAACATAAAAGAGAGAGCTGGCCGAGGTTTCACCCTTGAAGAATTGAAGGTAGTTTTAGGACAGGTTTCAATTAGCTTCATTCCAAAGTCATGAACCATAGACAATCAAAGGATTTGGCTGAAAATGCGATGTAAAGCACCAGTATTTCTGATGTGGTGCCTGTGATGCGGCCTGATACGCTTTACTTTGGAACCCTGTAACTTCACTTAAATGTATTCCAAGATTTTGTATTTACATATTTTAAACAAGAACAGCAATGTCTGCTTAGCAGGCCCTTGTAACAGGAAATATGCCCCTCCCCCAGAAAAAATCCCCCCAGGCCATATTTTCATAGGATATTTGGCCCATTTGGAAACCCTAACCCAAATTTCCTAAGAGTGGGTCATATTTCCAAGGAATTATGGTCCCCAGAGTTGGCAAATTTCCTGGGAAATATGGCCTGGGGGACATTTTAAAGGGGGACAATATTTCCTGGGACAGCATATCATGGGTGTCACATCAGCATTAATGACTGACAGGTCTTGACTCCACGATGTCAAAGATGACTATGCTATGAAAGCTATGACCAAATTTGCAACCACAGTGAAATTGGTATTGTTAACACTTGTTTTTCTCCCGAAAAAGGTAAACAGCGGTAATGCTAATGTTTAGCTATGTACACAATGTACACAATGCTAATGTACACAAACACAGTACAAAGTGATACACAATTTTCTCTAGATTACTAGAGGCGTTTGTGTGGTTTGCACTGCTGCTAAACACTGGTGACGTATTTTCATGAATTTACACTCATGCACAAATTCTTACTCACACAGTTAGTCTTGAGATTAAAACACTTTGATCTGATTATATTTGGCTTGCCCCATAAAGCTGAGGGGCACTAAACTTTATTATATTGTCTACTGTTTTGGATAATTTTGTTTTCAAAACTACAATTTATACAAGTATCTATAGGCTGATTATACATTCTATAGAATGCAGGTATCTCTCGTAAAGTTGCACCTACCATCGGCATTGCTGTTGATCATCGCCGTAAGAACAGATCTCAAGAGTCCCTTCAAGCAAATGTTCAGAGACTGAAAGAATATAAAAGCAAGCTGATCATCTTCCCGAGGAAGGCAAGCAAGCCTAAACAAGGCGACAGTGAGGTAATAGCTGCATTTGAAAAAATGGCTTTGAGTAAACATACAACAGTCAACTTCTGATACCTCACTACTTTGACTTCTACAAGTAGAAATTGATGACAGCCTAAGAAAAGTACCCTTTCTCTTTAGGCTGCCGAACTGGAAATGGCGAAACAGCTTCAAGGTGATGTTCTGCCTATCCGAAGAATGACCATGCCGATCAAAGCACGAAAGGTCACAGACGAAGAGAGAAACATCAGCGTGTTTAAGAGCATGCGTATGGCACGTGCTAACAAACGTCTGCTGGGAATTCGAGAGAAGAGGGCAAGGGAGAAAGCTGAGGAAGCCGCACTGAAAAAGAAGTAAAATAATTTTGGAAAGTTATTAAATCTTTGGAAATGAAAATTGTGTGTTCATTCTGTTTTGGAGTGGGCTGAAACATCCAGGTTGAATCCTTGTTAGCCTTTATATACACTGCCTGTACATTGTGGGTAGGGGAATTTTTTGATCTGTATACCCCTCATTTTCGGTACATATCTCTTACATACATCAGGATTGGGAAGGCTTTCTAACAATGTTCACACATTTCGAGGACACGTATTCTATATTTTGACAGGTTTTAGTACAACCTTTCATTTTTCATTGAAGGTAAATAACCTAGTTATACCCACGGTAGACTTGCTCCAAGTCTCGCTCGAACGGGTTTTATCGGATCTATCCAGTTTATTAACCCATTCGAGCAAGACTTGGGGCAAAGAAAACCACCCCAATCATGATATATTCTAGATAGGTACATTAAACAATATTTTCAAACGTTTTTTGTCCCTTTTTCCAGTGGCGGATCCAGGGTAAGTCAAAATAAATTATAGCTGCTCAATTTTAAATTCAAAATAACTTTATAGCAATGTCATAGGTTATGGATTTCAAAAGAATGAAATCTAACCAATGAAGATGCTTTGAAGGCATTTTAAAATGTAAATATATCCTAGAATGAACTATGGTAATTTATTTTGACTTACGCTAGATCCGCCACTGCCTTTTTCCCCAATTTACTCCTTCCCTATGAGCCCTGGAGATTTGTGGAACAAAAATTTAATTAAATTTATGTAAATTACACGTTGGACCTTCATGAGTTGTTATTACGCTGTTTTCTTAAACTTTGGCAGCCCCGCCATAACAGGCAAAAAATATTGCAAGTTCAATAAACAAGGTGTTCATAATTGAAAAGGCGATGTTTTACTAAAATACAATTTTCGTCGAAATCTGCAGATATTTGCATTACGCGACTTGGCAACATTATGTATTGTTAAGGTTTCGTCTTTCAATTCACATGCAATAAATAACGTCCGATCTTATGTACTAATATTGACAAGATAACAACGCAGAAATAAATTAAATAACTTAATTAAATTTCAACATAATATTAAGTTTTCCATCATGTTGCGAAGCGCGCGACACCAACGACGCAGACTCGTGCGGATTATCGCGCGAAACTTTCTTGAAAACACGAAATACACAAGCGGATTCGCGCAAGAATTCCAGAAACAGAACGATACTGCCCAAGTTAGCAACCGCGATTTCTCGGAAAGCGGCCGCGCACTTTCTTCGACCAAAATTGCATACGCCAAAAGCGGAACAAAGCTTGCGACGAGTATGAGGACAACTTTTGCGCTGTTTGCAGCAGATTTCCATCTCAGTTTTAGCTCTTCAACATGGCTTCCGCATGATCCTCTGGCGATCTTTTTTATTTGTTCCCTAGCGGACCGATAGATCTTCCAGTACAGCATAACAGGCACGAATAAAGTTAACACCGCCAGGTACTCGAGAACCAAGCGCAGGTCATGCCGTCCCAAATATGAGGCAGCAAAAAGAGCCAGCGTAAACACTGTAGTCACTGCCACTGCGAAGACAAACACCACACGCGCTTTAACGACCACGATCAAAGCATTGTAGCGCAGAGGGTACAAAATTGCCAAAAATCTATCCCCCGTGATCGCTAGACAATTGAGAACTGACCAAGTGGAGCAAAAGGCGGCCGCTGTGCGGTACACCCGAATCTCCGTGATTGATTGACATTCGTTTTTGACCAAGTAAGTATGATAAGGCAGGAACACTGTTGAATACAGGAAATCGTTCACAATAAGGCTGCAAAGAATTCGATTGGCCGGAACTCTTAGTAATACACTTGAGTTTGTAACCAGAACCAACAGGGCTAAACTGTTCAGCGAAATTCCGCTGAGCAACTGTACCGCGCTGATTGCAGTGAGGATTGTTCGTCCAGCCGCGCTAAAGTTCGGCGAGAATTCGTTCGCCAGCGAGCATGTGTTGTTGTGCTTCGCATCACTTTGATTTTGATACAATGAATCGTTTTCACCGAAGCTTTGTAAAGACATATTTACTGACCCACGCAGACAGGAAACATCAGCTGAGGCCTGACTTTAGATACACAAAAAATGAAAACCCGTTTTAATGAAATCTCTTGAAAATTCTATAACATTACATGTTAAGACAAATGAAATTCTATCAAAATCAGCCTATGAAAGAGCTAGCCCGTTATGAATCTACAATTAGTGCAATATGCGACCACAATAAATTTCAGTCATCCCTTGTCAGACTTGAGAGTAAATAGAGCCTAACTTAATGTAAACAGACAACAAATGAATTCTTCACAGCTGCGTGTTGCAAGATTGGACATGTCTTGACAGTATGCGAATATGACAAGTGGAATGAATTGTACTTTTTAAGCAGAATCTCGTGGCAACATGGCCGCTATAATGTTGATACGAGTAGTATATCTTCATCGCTTTACATATACGATAAAAAATGTATTTCATTTTCTCCGAGTCTCTGAAATACATGCAAACAGTATTAGTATTTCAAATAAATAAAATTCTTGAACCTAGTTTATGGGCACTTTCGCTCGTTAAGGCCTGGTACGTCCTCACTATCAGCATGAGCACAAGTACAAGGCAATATGCGCATAAACTTAGGAAGACATTTACTGACATTTATTTGTAATGTTGGTTTTATAGTTTTTATCAATGTTTTTCTTAAAGTTTTTTCCTCCTGTAACTTACTAATTGTTCTTTAAGCTATAAAAAAATCCGACTCGCAATATAAGTCTTTTCCCCATCCGATTAGCAAGCTGCTCTATAGATGTGCCCCCCCCCCTGCATGAACTAGCCCTGACCGTTCAATGGCCAACATTGAGGCATGCGTAAAAAGCTTTTGAACTGCGAGCAATCCCATTTCGAGGAGGGATTGGAGAGAACCGAGGCGGGGAGAAATGCGAGACACTATACCCAGCAAATGTTTATCTGTAAGGTGTGTCAATAACTTTTGAAAGCCTGATTGTCTGTTTAATGCTTTTTAGGTAATCAGGTTATGTTTTTGAGGTATTGGTCTAAAAATCGAGGTTAATATGTCAATTTAATTGAGTGTGCTTCGTTTGCGCTTTTGAAGGTGTTCTAAATTTAGTGAAAATATTTCACGTGTTCAATAACTGAATAATATGAAATAGATACAGCGTATGAGCGTGGAATATTCATGAAGATAAAATGTATAACACGCTATAGTGCTCCGCTAGGTGATCTGAAAACACGGAAAAGTACTGGCACTAGTTGTCAAATAGAAATCCACTTTTCGATCGCCGAACTAGCAAATTTCTTACTTCGGTTCCAAATTTCTGGTGGACTTACAATTTTCATTACTGAACATGACTACGAAGTTTCAACAAGTTTCATAAAGGAAAATAGCAGATATAAGTGATTAAAACCAGCAAAATGGATTTTTATTCGGTAGCTAGTTCCAGGTCTTTTACTCACGGTCAGATCAGCTGATGTGCAACGGTGAGATACATATTTATCTGAATAATGATAACAGTGATCATAGTTTAGTGAAATGCACTAATGCAGGGTTTGGTTGGTTCATATTGCGAATTTGTGCCATACTTAACGCATTTATTAATACCACCCCTTCGCAGATGCTTTTATGGCCTGTACCCTATAAAAAACGGAATTTGGTCCTTTCGTTACACAAAATGTTGTTGTTTTGGGGGGGGTGGGACACAATTGGGGATACAGGTTGACTGGTTATTTGGTTATTAACAATTGAAACTGCTTTAGTACTGCTCAGTTTAACATGTGGGGCCAAAGGGATATGGTTGAAATTCTGGTTATATTCGGTTAAAAATTAGCTGATAATTTTACATGACATTTTTCCGAAACGAAACGCACTCTATAATCATAAGCAGCCCAAAAAGTGCGGGTAAAATTTGTCGTGAGCCGCAAGCACCACAATGATTTTCATGAATGGCGCTTGCGCTTCGCGACAAATTTTACACGCACTTTTTGGGCTGCTGTGGTGTAATGGAGTAACTTTTAGGGGACTAGTGTAGTAGTGAACGACTTTTTAGTACAAGGAAAAACCGCCTTGATCCTATTTTCTTTGCCGGCAGGCAGAGTGAAGGCTTTCAGCGGGCGTCTTGTTTGCATTCTATTCCGCGCATGAAAAGTTCGAGGTGTAAGCCTGGCGTATGTTTTCCAACATGTTCTAGGACGAAAAACAAAATGTTTCCTAGTTTTCCACAGTGGGAAACACGATAAAGCATTGATGAAAACAAAGTTTTTGCAGTAATATTTCCGTCTGAATAATATAGATATCCATATCGGCGGCATCGCAAGAATATCTTTTTTCTCGTGCTGTACGTGGCCTCTAGAAGCTTTGAGATGATCAGAACAGCGATGTGTCAAATTTAGGTATTTGCGACCTTACATGAAGAAATAAATACGTTTGGCCATAGAATAAGGATCACGATCAATCTAGGGGTCTAATCCAAAAATATTGGGTGAAGAAAAGTGATAGAAGAGCAAAGTAAAAACTATAACGATGAAGTCTATTAACCCGGACTTGTGTAAACTCGATCTTAGATTTTCCAGTTGGCCCTAGTTATTACATTCCGGCAACTATGCCATAAGCCGGTCTATGTGCCAGCTGCTTTTCCTTATATCTGGTAATCAAATCTTGTGCGTGATGACAAAGTTTTAGTTTAACAAAATACGTATGATACAGCTTCATTACTATATAAATTACAAACACAGCAAGTCAGGCTACACACGACTGACAAATTAATCATACAACACGCTAAGCCTAAGCTTCTTTCCGTTATCGGCATGAAAACAGACAGCCAATATCGGGTTCTTTTTCGATACTTTTTATCAAGATGTTACACAGATTGTCACCCACAACTTGAATATTGCGGGAAGATAATATACATCAGAAATACCTTAAATTTGTTTTATTTGGATAAAATATTCGCTACGATTGTGTCTTACTTGAGTCAAACACTGCAGTGAATAGAAAACGGGTTAAGCAACCCGTTTTTAAATATCTTTTGTTAATACTTTTCCTCTATGCAAGTAACGAGGAAAATTAGTTAACGCTCACAACCGGTCATGCAACAGTCAGTTTGTCCAACTTATAAGAGGAATAAAACTCTGTCCATTAGAGTGATTATATTGTCTTATGCTAATAATGTCCGTCTTCATCAGAATAAACATGAAACCTTTAACATCAAAGTATCATTTGTGACTAACTATTTACACGTTACAGTACTCAGTAGAAATTACATAACACGATTATGACACAACTTATGATAAAAAGTCACGTTTCAAGTGTCGGTTGTGCAGTCAAAACTACACTAAAATATACGTAGAAGTAAAAGTTAAGTAAAAGTGGAAGTTAAGTAGAAATCAAAGTATTAAATGAAAGTTTTACTCAAGTAAACATAAAACTATTGCTTGAAAATTTTATTAAAGTGAAAGTAACACGGAAATAGATTTACTTGGGCGATACGTCTACCGTTTCAGGCACTGAAAGATCCTATATTTCTCTCTGCGCTATAGTATACACAGCTTGATCAACGGATAGGACACTGAAGGCGCTCGACATTTCCAAACCAACTTGATCGCTTCGTTGAACATTCGACGTCCGACTTGACCGCTGCCAATGCCCATGCCATCGGCGCGAGGTCCATCTGCTTGCCGGACGCAATGTCTTCCATATAATCGCGCGCAAGTTTGGCGAAAACGCGCAATACAAGAGAGGGTTAAGCGAACAGTTTAAGTAAACCAGGGCCAACAGCCACACTGTTCTTTCGTTGAAAAAAGATACTGCAACTTTACGCATTTCGTAGAGAATTGAATTGATACAAACTGGCAAATAGGTGACAGCAAAGAACACAACAACACAACCACAGCTTTTGGCAGATTTTAACGTTCGCCTGAAAACAATGAAAGTGACATTTCGTGAGGCTTGCCTTCGATCGTGAATGAATTTAATCTGACGGCAGGCAGCTCGGAAAATAAACCCGTATAGGATGAAAATTGTCAAAACGGCGGCGAAATTTACAAGCGCGATACAATATCGTATTCCTTTGATCTTGTAGATTCCCGCCAAGCAATACATGACCGAATGGAGGAATGAAAACAGCCAGTTTGCGATAAGCACCAGACGCGTTCTCGACAAGGACACGATTCTGGGGTAACGCAAAGGCCAGAATATTGCCATAAATCTGTCCCCAGTTAAAAGCACAATCCCAAACATGCCCACAGTCATGGAGAATAGCAACAAGGCTTGATGCACCAACGTTTCTCGTAAATTCAGAATTTCGTAGAGATGATAGGGCAACACTATGCTGCAAGCGAAAAAATCCGAGACGGCCAAGCTGAGCAGAATAACGTTGGAAGGAATTTCGAGTAGTCGACGATTCAGAATCAACACAAGAATAACCAGACTGTTGAACACAGATCCAGCTGCAATTTCTAGAACACTGGAAAACATAAATCCAAACTCGTAGCTTATGCGGCCCTGTTGGCTCACGTTCTGAACTCCTTCAATTGCGTTTGCGGACATTGAGAGAAGTGTTGAATGAAAATTGTAAATAAACAAACTGTCGATAATCTTTGAAGCAGTGAATGTGGTCTTATACTGATTAATGATAAGTGGCAAACATTTCCATTAAGCCACCTTTATTAAATATTAATTAAATGTTTTTATGGAGTAAAAGACTATCTGGGGTTTTTTCCGAAACAACATTACGAAACAAATGCCTCGCAGGATGGCTGATACTGCGGAGAAATTTCAACACCAGAAAACGCGTCCTTGTTGTGAAAACGTTTCGTAGGAACAATATTTGTTTTTGAAAATGTTGTTGCAAGCAAAAATTGTTTCCAAACGAAGTCTTAAAAAACGCCTTTCCAATGCGATAGTACCTCGTGGACTTTAGTATTACTTATAAAATATGGAGACTTCCAATGATCTTTCTATCTCTACAATCTCGGCCAAACAATTTTAAGACTTAATTTATTAACTTTACAGTCTAATGACTGAAGGGAAAGGACAACAGGACATAAGTCCCTAATCAAGTCCCCCCAAAAACTTACATTACATACAAATACGTATTACAAGAAGAAATAAACATGAACATTAGAACACATAACAAATACATCTACGAGCATGATGATCACGCAGCAACAACATGGAAGGGGAGATGTTTTGAAAATGCTCAAAATTATCCTTCGCTTTACGTTCTTTGACAAAGATTTTTATCCTGGGGTGGTAGCGCTATCCACTGGATGGTGATTTTCACAAACTTTCTAAACACGGCCTGTTTGCGGCAGTTGAAAAATCACTATCCGCTATCCGCCTTTCCGACAATCCCTAATCGAATAGAAGAGCTGGAAAACCACAAAAGATGTGATTGAGTTATTCAATGCCATTTCTAAGACCAACAAATTCTGTGAAAAGGAGTTTCACCTATCCATCAAAGGAACAACAGTTTAAAATCAACAAATATTAGTGTAATTACTTTTATATTATACTTTATTTTTTGTAAATAATTTAAGTCTGATACAGACATGATATAACAATATTGATGTGGCTTTGTATTGTCAGCTTTATAACAATATTTTTAAAACAGGTGTGTATTAGAGTTACTAGGGCAAGCAACAAATCTGATACTCCCTTAATTAAAGCTTGTTACAACTTGGCACAAGCAGTACAAACAGATGTTGGCAAACTTGTTACAAGTTGCGAAATTGCTACTAACAATGAAACAATCGTCTCCGGTTCTATTACGGTCCAGTTGCACCATGGACTTCATTACACTCCTCTTGCGCATCGTGCGTTCGGTGAAAAACGAACATACGGCGGCAATATCCGAGAGTTAACAGCCGTAATTTCTCGGAAAACATACAATACAGTAACGGATTTACACTACAATTGAGAAAAGACAAACATAGCAGCCATATTACATGATCGTTGTACATCGACGGAGGAACTGAACGGATCTCGTTATAAGCAGCCAAACCAAAGACGGGCAAGTAAAAAACAGTAAAAACGAACACAATACTTCCACTTCTTTTAGCAGAAATTAAAGTTCTTTTCAATACCACTGCGCTAGCCCTTCTCAGGCTCCGTTCTTGCATTTTGATTCGTCGAATATGCCGGCAGGCTGCGCGAATTATCACGCCATAGCAAACGAGTATTACGAGGATCCCGCAGACTTTTACAAACAGTAAAACGTAGCGCATTTTTGTGATTTTAAAACGTAGAGCCAAGTAAAACATTGCGGAGTAGAGAAGCGAGAATAGCCAGCTGCAAACGATTGCGTATCGAGTTCGTGTGATCGTTACCAGACCGTTGTACCGCAAAGCGTAAACAATGGCGAGAAATCGTTCGACGGTAAGAACAACTGTCCCTGTCATACTAAGTGTCACGGAAAAAAACAGCAACGTCATTTGTATTTCATTTTCCTTCATATCATGTACCAAGTACACGTGGTATGGTAGGACTGCGGCACAGGCGAGGAAATCCGAAATGGCCAAGCTAAGTAAGATGATGTTGGCTGGAGTTTCCAATAAAAGATGATTAATGATCAACAAGGTTATTACAAATCCATTGAAAACTGATCCAGTCACAATCTGAAGTACACTGAAGATAAAAAAAGCTGGCATGTTGTGAATCCTCTCGTCTCGTGTG
This sequence comes from Muricea muricata, assembly GCA_963855995.1. Taxonomy (NCBI): domain Eukaryota; kingdom Metazoa; phylum Cnidaria; class Anthozoa; order Malacalcyonacea; family Plexauridae; genus Muricea; species Muricea muricata. Next base: position 2,250,167 of record OY979722.1, read on the forward strand.
AATTCGCTGAAATTTGACGACGCATTAGTAGAATTCATTGCGTCTCTCTTTGCAAGAGGAAAGTACGTTTGAACTTTAAGACAATAATCCATCTGCTTGTTTACGTTTTGAATACATTAAGATAAATGGAAGTGGATCATTCGATCCCGACTGGGCTATATGCAAATTTAACATGGAAAAAATGCCCAATGTTCCACGGATCCCATTTTGAGTGTTCCTCAAAGCGCGGAAACAATGGGATATTTCACTTTGCTAATCCCCAATTCACCCCCTATTTGCTCTTTTCCATGTCAATGTCAAGTTGATATTTATAGTTCTAATTAAAGCCTATTTCTAATTCATGATATTTACGTTTCACTTTGTGAGTGACCTTGTAGAAGATCCAAAATGTTTCTCGATCTTGTCACAAGCCAAATGCTCCAAAAGCTCACTTTTTCCATGTCTGTGCAACTAAGGATATTCCAAGACCAAGGACTTGTCACTTTTCTTGACTAGTGCCTCTCTGATTTCAATTAAAGTGGCTATCCTCCACTGAGAAGCATCCACAACAATTTGCCATTTAATATCGACATGCGATTGAAGTATGTTTACATTAAATATATATTCCTGCAACAGCATTGTGTTTAAAATCTAGGATAACTCCCCGTTATTCTAGTTAAAAGATTATCTTTTTTTCGAAATTACATATTCGTAGGAATTTTGACGATATTTTCCCTTAATCACAGCAGGCGTGTATACGGTTTGTATTAGCCTGAATAGAACTGGTAAATTTTAGGGCAAAGATCGATCGGCGTAGACACAGCTTGATGCTTTTGACGACAGAAACGCTGTTTGATTCCGTTTGCGTACTTTGATTTGTCTCGGCATGTTTACCTTCTCGTCATCATTTCAACATCTTTAGAGCACTCTCCTCCGCAGAGGCTTTATTGGCTTAAAATAGTTTTAGTAGAATAATAGGGGGTAATGAGGGATAGCTTCTAGCGTAGAGTGCCATCAACTTTTGGTTTCACGTACGAATGCTCCGGAGTTATTCTGTGTAGGTATTTGTGTTAATTTAGGTGGCGGTGAAAAGCAAGCCAGCGATACCTAAACTCATGCTAATTAACCAGTGTAAATTGACGAGATAACAAGCTCCAACTAGCCTCATGGCTGGCGCTTTGATGTTCTACGGCGGCACGTGGTAGACATGGCGTGGGACACGCGAGTATCCTCTGCCGCGAAAAAGGCTGAGCTTTGACCAATGTTCAGTACAAGCAGTCTAAGCTGCGAGGTCTTCATAAATCGTAATCTATCGGCGATGTCCTTGTGTTTTTATGAAATCGTTTGCGTTCTTGAAATTGTTTTTTCCTTCAGTGATCTCCCACGACAAGCTGCCCACATGAGAAAAATATCCAGTGTTCCTCTCGGCCTTCCCAAACTTCCTCGGAGGCTAAGTCACTAACTACCATACGCAAAGACGTCGAAACGAGAAAAGGAGGGCCAGGCAGGGGGGGAGGTAACTTTTGTTGAAGGGGGAGGTAACTTTTGTTGAAGGAGGGTGTAACTCTTAACCAAAATTTAACAATGTTAAAACCCTTACCCGGAAATTTAAAGCGTCAGTTGCAAAAACCTGTTACATTCTTGGCACTGCATCTGCGATCCATATGCTATTAATACGATTCAGATTTCGTCAATTTACCGTGCCACAGCGGGTTCTTTCATCACTAAAGCATCTTGAAAACGAAGCAAACTGACTGCTCGAAAACGAAGCAAAAAAGCTTAAACTCTGCTTTCAGTGTCTCGTGCAATATTCTTTACACTTGAGAGAGGCACTTTTGCCTACCTTGCACCTCCCAGCAGAAAGAAAGGGGGCACGATGTTAAGACACGAGAAGTGTTATCAAAGTGGACAGATACTAAATTTATCAAAGCAGACTAAATTAGTTTTGCCGACGCTGGCCTAATTAACCAAAGCTGATTTTCATGGAGGGCGTATGACAAGAGAATTACAGAGGTCATTAAAGCATTAACATAAACTTTGTTAGATGACTATCTTGCCAACATGACCGCATTATCTTCGGCAAACATAGCAGTTTTTAAGCCACTAGTTAGATAACTTCAAACATACGCTGACGCCACATCGTCGAGCTTGCTGCATCATAAGCCCTCGTTCTTTACCTCCGCCAGTAACTGCTTCATTTCCCCGCGCTGAGGTGACCTACACACTGAAATGGACCCATGCATGTACCGTGTGAAGGACATAGCCCTGTAAGGTTGTTGGTTAGGTGGGATAGAACTCAATATGTGTACTGACTCATTTATTAAAAAGGGCGTGTCCGCGATCCACTTCAGCCCGAGGAAATGAAGTACTTACGTCTCCGGCGGGAAAAACGCTGTCTCTTGACTACAGGCGCAACAGCACAGTCTCTTCGCAAGAAACCGAGATAAAAGTCCCTCTTAACAGCGACTAAAATCCTTTTTAAAACAAGTGCAACAGGAATGATCAAAGTGAATCTCCAAACTCGCAAAACTGGACAAAAATCCTGTTGTAAAATAAAGAGTAGGCGCAACATCCCATGGCATCATTAATCCTCCTTTAGCCTACCAGGTTTAATGAGAGGTGCATCCTCGTCATTACCCTTCTCATCCTCATGTACCTCGCGTTGTTCCTTACTATCCTCGTGCTCCATCTCCTCTTCTGGTGCGGGTTCAAGGCAGCAGAGCATCACGATGAGGAAAGAGAAAACCAGACACGGAAGTCCAAAGAGAACGATCGCCATGACTGGACTTGCTGTCCAGATTTCCTGCAGGAGTTTAAAATTATATTGAATGTTTGATTATACAGCAAAAATGAACAATCTGAAGACAGCATTCAACAATGTTTCTAAATCGTAACTTGTATGTTCAGCTAAATACGAAGTCGCATTTTATACCCACACCTGTTGCTATTTCGTGGCTGTCTGTTAACAGTCTATTAGCCCAGCCGAAAAAAGCAAGGATGGGAAGCAACCCTCGTCTGTGACACATGTTAGAAAACACGGGTTTAAAAAGTATAATGAACTATTTCATTTTACCTTTGCTGAACTTCGCACATCCCACCATATCTAAAACGAAACAAAAACATATTCAAGATATGTTTTCACAATATTTGCTGCGATTTTTTTCGTAGAAATAATAGATACAGACCCAGATCACGAATTATTTCTCAGCATTTGGCTGAGCGTATATTTTTGCAGCGATATTGTGATTTGTGGAGAAAATTTTTATTGAGAAAAAATAAAAGTACGTATCTATTTTAGTATTATTTTTATGGATTCTGCAAATTTCACCCTTTGATGGACGTGAATAGTGTTCAGGAGAGAAATCATGCAGTCAGAGCATTCCCTATCAATCCACTCGTTCACATCCCTCAGAAAAACAAAAAATTGCAGCTTCGGCTAGTGTAAAATAGACTAAGTGATCCACAACAACAAAATGGCAGTTCATTCATTATAAATATAGTTAAGTCTATATATCTAGTCTATTACTCACCCGTCGTAGTCGTACAGTGAAATATTTGCCACCATACCCCTACAAGATTGAGAAGGTTATATAGCTATAGAATTATACTGTACGCAAGACGACTATATATAAATTGTATCCGTTGAGTGTTACCGTGCGATGTTTTTCTCAAAACTACAGCGTTATTTAGAAATTCATTAATTCACGTGATCACTCGAAATTTATGTGATCACTTAGGAAAGTTGTATATGATAGCATGTGAAATGTATGTGATGGGATGTGGAATTTATGTGAAATTCATGTGAAATCTATGTGATCACATGTGAACGATATGTGATTCTATGTAAAATTTATGAGATCACGTGTAAAATTCACGTGATCACGTGTGAAACTCACCCAATTCTATGTTAAATTCATCTTGTGATGTTTAAAATTTATCTCATCATACGTGATTTTGGGACAAAAATGTGGACTTTTAACAAGGCTATGTTTTGGCTTGAAAAATGTTAGGATTTGTGTTTTTGCAGCGATTGATATTTTCGTTTCCAAGACTCTACTGAAAGAATCAGAACTTATAGAAAAACAAAACAATGTCCTACCACAGCTTTGCCATCCAAAACATCCTGAAGAAATTCTTTGAGTTGCTCTTCATTAAAACTCTCAGACAGTTCAGATGCTGGCAACATGTAGTACAAACGACTTTCAGGGTTTAGAACAAAAATCATCGGAGCTTCGAACGTACTAAAAACGTTGAAAATATGCTCCCATTATTTCAAGAGAAAACGCTTGCAAAATATTCCCAGAAACGAATAAGAATATCTAGTGATTGACCGATAGTGCAAACACCGGTTTTACCGACAGCCGATTTTTTTCCATCACTCGTAGCCGATACCGATTTTTAATGACGTCATAATGTTATCAGTTGATCAAATCAAGGTGACGTCACTCATTTTGATTTGAATTTTAGATTATGTTTTAGGCGATATTGGACACAAAAAAATTTTTATAGTTCAAGTTAAATTAAAACTGTAGTATGTTAACGATGTTTACTTTTAGTCTACTACACGAGAAAAATAGTTTCGCTTCGCAATTTTTTGTTATCATTAGCTATTACTAGCTGATTTACCTACAAAATCATTGGTGAAAAATATTGGTATATTTGCAAACACAATTTCGCGACAACGAATCATAATAGAAATACGAAATATCTTGAATTTGTAGCTCAGAACGTTGCCCAGGGAGTGAAAGAGAATAATCGTATTTCAATTAATAAAAGTAATGAACATATGACATGCATCCGCAAAAGAATACTGATAAAACGCGACATTTCCTTAGGGTAAAGTCATGGTTTTACCCTGAGTCCCTAGCAGATACAAGCAAGTATAATCATAGCAAGTATACGTGCAATTGATCCAATGAATGGTTCATTGGATCAATTGCACGTATACTTGCTCTGCACGCACATAAGAAGCAAGCGTACTAAGGTTCAAATTTCATATTTCATTTTCAATTTTTTATAGAAAATGGCCGGACACAAGCGCTTGTACATGCACGCACTATGCATATAATTTGTGCAGCGTGAATTTTCTCAACTATCGGTTTCACACAATCGGTAAATATGTACAAAACTACCGATACCGATTGTCTACCGATATGGCAAATATCGGCCCAATACCGATACCGATTATCGGTCAATCACTACGAATATCCGTTTAGTCTAGTGGAAACACATATCTATATTCTCCACACACACCTCATCATAATGGACTCTATAACATCAGTGTCAAATATACCAGCGAACTGAAACTGCCTAAAAACAGTTGAAACCGTTTTCGTAAAGTAGAAGTACTGACTTAAAATTTTACTTTATGTAAAAGTAGAAGTATTGCCTAAATGAAATTTTATAGAAGTAAAAAAAGTATTGGAAAAATATACTTTAATGAATGTGCTACTGAAATATAATTTAATAGAACACTTATTTGGCCCGTAGCAAACCGGATGTAACAGCCCTGAGCCAAAGCCTAGTTCAGCCAAACACATTCTAACCAGTCTGCTCACCGTTTCTGTGTGTCTATGAGAATAACTTTAAACTTTTTTACTCCGCCAAAGTATGACAAAAATAACGAAGAAAAAAAGAAAATATTAACCAGAAAATCGTACTTCGTTACAAGTAAAAAGTAGTTCATAAAAAAATGCTTTGCCACAAATAAATGCTGAGATTTTTTTTACTAAAGGTAACGAAATACTGGCTATTACTGGAATGAAACAGAATCTACAACAGTATTATGATACTACTGGTTATATTTAGGTCTTCAAAAAAATATCGAGCAATGATAATACTACTCCAGGCACCAGTACTTGAATTATGCCAAACTCATCAAATGTTTGAGCGGATTATGGCCCAAAATTTTGTACAAATTCCACTCACTTTCCAAATGTGTCGTGCATTTCGTACGCGAAATTTTTGCCTACTTCTCCCAACCTAGTGCAAAGAATAACATATCAGTGAAACAAAACAACAGTTAAGGGGTGAAGTCTTTGGCGAAATTTTTGCCTACTTCTCCCAACCTAGTGCAAAGAATGACATATCAGTGAAACAAAACAACAGTTAAGGGGTGAAAGTCTTTGACATGGAGACAAGGGAGCCACAACTGCAGTATATATGTACTGTAGTTTGGTACCTCTTGTTGACTTGATGGTGTTTCTTGTCCTTGGAAAAGGTGAAAAATACAACCATCTTTCCTATATAACAGAAGCGGATGTCAGTGTGAGCCTCCTAAGGGGGAGGGAAAATATTTTTTATATACCATTCGCAGTGGCTCCACAGTGATTACCATCGTAGATCTTACTAAAGCCTAAGGCAAACTCGAAAACATTGTGGAAACATTGTTTACCGCTAATGTTTGTCCGTGTTTCTCAGTGTGGGCAAACTAGGAAACGTGTTTGCGATAAATATTGGCTCGCACGCAATGTTTGTTGCAGACTAGCACTTTTACGCATGCTAAATCGGAAAATCTAATTTTCTAGAAACATCGGAAACATATGGCAAACTAGGAAACATTGTTTCCACAAAAAAATTCCTGAATTTGGGTGGAAACATTTTTGCTTTCCGTGAAGAAAAATTTTGTTTCTGCAACTATGTTTCCCGAGGTGGCCAAACATCATACGAAACATAATGTTCCCACGCAACACAGAAAGACAATATTTCTTTACATACACCATTTAATAGTTGAACATTATAATAGGGTGTACTTAAATGAGGAAGATATGTCATCAAAGAAGTCAGCTATGATCAAGAAATGGCACACCTTTTGCAAGCACAAATAAAAAAGCATTGGAAGTACGATTGGTGTATTTCCCACTTTCTCACATCTTGTTTTTTAGCGGGCATAAGATTTTTTAAAATCAATGGTATTTTGTAGGCTACGGTTTTTAGGCGTTTACTTGCAGAATATTTGCAAGGACTTGTTGTTCTCAGAAAAAATATTTTATGCAGCCCAGCTGTTTTTTTAATGTCGGCATCGCGTGAAAGTAACCCTCTAAACGTTTGATCGAGTTTCGCACCGTTTTCAAACTCTGTCGGTATGAACGGGGTGTAAATCCATCCCTCAAGTTCTTAACCAAGGGAATTCTTACCCGTATCCGCCAGTTCATTAACGTTGGAATCAGAGATAAGCATGAACGGCAGAAACTTCTCGCGATCAACCCAGGAAGATAAACTAGTTGTGTTAGCCTCGTGTTCGCCTACAATGGAATTTACATACATAGGAGTTCAGCTGTACTGCTGGATGATAGATGGTGTTTTATTACATAGCATAAAGGCGTGTATTCCAGCTGCCAGAATTACCTTTTGTCAGGATAAACACCTCACCTTCAAATGCATAGTATTTTGTATCCTTGAACACTAGCATATCCGGTACTTTCTCCAATTTGATGTCCTAAAATTAATTATTTGATCTTTCGATTATAAAACGTGTAAACAGCTGGGACCGGTGGTACGAAAGTGGATAGCGCTATCCATGACATTGTGGGCTTTTTTCTGCCACAGCATAGAAAGCAGTGACACTAGGGATATTAAAACTTGCATGAGATAATGCTGAAAAAAATTGCTATCCTTTGGATAGCACTATTCACGTTTCCCAACACCCACCCCAAGACTAAAGTATCCTGAGAGTTGTAGTTATGTGTGGCAAGCAGATGAGTGTGTCTACTCTGAGAACCTTGCTTGTTCTTGTTACTCCACAGTACAATGTCTCCTGGTCCTTATAATATCACCCATGGATAGAAGTAGAATTTGGGGAAGTAATCCACCCCAGGACTAAACTGTCAGTGAGATCATAGCCCTTCTCAAATCTTTAACTAGAACTTCGCATTTCTTCAAAACCACAAACATCTCACTGTATAATTGCTCCTGACTCTTCAATGTTGTACGACACAAGTTCCAACTTACGTACCTCTGGTAGTAATGTGTTTGTAATAGTGTAGAACATCACTTGAGATATCTTGTGTTCTGCAACACTTTGGGCAATTGTCTAAAATGAAGCATGCAGGATGAAAATTACCCTCCATTATTGAGACCAACCTGTTGGGAATTTGGTGTACAGGGATGGATTTATGGGAGAAGGTGCTATTTTTCATAATAAAGCAATAAAAATAAGCAACTAAATATCCAAGGATAGTGCAATGTTTCAGAAGTTATTGTTCTGCAGTTGTTGTTTAAAGCTGGGATAGCACTAAAGCTGGCAACCCACCATTAAATTACCACAATTGGCAAATACGGCGCCTACAGATGGGTGACCGAATGTGTGGAATGCATACCTGAGAAATTGATGATATTCTGCACAAGGGTTAGCCAAGCAATGCCCAACCAGATCATGCTGGATCCAGCCCTGTTGGCATAGAGCTCTTCCTTTTCCTGTGGATGGACTGGAGGAGAGGTGGGGAGAGGGGGGAAGAGGAAGAGTCACACACTAGCTTGGACACACTAGAATACTGGTTGAGTACAAACCTTATAATCCTCAGACTTTTGACTGCCATCTTTGACAAAGAGAAAGAAAACATCTGATTTTGCTCTCCTCTTTTCAAACTCTTCAGTTGTTTTAAGTTCTGTCAGTATTGGCCTGAAATATATAATATAATATATATTTATACTGGAAGTTAGTGATGCCAAAATGGACATGCAGCAATAAATAGACATAAAAACAAATACCAGATGATAAAAACTGATTGGACTTTTTGCTTCAGTTTTATCCCCCTGTTAGTTAAATCCCATGAACGACGATTTTACTCCCAAATTTCTAACAGACTCACTGGGTGAGAGTGAAACACTTTTTAGAAACTCCTTGGAGTGCACTAATAGTAAATTGTCCAAACAAAACTCCCGATCAATTTAGTATTTGGTCAGAAAAAACTGGATTTTGGTTGGAAAACTGCCAACCACAAGCTGTCATTTCATGATTGAAGATGGACTGATCTCGATAATACATAGAGGATAGATCAGGATGAAAGACTGGGTTGACTGGACTCCTGAGAAACCACGTCAAGAATAGTGTGCATGCCTCGCGGTAGCAATTATAGCTTGTTTTAAGAGTTTTACTAATGGGCAGAATGGGATGTACTCATTTACAGCATACCTTTCATTAATTTGGACATGTACACATATAAATTAGATTGTGATTAGTGTCTAACCTTGATGCTTTGAAAGCAAACTCAATCAGGGCATCCTTTGTTAGAGATCCACTGTACTTTGCCGAGACTTTCCCTCGGAAACTGCGGTAAAAAGCAAACACAGAGCAAAGAACATCAGGTGATCGAAATAAATCACTCAGAATAACTTCATTAACACCTACAATTTTATCGTTGGGAATCCACGAATCCCATTTTCCTCAGCTATGCCTGTGGAAAGTAAAAAAAATTGAATTATCCCAATTTGACAATTGAATAAATGATTCCAGCTATCGAATAAATTTTGAACAAGGCTAAAAATTCGAATCTATCGCTGCAGCTAGAAGAATCATGGTAAAATTGCATTATGCATGTTGTAAACTGTGGAAGATATTGCCTAGGAAGGTTGGCAAATTTTGTATATTTTTGTATGACATGCACGAAAATAATCACTTTTGCGCTAAAAATGGTTATTTTTCCACACAACTTTGCAAGGTAAATAATATTCTGTATTTTAGGCCAAACTTTGTACTTTTATGATCAAATTGTTAGCTTTGGTGACAATTAGATTTTGATTTTCCTCCCTTGCTTAAAATTTAAACAATACCAGTAGCCGGAATTGTCTATTAAACAGCATCAGGGTGATTCTCCTGCTGTCATTGCTATTTATTTTGGCATCACAAAAACCATGACCACCAATGGACCTGCCATAACACATGTGTGGCAGCAGAATCACCCATCAATTTCAGGAGGCATACTTCTGTATTGTGTGCAGTCGATCCTTGCAGTCATGATCTTCGAACTTTGTTTTGATAGCTCTGCCGCAACTTCTTCCCAAATAGGCTCCAGTCTTTTACAATGGCCGCACCATGGTGCATAAAACTAGCAAGCACAACAGGATATAATTGTAAGTTGGCTCGTGTGTTGCATCTTGTACATACTGTATGATTGAACTCATTTTCCCATAAAACACCATTGATAGAACATCATTTATCAATAATAAGGCATAATATATATACAATTAATATAATTAAAGACAGTGAATTGAATTATTTTACATGGTTGAAATTTACTTGCATATATAAAATGCTTTGCCCTGGAGTGTGATTTGGCATTTCAAATGAATAAAGCATTATACAGCTGAAACATGTTAGAGGGCATGTCCATTTGCAAGTTACCATGCAAAATATTATATAAAATGGGTTTTTCATCCAAACCAATCCTAGACTACATTTGTGGCTGAACTAGAGCATTAATTGGGGTGTGTATATTCATGTTCTGACAGGTAAATTTCTTTTAAAGTCAGTTGCCATCATGGATGATTACAAACAGTCAGGTAGATCAGAAATATACACCCTCCCTCTTCCCCTAATCAATGCTTTAGTTATGCACAAGTCAATAGTTTGGCATATGGGGGGGGGGGGGGGGTCAAGCAAACCTGCAAGATTTGACAGCAACATCAAGGTAATTGTCAAAAATGGAAAATCATTGATGTGCTTGATAGCCCCTCCCTAGGGTGAACCATTGACTGGTGCATTACAACCCTGATTGCAGTCCACATCCACTCAAAACATCAACTTGACGTTTTGCATGTGAATATGGATGTCACCCCCTTTGGAGCTCATACATCATCCACATCTGTACCTCAACAAACCAATAACGACCATCCTTTATTGCCTCGTTAAACCTAAATGAAAAACATTGAAAACAAATTATACAACTGTGTAAACTCATTATTATAATTTTAATTGGGGGTTGAATATTCATATTTTTGTGTTATGCCCGACTAATTTCTTTTGAAATCAACTTGATTTGAAAAGAAATCAATCGGGCATAACATGAAAATATGAATATTCAACCCCCCAATTAACGCTCTAGCGACGGCCCTGTCAAGACGGCATGTGTAGATCTAGTTTACATTTGCATATATTCTTACTTTTTAACAATTTAAAAACATGCAATAAAATGTATATTCTAAATTAATAAAAATTATTTGTCTTTAATCTCCTTCTATTCTCAATTGTCTCTCAAGATGTTTTCCCAACGTCTACTCAGCCCCAGCCAAAATTAAAAGTAAATTTTATTAAAAATATACACTGTGTCGCATATTTTAAAATTTTTAAAAAATATATGCAAATAGTAAACAATATGGACACACGACCAGGCTGTTTGTGGGAAGACCACAGTGGGTAACGTACACTCTCCCGCCCTCAACAATCTGTGAGTCAACGCAGGTAACATTTTAGGCTTTTTCATTGCATAAGTTTTCCTCATGTTGTTTATTTGAAGACATTTTATAGTATTACTATTAAAAATCACTTACGAGCCATCCATATCAAGCACATTGCCATTCACCTGCAAGACTAAAAACAAGCAAAAAATACGGTATTTTTTAATAATTAAATGCCATCTTCTAGCGTTCAAAAAAATAGAAAACTTACCAAGAGCTAAAGTACAAAAAACAATTTTTACATAGAAACCCGCCATTTTGCTAGCTGCACCTGTCCCTTGTTTTATCCCACCATATCACCTGGTATCCACACAAAACTGATATCAAAAGAAGATAACTGGACTGGTAACATGGTTTGGTTCACTTGGTTGACCTTGACTTTCAGTATTTCACCACAGGCTTCACCAGCAACACTGGGTTTTCCCGGTTCCCTCCTTATAGTAACTATTAGTAGTAGGGTTGGCCTAATAATTATTGCCTGTATTTTTCGAGAAAACGGTTTAGAGCGGATAGATCCTTCTAGAAGAAATGACTCAATATTACGTTCACATACAGACATGCATATCAGTACCATATCGGCCACATTTGTATGCTCAGTACGTTTTGCAGTGCAATATAATGCCATCACACACAACTATTTCTAACTGATCAACTGACAAAGCTCTCCAGTCCACAAAATTTGTTATAGTCTGTGGCAGTGTTAGCCAGTAATTTTATTTGTATCGTTTCGTTTTAACCTTCAGACTAATAATATAGAATTTATTAAAGTCATATGCTGGGCTCTAATATTTATTACTTTGCTTACTTAAGTAAAAAAGATCAGTATTTACTCATAACGAAGAAACTGTTTTATGAATTACTTTTTACTTGCGGCGAAGTACGATTTTTGTAAATATTTACCTTCTTACTGGTGAAGTAAAAAAGTTTAAACTTATTTTCAAATAGTGAGAATGTGTTTGGCTCAGCCAGGCTATAACTCAGGGCTGTTACCTCCGTTTTACAGCCCAAATAAATCTTACATTCTATTCCAGTAGTACTTTTACTTAAGTATGTTTTTCTAATACTTTTCTTTTACTTTAGCAAAACGTTCTAGCAATACTTCTAGGCTTACTTAAGTATAAATTGAGGCGTTACTTTTTACTTTTACTGAATTAAAATTTTCAATTAGCACTTTGACTTCTACTCAAGTAAAAATTAAGGTCTTACTTTTTACTTTTACTTAAGTATAATATTTAGTCAGTGCTTTGACTTCCATTTAAGTAAAAGTTGAGGTCTTACTTTTTACTTTTACTTAATCAGCACTTTGACCTCTACTTAAGTAAAAACTGGGTTGTTACTTAAGTAAACTGAACACTTGTTTGTGGTCAAAACCCCCCAGAAAACTTGCCACTATGCTGACAATGTAATTTTAACTTCTGATAGGTGTTGACGTAGGAAATCCGGCAACAAAGTGGATTACGCAACCATGCTTGACAGCAAGCCTTTTCTTGCACAGCAAGACACCGTGGGAGGGTCACACAGTCGACGCATGGCCAGATCTGGTATATTTTTTACCAGATCTGTTTGGATGAGCTTGGACACCCCCCTGCTTTAAAGATTTGCAAAGTTTACAACAGGAGGGGGTGGTCTCACCAAATCTAAGCAGCATTGGTAAAAAAAATGCATACACGGTCACACTGACTGAACAGACATAGTCACAGTATATATCACTGTTTCAAGTAACTTGACGTCTAATCTCACTGCGGTTGTAGACTGCACTGAATATTCTTTAAGATGACATCGATATATTATAACCACGGGCGTTTGAAATCAAAGCTATTCGTTGCATAGAGGAGATTGCCCAGGTACCTTCTATGGGTAAATATCTCTCGTTCGCCCGCCTCACTCATTCCTCTATTCGCTTTTTGGATGAATCGATAGAAAATATAGGACCATAGGAGATTTTATGTTTTCCTTAGGCAGTCGATTTAAAGGCGTTTCCGATGGTGACGTCAAGACTACGTCACACGACGGACAAAATACAAAGATTTTTAAAAAATTACGAGGATAAATTAATAGGAGCACAAGTCAAGTACAGTATAGAGTCTTTGAAATAAATAGCTGAAATTAATGTGAATGTAAACACAAAATTTATTCCTTCCTATTCATACTGTATAAATAGATAGCTTATTCAATTACAAGTGATTATTTTAATACCAAGTAAATATGAATTCAAAGAAATCAAATTATCTTAAGTCATACCAACGTATAAATATATATTTTTATGCTTCGCATATCAATTCCACAAAATGTTTTTTCAGCTATATGGTTGCACCGAAATATTTCACCTTTCACTCCCGGAAGCACTTTAAAAAAATGATGATCGTTCCACTTATTTAGAGATAAAGAATTTCACAGCAACAGAATGGAAAGTGGAACAGACGCGGACATCTGTCGCTTTCGTAACGAAAACGCACCAATTCTCTAAAATTTTCCTTCATACAAACTGTATTTAAATGTGGTTGAATTATTTTAAAAACGAGATAGCTTGTGTCCTCTGGTATCATCGCTCGAGTTCTTTCTCCTTACAGGGGTTAATTGCTTCTTTATCGTAAATCGATATCTTCACATGTCGCTAACGTGACGTGCAGGAAATATAACACCAATTAATCACGCCTCCTGAAGAAAATTCATGCACATATATGACACGATACGCTTTTAAATCCAAAACAATCTTCAAAACAATCTTATCATCAATCGAGCTAAAACCACTTCGGCCGAGTCTAAGCGGGATATACCAGGAAATATATTGTTGAACTCAAAAAGGACACACGCACAGAACTAACAAAGACGCCCGACCGACCGCTGTCAAAATTCTGGAACATTTTCGAGTTGATCTAAGTTTCGAATTTGGAGTGCATACGTTTTTACGCAGAAATGACAACTGAAAGGCGCTTAAGCGACAAAGAAAGAGCAAAGATCATACATGGAGATTTAGAAAAGGTATGAAATAAAATTATCAAAGTATGATTTGAAACATACATATGTGCTATCAATTTGAGGTCTATGTCTGATGGTAATGTTATCTATGATCGAATTGATATGTAATGTAATGAGCGATGAATGTTGAAATATATATTATCACGATATACAAGCCAGTTTCTATATTGTGACTATAATCTTGTACGTTTAATATACGCGCTTTGCCGGAGTTTTATTTATGATCAACATAAAATGCTTTAAAAATGCTCGTTGAGACTAATTAACATGCGTATTTTCTACACGCAGAACACGCGTTAATTAAATTAATTTTATTGCATGCTGTTGTAGCATGAAACAGTTCTTTTTCATGACTGCTTTATCAACGTATGACTGTATTAATCCGATGACCACGCATCGTCCAAAATACGGAATTAATGAAATGCCAACGCTGCATCGATCGTGCCAGTTTGCACATTGTCATTACCATGACGACTCTAGAATTATCAACTTCCAGTCCTTTCATGGTTTGATTAAAGAAAATTCTTCAGGCAAGCTTTGCGTGCTGCCAAAACAAGTCCATCTGTGTACTTCAGCTGTAAATAGTAATACAGACCAATTTGTAAACCCACAGTAAACCGCACCGGATACTTAACAAAAAGTTGGCGTTCGAGTTTTTACTGGTTTTAGAACAGATAAATATTAAACATTGCAATTAGACGTTGCAATTAATAATTTTGCACAATATAAATCACGTAATTGGCATGGCTTTATTATTTTTACCCTGTTTACAAACGTCATCTGATTATACTCGTTGAAAAGTACTTAGACGGAAAACAGTTCAAGGGGTTCAGCTGACAACTTTGTGCGCAACACCACATGTACAGAAGAAGAGTGACAAGGAACTGTTAAAAAAGCATCCTTAAACCTTTCCTAATTTCGGAAGGTAAACTTATGGATAATTCTAGTTTGGTATTTCGCTCTCTCTTTAGCATCGCGACGAATTTAATTCTGGGTGGTAATCCGTACGAGATTCAGAGAAAGACATCCCATATTATATATATAGATTTTGAGGTATTTTTATTCCCAACCATTCTTTTTCATGTACACTGGAATATATTTAAAAAAAACAGTACTACGTTTGTGGAAAACCCCAACACTGCAATAAATGCACAGGAAACATTCACAACCGCCATATTTACATTTGATGACAGAAAGTGGTCAGCCATTGTTTAAATAGACAAATGAATTGTATGAAGAATCAAACATATGCCAACTCAATGTGCTGTCTGTAAACCATCTGTTTTACTGCGGATATTGCCTGTTTCCATAATTTCACTTCCTAATCACGCGACAGTGTGGTTTTCTGCGGTATTTTTTGCTTTTTTGTTTGTTCCTTCAGTGGTTCTATCACCTCACTTTTAACAAACTTTTCCTTTACTGGTTAATTTTTCGATTTCATTGGTTAATTGTGACATAATTGCCGAGTTGTTGTTTATCCTGAAATGAAAACTCGTGAGAGCTCAGAAAGTTTACATGAAAGTTTTCTCAGTTTTTGAGAACAAGAGTTGAGAGTCGCCTCGGTATAAGAGGTATAGACTACAGAACGAAAATTCTCACTACGTCTTATCAAAATTTGAACTCAAAGACAAAGTTGACAAGATGAAGAGTAATATCGTATTCAGTTGTCATCTGGCAATGACCCTGCATAAATAAAGCAAGGCTGATATCTTTTAGATAGTTCCGAGCGAAGACCTTCCGCGCGACGGATCATTCTGTCATTTTTATCCGAAAGACCCTGGGAAGAAATGACGTTTCTGACGCTTCTAGAAGCCGTGAATTACTCTTCAATTTTCAAAATTCTTTCTCATAATATGCAACAGATAATGTGAGAAAGTGGAAAAAAAAATTACCGAAACATATGTTGAAAACCGAAGTGCTTAGGAATCTCTTGTAATGAGGATCATTCCAATGAGATGGAATGACTTGTATCTCTCAAGGCCAATGTATGAACTGTTAAACCTAGTTTCCATTTGGTCGCAACTGCCGTAGTAATGTCGTTCTCGACGATGTGATATAGTGTAAGTTTACCTTTGCGTTTGTGAGCTGTTCTCAAACTAGCACATACTCTATCACATCGGTCGCTTTGATCTATTTACAACACTCACGACTTAATGGAAACTAGATTTCATTTTCATCAACGTTGTATGAAAGAAAACGGCACGACGGAGACATTTCCCTTCTGTTTTGGTTACATGAATATAACCAAAAAATTTGAAGGAAAATTTTCTATATCTGTATCTTCTTATATCTACAAATCTATATCTTCTACCCACACAAGCTAGCGCGCAAGAAGTTTTGAGCGCGGTCTGACGGAAGACAGCGGTTTCCTGAAACATGATTTGCTATTCATTTCAAAGGAATAAACACGGCTGGAAATGGCAATACACATTGGCGCCGGATTACTAATTTGGACAGTAGACAAATGAGAGATTATATGATTAGGCTTGCACATGGTCTATCTGTTGTACTCTTTAATTAGGAGGAAGGCTGTACTGGCTGTGACTGGTTTACAATTCACAAACGGATACATTTTAAAACTGGCAAAGAACTTTACATGGCAACGTTACAATTTTGTTTTCCTTGAAGTTTTAATGGAAAATTAAGAACTTTCAAACAACCTTTAAACAGTTTTGTCTTTTTTATTATGCAGTTTCACAATGTTCACCGACTTCACTTTAATTACACAGTAAATATCGGAAGGAATATGCAAACTTAGGGTAACCTGCCAGGGTCGGTAACGGCCGGTCCACAAAGAAAATAAACCACAAATATATTGTTTTAGTAATTATATACATCAGTCCGAGTGGCGGGAGATATATAGATGATAATTTTCAAGGATTCCCCGGCAGTGATCTGAATTACTATGGCAGCGGTAAATGATCTCATAGTTGAGTTTTCTATACTGATAAGGTTGATGACTGCTGAATAGACAGAAAAAACGTTTATGGACCGGGAAATTCCACAAGGCCAGGTTTTTTTTACAGCGGTTCCTCCTTAATTGTTCTCAAGACATAACGGAGAGGCATCAAATTGGCAAAATGTCGCCGGATTTTACCAAAATACAACGTCTCTTGAAGAAAACACAGCAGACAATAGGTTATTTTTTCACTTCTGTTAACATTTCAATCCATCAGCTTTGCTGCTTGTCATCTTTTCCCAGCTATTCTTATACAATGTATTCTCGTGAAATCGACATAGAACATAGATCATAATGATATCTGCATAAGAGATATTCAAAACTCATCCCCATTTCATGACCAACATTTTGCTATTATAACAACGGAGTAATGCTTCGTGTATTTCCGCTCTTCAGCCCCACATATGTATGAAATCGGGAAGTTCTTGAAGGAGATGCTGCCACCCACAACACTCGGCCTACGATTGCCCAATCTCATTTCGAAATGAACTAAATGCATGCATAACGATTAACAAGCTGCTAAATACTTTTTCACGGTGTAAATTAGGAATTTTTGATGAATTTTGAAAGACATTTGACACATGAAGAAATTTGTCAAAGAAAATTTGGTTCTGTAAAAGGGACTTTAACCAGTTTACATAAATGTTTCGGTTTACGGTCTTGTTTACCTATATAAAATTGGCGAGTAACGTAAAAAAACAACGGTATTATTGCAAATATGAGACATAAATATCCGATTAAGGATTAGCTTTTTTAAATCACCGATATTTTTTATCACATCTACTAAAGAAAAGCAAAATAAAATTAGATAAGGAAGGGCTAATGAAGAATGAATTTTCATCATGCTTAACCGCTGTCAAAGTCCAAATATCTTGGTGAAACTGAAACTACACGCCAAAAAAACTAATAACAAGATTGCATAAACCATGATTTGTTTATACCAACATTGAGTTGTTTAAAATTGTCAGCAATGTTGTTCAACATCGTTATATCAGGCTCATCAATGTGGTTGAAAGCTATATGAACAATGTGGGCAGCAAAAACATTGTTCATGTTACAGTGCAGGCTCGAAATATTTGCCCGCGCAATCAAAGTAGGATTCTTCCACTTTGAAAGAGCCTTACACAAGAGATTTAGAGGGCAATACACCGGGAAAATTCCTTAAAAACTATGCAAGTGGACTTTTAATGGTGACATTATTAGAACAAACTGTTTGGCAACTAAAAGTGGCCGGGAAATGCCTAGGTACTTAAATATTGATTCAATTCTTGGCCGCCTGCCTCCACGCACGAGCGAGATGAATAAATTCGTTATTGCGAGCACCTCCAAATATAGATAAAATATTCTGCTCGATGATGTAGGATGGTAACTTCGAAATCTACGTATCTTTACATTCTAACTTTTTTTAACAGTTATATCTTAACCATAGACTAAAAATCACAAACATTAAACATCGAAAATTAATATCAGTTGGTTGCTAATAACTGAAGAGTTGCAACAACTTCACAATTTCGGTAAATTTTGTCGTTGAATGTTTCTACCACCACACCTCTACTGCACAAGAAATTTAAAAGCGACAGAGTTTCTACTTTTAACGTAGAAATAAAGTCTGCAGTGCACAAAACAACTCCAAAAACAGGAACGGATTAGGGATGAGAATGATAGAAATATAAGAAGGATTTGACTGCTAGCAGATTAAAGGGAACAACAAAATAAACCGATTCCGCGTGTAGAATAACAACGGCTTTTTTACACGGCACTCAACCTAGTAAATAAGCCAGAAAGACTTTAGCTTTAATATAAGCAGGATAATACTATTGAAAATCCTTGTGTCGGCTGTACTGAATTGCGTATTTCTTAGAGTAAAAGCAACACTCATGCTTAAATCCGGATTGATCTAAAGGGGGCAGCTGTGTCTGTTCTAAAAATAGCTGTGATGCAGGAGCCAGAGCGAGCATGTGTCAAGCATATTGACAACAAGACTTAAGACACTTACTTTTGTCCAAAACAAAGTCACCAAACCTTTTCTCCCGTTTGTGCACGGTTATTTGATGAAAATTAACCATAAACTTCAACTAACCCATCATGCAGGATACCTCTATGTCTGTATCCCAATATGAGACGTCTCCAGGAAGGAACTATAATATAGTACCCGCAGCAGAATAGTGAAGCGGTGTTTCAGTAAAGAAAACAGGCACATTTTTAAGTTTAGCAATGCGGGTACCAGAAAACCGTTACAAACACATAAACACTTTGTAAATTGTAATAATTGCATACATACTGCTACAGGGATAGTCTCGTTAAGACATTCTAAGCTGGAATGTTTTTAAGTGCCTGCACTTGGCACTTAAAATTCCATACTATTCATCAGGCAAGAATCCTTTGTAGCACTAATTCTTTGGAGGAACATCATTGGATACGGTGAATGCTAATTGCGACAATTTGCAACACAAACTTTTCATGAATACGATGTGGGCTTGAAATTTGGCGCGCAGACACGACAGTCATGCGGTGCTCTTGAGAATGTCCTTGGCTTTTCCACCTCTTCCAAATACTTGCATACAAAATACGACCACGAGCGCAGCTATATAAGCTTGCTAGAGGCAACACACATTCAACAGTTACGCCTAATAGCGTCAAGTTCACTATATGAACGAGCCAAGCGTCCAGGATCAAAGGATTTCAACACTGCAGGCTGACCAACCGTCCGAAATGAAAGAGGTATATAAACGGATCCAAGGCGTCGTATTACGTGAAGGATAAGAGAGTCATGTCTTTGACAATTTTCTTAGAATCTAAACTAGGCTAGGTGAACCACCTATGGAATTAGAGTAGTGTTTGTTAGTTATGCACTGTGCTTTGATAATGTTTATTGGTTACGCATAAAATAGGTATTCAAGATAACTGAATTGGTTTATCTTGAACATTGCCGGAAAAGGAATATTTTAATCAAACTTTATTTGTTAACCTACGTACATTGGACGTAAGCTTCCACAGCATTCTCGCTAAAGCGCTATTGCTTTAATGTTACGGCAGGAAACAGAATTACTATGAGGAAACCCGTCTGCCGGGTTTATTAAAGTCCAAAATGAGTCATCTTTTTCGCATGAGGCAAAGTTCTTCAGTTTGGGCACAAATTCCGGTCAGAGAGCCAGGCACTAGACCAGCACACGACAGACAACAAACCATGTTCAATCACAAAAACATCGGATCTTTCACTGCCCGGAACAGTATAAACAGAAATCCACGTTCCGATCACTAATTCCCCCACGAAGGCAATTCTGCTTATATCGCTTTAGGTAGTGAAAAATCCTATGTTTTTGTGAACAACAAACCACTTAGAAAATTGTAAACAATCTCCTATTTTGACCACTCGTTACATTCTAACAGTTCGTCTCTTTGACCTCTAAAGGAAAACCTGGAGCAGTTTCTAACCAATGATCCAATGAGAGCGACCCTTCGCGGAGCGGCTCAGGCAAAGAGACAGCAACTGAACAAGCAGATTTTCAAACATTTACGTCTGCGAGATGGAGCCGAGAAGATGCTTCAGGCAACGGAAGGACAACAGTAAGAGGCTTTTATGACAAGCTTTGATGCAGATGAATAATATCCACAGTCACCAGACACTTGATTAGTCTATACTTGACAAAATGTTTTTTTTCTCACCAGTGTTAACAATAAAAAGATCCAAGACACATTGCGACAGGAAATTACCTTCTACGAAACTCGCTTGGAGGTCTTGTACAACGAACTGGCGAATTTGAAGAGTTCTTTTGACATCTACCAAAGGTTAGGCCGCGCATGATCTTTCCAAGCAACCAAATAATCGACTCAATAAATCAATCAATCAAAGAGCAATCAATCAATCAATCAATTAACTGAATGAAGTTACCCAATAATCAGTTAATCAATAAGCTGAATTACGTTGAGCAGTCACTGAACGTGCCAATCAAACGATTTCTTTTTTGTTTTAGCGCTACAAGGACAGGTTTTCCAATGATTGCAATCTCTTTGAAGGATACAGTTGACATTGAATGGCGAGAAGCCGTTGAGGTATTATGACTAAACCACATATACGATTTCGACTTTGGAAGACCATTTCTTTCCATCAGACCATAACTAGCGTGACGGGGGGGGGGGGGGGGGAAGTCAGTATCGACAGCATTACCATACAAAAGTTTGTCCTTTACAAATTATCTACCATTACGAATATTTTCTATTGATACAGGACTTTATCGAAACTCATTACCACGAGAATCCAGAGCGGTTTCACGATGAAACAGAAAGATTAATAGAAATGCGACAGGTAAGGATCAATAAATCTGTAAGAAACAAGACCGACAATTTTGCGATAAGGATACCATCGATATTGAAAGTTTTCAGAAATCTTTATAACTTTTGAGATTGCATTTACACGACAAATATTGACGAAAATTTGAAGATGGATACGCTCATGTAGGCTAGAGATTATTTCCGGTATATGTTCGCGCTGTAGCGAACGGATCCACCCCAATCAATCGAGCTCTGAGTCTCGATGACAGAGTTTTTTTCCATACTAGATGATGCAAACTCCCGAAAGAAACGAGAAAGGTGTACAACTACTGTACGAATACTATAACCAACTGTGCCTGCTTGAGAAACGACTGTTCAGCAACCAAACCTTCGCTGGATTACAGTTCACCTGGTTCGACTCCTTGACCGCACATCAAATATCCAGCACGTCTCTGGCGTATGAAAAAGCCAGCGTCCTGTTTAATATTGGAGTACTGTGGACCCAAATAGCGGCAAAGA
This sequence comes from Muricea muricata, assembly GCA_963855995.1. Classification (NCBI taxonomy): domain Eukaryota; kingdom Metazoa; phylum Cnidaria; class Anthozoa; order Malacalcyonacea; family Plexauridae; genus Muricea; species Muricea muricata. The sequence continues at coordinate 2,272,269 of OY979722.1, forward strand.
AGGTAAAGATACTGTTCCATACAAAAAGACAAATCAGTCTTCTTGCACACACGGAGACCTTGCTTCGGGTTAATTTTACCACAAAGATTTTGTGCATGGCAACTTGTTCGAGAGGAAGAAAACATGAGGTGTTCATGTCTCTCAATATTTAGTGGAAATCAATACACGTTTCAAGTCCTGGTTTTCTGTAGTTTAAGGTGTGTTTGTTTTTATTTTTGCCAGGATTTCAATACAGAAATGAAGTCAGCGCAAGAGGCAATTACTGCACTTCAAAAGGCAGTCGGTACGTTTATTATTCACTCGAATATACAGTTTAAATTCTTCCCCGTGGAATCTTGATAGCACATCTTCGGAAGTTCTTCCGAAGCGAACGATGGCTTTTTAAAGACCGACCCATGCTAATTGTTGTTTGGTCGAATGAAATTCAAAAGAGCCAATGAAAATCTCTATTGTATACTTCCCTTTCTTTCTACGGTGTTTCGTTTAGTTCTCTTGAATGTGGGATTGCATTTTATCAGCAAGCAGCGTGACCATCTCACGACTGTTTTCAATCTTAGGAATATTCACGTATTTGAAAGGAAGAGTTAGAGAGAATTTCAGCAAAGATCTAACACCAGAGGTTCTAGATGTCTTGGTGGATATTTTCAAGGTGAGTAGAGTATTCTACCATATGCAGTGCCCCACTTTTCATATTGCATATTTTTAAGTCCATCCCAGATGACCGAAGCCCGGGTTGCAATGTTGCAATAATGTCATGTAACCTTGTTGTGTTGACCTGTTGCGACCGCTTGACCACCTTGTTGCATAATATTGTATGTTGTTGAATCATGTTGCAAGTTATTTAACTTCGCGATCAAATTTTGGCACAACATTTATTCACGTTTAGTAGTACTAACAACAATGTTGTGTTCGTTTGGCCGGTAAACGCAAATAGAAGAGCGTAAGGTTGCATGATGTTGCAAAGACCTGTTGCAACAGTTTGCAGGCTACCGGATTGTACACGTCCTTTTAATTGCCAATTTGTATCCGGACGAGCAGTGGCAATCACACTTGTTTTATCCACGATTGTAGGTGCAAGCACAGGAATGTACTTTGAACTGGGGCATGCGCGAATCTGATAAGGAGGATGTTGAGCGTTACAACACGTTGGCGAGAGAAGCAGCCCAGGTAGGCAAAGATAAGAAATTCAGCATTTGACTGCGGTGATAATTCAAAGCAGTTCCAAATTGCGTTATCATGTTATAAACGATGCATTTTCCCCTTCAAGCTATCTGGAAGGTATGAAGCTTTGAAAGATTCCATGTTTGAAGCTGCAAACATTCCACCATCGTGGTCCACTTTGGCTGAGGTGATAATACTACTACACTAGATATAGATAATCAAATAACGACAAAGACAAATCGAAACAATCTCATATGTAGTTCCTATAAGGTGACTCAAAAAAGGTTTACACCGACCTTGACTTCACCAAATATCATTTTCCATCCTTGCAAAACGAGGCGTGGATAATTCTATCGCCATGCAGTGTGCAGTTTATTTAAAGTTGTGGTCAAAACTTACGATTAAAGATTTGCTTTGTATTTTACATAGGTAAAGTCGTTGCATTTCAAAGCCGTTGCCCACTATTACGCCGCACTAATTCTACTACAGAATTACGGTGAGTGAAAAAAAGCCGAAACGTTTACTCGTAAAAAATGCGCTGTTGTTAACTATGCCTGCGTTGAACGGTAAAAAATATTTTATTATTCACGGCTTCACCACACTTAACTAAGAATTCCGTAAAATAGACATTTTTAATTTTTCCAACAGATCCAGATTTCACAGATTGCGATAACGACGCGTTAGCATCTGAACAGAAAAGATTATCGACGCTCATCGAGCTGAACAAAATTGCGACGTGGCTGATGAACGAAGACAGCAGGACAGATAAAGCTAAAGGTCATTTGAAGAAAGCAATCATGATCGAGAAACAAGCAGCAGAGGTCGCAGACAACGATCTGTTTATCACGAGACTCGAATGCATACAGAAGGTAAAGATCTTATACTCATTTTTGTTTCTATTAAGTTCCCCCTTCCCTGGCTTTAAAAGTCTGTTCACACGATACGGAGAGGTTTTGCAAACGGTACGAAACACTTACGTTGAAGTGGTTGAGTTTCGGGTGAAACCGTAACCGGTAAAACATTAAGAGTTCGAAGTAACATATCCGGCCAGGATGTGACATTTTAGAGACTCTACATATATTTAAAAATTCTCTACACGTGGACATTTACTTCCCCAGTTCTGGCCAATGGAACCTAAGTCTACCTTTTGGTAAAATTAACTCACTTATGCGCTGGTTTGCAGGTCCTCAACACGTTCTCAAATCAAATCAAAAACAAATTGTCATCAGTTTATATATCTGAAGACTTGGACCTCATCGCGTCTGTTGATGACATCAACTGTAAGTACAATTTGAATTACAATTTTCATTACTTAATATGAGTTTATCACATTTTATAGAACTTTCTAAATAATATATCAATCTTCTGAACATTTTTTCGCTATTCTGAGATATCATCTGTGCTTTACAATAGCAGATGTTACAATAAGTGACGGTTTTCGTTTTTTACAATAAGCTGAATTCATTTCCGTTTCACAGGTTCAACAGACAGAAAAGATAAAGTTATTGACCCAGAATTTGCAAAATACAAAGTTAAAGATATCTTTGCTGCATTGGTAAGCATTTGCAGAAATGCGTGTTAAAAGTGGTTTATGTTTCCTATTTTTCATTCCTCAATGGTGTAAGCAAATAGTTAATAATAACCATAAAAAACCTCTATTACATTTCAGGGTCCACTCAATGTGTTCAATGCTAAAATAAAGTACAGCCCACCTAAAACAGTTACGATAAATAGAGATGTGCACAGGGGTCTAGGAATATCTGTCCGTGGAAGTGGACCAACTATAATTTCAAAAAGCAGTCCAACACCACAGGTACAAAGCAATACAACTTTAATTGATAGTCAATGAGTGAAGTAAAGTTAAAAGAGTTATTGAAGATTGAACTCTTGCTCAAATTTGACCTGTTGATTCTCATTTAACTCTTGTCAAGACTTGTATAAAAATGATAAAAATACTAACAGGGGCCTAATATGACCTAGCCCTTAGGTACCATATACATTGAATTGCCCAAACACTTGTAATAATGACTGATAATGTACGTTTTTTATTGCAGCAAGTTGGAGTGCAAGTTGGAGACGTCATAACAGCTGTTGGTGCTCACAAAGTGAAGTGTTTGAACCATAAACAAGTATCGAAACTTATACAGGAATCTGGAGACAGTGTGACACTGACTCTCATGTCGGCAGTAATGCCAAGTGTTATACTTCATGTCTTATAATAGCAGAGTGTTGAATATGATGAACTCATAAACTATAACTTAGGTGTGGTAGCCATTATTTCTATTCTTAAGTTAAAGAATATCTTACAGAACATATGATATGCTATAGGTAAAATATAGATATAAAACAGGAATTTTTACTTATAATTTAACCCTATTTGTTGCTTTAGAAAATGAGGTTATGAACATATAAAATTTTGTAAATATGTTTTATAAAAAAAGTTTAGTCACAAAACTAAAAACTATTTCATTGCTGTTTTTGAGCCAAAAAACCTGAGCATTTCAACTGACACAAGCACCCTAGACAACAATAGTCTTTTTCATGATAGTGAGGTATTAAAGTAGGACATATGCAAGAATATTAATGTATCAATTAACAAATATTTTGTTACTCCATTGAGCAGTGAAGCCAATTGCATTTATCTAATATTAAGCATGCATGTAAACGAGTGAACCAATCAGAAGTGTTGAAGTGAAGGATGCACACATTTGCTATTAATCCATTTGTTCAAATCTCTCCCAGAAGAAGAAAATTGACAGATTATCACTTTAATTCAGTTTTTCTAATTAATTATTATATAATTATGTCATTCAGTTTAACTGTCATTACATTCAAGCAAACAGGCACTGATCCATAAATACATTTCTTATATTTGCCTCAACTTATAAACTGACTAGTTCAGTCTTCAAATTACCTAAATCATTTCATGTGCTGATCAATAATTGCCTTAAATGTAAACTAATTGAAAATACAACATATACATCACTGATGTTTGACCCGACTTAAAGCGACATAATGTTTAGCTTTATCCTCAAGGTTGACAAATCCAATGGGACCTATTTCACAGTCTGCACATATCAGATACTTTGTTGTGTTAACATTTTTTGAAAAGCCAACATTTTCAAAGGTATACATGTCTATGACTAACCAAAATTGAGATAGTGATTCCCTCTCAGATTCTTCTGGCACTCCATGCTTGGCTGATGGAAACGGAAGGACATACTAAACAATGAATAGTTGTTTTATAAATAGTTTTTGCAGCATGGCAAAAAAGTTGTCAGCAACGTTGTTGTTGTAAAACCAGGAGTTTACCAAGTTGTCAGGGCAAAAAAAGTTGTTGAAAATGTCTTAAGCCTCTCTATGATATCATAGTTCGATCCCCCAAAAGCCCCTTTTTTAAAACCCCCCTTTTTTATGGGGGGGATAAACTTTCTGAAAAAATGGAAGAAGGGGAGGGGGGAGATATTTTTCTTTAAAAATGGGGGGTTACTAAAAAGGGGTGGGTTCATTTAAGAAGGGGGGATGAGTGGCAATGCTCTCACACATATTAGCAACAAGCGAGGCAGTAAGTGTTTTTTCAGCAAAAATTGCAAGGGAATGAAGATAAAATTAATTTCAGTTGGATGTAATTCTTTGGTGTGTCATTTTGACTGATTAATTTAACAAAAAAAAGGCTGGGGGTAAAACATTTTTTAAAAGGGGTGAGATTGATAAAGGGGGGGGGTAATTTAAAAAAGGAGGGATTAAACCCCTTTCCGAAATATGGATATCCAGAGAGGAAGGGTATTTTTAATATCCTCTGTTGGAGGGGTGTAGATCTTTTTTGGCACAGCTAAAACTTTAAATGTTGCAATTTAGAGTTGAATATCATATGAGGCCTAGCACACATTTATAAACCTAAATCTTATTGGATCCACAACTTCACAGTATCAATCAATCAACACCAAGTTGGTTTAGAAAATGTGAGTTGGGGTGTGACCTTGAAAAGAAAGGGGGGGGGCTCCAAAAATGACTCATCATTGAACTTTCAAAACATGACATCCATCAACATACTCACTTCTTTTTCTAAATATTCTCCCTTATTTGGTTGCAAAATCTTGGAATCACAGAAAGGGCACAGTAACCAATTTATGTTTTTGCCATTTTCCGACAAAAGTCCTGTTTTGTCCACATGTTTCCGCGTTTCATCGCTTGTCGTTTTCCTTTTTTCCTCTTCGGAATTACCACTAGCCATTGGTTTAATTTGAAACACAAAATATTGTACAAAAGTATGTTGTACCTTATAATTTCTATTTTGGAAAAACACACATGGCCAAACAGAATAAATTAAATACGAGGAAATACCATACACTACAAGTAGATTTTAAACTCGGCAAAAATGAACGATCGTTGTTACTTGTTGGAGCCATTTTGCAGCAGAATTCAAAAGCACTGTACTAAATATTTGCATATTTTAAACAACGGCCCTACTCAGATGCAGCCTATAGCCAGAAAATGTGAAATACAAACTTTAGGAACTGATTATGTCAAGACAGTCAAGTGACGAGTCATCACGAAGAAATGACGAAAGCATAATCTCTATGGACGAAAGAGAACGAACCTCATTGACGAACCCATAGAAATATTAATACCTAACAACATTGACGTCATTCCAAGGAGAAGCTGCGTAACCCTATGTTTTTCGATGTAAACAAAAACGAAGTCAGGCATTTTAACAATGACATTGCGTTTTTTATTGGAGAAAAAATAGAATTTATGTCATCTACATAGATAAGTAGAAGGACTGAAGTGCTTTGAAGGCTACTGACTTGATTTAAACATTGATCCATGGAGAACAACGAATATATTGAACCTCGAAGTCGGTGCGTAGATTAAATTAATCGACACAAAATATTTTGGATTTTTTAATTGGAACCAAATATGTCATCATTGGTCCTTTCAAACTTTAAAACCGTTATTTCAATGATCCCAAGGTTCATATGACATAATATGTTTAGCTTTTTTATGTTTAATGCTATTACATTTTGTAGAACCCTTTTACTATAATACTATATAAATTTTATGTTTGGTGCTAAGCCATTAATTTTAATAATTAGCCTGGTGTTATTACGTGGCTGTGTCATGTGTCCTTCAATGCAGACTTTTTTTCTTAGCTGGTATTCCGGCTGGTTTCGATGGTGTCCCACATCTGACGAATTACTACAGGCAGCCGAAGCAAGAATATTACAAAGTACGTTACACAGGGGTTTAATTTCTAAACGGTAAATGTGTTTCAAACTCCAGTGGAAGTCATACACACGCGGGAAAAGTTATATTTAGTCCTTAGTATTTAATCCTTTATATTTAAAAAGTTATTATTTGAACCTTCAGAGGTACAGGTAGCTCAGGACTATAGATTTCTCGTTCTTCTCTGCCGTGTCAGATTAATACGAATCTAGTTTTTCATATCTTTGAGGATGATCCTGAAACACTGTGCATCTTCAAAAACAAGCTTTAAGTCGTCACAAAAATATTTCATGCACTTAAACTGGATAAAACTCGCTACCAATCCCAGTTGATCCGATAGCTCAATTGGTTGAGCGGTGGTCTAGTAACCCGAAGATGCAAGTTTAAATCCCTCTCAAGACAACAAATTTTTCGTTGTTCTCTGCAGTGTCAGATTAATATGAATCTAGTTTTTCATATCTCTCAGCTTATATATAGGGTTTAATGTTCCCTTTGCCAGCACAGTAGCAAAGAAGCTAGCTAGCAAAATAGAATAAGAAAATGACAAATGATAAAATTCTTATATTAACCATTCCATTGTTTTTTTTCTAGAAATAAATGTGCCTTACAAAGCCCGTTATGTGACGACATCACAACAAGAGAAAATATGGACCGTATCGTATAATCCTGATGGTACAAAAATGCCAGTTTTAATGGTACATGGTTTTGGCGCTGGGCTAGGCATGTGGGCGTTAAATGTGAAAGAGCTGTCAAAGGAGCGTCCTGTTCATACTTTCGACCTGCTTGGCTTTGGTCGGAGTTCTCGACCAAAATTTTGTGACGACCCAGAGGCGGTGGAAGAGACGTTTGTCAATTCAATTGAAGACACAAGAAAAGAATTAGGCCTCGAAAAGTTCATTTTAATTGGGCATAGTTTTGGCGGTTACTTGGCCTATGCTTATGCAATTAAACATCCTAATCAAGTGACGTCACTAATCTTAGCTGATCCTTGGGGGTTTTCAGAGAAACCAGCAGATTGGGATAAGACTGTGTCTATCCCAAGATGGATAAGAGTTATTGCTACCATACTGCAACCATTCAACCCGTTATCTGGCATAAGAATTGCTGGGCCATTTGGTACGCTTTCCTATTGTCTTATATGATTGCAGTATTATACTACCATTTTGTCACATGAACAATTAGGAATTAATTGATTCAATTAAGAGCCAGTTTAAATGAATGTTGAAGAGTAATTTTTTCCAATTGCTCCCAACTGACCATAGAAGTCGAAATTCTTTTTAAAATTCTGTTTTGTTTTATGACCTAGGTCCATCTATGGTACAGAGATTTCGTCCAGATTTACAAGCAAAGTTCTCAGATCTTTTTCAAGATGATACAATTCTGAACTATATCTACCATTGTAATGCTCAAAAACCAAGGTTAGTTGTAGTGTAGAAAGTTAGTTTATTTCATACTAACCGAATTGATCATAGAGGAACACCCCCAATATGCCTCATTAATACTGCAAAGTACATAACAAGATGGCATAAATTCTTTTTATAGTGGTGAGAGTGCATTCAAGAAATTAGTTTTACCATATGGCTGGGCGAAGTCACCCATGATCCTCCGAATGAAACATATCAACCCCCAAATTCAGGTTAACATGTTGTTTGGGTCAGAATCCTGGATCGATAACACCGTAACTAAAGAAATGGAGGAAGAATGCCCAGAACAGTTTACTGTTCACACAGTCCGTGGGGCAGGACATCATGTCTATGCTGACAGCCCTAACAGCTTTAATAAATTAGTTAATGGAATTTTTGAAAAATGTGATAGGCACATGATTGAACAAGGCTAGATTGGCATAAGCACTATTAATTAATAAAGAATTTTAATTTTGTAAGCTGTAAATACTGTAAATAGATTATTTCATTAAGTTGTATTTAAAATGACAAGTAAGTCATACATTCTTAAATTAAAAGAAGGAAACCTATGCTTTTCAAGTGAGCATGAATTTTTCAAGTGAGCGTGAATTTTTCAAGTGAGCATGAATAGTACAAGGGCCAAAGGTCAGGATGAGTTTGCAATGAAATATTATACAGTCAGCTAGAGGATATAATTGTGCTAAGAATGTCACATAGTTGAAACTGAATATAAATAGCTTAAAACATGTTTCACATTTACATTATCAGCTTACAATTTCTACAATCTGATAGTCAGATTCTACAAAGGCAGTCAACCCAGTAAATTATCACTTATTGTTCATCAGCCAAACACCCATGGTGCATTCCCTGTAAAGTTCACGCCGAAGACTTGTGATTGTATGCCGACTTTTATTATAAATTATAATATGATTTTTGGAACTCCACGCCTGAGATATCCGAACTTTTGTGCATGGAATGCACCATGGCCAAACACTTTGTGAAAGTGCTGTTAGTAGTTTAAAACAAAAAACCGTGCCAAGGAAATGAGAAAAATATGGGAATGACCTTTACACAGCTATTCAAATCTCATGACCCAGTTAAGCACCAGATGTTGACATTCTAACCACATTTTAGTGAAATTTGATTTTCCTAGAATTTTCAAAAGTCACTGGGGGAAAATACAAAGGCACACTTTACTTGGAGATGAATATGTACTATTGAGAAATGAATTATATAATAATAGCAGACTCCTGAATATAATTATGTCAGTATATTTTTCTTTTGGAATATTTTTACACTGTTTTTGAACAGAAAGATTCTAAGAACTGTCCGGGAAATTGTACCACAATTCCTTGAAAGTGGAAACACACTATTTTTATTGCAAGTGACGAAGCAAAATGTAAACAATTACTTTACGCACGTCCTATTTTGTTTGATCTGGCGGTCAAGGGCTCTACGTTGAAAATATGTGCTGTATTCGTGAGAACTTTATAAAATGACGGTAAGATTTAAAACATCGCTCTGAAGTTTTGTGTAATACAAGATCTGGTAAGATACCATGGGTGAAAGCGTTGAAAATCCGGCAGAAAATAGGTGAGATTACTTATATAATTAATGTATCTTTTATGAGGTGTTTACGTCTTCGTTTTGCACCTTACCACGTGAAGCGGCATTGCATTTTGTTAGTATCGCATTTTGTTAGTTTTTTGTCGTGTAACTCCTTGATTTTTCATGCGTTTTTTTCAAAGTTGGCTGTGGAATTGGCTGAAGTGGTGTCCCACGTCGGAAACGCTTTTGGCAAACGCCGAAGCCAGAATATTGAAGAGTAAGTTTTCGTTTCAGATTTCAAACCGGCTTTTTCATTTTTGCCGACTTTGTTAGTTTGTATAGCGAGGCAGTTTTCTTTAACGGAGCTTCAGGGCAGTGCTTTTGACATAAGACAATGTTTTGGCGTACATTATATATTTATGATTTCGTCACTTGGCTGCGGTTTCATACGTGCGTTTTATAATTTATAAACGTGATTATCTGTTTACGTCGCCTTGAAATCTGAGCTCATGTAATATCGCGATTGGCAATGTATTTTAGTCGAGGTTTAGTTGCGTAGAAATGACTAGAGTTTCTTTGATACTTAACATTATTTGCTAAATACGTAACATTTGTTAGTAAACAGTTCACTTACAGACACAATACCCTGGGGGGAGTGTCGCTGGCGTATACTGTGTGTGCGTGTGTGATGTTAAAGCCTTTCATATACAGTGTGCCCTCCTTGGCTTGGAAGTAAAACCATTTAGTATCAAGCAAAACATTATATGCTTGTAAATAATGTTCCTCTATTTAACCCCCTTTCCAAATAAGTCAGGAGCTTACGGGCTAAATATATAGAGAAAATATAAGTATTAATACTCTAGATCCAATATTAACTAGACAAATATCGCATGTCATCATATATCACACATATTAGCAGTTTAAATTGGTAAATAGGTGGCATGGGCAGGTAGATTTGAGCAGTATTGGACAGAGGAAATGATACAGCTTTAGGTCAGGTCAAAGTCTAGAGTAAACAATCTCAAAAGTTCAATTTGGAATTTGCAAGCACATGTGTAAACTGAGCATTTGTGGACTGGGGGCATTTAAACACAACACCAACTATCCCTATACCATATATCCCTAGCTGTGTACCTTGTAGCCCCAGGCAATTTATTTCTGCTCTTTGAAAAACATAATCATCTGGTAGCAAGACTGATCACATTCTATTATAAAATTACTGTACTTTACCTTTTAGACTTGGATGTCACCCATGAAGGACGATACATCACCACTTCACAAAAAGATCAAATCTGGACAGTGGTGTTTAACCCAAGTGGGGCAGAAACCCCTGTGCTGATGATCCACGGACTTGGCGCTGGCCTGGGAATCTGGGTCATGAACATCAAAGAGCTCTCAGAGAACAGACCAGTCTATACGTTTGACCTTTTGGGATTTGGCCGTAGCTCAAGACCAGACTTCGACGAGGACCCACAGACTGTGGAAGAAACATTCATTAACTCAATTGCAGATACAATAAAGGAACTAGGTCTTGAAAAGTGCATTTTAATTGGACATAGTTTTGGCGGTTATTTGGCATATGCTTATGCAATCAAACACCCAGAACGTGTAAAATCATTGATTTTAGTAGATCCGTGGGGATTTACGGAGAAAACTCAAGATTGGGAACAAAACGAGGCAGTTCCAAAATGGATAAAAATGATGGCAGCCATGTTGAGTCCTTTCAACCCTTATGCAGCTCTACGATTTGTTGGACCACTTGGTAAATATGCATAAAACTTACAATATCAAATTTAACCTATTTCCAGTGATTACACTTTGGACTGAGGCTTACCCTCTATCACCCCTCCCCCAAACTTGAAATCCTGTTGGTTAGTCCATTGCCCATTTCAATTTTTTTTTACCTACATGCCTGCACCTTAATAATTCTGGAGACCTTTACCACAGTCCAAATCCAGTTTTACCCCCCCCCCCACACAAAGTGAAAATTCTCCTCCATCAATATTATAAACAAACCTGGATTTCTGTCCTTTACAGAGGTTTCTATTACCCCGTAGGTTTGCAACCCCGCAAGCCAGGGTTTTTATCAGCTGGTTCACCCAGTTTCAGTAGCGTACATAGCCAGCCTAACCATTTAGTCCCACTATGCAAATTTCAAATCATTTGGCTATTATAGGCTCCTTATATGGAAAACAGAAAACTCAGCAGTAGCAGTAAAGACTTTTCTTTAGAAATTGTTGTTTGTACAGTCAATGAACACGAAAATATTAGCATAGCGGGACTTAATCATCAGTCTGGCTACGCTACTGCTGAGTTTTCTGTTTCCATACAAGGAGCCTATACACAATCATTTGTGGCTCATATAAAGTACGGAAATACACAGAACTGACAGAAAACTCAGTGAATTCACATGGAAATGGAAACCTATACAAAGAAGAAAGAACCTAGAAAAAATTCGCTAAAGTTGTACTGCCTGTACGTTGAAAAATTTTGAGTACAAATTTAACAACAAATTGGAGCTGAAAACAGACATGGAAGTAACCAGCTGTGCTCCTGGAAACCAGGTTATTCATAGCCCACCCACCCCCTACTATCTTTAAAAAATTATTTTGTATTTACGCAGTAATTCAATGTTTCTGTTCACTTTTGTCTGATCGTTTAGGTCCTGTATTCCTTCGAACAACTCGTCCAGATTTGGAGAAAAAATTCACGAGCGTTTTCACTGATGACACCATGCCAAATTACCTGTATCACTGTAATGCACAGGTACCAAGGTAATATACCATTTCTGCATTACCTTGGTTTTTAAATACTATTTTATGCAAGGAATTCTTTCGTTTCTTTGTGCTAAAACTCGTTTCGAGTATCGCAATTATGGAAGTGCTATAAATTTGCATGTGGCGTGATGTCTGTGAGTCACATAGGATAAATGCAGATATAGGAGGATAGCACCGCTCAGCTTCAGTTATTACTCCGACAATACATTAACATAAATAGCGACAGCGCATCTTCAACGCCGTGCCAAGAGCCTATGGGACAGCGAGTGGCTACATATGACATAAATCGCGATTTCTGAGGCATCTCATCTTAAGACGTACTAATGGTGAATACTAGTTATTCAATCATTTCCATGCTTCTAAATGCGTAGTTACTTTTGTCCTCTTACGCCGCCGCAAGCTAACATAATAGTAGCGAGTCATGCGAGTAATCTTAAAAAGTGAACTTGTGTATTAAATTTTGTGTATTAAAAATGAACTAATCCTAGTAAGTTCCTGAAGACCATCAGACCTTTGGGCTGATAAAAAAGGCCCAAAAAATGCTGTGAACACAATTCAAAGCGGCTTCACTACGCCCTGACAATTTGCAATTTTCTACATTTTTTATTGGCAGTGGCGAAACTGGTTTTAAACGTCTCACAATCCCATACCTGTGGCCAAGATTTCCCATGATGCACCGTATCGAAGACTTGAACGCCAGGGTGAAAGTGTTCATGATTTTTGGCTCGAGAACTCGGATCGACGACAGTATTTCCAAGGACGTCAAGACGAGAAGACCGCAGCAGTTCGAAATATGCAGTATCAAAAACGCTGGCCATCATGTCTTCGCCGACAGACCGGACGCGTTCAATAAAATGGTCAAGGAAATTTGCCAAAACGACGAGGGATTTAGTTCGACCTAAGTTATAGCGCCTCAGTTCTGATTGCAACCAACCCCTTGAGGGTTGAATTAAAAAAAAATGGCGCCACCATATTGGTGTCAAAAATTAAAGATAAGATTCGTTTGCTGCATGTCGCCAAAATTACCTGTCTGCAAAAATAAAGTTGCAAATCAAGAATTCGCAGGGGCTAATTTAGGTTGCTAGTTTAGGTTGCCAACGTAGCATGAGTAATTTGTTGTTGGAAATCTTAGTTCCTTAAACGTTTGCTGCAAAATTTCACACAACCAGACTAGGTTTTGCAGTGCAAAGGCTTGTTGTTAAGGCCTGTTCAAACGAAGCCAACATGTTGGTCCAACATCACTCAATATCGTTGGATGCAACATGTTGGCCTCGTTTGAACACCATGTTGGAAGATGTTGGCTTAATTTTAAACTTGCTTAAAATTTCGTCCAACATCATGCAACATTGCATGATGTTGGCCTTGTTTGAACAGGCCTTTACACTTGCAAATTGAGCTGCAATTTCTACTTGAATTTTCTGTTTTTTTGACGGATGTGAATGAGTGGATTGGTTGGAAATGTTCGGGTGAAGACTATTCACTCAGACATTCGTTATTAATCCACTAGTTTGCATCTATCAGAAGGAGAACGCACCAGAATTGCAAGTGTAATCAAGCCTTAACATAGCAACAATGTTGTCTGTCTTCGTTGCAAATTTGCTACGGTTTTTGCACAGTTTCCTCGCCATAATTTAAGTGTTTTCAGTTCTTTGTTCTTTTCCTGGAATTTTGTTCAAACGTTTATGAGAACTATTTTCTGGCTTGCAAATTTCTAGTAATTAAAGCACGGGAAATTATGAAAAGCACTTTTGTGTTGTTAAACTTTTCACTGAAAAATAGAAATTAAAAAAATTAAAATACACACTCAAGGCCAAGTATTAGGCTAGCACGGTTTTGTTGATGTATAAATAGGATATAATGATTCACCTAATATTAGTGATTTTCAAATTCTTAGGGCACAAGGTATAGTATAATTTTTTGGGCACGTATAACTTGGAATTAGTTAGGAGGAATGTAGGAAAAAAAATTTGTATATTTTGTAATTATTATAGTTTAATATTGAATATCAATCTTATACTTATGTGCAATGTATGTATTATAGTTTTCCTGTCAATAAAATCAGAATAACAATTGTGAAACTAACACTGACACTGACCGTAGGTCACGTGCGCGATCCACGAATACGGAAAAGATGGCGGCATGCACATCTTCCCAGAAGGTCATGGCTTTATAGGATACTCTAAAGGTCGAAATGTCGAGAGAGCACTGGGACCGAGTTCCTCGGTGTTTTCTGTATCCCCATACATATATAATAACTATCAATATCGAGTCATTCTTGGGTTGTCACATTTCTCACTCACTGGGACTGTATCTACTTCAACAAATTTAGCTTCACCAAATTGTCGCGGACAATCATTATTTGCCCGGGTCTGTTGTTTGGTGAAGTAGATACAGTCCCAGTGAGCGAGAATAGTTTTAATATAGCAAAACAGTACGCTTATTGTCGCGCTACGCGCTCCTTCTTTAGCTAAATTTGGTGAAGTAGATACAGTCCCAGTGAGTGAGAAATACACAAAACACAGGGGCAACTCGGTCCCAGTGCTCTCTCGACATTTCGACCTTTAGGGTATCCTATAAAGCCATGACCCTTCCCAGAATGCATTGCCAACGTCAAGTGTAAATTACTGAATAAAGATGGCAAAACATAACCTGGTGATGAGAAACAGTTTTAGCACAAACAAATCGGCCTCTTGTCTAGCGTCTATCTTTCAAAAAAGACATCCATTCGTTTCTTTAAAGATTTTCGACCGCAATGCATTATAAAGGAAAATGTACATCCGCCATCTTTTCCTTAATCTTGGATTCAATATCCTTGAAAATCCTACATTACAATTATAAACATCCCTAACTAAACTAATGTATCCAGGGCTTCGAGGGGATTTTGGTTCTTCTCCCATTTCAAGCACAATTGTATGCCCAATCAGTATCAAAGCACTTATCCCTAACCCCAGAAACTTATTTTACCACTTGTGCATGGCATGGAATCGTTGCCAGATACTCATTATTACATGTCACCTTTGTGCAGGAGCTATATTTCTCGAGCCGAAGTAGCCAGTAACCTGCTCAGGAATTTCAGCTAGAACACATTGCGCTAAAGCAGCTGGTGAAGACTAGAAGGGGAAACAAAATAATTGTTGGAATCTACGAGATGTTGGTGACGTACTGGCATAGATTAAGGGATACATAGATGTGCAACTGGGGATACTTAGCCTACGATTGCGCTGTCTCACGGATTACGTCATATCCACACGCATTTCTGGCAAGTACATTTGTCCGAATTTCAATATAAATGTATTACAGAGAAATGATTTCTGCTGTTTTATAAGCGACCAGGACAAAAACATAATTTCATTTGTTGCTTGAAATAAAAAGGCCAACTTCTTTTTATAAATTTCAAGCGGCGATCTAGCGGAGAGTTTTCTTAAAATCGCCGTTTATTTGACATTTCTGAGCTAATTCCTTATAAAATATCCCCTGTGTGCTTGCCAGAAATGAGAGTGC
This sequence comes from Muricea muricata, assembly GCA_963855995.1. Classification (NCBI taxonomy): domain Eukaryota; kingdom Metazoa; phylum Cnidaria; class Anthozoa; order Malacalcyonacea; family Plexauridae; genus Muricea; species Muricea muricata. Next base: position 2,287,885 of record OY979722.1, read on the forward strand.
GTATGACGCACCCAAGCTATCAACGTAAGACAAGAAATACCCCGAGTTGCACATCTATGCATCCTTAATCTATTGTACTGACTAGGGCTACCATAGCCAAGCTAACCACAGCCCAACAAAAGGAGACTGTACATACATGCTGAAAGTTTCTGAACGGAACAAATTGTACAATGTCCCTTTGGGCTGTTTTTCCAGTGGTAGTTCTCAATCTAAAAGAAGAACAAACATTATAAGCTAATAAGACAGCTGTTGAACGACAACAGGTTGTTGCAAAAACTTCAAGAGGTCTGTCAAACAGGTCTGTATTGGCGGCTCACAGCGGTCATTACTATGGATGTTCCTTGAATTCAGGTCCCCAACTAAAAGAGGGCACCTTGCTAAGAACGCCCAAGAAACGGGTCGCCAGCTCATCAATATTCTAAGCAATATTCCAACTCTAGGCTTTCGAAGTGGGCTGGCAGAACGAGTACGACTGCGGGATTTTTTCCCTAAATTCTCTCAAGCTACAAGCTCGTCTTCGCTTTGGATCATCTGCTGTTTTCAAGATATACTATGCAAATCTAAAGCCCCTAAATGTTCAGTACATGTCACATACAGTTGATCATCGGAGTCCAGTTCCTCCATCATATCGAAGTCAGCACTACCAACACCCACAATAATAATAGACATTGGCAGAGCTGAAGCTTCAACAATCGCTGCCTTGGTCTGATCCATGTCGGATATTACACCATCAGTTAGGATAAGAAGAATGTGATAACTCTACAAGAGAATCGTTATTCACTTAACGGATATGATTATACTTGCTTAAAATGTTTACCGCCGTTGCCACAACCAGCTGGCCAGCAATTGACAGTCATCTCTAAATTTTGACAGTCAATTAAGAAAGATAGATGGTTGCCATATTGCCACTCTCGCCCATTCGACACTTGCATTATGGTTACTGCTATAGACATGTGTCATGGGCGACTGGGAAATGTGCTTGTCTGAATTTATGACAATGATATTCCAAAAACATGCACGACCTTGGGCTAACAATGTTGTCGAGCATTTTAAGACTCTATACTATGGAAGGGTTGTCCTGACAGAAAAATGTGAAATGAAACCGGAATTTTATATTTGGATGGCCAAATTTTATACTCTGCCTAAGACTCAGTTTGCTGCCATATTAGTCGAATTTGCTGTCAAACTGTGCAGTTATACCAGTCGAATTTGCTGCTATATCAGTCGAAATGCTTATCACTACCGTGTATCTCAAAATTAATGTTTACCGCTATATCAGTCACAATGTTTCTTCTTATATCTCAAAGAATTCACTGTTATATCTGTCACAATGTTTATTACATAACTCAAACGTAGAATGACCTGTTCTGAAACAGGACGTACTTCAGCAGATACAGCTTGCCTCGCAGACGATGCCACGTGATTGATCACCGGCGAGACATTGGTCGGACCATACAACGTGACACTAGGCAGACAGGACTGATAAGCTTGGACAATCCCTTGAATACCTAGAAACAAACTTATTAAAATAAACACTCAGGCTTTTGTGATCAACCTTTTGAAACAAATGCTATTAATTGTTTATGATTCGTTCCCTACGAAACAATTTCTATAGTTTATTGTCTTTCCTTGTTATAACCAACCACTCACAAAGCTTGCTAGTATTGGTCGGTGGAGACCGAAGTCTAGTGCAGACCCTGTATTATTCTAAACAACCCGCTACTCACCGGCACAATACGGGTTTCCTGGATTGAAATTCAACGCAAACATATGAGAAACCTAAAGTTGGAAATAACACACTAATTTTGAACTCTGCCTTAGACACAGTTTAATGAGATATCAAGTATTTATCACATGAAACCTAAGTTATTAAACATTTCATTTACCACATTGTTTGGTGGGAGTTTGGCGCCAAAACCAAAGCATGGATAAAGATTGTCCCTGGAAACAAAATATCCTGTTGTGAGTGTTGTCTTTAAATTGTCTTTCAAAAAGTACGTAACATTGTCGTTCAAGAAGTACGAAGCCAATTCGTACTGGCCCGTTATACTACCCCAATGCCCAACTTCTATTTGAGATACTGCAGGAAAAGATCACATAAAAAACACGCGCCCACCTGTCATAATCTTGTATAATTTGTCCCACGGCAGTCAGGGCTTTCATGTACTCGTTTGGCTGATATGGATTGATATAATGCAGTGAAGTATTTTGAGAAGGGTGCCCATTTGAAGCGGTGAAATCTATCGCAACCTGAAAAAAATTACAGATACACACAGGTAAAAATCTCCCAGTGTCTTCGCCATGCTTATCCCAAGTTGATACAACTTCCTTCCAACTTGTAATAAGCTTGGCGGGAATATCAGACTTGTTACAAGGTTGTATTAACAACTCTGATACAGACCTGTTGTAACACGATTTTCACAAAGTTGACAACACAAGATTGTGCCAATATTGTTACGTCACGCAGACTGTATCAGTCTTGTTGGAACAACCAAGTCCGATTACTTGTTACAAGTTGTTAAAAGCTTGTTCCAAATTTGTTCAAACTTGCTAACAACTTGTGTTGAATATTTGACAAATATTACAGAATGTGACAAATGTTTAAACGACATTCCATACGGTAAAATAACACCTAGCATTTCATATTTTGGAGCTGACGAAAAGAATATTTCACTTACAGAAAAGTTGAGCTGTAATCCGCCAGTAATGTAATCCAGAAATGAATAACGTTTTATTATCTAGAGGGAAAACATTTTTGCATTCAACAAAAACAGGTGGACACCTTACAATGTTGAGTGGTCTTTCTGGGTATTTACTGTTCTGTGAGTAATGTACCTCGCATTTTGATAGATATATGATTCCAGAATTATTGTAGTGTTTTTTCTTTGCTTTTTTCTTTGCATTTATACAAGGCCATGAAATCTGGAAGGTAAATATAGGTAATTGCTCATTTCTAAAAAAAAAATCTGCATAGTATTACCAAATTTCGGATTTGTTAGCTACTGCCTATTTGATGTAAAGTATAATTACTCAAAGTTACATCAAGTCACCTCATTTGGCTTTCCCGCCTTTTCCATCTCGTTAAGGTTTGTTGTGAATTCTCCAATATAATCATGGCTACCATCACTATCCCAGTCATAACAATCAACCTGCAAAATAATTAAAACAAATTGTTACTTCATCTCACCATGGTAACAGTAACACACCCTTCATCCCAAGTTGTTTTGGCTATACACAACATCAGTATTGTACCCTAGGTCTGATTTTCTGTGGGGTCTTATCAACATGATTAGAACCCAGTCTTCATATAAAAAAGTATAGGCTAGTCTTCGTTAAATTTGACAATGATGGAAAATTATTTGTGTGAACTACAAAAAATAACATCTTAGAAAAACCTACAAAACACAACTTCTATCATTCCAAAGCATTATACCTTTATTGTCCTATTAGCATCTGCATTACAAAGGTCTACAACACTAAGTTGAAATGGTTTCCAAGATGGATTCAGTGTGTTCTTGATAACCTGTAAATTAAAATAACCAAGACCATGAATTCCAAATCATGACAATCTTCAAAGCAAGTTGGTGCAACAAAAAATTCTAGGCCCTCCAGGTATCAATTTTATAATTTACATCACCTCTGTTCTGTGCACGACAACAAAGCTACCATCCTCCTTTGCTCTGGAGAATTCCAGGTAAGGATCAGATTTACCAAAAAAGTCCTTGAAACAAATTTTAATACACAAATTATAAATATATTAAAAGCAGAAATCTGACAAACACCAATTTAAAAGTCATCTTTTCGGCTGGTAATCAAAAATCAAAGATAGGTAGTAGACTTTTAAGGTGAAGAATTTGACCAAACCTTTTTATCAAGTTTGTTTGCTCTAAAAATAAAATCGACTAGGTCATGATTTGTAGCCAACTCTTCTGCTGTAATCTAAAATGCACAATAAAAACATCTATCAAATATTGTGCAAAAATTAACTATTTATAAAGGTTCTCATGAAGGATTAAAACAAAACTGCACCGCTTACTGTTATTGTCCCTGCATTTGCTGTTCCTGGTAAACTCAATGGTTTCGAGTATTTCTGCGAACTCACAAGCTAAACAAAATGGCTTATTTGAAGAATTTTTAAAACTGCTCCATGGTCTTCATAAATATTTTTTTCATGTTTTTGGAGGATATGAGTATAGTGAGCAAATTGAATGGTAATTCCTGTTAGTAGATGGCTATTTAAGCACACATACTAGGCAAAGTCCTCAGGAAATAGGTTTTGTGAAAACAGAGGTAGTAATTAGAAAATGGTTGAAACTTTTCAGAAATAGAGGTGGTGATTAGAAAAAGGGTGTGGTCATACATTAAAAATGGACATGGTACTCAAAATAGGGGGGGGGGTGCCTGTAAGAAAATAAATATTGTGAGAAAAATTACCCTGATAATTGGAAAGTGGATGTGGTTACTAGAGTTTGGGCATGGCAATTGAAAATAAGCATAGTATTTAAAATAGGTGTGGTTATGAGAAAGTACTGATATATATGTATATATATATATATATACTTAAACTGGATACAGTTATTAGAGAATGGGTTTGCTTAATAGTATCGGTTTGGATATTCAGGAGAAAACTAACTCTACCTGACCAAGCGTGCATTCCAGCTCGCCTAAGAAGTCCGCCTTTCTAATGTCTGCTTTTGCATCATCAATGTCAAAAACAGAAAACTTTAACTTCTGTAACTCCTCAAAATGATAATCAACCGTGACAGATTGGGCAAAATTTGGATTCAGGTTGTCTTTAATGTGTTCTGTCCTTCCAACCTGAATATAAGATATTTAGAGTAGGTCATTAATTATGGTTGAGCTCAAACTGGAAACAGCACATCTATATGATATTAGAAACAGTGGCGTAGCCAGCCTGAAATTTTAGTCCCACTATGCAAATATTTTCATATTTTCAATTATATTTTCATGTTCTTTGACTGTGAAAACAATAAATTTGACAATTAATGATATAATCATCATTCATTTCTTAAGAAATTGATTGTTTTTACAGTCAATGAAAATGAAAATATCTGCATATCGGGACTAAATCGTCGAGCTGGCTATGCTACTGGTTAGAAAGCACAAGATGCAATATTTATGTCAACATGGGACATTGGCTGAAATTGAATTATATCCTGATGATTACAGCTGTTGTTGATTCAAATCATGAATGTGAAGCTTTGTCGTTTGCTGTTCACAATTTCAAACAAGAACAGCTGATGCCATACAATCGAAAATAAACTAAAATCTTTAATAAATAATAATACCACCAGCTTGAAAATTAGATCTAACATTTAAGTATAACACTTTTGAATTTTTTAAATATTTGAAATAACATCCCCAATGATAGAATGGACAGACCATAATAAGATTTTAATGTCAAGGTAGCTTAATACACTAGAGGTAATCTACTGTTTTCTGACACGATTAGTGTGTATTGCAATGTTGATACGACATACAAACAAACAAAGCATACCTCAACCCACTGATTCCCTGAAAATATATACACAACAGCCAAAGGGTCAGACTTTGACAGCAAGTCTTTATTAACAAGTCCTTTACATGATAGAGATAGTTGAACTTTCGTGATTAAATTTGCTGGATTTGACGCTGGAACCATAGGTGGAGCAGATGCGTAAGGCTGTGCCATTGTACCGTAAAGATTGACTTTTGTATTCAAAACATCACTGGTTCAAATATTGACACTTCGCTCCACTCCGGCACTTCCTGTCTTCTCAAAAATGTCAAGGGAAGAAGGGAAAGTCATTATATTCGGAATCCTTAAAAGGAGGAATTGCAAATACTTTTTAAGGATTTTGAAAACAATTTTAGACTTGTAAAGATTTTTCAAGAAATAAAATTTCAATTCAAATAGGGTTATCTAGTTTTAAGAGCAATTTGAGTAGAAATATATATGGTAATATTGAAGGTAATGAGGTATATTTACTAGAGGAAGTTTTGGAAAATCTGAGAAAAGCGGAATTTTCTATCTTCTCCTCCAATGATTCTTAACTCGAGCATACTTCATGTAATGCTACGGTGAAAAGTTTTCAAGCATCCAAGATGGCACAGTTTTTGGGAAGGGTAATTGGCACGAAAATGGACAAAACAGCGAAGGTCTTGGTGACAAAATTAAAGTTACATCCATATATCTTGAAGGTAAAACAGGGCTTTCGTTTTTTATAGAGTTTGAAGGGTTTATGTAGGCAGTACAGAACTTGATTTCTGCACAAGTTTCATTTGGTAAATGTAACTGGACTGCTTATTATGGTCATCAGCCATACCCCCTCCCCCTGATTCCTCTACCACCACCACCTCCCAGGAAACTATCTGTCTTTTACTGTCCACCTCTTCAGTGTTCACATATCTATTCATTTTTTGTTCAGTATTATAACCACAGAAAAGTGTACTTTGCTCATGACGAAAACAATGACTGCACAACAGGCGATATGGTTCTGATTGAAGTCTGTCCAAAGATGAGCAAAAAGAAAAGATTTCGAATCTCACAGATTTTAGAGAAAGGACCAAAAGTTGTGGACTCGGATACTGGCAAAGTTTACTTGCAGGACAATCGGGAAGACTACCATACTGATAGATAGCAAAATATTAAAATGTTGTAATATGTTCAAGAACTTCCATTTTTGTATAGCTGTTGTTGGGACTGATGTACCAAATAACTCAATATAATATTTATTGCAAATATTGTAAAATTAACTTTTAAAAGAAACTTTTTTTTGTCTATTTTTATATTTCCCCTCAATTTTTACAAAAAATTGAAAAATTTAACCTTTTTGACATCACAAAGGTTGTGGAAATATTGTTTTTTAAAGGCCACTGATCTCTTCTATGTATACTGGACTAGAACTGAATGTTGATTTTTCGCAAAAAAAAATTCCCGCCTATTTTCAAATATTTATCCAAGATGGCCGACTGAAAAAAAATCAAAAAATACATCGAAAAACAAATACACCCGCGAAAATTACGAGCTAAAACAATGTTTTGTTATTTATGCGTTGATTGAACGTCAGTACAAGACATTAAATACATTTTAAAAGCTATTTTTCGTGCAAAACGCTTTCAAGTTGATAAAGTGTTTTTTTCCTAACTTATGGATTGGGTTCACTGCAATACATGTTTTCTCCAACCAGGAAGCAGCAGCAAGAAATTCTTTTTGACAAGTTGCGGTCATGTATTTTGTCAAGATTGCATCCAAGGTACATATATTTTGGTTGCACGATGATTACGAGGTTCGCCAGATGCCCATTTCTGAAAATGATGTATTCTCTTTTTAGGAAGCACTGGCCAGAAATGTGCTGTGTGCAAATCATCATGTAGTGTTATCCCTTTGACCTCAAATGTGAGTTTTTCGTTCAAGAATCTAAACATGAATAAATGTATTCAATTTTCGCCCAGGAACTGGATCGTTTTTTTAACGGAAAATGCAGTTCATGTTTTTTTTCAGGACAAAGATACTTTTTAAACATTTTTTATAAACAAAAAATCGAAATTTGTTTCTTTTTTGACTGTCACTAACTGTTATAAAATAACTTCTTTTTTACTGTTACTAACTTTCATGATACAAATTTTTCTTTTTTGGAACGGAAGTTAAAACCAGATGTGGAAATGTACTTTATGGATCCTGGAGAGTTGCTGAAGAAACAGCTTAAACCATATTTCCAGGTTGGACGTCTTTGTATTTAGATTAAATAACATTTCATTTTGTCCACTTTCACCAATTTTTTTCTCGGAAACGTTTCCCAAACAAAACTACTACAAAAATACGCTGTTTAGTATGAAGTGCGTTTATTGACATTGTTTCCTGACTTTTCAATCTGCATTCCACTCAAGGTCCTAGAATTTCAGAAATCTCATAGAAAACGACTTGCAGCTCATTATCAAAAGGTTTGCATTCAATTATATAAAAAACACCCATTTTTTATCAACATATTGTACGTATCACCGCAATATAATACATCCAGTTGTTTTTACATGGTATTTCATGTAATTCAGATTGGAGCAACTTCTACGGAATCTGGTCAAAGTAGTCGACGATTTCAGGAGATTGAAAGGTATCCAAACACATAGTCGCAATTTAGTCGCAACTGGAACCAAGCCATAGTAACTTTGTGAAAAATAAATGTTTATAATGTCTTGTTTTCCTGTGCATTTTTAGGGAAATGAGAAAGCTACTGGAAGAGAACAATGCGATGAAGAAAATACTGGCTGTGGGGGTGTGTAGACGTTCTTGTCATCGATATCAATTGGGGAGGCACCCATGCACCCTAACAGTTGCTGTATATTCTTAGCTTGCCTTCCATAAATTATGCTTTAGTCTTATACTTCTCTTCCCTTTTTGGAACCGGTTGCTTGTGATTTTTGCCAAGAATAAACTTACTGTTTTCGCTTAAGTTACCCCCACGATGTCGGTTTTATAGTTGTGTTTATCCACATTACTTTATATTTATTTCCATGTTAGAATGGCGGTGATCCGAAGAACAGGGGCAATTCATCAAGGTAACAATCTACCATTGATCTCATGTTACTTCGAAATATCGCCTGTCGAATACTTATGCTGTAGATTCAATTGATCATATCTGAACAACGCTCAAGTTATTCACTAAATCCAGGATCTCTAAGCGGGCCGCAGCACTAACACCGTAATATCATGTATTTTGTGCTTCTAGGCCAGGGACACCGCACGATATGAGAGGAATTTCACCAGGACAAAATTCACAGTCAGTACGTCAGAGAGGTAAATGCATGCAACCTTTGGCGAAGGCATCGTCCGGAACTGTGGGAAATCCATCTTTAAAATTTTATTTGGAATTAATGTCCTTTTCTACATTTCATTAAAAACTGTGTGGTTCTGGCAAAGGTAGCCTTCCCTCTTCTTCCTCCTAGTTGTCTTCCAATGACTTCTTCAATAAGACACATAACGCATTCTCTTTCGTGTAGGACATCACAATTCCTCCACTCCGCACGGTCAAATATCTCCGTACTCAAGATCCGCTCCAGTGACGTAAGCTTATGCTTTGATAGTTTTAACAGCTGTCCCTAACTGAAAATGTCACAATCAAACATTCTATGTTAAAACGTTTTGCAGGCCGCAAATGATCAATGCGATGAAAGGATCCCAACGCGACGTGAGTAATAAATATAATTCCAAGTCGGTAATTTCCGCATTAAACCAGTAACGATTCGCCAGCCAGTAAAATGATCTTTGATATTGAGACGCTTCAAAGAATACATTTTCCACCTGAAATACCTTTACACAATCAAAAATAATCAGTCATATCATGTAACAATGGCTTTAGAAAACTGCAAAATGTTACCTGGAATTTTCTTATCTTTTTGAACATTTCGAATCTTGACGTTTACCCGATGTTCAGTAATGTACGGATGATTTCTTGTATATGTTATTTTGTCTTGTATGTTTACTAATGTGACGCTCAAAGTAGCTTCGTATTCTTTTTCAATAGACACCCAAGACACCAGCTGGTCCAATTCGATTGACAGTCCGTACCCCTCCGTCAAATGGAATGATAGGAAGAATAGGTTAGTGTCAAGAAATATTGAGCGATATTATATAACTTAAAGTGTTTATGCAACGAAATTTCACCCCAAAGTTTTATGGCCTCAGTGTAAAGTTAACGAAAAATGGGTTCGTAACTTCTTTTACAGAAGTTCATCATTTTGCTTCTTTCGTGAGAAATTTGGCTTTGAATAATATGCAAATATCATACTTATGACATCACAGTGCATAATGAGTTTTTAGTGCTGTAGGAATTTCTCTGACAGTATCGATGATAAATTTCCAAAAGTCGCTCTAAAATACAGCAAATCGGAATTTGTGAGTTATAATTTTTGAATTTTGTTCGACAAAATTAAATTGTTCGAAAAATCTAAGTTATTTTAAAATAGCATTATGCACTGTGATGTCATAAGTATGATATTTGCATATTATTCAAAGCTAAATTTCTCACGAAAGAAGCAAGACAATGAATTTCTTTAAAAGAAGTTACCAACCCATTTTACGTTATCTCTACTCTGAGGTCAAAAAACGTCGGGGTGAAATTTCGTTACATAAACACTTTAACATTATACAACTTTTTGTTCCCCAGGTACGCCACCCTCTGGAAGACAACGAGGGACCCCAGGAATCGTTGCGAACCTCTTGCTAAGGGCTGGGAACACACCAGCAGCTGGGCACGAGTCTTCCAAAACACCCACCTTGATGCGAACATCGTCAAGAGAATCTCATTCCTCCCAAGTTCGAGTCAGGTACATCCCCTCGCTCTGCTCTAAAAGCTAAAAGAATAAAGTAACTCAACCAACCTCTATGCTTTGTATACCTAGTGACACAAACAACCAGTACAGCCAACCGATGTCTTGGTCAAGTAGCCAGCACGCATCTCAGAACACGTCCCAACATCAAGGTTACAGGATCCTCAGTGGACCGATTGCATTATGGGCAAAATTTTGAAAAAAGTTGAAATAGGAATATTTATTACCACAGCATTGAAGAGCATCCTAAAATTAGTAAAATTGCAAAGTTTGGTTGCGAAACGTTGTAAAATGTGGAAAATGTAAGCCTGTGAAGATTGCAAATTTTGTATATTTTTGTATTACGCACGAAAAATTGATACCAACATCGAGAAAACGGTATCAATTTTCAGTGCGTAATACAAAAGTATACAAAATTCGCAAACTTTGCAGGGCTATATTTTCCTCATTTTACAACATTTCGCGACCAAACTTTGCAATTTTACTAATTTTAGGATGGTCTTCAATGCTGTGGTTATGAATTTTCCCACTTCAACTTTTTTCAAAATTCTGTAAATAATTCAATCGGTCCAAGATTTCTTTTCCCAAAACATTCCATGCTTTCTTTCTGTTAAGTCAAACGCACCCACCCCTAAAATTTGACTTTTTTCTTCAGCACGAAAACATGGAGCTTCTCAAGTGGATCCCAATAGAAGACAAATACACGTACGAAAAATAATCTTGGTCAAACGAGAATGACAATCCACAAGAGTTGAACCTTGGACCTTAATCCTCGACTCGCTCAATCTTTCACAAACTTCGAGCTAACATCAACTCCACTGTTATCGACTCTCGCGTGACTCTTATTCTCGTTCCCGCGATAAAATACAAAATTTTCACAGAATAGTTTTCATGGAATGTGTTAATTCACAAGGGCTGAAAAATTCTCCAGCAAAACCTCGGCTTTCTAAATCTTAACTATTCATAAGACTTAGTTAAGTTTAGTTCTTTGGAAACACCAAAAGCAGCAAGACGTAGATCAGACGTAGATGTCATCTGGCTAACCCTACCGCTTTTCATTATAACATTCGTATCTACCATTTCATTTTCAGGTGCATCATCCGCCTCGTTCCAGTGGACATCAGTAAAAACAACAAATCAAACAACGGAGGAAAAAAACTGACATGAAAATCTTGTGGATAACAACTTGCAGTTTCCAGAATCATCAAGAAAATATGTTCAGTACACTACTTTACAACTAGCTTGCCAAATGAAAAAATGTTAGGATTTGATAAGCACATTTCACCTTTGACCAAGGGATGCACCCTTTAACCCCACGTCACACCCACCTCTGTAAAACTTTGTCTAATCGCCCTAGTTGCTTCGTGGTTATAAAACCTGTCAACAATACCATTCACACAATTTGTCATTTAAATATTAATTATTACACTACTTATAATAATACGTAAAGATTTCATTCGTTTGTAATGTGCGTGTAATACAGTCTACATAAATATACCATATCGTTCCATTGTTGCAATTTCACTTCATCAATTCAAAAATAATTCTAGATAAAGTTTTATTTAATCGAATCCTGATTCGAGTGATTATTTAATTCCATTTGATTTCATCAGCTTTACAGGGTGTATCAAAAAAAGCAGTCAAATCTGAAATCGCTCTCTGTTTCGCGAAGAGCCTCGACGTACGATGTTTTTTTATTAAAATAGGTTTTTTGGTACTTAAAATTTATAATAAACCGAAAAAATGAGAAATTTGAAACTTCAATACCCGGGGGTTGTGGCTTAAAAGTAATTTTGATTTGGCAGATGGAAAATTTGTCGGGTTTTGTATTGCTTTACAGAATTTCAGAAAATTTGCTCGAGTTTAAGCCGTTCAAAACGTCGCGCGAACTTCCATATTTTTAGCGAAATTGGCTTTGTGCATGTTTAATTTATGTATTTACCTAATTTGCACGCAACTCCCAAGGGACATTTAATTAAAATTGGAGCATTTCTTCAGAAAAACGATTCTTATTGAGAAAAATATACGTTTGACGTTTTGAATAAAACCTAAAACTCAATCAAATTTCTTAAAATTTTGAACAGCAATAAAACACCGAACATATTTTCTACTCAAGTACCCAAGCAATTTATATTAATTAAAAATTTCATTCATCAAGCCGCTTCGCGAGGTTGAGAGCCGTTTCAAAATTGATATACCCTGTAGAATCATCTGCCTATTTTGTAGAAGTGTTAACTTAACTCTCTACTAACCCCCTCCCCCATACCCCAATATGACCTCCTCTTATCTCCAAATCGTATATCTTCAATGCGTTGGGGGGGGGGGAGAAACAAACGAGGTACCCCCATGGCCCCATTCCCTAAACATGGTGTACCTAATAATTTTCAAAGAATAATTGTCGCTGTTTTAAATCACATTGCTATCTCACAAGCTCGACGCCATGAGTGCTTAAATGTACTTAACATAAACTTTCAAGCATTGTGAGTGGATGAAATCACTCGCCACAAGCTAAATAGAACCCCAATTCCAGCAATTTCCTTCATACAAGCATAAAGGAATTAAGCTCTAAGCAAGGTATTTCACTCCGATATCGCTCATTAACGCCGCAGTAACTGTGACACCAAATAAGAACATACCAATAACAACGTACAGAATACCTATCGCTAGACCTAGCTTTCTTTTCAGTTCCAACGAACGCTCATCTTGTAGCATCAGTTGAATAAGACACAACCCTATAAATGAGATGAAGAAAGTCTAAACAGCTATATACTTGCACACTACCATTTCGAGCTATTTAATCTAGATATAAGTTTCTGAGATCTGCATGGCCGTCACACAATCTCTTACCTGGAAACGTGAAGATAAAATGGGAAGCCAAGGCGCCCACGATTGCAATCGCGTCACCTATGGTAGGAACAATCACGGCGATTCCCAGACTGCAGAAGAACCATATGAGCGATGTAATAACGCGTCGTTTGTTCTTGTAATCTTCCACCTGGGCAGCGGTAAGCTTTCGTATTTTCAACCATAGCCCAATTATTGCTGATCTAAAACAGAGTTCAAACCATGAAAGATTTTTTAATTCTTCAAGAAATGCTTTCTCCAAGAAAGTTTTTTTCCAACATAGCTGTTTCGCTCAAACTAGAACAAGAATTCTACGAGATTTGTCACGGCTAGAACCTGTAGCGGTGTTCTTTCCGCTTTCATGCTCCCCTCAAACGAGAACAAGGCTTGCAAGTGACTCGTGATTAGATAGCGTAAAAAATCTCCAAACTTTATAAGGCAGCTCAGTTCTAATGATAAAATAGCTATTTTTGACCAGAAATACCTGCCAACAAACTGACAAATTGCAAAAGTACTAAACACGATAATGACGATGAAGACTCTAGCTGAAATTGCCAAGGCATCGTTTTGACGATAATTCACCAAGATATCACTGTGAACGTGATGTTTGAAAGTAAGATATCCATAACTGCCCGTCAGAGAGTAAAGTACGGTGCAGATGAGAGTTGCAAGAATAGTGACCAGTCCGAATCTCATTAAGGTGGGTCGGCGAAGTTCTGCATACACTGCCACGGCTGTTACGTGACACTAAATGTAAAGAATTGGTTAAGGTGGTTAAGAACGCCCTAGATTTTAACACAGCAAAAAGTGTTCCCACACTTTCTTTTTGACGTCACGCGAAACGCTAAAAAACGTCAGTAATGTGCGTCATTAACAAAATTAATTAACATTCTTACCTGAAAACCAAAACATATCACTGGTACTGCAGCAAAAATTTGAGTACTAGACCATTTCTTGTCACTGGGAAATGACAAAATTCAGATGAACTTAGTTGAAGACCTTATGCATCGAAGTTTTACATGACATTTTTATTATGGCAGCATATAGAACATTCTAAATGAGCCAATAAAACATTTTCTCAAACAAACTTTCATGACTTGCTTTGTTGTGTAGATACTGACCTATGTTTCATACGCAAATTGACATCACTGTGATGTCATGGAGCATGTGTAACTGCAAACTAATATTGCAAGACGCCAATCAATTCAATTTATCGAAATATAGAATAATACAGTTGCCAGTACGTTCACACAAAGATACCTACAATATATATATGTCTATGTCGTTTGATGTAGAATTCTATGTTCTTGAGGTTTTGCAGTTATCATTATGCAGTGTGACATCACAGTGATGTTAATTTGCATATCAAACATTGCCCAACATCTGTACATTAACAGAGCAACTTAAGAGAGTTGTAAAAATGTTTTATTCGATCATTTGGAATGTTCTTTATGTTGGTATGACAAAAATGCCATGTGGAATTTCAAAGCATATGGCCTTATCAAAGTGCAAACTAGGAAATATTGTTGGCTAGGAAATACTTGCTGCTAAGCTTCCATCACAGGACACATGGCTTGCAAGAACAGTAAAAAAAAAACTATAGCCAACATTTCTTACCTACTAGAATCTTCCACAGATGAGTAACCACCAGTGTAGTACCGTGATACCACTATGCAGCTAACAAACAAAGCACCAATACCGCCAACAACACTGTAGACAGCATGTGATGCGAGAATATGTGAAGTTATCAAAATAGATAAGATATGCAGATGCCATATAGAAGCAGTCCACACGAAATGATAGGCAAAATTTTGGTAGGTGGAAGCTACTGGCTGATTGTCGCTCAATGTGTTTTGAGTGGAAATGATTTTTACTAGGAAATAAGACCTATTCACTCATTGGTGTGAAGTTTCAAGTTGTTTCCAGGCATCATGGAAAGCTACCAAAAATGACCCAGACATCAGTATCACACACAATACCACTAGGACCAAAACTTTAGAAACTTCTTAAAATGTGTTCCCAGGGGTTGAAAATGATACAGTCCTAAAGATCGCTTTAGACCTATGAAGAATTATAATTAAGAAATATTAAAACTGCTATATTTACCTGGAATAACTTACCACTTTGAGCTTTTCTGGGATACATAATGGTAGGATAAACACACAACAAACAACAGTAATTACAACTTCCCTGTCAAAATACCAGCCTGGATGATCAATTACTAAAAGAAAAGTACAAAAATTGATGAAAATAGAATGTGAGAAAAACTGAATTTGCAGGAATGTGGTACTGAGATATTTTACTTTGGACTGAAACCAGGGTGTTAGCTAGCCCATATAGTGTCTGTTTGACAGACTCTTCCGAATTGAGGTAACTAAGGAACCTTCCCAATAAGGAGTGGGAAGTTTCTATTTTATACGATGAATGTGACTGTGTATATTTTTGTTTACTTTTATCGCTATCTATATTATAAAGAAAATACAGTAAATAATCCCAATGTACCAAAAATGGACTTAACTTTCGTTTTCCAGCTAACACCCTGGAAACACTGGCTAATTTGACAATAAGGCTGATGTTTTAATGAATAGGAACAGGTCACAAGTGAGTGGTTGGTTATATTCATAATGAAAGACAATAAACTATAAAAATTGGTTTTCTACAGAAAGAATCATAAACAATGATGAATTTGGTTTCAAAAGTCCAACCACAAGGCCTGATGAGTTTAGGTTGGTATTTCCACATAGCAACTTAAAAGAAGTGTTCATTTAATAAAATTTTATAGTTTTACACAGTGGCTGTAATTTAACAACTCACCAACGTCATTCTTAGTTCTATCACAATTTCTTTGACCCCAGTCCTTCTGTACCAAAATCATGATTAGACAAACAAAAGGAGTTGGTGAGTTGGCAAATTGCTGACACCATAGTTTTACAGTACCTTTTGTTAGCTGGTCACCAATCAATATCATGTGGGTGACATTACATCCAAACATGTAGAGCACCACATTAATTTGACAAATAACTTGTACAATGGGCCCACAATAATCTCGTATCGTGTCCTGGTAGTTAGTTGCTCGACGGAACCTTCCACAATAACCCAGGATAAAGAAGGATCCTATGATCAGCACAACAAGACACTAGAAACAAATAGCAGTTATAATTTTACTAAAATCATTGTGATCATCATATTTAAATTATACTCTCACTAAACTACAAGACATTTTTTAAGAAACTGGAAAATACAGGGTTCTTGAAAATGAGGACAATATTCCATGATACTACCAGATCTACCATGGGCAGCTTAAAATTTCCAGAAATTTTTGGGCCACTATGGATTTACTAGAACTATTGCAATGACCCAACCAAATACAATAATGACACAAGAATAAGGGATATTTATACATTATTCCTGTTATGAAGTAGTCAAAAAATCCCCACATCCCCAGGGCAGTGATTTACATGGACTGATTTTACATTTGTTTTAAATTTCATTTTAGCACGCTGTGTTTGTTGCTGGACACTGCTGATAGGGAGTCCACACAGGCAAAACTGACATTATTCTATAATAACATACCAACCCAAAATATTCAGGCTTTATGATTAACATATTGAAACAGAAGTCATCATTGTTTGTTTCTATTGTCTTTCATTGTTTTATGACCAACCAATCACAAAGCCTTTTACTTATAGGTGGTGATGACAATTTAGTTTAAAACTGAAGAGCAACACTAAAAGCTATCTACCCTAGTTACCATAAGCCCAACTTACACTCTGAACAGCCAAAGCATTCACCAATCCACCTGACTTATAATACGCTCGTGGAAAGTTTAGCATTCCCGCACCAAGAGCTGCATTCGCAACAACCACCACCGCCCTGTGAATGGGCAGGCCATAGGTGCTTGAAGAAGCTGCTGAAGAGCTTGAGTATACTGACCCATCACTGTTCACGCCTGAATATTGTATACTGCCTGAAAAACTACCGTAATAAGCAGTGGCATACTGCGACGGTTCGCTGTCGGACGACACTTTCGATTTCATGAATTTTGGTCGTCCACTTCCGTTTTTTACCATAACTTTCGCTGAAATTTTGATTAGTTTTTATCACCTGTTGGTTCGTTGAAACAATCACGAGCCATTTATTTTTCTAATTGTTCGAGAACGGTTGAAATCGTTCCATTTTTCATACCAAATGTCGAAATCAATGTCAGCGTGAAATGAACTGCGTACCAGAAACCTCCAGAATCCCCGGAAGCACATGCACTGATCTCTATAAAAACTAATCATGCCACTAGGTTGCTGCATGAAGGCGAATTTCAATGCATAACTTTCTTAACAATAGTAACAAGAGATTAACAACAATACTAGTAAGATGAAGACATTTAACTGGTCATTTCTACGAAATATTACAGATTCTGCTATTAATATAATACATACTACAAGTGTTATTATATAACAGAGTAACATAACTCAGGTGGTGTTAAAAACCCTACCACCATCATGATAATGATCAGGACAGTTCCCTTTGCCTGAGATCATTGGCAAAAGTGAAGTAAAGATTTCACCCTTCAGCTGAACAGCACAAGAAGCTGCCCCTTCTAGCTTTGCTGGCAGGCAAACAGTACTGGTTATCGTCCAGGTGTCTTTCCTCGAATCGTAGCATTCAACACTATCCATGTAACTGCCATGGAGATACCCGCCAAAGACGTAGATTCTATGACCCACGACAGCGGCACATGACCGCAACCTTGCAATGTTTAATTCTGCAATCATGTTCCATTGATCAAGCTTGGGAGAGTACACCTCACATGTCCGGAAGTTTGTTTGAATGGTTGGGCCCTCCGTGTAGACATTCAATTGACCACCACACACATAAAGCTTTTGGTTTAGTTCAACACCACATGCACCATATCGCTGTGTCTTCATGGGCTTGACTGGAAACCACGAATCCATTGGAGGATCATACCTCTCAACACCTTTGAGTACCTCTGAATTGTCTTGACCACAACATCCACCAATGGCATACAAAAAGCTGCCGCAAGCAATAAGACAATGGCCTTCTCTTGCTTGCATCATGGGCGATATCATCTCCCAAGTGTTTGTTACGGCACTGTAACGTTGAACGGTGTTAAGGGTCTTTCCACAAAATCCGCCAGAGACATATAGGTCATCCTTGAGGAAAGTCACGGCAACCCCAATATGCCCACTACACATTGGTAGTAATCGTTTCCATGGTAACCCGGGTTGGTTCAAATCGAGGCATTCAATGCAGGAATCATCTGCTTCTAAACTTCCACCAACAGCATAAACAATGTGGCCATGAACAGCAATACCATGACGATAACGAGCAATATTCATGTTCTTTAACGAACACCATTTGTTGAGTGAAGGGAAATAACAGCTAACAGTAGCAGTGCCACCTTTGCCTTTTTCCCAGCCACCAACAACTAAGATAGCCTTGTTACCATGGTAACCAACTGGCTCTCCATGACTTGGGGCACCATTGCTATTTTTAGCCATGACATCAATACTTCTTTGCAATCCCATGAGGAGCTCACTGGTTCTAGCATACTCATGACAACAAGTGACCTGAGAAATGTACCCATCTGGCAAGCATGTCAAGTCAATGTAGTTAATCAACTGGTCAAAATGTTTCGCTCTTAATGAGACGTTGTGGTTAATCCATTTCAACGCCGCATCAAAAGCTTCACAATCGCTGGCTGCAAGCCCTTCACTTCCCAGCAGCTCAACAATGTACCCAATCTCCAACTGCAGGAAATCATTGGTATTCGTTATACTGAAGAAGTTTGCCAAAACCATCTCTCTAGCTTCGGATCTCAGCCTCTGACACTGGTAACGGTCTGCAAAGATCCATGCAGACAAGCAATTATCGAAACTCAAATGCTCCTCCAAAAAGTGACTCTCGACTAAACTCTTCAGTCGGTTGAGCATCAGATAATCTGCCGCAATAATTAAGTCAAAAACTTTGTCAGCTGTTAAAACTATGTCGCCGAGGTATATATAATCAAGGACATCTTTCAAAACTCTTGCTTTGACTCCGTTTAAACGTATTTTATACTGTTCTCGTTCTTTCATACCCGTGTTAAGGAGACTTTCAAAATACGGACTGCTTGCTGCGAGCACGTTTCGGTGTGCAAGCACTTCTAAATCTTCGACAAGTAAACATACATCGCAGAACGTTTCGGCATTTCTGTATTTATTCAAAGTCTTCATTATGGCATGGCTGTATTCCAACTTGCTTAGTTTCTCGTCACGTGTCGTTGGAGAGTTGCTTTGGACCTTTTCTACGTAATTTTTTATCATCACTTCCATGTTTACACGCCTTGAAATGGACGCCATATTTGTACCGTTACAAAGTAAATATTGACCGTGCATGCAAAAAAACTTATCTGGTACTGAGTACGAGTTACATGACGTCATACAAAACGTCATCAGACTTCATGTTATGTCGTCATATGTGATCATTAGACCATAAATTGACCGAGTTTTCAACTTGAAAACAACAATGGTTTGAAGTAAATTCTTCAATAACATCAATTTCTTCCAAAATCATTTCAATTAATTTCTAAAATCGAACTTTTATAAATTATAAGCTTCACATTCAATGGCATAAGCTTCATATTGATTTACATAAAACTTAAGCTTACTTCATTGTAGTGATCCACCCAGCTGAGATTGGTTCATTTCAGTACAGTTAATCCCAAACAACAGTGCAAAATTTCTAACAACTCTATCACAGTGAAAAATCTTTAATCACGTGCAATTGCATTAATCACATGCAGATTAATCCCCAAGAGTTGAGACCTCAACTTGCTGATTTTCATAGCAATTATCGTCCTCGTTACCGGTAGCATCACAGTTGAATCGACCGAAATCACAGCATAATTGGACAAGATGAGCTTGCGCATTAATTTCGAGTATTGATTTGATGGCCAACATTACACTTATAACACCATTATAAGCACATGACTAAACCTTAGTGTACCCAAACACAGCGTACTGGATTAGACGGAGGAGCCTTCAAACATTTACCAATCTTTTCGCATCCTGGAGGCGCCCAGTTCTAAAATAAACACACACAACGTTAAAACGACTAAGCATTCGCTTGGCTTATTTGAACTAACTTCGTTGAAAAATCACTAACAGAATTATGCGAAAATTTCGTATCTGAATTACTAATCATAGTTTTAGGTACTTTTAGGAGAGCATGGAAATAAAGTCCCATTTGAAACTTTTAGAATTGTGTGGAAAACGTTTTTACCGTTTCATTGAAAGCTTTCCTATTTTGACTCAAATCATCACAAATGAGAAAGCTGTCCGAAATCTTGGTAATTGTAATGGTAGTTATAAGAGTATGATTATATGTTTGGACGGTTTCCAACACCATATTCATTGGCAACTTTTTAAGCCATCTATTTATTGTCCTCTAAACGCTTTGGATTCGTTTTATGAGGCTAAACCTACTTGTGACGTAACCAAATTAAGGTTAGTCCATTTTGTATAGTCTTTGCGTGCAGGCCTTACTACTTACCATCACAGCATTGTCACACATGTTTAGTTGTGGTGTTCCTCGTTTCATTTTCGATTTATGATCTTGCACAACTTTGTCAATTGTTGTCATAACTGTCTTGTATTCTTCCTTATCGTTGCTAAGTTTCAAAAGAACAAAATTAATGTAGCTCCCGATCAGTGTCGATAGTGCTAACTCACATTTATGCACTGATAGCAACTCTTTAAGTTTATAAACAAATGGTCCAAAAGAGACCTTACCGTATGGGGTATTTCTCCCCGGGATCTTTACCCAAGTGAAACAATATTGGTGATGCAGTGTAGTTCATTTGTTGGTGAGTTGTGACGTTTGTCACACATTCACCACGGCAAAAATCGATTCCCTAAAAACATACGTTATGCAATATTCTTCACAAGTGCTCATCTAGTACTTAGGCTTAAGCAAAACGGATTTCTTGGGACACGTTCGGACTATTAGAGCTATTCAGACTCTAGCATATATTCCAGAAATTGATTTTAGTTTACTTACTGTATTAAACTCAGTAATGCTGTTGGTCCAGGTCCAGTAATGAGCCTTGTACAAGCCGTACCTTATTGCCATCATTTCGTCACCACGATAATAGAATATTGGTCTAAACGGTAATAGAATATTGGTCTAAACGATAATAGAATATTGGTCTAAACGATAATAGAATATTGGTCTAAACGATAATAGAATATTGGTCTAGACGATAGTAGAATATATTGGTCCGCTCGTAAGCTGATATTAATTAGTTAAAAGTTGATATAAATTATTAAAAAAATCTTGGAGCTATGTCCTGACGGTGTTTCAATGAACCACAAACAAATCTCTTGTACAGTATTGGACGGTAGACGATAAACTCCACTTGTTTAAATAATACCGGCACAAAATATCGCCCACAGGATGAACCAACCCGTGTAGGCAGCATCAGCGCAGCCAACCGGGCGATTAAGACCTGAAAATTTCCAAATTTTGATCTTACTATTGATTTCGACTGACTTACCTATCAATTTGTTCGTTCTGCAGAAGAACTGGCGACAAGTCTATGCCATCGATAACACGGTCACTTGGCGGGTCAACATTCGCCAACTTCAAAACAGTCGTGAATAAATCCATCAAAGATACAGACTGCTGGCTCATCTGAAAATGAGAGTAGCACATTTTATTGCTTTGCCAGTCAAGAACCAAGGTACATCTAGTAATATTATCTCGAACCAACGTTGCCAATGTAGGTAGTGCAGTTAATGGTTCACGAAAGGTATAGGAAAGAAAGAACCTATGCCTTCTGTGTAAGGGCTGTTTGTATGATCCCAGCTAGACGGGGCGGGGCAGTTGCCGAGATCCCGCCAGTAATGTAAAATTCTATCGAGTGTTAATATGGTCCCCTATCCATCCCGCCTTGTCCGGATCTCGTCTAAATGGGACGAAAAATTCCCATATCAGCATGACTGATTACTCCTGATTACTATAAAATCGAAGGTGCACTGAAGTTCTTGACCCTAGAGAGACTTAATAGTCAACTTTTCCGCAATGGAAAGTACATGGAGATGAGTCAGTCTGCTAGTTTAGCGGCCATTTTGAACTTCAAAGGTGTGTGTCCCAGTCCTAGAGATTTGCTCCCGTTTGTCGATGCACGCGTTTTCCAATTTTAGTTCAGCTTTTACACTGACCTGCCCTGGTTTAATCTTTCCAGGCCACCAAGCGATAGTTGGCTCTCTCATTCCACCTTCAAATGTCGTCTCTTTACCACACAGAAATGGACCATTTATTCCTCCTAAAAAAACACCCAGTAAATCTACAAATCTTAGGATTAAGAAGGATGAAACACGACGTCAAATCTTGCAAAATATTAGGAATAAAGCACAGTGATTCCTTGCAACACGTTCTCCAAACCATCAAATCTCGACAGAACTTCTTTTCAAATCTTATACCGCTTGTCTTTGAGACCAAAGCTGCTCCGTTATCAGAAGAAAAGAAGACAAAAGTATTGTTGTCAATTTTAAGATCAATCAGTTTCTGTAGAATTTTGCCCACGCCGCTGTCGAGTTCCATTACGGCATCGCCGTATCTACACATCAATGGAAAAATAGAGAGTTAAGTAAAAAGTCCATGATTTCTACTGGGTCATATTGTTGCTAGAAGTAAGCTATAGTAATTTTCTCGGATAAATTTAGAGCAATGAACAAAAGCTCAATACCAAATTTGCGCTAGTTTTTAATTTGGAAAACTTACAGTCCACGGGTGCTCTTCTGTAAAAAGTCCTTGGAAGCATAAAGGGGAGTATGAGTTGCATCTGGTGCCCAGTACAGAAAGAATGGACTCTCCTCTTTTGAAATGAAATTGAGGGCTTCCTAAAAATGAAAATACAATTTCCCTCTACAATCTGAACCCATGATCAGTTGATTATCTTGAATCTGTCAGTAAAATTATAACACTTTACATACGATATGCATGGCTAGATATATTAGAAGGGACTAAAACATTTTATATCAGAAAACAGAAATCATTCATCTCAAGTTATCTCAACTAGCTGCAATGTAACAGCTATCAATGTTTATTGAATTGCA
This sequence comes from Muricea muricata, assembly GCA_963855995.1. Classification (NCBI taxonomy): domain Eukaryota; kingdom Metazoa; phylum Cnidaria; class Anthozoa; order Malacalcyonacea; family Plexauridae; genus Muricea; species Muricea muricata. The sequence goes on from OY979722.1 coordinate 2,311,170, forward strand.
ACAGAAGAGTTCAACTGCAATTTACCTCTATATACATCTGAGTTAGGTTGGATTCGCCAGTTTTACGATTGATAGGAAAGTCCTCGTAATACCTTGAGGAAAAAACTATGAGTACTATGTCGAGGCTGAACCTTGGGTCTTCTTCTAGGATACAGTTAAACTCAATATAACGGACTATAAAATTTGTAATTTGATCTGATGATCCACTATTGTATACTATTTTCGTGATATAGAATAAGCATAAAATTGAAATTAGAAAATGACTACTTCTGGAAAACACCATAATATACAGATAATTCTGCACAAAACTTTGACTGACAGCTAGGTTTCAACAATACATAACAGCTTTATTGCAGACCATGAATTTAGCACATATACCTTCCTATCATGTATTCATCTCTATACACAGGGATATTGGGCGTTGAAACATCATTATAAGGTCCAAAGTGACAGTTTGGTGCTCCAAACCATTCGTGGAAGCCATGTTTGAGAGGATGGTACTGCGGTTGGTGACCTAAATGCCTAATTAACATGACAGTGAAATATTCCAAGACAGATGGCAAAACCATGTGGGGCTTGAAGAAGGAGGGGGGGGGGAACCCTTGCCTTGGTCCTTATGCTTAAAAGAGGTGGGGGAACTATGCTAAGATGACATGGCATCTCTTCTTTTGTGTTAGTAAGGGGTGTTTACCAGATAAGGTATCAGAAAGGGGGGGGGGGTTAGAGAAAGACAATTTAATAAAAAGATCAATAGAGACAGATTGTGGACTATCTTATTGTAATATCAAGGTGCAACGATGCGTACCATTTTCCTACAATTTTATTTCTATAACCAGCTTTTTGTAAAAGTTCAGGCAGCAAAATCTCAGCATCGGGAATTCCACCAACAATGTTTTGTGGGGTATATCCTAAGTACCAAAATTACATATTGATAGATAAAAGAGTTGTTCATCTTTCAATCAATTGCAAAAACTTTTCACTATGCAGAACGCACCATTACGAGCATGTGCATTTGTGGTGTAAAAACCATTCCTGATAGGCAGTCGGCCAGTGAGCAACGCAGCTCGAGCTGAAAACCAAATTAGAGTTTGTTTTAAAACATCACTGAATGACTGAACAAATTTTTGCTACCAACATTGTTCTTCAATCAAGTTCTACAGGGTTGCCCATTCTCATTACACCTGTTTTCAAAATTATGAGATCCGGCTAGGCGATCACAAAGCTCAAAGTATTTAAAGTTTTCAATTTTTCTGATCAGTATCAATATAATTTATATGCTTTGTTTGCTTTTTAAGGAAATGTTTCAAATGGTTTTCAAGACATTTTAGCAAAAATTATTGTAAAAGTATAATTTAATATATATTCATTTATGTTTGCCGTTGCTATTTATAGCAGTTCACCAGACATAAACTGACTTCTGCAACTAAAACTACTTTTGGCTTGGTCTCGTAATTTTGATAACAGGTGTAAAAGTTTGCTTGGTGCGTGAGAACGTCTGTTTTTATTTGAACTTACAAGGTGAACAAAGTGGGTTGGCTGAATATGCATCATTCAGTACCATGCCCTCACGTCCCATCCTGTCAAGGTTGGGTGAACCTCCACTGGGATTACCAAAGATACCAAGATCTCCCCAGCCCATCTGCAAATACAATTGTACAGCAAATAACATTTCTAGATAGTTACAGTTGCAAAATTCAATACAAATTTCGTGCAGTCATTATTAGTCAGATCATGAGCCTCAACCATGACTGGAATGTTTCGAAATTGGATGTCTTCTCCACTTCAACCGCATCATAGGAAAACATAGCATATTTCATTGTGTTCATATCATTTGTTCTGCTTGAGTGTTCACAAAACAATGAAATACACTACGTTTTGCTACAATATGGTTTAAGTGGAAAACAGGCTAACAACTCGGGGGGGGGGGGGGGGGGGGGGGCAAGAAAAACTGGGGGCAGACCTATTTCAGTATTAGGCACCTCACCAACAGACTATTTGCAAAATTTAAAAATACTAAACTATGATATCCTAAACATGACAGTTTCTAAAATTGCAACCAAAACCAATATTAAGCAATTAGCTAATTATCAAGTGATAACAGAACCATGTACACTACATACGTCATCCATCAGCATGACTATGATATTTGGGACACTTTCCATTGCATCAGCTTGCAAACTACAGCAAAACATGAAGAAAAACCCCAATAAAACATTCGAACTTAACATCATTGCTACTCTTGATCGCATAATTGCGACTTCCAGGCACTTGCTCAAGCTATCATGCCAAGTATATTTACACTGTGCTTCCACTTAGCATAAACACAGTTTTATTCAATGGTTTTATTGCTGCAACAAATTTCCTGCAAAGTGGAAACAGAGCAAAAAAAAATGGCTGTTTGCGTTGCAGTAATAGCGAAGGAGGTGAGAGAATTTTATTGCTTTAGATTTTTCATCAGATAGTCCACGTTTAGAAATGGTTTGTGCTAATGGTTAGTGTTTTTCTTGCTTAGAATCATCCATTGTTTTTGCGAACAATGTCTCCAGAAGACGAATTGAAATTTCATTACACTGTTCACACGTCCCTGGATGTCGTGGAAGAAAAGGGTAAGTTGACGAAATCTTCACGGATCATTTTCAACATATTAACTTGAAACGCGTGTTATGTTACATTCTATATAATCGTATTAAAACGTAATATTATGACGTAATTATGACGTCATAGAGTGTCACAAGGTAGTAGTAGTAGTAGTAAAAACTTTATTTACCCACGCTAACCCTGTCAACCGAAGCTGATTTCCACACGGGGCGTGCAAGGGTTTATAAACTGCTTATCAAAAGTGGCATGTGGCCCAGGGGAATATCCCCATGGCAGGTCTGCTACTGTATTGACATATTTTGTTTTAGTTTCATCCTTGACGAAAAGTTCTAATGATCCTCGAGAACTGTACTTGGGTCTACTCTATCCAACTGAGGATTACAAAGTGTATCCTGAGTATCACACACTAAAAATCTCAAAACTTGTAGCATGTCAATACGATATTGACTTGTGTCCGCACAGCTTGTCCTGAGTTGTCAACAGGACAAACCTCTGATACTTCTTTGGAGCTTGTTAGCAGTGGCATGGGCAGCCCAACATTTGGTCATGCAAATGCAAAATTTTCTGTATTTATAGACCGTAAAAGGAATCAATTTCTAAAGAAATGAATGCAAATTTTTCTGCATTTATAAACCGTATAAGGAATCAATTTCTGAATATATTAATAATGATGATTTAAATTTGCATTTGCATGACCAAATGTCGGGCTGGCATCACCACTTCTTGTTAGAGGTGCACCGGAACAAATATTTTGATTTCCAGCTGTAACTGGAACTTGCCGGAACTAATAAAACGGGAACTGGCTTAACCATATATTGACATCACTGCATATGTGCATATATATACAAAAAGCACATATATAATGACTACATGGTTGTTGTAAGATAAAGTATCACTTAATGTTAAAACGTAACATTAAGTATCTCTGCTTGTTAGTTGTTCTTCATTTTAAAACAGTTCTGTTTCCATCTGTTCTTTTTACATTGGTTCCAGCCAGAACTGGAACCATTGAAAATCTGGGTTTCTGCCAGAAATAACCAGCCAGAACCAAGTTCAGGTGCATCCCTAGAGCTTGTCACAAGTGTCTAATTAATAGCATTCACACTGTATGTTGAAATAACTTGTTGATGACTTGTAACAAGGTGGGTGGGAATATCAATGTTCTTACAAGGTTCTACAACTCTGATACTGTCAGTGACAAAGTCAGCCCGACATTTGGTCGTGCGAATGCAAATTTTTCTGTGGTAATAGAGCATATAAGGAGGCAATTTCTAAAGAAATGAATAATGATGATGTAAATTTGAATGGCAAGACCAAATTGTCGGGCTGGCTTCACTACTGGATACTGTGCTGTTACAGTAACAAGATCATCACAAAGTTGACAACACAAGGCTGTATAGCAATATTGTTTTATCAGTCTTGTTATAATAACCTTGTAATATGTTGTTGAAGTCTGATAGTTTCTTACTCCAATAGCTTTGGCAACGTTAACGATGTGCAACTTGTTAACCGTTAAACAGACTTGGTAACTTGTTTGATATATACAAGTTATATTTTGTGTACACATGTACCATGAAATAATTTTGCAAACTTTTTTATTGTAAATTTTTTTTCTTAACAATGTAAGATATGGTTATGTTACAAACACTAAAATTAAATTTGTTGTCGTGGTGGAATCAGCAAACAGCTTCCTTCGAGACAATGAAATAAGAATGGTAGGTACCTTAGCTTCTTGTTCAAAATGTCAAAAATTTCATTTTGCAAGCTTTCTTAATGTTCTGGTTCTGTATGTAGATGTTCCAGCGCCTTCATGTTGCATACACAGATATGTTTTGTAATCCATTTTATAATCCTGGAGAAAATATTACATCCAGGTAAGTTGTTTGAAGTATTAAATTGCAGCAAGATGCATACGAGCAATAAAAGACAACATCAAAAAGAAACCATAGTTTTGTGATAAACCAGAGTACTTACAATGTTTGGTAAGCAAAACTAAAAGAAGTGCTACAGTAATACTCTTACACATAAATGTGCATTTTTCCCAGACGATTCGAAAAGGTAGTGGAAAGCATGATGAAGCAAGACTAATTTAAAACAGGAATGCTCCAAAGGTGAGTTTCAATCTACCACTAAATGAAGACGAAGTTATAGTCATTATGCTGTGAGATTGCCTGAAATTTAAAAAATTTTAACTTTGGAAGTTGGAGATCCCAAATAATCAAACCTATCATAAGTTGTAAATAGAAAATCATGTAAAGCATAAATGCCAAATACATTGCTGCGAGCATCTATTGAATCTTACAGTCAGACCAAAGACATACGTAACAAAACAGGGATATGAAAAAATTGAGGAGACATCACCAGGATTATACATAATGAATTAAAACATTCTCTGACCAAATAATTTATTAATTTGAGCTTTCAACTGCTTGACTGCAGCCTTCAATGGGAAAAAAGAAATAAAATATATAGGGATGGCATTCAAAATAGGGATAGTATTGAAAGATGGGTACACTCATACACATTTTAAGGCACAGTTTTATTTCATTTCACCACAACATACAGAATGTTTTGCATTTATAGAAATCTTATGGTTGCCACTGAGTAATTTTAAAATATTTTTTAAAAATGTCTGCTTGAATATTTCTGCACTTGAATTCATTTCTTTACTTCCCACACAAACTTTACTTCGATCAAATGCCTGGGAACATAATGCTATATTTCTTTGGACACTTTTCTTCGGCCTTGTTCCAAGAATGTATTAAATATAGCCTGAAGTCAAATCCATGTTGGTTCTAACATCCGATTGTGCAGTAAATGTTTACCAAAGCTTGCATGTAAAAACATTGTACTAATTGTTTTAAACACTTGCAACATGAACTCTTTATTCAAAGTTTTCCATGCAATTTGACTTCAAGCTATAAAGTCATGACTTCACCATAGGAGAGCTTGTTGTTTTCCGTGCTTCATTTTACAGACATCAGGCTTCAAGAGGTTTCACCTGGAACTAAACTTAATATACACTAAACATGATAAACACACAACGATCAGATTTATACTTTTTTTACCAACAATTGTCTTAAAAATTTTGTATAGTTTTTCTGTTCTCAAGTTATGCTTATCTTTTGTTATTTTTTCTCTATTTTCTTTTCATTTTTTTTTTCTTTTTTCATCACTTTTCTTTATATTTTTTCTTTTCTTTTTATCATCATGACAACCTTTAGAAATTCATTAGAAAACAAAACTGAAAATGGTACCTGAGGAACACATTTGTGCATGGTGTGCATTTGTGAGGAACATAAAAGTGCAGGAGCCATCATAAAGCTAATAGTTACCTGAAAATATCCATAGGACAGAAGTTGCTAAAAATAAATACATACTGTCAAATTAATACAAACTATAGCAAAGCAAACAAATTCTAACTATGTATAAATAAAAAGCTAGAAGACTAAAATACAAGTTGCAGAATTAGCAAAAAATCAAGTCAGCAAAAATTTGCTGACCTGAGACTAATTCACAGCCCTGAAAATATTACAAAATAGTCAGACCCTCTCAAATGCAGAGCCATCTGGCTTGTTTAGTATGGATAATATCTTGCCCGCCTTGGCCTGTCAAGAAAGAAAGATTTACCGTAATAATTCATTACACAAACATGGTAACTAGTTTGTAATTAGATAATGGGCACAAAAACATCAACCAGTAGGCTCCCACAGCAAATTAACATACCTGTACATTCCTCGACCTCGTATTCTAGGTCGATAACCGGGAAAATATCCAGGGCTGTGAAAACCGCGAGATCTCCCTCGCCCCCGACCTCTTGGGAATCCTCGATCTGTGGTACTAATGCCTGGTTGATTTGTTCGTTTCGGCACAACCTCATGAGAAAGATGATTTATTTTCAACGAATGAATTCTTAACAACTTTTCACCCAATTAATACACCAACAATTAGCATTACCTTTATCTGTCGACCCTTGAACAATGAATCTGTCAATGCAGTTGAGTTGTTTACGCTTTCTTTATCAGCAAATTCGACATAGGCAAAACTAAATACACAGATGCATTGTCAAAAATTTATCAAAAGATCCAGCCAAACATGGTTTTTAAAATATGTGTAGTTACCCCTTGGGATGTCCAGTAAACTTATCACACAAGATTGTAACACGATTGACTGATCCACAGCCATGAAAATGTTGCTCAAGCTCTTCGGCTGTAGCAGAATAATCCACCTAATGAGAGAAATGAGTGAAAATCGGATTATTTATGAAGTGTAATACTGTTAAATGAATGAAAACCTCTTTAAAGTCACTTAGCTCACCCTTGCTTACACATGACAAGACAGAGCAAGTCTTAATTTTGCACATGAAACAAGTGGGTTGAAACCAACAACAGTGGCTTAAGAAGATAAACATAGTCCCCTTTAGTAGCACACCAATAAAATACCCAGAAATACCTGCACCTATTGTCAGATGACCACTGATCCACCCCAGATCCAGACCGGACAGTTAGTAGTGAGAATTACAACCTTGGTATTGTGTGTATTTTGGTTCTTTTACACCATATGATAATTATTATGAACAATTTTGCAATTTTTTGAAGGATTTTGGATGATAGAAATAAGGTATCAGCTTATTGTAAACTGGGAGGAAAAAATAAGTAGAAATTTTTTATTATTCAGTATATATTTTCCCAAAGATAAAACAGCTCAAATTTGACTGGTAAATACATGATTTTGTTGGAAGCCAATCAGACTTGATGGTTTTTAATATCAAATGTTCAAAACATTAAAGGTTTTATTGCAATATGCAACTAGTGCCGCAACCTGTCTGCAATTTTGTTTGCAGGCAAAATTACTAGGCGTAATATGCCTCATAACCATAACGTCATGCAACATTTTTGTTGCAAGAAACATTGCACAGAGTAGAATCAGGTTCTACTTTAGCAACAATTGCCGTGATGCATTTTCTAGCCATTGCACCATGTAACATTCCATCCAATTTCTAATATTAATTCAGTTACACTATATCAGACTGCAATGAAGCGTAGTGATGCTTGCACTGGTTTTTGGGGGTGCTGTTCACACAATGCCACAGCAATATGATATGCTCTGCAGAGCAAGTCCATTTTGGAGGTGATATGAAAAACAATCGTAAGGAAATATTAAATAATTAAACATTTTGAGCATTGCGAAAAATACATCCAGGCAGGTTATGGTAAGCTGATGCCTCACTCCATCGGCCTAACACTTTGAAGTGAATCTTACATTTCCAACATAGACTGATCTTGCGTCAACTTCTTGCTTTTCTTCAAGTGTTGGCAGAGCTGGAATATGAATGTGGACATCATATGTAAAGAAAAGCACAGAGAAAGCATGTAGGATTCACATTTTCTGATTTTCAGGCATTGTACCTGTGGTTGTTGGACTCATGCTTAGATTCAAAGATCCCTCGATTTCTTTCTGCATATCTTTAAGTTTCTCTGCTTCTTCTTCCATTTCTTTTACTCTAGCTTTGATTGCTTCAAGCTCCTGGTGAAGTTGTTTAAAAATGTACGTATTGCAGACAGTTATATCTCGACTATATATGGAAAAAAAACTTGATAAAAATACGTACAGGATCATCAACAGCATCCTCCCCGCCTTGATCTCTGGAATCGTCAAGACTATCGAGAGCAGGATCTAAGTTTGTTTCCAAACCAAGCACTCCGTCTGTACTAGATTCATCCAACGATTTGGACCAATTGAACTCCACATCAAGGCCTGGAGACTCCAACGCGCTGTCTCGACGTCCTCTCGAATCTGACTCATCATCGGCCATAGTTCTAACAAAATTCAAAAAGAATTACAAATTCCGACACTAGGAAAATCAAAGTATTTTATGCCACTCGTATTACAGACAACAGTGGAGAAAAATATTGGCGATGGAAAGGATTGACAAATTAAATATCTTCCAAAATAAAATTATAGAATAATAATTCTATTATAGGAATGAAATGAGCCCACGGTCAATTGTTGTGAATCTGCGGCAATATATGTTGACTTCGGGTAGATACTTTAAGTGACCCCCCATTATAATGTATCATTACAGTCGATATATTAATATATACTTATACATACATAGATATCCTTAGTACTCCTTAGACTTTCTTAGCTATACTTATCTTTGTTATATTTGTAATCATTGTAATATCTGTTATCCCCGTAACCCTTGTAATCTTGGTTATCTTTGTAATCTTTGTAATCATTGTAATATCTGTTATCTTTGTAATCATTGTAATATTTTTATCTCTGTGATCCCCGTAACTCTTGTAATCTTGGTTATCTTTGTAATCTTTGTAATCACTGTAATATCTGTTATCTTTGTAATCATTGTAATATCTGTAATCTCTGTGATCTCTGTGATCCCCGTAACTCCTGTAATCTTGGTCATCTTTGTTATCTTTGTAATCATTGTAATATCTGTTATCTCTGTGATCTCCATAACTCTTGTAATCTTGGTTATCTTTGTTATCTTTGTAATCATTGTAATATCTGTGATCTCTGTAATCCCTGTGACTCTGTAATCTTTGTAATCATTGTAATATCTGTTATCTCCGTGATCCCCGTAACTCTTGTACTCTTGGTTATCTTTGTAATCATTGTAATATCTGTTATCTTTGTAATCATTGTAATACCTGTTATCTCTGTGATCTCTGTGATTCCCGTAACTCTCGTAACCTTGGTTATCTTTGAAATCTTTGTATTCATTGTAATATTTGTTATTTCTGTTATCTCTGTGATTTCCGTAACTCTTGTAATCTTGGTTATCTTTGTAATCTTTGTAATCAATGTGATATCTGTTATCTTTGTAATCATTGTAATATCTGTTATCTATGTGATCTCCGTAACTCTTGTAAGCTTGGTTATCTTTGAAATCTTTGTAATTATTGTAATATCTGTGATACCTGTAATTCTTGTAATCTTGGTTATCTTTGTAATCTTTGTAATCATTGTAATATCTGTTATCCTTGTGATTCACGTAACTCTTGTAATCTTGGTTATCTTTGTAATCTTTGTAATCATTGTAATATCTGTGATCTTTGTAATCCATGTGACTCTGTAATCTTTGTAATCATTGTAATATATGTTATCTCTGTGATCCCCGTAACTCTTGTAATCTTGGTTATCTTTGTAATCTTTGTAATCATTGTAATAACTGTTATCTTTGTAATCATTGTAATATCTGTTATCTCTGTGATACCCGTAACTCTTGTAATCTTGGTTATCTTTGTAATCTATGTAATCATTGTAATATCTGTGATCTCTGTAATCCCTGTGACTCTGTAATCTTTGTAATCATTGTAATATCTGTTATCTCTGTGATCCCCGTAACTCTTGTAATCTTGGTTATCTTTGTAATCTATGTAATCATTGTAATATCTGTGATTTCTGTAATCCCTGTGACTCTGTAATCTTTGTAATCATTGCAATATCTGTTATCTCTGTGATCCCCGTAACTCTTGTAATCTTGGTTATCTTTGTAATCTTTGTAATCGTTGCAATATCTATGATCTCTGTAATCCCTGTGACTCTGTAATCTTTGTAATCATTGTAATATCTGTTATCCTTGTGATTCCCGTAACTCTTGTAATATTGATTATCTTTGTAATCTTTGTAATCATTGTAATATCTGTGATCTCAGTAATCCATGTGACTCTGTAATCTTTGTGATCATTGTAATATATGTTATCTCTGTGATCCCCGTAACTCTTGTAATCTTGGTTATCTTTGTAATCTTTGTAATCTTTGTAATCATTGTAATATCTGTTATCTTTATAATCATTGTAATATCTGTTATCTCTGTGATCCCTGTAACTCTTGTAATCTTGGTTATCTTTGTAATCTATGTAATCATTGTAATATCTGTGATCTCTGTAATCCCTGTGACTCTGTAATCTTTGTAATCATTGTAATATCTGTTATCTCTGTGATCCCCGTAACTCTTGTAATCTTGGTTATCTTTGTAATCTTTGTAATCGTTGCAATATCTGTGATCTCTGTAATCCCTGTGACTCTGTAATCTTTGTAATAATTGTAATATCTGTTATCTCTGTGATTCCCGTAACTCTTCAAATATTGGTTATCTTTGTAATCTTTGTAATCATTTAATATCTGTGATCTCTGTAATCCCCGTAACCTTTGTAATCATTGTAATATCTGTGATCTCTCTAATCCCTGTGACTCTGTAATCTTTGTAATAATTGTAATATATGTTATCTCTGTGATCCCCGTAACTCTTGTAATCTTGGTTATCTTTGTAATCATTGTCATATCTGTTATCTTTGTAATCATTGTAATATCTGTTATCTCTGTAATCCCAGTAACTCTTGTAATCGTAGCTATTTTTGTAATCTTTGTAATCATTGTAATATCTGTTATCTTTGTAATCAATGTAATATTTGTTATCTCTGTGATCTCTGTGATCCCCGTAACTCTTGTAATCTTGGTTATTTTTGTAATCTTTGTAATCATTGTAATATCTGTTATCTTTGTAATCATTGTAAAATTTGCGATCTGTGTAATCTCTGTAATCCCGGTAACTCTTGTAATCTTGGTTATCTTTGTTATCTTTGTAATAATGTAATATCAGTGATCTCTGTAATCCCTGTGACTGTAGGTATAATAAGACAGGTATAAGACAGGTATAATAAGACAGGTATCAGACAGGTACAATAAGACAGGTATAAGACAGGTACAATAAGACAGGTATAATAAGACAGGTATAAGACAGGTAATAAGACAGCTATAAGACAGGCATAATAATACAGGTATAAGACAGGCATAATAAGACAGGTATAAGACAGGCATAATAATACAGGTATAAGACAGGCATAATAAGACAGGCATAATAAGACAGATAAAAGACAGGCATAATAAGACAGGTATAAGACAGGCATAATAAGACAGGTATAAGAAAGGCATAAGAAGACAAGTATAAGACAGGCATAATAAGACAGGTATAAGACAGGCATAATAAGACAGGCATAATAAGACAGGTATAAGACAGGCATAATAAGACAGGTATAAGACAGGCATAATAAGACAGGTATAATACAGGCATAATAAGACAGGTTTAAGACAGGCATAATAAGACACGTATAAGACAGGTATAATAAGACAGGTATAATAAGACAGGTATAAGACAGGCATAATAAGACAGGTATAATAAGACAGGTATAAGACAGGTATAATATGACAGGTATAAAACAGGTATAATAAGACAGGTATAAGACAGGTATAATAAGACAGGTATAATAAGACAGGTATAATAAGACAGGTATAAGACAGGTATAATAATAAGATAGGTATAAGACAGGTATAATAAGACAGGTAAAGGACAGGTATAATAAGACAGGTATAAGACAGGTATAATAAGACAGGTATAAGACAGGTATAAGATAGGTATAATAAGACAGGTATAATAAGACAGGTATAAGACAGGCATAATAAGACAGGTATAAGACAGGTATAATAAGACAAGTATAAGACAGGTATAATAAGAACGGTATAAGACAGGTAAAATAAGAAAGGTATAAGACAGGTATAATAATAAGACAGATATAAGACAGGTATAATAAGACAGGTATAATAAGACAGGTATAATAAGACAGGTATAAGACAGGTATAATAAGAATGGTATAAGACAGGTATAATAAGACAGGCATAAGACAGGTATAATAAGACAGGTATAAGACAGGTGTAATAAGACAGGTGTAATAAGACAGGTATAATAAGACAGGTATAAGACAGGTATAATAAGACAGGTATAAGACAGGTATAATAAGACAGGTATAATAAGACAGGCATAAGACAGGTATAATAAGACAGGTATAATAAGACAGGTATAAGACAGGTATAATAAGACAGATATAAGACAGGTATAATAAGACAGGTATACGTATAACACAGGTATAATAAGACAGGTATAAGACAGGTATAATAAGACTGGTATAAGACAGGTATAATAAGACAGGTATACGACAGGTATAATAAGACAGGTATAAGACAGGTATAATAAGACAGGTATAAGACAGGTATAATAAGACAGGTATAATAAGACAGGTATAAGACAGGTATAATAAGACAGGTATAAGACAGGTATAATAAGACAGGTATAAGACAGGTAAAATAAGACAGATATAAGACAGGTATAATAAGACAGATATAAGACAGGTATAATAAGACAGGTATACGTATAAGACAGGTATAATAAGACAGGTATAAGACAGGTATAATAAGACAGGTATAAGACAGGTATAATAAGACAGGTATAAGACAGGTATAATAAGACAGGCATAAGACAGGTATAATAAGACAGGTATAAGACAGGTGTAATAAGACAGGTGTAATAAGACAGGTATAATAAGACAGGTATAATAAAACAGGTATAAGACAGGCATAATAAACCAGGTATAAGACAGTTATAATAAGACACGTATAAGACAGGTATAATAAGATAGGTATAAGACAGGTATAATAAGACAGGTATAAGACAGGTATAATAAGACAGGCATAATAAACCAGGTATAAGACAGGTATGATAAGATAGGTATAAGACAGGTATAATAAGACAGGTATAAGACAGGTATAATAAGACAGGCATAATAAACCAGGTATAAGACAGGTATAATAAGACAGGTATAAGACAGGTATAATAAGACAGGTATAAGACAGGTATAATAAGACAGGCATAATAAACCAGGTATAAGACAGGTATAATAAGACAGGTATAAGACAGGTATAATAAGACAGGCATAATAAACCAGGTATAAGACAGGTATAATAAGATAGGTATAAGACAGGTATAATAAGACAGGCATAAGACAGGTATAATAAGACAGGTGTAATGAGACAGGTATAATAAGACAGGTATAATAAGACAGGTATAATAAGACAGGTATAAGACAGGTATAAAACAGGTATAAGACAGGTATGAGACAGGTATAAGACAGGTATAATATGACAGGTATAAGACAGGTATAATAAGACAGGTATAAGACAGGTATAATAAGACAGGTATAAGACAGGTATAATAAGACAGGTATAAGACAGGTATAATAAGACAGGTATCAGACAGGTATAATAAGACAGGTATAAGACAGGTATAATAAGACAGGTATAATAAGACAGGTATAAGACAGGTATAATAAGACAGGTATAAGACAGGTATAATAAACCAGGTATAAGACAGTTATAATAACAAAGGTATAATAAGACAGGTATAAGACAGGTATAATAAGACAGGTATAAGAAAGGTATAATAACACAGGTATAAGACAGGTATAATAAGACAGGTATAAGACAGGCATAATAAGACAGGTATAAGACAGGCATAATAAGACAGATATAAGACAGGCATAATAAGACAGGTATATAAGACAGACATAATAAGACAGGTATAAGACAGGCATAATAAACCAGGTATAAGACAGTTATAATAACACAGGTATAATAAGACAGGTATAAGACAGGTATAATAAGACAGGTATAAGAAAGGTATAATAACACAGGTATAAGACAGGTATAATAAGACAGGTATAAGACAGGCATAATAAGACAGGTATAAGACAGGCATAATAAGACAGGTATAAGACACGCATAATAAGACAGGTATATAAGACAGACATAATAAGACAGGTATAAGACAGGCATAATAAGACAGGTATAAGACAGGTATAACAAGACAGGTATAAGACAGGTATAATAACAACAGTATAAGACAGGTAAAATAAGACAGGTATAAGACAGGTATAATAATAAGATAGGTATAAGACAGGTATAATAAGACAGGTAAAGGACAGGTATAATAAGACAGGTATAAGACAGGTATAATAAGACAGGTATAAGACAGGTATAAGATAGGTATAATAAGACAGGTATAATAAGACAGGTATAAGACAGGCATAATAAGACAGGTATAAGACAGGTATAATAAGACAAGTATAAGACAGGTATAATAAGAACGGTATAAGACAGGTAAAATAAGAAAGGTATAAGACAGGTATAATAATAAGACAGATATAAGACAGGTATAATAAGACAGGTATAATAAGACAGGTATAATAAGACAGGTATAAGACAGGTATAATAAGAATGGTATAAGACAGGTATAATAAGACAGGCATAAGACAGGTATGATAAGACAGGTATAAGACAGGTATAATAAGACAGGTATAAGACAGGTATAATAAGACAGGTATAATAAGACAGGTATAAGACAGGTATAATAACAATGGTATAAGACAGGTATAATAAGACAGGCATAAGACAGGTATAATAAGACAGGTATAAGACAGGTGTAATAAGACAGGTATAATAAGACAGGTATAAGACAGGTATAATAAGACAGGTATAAGACAGGTATAATAAGACAGGTATAATAAGACAGGTATAAGACAGGTATAATAACAATGGTATAAGACAGGTATAATAAGACAGGCATAAGACAGGTATAATAAGACAGGTATAAGACAGGTGTAATAAGACAGGTATAATAAGACAGGTATAATAAGACAGGCATAAGACAGGTATAATAAGACAGGTATAATAAGACAGGTATAAGACAGGTATAATAAGACAGATATAAGACAGGTATAATAAGACAGGTATACGTATAAGACAGGTATAATAAGACAGGTATAAGACAGGTATAATAAGACTGGTATAAGACAGGTATAATAAGACAGGTATACGACAGGTATAATAAGACAGGTATAAGACAGGTATAATAAGACAGGTATAAGACAGGTATAATAAGACAGGTATAAGACAGGTATAATAAGACAGGTATAAGACAGGTATAATAAGACAGGTATAAGACAGGTATAATAAGACAGGTATAAGACAGGTAAAATAAGACAGATATAAGACAGGTATAATAAGACAGATATAAGACAGGTATAATAAGACAGGTATACGTATAAGACAGGTATAATAAGACAGGTATAAGACAGGTATAATAAGACAGGTATAAGACAGGTATAATAAGACAGGTATAAGACAGGTATAATAAGACAGGCATAAGACAGGTATAATAAGACAGGTATAAGACAGGTGTAATAAGACAGGTGTAATAAGACAGGTATAATAAGACAGGTATAATAAAACAGGTATAAGACAGGCATAATAAACCAGGTATAAGACAGTTATAATAAGACACGTATAAGACAGGTATAATAAGATAGGTATAAGACAGGTATAATAAGACAGGTATAAGACAGGTATAATAAGACAGGCATAATAAACCAGGTATAAGACAGGTATAATAAGACAGGTATAAGACAGGTATAATAAGACAGGTATAAGACAGGTATAATAAGACAGGCATAATAAACCAGGTATAAGACAGGTATAATAAGACAGGTATAAGACAGGTATAATAAGACAGGCATAATAAACCAGGTATAAGACAGGTATAATAAGATAGGTATAAGACAGGTATAATAAGACAGGCATAAGACAGGTATAATAAGACAGGTATAAGACAGGTGTAATAAGACAGGTGTAATAAGACAGGTATAATAAGACAGGTATAAGACAGGTATAATAAGACAGGTGTAATGAGACAGGTATAATAAGACAGGTATAATAAGACAGGTATAATAAGACAGGTATAAGACAGGTATAAAACAGGTATAAGACAGGTATGAGACAGGTATAAGACAGGTATAATATGACAGGTATAAGACAGGTATAATAAGACAGGTATAAGACAGGTATAATAAGACAGGTATAAGACAGGTATAATAAGACAGGTATAAGACAGGTATAATAAGACAGGTATCAGACAGGTATAATAAGACAGGTATAAGACAGGTATAATAAGACAGGTATAATAAGACAGGTATAAGACAGGTATAATAAGACAGGTATAAGACAGGTATAATAAACCAGGTATAAGACAGTTATAATAACACAGGTATAAGACAGGTATAATAAGACAGGTATAAGAAAGGTATAATAACACAGGTATAAGACAGGTATAATAAGACAGGTATAAGACAGGCATAATAAGACAGGTATAAGACAGGCATAATAAGACAGATATAAGACAGGCATAATAAGACAGGTATATAAGACAGACATAATAAGACAGGTATAAGACAGGCATAATAAACCAGGTATAAGACAGTTATAATAACACAGGTATAATAAGACTGGTATAAGACAGGTATAATAAGACAGGTATAAGACAGGTATAATAAGACAGGTATAAGACAGGTATAATAAGACAGGTATAAGACAGGTAAAATAAGACAGATATAAGACAGGTATAATAAGACAGATATAAAACAGGTATAATAAGACAGGTATACGTATAAGACAGGTATAATAAGACAGGTATAAGACAGGTATAATAAGACAGGTATAAGACAGGTATAATAAGACAGGTATAAGACAGGTATAATAAGACAGGCATAAGACAGGTATAATAAGACAGGTATAAGACAGGTGTAATAAGACAGGTGTAATAAGACAGGTATAATAAGACAGGTATAATAAGACAGGTATAAGACAGGCATAATAAACCAGGTATAAGACAGTTATAATAAGACAGGTATAAGACAGGTATAATAAGATAGGTATAAGACAGGTATAATAAGACAGGTATAAGACAGGTATAATAAGACAGGCATAATAAACCAGGTATAAGACAGGTATGATAAGATAGGTATAAGACAGGTATAATAAGACAGGTATAAGACAGGTATAATAAGACAGGCATAATAAACCAGGTATAAGACAGGTATAATAAGACAGGTATAAGACAGGTATAATAAGACAGGTATAAGAAAGGTATAATAACACAGGTATAAGACAGGTATAATAAGACAGGTATAAGACAGGCATAATAAGGCAGGTATAAGACAGGCATAATAAGACAGATATAAGACAGGCATAATAAGACAGGTATATAAGACAGACATAATAAGACAGGTATAAGACAGGCATAATAAACCAGGTATAAGACAGTTATAATAACACAGGTATAATAAGACAGGTATAAGACAGGTATAATAAGACAGGTATAAGAAAGGTATAATAACACAGGTATAAGACAGGTATAATAAGACAGGTATAAGACAGGCATAATAAGACAGGTATAAGACAGGCATAATAAGACAGGTATAAGACAGGCATAATAAGACAGGTATATAAGACCGACATAATAAGACAGGTATAAGACAGGCATAATAAGACAGGTATAAGACAGGTATAACAAGACAGGTATAAGACAGGTATAATAAGAACAGTATAAGACAGGTAAAATAAGACAGGTATAATAATAAGATAGGTATAAGACAGGTATAATAAGACAGGTAAAGGACAGGTATAATAAGACAGGTATAAGACAGGTATAATAAGACAGGTATAAGACAGGTATAAGATAGGTATAATAAGACAGGTATAATAAGACAGGTATAAGACAGGCATAATAAGACAGGTATAAGACAGGTATAATAAGACAAGTATAAGACAGGTATAATAAGAACGGTATAAGACAGGTAAAATAAGAAAGGTATAAGACAGGTATAATAATAAGACAGATATAAGACAGGTATAATAAGACAGGTATAATAAGACAGGTATAATAAGACAGGTATAAGACAGGTATAATAAGAATGGTATAAGACAGGTATAATAAGACAGGCATAAGACAGGTATGATAAGACAGGTATAAGACAGGTGTAATAAGACAGGTGTAATAAGACAGGTATAATAAGACAGGTATAAGACAGGTATAATAAGACAGGTATAAGACAGGTATAATAAGACAGGTATAATAAGACAGGCATAAGACAGGTATAATAAGACAGGTATAAGACAGGTATAATAAACCAGGTATAAGACAGTTATAATAACACAGGTATAATAAGACAGGTATAAGACAGGTATAATAAGACAGGTATAAGAAAGGTATAATAACACAGGTATAAGACAGGTATAAGAAAGGTATAATAACACAGGTATAAGACAGGTATAATAAGACAGGTATAAGACAGGCATAATAAGACAGGTATAAGACAGGCATAATAAGACAGATATAAGACAGGCATAATAAGACAGGTATATAAGACAGACATTATAAGACAGGTATAAGACAGGCATAATAAACCAGGTATAAGACAGGTATAATAAGACAGGTATAAGACAGGTATAATAAGACAGGTATAAGACAGGTATAATAAGACAGGCATAATAAACCAGGTATAAGACAGGTATAATAAGACAGGTATAAGACAGGTATAATAAGACAGGCATAATAAACCAGGTATAAGACAGGTATAATAAGATAGGTATAAGACAGGTATAATAAGACAGGTATAAGACAGGTATAATAAGACAGGCATAAGACAGGTATAATAAGACAGGTATAAGACAGGTGTAATAAGACAGGTGTAATAAGACAGGTATAATAAGACAGGTATAAGACAGGTATAATAAGACAGGTGTAATGAGACAGGTATAATAAGACAGGTATAATAAGACAGGTATAATAAGACAGGTATAAGACAGGTATAAAACAGGTATAAGACAGGTATGAGACAGGTATAAGACAGGTATAATATGACAGGTATAAGACAGGTATAATAAGACAGGTATAAGACAGGTATAATAAGACAGGTATAAGACAGGTATAATAAGACAGGTATAAGACAGGTATAATAAGACAGGTATAAGACAGGTATAATAAGACAGGTATAAGACAGGTATAATAAGACAGGTAAAATAAGACAGGTATAATAAGACAGGTATAATAAGACAGATATAAGACAGGTATAATAAGACAGATATAAGACAGGTATAATAAGACAGGTATACGTATAAGACAGGTATAATAAGACAGGTATAAGACAGGTATAATAAGACAGGTATAAGACAGGTATAATAAGATAGGTATAAGACAGGTATAATAAGACAGGTATAAGACAGGTATAATAAGACAGGCATAAGACAGGTATAATAAGACAGGTATAAGACAGGTGTAATAAGACAGGTGTAATAAGACAGGTATAATAAGACAGGTATAAGACAGGTATAATAAGACAGGTGTAATGAGACAGGTATAATAAGACAGGTATAATAAGACAGGTATAATAAGACAGGTATAAGACAGGTATAAAACAGGTATAAGACAGGTATGAGACAGGTATAAGACAGGTATAATATGACAGGTATAAGACAGGTATAATAAGACAGGTATAAGACAGGTATAATAAGACAGGTATAAGACAGGTATAATAAGACAGGTATAAGACAGGTATAATAAGACAGGTATAAGACAGGTATAATAAGACAGGTATAATAAGACAGGTAAAATAAGACAGGTATAATAAGACAGGTATAATAAGACAGATATAAGACAGGTATAATAAGACAGATATAAGACAGGTATAATAAGACAGGTATAAGACAGGCATAATAAGACAGGTATAAGACAGGTATAATAAGACAAGTATAAGACAGGTATAATAAGAACGGTATAAGACAGGTAAAATAAGAAAGGTATAAGACAGGTATAATAATAAGACAGATATAAGACAGGTATAATAAGACAGGTATAATAAGACAGGTATAATAAGACAGGTATAAGACAGGTATAATAAGAATGGTATAAGACAGGTATAATAAGACAGGCATAAGACAGGTATGATAAGACAGGTATAAGACAGGTGTAATAAGACAGGTGTAATAAGACAGGTATAATAAGACAGGTATAAGACAGGTATAATAAGACAGGTATAAGACAGGTATAATAAGACAGGTATAATAAGACAGGCATAAGACAGGTATAATAAGACAGGTATAAGACAGGTATAATAAACCAGGTATAAGACAGTTATAATAACACAGGTATAATAAGACAGGTATAAGACAGGTATAATAAGACAGGTATAAGAAAGGTATAATAACACAGGTATAAGACAGGTATAAGAAAGGTATAATAACACAGGTATAAGACAGGTATAATAAGACAGGTAAAATAAGACAGGTATAATAAGACAGGTATAATAAGACAGATATAAGACAGGTATAATAAGACAGATATAAGACAGGTATAATAAGACAGGTATACGTATAAGACAGGTATAATAAGACAGGTATAAGACAGGTATAATAAGACAGGTATAAGACAGGTATAATAAGACTGGTATAAGACAGGTATAATAAGACAGGTATACGACAGGTATAATAAGACAGGCATAAGACAGGTATAATAAGACAGGTATAAGACAGGTGTAATAAGACAGGTGTAATAAGACAGGTGTAATAAGACAGGTATAATAAGACAGGTATAATAAAACAGGTATAAGACAGGCATAATAAACCAGGTATAAGACAGTTATAATAAGACACGTATAAGACAGGTATAATAAGATAGGTATAAGACAGGTATAATAAGACAGGTATAAGACAGGTATAATAAGACAGGCATAATAAACCAGGTATAAGACAGGTATGATAAGATAGGTATAAGACAGGTATAATAAGACAGGTATAAGACAGGTATAATAAGACAGGCATAATAAACCAGGTATAAGACAGGTATAATAAGACAGGTATAAGACAGGTATAATAAGACAGGTATAAGACAGGTATAATAAGACAGGCATAATAAACCAGGTATAAGACAGGTATAATAAGACAGGTATAAGACAGGTATAATAAGACAGGCATAATAAACCAGGTATAAGACAGGTATAATAAGATAGGTATAAGACAGGTATAATAAGACAGGCATAAGACAGGTATAATAAGACAGGTGTAATGAGACAGGTATAATAAGACAGGTATAATAAGACAGGTATAATAAGACAGGTATAAGACAGGTATAAAACAGGTATAAGACAGGTATGAGACAGGTATAAGACAGGTATAATATGACAGGTATAAGACAGGTATAATAAGACAGGTATAAGACAGGTATAATAAGACAGGTATAAGACAGGTATAATAAGACAGGTATAAGACAGGTATAATAAGACAGGTATCAGACAGGTATAATAAGACAGGTATAAGACAGGTATAATAAGACAGGTATAATAAGACAGGTATAAGACAGGTATAATAAGACAGGTATAAGACAGGTATAATAAACCAGGTATAAGACAGTTATAATAACACAGGTATAATAAGACAGGTATAAGACAGGTATAATAAGACAGGTAAAAGAAAGGTATAATAACACAGGTATAAGACAGGTATAATAAGACAGGTATAAGACAGGCATAATAAGACAGGTATAAGACAGGCATAATAAGACAGATATAAGACAGGCATAATAAGACAGGTATATAAGACAGACATAATAAGACAGGTATAAGACAGGCATAATAAACCAGGTATAAGACAGTTATAATAACACAGGTATAATAACACAGGTATAAGACAGGTATAATAAGACAGGTATAAGACAGGCATAATAAGACAGGTATAAGACAGGCATAATAAGACAGGTATAAGACACGCATAATAAGACAGGTATATAAGACAGACATAATAAGACAGGTATAAGACAGGCATAATAAGACAGGTATAAGACAGGTATAACAAGACAGGTATAACACAGGTATAATAAGAACAGTATAAGACAGGTAAAATAAGACAGGTATAAGACAGGTATAATAATAAGATAGGTATAAGACAGGTATAATAAGACAGGTAAAGGACAGGTATAATAAGACAGGTATAAGACAGGTATAATAAGACAGGTATAAGACAGGTATAAGATAGGTATAATAAGACAGGTATAATAAGACAGGTATAAGACAGGCATAATAAGACAGGTATAAGACAGGTATAATAAGACAAGTATAAGACAGGTATAATAAGAACGGTATAAGACAGGTAAAATAAGAAAGGTATAAGACAGGTATAATAATAAGACAGATATAAGACAGGTATAATAAGACAGGTATAATAAGACAGGTATAATAAGACAGGTATAAGACAGGTATAATAAGAATGGTATAAGACAGGTATAATAAGACAGGCATAAGACAGGTATGATAAGACAGGTATAAGACAGGTGTAATAAGACAGGTGTAATAAGACAGGTATAATAAGACAGGTATAAGACAGGTATAATAAGACAGGTATAAGACAGGTATAATAAGACAGGTATAATAAGACAGGTATAAGACAGGTATAATAACAATGGCATAAGACAGGTATAATAAGACAGGCATAAGACAGGTATAATAAGACAGGTATAAGACAGGTGTAATAACACAGGTATAATAAGACAGGTATAATAAGACAGGCATAAGACAGGTATAATAAGACAGGTATAATAAGACAGGTATAAGACAGGTATAATAAGACAGATATAAGACAGGTATAATAAGACAGGTATACGTATAAGACAGGTATAATAAGACAGGTATAAGACAGGTATAATAAGACTGGTATAAGACAGGTATAATAAGACAGGTATACGACAGGTATAATAAGACAGGTATAAGACAGGTATAATAAGACAGGTATAAGACAGGTATAATAAGACAGGTATAAGACAGGTATAATAAGACAGGTATAAGACAGGTATAATAAGACAGGTATAAGACAGGTATAATAAGACAGGTATAAGACAGGTAAAATAAGACAGATATAAGACAGGTATAATAAGACAGATATAAGACAGGTATAATAAGACAGGTATACGTATAAGACAGGTATAATAAGACAGGTATAAGACAGGTATAATAAGACAGGTATAAGACAGGTATAATAAGACAGGTATAAGACAGGTATAATAAGACAGGCATAAGACAGGTATAATAAGACAGGTATAAGACAGGTGTAATAAGACAGGTGTAATAAGACAGGTATAATAAGACAGGTATAATAAAACAGGTATAAGACAGGCATAATAAACCAGGTATAAGACAGTTATAATAAGACACGTATAAGACAGGTATAATAAGATAGGTATAAGACAGGTATAATAAGACAGGTATAAGACAGGTATAATAAGACAGGCATAATAAACCAGGTATAAGACAGGTATAATAAGACAGGTATAAGACAGGTATAATAAGACAGGTATAAGACAGGTATAATAAGACAGGCATAATAAACCAGGTATAAGACAGGTAAAATAAGACAGGTATAAGACAGGTATAATAAGACAGGCATAATAAACCAGGTATAAGACAGGTATAATAAGATAGGTATAAGACAGGTATAATAAGACAGGCATAAGACAGGTATAATAAGACAGGTATAAGACAGGTGTAATAAGACAGGTGTAATAAGACAGGTATAATAAGACAGGTATAAGACAGGTATAATAAGACAGGTGTAATGAGACAGGTATAATAAGACAGGTATAATAACACAGGTATAATAAGACAGGTATAAGACAGGTATAAAACAGGTATAAGACAGGTATGAGACAGGTATAAGACAGGTATAATATGACAGGTATAAGACAGGTATAATAAGACAGGTATAAGACAGGTATAATAAGACAGGTATAAGACAGGTATAATAAGACAGGTATAAGACAGGTAGAATAAGACAGGTATCAGACAGGTATAATAAGACAGGTATAAGACAGGTATAATAAGACAGGTATAATAAGACAGGTATAAGACAGGTATAATAAGACAGGTATAAGACAGGTATAATAAACCAGGTATAAGACAGTTATAATAACACAGGTATAATAAGACAGGTATAAGACAGGTATAATAAGACAGGTATAAGAAAGGTATAATAACACAGGTATAAGACAGGTATAATAAGACAGGTATAAGACAGGCATAATAAGACAGGTATAAGACAGGCATAATAAGACAGATATAAGACAGGCATAATAAGACAGGTATATAAGACAGACATAATAAGACAGGTATAAGACAGGCATAATAAACCAGGTATAAGACAGTTATAATAACACAGGTATAATAAGACAGGTATAAGACAGGTATAATAAGACAGGTATAAGAAAGGTATAATAACACACGTATAAGACAGGTATAATAAGACAGGTATAAGACAGGCATAATAAGACAGGTATAAGACAGGCATAATAAGACAGGTATAAGACACGCATAATAAGACAGGTATATAAGACAGACATAATAAGACAGGTATAAGACAGGCATAATAAGACAGGTATAAGACAGGTATAACAAGACAGGTATAAGACAGGTATAATAAGAACAGTATAAGACAGGTAAAATAAGACAGGTATAAGACAGGTATAATAATAAGATAGGTATAATACAGGTATAATAAGACAGGTAAAGCACAGGTATAATAAGACAGGTATAAGACAGGTATAATAAGACAGGTATAAGACAGGTATAAGATAGGTATAATAAGACAGGTATAATAAGACAGGTATAAGACAGGCATAATAAGACAGGTATAAGACAGGTATAATAAGACAAGTATAAGACAGGTATAATAAGAACGGTATAAGACAGGTAAAATAAGAAAAATATAAGACAGGTATAATAATAAGACAGATATAAGACAGGTATAATAAGACAGGTATAATAAGACAGGTATAATAAGACAGGTATAAGACAGGTATAATAAGAATGGTATAAGACAGGTATAATAAGACAGGCATAAGACAGGTATGATAAGACAGGTATAAGACAGGTGTAATAAGACAGGTGTAATAAGACAGGTATAATAAGACAGGTATAAGACAGGTATAATAAGACAGGTATAAGACAGGTATAATAAGACAGGTATAATAAGACAGGTATAAGACAGGTATAATAACAATGGTATAAGACAGGTATAATAAGACAGGCATAAGACAGGTATAATAAGACAGGTATAAGACAGGTGTAATAAGACAGGTATAATAAGACAGGTATAATAAGACAGGCATAAGACAGGTATAATAAGACAGGTATAATAAGACAGGTATAAGACAGGTATAATAAGACAGATATAAGACAGGTATAATAAGACAGGTATACGTATAAGACAGGTATAATAAGACAGGTATAAGACAGGTATAATAAGACAGGTATAAGACAGGTATAATAAGACAGGTATACGACAGGTATAATAAGACAGGTATAAGACAGGTATAATAAGACAGGTATAATAAGACAGGTATAAGACAGGTATAATAAGACAGGTATAAGACAGGTATAATAAGACAGGTATAAGACAGGTAAAATAAGACAGATATAAGACAGGTATAATAAGACAGATATAAGACAGGTATAATAAGACAGGTATACGTATAAGACAGGTATAATAAGACAGGTATAAGACACGTATAATAAGACAGGTATAAGACAGGTATAATAAGACAGGTATAATAAGACAGGCATAAGACAGGTATAATAAGACAGGTATAAGACAGGTGTAATAAGACAGGTGTAATAAGACAGGTATAATAAGACAGGTATAATAAAACTGGTATAAGACAGGCATAATAAACCAGGTATAAGACAGTTATAATAAGGCAGGTATAAGACAGGTATAATAAGATAGGTATAAGACAGGTATAATAAGACAGGTATAAGACCGGTATAATAAGAGAGGCATAATAAACCAGGTATAAGACAGGTATGATAAGATAGGTATAAGACAGGTATAATAAGACAGGTATAAGACAGGTATAATAAGACAGGCATAATAAACCAGGTATAAGACAGGTATAATAAGACAGGTATAAGACAGGTATAATAAGACAGGCATAATAAACCAGGTATAAGACAGGTATAATAAGATAGGTATAAGACAGGTATAATAAGACAGGTATAAGACAGGTATAATAAGACAGGCATAAGACAGGTATAATAAGACAGGTATAAGACAGGTATAATAAGACAGGCATAATAAACCAGGTATAAGACAGGTATAATAAGACAGGTATAAGACAGGTATAATAAGACAGGCATAATAAACCAGGTATAAGACAGGTATAATAAGACAGGTATAATAAGACAGGCATAATAAACCAGGTATAAGACAGGTATAATAAGATAGGTATAAGACAGGTATAATAAGACAGGTATAAGACAGGTATAATAAGACAGGCATAAGACAGGTATAATAAGACAGGTATAATAAGACAGGTATAAGACAGGTGTAATAAGACAGGTATAATAAGACAGGTATAAGACAGGTATAATAAGACAGGTGTAATGAGACAGGTATAATAAGACAGGTATAATAAGACAGGTATAATAAGACAGGTATAAGACAGGTATAAAACAGGTATAAGACAGGTATGAGACAGGTATAAGACAGGTATAATATGACAGGTATAAGACAGGTATAATAAGACAGGTATAAGACAGGTATAATAAGACAGGTATAAGACAGGTATAATAAGACAGGTATAAGACAGGTATAATAAGACAGGTATCAGACAGGTATAATAAGACAGGTATAAGACAGGTATAATAAGACAGGTATAAGACAGGTATAATAAGACAGGTATAAGACAGGTATAATAAGACAGGTATAATAAGACAGGCATAAGACAGGTATAATAAGACAGGTATAATAAGACAGGTATAAGACAGGTATAATAAGACAGATATAAGACAGGTATAATAAGACAGGTATACGTATAAGACAGGTATAATAAGACAGGTATAAGACAGGTATAATAAGACTGGTATAAGACAGGTATAATAAGACAGGTATACGACAGGTATAATAAGAAAGGTATAAGACAGGTATAATAAGACAGGTATAAGACAGGTATAATAAGACAGGTATAAGACAGGTATAATAAGACAGGTATAAGACAGGTATAATAAGACAGGTATAAGACAGGTATAATAAGACAGGTATAAGACAGGTAAAATAAGACAGATATAAGACAGGTATAATAAGACAGATATAAGACAGGTATAATAAGACAGGTATAAGACAGGTATAATAAGACAGGTATAATAAGACAGGTATAAGACAGGTATAATAAGACAGGCATAAGACAGGTATAATAAGACAGGTATAAGACAGGTATAATAAGACAGGTATAAGACAGGTATAATAAGACAGGTATAAGACAGGTATAATAAGACAGGTATAAGACAGGTATAATAAGACAGGTATAAGACAGGTATAATAAGACAGGTATAAGACAGGTAAAATAAGACAGATATAAGACAGGTATAATAAGACAGATATAAGACAGGTATAATAAGACAGGTATACGTATAAGACAGGTATAATAAGACAGGTATAAGACAGGTATAATAAGACAGGTATAATAAGACAGGTATAAGACAGGTATAATAAGACAGGCATAAGACAGGTATAATAAGACAGGTATAAGACAGGTGTAATAAGACAGGTGTATAAAGACAGGTATAATAAGACAGGTATAATAAAACAGGTATAAGACAGGCTTATATAAGACAGGTATAATAAGACAGGTATCAGACAGGTATAATAAGACAGGTATAAGACAGGTATAATAAGACAGGTATAAGACAGGTATAATAAGACAGGTATAAGACAGGTATAATAAGACAGGTATAATAACACAGGCATAAGACAGGTATAATAAGACAGGTATAATAAGACAGGTATAAGACAGGTATAATAAGACAGGTATAAGACAGGTATAATAAGACTGGTATAAGACAGGTATAATAAGACAGGTATACGACAGGTATAATAAGAAAGGTATAAGACAGGTATAATAAGACAGGTATAAGACAGGTATAATAAGACAGGTATAAGACAGGTATAATAAGACAGGTATAAGAAAGGTATAATAAGACAGGTATAAGACAGGTATAATAAGACAGGTATAAGACAGGTAAAATAAGACAGATATAAGACAGGTATAATAAGACAGATATAAGACAGGTATAATAAGACAGGTATACGTATAAGACAGGTATAATAAGACAGGTATAAGACAGGTATAATAAGACAGGTATAATAAGACAGGTATAAGACAGGTATAATAAGACAGGCATAAGACAGGTATAATAAGACAGGTATAAGACAGGTGTAATAAGACAGGTGTATAAAGACAGGTATAATAAGACAGGTATAATAAAACAGGTATAAGACAGGCATAATAAACCAGGTATAAGACAGTTATAATAAGACAGGTATAAGACAGGTATAATAAGATAGGTATAAGACAGGTATAATAAGACAGGTATAAGACAGGTATAATAAGACAGGCATAATAAACCAGGTATGAGACAGGTATGATAAGATAGGTATAAGACAGGTATAATAAGACAGGTATAATAAGACAGGTATAAGACAGGTATAATAAACCAGGTATAAGACAGGTATAATAAGACAGGTATAAGACAGGTATAATAAGACAGGCATAATAAACCAGGTATAAGACAGGTATAATAAGATAGGTATAAGACAGGTATAATAAGACAGGTATAAGACAGGTATAATAAGACAGGCATAAGACAGGTATAATAAGACAGGTATAATAAGACAGGCATAATAAACCAGGTATAAGACAGGTATAATAAGACAGGTATAAGACAGGTATAATAAGACAGGCATAATAAACCAGGTATAAGACAGGTATAATAAGACAGGTATAATAAGACAGGCATAATAAACCAGGTATAAGACAGGTATAATAAGATAGGTATAAGACAGGTATAATAAGACAGGTATAAGACAGGTATAATAAGACAGGCATAAGACAGGTATAATAAGACAGGTATAATAAGACAGGTATAAGACAGGTGTAATAAGACAGGTATAATAAGACAGGTATAATAAGACAGGTGTAATGAGACAGGTATAATAAGACAGGTATAATAAGACAGGTATAATAAGACAGGTATAAGACAGGTATAAAACAGGTATAAGACAGGTATGAGACAGGTATAAGACAGGTATAATATGACAGGTATAAGACAGGTATAATAAGACAGGTATAAGACAGGTATAATAAGACAGGTATAAGACAGGTATAATAAGACAGGTATAAGACAGGTATAATAAGACAGGTATCAGACAGGTATAATAAGACAGGTATAAGACAGGTATAATAAGACAGGTATAAGACAGGTATAATAAGACAGGTATAAGACAGGTATAATAAGACAGGTATAATAAGACAGGCATAAGACAGGTATAATAAGACAGGTATAATAAGACAGGTATAAGACAGGTATAATAAGACAGATATAAGACAGGTATAATAAGACAGGTATACGTATAAGACAGGTATAATAAGACAGGTATAAGACAGGTATAATAAGACTGGTATAAGACAGGTATAATAAGACAGGTATACGACAGGTATAATAAGACAGGTATAAGACAGGTATAATAAGACAGGTATAAGACAGGTATAATAAGACAGGTATAAGACAGGTATAATAAGACAGGTATAAGACAGGTATAATAAGACAGGTATAAGACAGGTATAATAAGACAGGTATAAGACAGGTAAAATAAGACAGATATAAGACAGGTATAATAAGACAGATATAAGACAGGTATAATAAGACAGGTATACGTATAAGACAGGTATAATAAGACAGGTATAAGACAGGTATAATAAGACAGGTATAATAAGACAGGTATAAGACAGGTATAATAAGACAGGCATAAGACAGGTATAATAAGACAGGTATAAGACAGGTGTAATAAGACAGGTGTATAAAGACAGGTATAATAAGACAGGTATAATAAAACAGGTATAAGACAGGCATAATAAACCAGGTATAAGACAGTTATAATAAGACAGGTATAAGACAGGTATAATAAGATAGGTATAAGACAGGTATAATAAGACAGGTATAAGACAGGTATAATAAGACAGGCATAATAAACCAGGTATGAGACAGGTATGATAAGATAGGTATAAGACAGGTATAATAAGACAGGTATAAGACAGGTATAATAAGACAGGCATAATAAACCAGGTATAAGACAGGTATAATAAGACAGGTATAAGACAGGTATAATAAGACAGGTATAAGACAGGTATAATAAGACAGGCATAATAAACCAGGTATAAGACAGGTATAATAACACAGGTATAAGACAGGTATAATAAGACAGGCATAATAAACCAGGTATAAGACAGGTATAATATGACAGGTATAAGACAGGTATAATAAGACAGGTATAAGACAGGTATAATAAGACAGGTATAAGACAGGTATAATAAGACAGGTATAAGACAGGTATAATAAGACAGGTATCAGACAGGTATAATAAGACAGGTATAAGACAGGTATAATAAGACAGGTATGAGACAGGTATAATAAGACAGGTATAAGACAGGTATAATAAGACAGGTATAATAAGACAGGCATAAGACAGGTATAATAAGACAGGTATAATAAGACAGGTATAAGACAGGTATAATAAGACAGATATAAGACAGGTATAATAAGACAGGTATACGTATAAGACAGGTATAATAAGACAGGTATAAGACAGGTATAATAAGACTGGTATAAGACAGGTATAATAAGACAGGTATACGACAGGTATAATAAGACAGCTATAAGACAGGTATAATAAGACAGGTATAAGACAGGTATAATAAGACAGGTATAAGACAGGTATAATAAGACAGGTATAAGACAGGTATAATAAGACAGGTATAAGACAGGTATAATAAGACAGGTATAAGACAGGTAAAATAAGACAGATATAAGACAGGTATAATAAGACAGATATAAGACAGGTATAATAAGACAGGTATACGTATAAGACAGGTATAATAAGACAGGTATAAGACAGGTATAATAAGACAGGTATAATAAGACAGGTATAAGACAGGTATAATAAGACAGGCATAAGACAGGTATAATAAGACAGGTATAAGACAGGTGTAATAAGACAGGTGTATAAAGACAGGTATAATAAGACAGGTATAATAAAACAGGTATAAGACAGGCATAATAAACCAGGTATAAGACAGTTATAATAAGACAGGTATAAGACAGGTATAATAAGATAGGTATAAGACAGGTATAATAAGACAGGTATAAGACAGGTATAATAAGACAGGCATAATAAACCAGGTATAAGACAGGTATGATAAGATAGGTATAAGACAGGTATAATAAGACAGGTATAAGACAGGTATAATAAGACAGGCATAATAAACCAGGTATAAGACAGGTATGATAAGATAGGTATAAGACAGGTATAATAAGACAGGTATAAGACAGGTATAATAAGACAGGTATAAGACAGGTATAATAAGACAGGTATAAGACAGGTATAATAAGACAGGTATAAGACAGGTATAATAAGACAGGTATAAGACAGGTAAAATAAGACAGATATAAGACAGGTATAATAAGACAGATATAAGACAGGTATAATAAGACAGGTATACGTATAAGACAGGTATAATAAGACAGGTATAAGACAGGTATAATAAGACAGGTATAATAAGACAGGTATAAGACAGGTATAATAAGACAGGCATAAGACAGGTATAATAAGACAGGTATAAGACAGGTGTAATAAGACAGGTGTATAAAGACAGGTATAATAAGACAGGTATAATAAAACAGGTATAAGACAGGCATAATAAACCAGGTATAAGACAGTTATAATAAGACAGGTATAAGACAGGTATAATAAGATAGGTATAAGACAGGTATAATAAGACAGGTATAAGACAGGTATAATAAGACAGGCATAATAAACCAGGTATGAGACAGGTATGATAAGATAGGTATAAGACAGGTATAATAAGACAGGTATAAGACAGGTATAATAAGACAGGCATAATAAACCAGGTATAAGACAGGTATAATAAGACAGGTATAAGACAGGTATAATAAGACAGGTATAAGACAGGTATAATAAGACAGGCATAATAAACCAGGTATAAGACAGGTATAATAAGACAGGTATAAGACAGGTATAATAAGACAGGTATAATAAACCAGGTATAAGACAGGTATAATAAGATAGGTATAAGACAGGTATAATAAGACAGGTATAAGACAGGTATAATAAGACAGGCATAAGACAGGTATAATAAGACAGGTATAAGACAGGTATAATAAGACAGGCATAATAAACCAGGTATAAGACAGGTATAATAAGACAGGTATAAGACAGGTATAATAAGACAGGCATAATAAACCAGGTATAAGACAGGTATAATAAGACAGGTATAATAAGACAGGCATAATAAACCAGGTATAAGACAGGTATAATAAGATAGGTATAAGACAGGTATAATAAGACAGGTATAAGACAGGTATAATAAGACTGGTATAAGACAGGTATAATAAGACAGGTATACGACAGGTATAATAAGAAAGGTATAAGACAGGTATAATAAGACAGGTATAAGACAGGTATAATAAGACAGGTATAAGACAGGTATAATAAGACAGGTATAAGAAAGGTATAATAAGACAGGTATAAGACAGGT
The DNA here is from genome assembly GCA_963855995.1 of Muricea muricata. Taxonomy (NCBI): domain Eukaryota; kingdom Metazoa; phylum Cnidaria; class Anthozoa; order Malacalcyonacea; family Plexauridae; genus Muricea; species Muricea muricata. Next base: position 2,344,162 of record OY979722.1, read on the forward strand.
ATAATAAGACAGGTATAAGACAGGTAAAATAAGACAGATATAAGACAGGTATAATAAGACAGATATAAGACAGGTATAATAAGACAGGTATACGTATAAGACAGGTATAATAAGACAGGTATAAGACAGGTATAATAAGACAGGTATAATAAGACAGGTATAAGACAGGTATAATAAGACAGGCATAAGACAGGTATAATAAGACAGGTATAAGACAGGTGTAATAAGACAGGTGTATAAAGACAGGTATAATAAGACAGGTATAATAAAACAGGTATAAGACAGGCATAATAAACCAGGTATAAGACAGTTATAATAAGACAGGTATAAGACAGGTATAATAAGATAGGTATAAGACAGGTATAATAAGACAGGTATAAGACAGGTATAATAAGACAGGCATAATAAACCAGGTATGAGACAGGTATGATAAGATAGGTATAAGACAGGTATAATAAGACAGGTATAATAAGACAGGTATAAGACAGGTATAATAAACCAGGTATAAGACAGGTATAATAAGACAGGTATAAGACAGGTATAATAAGACAGGCATAATAAACCAGGTATAAGACAGGTATAATAAGATAGGTATAAGACAGGTATAATAAGACAGGTATAAGACAGGTATAATAAGACAGGCATAAGACAGGTATAATAAGACAGGTATAATAAGACAGGCATAATAAACCAGGTATAAGACAGGTATAATAAGACAGGTATAAGACAGGTATAATAAGACAGGCATAATAAACCAGGTATAAGACAGGTATAATAAGACAGGTATAATAAGACAGGCATAATAAACCAGGTATAAGACAGGTATAATAAGATAGGTATAAGACAGGTATAATAAGACAGGTATAAGACAGGTATAATAAGACAGGCATAAGACAGGTATAATAAGACAGGTATAATAAGACAGGTATAAGACAGGTGTAATAAGACAGGTATAATAAGACAGGTATAATAAGACAGGTGTAATGAGACAGGTATAATAAGACAGGTATAATAAGACAGGTATAATAAGACAGGTATAAGACAGGTATAAAACAGGTATAAGACAGGTATGAGACAGGTATAAGACAGGTATAATATGACAGGTATAAGACAGGTATAATAAGACAGGTATAAGACAGGTATAATAAGACAGGTATAAGACAGGTATAATAAGACAGGTATAAGACAGGTATAATAAGACAGGTATCAGACAGGTATAATAAGACAGGTATAAGACAGGTATAATAAGACAGGTATAAGACAGGTATAATAAGACAGGTATAAGACAGGTATAATAAGACAGGTATAATAAGACAGGCATAAGACAGGTATAATAAGACAGGTATAATAAGACAGGTATAAGACAGGTATAATAAGACAGATATAAGACAGGTATAATAAGACAGGTATACGTATAAGACAGGTATAATAAGACAGGTATAAGACAGGTATAATAAGACTGGTATAAGACAGGTATAATAAGACAGGTATACGACAGGTATAATAAGACAGGTATAAGACAGGTATAATAAGACAGGTATAAGACAGGTATAATAAGACAGGTATAAGACAGGTATAATAAGACAGGTATAAGACAGGTATAATAAGACAGGTATAAGACAGGTATAATAAGACAGGTATAAGACAGGTAAAATAAGACAGATATAAGACAGGTATAATAAGACAGATATAAGACAGGTATAATAAGACAGGTATACGTATAAGACAGGTATAATAAGACAGGTATAAGACAGGTATAATAAGACAGGTATAATAAGACAGGTATAAGACAGGTATAATAAGACAGGCATAAGACAGGTATAATAAGACAGGTATAAGACAGGTGTAATAAGACAGGTGTATAAAGACAGGTATAATAAGACAGGTATAATAAAACAGGTATAAGACAGGCATAATAAACCAGGTATAAGACAGTTATAATAAGACAGGTATAAGACAGGTATAATAAGATAGGTATAAGACAGGTATAATAAGACAGGTATAAGACAGGTATAATAAGACAGGCATAATAAACCAGGTATGAGACAGGTATGATAAGATAGGTATAAGACAGGTATAATAAGACAGGTATAAGACAGGTATAATAAGACAGGCATAATAAACCAGGTATAAGACAGGTATAATAAGACAGGTATAAGACAGGTATAATAAGACAGGTATAAGACAGGTATAATAAGACAGGCATAATAAACCAGGTATAAGACAGGTATAATAACACAGGTATAAGACAGGTATAATAAGACAGGCATAATAAACCAGGTATAAGACAGGTATAATATGACAGGTATAAGACAGGTATAATAAGACAGGTATAAGACAGGTATAATAAGACAGGTATAAGACAGGTATAATAAGACAGGTATAAGACAGGTATAATAAGACAGGTATGAGACAGGTATAATAAGACAGGTATAAGACAGGTATAATAAGACAGGTATAATAAGACAGGCATAAGACAGGTATAATAAGACAGGTATAATAAGACAGGTATAAGACAGGTATAATAAGACAGATATAAGACAGGTATAATAAGACAGGTATACGTATAAGACAGGTATAATAAGACAGGTATAAGACAGGTATAATAAGACTGGTATAAGACAGGTATAATAAGACAGGTATACGACAGGTATAATAAGACAGCTATAAGACAGGTATAATAAGACAGGTATAAGACAGGTATAATAAGACAGGTATAAGACAGGTATAATAAGACAGGTATAAGACAGGTATAATAAGACAGGTATAAGACAGGTATAATAAGACAGGTATAAGACAGGTAAAATAAGACAGATATAAGACAGGTATAATAAGACAGATATAAGACAGGTATAATAAGACAGGTATACGTATAAGACAGGTATAATAAGACAGGTATAAGACAGGTATAATAAGACAGGTATAATAAGACAGGTATAAGACAGGTATAATAAGACAGGCATAAGACAGGTATAATAAGACAGGTATAAGACAGGTGTAATAAGACAGGTGTATAAAGACAGGTATAATAAGACAGGTATAATAAAACAGGTATAAGACAGGCATAATAAACCAGGTATAAGACAGTTATAATAAGACAGGTATAAGACAGGTATAATAAGATAGGTATAAGACAGGTATAATAAGACAGGTATAAGACAGGTATAATAAGACAGGCATAATAAACCAGGTATAAGACAGGTATGATAAGATAGGTATAAGACAGGTATAATAAGACAGGTATAAGACAGGTATAATAAGACAGGCATAATAAACCAGGTATAAGACAGGTATGATAAGATAGGTATAAGACAGGTATAATAAGACAGGTATAAGACAGGTATAATAAGACAGGTATAAGACAGGTATAATAAGACAGGTATAAGACAGGTATAATAAGACAGGTATAAGACAGGTATAATAAGACAGGTATAAGACAGGTAAAATAAGACAGATATAAGACAGGTATAATAAGACAGATATAAGACAGGTATAATAAGACAGGTATACGTATAAGACAGGTATAATAAGACAGGTATAAGACAGGTATAATAAGACAGGTATAATAAGACAGGTATAAGACAGGTATAATAAGACAGGCATAAGACAGGTATAATAAGACAGGTATAAGACAGGTGTAATAAGACAGGTGTATAAAGACAGGTATAATAAGACAGGTATAATAAAACAGGTATAAGACAGGCATAATAAACCAGGTATAAGACAGTTATAATAAGACAGGTATAAGACAGGTATAATAAGATAGGTATAAGACAGGTATAATAAGACAGGTATAAGACAGGTATAATAAGACAGGCATAATAAACCAGGTATGAGACAGGTATGATAAGATAGGTATAAGACAGGTATAATAAGACAGGTATAAGACAGGTATAATAAGACAGGCATAATAAACCAGGTATAAGACAGGTATAATAAGACAGGTATAAGACAGGTATAATAAGACAGGTATAAGACAGGTATAATAAGACAGGCATAATAAACCAGGTATAAGACAGGTATAATAAGACAGGTATAAGACAGGTATAATAAGACAGGTATAATAAACCAGGTATAAGACAGGTATAATAAGATAGGTATAAGACAGGTATAATAAGACAGGTATAAGACAGGTATAATAAGACAGGCATAAGACAGGTATAATAAGACAGGTATAAGACAGGTATAATAAGACAGGCATAATAAACCAGGTATAAGACAGGTATAATAAGACAGGTATAAGACAGGTATAATAAGACAGGCATAATAAACCAGGTATAAGACAGGTATAATAAGACAGGTATAATAAGACAGGCATAATAAACCAGGTATAAGACAGGTATAATAAGATAGGTATAAGACAGGTATAATAAGACAGGTATAAGACAGGTATAATAAGACAGGTATAAGACAGGTATAATAAGACAGGTATAAGACAGGTATAATAAGACAGGTATAAGACAGGTATAATAAGACAGGTATAAGACAGGTAAAATAAGACAGATATAAGACAGGTATAATAAGACAGATATAAGACAGGTATAATAAGACAGGTATACGTATAAGACAGGAATAATAAGACAGGTATAAGACAGGTATAATAAGACAGGTATAATAAGACAGGTATAAGACAGGTATAATAAGACAGGCATAAGACAGGTATAATAAGACAGGTATAAGACAGGTGTAATAAGACAGGTGTATAAAGACAGGTATAATAAGACAGGTATAATAAAACAGGTATAAGACAGGCATAATAAACCAGGTATAAGACAGTTATAATAAGACAGGTATAAGACAGGTATAATAAGATAGGTATAAGACAGGTATAATAAGACAGGTATAAGACAGGTATAATAAGACAGGCATAATAAACCAGGTATAAGACACGTATGATAAGATAGGTATAAGACAGGTATAATAAGACAGGTATAAGACAGGTATAATAAGACAGGCATAATAAACCAGGTATAAGACAGGTATAATAAGACAGGTATAAGACAGGTATAATAAGACAGGTATAAGACAGGTATAATAAGACAGGCATAATAAACCAGGTATAAGACAGGTATAATAACACAGGTATAAGACAGGTATAATAAGACAGGCATAATAAACCAGGTATAAGACAGGTATAATAAGATAGGTATAAGACAGGTATAATAAGACAGGCATAAGACAGGTATAATAAGACAGGTATAAGACAGGTGTAATAAGACAGGTGTAATAAGACAGGTATAATAAGACAGGTATAAGACAGGTATAATAAGACAGGTGTAATGAGACAGGTATAATAAGACAGGTATAATAAGACAGGTATAATAAGACAGGTATAAGACAGGTATAAAACAGGTATAAGACAGGTATGAGACAGGTATAAGACAGGTATAATATGACAGGTATAAGACAGGTAAAATAAGACAGGTATAAGACAGGTATAATAAGACAGGTATAATAAGACAGGTATAAGACAGGTATAATAAGACAGGTATCAGACAGGTATAATAAGACAGGTATAAGACAGGTATAATAAGACAGGTATAATAAGACAGGTATAAGACAGGTATAATAAGACAGGTATAAGACAGGTATAATAAACCAGGTATAAGACAGTTATAATAACACAGGTATAATAAGACAGGTATAAGACAGGTATAATAAGACAGGTATAAGAAAGGTATAATAACACAGGTATAAGACAGGTATAATAAGACAGGTATAAGACAGGCATAAAAAGACAGGTATAAGACAGGCATAATAAGACAGATATAAGACAGGCATAATAAGACAGGTATATAAGACCGACATAATAAGACAGGTATAAGACAGGCATAATAAACCAGGTATAAGACAGTTATAATAACACAGGTATAATAAGACAGGTATAAGACAGGTATAATAAGACAGGTATAAGAAAGGTATAATAACACAGGTATAAGACAGGTATAATAAGACAGGTATAAGACAGGCATAATAAGACAGGTATAAGACAGGCATAATAAGACAGGTATAAGACAGGCATAATAAGACAGGTATATAAGACAGACATAATAAGACAGGTATAAGACAGGCATAATAAGACAGGTATAAGACAGGTATAATAAGAACAGTATAAGACAGGTAAAATAAGACAGGTATAAGACAGGTATAATAATAAGATAGGTATAAGACAGGTATAATAAGACAGGTAAAGGACAGGTATAATAAGACAGGTATAAGACAGGTATAATAAGACAGGTATAAGACAGGTATAAGATAGGTATAATAAGACAGGTATAATAAGACAGGTATAAGACAGGCATAATAAGACAGGTATAAGACAGGTATAATAAGACAAGTATAAGACAGGTATAATAAGAACGGTATAAGACAGGTAAAATAAGAAAGGTATAAGACAGGTATAATAATAAGACAGATATAAGACAGGTATAATAAGACAGGTATAATAAGACAGGTATAATAAGACAGGTATAAGACAGGTATAATAAGAATGGTATAAGACAGGTATAATAAGACAGGCATAAGACAGGTATGATAAGACAGGTATAAGACAGGTGTAATAAGACAGGTGTAATAAGACAGGTATAATAAGACAGGTATAAGACAGGTATAATAAGACAGGTATAAGACAGGTATAATAAGACAGGTATAATAAGACAGGTATAAGACAGGTATAATAACAATGGTATAAGACAGGTATAATAAGACAGGCATAAGACAGGTATAATAAGACAGGTATAAGACAGGTGTAATAAGACAGGTATAATAAGACAGGTATAATAAGACAGGCATAAGACAGGTATAATAAGACAGGTATAATAAGACAGGTATAAGACAGGTATAATAAGACAGATATAAGACAGGTATAATAAGACAGGTATACGTATAAGACAGGTATAATAAGACAGGTATAAGACAGGTATAATAAGACAGGTATAAGACAGGTATAATAAGACAGGTATACGACAGGTATAATAAGACAGGTATAAGACAGGTATAATAAGACAGGTATAATAAGACAGGTATAAGACAGGTATAATAAGACAGGTATAAGACAGCTAGGTATAATAAGACAGGTATAAGACAGGTAAAATAAGACAGATATAAGACAGGTATAATAAGACAGATATAAGACAGGTATAATAAGACAGGTATACGTATAAGACAGGTATAATAAGACAGGTATAAGACACGTATAATAAGACAGGTATAAGACAGGTATAATAAGACAGGTATAATAAGACAGGCATAAGACAGGTATAATAAGACAGGTATAAGACAGGTGTAATAAGACAGGTGTAATAAGACAGGTATAATAAGACAGGTATAATAAAACAGGTATAAGACAGGCATAATAAACCAGGTATAAGACAGTTATAATAAGACAGGTATAAGACAGGTATAATAAGATAGGTATAAGACAGGTATAATAAGACAGGTATAAGACCGGTATAATAAGACAGGCATAATAAACCAGGTATAAGACAGGTATGATAAAATAGGTATAAGACAGGTATAATAAGACAGGTATAAGACAGGTATAATAAGACAGGCATAATAAACCAGGTATAAGACAGGTATAATAAGACAGGTATAAGACAGGTATAATAAGACAGGTATAAGACAGGTATAATAAGATAGGCATAATAAACCAGGTATAAGACAGGTATAATAAGACAGGTATAAGACAGGTATAATAAGACAGGCATAATAAACCAGGTATAAGACAGGTATAATAAGATAGGTATAAGACAGGTATAATAAGACAGGTATAAGACAGGTATAATAATACAGGCATAAGACAGGTATAATAAGACAGGTATAATAAGACAGGTATAAGACAGGTGTAATAAGACAGGTATAATAAGACAGGTATAAGACAGGTATAATAAGACAGGTGTAATGAGACAGGTATAATAAGACAGGTATAATAAGACAGGTATAATAAGACAGGTATAAGACAGGTATAATAATAAGATAGGTATAAGACAGGTATAATAAGACAGGTAAAGGACAGGTATATTAAGACAGGTATAAGACAGGTATAATAAGACAGGTATAAGACAGGTATAAGATAGGTATAATAAGACAGGTATAATAAGACAGGTATAAGACAGGCATAATAAGACAGGTATAAGACAGGTATAATAAGACAAGTATAAGACAGGTATAATAAGAACGGTATAAGACAGGTAAAATAAGAAAGGTATAAGACAGGTATAATAATAAGACAGATATAAGACAGGTATAATAAGACAGGTATAATAAGACAGGTATAATAAGACAGGTATAAGACAGGTATAATAAGAATGGTATAAGACAGGTATAATAAGACAGGCATAAGACAGGTATGATAAGACAGGTATAAGACAGGTGTAATAAGACAGGTGTAATAAGACAGGTATAATAAGACAGGTATAAGACAGGTATAATAAGACAGGTATAAGACAGGTATAATAAGACAGGTATAATAAGACAGGTATAAGACAGGTATAATAACAATGGTATAAGACAGGTATAATAAGACAGGCATAAGACAGGTATAATAAGACAGGTATAAGACAGGTGTAATAAGACAGGTATAATAAGACAGGTATAATAAGACAGGCATAAGACAGGTATAATAAGACAGGTATAATAAGACAGGTATAAGACAGGTATAATAAGACAGATATAAGACAGGTATAATAAGACAGGTATACGTATAAGACAGGTATAATAAGACAGGTATAAGACAGGTATAATAAGACAGGTATAAGACAGGTATAATAAGACAGGTATACGACAGGTATAATAAGACAGGTATAAGACAGGTATAATAAGACAGGTATAATAAGACAGGTATAAGACAGGTATAATAAGACAGGTATAAGACAGGTATAATAAGACAGATATAAGACAGGTAAAATAAGACAGATATAAGACAGGTATAATAAGACAGATATAAGACAGGTATAATAAGACAGGTATACGTATAAGACAGGTATAATAAGACAGGTATAAGACACGTATAATAAGACAGGTATAAGACAGGTATAATAAGACAGGTATAATAAGACAGGCATAAGACAGGTATAATAAGACAGGTATAAGACAGGTGTAATAAGACAGGTGTAATAAGACAGGTATAATAAGACAGGTATAATAAAACAGGTATAAGACAGGCATAATAAACCAGGTATAAGACAGTTATAATAAGACAGGTATAAGACAGGTATAATAAGATAGGTATAAGACAGGTATAATAAGACAGGTATAAGACCGGTATAATAAGACAGGCATAATAAACCAGGTATAAGACAGGTATGATAAGATAGGTATAAGACAGGTATAATAAGACAGGTATAAGACAGGTATAATAAGACAGGCATAATAAACCAGGTATAAGACAGGTATAATAAGACAGGTATAAGACAGGTATAATAAGACAGGTATAAGACAGGTATAATAAGACAGGCATAATAAACCAGGTATAAGACAGGTATAATAAGATAGGTATAAGACAGGTATAATAAGACAGGTATAAGACAGGTATAATAAGACAGGCATAAGACAGGTATAATAAGACAGGTATAACAAGACAGGTATAAGACAGGTGTAATAAGACAGGTATAATAAGACAGGTATAAGACAGGTATAATAAGACAGGTGTAATGAGACAGGTATAATAAGACAGGTATAATAAGACAGGTATAATAAGACAGGTATAAGACAGGTATAAAACAGGTATAAGACAGGTATGAGACAGGTATAAGACAGGTATAATATGACAGGTATAAGACAGGTATAATAAGACAGGTATAAGACAGGTATAATAAGACAGGTATAAGACAGGTATAATAAGACAGGTATAAGACAGGTATAATAAGACAGGTATCAGACAGGTATAATAAGACAGGTATAAGACAGGTATAATAAGACAGGTATAATAAGACAGGTATAAGACAGGTATAATAAGACAGGTATAAGACAGGTATAATAAACCAGGTATAAGACAGTTATAATAACACAGGTATAATAACACAGGTATAAGACAGGTATAATAAGACAGGTATAAGAAAGGTATAATAACACAGGTATAAGACAGGTATAATAAGACAGGTATAAGACAGGCATAATAACACAGGTATAAAACAGGCATAATAAGACAGATATAAGACAGGCATAATAAGACAGGTATATAAGACAGACATACTAAGACAGGTATAAGACAGGCATAATAAACCAGGTATAAGACAGTTATAATAACACAGGTATAATAAGACAGGTATAAGACAGGTATAATAAGACAGGTATAAGAAAGGTATAATAACACAGGTATAAGACAGGTATAATAAGACAGGTATAAGACAGGCATAATAAGACAGGTATAAGACAGGCATAATAAGACAGGTATAAGACAGGCATAATAAGACAGGTATATAAGACAGACATAATAAGACAGGTATAAGACAGGCATAATAAGACAGGTATAAGACAGGTATAACAAGACAGGTATAAGACAGGTATAATAAGAACAGTATAAGACAGGTAAAATAAGACAGGTATAAGACAGGTATAATAATAAGATAGGTATAAGACAGGTATAATAAGACAGGTAAAGGACAGGTATAATAAGACAGGTAAAAGACAGGTATAATAAGACAGGTATAAGACAGGTATAAGATAGGTATAATAAGACAGGTATAATAAGACAGGTATAAGACAGGCATAATAAGACAGGTATAAGACAGGTATAATAAGACAAGTATAAGACAGGTATAATAAGAACGGTATAAGACAAGTAAAATAAGAAAGGTATAAGACAGGTATAATAATAAGACAGATATAAGACAGGTATAATAAGACAGGTATAATAAGACAGGTATAATAAGACAGGTATAAGACAGGTATAATAAGAATGGTATAAGACAGGTATAATAAGACAGGCATAAGACAGGTATGATAAGACAGGTATAAGACAGGTGTAATAAGACAGGTGTAATAAGACAGGTATAATAAGACAGGTATAAGACAGGTATAATAAGACAGGTATAAGACAGGTATAATAAGACAGGTATAATAAGACAGGCATAAGACAGGTATAATAAGACAGGTATAAGACAGGTATAATAAGACAGGTATAAGACAGGTATAATAAGACAGATATAAGACAGGTATAATAAGACAGGTATACGTATAAGACAGGTATAATAAGACAGGTATAAGACAGGTATAATAAGACAGATATAAGACAGGTATAATAAGACAGGTATACGTATAAGACAGGTATAATAAGACAGGTATAAGACAGGTATAATAAGACAGATATAAGACAGGTATAATAAGACAGGTATACGTATAAGACAGGTATAATAAGACAGGTATAAGACAGGTATAATAAGACAGGTATAAGACAGGTATAATAAGACAGGTATAAGACAGGTATAATAAGACAGGCATAAGACAGGTATAATAAGACAGGTATAAGACAGGTGTAATAAGACAGGTGTAATAAGACAGGTATAATAAGACAGGTATAATAAGACAGGTATAAGACAGGCATAATAAGACAGGTGTAATGAGACAGGTATAATAAGACAGGTATAATAAGACAGGTATAAGACAGGTATAAAACAGGTATAAGACAGGTATGAGACAGGTATAAGACAGGTATAATATGACAGGTATAAGACAGGTATAATAAGACAGGTATAAGACAGGTATAATAAGACAGGTATAAGACAGGTATAATAAGACAGGTATAAGACAGGTATAATAAGACAGGTATAAGACAGGTATAATAAGACAGGTATAAGACAGGTATAATAAGACAGGTATAAGACAGGTAAAATAAGACAGATATAAGACAGGTATAATAAGACAGATATAAAACAGGTATAATAAGACAGGTATACGTATAAGACAGGTATAATAAGACAGGTATAAGACAGGTATAATAAGACAGGTATAAGACAGGTATAATAAGACAGGTATAAGACAGGTATAATAAGACAGGCATAAGACAGGTATAATAAGACAGGTATAAGACAGGTGTAATAAGACAGGTGTAATAAGACAGGTATAATAAGACAGGTATAATAAGACAGGTATAAGACAGGCATAATAAACCAGGTATAAGACAGTTATAATAAGACAGGTATAAGACAGGTATAATAAGATAGGTATAAGACAGGTATAATAAGACAGGTATAAGACAGGTATAATAAGACAGGCATAATAAACCAGGTATAAGACAGGTATGATAAGATAGGTATAAGACAGGTATAATAAGACAGGTATAAGACAGGTATAATAAGACAGGCATAATAAACCAGGTATAAGACAGGTATAATAAGACAGGTATAAGACAGGTATAATAAGACAGGTATAAGAAAGGTATAATAACACAGGTATAAGACAGGTATAATAAGACAGGTATAAGACAGGCATAATAAGGCAGGTATAAGACAGGCATAATAAGACAGATATAAGACAGGCATAATAAGACAGGTATATAAGACAGACATAATAAGACAGGTATAAGACAGGCATAATAAACCAGGTATAAGACAGTTATAATAACACAGGTATAATAAGACAGGTATAAGACAGGTATAATAAGACAGGTATAAGAAAGGTATAATAACACAGGTATAAGACAGGTATAATAAGACAGGTATAAGACAGGCATAATAAGACAGGTATAAGACAGGCATAATAAGACAGGTATAAGACAGGCATAATAAGACAGGTATATAAGACAGACATAATAAGACAGGTATAAGACAGGCATAATAAGACAGGTATAAGACAGGTATAACAAGACAGGTATAAGACAGGTATAATAAGAACAGTATAAGACAGGTAAAATAAGACAGGTATAATAATAAGATAGGTATAAGACAGGTATAATAAGACAGGTAAAGGACAGGTATAATAAGACAGGTATAAGACAGGTATAATAAGACAGGTATAAGACAGGTATAAGATAGGTATAATAAGACAGGTATAATAAGACAGGTATAAGACAGGCATAATAAGACAGGTATAAGACAGGTATAATAAGACAAGTATAAGACAGGTATAATAAGAACGGTATAAGACAGGTAAAATAAGAAAGGTATAAGACAGGTATAATAATAAGACAGATATAAGACAGGTATAATAAGACAGGTATAATAAGACAGGTATAATAAGACAGGTATAAGACAGGTATAATAAGAATGGTATAAGACAGGTATAATAAGACAGGCATAAGACAGGTATGATAAGACAGGTATAAGACAGGTGTAATAAGACAGGTGTAATAAGACAGGTATAATAAGACAGGTATAAGACAGGTATAATAAGACAGGTATAAGACAGGTATAATAAGACAGGTATAATAAGACAGGCATAAGACAGGTATAATAAGACAGGTATAAGACAGGTATAATAAACCAGGTATAAGACAGTTATAATAACACAGGTATAATAAGACAGGTATAAGACAGGTATAATAAGACAGGTATAAGAAAGGTATAATAACACAGGTATAAGACAGGTATAAGAAAGGTATAATAACACAGGTATAAGACAGGTATAATAAGACAGGTATAAGACAGGCATAATAAGACAGGTATAAGACAGGCATAATAAGACAGATATAAGACAGGCATAATAAGACAGGTATATAAGACAGACATTATAAGACAGGTATAAGACAGGCATAATAAACCAGGTATAAGACAGGTATAATAAGACAGGTATAAGACAGGTATAATAAGACAGGTATAAGACAGGTATAATAAGACAGGCATAATAAACCAGGTATAAGACAGGTATAATAAGACAGGTATAAGACAGGTATAATAAGACAGGCATAATAAACCAGGTATAAGACAGGTATAATAAGATAGGCATAAGACAGGTATAATAAGACAGGTATAAGACAGGTATAATAAGACAGGCATAAGACAGGTATAATAAGACAGGTATAAGACAGGTGTAATAAGACAGGTGTAATAAGACAGGTATAATAAGACAGGTATAAGACAGGTATAATAAGACAGGTGTAATGAGACAGGTATAATAAGACAGGTATAATAAGACAGGTATAATAAGACAGGTATAAGACAGGTATAAAACAGGTATAAGACAGGTATGAGACAGGTATAAGACAGGTATAATATGACAGGTATAAGACAGGTATAATAAGACAGGTATAAGACAGGTATAATAAGACAGGTATAAGACAGGTATAATAAGACAGGTATAAGACAGGTATAATAAGACAGGTATAAGACAGGTATAATAAGACAGGTATAAGACAGGTATAATAAGACAGGTAAAATAAGACAGGTATAATAAGACAGGTATAATAAGACAGATATAAGACAGGTATAATAAGACAGATATAAGACAGGTATAATAAGACAGGTATACGTATAAGACAGGTATAATAAGACAGGTATAAGACAGGTATAATAAGACAGGTATAAGACAGGTATAATAAGATAGGTATAAGACAGGTATAATAAGACAGGTATAAGACAGGTATAATAAGACAGGCATAAGACAGGTATAATAAGACAGGTATAAGACAGGTGTAATAAGACAGGTGTAATAAGACAGGTATAATAAGACAGGTATAAGACAGGTATAATAAGACAGGTGTAATGAGACAGGTATAATAAGACAGGTATAATAAGACAGGTATAATAAGACAGGTATAAGACAGGTATAAAACAGGTATAAGACAGGTATGAGACAGGTATAAGACAGGTATAATATGACAGGTATAAGACAGGTATAATAAGACAGGTATAAGAAAGGTATAATAAGACAGGTATAAGACAGGTATAATAAGACAGGTATAAGACAGGTATAATAAGACAGGTATAAGACAGGTATAATAAGACAGGTATAAGACAGGTATAATAAGACAGGTAAAATAAGACAGGTATAATAAGACAGGTATAATAAGACAGATATAAGACAGGTATAATAAGACAGATATAAGACAGGTATAATAAGACAGGTATAAGACAGGCATAATAAGACAGGTATAAGACAGGTATAATAAGACAAGTATAAGACAGGTATAATAAGAACGGTATAAGACAGGTAAAATAAGAAAGGTATAAGACAGGTATAATAATAAGACAGATATAAGACAGGTATAATAAGACAGGTATAATAAGACAGGTATAATAAGACAGGTATAAGACAGGTATAATAAGAATGGTATAAGACAGGTATAATAAGACAGGCATAAGACAGGTATGATAAGACAGGTATAAGACAGGTGTAATAAGACAGGTGTAATAAGACAGGTATAATAAGACAGGTATAAGACAGGTATAATAAGACAGGTATAAGACAGGTATAATAAGACAGGTATAATAAGACAGGCATAAGACAGGTATAATAAGACAGGTATAAGACAGGTATAATAAACCAGGTATAAGACAGTTATAATAACACAGGTATAATAAGACAGGTATAAGACAGGTATAATAAGACAGGTATAAGAAAGGTATAATAACACAGGTATAAGACAGGTATAAGAAAGGTATAATAACACAGGTATAAGACAGGTATAATAAGACAGGTAAAATAAGACAGGTATAATAAGACAGGTATAATAAGACAGATATAAGACAGGTATAATAAGACAGATATAAGACAGGTATAATAAGACAGGTATACGTATAAGACAGGTATAATAAGACAGGTATAAGACAGGTATAATAAGACAGGTATAAGACAGGTATAATAAGATAGGTATAAGACAGGTATAATAAGACAGGTATAAGACAGGTATAATAAGACAGGCATAAGACAGGTATAATAAGACAGGTATAAGACAGGTGTAATAAGACAGGTGTAATAAGACAGGTATAATAAGACAGGTATAAGACAGGTATAATAAGACAGGTGTAATGAGACAGGTATAATAAGACAGCTATAATAAGACAGGTATAATAAGACAGGTATAAGACAGGTATAAAACGGGTATAAGACAGGTATGAGACAGGTATAAGACAGGTATAATATGACAGGTATAAGACAGGTATAATAAGACAGGTATAAGACAGGTATAATAAGACAGGCATAATAAACCAGGTATAAGACAGGTATGATAAGATAGGTATAAGACAGGTATAATAAGACAGGTATAAGACAGGTATAATAAGACAGGCATAATAAACCAGGTATAAGACAGGTATAATAAGACAGGTATAAGACAGGTATAATAAGACAGGTATAAGACAGGTATAATAAGACAGGCATAATAAACCAGGTATAAGACAGGTATAATAAGACAGGTATAAGACAGGTATAATAAGACAGGCATAATAAACCAGGTATAAGACAGGTATAATAAGATAGGTATAAGACAGGTATAATAAGACAGGTATAAGACAGGTATAATAAGACAGGCATAAGACAGGTATAATAAGACAGGTATAAGACAGGTGTAATAAGACAGGTGTAATAAGACAGGTATAATAAGACAGGTATAAGACAGGTATAATAAGACAGGTGTAATGAGACAGGTATAATAAGACAGGTATAATAAGACAGGTATAATAAGACAGGTATAAGGCAGGTATAAAACAGGTATAAGACAGGTATGAGACAGGTATAAGACAGGTATAATATGACAGGTGTAAGACAGGTATAATAAGACAGGTATAAGACAGGTATAATAAGACAGGTATAAGACAGGTATAATAAGACAGGTATTAAACAGGTATAATAAGACAGGTATCAGACAGGTATAATAAGACAGGTATAAGACAGGTATAATAAGACAGGTATAATAAGACAGGTATAAGACAGGTATAATAAGACAGGTATAAGACAGGTATAATAAACCAGGTATAAGACAGTTATAATAACACAGGTATAATAAGACAGGTATAAGACAGGTATAATAAGACAGGTATAAGAAAGGTATAATAACACAGGTATAAGACAGGTATAATAAGACAGGTATAAGACAGGCATAATAAGACAGGTATAAGACAGGCATAATAAGACAGATATAAGACAGGCATAATAAGACAGGTATATAAGACAGACATAATAAGACAGGTATAAGACAGGCATAATAAACCAGGTATAAGACAGGTATAATAAGACAGGTATAAGACAGGTATAATAAGACAGGTATAAGACAGGTATAATAAGACAGGCATAATAAACCAGGTATAGGACAGGTATAATAAGACAGGTATAACACAGGTATAATAAGACAGGTATAAGACAGGTATAATAAGACAGGCATAAGACAGGTATAATAAGACAGGTATAAGACAGGTGTAATAAGACAGGTGTAATAAGACAGGTATAATAAGACAGGTATAAGACAGGTATAATAAGACAGGTGTAATGAGACAGGTATAATAAGACAGGTATAATAAGACAGGTATAATAAGACAGGTATAAGACAGGTATAATAAGACAGGCATAAGACAGGTATAATAAGACAGGTATAAGACAGGTGTAATAAGACAGGTGTAATAAGACAGGTATAATAAGACAGGTATAAGACAGGTATAATAAAACAGGTGTAATGAGACAGGTATAATAAGACAGGTATAATAAGACAGGTATAATAAGACAGGTATAAGACAGGTATAAAACAGGTATAAGACAGGTATGAGACAGGTATAAGACAGGTATAATATGACAGGTATAAGACAGGTATAATAAGACAGGTATAAGACAGGTATAATAAGACAGGTATAAGACAGGTATAATAAGACAGGTATAAGACAGGTATAATAAGACAGGTATCAGACAGGTATAATAAGACAGGTATAAGACAGGTATAATAAGACAGGTATAATAAGACAGGTATAAGACAGGTATGATAAGACAGGTATAAGACAGGTATAATAAACCAGGTATAAGACAGTTATAATAACACAGGTATAATAAGACAGGTATAAGACAGGTATAATAAGACAGGTATAAGAAAGGTATAATAACACAGGTATAAGACAGGTATAATAAGACAGGTATAAGACAGGCATAATAAGACAGGTATAAGACAGGCATAATAAGACAGATATAAGACAGGCATAATAAGACAGGTATATAAGACAGACATAATAAGACAGGTATAAGACAGGCATAATAAACCAGGTATAAGACAGGTATAATAAGACAGGTATAAGACAGGTATAATAAGACAGGTATAAGACAGGTATAATAAGACAGGCATAATAAACCAGGTATAAGACAGGTATAATAAGACAGGTATAAGACAGGTATAATAAGACAGGCATAATAAACCAGGTATAAGACAGGTATAATAAGATAGGTATAAGACAGGTATAATAAGACAGGTATAAGACAGGTATAATAAGACAGGCATAAGACAGGTATAATAAGACAGGTATAAGACAGGTGTAATAAGACAGGTGTAATAAGACAGGTATAATAAGACAGGTATAAGACAGGTATAATAAGACAGGCATAATAAACCAGGTATAAGACAGGTATGATAAGATAGGTATAAGACAGGTATAATAAGACAGGTATAAGACAGGTATAATAAGACAGGCATAATAAACCAGGTATAAGACAGGTATAATAAGACAGGTATAAGACAGGTATAATAAGACAGGTATAAGACAGGTATAATAAGACAGGCATAATAAACCAGGTATAAGACAGGTATAATAAGACAGGTATAAGACAGGTATAATAAGACAGGCATAATAAACCAGGTATAAGACAGGTATAATAAGATAGGTATAAGACAGGTATAATAAGACAGGTATAAGACAGGTGTAGTAAGACAGGTGTAATAAGACAGGTATAATAAGACAGGTATAAGACAGGTATAATAAGACAGGTGTAATGAGACAGGTATAATAAGACAGGTATAATAAGACAGGTATAATAAGACAGGTATAAGACAGGTATAAAACAGGTATAAGACAGGTATGAGACAGGTATAAGACAGGTATAATATGACAGGTGTAAGACAGGTATAATAAGACAGATATAAGACAGGTATAATAAGACAGGTATAAGACAGGTATAATAAGACAGGTATAAGACAGGTATAATAAGACAGGTATCAGACAGGTATAATAAGACAGGTATAAGACAGGTATAATAAGACAGGTATAATAAGACAGGTATAAGACAGGTATAATAAGACAGGTATAAGACAGGTATAATAAACCAGGTATAAGACAGTTATAATAACACAGGTATAATAAGACAGGTATAAGACAGGTATAATAAGACAGGTATAAGAAAGGTATAATAACACAGGTATAAGACAGGTATAATAAGACAGGTATAAGACAGGCATAATAAGACAGGTATAAGACAGGCATAATAAACCAGGTATAAGACAGGTATAATAAGACAGGTATAAGACAGGTATAATAAGACAGGTATAAGACAGGTATAATAAGACAGGCATAATAAACCAGGTATAGGACAGGTATAATAAGACAGGTATAAGACAGGTATAATAAGACAGGTATAAGACAGGTATAATAAGACAGGCATAAGACAGGTATAATAAGACAGGTATAAGACAGGTGTAATAAGACAGGTGTAATAAGACAGGTATAATAAGACAGGTATAAGACAGGTATAATAAGACAGGTGTAATGAGACAGGTATAATAAGACAGGTATAATAAGACAGGTATAATAAGACAGGTATAAGACAGGTATAATAAGACAGGCATAAGACAGGTATAATAAGACAGGTATAAGACAGGTGTAATAAGACAGGTGTAATAAGACAGGTATAATAAGACAGGTATAAGACAGGTATAATAAGACAGGTGTAATGAGACAGGTATAATAAGACAGGTATAATAAGACAGGTATAATAAGACAGGTATAAGACAGGTATAAAACAGGTATAAGACAGGTATGAGACAGGTATAAGACAGGTATAATATGACAGGTATAAGACAGGTATAATAAGACAGGTATAAGACAGGTATAATAAGACAGGTATAAGACAGGTATAATAAGACAGGTATCAGACAGGTATAATAAGACAGGTATAAGACAGGTATAATAAGACAGGTATAATAAGACAGGTATAAGACAGGTATGATAAGACAGGTATAAGACAGGTATAATAAACCAGGTATAAGACAGTTATAATAACACAGGTATAATAAGACAGGTATAAGACAGGTATAATAAGACAGGTATAAGAAAGGTATAATAACACAGGTATAAGACAGGTATAATAAGACAGGTATAAGACAGGCATAATAAGACAGGTATAAGACAGGCATAATAAGACAGATATAAGACAGGCATAATAAGACAGGTATATAAGACAGACATAATAAGACAGGTATAAGACAGGCATAATAAACCAGGTATAAGACAGGTATAATAAGACAGGTATAAGACAGGTATAATAAGACAGGTATAAGACAGGTATAATAAGACAGGCATAATAAACCAGGTATAAGACAGGTATAATAAGACAGGTATAAGACAGGTATAATAAGACAGGCATAATAAACCAGGTATAAGACAGGTATAATAAGATAGGTATAAGACAGGTATAATAAGACAGGTATAAGACAGGTATAATAAGACAGGCATAAGACAGGTATAATAAGACAGGTATAAGACAGGTGTAATAAGACAGGTGTAATAAGACAGGTATAATAAGACAGGTATAAGACAGGTATAATAAGACAGGTGTAATGAGACAGGTATAATAAGACAGGTATAATAAGACAGGTATAATAAGACAGGTATAAGACAGGTATAAAACAGGTATAAGACAGGTATGAGACAGGTATAAGACAGGTATAATATGACAGGTATAAGACAGGTATAATAAGACAGGTATAAGACAGGTATAATAAGACAGGTATAAGACAGGTATAATAAGACAGGTGTAAGACAGGTATAATAAGACAGGTATAAGACAGGTATAATAAGACAGGTATAAGACAGGTATAATAAGACAGGTATAAGACAGGTAAAATAAGACAGATATAAGACAGGTATAATAAGACAGATATAAGACAGGTATAATAAGACAGGTATACGTATAAGACAGGTATAATAAGACAGGTATAAGACAGGTATAATAAGACAGGTATAAGACAGGTATGATAAGACAGGCATAAGACAGGTATAATAAGACAGGTATAAGACAGGTGTAATAAGACAGGTATAATAAGACAGGTATAATAAGACAGGTATAAGACAGGCATAATAAACCAGGTATAAGACAGTTATAATAAGACAGGTATAAGACAGGTATAATAAGATAGGTATAAGACAGGTATAATAAGACAGGTATAAGACAGGTATAATAAGACAGGCATAATAAACCAGGTATAAGACAGGTATGATAAGATAGGTATAAGACAGGTATAATAAGACAGGTATAAGACAGGTATAATAAGACAGGCATAATAAACCAGGTATAAGACAGGTATAATAAGACAGGTATAAGACAGGTATAATAAGACAGGTATAAGACAGGTATAATAAGACAGGCATAATAAACCAGGTATAAGACAGGTATAATAAGACAGGTATAAGACAGGTATAATAAGACAGGCATAATAAACCAGGTATAAGACAGGTATAATAAGATAGGTATAAGACAGGTATAATAAGACAGGTATAAGACAGGTATAATAAGACAGGCATAATAAACCAGGTATAAGACAGGTATAATAAGACAGGTATAAGACAGGTATAATAAGACAGGTATAAGACAGGTATAATAAGACAGGCATAATAAACCAGGTATAAGACAGGTATAATAAGAGAGGTATAAGACAGGTATAATAAGACAGGCATAATAAACCAGGTATAAGACAGGTATAATAAGATAGGTATAAGACAGGTATAATAAGACAGGTATAAGACAGGTATAATAAGACAGGCATAAGACAGGTATAATAAGACAGGTATAAGACAGGTGTAATAAGACAGGTGTAATAAGACAGGTATAATAAGACAGGTATAAGACAGGTATAATAAGACAGGTGTAATGAGACAGGTATAATAAGACAGGTATAATAAGACAGGTATAATAAGACAGGTATAAGACAGGTATAAAACAGGTATAAGACAGGTATGAGACAGGTATAAGACAGATATGGCAGTATGGCAGATAAGACAGATATATATATATATATATATATATATATATATATATATATATATATATATATATATATGTATATATATATATATATATATATATATATATATATATATATATATACATATATATATATATATATATATATATATATATATATATATATATATCTGTCTTATCTGTATATATCTATATATATATATATATATATATATTATAAACAAGTGAGTCTCTGCTGAACCAATGCGCATGAAATCTGCATGTCGCAGTATTTTATCAGCGATTGGCCCATAATGAGACTTAGGAGTGCCTAAACTCACTACCAGCAACTCTAGACAGTATATAAGACATATATGTATATATATGTATATATATGTGTATATATGTGTATATATATATGTATATATATGTGTATATGTGTGTATATATATATATATATATTTATATATATATATATATATATATATATATATATATATATATATATATATATATATATATATATATATATATATATATATATATATATATATATATATATATATATATATGACAGATATGACAGATATGACAGATATGACAGACAAGACAGACAAGACAGACAAGACAGATAGGATATCCTAGTTCGCCTGCTTCGCCACTCCTGTAATGAATACATTAAAGGTTTATATTAGATAATGGTTGATGTTTAGAACTCATGAAATGATATAAAGGAATATGATGTTGAAAAGAATTGTTTGGTTGTAATTCATTTAGTAGCGAAACTGCTGTGGGTGCAGAAGGGCTAAAGCCCCCGCACACTACCAATGGAGGAGAGGGTTGTTTTAACATGTGTGCGTACACTAAAATCTGATCGATATTACTTCCTGTTAGTAACTAAAAATGGATTAGGGAAATTATTAGTGGTAATAATTCATGACAAAATACAAAGGAAATCATAGTCATGAAAACGTATTGATACGTGATAAAACACATGTGCAGTATCACAAAATTTTTGTCTCAAATTTCTCGGCTAAAACAACATCTTTTAGACGCTCTTTCTCAAACAAACTGACAAAATAAGTATAAAATGGATCGTTTTTTAAGCTATTTAATATACTCGCAATTCGTGCCTTATAAGATATCTGATGAAGCACAAGCCTTACTCGTGCTTTAAAAAATAACTTATAATTTTTAAAGCGCGTCCGTCATGTAAGCAGAATTTTTATACTTAATTTATTATTTTATTTCGGTCTAGTTCCTTTATAGATATCAACGTAATCTTAAATGTAAGCATCATTGTTATGTCTCTTTGTGCTAACTGCTATGCAGAGAGCAGATTTTATAATCAAATACTATGTGTTAAGTTCAATCTGCAATTAAAGTTGCCAAAACATTGCTAGCCAGTAATAATTCAAGACCATTTAAAAGACATTATCCAACATTGTGATTGACTAAATTTTAACTGGCATATCTACACAAAATTTAGCCCCCTCCGTAAATAAAACACGTTTTTATCACAGAGATTACAATGATTGGAATGAAATACAATCATTGCAAAGATTACAAACGTTACAGAGATAAAGAGATAACAAATATTACAATGATTACAAAGATAACCAAGATTACGAGAGTTACGGGGATCACAGAGATAACAGATATTACAATGATTACAAAGATTACAAAGATTGCAGAGTCACAGGGATTACAGAGATCACAGATTTTACAATGATTAATAAGATCACAAAGATAACCAAGATTACAAGAGTTAGGGAGATAACAGATATTACAATGATTACAAAGATTACAGGGTCACAGGGATTACAGAGATCACAGATATTACAATGATTACAAAGATAAAGATAACCAAGATTACAAGAGTTACCGGGATCACAGAGATTACACAGATAACAGATTTTACAATGATTACAAAGATAACAGATGTTACAATGATTACAAAGATTACAAAAATAACCAAGATTACAAGAGTTACTGGGATCACAGAGATAACAAATATTACAATGATTACAAAGATAACAGATATTACAATGATTACAAAGATTACAAAGATGACCAAGAGTACAAGAGTTACGGGGATCACGGAGATAACAGATATTACAATGATTACAAAGATTACAGAGTCACAAGGATTACAGAGATCACAGATATTACAAAGATTAGAAAGATTACAAAGATAACCAAGATTACAAGAGTTACAGGGATCACAGATATTACAATGATTACAAAGATTTCAAAAATAACCAAGCTTACGAGAGTTACGGGGATCACAGAGATAACAGAGATAACAGATATTACAATGATTACAAAGATTACAAAAATAACCAAGATTACTAGAGTTACGGGGATCACAGAGGTCACAGAGATAACAGATATTAAAATGATTACAAAGATAACAGATATTACAATGATTACAAAGATTACAAAGATAACCAAGATTACAAGAGTTACGGGGATCACAGAGATAAAAAATATTACAATGATTACAAAGATTACAAAAATAACCAAGATTACAAGAGTTACGGGGATCACAGAGATCACAGAGATAACAGATATTACAATGATTACAAAGATTACAGATATTGCAATGATTACAAAGATTGCAAAGATAACCAAGATTACAACAGATATTACAATGATTACAAAGATAACAAATATTACAAATATTACAAAGATAAGTATAGCTAAGAAAGTCTAAGGAGTACTAAGGATATCTATGTATGTATAAGTATATGTTAATATATAGAATGATACATTATAATGGGGGGTCACTTAAAGTATCTACCTGACTTCGAGGATACTTTATGTCCATTGTGATTTAGGTCCATAATCTAGAGCTTACCGTATTCTCTCTATTTAGCCCCCGGGGGGGGGGGCTTATTAGAGAGGGGACTTAATTGAGAAGAGAGGGCTTATTTATTCATCCAAAAAAACAGCGATGGAGATTATGTCTTTGAACTGCAATAAACTCAAAATCATTACGCAGTATATATCATACAGGGTGTCCCAAAAAACGGAACCCGCAAAATTAACTATGCAGTCGTTAAAAGTATTATTCACAATAATGTAATTATTATTCACAGTAGTGTAACGACTTGACATTTCTGTACCTCTGGGATTTCATATTTTTGTGCAGCATATGTCAAAGCAAAACATGTTAAAATTAATGTCTTTCATTAATTCTAAATGCAATTGTTTAAAATCAGTATTGTGTATTTTTTTACACAGGTTTATTTCAACCTTGGGAATATCTTATTACAGCATTATAGCTAGAAAAAAATGGCATTTCTTTCCTGTCTTTCATTTTTGTGGTTTCTGAACAACTGTGCGGAATTTAAGATTCAGTTCAGTGCTGTCAATTTGTGAATCATAATGCATACAACATTAATTTATGCGGGTTTCGTTTTATGTAGGCACATAATTGTTTATGCGGGTTCCGTTTTTTTTGGGACACTCTGTACAACAACGACATTTATATTAACAATATAACAACATATAATATATATGGTAACAACAACATATAATATATATATAACAACATAAATACAAATCAACATAATCTCTTGCTAAAATTAAGGCTATGTCTTAATCGTCGAAACGGTTAAAATCAAGACATGGCCTTAATTGTAATGCACCTTAATAATCAGACAAGCTTGTGAGACATAAATGAAAGCTTAGCTATAAGCTTATAATGGGGTAACCTCGCAAGCCAGGGTCTTTGCCTATGCCCGGCTCTGCAGCTGAGACCCTAGGTGGTTGGGACTGGAGCGAGTTTCCAATTTTCCATCCGTATTTTCCATATTAATAATAGATATACAGGGTGTCCCAAAAAAAACAGAGTCCAAATTCTAAGATTGATGGCTGAAAAGTATTTTATACTAATTAACAGAATTACACAAAATATCGATAAAGAATATGAATGTTTTTTTTTTCATATTGAGATTCTTTTGATTGAAATCAAATGAATCTGATTGAAATTAAATGCATGACTAAATGCATGAGACAGTGATTAGTACTTTCTTTTGAGCTGTCTTAAGACAAAATTTACTGAAGGCTGCCCTAAACACAATTTTATTATAGAAGATCAACAAATCACGAAAAATAATAATACCAGATAGCCACTTTGAATACAGATTGAGAACATGTGATGTAATTAAAACACTATGTCAATTCTAAAAACTCCCAATCGTGATCGATTAATGTACCATAACTGTGACTCAATTGTTCAAGTTTCACAGACAACACATCCAAAGAAAGCTGAATGAATACACTTTTAAACGAGGATAAACACTAGTTTCACTGCTTAATATTCTTTTCAAAATTTAAACTTGAATGCAGAACCCCGCTTTTTTGGCGACACCCTGTAGAATAAGTACTCTTGAAATAAGTACTCTTTTCTCAGTGAAAAATTTGTCGCCACAGAATGGCAGATTTTAGTTGATATAAGGGCATTTTTTACTAGTTCCACAACACTGAGCTTTACAATTACTGGCGGAGCACCTCGTCATAAAAAAGTGCCAACAAAAACATCCGGATTTCAGCTTTCGCTGATGCTCTATGGTTCCTCAACCTGCACGTGTTTACCAATAACCAATCGCGATCCTGAGGCCTGAGCTAGCTTTTTACAGCATTGAACTGTAAGTATACTTATAGTTATATTTCATAGCAGACTATGTAGCTTAACTTAGCTTGCAGTTCTGGAAATGTATTATAGTTATGTTTCAGCTTGCCCATGATTTTACCCATTCGGCCTCCCAATGGCTCTTTCTATGTGCTACCTGTCTTTATTCAAAACCTTTGCATTTTGCATCGAAATCAGTTGAATTTTTGCATGCATCACTGTATCACTGGTCTCTTAAGAATAAACTAACTTTGGACTTGTCTCGTTATATTTGGAAAAGTTTAGTGGGAGATACCTCTTGTTGTAACTTTTTTCCTTATTGGTAATTGTTATAGAATTGTACCTGAAATTTTGAAAATGTCCAACTTGTGATGAATTTTATTGCAACTTGGTGGAAATGACCAAATGATGCATTGTTTGTGAAAAAAAACTTAGTTTCGAGTTCTGGAAATACATTATAGTTATGTTTCAGCTTGCCCATGATTTTACCCATTTCGCTTCCCAATGGCTCTTTCTATGTGGTACCTGTCTTGATTTAGTACCTTTGCATTTTGCATCGAAATCAGTTGAAATTTTGCATGCATCACGGTACCACTGGTCACTGCTCTTAAGAATAAACAAGCTTTGGACTTATCTCGTTATGTTTGGAAACGCTTAGTGGGAGATACCACGTGTTTTATCTTTTTTCATTATTGTTTCCTTAGTCTCCTCATTTTCAAACATAACTACAATTCATTCCCAGCGTTCCAAACTAAGGTTTTTCACAGACAATGCCTCATTTGGTCATTTCCACCAAATTTCAAAGAATTTCATCAGTTTCCACTTTTTCCAGATTGAAAAGTTTGCTGTAGGAAATGCTTAAATATCATTTAATCGACAATTTCATATACTGCGATATTTTTCTGATATGAAATGATTTTGGAAATCAATTAATTGCCACAAAACACTGTAATAAAGTCTGTCAGTTGGTACGTGTACGAGGTGTATGGGGTGTTCGCCGTGTATCAGGGGTGGGGGGGGGGAGTACGAGGTTTATGTGGTGCGGTGTACGTGGCAACTCTCCGACTAATTAAGCAATCATAGGAGCCGTTCCTCCAGGGCTCATTATTCCAGACTTATGCGAGAGAGAATTTCGCGCTGTTGCAAGAAGTGAGACATTTTTTGTCATAAGGATTTTTGAAAAAAGATTTATAGAGGACATAAATTCGAGATTTTGAATCAAGAAAAGGTTGTAAGACCATTTGGAAAACAGATTTTATCGGTTTTACAAAAACATAACACAAAGAAAAAGATAGTACGATCGCCGATGACATGACTGAGATTATACATAAATATATGCTTACGAAGATGAAGCCGAAAAGGGATAAAAACAGTCTGAACAGGTAAATATTAACGTTTTACATGGTTAGCTTTGTCGTTTTTGGGCTCCTTAAGAGTTCCTTACTTTTAAAAAAGCGGAGTTTTTAAACTTTTTTGACAATTTTACACAAGCAATCCGGTGATATTTACGTGTTCTGTTTAAACATAATAATATATTGTAAACTATATTGTAGTTAATTTCTGGGGGGTTTTTAAATAGAAAAGGCTTTTTTGTTCCAAACGTTTAAATAAAAAAGCAATCATTTTGTTTATACGCACTGACATTCAACAACTGATCAAAGTCAAATTTATAAGAGGACTCACGAGAAAAAAGCAAACATTATTCGTGACAGAGTACCTGTTTTATATGTGTTATTTTTTTTGGTATTTTCTCCATATCCACATCCGTCCGCATCCGCATCCGCGTTTTATGTTTACCCTTCGGCCATAATTAGTTATGCTGCAGAACCTGTTCGGAATTAGTCGCTAGTAAGTCGAAAGCTTCGGTTTCGGACGGTGCTCGATAATTTTCCGAACTTTGTAAAGACTTTCTGTGCACTGGGTGTGCTTTCGTCGTAGTTTTTTATCGATAACAACTTGTTTTAAGGTAATATGCTTTATTTTCTATCTGTATTTGTAATATACTATCTGTATTGCTTATAGAGATCGATGTTTATGAAATCGGATTGGAATTAAGTAGAATATTGGAGTATAAAGTTTATACTTTCCAAGCTTTGATGATGACCGTTTCAGGCTTCTCCATATAAAGGCCGCGGTTTTAGTTAAAATTACTTTAAAATAATACGTGAAATTCGATACAAATACCAACTGAGTTCTAAAATTTAATGATCAGACAGTTCTATGTATTTGGGTCTTCAATGATCTCCAATTGAAAAAGGTAAAGTTATAATTTTGTGAATTTTGAAGAGTATAAAGCAGGACCACATTAGTCTAACAAAACTTCCTAAAGAATAGTCTTGCACATAGTCTGCGTATTGAATTTAGGAAATTAGGGTGGTTGGGCAGGTGAAAAAATAGGAAGCGCAAAAGCAGACTTGCAGTGAACAAATTTTACCAGTTGAAAATTTAATGGGAGGCAGAGCTTAATGTCACTGTTAATATTGCTCATCATAAAGTAGTTTAAAATCAAAAACATAATTATGCATATGTGTTGCGACATTTATTTCTGATTTGCAAAGTAAACAACAATTGACAATGCTAATATTCATCGAAAATGGAAAAAATTAGTCACAATTTCTCGATAAAATATAGAACTTGATTCATTATGCTGCAAGGGAAACTCTGCTACAAGTCTGCCTTTCGCTTCCTTTTTTTCCCCAGCCACCCTACATTCAAGAGACAGACTTGTTGCAAGTCTAGCTAAAAAACTGTTGACAAATAGATTTATCCACTGATTGCAAACTTGCTCCATGATCAGGACAAAGAGTTATCTTTGAATCTGCACATGGGATGAAATCAGATTTTGTCTGGAAAAAATCCGTGATCAGGGGGGAGGGGTTGAAACAATCACTGAACAAGTACATTATTGAGGGCCTGTTTGGCTCTAATTCCTATGAAACTGGGATTTTTGTTTCTGAAAAACTTTAGATAAATGCATATGTATTAAATTTATAAAACATATTTACCGACATTACACATATTTGCAAAATTTTTGCTGAAAATATGAGTGTATTTGCTTGCTCATATTTTATTTGTGCTCTGTGAGCTAACCACAGGTATATAACTCCAATTCTGCCAGACATGTTTCAATTGAATTCAAAGAAATTTGTTGGGCAAAATGTAAATATAAGAATAAACACTCATGCGAAAGTGGCTTAACACTTCAAGGCTGCTTCACTGAGTAAATGAAATTTTTGAGAATAAGAATTGTCATTATCATCTGTGGTTGGTATTTTCACGCGTTTTTCTATTCTGTGGTTAATAAAAGCATCTTAAAAGGCATCACGATGAAATTGTTTATCAAAAGATTGAAAAATTTAGATATACGTAACTTCAAATATCAAAATATGAATGCCATATTTAACAAATGTTAGTATTTATTGACATATCACAGCAATCCTCAACATTCAATTTTTTATCTTTTCTAAATGTATGAAGTTCGAAGAAGGAACACTCTCAATCATGGAAAGTATACAAAAAGGTCTTGATATTTTCTTGTCTTGTTTAGTTGCAAAAAGATTTGAACATTTTTGGCTTGCTTGTGAACAGTTGCTATGTTAACTGTGAAATTTTTAAGTTTACCAATTATTGGAAAAGTCTTGGAAAATTCCAGTATTTCACTCAAGTTGCAAAAGAAACATGAAATTTCATCATGACAGCATTTTGCCAAAAAATTTCACATTTTAATTTTTAACATTTGTTATAATGGCATTACAATGCCTGGTCACAGGTCACAACAAGCACATAATTTGGAAGCATTTTAAAAGCAAAATAATGATAAATTGTTTGTGTTTTAAAGAGTTGATGTATTGTTTGCATTTAAATTTTAGACATGCCATTTGTTGGCTTCCTTTACATTCAAGCATTGTTAATGACAAAACCTGTATAATGATGAGGAGATTGTATCAGAAATCAACAGATGTTAACATATATCTGGTAAAATGTTGATTGTTTTATTTTTATTGATGTTTCTATATACATATGACTTATGTCGTATATGAACCTGTTGATCAAAAAGGAGAATGACTTGATTTCGTGATTTACTCTCAATCTTCTCTTATTTGAATTAACTCTTAATGTTTGTTTAAAGTATGAAATGTTCATCTGAAAATCACAAAGAATTGGCTATACAAGTATCAATTGTTTAAAAAGAACTTTGGGTCATGCCCTGCAAATTATATGAAACTTTAATCTTGCCCATGTCAACTTAAAAAACACTTTTTTCTCAATCTAACAACATGAGTGAATGGGAGTTTATTTATTCAATTGCAATTACAAGTTTTGTCAAACCTGTCTGGTGGTTGCTACAGAGTTTATTCCTCCATTCACAGGCTGCCCAAATGTTCAGATTATGTGTTAACGAGTGCCATTTTGAAAACCCAAAATTCATGAATTATATTTTCAGTATAATGCATTTGCTCTAAAGAAACATAAATCAACAAAGGTTTCTAGTTTTTCTTGATTTTTTGCAATCCCAGATATTTTGTCAGCTCCATTTTGGGATTTTATTTGAATTGCTTGAAGAAATATCATGTGTGCCATCTGCTTAATAATAACAGTTGGTGTGCTCAGTTCTAATACAGCAGCATTAACCCTGACAATTCTGCCACTGAAGTTGAAAATTCAACTGTTGTCGATTTTAATTGTGTGATTTTCCAGTCTTTGTGATTTTCAATAGGAACTTCTTCAACTTTTAAAACAAACAATTTAGTTCAGATAATACAATGTGGAACTAGTTTGAATATAATTGAGCTGAATCACTAACTACTCTACAATTTAAGTAGCGTGAGCTGACTAAATTAAAAAACTAATTATTGTTGCATATGAAGCGAACAGAAACCAGACAACCAAATGCTTTTTAATGAAGTTATAATAAAACAACCCTCAAAAATTTAGGGAATTGCTCAGTCAAAATCTGTTTCAGATATCCTTGTTGCAATTCTGTGATTTATGCTCAATGCAGGGGTTGAAACATGCAAACAAATGGTAAAAGTGGTTTATTCAACATTTTTGAACAAGGTTGTACTGACACTGAAGCTAACAAGTTTTAGCAGTGATAGTGTTAGTGAGTTTCATAGTGTTGGGCAAAAATATTTTAAACAAATATTTTAAGTTTCAATGAAATTTTTTTAGACAAGTATGATAACGATAATAAATTTATTAAAGAACGACGTTTCGAAGTCATCTTGACCTCATTTTCAAGTTCAAATGATTACAGACCGTTACTTAATTATAAATAGCGTTTACAAATAATTGCGCAAGCAAATTAACTATTCGTCATATGCGAAAGTTTCAAAATTTAAGAGTTCTAAAGCGTTCTTAAGCCTTCTTAAGCCTCTAATTAACATAGTTACAATTAATAATCAAACATGCATCTTTATGAAATGATTATTAATTGTAACTATGTTAATTAGAGGCTTAAGAACGCTTTAGAACTCTTAAATTTTGAAACTTTCGCATATGACGAATAGTTAATTTGCTTGCGCAATTATTTGTAAATGCTATTTATAATTAAGTAACGGTCTGTAATCATTTGAACTTGAAAATGAGGTCAAGATGACTTCGAAACGTCGTTCTTTAATAAATTTATTATCGTTATCATACTTGTCTAAATCTATATCAAAAGATGAAATTTTTAGCAGTTTAATTGTTAACTACTGTTTTTTTGAAAAGCATTGCATTCAAGACATTCTATTTGCCTTGGGAAGAGTTTAGGTGTTATGAACAATCAATTGTCATTGAATTCAAGCATTTGGTATTTTTATATTCATTATAGATCAGTTTTTGAATCAGAAATAATTTCAAGATGTTATTTAGCCTATTTCGGCTTCTTTTTCAGTCTTAGTTGACAAATCAAATTAACTTTAGAAATTTCCATTTAATTTATATTCAACTAGTTCCACTTTGTGATTATGATAATGATATAAGAAAACAGTTTCACATGGCTTTTGAACATGGTCATGGTTTTTTTTGACAAGTAGTAAGTAAAGATAAACTTTATTATGCTTCAAAGAAATTTGTTTTTAACCTGACAAGAATATTATCAACCAAAATTGATTATTTTCAAGCCTTCTGTTAACAGACATTCATATATTCTAGGCATTCATTTGCTAGCTACTAGGTTTGTTTATGTTTTACTCATTCGATTTGGTTAATTTCAGTTTGCTACTGGTGGAAAATCGTCCAGTTTTAGTTTGTTGCCTTTTTAAAAATTATAAGAATTGAAAGGAAATTATAAAAATTATGTGTTTGAATTAGTACTCTATATGTTGTACATTGCACCAAAATTAAGTGAGTTAAATTTGCCAACCTTAAGTAATTTTCCAAAAACATGCCATCAAATCAATATGATGAAAACATGTCAAAGCATTTAAAATTTTTGTTCAGTGGTATTTTCAATCTGAAAAATATAAATTTGGCTATATCTTCGATAAATTAAGTCTTGTCAGGTTAAAAAGTAACGTGCTAAAAGAGTTAAATCTGCTTACGGACAATTTGCATAATAGACTAACATTCGATCTAGGCAAAAAGAGTAGAATCTTTTACTACAGCTAGAAAGAGGATCCTGCGATCAGTAGAATTACAGAGTTTGGTAGCGAAATGTTGTAAAATACGGAAAATATGGCATTGCGAAGTTTGCAAATTTTGTATATATTTGTATTACGCGCGGAAAAAGTTACCATTTTCGCGGCAATTTTAACTCAAAAATGGTAACTTTTTCCGCGCGTAATACAAATATATACAAAATTTGCAAACTTCGCAATGCCATATTTTCCGTATTTTACAACATTTCGCTACCAAACTCTGTAATTCTACTGATCGCAGGATCCTCTTTCTAGCTGTAGTAAAAGATTCTACTCTTTTTGCCTAGATCGAATGTTAGTCTATTATGCAAATTGTCCGTAAGCAGATTTAGTACAATTTCCCCCTTTCAAAAAGTCTGTTGAAAATCAAGAACTTTAGAAATAAACCATAACATTATTTTTGTATCAAAGTGAAGACATCAAATCTCGGTACATTTCACTTGGTCTCAACCGCACCGACGGAAGCAATGGATAGAGACTGGTACTTGAAAGTTAATTTAGCTTCGAGATGGCGACCAAGTTATCGTTCCAGTTTAATATAGAGTTCACCGGCACGATCCCAGTAAGTCTTGTTGTTCAACATTATTACTCCGCCTGCCGTAGGCGAGGCGGAGTTTTAAATTCGCCCCGTTTTTTTATTTTTTTTCGGTGTCAGAAGTCGGTGCAGCGCTCATGGGTGATACCGCTGGCACAAACCGCGTGAGCCGACCTAAACACGGCGTTTAAACTCAATTTCTAGCGAAATGTGTCAACAAAACACGCATTTAAACGTGCATGCTAGAACATCTAAACCGCAAGAAGGTTTTACGTGCAAAGATTCTCATGCAAAATGCTTTAAAACGACAAATTCCAGCGATGTGTCGCGGTGAAGTTTTGAGAGCGTGTTTCCGTCATTTTCTGGTTTATTCCTACTTTTAAGGAAATTTAGAAATTTCTACACAAGAATCAAACGCAAATTCTACTGAAATATCTACATACATACAAAATGAAGATCGGTGAAGGAACTTCGCAAAAATATTCATTTTTGTACTTTCGAACGGCGTTTTTCCTATGCTTTTGACTGAAAACACGACGAACGACACTTGCCAGAGCAATTTGCGTGGCGCGTGGAATGACGTGAGCACGGGGACACAAAAATTGAGGTTATTGAGTGCGAGTTCCCTATCTGTATATATCTGATCTGTGATACAGCTTCTTCTGAATCAGGAACAAGGAACTTGCTCGGAGCATGTCGACACAAAGTGGTAGTTTCGGCGTTCCTCGGAATTCGTCGGTTTCCGACGCTGCTCGAAGATTTTCCGAATACTATTTTTTCAAAATTTTTCTCTAGCTCGAAGATTTTGCTCCTTGAAAGTCCTCTAAATTTTCATGCATCCTAACTTTGTTTTAAGGTAATATGCTTTATTTTCTATCATTATTTGTAGCAAAGTACTTAGATTGTGCATAGAGATCGATTTTTGAGAGATCAGACTGGAAATAAGTACAATTTTCGAGTATTGTAAGTTTGTGCTTTCCAAGCATGGCTATGGTCGCATGTAAGATTAAGGCTACCGTTTTCAGTTGAAGTTGGTTCGATAATAATACCATGAAATCCGCTATAGAAACTGAATGAGGTCTTGAATTGTTGAGATTGTCGAAGAAAGTATGCTGAGACAGTTCTATGTATAGAGTTGGTTCTGGTTCAAATTTATTGAAAAAAGGCAATTTAATTTTAATTTTGTGAATTTCGATTACAAAACATGCCTTGGACTGTCGACCAATTGATTTCGTCAGGCGATTACAGACTTGTGAGAGGAGGGGGGTAGCCTAATTACTAAAATGTAGTGAAAAAAGGACTTTCCATCTAATGGTGGGAGCAGGTTGGCGGGAACACTGGAGAATAAAGGTCCTGTCACAATGCAATTTTTCTTGCAACTTGAAATGCAATTCTACTATTGGGAGATGTAAAATTGGCAAATGCAAGTTTCCATCACAGTTTTCTGGGGTTTTTTAACGTACCAAACATTTGTCACAAATTTACTTAAGAGTAGATTTTCCCTGTAGCAAAAAAGATGGCAAATGTCGATTTTACCAGAGTGCATGGCAGTCTGAAATTGTTTAAAAAGGCAAATTAACGTCTTTTGAAGAACAGACAGAAGACAATAGGTTATTTTCACACTTGTGTTAAAATTTCAATCCAGTAGCTTTGTTTCTTGTCATCTTTTCCCACGTATTCTTTCTTGATACCTGCAATGCATTCTGGTAAAATCGACATGTCGCCATCTTTTTTGCTACGGTGAATGCAAGGAAAAGTGCACTGTGTGACAGGGCCTTAAGGGTAAGAGGTGGATAGAGAAGGAGACGGAGCAGTTACAAGTGCAAGAAAAATTGCACCGTGTGACAGGGCCTTGAGGGTGGGAGGTGGATAGGAGGAGACGGAGCAGGATGTGGGAGTCGTGCAAGGTCGGGAGGTTAAAAAAGAACAAGGAATGTTATGTTTTTAATGCCTTTTAGACTTTTCTTGAGGCAATTAAAATTCAAACTGTCAAATCCAAACACTGTACAGAATGGCCGACTTTACGTGGTCTTTAGTTTTTACACAACCACTTGCATTGTTATCTTTTGCAGTTTGTTTACCATTTCAGTTATCTATCTTCAATAGAATTCTTTGAAATTTGTTTGTAGATCGACAAAATGCTTAACCTCCTCTCAACAACTGGCAGATTATGAAAAATGAAATTGTTAAAGGTATTGGAATATTACATGTACAATATTGAATATGGGACAATTTGGGACAGTATAATTTTGGACATGACGGTTTCATTCTCACCTAATTTGACGATTATTTTGTGGGTACACATACCGTGGAATCTCATGTGCTCCAGAAGCATTTTAATCTTAGAAAAAGTCAAATAATGATGAACTGTGTTTTAAAAGAAAGTTAGAATCTTATTTGGTTCAAATCAATTGAATTATGGCCCAAGAGTTCATGAAAACACATACAAAAGGCTTTCTTAAAAAACTGAAATATCAAATCTAGCAATTTTATATGTTATGCCTCCAAACAACACAATTCTGTTTCTAAAAATTGGTACCCTACTAGACCTATATGCATGATTATACTAATTTGGACATATTTATTTTTACCCATTAAAATATAAATTTGTGTTTAATCATTCGTGTTTGTCATTATTTGACTTTGTAATGTTGGTTAAACATAAGGAGATTGAGGTGACTTTGCCAGAAACAAAAACATCCATTATTATACTAAAATTTCAATATATATAGCAATTAAAACTAACCACAGGAAATATATTTCTACTTTTTAATTGAAATGTTTCTGTTATATGCACTATATCATATTTTTGATAAAAAATTACAACACCTATGTTATTTCCTGGTTTACTATCTCAATCATCTTTTGTTTAAGCTGGCTTTGAGTGTTCATTTGAAAGTTTGGAAAGTTCATTTGAAAATCACAATAGTTCTCAATGTTATATTGGACCCTTTAAAGTTAAAAAAATACTTTGTAATATTTTATACTACTGGTAATTTATCTTAGATACAGACTTTGTGATTTTGTACTAGAATGTTGACTTTCAAACTTTAAGATGAACTACTTCTTAAGGACAAAATAAGCTAGCATATTGTCTTTTGTTTACAAAGTGGAACTTGTTTGGAATTGAGATGAACTGATGCAGTTGTTCTTTAACTTTATCAATTAATTACATATCTTAAATGAAAAAGAAAACCACAACTTGCCAAATAAATTCTGTGGGCTCTTTTTATTAGCAAAGAAAAGATGTGGCGGATGTAAGAATTTAAGAGTAAAAAAGTTTCCTTGGACTAAAAAAATTGACAGTATGCCAGATTTTCTAGATAAACAAGCAGTACAGATGTTGGCCAATAATAAGTATAAGTAACTACAATTTTTAATTTTAAAAGTTTTCTATTGATGCCTGGATACAGTAAATACTTTACCAGAGTTCTTCGTATTACATCGACTTGAAAAAGTTTTAAGTCACATGAAGCTTTTAGTTGATACTATGCAATTTCAAATTTTACAGACTTCTTAATTAACATGCCAAATTTACCTTGTTGAACATAAGGTCTTTCCTGAGAAAAAGTAAAACTGTCTGGCATTATATGGAGTAGAATAATTTAAATTAGTTTGAGACTTTGATTTGATAACAATTTTGATTTGTACTATTTACAATACAAGTGACCGGGTTGTATCGGATATACAAACCCAAGCTGAAGGCGAGATATCTGACATACACAGATGCGAATGTTGTAAATGGCTTGTGAAACTCGTCAATTTTATACATCAGATCTATAGCAAAGTGATTTTGAAAATACCGATTCTGTAAGATGAGAAAATGATTTCTTTTGTGTTTCCTGTATGATTTATTACTTTATAAGTTTCTTAATTAAAATTACAACATATTGCCTACTGGAACTTTTTATATTGTTTGGTTGTGGTGAATTTGTATTTTGGCAATTGAAATATTTCTGAATTTGTATGTGCATTTCCTTTGCTTCAGTTCAAGTTTACATTTCAAATATTCCACTTTGTAATACTTGCGTGGTAATAATAATATAAGAAAACAGGTTTACATGGCTCTTGAATATAGTCTTTTCAACAAGTAAGTAAAGATGAACTTATACTTCAAAGAGATATGTTCCTAACCTGACAATGGTACCTTCCAAAAAGACTAAATTTAAATTGATTCTTCGAATAAATTTTTTACTTTTCAATCCAAGATCAATCTAAGTTATGTATTTCTACTTTTATTTTGGTCTCTTTAACACTGAAACTATCAATTGTATATAAAGCAACTTCACTATCGAGTGACTTCATTAGTTGCTGGGCAAAGCCAAAGCATTGATTTTTCGGCTGTTTTCAATGAAAAATAGAATTTTGCCCAAAGTTATCTCAAATAAATTATCACAATTTGAACAAAAAGCTTCTGTTCTTGTGCCCACCAGAAAAATGAGATGTCTGAGACTTTCTTTGTATTTTTTTGCGAAAAATAGATCGCATGCACTGTTATGCAAAGAAAAGTGTAAGAGATTGGTTTCTGAAAAATGTCGTGCTACACACAATATTCTAAAAATGCTTGGTTTTTATTCTATGTATTTTTGAATTTTTTGTTAAAAAAAATAAAGGTAGCAATGTTTAGTGCATTTCACATTGTCAGGTTAGAAACGCAATAAGAAAAATGTGGCTCCGAACATTACAGCTTGGTCAATTTGGAATTTATAAAAAAATCGTTTCTTCGTTGTTTTTCGACGTTTTGAAGGGTTGTTTCGAGTACAAAAAAGTATTTTTAGGAAGAATTATGTGCCCACGTTACATGTCTCAAAGCCATCAAAATTCGTTGGTAATTCGTGCATGTATTTTTTCTGACTTATAAAAGCACAATTGATTAAAAATGATATTTTTCTTTTGACAAAAATACCTTTCTTCTGTGAGGCTGGCTGTATTTGAAAAAGCGTTGGTCAACGCTCCGCCAAAACTCGTGGGTTTTCTCCGGGTACTCCGGTTCTTCCCACTGGGAGAGTTGACAGGGTAGTTACATATGGTTATAAAAATGTGACTAACTTTTGAAAACCTTTCTACTTAGACTTGTTAAGCCTTCTCATCATCTCTATCAGTTGCATGTTTTGAGCCACATGTTTTTCTTTGTAATTGTGAAACAACTCGTTATATGCTGGGTAAACCTTTGCAAAACTCTCAAAATTTATCACTTCAAGTTGTTTCATTGTTATAATATATTTTGAAGTATAAACATTTACTTACGTTGAAAAGACCCAAGTTTTTTAGGACTTTGTTCATTCACTTGTGTTATTGTTCTCTCTGCCATGTTCTGTTTTCTTCTGTTGTTATTTTAATAAGTACAATGTGTGGTAGTTAATCTCTTTTTATTGTTATTCAAATTGTATGTAATCTTTACAAATTTTTTCAATAAATTGTTTACAAAATTTACTTGTGACCCCTTTTTAATTAAAAATTCAATTCCCATGGGAATTGAGAAATTGAATAAAAAAAATCCCCGTACCCCGGCCAGCTCCCCAAGTGCCACTTCCACCTAAGTAGAAGTACTTATACATGTAGTACAAGTACTTCTACTTATTCACGGTGGAAGTAGCACTCGGAGAACTGGCCGGGGTAGCCGGCAAAGAGAAGACCAACTTTGCAAGTGCTAATACAATTGCTAAGTTGATCTTCCCTAGAGAGCAGCCGCGCGTACCTAACAAATTAAAACAACAAACGTTAGTGACTTAAGTACTTAGCATGCAAATTTGATTCCCAAAGCCAAAATGTCAAGTGCCCCCCGCTGATCCTACCAACTGCCTACCTGCCTCAGTTCTAAGCTGTCTTCCTCAGTTCTAAGCTCCTGCATTCCATTCGTTACCTTCACTTTCCTCACCATCGCACAGTCACTCACAGCTGATAAACCCGCATGCACCACCACCACCCCGACTGCCACCCAATTTCGAAAATTAAAAGAGTTAAAATTTCGGTAAAGTATGCATTTTAAATGCAATTTATTTGGATATTTTAGATGAAACGTAAACAGAAAAGCTCGTACATAAAAACAGGTGAGAATTCTATTTAAAATTTGCTTGCAAAATATAAAACTTAATTCGCATTTTTCTTAGTTAATAGTATAGATCAATTTAGTTGATGTTGAAACCTACTCTTAACTGTTTTGTTAGAAGTGACGACAGATTTTGGTTTTTAAGCATACTTTCAAAAATTTTAATTCCTTTAATAAACCTAATCCCATGCAACTTACACACGGCGCACACCCTCGCAGTCCATACATTTAGCTAATAAATTACGTTATAAACAAAAAAGCAAAATAAAAAGATAAATTACGTTATCTCTAGCTACTTAAACCCACTTAGACTGAGTTTTTGATTGAATTTTCAAACGTAAAACCTTAGCTGAATGGGCATGGGCTTTTCGTTGTGTTAACTGTTCCGGAGTAAATATAAACCTGGGGCCGGTTGTATCAAAGGCGTTTAGCTTAAACGGTGGATAAGTGAAATTTAAAAATCAGTTTTACACCTAGTACGGAACCGAAATTATGAGTTGAAATAGAATAAATATTTAGTTTTATATATAATTGTTCTTCTCAGGTCAAATAACTTCAGCTGGTTTGTTTATACAACATGGAAACGTGTTTCATATTTTTGACTTATCCACCGTTTAAGCTAAACGCCTTTGATACAACCGGCCCCTGATACTTACCAAAGTCCAAGGCTGGGTCAAATAAGCATGAGAATTAGGCAAAAATAAAAAGCAATTGAAACTCAACAGATTCACTAAAGTTGTTTTTTTTTTTGGCAACTTATATCCTTAAGTGTAGATGACATGCAATTTTTAATGCCGTAATTCTCACACTTATTTAACCGAAACGCCTTCATTTGCATGGTACCTCGCAGCTGCTCTCAAACCACCTTCGTAATTTGCTTTAGTGTACACAAACAATGACTTCATTGTTCCTGCTTACCAAAACAAATCTGAAAGCACCAAGATACTTATCATATTAATAATCAAAGAGGATTCGCATTATGCAGTAATTACCATAAACAGACGCATCACCATTGAAACAAAGCATGCCGTATTCCCATGGGAATTTAAAATGCACAAAAAAATATAATGATCCTACTGATTTGCATGGATGTATGAACCAAATTAGCTAAGAAACAAAGAAATGATATATTCCCTTGGGAATTTAATGTAGCAAAAAGATGGCGGGTGTTGATTTTACCAGAATGCCTTGCGGTCTGAAATCGTTTAAAAACTTAAGGTAAATTAACCTCGTTTGAGGAACAGACAGATAGGTTATTTTGTCACTTGTGTTAAAATTCCGTCCATTAGCTTATCTTAAATATCATTTCACTGGTATTCTTGATTGATACCCGCATTAAATTCTGGTAAAATCGACATGCCACCATCTGTTTTGCTACGGTGAATTGGAATACAAGTCACATTTTCTCGCTTTTTAACCAGAGAACACATTCTTTAAAGGTAGAACGACGGAATTGATCGTTTGCAATCGACGCCATCTTTGTTGACGTTTGAAACACATGACAACCACAAAGTATCTATTCATTATATCTGATCCTATCAAGCCATACATCTTTAAAGTATCATTCATAATACGCTAAAACTAACGATGAAATAGTAAATTGACACAAGTGTTTCGCTGTAAACAGCTGAAGTAATCTGCAGAGTCAACCAAGATGGCGCCCAATCACACGAAATGACGTCATGTGCAAACCAAGAATAGTGACAAAATGCATCAACTATAATTTAGTGGCATTATTACGAAACTTATTTTTGTAAAACGTTCAATCCTACATGTTATTTTGTTTTGTTTTTAGAAATATCCAAATCCAAATGTTAGAGACGAAATTTCCAGGCGTTAAGGTATTGTTTCTTTAAAAAATATTGTCGACATTTACCATATTTTTACCTGTTTTTTGACTCGAAAATTGACTGCCAAACTCCTAGATATTCTATTTAATTATTTTGTTGAATGTATTTGATATCAATGTTATTTCAATCCAATTTTTTTCACTTAATTTGCTGTCTTTTCTTTTTCATTAACGAGAAATATCTATTAAATCCTCTTTGATCCCTCAATAATAAGTATCTTGTTTTCTACTAACTTGCACATTACCACTACTTTCTATTACAATGTCGTGTCTTCTTATTCTTGTGGATTGTTGTTTTGTGGGTCTTGCCGTCCAGGATCGTTCATTCTTTTCTCTTCTTGTGCGTTTTTTTCACATCCCATCACCCTTTGCAATAGTAGAAAGAATTAAGTCATGAGATGATAGTTACGAATAATTTATAAACTATAACATGATAAGTTTCTTGTACGTTTGCATGGTGAATACAATATACTTATTAAGCTTTGTGGAAACACCACGTAAATTTATTATTGCAATAATAAATTTACGTGGTGTTTCCACAAAGCTTAATAAGTAAACTATAACATATTAAGCACTTATTGGATGAGGTTTTTGTGATATGCGAAATGATCAATGTCGAGGTAAGAGTTATCAGCCGAGCCGAAGGCGAGTCAGATAACTCTTACCAAGACATTGATAATTTTGCATATCACAAAAACCGAATCCGATAATTGCTTTATTATACATTGTAAGTCTTTTTCCTCGAGCAATTGACGAATTTCGCCTTCGGAAGAGCTTAAAAAGCAAGATGCCATAACATGAAACAGAAAATATCGAAAAAATGTTGTTGCCATGCCAACCATTGATGCCAACGGATACCGCATACTGTAATAATCTGCACCGTAGGCTCAACATGCAGATAACTCAGTTATCTGCTAGCAGATAACTGAGCTATAGAATAAGAATACATAGAAGGGCCACTCGCGTCGGAGCCTTTGGAGTTTTTGAAGCCGCGCATGTCGCATTACGCACGTTATTAGCATTTTCTCAGCCAGTCAATTGCATTTTCTGGCCAATAGGAATGCTGAACTGGCTGGTGGCAGCCAGTAAACTGCATAAACATAGTGTGACATGTTGCACTGCTGAGTGGCCCTTCTATGTATTCTTATTGTATGACTGAGTTATCTGCAGATTGTGTGATAGTCGCATTTATCTGCATACAACTGACCAATCACAACGCATAAAACAACTGCAATGTATAGTAATTAACACTTATTGACTGAGACCGAGGGAAACAGTATGTTTTGTGGACCAGAGACTGTCGATGTCGAGGGTCCACAAAACATACTGCTTTCCCGAGGTCTCAGTCAATAAGTATTTTATTATATACTGAGTGCCAAAAGAGAAGAAAAGTACCACAAATCAATCAAACATGTGTAAAAAGGATTACCTTTTACCTGACATGGCTACGTGAGGCTTTGTGGATTTGTTGTCTACCGGTGAATAAAAGTAATGTCCACCGCTTAGCTACGTTGCCAGGGAGACAATAGAATTTCTCCACTATCACGTGATACGTTCTTAACCAATAAGAAACAGGAATAAATGAACTTTGACACTCAGTATATTATAAAATAGTATTAATTAGGCCGGCCAAATTATTGTGTAAGCTGTTAATATGAAATTTTTTTATTAAAATCTCGAGAATCATTAATAAATCGTGAGCAAAACACAAAAGAAAATCATAGCCGTGAAGGAGTCTTTATTTCTCACACGCACACAACTTGCAGCTACCCTAATTTATGAATTTAGATTAAAATATCTCGAGAATTAAACAACACGTAAGGAATGTGTAAATTCTTAAAACTCTTTCGAACAATAAAAATTAATATCTCGCACTAATCTCTCTCAAAAGCTCTCTCAAATTTATTGCCGATATCTCTTTGAGAATTACTGTGCACGTGAAATGTAACTTATATCAAAACTAGCTTACTTCAAGCTGTTTGGGAATCAAGATTTTACGTGTCAACGAGATCAAATATGAATCTAAGATGGCAGACAGCGCATTAAATTTCTATCTTTACGACCAACTCCCCAACGAAAGGCTTTAATTCGCTCGAAAGTCGAATTTTGTTTTTTTTTATTGTTTCAGGTAGTGAAAGGTCCTGTGTGCTTTTTACAGTACTACCGACACTAGCAACGTTAGTGCGAGATGTTAATTTTTATTGAAACAAAAGCTGAACTGCTAAAAAAATGGAAA
This sequence comes from Muricea muricata, assembly GCA_963855995.1. Lineage (NCBI taxonomy): Eukaryota > Metazoa > Cnidaria > Anthozoa > Malacalcyonacea > Plexauridae > Muricea > Muricea muricata. The sequence goes on from OY979722.1 coordinate 2,388,176, forward strand.
CGACAAGATAAAATAAAAAAACTTACTTTCACTCTATCTTTGGATCTTCTTGGCTTCGGTTGTTCTCGTTTCATCATGCTGTTTATGGTTTCATCTGGTTGGCGCACTCTCTTCATGGAGCATCAAGGCGGTCCAGTAGGTAACTAGCTCACTCGTGTCCAGTCAACCAACATAAAATAAGGAGAAAATTAATGTTACAAAATATTTTAGAATATAGGACACTAAGCTTTAATTGAATTGACTTTAACAAACCGTACATTGTGATAGTATTTGCATCTTAACATCTGATGGAGACGGCTTGTGATTTACTTCTTATGTCGATATGAATTCTTTCCCATCTTGTTGCATCATTAGTTGATGGTTGTTGTATTCACTTTTTACTTGGCATTCTTTGAAAAAAAAATTACGATGTTCAGAAAACTGTTTACAAGATAAGCAAAGAAAACTACGTTCACAAGCATTAGAGAGGACTAAGTAATTATAATAGGCGTGACAGGTCACAGAGGTTAGTCGACGAAGAAACTCATGGACAAATTCCCGGCATGATGATACCCCGATAGCAAGAAATACAGCAAGTGTAGAACGTGTACGTGTAAGCTTAAACTGTATGTATGCAACTCCAAGAAAAGCGCAACACAAAATGGCGGAATTTAAAGACATTTCTGGTGTCATTTCCAGTTCCCTAACTTTCGCGGACAAATATATTTATATATTTTTCTCAAATTTTTTTTGAAGTAAATCTAGATGGATTTTGTGAATAAACAAATTAAAAAAAGTATTGCCCACGTTAGGAAACTAGAACGGGCGCCCAAGAATGCCCACAATTTCTCCAATCTGGATTATATTTATTGATTGCGCAAATGACTGATAAAAAATAAGAGAGTAATAAAATACCAAATGGTTTCCTCTTCAAGATAGTGTCATACATGCGCGCGGCATTTCGGGATATTTGGGAAAACTCGTGTTGAAGTTGAACCTAAGGCAACATGCCAAGTACATGGATGACGCTATCCTGCTCAGGAAACTATTTAGTAATTGTCTTACAAAATGATGACAGTGAAACACAAGTCAACGCCACGGCATTTAAATTTCTCGTGTAGGATTGTTTGATCCTGCACAGTAATAGCCAAGTGGCGCAATCGTCAGAGCAAACGCCTATCACATGTGAGGTCGTGGGTTCAATCCTTACTTCAGACTCGTGACACCCATGTGAGGAGTTAGTCAGTCGTGGGTTTATTCCGGGTACTCCGGTTTGCGAATGTTGACTGGATGGTTAAAATTGTAAAATATCAGTAATCACCGGAACACGGGTACTTAACTAAACTGCTGACGATGAGGCGGAACTCATAATGAATTAATGAAAATGTGTTTCACTGTAGTTATCATATAATGTAATTGCCAAGCTGAATGAATAATTCTCCAGTAACTACGTCATATGAATAACTTACAATTATGAGAGTAGTGGGGGGGGGGGGCAGCATAAAGATTGAAGTAGTGTCAAGGAAGGGGTACTACCCTGACGGGTACTAGGCGAAGAAGTAGAGTAAACAGGAGGAAGAAAATTAAATTGGAGTAAATAAGGGGGATTGGGGTAAAGAAGGGGAGAAGCAGGATAAAGAAACCAGTGGAAGGGGATGCTATCCTGGAAGGAGTACCCGGGAAAGAAGAGGGTGAACAGGAGGAAAAGTAGATTGGAGAAAAGAAAGGGGAAATTAAACGGATCAGGAAATTCAGACTTGCAATTCAAATGAAAGGCAGCTCATTGGTCATGTAAACACTCGTTGAATCATGGTTCTCGCTTGCCTTTAGCTTGGAATCATCTTTGAATTTGAACTGAAAGTCTGAATTTGCATGTTTCTTGTATAGAGTGCAGTGTATCAGAACAGAAGAGGTTTTGAAGAAAAAGAAAGAAAGAATAAAAGTAAGTTAAAATTTGTAAAGAATAATGAAGAAACTATTGGTACAGCACTTGATACATGATGATAATCATCATTATAAACTCTCTATTAATCCGGGGGGGGTATAATAGAGAATTTGCAATGATAGTAAGTATATTGTAATATTTGGGTTTTTACCACTAAATCCTCTTGAAAGTTCTTTTTGGCTGTGGCTTCTCTCATCACAGTTGTCTGTGCTTGTCTTGCAAAATCTCTGGAATATCTATAACGTGAAGGTCAATATTTAAGATTAGAAAAATAGAAACCGTAAAATAGAAAGAAATTTAAATCGTGGCGAATACTTTTTACGGTCTTGCTGGCATGACAAAAAGAGAGTATAGATTTATAAGATCATGTTGATTTATCCTTTATCTGAACTATATTTAACTTAGATTTTAAAATAGATTTCACCCTGGTAAGCAGACCGAATGGGTTTTCAAACAAGATAACATTTAATGACTAAAACGTGCACAGAATAGTTAGAGAATGCTTACATGTCGAATAAAAATCCAATACTTTTAATGTCCAACTACACAATAGCGATTTTCGTTGCATTTCTAGACTGGAGAAGAAGACGACGCCATTTTGATTTTGATTTCTCCCGACAACGGCAGATTTGTCTTCGCAATTTTTTTCCATTTCTTCGTCGTTTTAGCTCCAATTTGCTCGTTGTGTTTCTTTCGTACCTTCCTCGCCATTTCCGTACAATCAATGGACATTTATACTCAAGATTAAGACTGTATTGAGACTTTCAAAATGTTCGTCAGGAGACATAAAAATCGAAGCTTCTTCTTCGGGTTGCAGAAGCAAATGACGTCAGACGACCTTTGTCCTCCAGCAAATACCCGTATGTATAACATTCAATGATCTTTTTAGGAAGCTGAAAATCAGTTTTTATTGCGCGAACGAAATGTTTTTGCCATTATTTCTTACTCAGGTCTTTGTTCTACTACTTTACTTCCAGTTTAGTTAGGTAACTTGCCAAAAGAAACGCCTGTAAGGGACAATTTTGCATTTTTTTTTTATTTCGATGCTGATGAAGAAGAGAAGACTCGTTAGAGCTTTCATTGGCAAATATCTTTCCCTCCGTGGCCGAGAGGTAAAGACAACTGTCTTGACTTCGATTTTGGGTGGATCGAGGACCGGTCCAGTTCAACTGAGTTTGGTAAGAATTTAATTCTGATCGGTGCTCGATCCACCCAAAACTGAATTCAAAGCTGGGCGTGGAGTGCAGGAAAACACTAGGCAGTACCGCGAGGCCAAGGAGGCAAACGTTATTTTCCTAGTGTTGTTAACTAATATTTAAGCAAATTTCATTAACTTGACTGTTGGGGACAGACCTGTAGGGTTGGTGCATTGAAGACTTCTCGTCGTTATTTCCCTTCGTTCAAGAAGACAAGTTGTCTTCATCAAGAAATAACGACGAAAAGACTTCAAGACACCACTAAACCACTACACTTTAAAGCTACAGTGTAGTGGTTTAGCTAGCTAAACCACTACACTGTGCCAATAATATATGGCTGACTTCTTCCTAACGCTTACGGTACGACCATGGATGCGCAAAGATGCGCAAACACATTAAAGCCTTGAAAGCAAGTGTTTTCTTTTAGGAAAGAATCAAGGACGACAACGCTTACTAAATCAAAGCCGTCTAGTCATGTTTTAAGTACTTCAGCTATGTTTAACGATCTTTTACCAGATCTTTGCAAGAGGAAAAGTAAAATTAATAAAATTTATTATTAACTTTCCGTCAGTCGTTTCTTTCTTGATCGAGCATTATATGCCATTGTGTTCAGTGTCCTTGATATAGGAGCCATATACTTATGGCCTTGGGTTTAATTCCCAAACACTGAATGGCAGTGTTTTGCTCTTCCAATGAGATAACAAGATGGCACTGTAGAACGCGTGGTTTTATATAAGCTACGAGCGTCAAGATATCCTTGATAGGTAACTATTGATCCTACAATGGACACTTATGTTCACTGCCAATAGGAACGTTTCCAACTCACAGCTTGTACATAATGGATTTTATAGGTTGTGTCACAAGGAAACTGCAGTTCGGTCGTAAAATCAACTTGTTTTCAAGGTTGCCGGGTTTTAAACATTACTGACACTGTTAATGTTGTAGCTCGGAATTGTAAAACAACGGCGGCAATGCAGTTTTCTTGTGCCATAACCTGTAAAATGGGTGGTTTTATCATTTATATAAGCTACGACCGCCAAGCTTTATCCTTGATAGGAAACAATTGATCCCACCAACGACATTTGTATTCTCTACCGATAGGAACGTTTGAGACTTACAGCTTGTACATAACGCATTTTATCGGTGAGTCGTAAAACCAACCTGTTACTGCTCAGCAAACTACCAGTTCCCTCGATCAACGATAGTCGATGAAGCTTGGCGCTCGTAGGTTGTGTAAAACCAAGCATTTTACAGGTTATAGCCAGGTTAGCAGTATCTGCAATGTTTCAAAGCAACCACGAATAGAAACTGACAGCCAACGTTCTGAGTTAAGGTTTGTAGAATATACTACATGATTAGTTACAGCATGACCAGGCATATAGTAAATAACGCATTGCCATCTTGTTCCAAAGTTATCTTATTACTTGAAAGAGCTGAAGACTGCCATGCAGTGTTTGGGAATCAAACCCAAGGCCATAAATACATGACTCCTATATCAAGGACACTGAACACAATGACATATAAAGCTCGATCAAGAAAGAAACGACCGACGGAAAGTCAATAGTATATGCAAACTTCGACTTTCCTTCTTGCAAAGGCCTGGTCATAAAAGATCGTTAAACATAGCTGAGCAACTTAAAACATGCCTACACAGTTTTGATTTAATAAGCGTTATCGTCTTTGACTCTTTCCCGAAAGAAGACATATTCTTTACAGGCTGTACAGTGTTTGCGCATCTATGCTTCATGCGTTCTTGAAAAGACCTCGCCATAAAAGATCGTTTAACTTAGCTGAACAACTCGAGCGCCAAGCTTCATCGACTATCGTTGATCGAGGGAAATGGTAGTTTGCTGAGCAGTAACAGGTTGGTTTTACGACTCACCGATAAAATGCGTTATGTACAAGCTGTAAGTCTCAAACGTTCCTATCGGTAGAGAATACAAATGTCGTTGGTGGGATCAATTCTTTCCTATCAAGGATAAAGCTTGGCGGTCGTAGCTTATATGGTTATGGCACAAGAAAACTGCATTGCCGCCGTTGTTTTACAATTCCGAGCTACAACATTAACAGTGTCAGTAATGTTTAAAACCCGGCAACCTTGAAAACAAGTTGATTTTACGACCGAACTGCAGTTTCCTTGTGACACAACCTATAAAAGCCATTATGTACAAGCTGTGAGTTGAAAACGTTCCTATTGGCAGTGAACATAAGTGCCATTGTAGGATCAATAGTTACCTATCAAGGATATCTTGACGCTCGTAGCTTATATAAAACCACGCGTTCTACAGTGCCATCTTGTTATCTCATTGGAAGAGCAAAACACTGCCATTCAGTGTTTGGGAATTAAACCCAAGGCCATAAGTATATGGCTCCTATATCAAGGACACTGAACACAATGGCATATAATGCTCGATCAAGAAAGAAACGACTGACGGAAAGTTAATAATAATGATCCAAAATTTTACTTTTCCTCTTGCAAAGATCTGGTAAAAGATCGTTAAACAGCTGAAGTACTTAAAACATGACTAGACGGCTTTGATTTAGTAAGCGTTGTCGTCCTTGATTCTTTCCTAAAAGAAAACACTTGCTTTCAAGGCTTTAATGTGTTTGCGCATCTTTGCGCATCCATGGTCGTACCGTAAGCGTTAGGAAGAAGTCAGCCATATATTATTGGCACAGTGTAGTGGTTTAGCTAGCTAAACCACTACACTGTAGCTTTAAAGTGTAGTGGTTTAGTGGTGTCTTGAAGTCTTTTCGTCGTTATTTCTCGATGAAGACAACTTGTCTTCTTGAACGAAGGGAAATAACGACGAGAAGTCTTCAATGCACCAACCCTACAGGTCTGTCCCCAACAGTCAAGTTAATGAAATTTGCTTAAATATTAGTTAACAACGCTGGGAAAATAACGTTTGCCTCCTCGGCCTCGCGGTACTGCCTAGTGTTTTCCTGCACTCCACGCCCAGCTTTGACTTCAGTTTTGGGTGGATCGAGCATCGATCAGAATTAAATTCTTACCAAACTCAGTTGAACTGGACCGGTCCTCGATCCACCCAAAATCGAAGTCAAGACAGTTGTCTTTACCTCTCGGCCACGGAGGGAAAGATATTTGCCAATGAAAGCTTTAACGAGTCTTCCCTTGTTCATCAGCATCCAAATAAAAAAAATTGCAAAATTGTCCCTTACAGGCGTTTCTTTTGGCAAGTTACCTAAGTAAACATGAAGTAAAGTAGCAGAAGAAAGACCTGAGTAAGAAATAATGGCAAAAACACTTCGTTCGCGCAATAAAAACCGATTTTCAGCTTCCTAAAAAGATCATTGAATGTTATACATACGGGTATTTGCTGGCGGACAAAGGTCGTCTGACGTCATTTGCTTCTGCAACCCGAAGAAGAAGCTTCGATTTTTATGTCTCCTGACGAACATTTTGAAAGTCTCAATACAGTCTTAATCTTGAGTATAAATGTCCATTGGTTGTACGGAAATGGCGAGGAAGGTACGAAAGAAACACAACGAGCAAATTGGAGCTGAAACGACGAAGAAATGGAAAAAAATTGCGAAGACAAATCTGCCGTTGTCGGGAGAAATCAAAATCAAAATGGCGTCGTCTTCTTCTCCAGTCTAGAAATGCAACGAAAATCGCTATTGTGTAGTTGGACATTAAAAGTATTGGATTTTTATTCGACATGTAAGCATTCTCTAACTATTCTGTGCACGTTTTAGTCATTAAATGTTATCTTGTTTGAAAACCCATTCGGTCTGCTTACCAGGGTGAAATCTATTTTAAAATCTAAGTTAAATATAGTTCAGATAAAGGATAAATCAACATGATCTTATAAATCTATACTCTCTTTTTGTCATGCCAGCAAGACCGTAAAAAGTATTCGCCACGATTTAAATTTCTTTCTATTTTACGGTTTCTATTTTTCTAATCTTAAATATTGACCTTCACGTTATAGATATTCCAGAGATTTTGCAAGACAAGCACAGACAACTGTGATGAGAGAAGCCACAGCCAAAAAGAACTTTCAAGAGGATTTAGTGGTAAAAACCCAAATATTACAATATACTTACTATCATTGCAAATTCTCTATTATACCCCCCCCCCGGATTAATAGAGAGTTTATAATGATGATTATCATCATGTATCAAGTGCTGTACCAATAGTTTCTTCATTATTCTTTACAAATTTTAACTTACTTTTATTCTTTCTTTCTTTTTCTTCAAAACCTCTTCTGTTCTGATACACTGCACTCTATACAAGAAACATGCAAATTCAGACTTTCAGTTCAAATTCAAAGATGATTCCAAGCTAAAGGCAAGCGAGAACCATGATTTAACGGTGTTTACATGACCAATGAGCTGCCTTTCATTTGAATTGCAAGTCTGAATTTCCTGATCCGTTTAATTTCCCCTTTCTGTACTCCAATCTACTTTTCCTCCTGTTCACCCTCTTCTTTCCCGGGTACTCCTTCCAGGATAGCACCCCCTTCCACTGGTTTCTTTATCCTGCTTCTCCCCTTCTTTACCCCAATCCCCCTTATTTACTCCAATTTAATTTTCTTCCTCCTGTTTACTCTACTTCTTCGCCTAGTACCCGTCAGGGTAGTACCCCTTCCTTGACACTACTTCAATCTTTATGCTGCCCCCCCCCCCCCCCCCCACTACTCTCGTAATTGTAAATTATTCATATGACGTAGTTACTGGAGAATTATTCATTCAGCTTGGCAATTACATTATATGATAACTACAGTGAAACACATTTTCATTAATTCATTATGAGTTCCGCCTCATCGTCAGCAGTTTAGTTAAGTACCCGTGTTCCGGTGATTACTGATATTTTACAATTTTAACCGTCCAGTCAACATTCGCAAACCGGAGTACCCGGGATAAACCCACGACTGACTAACTCCTCACATGGGTGTCACGAGTCTGAAGTAAGGATTGAACCCACGACCTCACATGTGATAGGCGTTTGCTCTGACGATTGCGCCACTTGGCTATTACTGTGCAGGATCAAACAATCCTACACGAGAAATTTAAATGCCGTGGCGTTGACTTGTGTTTCACTGTAATCATTTTGTAAGACAATTACTAAATAGTTTCCTGAGCAGGATAGCGTCATCCATGTACTTGGCATGTTGCCTTAGGTTCAACTTCAACATGAGTTTTCCCAAATATCCCGAAATGCCGCGCGCATGTATGACACTATCTTGAAGAGGAAACCATTTGGTATTTTATTACTCTCTTATTTTTTATCAGTCATTTGCGCAATCAATAAATATAATCCAGATTGGAGAAATTGTGGGCATTCTTGGGCGCCCGTTCTAGTTTCCTAACGTGGGCAATACTTTTTTCAATTTGTTTATTCACAAAATCCATCTAGATTTACTTCAAAAAAATTTGAGAAAAATATATAAATATATTTGTCCGCGAAAGTTAGGGAACTGGAAATGACACCAGAAATGTCTTTAAATTCCGCCATTTTGTGTTGCGCTTTTCTTGGAGTTGCATAGATACAGTTTAAGCTTACACGTACACGTTCTACACTTGCTGTACTTCTTGCTATCGGAATATCATCATGCCGGGAATTTGTCCATGAGTTTCTTCGTCGACTAACCTCTGTGACCTGTCACGCCTATTATAATTACTTAGTCCTCTCTAATGCTTGTGAACGTAGTTTTCTTTGCTTATCTTGTAAACAGTTTTCTGAACATCGTAATTTTTTTTTCAAAGAATGCCAAGTAAAAAGTGAATACAACAACCATCAACTAATGACGCAACAAGATGGGAAAGAATTCATATCGACATAAGAAGTAAATCACAAGCCGTCCCCATCAGATGTTAAGATGCAAATACTATCACAATGTACGGTTTGTTAAAGTCAATTTCAATTAACGCTTAGTGTCCTATATTCTAAAATATTTTGTAACATTAATTTTCTCCTTATTTTATGTTGGTTGACTGGGCACGAGTGAGCTAGTTACCTACTGGACCGGCGTGATGTTCCATGAAGAGAGTGCGCCAACCAGATGAAACCATAAACAGCATGATGAAACGAGAACAACCGAAGCCAAGAAGATCCAAAGATAGAGTGAAAGTAAGTTTTTTGATTTTATCTTGTCGTTTCTATTTTCTTTAGCAGTTCAGCTTTCGTTTCAATAAAAATTAACATCTCGCACTAACGTTGCTAGTGTTGGCAGTGCTGTAAAAAGCACACAGGATCTTTCACTACATTAAACAATAAAAAAAAGAATTCGACTTTCGAGCGAATTAAAGCCTTTCGTTGGGGAGTTGGTCGTAAAGATAGAAATTTAATGCGCTGTCTGCCATCTTAGATTCATATTTGATCTCGTTGACACGTAAAATCTTAATTCCCAAACAACTTGAAGTAAGCTAGTTTTGATAGAAGTTACATTTCACCTGCAAAGTAATAGTTGAAGAGATATTGGTAATAAATTTGAGAGAGCTTTTGAGAGAGATTAGTGCGAGATATTAATTTTTATTGTTCGAAAGAGCTTTAAGAATTTACACATTCCTTACGTGTTGTTTAATTCTCGAGATATTTTGATTTAAAATCATAAATTAGGGTAGCTGCAAGTTGTGTGCGTGTGAGAAATAAAGACTCCTTCACGGCTATGATTTTCTTTTGTGTTTTGTTCACGATTTACTAATGATTCTCGAGATTTTAATAAAAAAATTTCATATTAACACCTTACACAATAATTTGGCCGGCCTAATTAATAAACTATTTTATTATACATTGCAGTTGTTTTATGCGTTGTGATTGATCAGTTGTATGCAGATAAATGCGACTATCACACAATCTGCAGATAACTCAGTTATCTGCTAGCAGATAACTGAGTTATCTGGATGTTGAGCCTACGGTGCAGATTATTACAGTATGCGGTATTCGTTGGCATCAATGGTTGGCATGGCAACAACATTTTTTCGATATTTTCTGTTTCATGTTATGGCATCTTCCTTTTTAAGCTCTTCCGAGGGCGAAATGCGTCAATTGCTCGAGGAAAAAGACTTAAAATGTATAATAAAGCAATTATCGGATTCGGTTTTTGTGATATGCAAAATTATCAATCTCTCGGTAAGAGTTATCTGACTCGCCTTCGGCTCGGCTGATAACTCTTACCTCGACATTGATAATTCCGCATATCACAAAAACCTCATCCAATAATTGTTTAATATGTTATAGTTTATAAATTACTCGTAACTATCATCTCATGATTTAATTCTTTCTACTATTGCAAAGGGTGATGGGATGTGAAAAAAACGCACAAGAAAAGAAAAGAATGAACGATCCTGGACGACAAGACCCACAAAACAACAATCCACAAGAATGAGAAGACACGACATTGTAATAGAAAGTAGTGGTAATGTGCAAGTTAGTAGAAAACAAGATACTTATTATTGAGGGATCAAAGAGGATTTAATAGATATTTCTCGTTAATGAAAAAGAGAAGACAGCAAATTAAGTGAAAAAAATTGGATTGAAATAACATTGATATCAAATACATTCAACAAAATAATTAAATAGAATACCTAGGAGTTTGGCAGTCAATTTTCGAGTCAAAAAACAGGTAAAAATATGGTAAATGTCGACAATATTTTTTAAAGAAACAATACCTTAACGCCTGGAAATTTCGTCTCTAACATTTGGATTTGGATATTTCTAAAAACAAAACAAAATAACATGTAGGATTGAACGTTTTACAAAAATAAGTTTCGTAATAATGCCACTAAATTATAGTTGATGCATTTGGTCACTATTTTTGGTTTGCACATGCCGTCATTTCGTGTGATTGGGCGCCATCTTGGTTGACTCTGCAGATTACTTCAGCTGTTTACAGCGAAACACTTGTGTCAATTTACTATTTCATCGTTAGTTTTAGCGTATTATGAATGATACTTTAAAGATGTATGGCTCGATAGGATCAGATATAATGAATAGATACTTTGTGGTTGCCATGTGTTTCAAACGTCAACAAAGATGGCGTCGATTGTAAACGATCAATTCCGTCGTTCTACCTTTAAAGAATGTGTTCTCTGGTTAAAAAGCGAGAAAATTTGACTTGTATTCCAATTCACCGTAGCAAAACAGATGGTGGCATGTCGATTTTACCAGAATTTAATGCGGGTATCAATCAAGAATAGCAGTGAAATGATATTTAACATAAGCTAATGGACGGAATTTTAACACAAGTGACAAAATAACCTATCTGTCTGTTCCTCAAACGAGGTTAATTTACCTTAAGTTTTTAAACGATTTCAGACCGCAAGGCATTCTGGTAAAATCAACACCCGCCATCTTTTTGCTACATTAAATTCCCAAGGGAATATATCATTTCTTTGTTTCTTAGCTAATTTGGTTCATACATCCATGCAAATCAGTAGGATCATTATATTTTTTTGTGCATTTTAAATTCCCATGGGAATACAGCATGCTTTGTTTCAATGGTGATGCGTCTGTTTATGGTAATTACTGCATAATGCGAATCCTCTTTGATTATTAATATGATAAGTATCTTGGTGCTTTCAGATTTGTTTTGGTAAGCAGGAACAATGAAGTCATTGTTTGTGTACACTAAAGCAAATTACGAAGGTGGTTTGAGAGCAGCTGCGAGGTACCATGCAAATGAAGGCGTTTCGGTTAAATAAGTGTGAGAATTACGGCATTAAAAATTGCATGTCATCTACACTTAAGGATATAAGTTGCCAAAAAAAAAACAACTTTAGTGAATCTGTTGAGTTTCAATTGCTTTTTATTTTTGCCTAATTCTCATGCTTATTTGACCCAGCCTTGGACTTTGGTAAGTATCAGGGGCCGGTTGTATCAAAGGCGTTTAGCTTAAACGGTGGATAAGTCAAAAATATGAAACAAGTTTCCATGTTGTATAAACAAACCAGCTGAAGTTATTTGACCTGAGAAGAACAATTATATATAAAACTAAATATTTATTCTATTTCAACTCATAATTTCGGTTCCGTACTAGGTGTAAAACTGATTTTTAAATTTCACTTATCCACCGTTTAAGCTAAACGCCTTTGATACAACCGGCCCCAGGTTTATATTTACTCCGGAACAGTTAACACAACGAAAAGCCCATGCCCATTCAGCTAAGGTTTTACGTTTGAAAATTCAATCAAAAACTCAGTCTAAGTGGGTTTAAGTAGCTAGAGATAACGTAATTTATCTTTTTATTTTGCTTTTTTGTTTATAACGTAATTTATTAGCTAAATGTATGGACTGTGAGGGTGTGCGCCGTGTGTAAGTTGCATGGGATTAGGTTTATTAAAGGAATTAAAATTTTTGAAAGTATGCTTAAAAACCAAAATCTGTCGTCACTTCTAACAAAACAGTTAAGAGTAGGTTTCAACATCAACTAAATTGATCTATACTATTAACTAAGAAAAATGCGAATTAAGTTTTATATTTTGCAAGCAAATTTTAAATAGAATTCTCACCTGTTTTTATGTACGAGCTTTTTCTGTTTACGTTTGATCTAAAATATCCAAATAAATTGCATTTAAAATGCATACTTTACCGAAATTTTAACTCTTTTAATTTTCGAAACTGGGTGGCAGTCGGGGTGGTGGTGGTGCATGCGGGTTTATCAGCTGTGAGTGACTGTGCGATGGTGAGGAAAGTGAAGGTAACGAATGGAATGCAGGAGCTTAGAACTGAGGAAGACAGCTTAGAACTGAGGCAGGTAGGCAGTTGGTAGGATCAGCGGGGGGCACTTGACATTTTGGCTTTGGGAATCAAATTTGCATGCTAAGTACTTAAGTCACTAACGTTTGTTGTTTTAGTTTGTTAGGTACGCGCGGCTGCTCTCTAGGGAAGATCAACTTAGCAATTGTATTAGCACTTGCAAAGTTGGTCTTCTCTTTGCCGGCTACCCCGGCCAGTTCTCCGAGTGCTACTTCCACCGTGAATAAGTAGAAGTACTTGTACTACATGTATAAGTACTTCTACTTAGGTGGAAGTGGCACTTGGGGAGCTGGCCGGGGTAGGGGGATTTTTTTTATTCAATTTCTCAATTCCCATGGGAATTGAATTTTTAATTAAAAAGGGGTCACAAGTAAATTTTGTAAACAATTTATTGAAAAAATTTGTAAAGATTACATACAATTTGAATAACAATAAAAAGAGATTAACTACCACACATTGTACTTATTAAAATAACAACAGAAGAAAACAGAACATGGCAGAGAGAACAATAACACAAGTGAATGAACAAAGTCCTAAAAAACTTGGGTCTTTTCAACGTAAGTAAATGTTTATACTTCAAAATATATTATAACAATGAAACAACTTGAAGTGATAAATTTTGAGAGTTTTGCAAAGGTTTACCCAGCATATAACGAGTTGTTTCACAATTACAAAGAAAAACATGTGGCTCAAAACATGCAACTGATAGAGATGACGAGAAGGCTTAACAAGTCTAAGTAGAAAGGTTTTCAAAAGTTAGTCACATTTTTATAACCATATGTAACTACCCTGTCAACTCTCCCAGTGGGAAGAACCGGAGTACCCGGAGAAAACCCACGAGTTTTGGCGGAGCGTTGACCAACGCTTTTTCAAATACAGCCAGCCTCACAGAAGAAAGGTATTTTTGTCAAAAGAAAAATATCATTTTTAATCAATTGTGCTTTTATAAGTCAGAAAAAATACATGCACGAATTACCAACGAATTTTGATGGCTTTGAGACATGTAACGTGGGCACATAATTCTTCCTAAAAATACTTTTTTGTACTCGAAACAACCCTTCAAAACGTCGAAAAACAACGAAGAAACGATTTTTTTATAAATTCCAAATTGACCAAGCTGTAATGTTCGGAGCCACATTTTTCTTATTGCGTTTCTAACCTGACAATGTGAAATGCACTAAACATTGCTACCTTTATTTTTTTTAACAAAAAATTCAAAAATACATAGAATAAAAACCAAGCATTTTTAGAATATTGTGTGTAGCACGACATTTTTCAGAAACCAATCTCTTACACTTTTCTTTGCATAACAGTGCATGCGATCTATTTTTCGCAAAAAAATACAAAGAAAGTCTCAGACATCTCATTTTTCTGGTGGGCACAAGAACAGAAGCTTTTTGTTCAAATTGTGATAATTTATTTGAGATAACTTTGGGCAAAATTCTATTTTTCATTGAAAACAGCCGAAAAATCAATGCTTTGGCTTTGCCCAGCAACTAATGAAGTCACTCGATAGTGAAGTTGCTTTATATACAATTGATAGTTTCAGTGTTAAAGAGACCAAAATAAAAGTAGAAATACATAACTTAGATTGATCTTGGATTGAAAAGTAAAAAATTTATTCGAAGAATCAATTTAAATTTAGTCTTTTTGGAAGGTACCATTGTCAGGTTAGGAACATATCTCTTTGAAGTATAAGTTCATCTTTACTTACTTGTTGAAAAGACTATATTCAAGAGCCATGTAAACCTGTTTTCTTATATTATTATTACCACGCAAGTATTACAAAGTGGAATATTTGAAATGTAAACTTGAACTGAAGCAAAGGAAATGCACATACAAATTCAGAAATATTTCAATTGCCAAAATACAAATTCACCACAACCAAACAATATAAAAAGTTCCAGTAGGCAATATGTTGTAATTTTAATTAAGAAACTTATAAAGTAATAAATCATACAGGAAACACAAAAGAAATCATTTTCTCATCTTACAGAATCGGTATTTTCAAAATCACTTTGCTATAGATCTGATGTATAAAATTGACGAGTTTCACAAGCCATTTACAACATTCGCATCTGTGTATGTCAGATATCTCGCCTTCAGCTTGGGTTTGTATATCCGATACAACCCGGTCACTTGTATTGTAAATAGTACAAATCAAAATTGTTATCAAATCAAAGTCTCAAACTAATTTAAATTATTCTACTCCATATAATGCCAGACAGTTTTACTTTTTCTCAGGAAAGACCTTATGTTCAACAAGGTAAATTTGGCATGTTAATTAAGAAGTCTGTAAAATTTGAAATTGCATAGTATCAACTAAAAGCTTCATGTGACTTAAAACTTTTTCAAGTCGATGTAATACGAAGAACTCTGGTAAAGTATTTACTGTATCCAGGCATCAATAGAAAACTTTTAAAATTGTAGTTACTTATACTTATTATTGGCCAACATCTGTACTGCTTGTTTATCTAGAAAATCTGGCATACTGTCAATTTTTTTAGTCCAAGGAAACTTTTTTACTCTTAAATTCTTACATCCGCCACATCTTTTCTTTGCTAATAAAAAGAGCCCACAGAATTTATTTGGCAAGTTGTGGTTTTCTTTTTCATTTAAGATATGTAATTAATTGATAAAGTTAAAGAACAACTGCATCAGTTCATCTCAATTCCAAACAAGTTCCACTTTGTAAACAAAAGACAATATGCTAGCTTATTTTGTCCTTAATAAGTAGTTCATCTTAAAGTTTGAAAGTCAACATTCTAGTACAAAATCACAAAGTCTGTATCTAAGATAAATTACCAGTAGTATAAAATATTACAAAGTATTTTTTTAACTTTAAAGGGTCCAATATAACATTGAGAACTATTGTGATTTTCAAATGAACTTTCCAAACTTTCAAATGAACACTCAAAGCCAGCTTAAACAAAAGATGATTGAGATAGTAAACCAGGAAATAACATAGGTGTTGTAATTTTTTATCAAAAATATGATATAGTGCATATAACAGAAACATTTCAATTAAAAAGTAGAAATATATTTCCTGTGGTTAGTTTTAATTGCTATATATATTGAAATTTTAGTATAATAATGGATGTTTTTGTTTCTGGCAAAGTCACCTCAATCTCCTTATGTTTAACCAACATTACAAAGTCAAATAATGACAAACATGAATGATTAAACACAAATTTATATTTTAATGGGTAAAAATAAATATGTCCAAATTAGTATAATCATGCATATAGGTCTAGTAGGGTACCAATTTTTAGAAACAGATTTGTGTTGTTTGGAGGCATAACATATAAAATTGCTAGATTTGATATTTCAGTTTTTTAAGAAAGCCTTTTGTATGTGTTTTCATGAACTCTTGGGCCATAATTCAATTGATTTGAACCAAATAAGATTCTAACTTTCTTTTAAAACACAGTTCATCATTATTTGACTTTTTCTAAGATTAAAATGCTTCTGGAGCACATGAGATTCCACGGTATGTGTACCCACAAAATAATCGTCAAATTAGGTGAGAATGAAACCGTCATGTCCAAAATTATACCGTCCCAAATTGTCCCATATTCAATATTGTACATGCAATATTCCAATACCTTTAACAATTTCATTTTTCATAATCTGCCAGTTGTTGAGAGGAGGTTAAGCATTTTGTCGATCTACAAACAAATTTCAAAGAATTCTATTGAAGATAGATAACTGAAATGGTAAACAAACTGCAAAAGATAACAATGCAAGTGGTTGTGTAAAAACTAAAGACCACGTAAAGTCGGCCATTCTGTACAGTGTTTGGATTTGACAGTTTGAATTTTAATTGCCTCAAGAAAAGTCTAAAAGGCATTAAAAACATAACATTCCTTGTTCTTTTTTAACCTCCCGACCTTGCACGACTCCCACATCCTGCTCCGTCTCCTCCTATCCACCTCCCACCCTCAAGGCCCTGTCACACGGTGCAAATTTTCTTGCACTTGTAACTGCTCCGTCTCCTTCTCTATCCACCTCTTACCCTTAAGGCCCTGTCACACAGTGCACTTTTCCTTGCATTCACCGTAGCAAAAAAGATGGCGACATGTCGATTTTACCAGAATGCATTGCAGGTATCAAGAAAGAATACGTGGGAAAAGATGACAAGAAACAAAGCTACTGGATTGAAATTTTAACACAAGTGTGAAAATAACCTATTGTCTTCTGTCTGTTCTTTAAAAGACGTTAATTTGCCTTTTTAAACAATTTCAGACTACCATGCACTCTGGTAAAATCGACATTTGCCATCTTTTTTGCTACAGGGAAAATCTACTCTTAAGTAAATTTGTGACAAATGTTTGGTACGTTAAAAAACCCCAGCAAACTGTGATGGAAACTTGCATTTGCCAATTTTACATCTCCCAATAGTAGAATTGCATTTCAAGTTGCAAGAAAAATTCCATTGTGACAGGACCTTTATTCTCCAGTGTTCCCGCCAACCTGCTCCCACCATTAGATGGAAAGTCCTTTTTTCACTACATTTTAGTAATTAGGCTACCCCCCTCCTCTCACAAGTCTGTAATCGCCTGACGAAATCAATTGGTCGACAGTCCAAGGCATGTTTTGTAATCGAAATTCACAAAATTAAAATTAAATTGCCTTTTTACTCCGCCTGCCGTAGGCGAGGCGGAGTTTTAAATTCGCCCGGTTTCTGTTTTTTTTTTTTCGGTGTCAGAAGTCGGTGCCGCCGCTAATGGGTGATACCGCTGGGCACAAGCCGCGTGAGCCGACCTAAACACGTCGTTTAAACTCAATTTCCAGCGGAATATGTCAACAAAACACGCATTTTAACATGTATGCTAGAACATCTAAACCGCAAGAAGGTTTTACGTGCAAAAATTCTCATGCAAAATGTTTTAAAACGACAAATTCCACCGCGAAACTTTACCGAGGAGCGATGAGAGCGTGCTTCCGTCATTTTCTGTTGTATTCCTACTTTTAAGGAAATTTAGAAATTTCTACACAAGAATCAAACGCAAATTCTACTGAAATATCTACATACAAAACACAATTTTTAACATGTAATAGTCAACAAAAAGGGACAGGAAGGTTCTTTATCAAAAAATTGCTCCAGAAATGTTTTAAAACGGCAAATAAAAGGTAAGAGACATTTTACATTCCAATTCCAGAAATACATATGTTAGTCTAAAGTTCCCAACAAATTATATCGTGGAGACTTCAGACTTAATAGCTTAGTCTAATTTTTAATTTTTGTTGTTTTTATGAGCGATTTTAATACTTGTTTTGTTAGAACGTCACGTTGAATAGTTGACTCAGAGAAAGGATTTCAAATTGGATATCACAGAAAATACAGATCACAGAAATACTTTTAAGTCGATTACTGTAAAGATTGTTGCTATAATTATTAAAATAGCAAGAAAAAAACTCAAAAATGCAAAATAAAAAAAGAACAAAATTTAACTTAAATTTAGTAAAATTTCAACTGGCACTTTCTTAATTTGCCAAAACTTTATCAGACACCCTGCCTATATACCAATGTTTTAACTGACACCTGAAGCTTTCTGGAAGTAAATACTTTGTCAGCATGTCGAAAGTCTAACTGACAACTTGTGGGCATGTACAGGTCAAAGTCTAACCGACATCTTGTCAACAAGCCAAAAGCCTAACTGATATCTTTTCAACAAGTGAAAAGCCTTACCGACATCTTGTCAACAAGCCAAAAGCCTTACCGGCATCTTTTCAACAAGCCAAAAGCCTAACTGACATCTTGTCAACAAGCCAAAAACCTAACCGACATCTTGTCAACATGCCAAAAATCTAACTAGGAGCATATCAACATGTCAAAAGTCCATTTCAAAGCTTGTCCACATATCAAAAGACTAACTCAGATCTTATCAACATGTCAAAAGTCTGCTCGAAAACTTGTCAACTAGTCAAAATCCTTACCAACATTTTATAAACATGCCAAATATTTACCTGACACCTTATCAACACATCAAATATCTAATTCAAAGCTGGTCAATATATCAAAAGGCTAGCCAACATTTTCCCAACAAATTATATCGTGGAGACTTCAGGCAGTGTGCTACAGAATAGATTTAATAAATTGATGGATTTAATAGACTGATGTATTGTATACACTTTTAGTAAAATTTTCTTTACTTGCAAAATAAAACAGCTATTTGTTGGTGGCATTATGGCAAAAGAATCTTGTTTAACATATGTACTATTAAAGTCTTTAATCTAAATTAAATTCTAAAAAATGCAATCCTACTAGGACTCTGGACAGAGTGCCTGGCAGGTCACTCAGACATTGATTTTTGGTTATCTTAGTGATTGCATAAGATGTGCTAGCAATGTCTTAAAATGCCTTGGAAGGTACCGTAATAATAATTGATTTAAAAAGGAATTAGTTGGACAGAACAGAAATAAGTGAATGTACCCCACCCCCAATGAACTCTCTAGTTACAGCCCTGCCTGGCCTTGTGCCCATTTTCGTTTGGCAGGCGGAGTGAACGCCTTAGCAGGCGTCTTGTTTTATCGATAGTTTGTCGGGAGAAACTAACAAATAAAATGAAGTGACTTACTTTTAATCTGTGGATCGTCGTGGCTTCGATTGGTGTCGTTTCATCATGTCGTCTAATCTTGACACTCTTCATAGAACATCATGTCAATCCAATAGGTAACAAGCTCATTCATATCCAGTCAAACATTATAAAATAAGGAGAACATTAATGTTACAATGTATTTAACAATATTGAAAACTAAATGAAAATTTGATTTTAAATGACTTTGGCAAACCGTACATTGTGATGGACGCGGCTAGTTATTAACTTCTTAGGTCGAGATCAATTCTTTCCCATCTTATTCTGTCATTGGTTGGTGGTTGGTGTATCCACTTTTTCAATTAGCATCCTTTGAAAAAAAAACCAATTACGATGTTTAGAGAACTGTTGACAAGATAGGCAAAGAGAACTAACTTATAATAATAAGTATTAGAAACGACTAAGTAATTACAATATGCGTTGCGACGTACAAAACTCCTAAGTAACAAAAACCCATGGTCAATTAAAGGCGTTCCCGGGGAGTCACTTACAGTCCTCTAACGTTCGCGGCCAAATATAGTTATGCATTTTCCTCAAATATTTTTGTAAGCAAAATTTGAATGAATTGAAAAAGAAAAAAAAACTAAAAAGAAAGAAACTAGAAGAAAGTACTTGACTTCGTACGTTAGAGGGTAAAAACAATACGAAATGGTTTTCTGTTCAGGATAGCATCATACATGCACGCTGGATGTTGAGATATTTGGGGAAAAATGAGCCTCGGAAAAGATCCCACGTATATGCTATCCTGTGTAGGAAACTATTTAACAATTGTTGTTAAAAAATTACAGTGAAACACAAGCTGACACCAAGGAATTTAACTTCCCTCGTGTGATTGTTTGATTCTGCACTGTAATAGCCAAGTGGCACAATCGTCAGAGTAAGCGCCTGTCAGCTCTGAGATGGTAGGCTCAATCCCCACTTCAGACTCGTGATACCCATGTGTGGAGTTAGCCAACGCTCTGCCGACAGTCGTAGGATTACTCCGGGTACTCCGGTTTGCGAATCTTCACAGATTCCATGATTGCAAGTGTAAAATATCAGTAATCAACGGAAGACGGGTAATTTAATAAGGCTCTCAACGATGAGGCAGAATTAAAAATAATATGAATAAAAGTGCGTGTTTCACTGTAATTATCATGTAATGTAATTGTCAAGCTAAATGAACAATTCTCCAGTAACTACGTTAAATGATTAACTAACAATTATAAGAGAGTTGGTGAGAGAAGGAAGGGTGTGAACAGGATATGGTGTGTAGGAAGTGGTGTGAAGGAAGAGTGTACTATTCCAGAAAGGGTACTGGGGAAAAGAAAGGGCAAAGAGAAGGAAGATTGAATTGAAGCAAAGAAAGGGGAGATTTCATGTCGAGTCTGAAGTGCAGGGGTCAAGAAAGTCAGACTTGCAGTTCATATCAAAGGCAGTTCAAAGTTGAGTCTCGGTTCTCACAGAATATGAACTGGAATCTGGGGTTCTATGTTTCTTGTATAGAATACATTTTATCAGTGGACAGAAGAGGTTTTGAAGAAAAGGAAAAAGAAAGGAAAAATTAAAGTAAGTTATCTTAAGGAACAATTAGTAACTATTTATACAGCACTTGATACATGATAGTAATCATCATTATAACTTTCTATTAATGCCCGTAGTGTGGGTGTGGTGGAGGAAGGGTTTTAAAAAAGAGCGGGTTTACCCATTACTTAGATTGCAAAAATAATTTTGATCATGAAAAGAACGTTAAGAAAGGAGCTTACAGACAGAGAGCTTGATTTTTTTCCCAAGGCGTTCGCGCTATGGGGGGGGGGGGTAATAGAGAATTGGCAATGATAATAAGTATGTTGTAATATTTGATTTTCTTACCACTAAGTCCTCTTGATAGTTCTTTTTGGCTGTGCTTTCCACCATCTCAGTTGTCACGTGGTTGTCTCAGTTGTCACGTGGTTGTCTCACAATATCTTTGGAATATCTGCCATATAAAGTGCAATATGTAGGTTATGCAAAAATAGAATCATCTTCAATGGCGGCAAATACTGTAATTTCTGAAACAAAATTAATCAGTTGTAGAGCTAATTGACGCAAACTGTCGATAA
Source organism: Muricea muricata (assembly GCA_963855995.1). Classification (NCBI taxonomy): domain Eukaryota; kingdom Metazoa; phylum Cnidaria; class Anthozoa; order Malacalcyonacea; family Plexauridae; genus Muricea; species Muricea muricata. The sequence continues at coordinate 2,409,700 of OY979722.1, forward strand.
AAATTGTGTTTTACCTCGAAAAGTTCTGTTTGAATCGTGTCACCAGTGTTCCATTCCGAACGATTTACAGTCCTGATAGAAAGAGAAAAGTAGAAACTCAGTCATATAGGCCAGTAAATTTATGTGAATTTTATTAAATTTAAGAAAAATTATACTTAAACCTGGTATTTTAACCAAACATATGTCAAACAGAACATTTAAAAACTAAAATATGTATAGAATTGTTAGGGAATACTTACTTGCGTAATGACAATCCAATATTATTGATCTCAAACTACACTAGAGTAATTTTCGTTTCATCTTTAGATTGGAGAGGAAGGTGACGCCATTTTGATTCTGAATTTTCTCGATATCGTCGTATTTTGCTTCGCATTTTCTTTTCAATTTCTTCGTCCTTTTAGCTCCAATTTGCTCCCAATGAGTCCCCTTTATTTTTGCCATCGTTTGTATATGATAAGATGACATTTATCACGTTTCTTTAGACTTTCTGAAGACTTTCAAAATGTTCCTCGAGCAGACATAAAAGTCGAAGCTTCTTCTTCGGTGCCATGAGCAAATGACGTCAGATGACCATTGTCCGCCGGCAAACACCCGTATGTACAATATTCAATGATCTTTTTTGGATGCTGAAAATGAGTTTTTATTGCGCGAACGAAGTGGTTTTGCCATTATTTCTTCCTCGAGTTTTTCTTCTACTTCTTTACTTCTAGTTTACGTTATCAACTTGTCTAAAAAACGCCTGTAAGAAGCGTTTTTGCGGTATTTTTTTTATTTGTATGCTGATGAGCAAGGAAAGACCTGTTCGAGTTTTCATTGGCAAACATCGTTTCCTCCGTGGCCGAGAGGTAAAGGAAACTGTCTTCCTACTTGCCCACATCGTTTGACTTGCGTTTTGGGTGGATCGCGGACTGGTCAAGTCCAACTGAGGTGACAGATCGGTTCCCGATCCACCCAAAACTCAAGCCAAAGCTGGGCGTGAAGTGCAGGAAAACACTAGGTAGTACCGCGAGGCCAAGGAGGCAAACGTTATTTGCCCTGTGTTTTCAACAAATATTTAAGCAAATTCCAGTACTTGACAGTTGGGGACAGGCCTGTAGGGTTGGTGCACTGAAGACTTCTCGCCGTTATTTCTCTTTGTTCAAGAAGACAAGTTGTCTCTTCCTCGAGAAATAACGACGAGAAGACTTCAAGGCACCACTAAACCACCACACTGTAAACTACAGTGTAGTGGTTTAGCCGACTAAACCACTACACTGTCCCAAATACATATGGCTTTGACTTCTTCCCAAAGCTTACGGTGCAGCAGCATAGATGCGCAAAGATGCGCAAACACTTTAAAGCCTTTAAACAAGTCTTTTTTCTGGTTTCAGGACATCAAAGACGACAACGCTTACTAAATCAAAGTCCAGTAGTCATGTTTTAAGTTGTTTAGCTATGTTTTATAGCAAGGTCTTTAGAAGAGGCGAGTTTGTCTTTTCTCTACTTTCCGTGGGCCTTTCTTCTTTCTTGATTGAGCTTTACATGCCATTGCGTTCAGTGTCCGTGATATAGGAGTCATTTATTTATGGCCTTGGGTTTAACTCCCAAACACTGAATGGCTGTCGTCTTTCCAAACTATATTATACATTTCGTTGTCTTAAAACATCTTCTTTCTTCAGCAAAACAGTTTCCTTGTCAACAAGAAAGGAAGACGCTCGCAGCTCGTATATTACCATGTATTTCAAAAGTTATATCAGATGTAAACTATTAAATGATACGAACTGATCGCACTTTCTGCATTAAGGCTGATAGAATATACTATGTGTTTGTCTGTCGTTCTTTCAGCGTGAGTTACAGCGTAAGTGTTGACAAATTGGTTACAGCGTGACAACATAGTGCCAACTTGTTGCAGTGTTGTCCTATTGGTGCGTTAAAGCGTGCTAGACCATTTATGACATGTAAAACGGCACTTCAGCTATACTCTGCTTTAATACAGCCCTATTTTGACTACTGCTGCTCGGTTTGGGTTGAATTAGGAGATACTTTAACAGCAAAATACAGAAATTACAGAACCGAGCAGTTTGGGTCCATACGGAATCAAGTTATGATGCCGACGCTAGTATTCTCTTAAGTCGCTTCCAGTTAGATAATCTCTCCATACGACGAAAATAACTTAAGGCACAGTTGATGTTTAAAATGTTTAAAGGGAATATGCCTTTATGTTCAAAAAGTCTTTTTTCTGCTCGTACCACGGAGTATAACTTTAGAAACAATCAATTTAAACTAAACGAAACGAACCTTATGCTATAATGGGGCATTACTGTGGAATAGTTTGCCCTAGGAGGTACGTAGCCTTCCACCTTTTTTCGCAGTTTAAAAAAGCTACAAATGATTATTATACTAATGTATTTAATATTGACTCCCACACGGCAATCTTGTAAACCAGTTTTAATTTAATCTTAGATTGTAGTACTGAAAATTTCACCGTGGTTAAATAATTTGTAAATGAAATGAAATGTCTTATTTGTTTGAAAGAGCTGAAAACAGCCATTCAGTGTTTGGGAATTAAACCCAAGGCCATAAAATGACTCCTATATCAAGGTCACTGAACGCAATGGCATATAAAGCTCGATCAAGAAAGAAGAAAGGCACACGGAAAGTAAAAAAACAAAACAAATTCGGTTCCTGCAAAGGCCTTGCTATAAAACATAGCTAAACAACTTGGAAATGATTACACGGCTTTGATTTAGTAAGCGCCGTCGTCTTTGACTCTTTCCTGAGAAAAAAACACTTGCTTTAAAAGCTTTAAAGTGTTTGCACATCATGTGTATCCATGCTTGTACCGCAAGCTTTAAGAAGACGTCAGCCATATGTATTTGGCACAGTGTAGTGGTTTAGTCAGCTAAACCACTACACTGTAGTTTTACAGTGTAGTGGTTTAGTGGATCCTTGAAGTCTTCCCGTCGCTATTTCTCGAGGAACGCAACTTGTTTTCTTGAAGAAAGAGAAATAACGGCAAGAAGTCTACAATTCACCAACCCTACATGTCTGTACCAAACAGTCAAGGTAAGGAAATTTTCTTACATGTTAGTTAAAAGCATTGGGCGAGAAAGATACATGGGACACATTGGGAGCAAATTGGAGCTAAAACGAAGAGGAATTGGACAAGAAAATGCGAAGCAAAATATGACGTTATCGGCGAAAAAAGTCAGAATCTAAATGGCTTCATCTTCTTCTCCAATCTACCGGATGCAACGGAAATCGCTCAAGTGTAGTTTTGAGATCAACAAGATCCAGGGTTGGTAGATTTTATGCATAAATAAGCCCAACCGTCATTAGTACCATCAAAATAGCAAAGAGAACAAAAGACGAAAACAAAGGAAAACAATGAGCATTGTTAAAAATTTGGCTTATTTATGCAGCCAATCTACCAACCCTGAGCCAAGCTCATGTGGCATACTGTGGTACAACACAGCTGCCAACCGAGGCACATGCGGTATAGTGTAATACAACACGGCTGCCATCCGAGGCTTAGGTAGTGTACTGCCGTACAACATGGCTGCCAGTCGTGACTATACTACAGTATATTACACGTGCAGTCTTGGCTGGCAGTCGTGTTGTGTATATATTGTAATTTATACTTCCAGATATTAAACCTGTCATTCCTCCGACATTAACAAAATTATGTAAAATAAACTAAAATTGTCTTGAAATAATGTTTTATTATTGTGCAGTGTCGTGAATGTTAAAATCTTTTATTTATAATATTTTCTTTACGACTACCATCATTTCATAAGCGATAAATTTGCATAATACCCGCGTTAAGGTGCGATGGCTTGCGCAAGAATTTGCTAAGTACGCGCGTGGTTCGCGAGCGCGCGACGGTAAAAGTCTCCTATAGCTACAGTCTTAAAAGTCTCATCCGCAAAGTCATTAGAAAAGCGCATTTAGTCTCATTATATAATATGAACGGTATTGAATGCGATTTAGGTGATTTTAATTAGAAACATTCTAGAACCAGTCCCCTAACGCGCGCGCAAATTTTGGAACAACAGTATAGCATAGTGCAGCGCGGCTGGCAGCCGAGCAATCGGAGACAAAATTTTCGGCTGCCAGCCAAAGTCTCAAACATGCTAATTGGGTGTTACATGTCCTTTGAATTCTCTTTGATTTGAATCCAGTCTGATTTCATAAAAACCGATCTCTTTAAGCAATCCATATAGTTTACTTCAAATACAGATAAAAAAACAAAGCACATTACCTTAAAACAAAGTTACTATCGATAAAAATCTACGACGAAAGGATCATTATCAGAATCTGTTGAACGCAAAGGTTTAGAAAAAAGCTCTGAAAAATTTTCAACACCGTCGGAAACCGAAGCTGCAAAAACGAGCTCGACAGCTGTTGACAAATTCCGAGCGCATTTCGCATACTAATTAGGCCCGTGGGTAGAAATAAAACGCGGATACGGACACGGACGGAAACAAATACGATGAGAAAATAACGGAACGGATGAGAAAGTGAAGTTAAGGTGGTCTGAGTAGGACAAGGAATGTCTCAGTATATCTAGGGAGTTCAAAGTACATCAGAGAAGTGCTAAATATATCTATAATAGCTAAGCTAAAATAATACATTACAATTAGGGTTTACATAAAGTACTTACCTGGCTTCGTTGAGACGCATTTTTCACGTAATTTAAAGATGCAATTTATGCAAATTAGAGGTGGGTTCGTAAAGGAGTTGACGACTTGCAGTCACTAAGTACATTTCAAAAACACCAAAACAGATTAAACGCAACACAACCAATTTATTCCCGTAATATTTTGAAATTGCTATCCATTATTTACAGAATTACAATCAAAAATGATCAGCGATTGTTCGAGTGTAGGTTGTTCGAACGCTAAGTTCATTATTGGATTTATTAAAATAATCGTTTTCCATACAAGCGTGCATAAGAATGTTTATTGTCTAAGTATGCAAAATTTTAGATTGTATAGCTGTTGTTTGTGAGTGTAGTAAAGTATGGGACTAATTTTAAGCAAGCTATTTTTTGCACCGTCCGTTTACACGGGGTTGAGGTTCGTGAATTCGTGCGGTTAGCCGTGCTCTGCACGAACTACGAAGTTTTTCAATCTCGTTTCAACAGGTCGGTATCATTAGAGAGTCCGAGCATGACTACGAAGACGTACTTCAAGAACCTTCAAGACCTTTTGTACGTTTTACAAGTCTACCCGTAATTTTGTTCAAAACTAATTTTGGCTCTTTGTGATTGTAAACAGTAAAACGTCTTCGTTGTCGTGCTCAACCACAGCACGGCGGTATTAGCCCGCAAATAAATAATAAGACAACTGACAGCCGACTTTTTACAAGTTGTGAGGTTTTTGAGTATGTTGTTTCACGTTATACACATGTCCATGAACAGGTTTCATCCGTAGTTACGCTTCACTGTGTACCGTAGAATGGTAAAGAATGCCAAGTTCCAACATTTCATGAAATGTCTGGAAACTCCAGCGAAGGACAAGTTTGATCGCTGTCAACTGGGAGGTAATCTTCTAAGGTTGGCGCGTCACTTGGTGCCTCAATGAGCTGAATTTGCGAGTACGTTTTGACGGACTTCAACAGTGTTCCCTGTGTACTTAATGGACTCTGCCACTGAGTTTTGCTCGCAGGATAATCTCCGTGATCCTTGGCTTCAGCCTGCCAACCTTCGGCGAGGTTTAAGACATATTCCTGGTCGCCACCCACCTGCAGCATGCCGGGAACATCCCAGGTAAATGTGTCTGGGTACTTTATTTTAGCCGAAGCGACTTCACCGCCGCCGCTCAATTGCGTGTTCTGGTAGTAAGGGACTGGGGAGGATCTGGATATATGAGTTGGAGCTTTGCTATCAGAATTGTCCGGGATAAGCTCGGGCGGGCCGAATATTTCATTCGTTTGCAAAGAATGTTCACTATTGGTCATCGAGGTCCGGCCAAATGCAACGCTGCCCGTGAAAGGCTGTCTTTGTTGAAAATCTATCTCAGGCATACTTGCCGGTGGATTTGCGTCTTTGAATTTTGGAGCAGCGGTATGTGCTAACCGAAAACGTGGTGTAACATGCTCTGATGTAAACCTCCCCAATAAACCGCCCGAATGTTTATTACCCGAACTCGTGCGGAACTTCTTGCGGGCCAACACCTGAATATGACTGGCAACCTGTTTTCTTGACCTGACTTTGCCCGTTTTCATGTATATATAGCGAGAGATGAGCTCGTTTCTTCCGTACATTTTGTCTTTTGCCGATAGCATGATTTTTTGCCGTCCACAGGGAGGATAGATAGCCAGCGCCTCTTGAAAACTTTTCTCAATCTCTCCTGACCACAAACCATCTGAATCATCGCTCATTTTTTCTGACACTTTGCCACTGAAAATAAATTGTGATGGATGTTCAATATGTTAAGGCCCCGTCACACGATGCAATTTTTCTTGCAACTTGCATTGCAATTCTACTATTGGGAGATGTAAAATTGGCAAATACAAGTGTCCATCAAAGTTTGCTAATATATTTTTAACATACCAAACATTTGTCACAAATTTACATCTCTTAAGAGTAGAATTGCGTTGCAAGTTGCAAGAAAAATTTCACCATGTGACAGGGCCTGTAGTAACTGATGTGAGTTCATGCATAAACTATATCGAGAAGAAACGCGCGCGTTCCTGAGATTTTTGGCAAACACGCTAACGTATTGGTCATGGCTGTACAGGATACCCAAAAGGTCGAAATGTCGAGAGAGCACTGGGACCGAGTTGCCCCTGTGTTTTGAGTATCCCCATACATATAATAACTATCAATATCGAGTCATTCCCGGGTTGTCACATTTCTCACTCACTGGGACTGTATCTACTTCATCAAATTTAGCTAAAGAGGGAGCGCGTAGCGCGACAATCATTACTCGCCCTTCGGGCTCGCGCTTTAGCTAAATTTGGTGAAGTAGATACAGTCCCAGTGAGTGAGAGTAGTTTCAATATAGCAAAACAGTACGCTTATTGTCGCTCTACGCCCTCCTCTCTTTAGCTAAATTTGGTGAAGTAGATACAGTCCCAGTGAGTGAGAAATACACAAAATCAGGGGCAACGCGGTCCCAGTGATCTCTCGACATTTCGACTTTTAGGGTATCCTATAAAGCCATGACCCTAAAGTATTTAAGAATATAACGCAGGTTTTTAAAAACTTTTATGGACCCTCTTTATCTTCCACATGATTAAGTCACGGTCAAAATGAAGTGGAAATATTGAAGTTTGCATGTTCTATGTTTTAAAATTGATAATAGCATCGATAATTCGGCCCTCCCAATTTCTTGACGGTAGACCTGAGATCGCATAGATATATATTTTATTATCGGCCTTATTATCCTGCTATTCGATAAATTTTAACTACATTATAGGATGGACAAGGCAAAAAGAAATTTGAAAAAGACGTATATAATTGGCTTCAGTATCGAAACTTCTCTACCGAAACCATTTAGTGAATAAATTGCGAAACAGTATAGCGCAATTTATACCACCAAAGAACAGATAAATTGTGTCTATATATGTATATATGTGATTCAAGCACATTTACGAAATCATATAGTATGTAGAGATACCCTGTCTCTTTATCAAGCGTCCTTCCATATCCTCGAAAATTCCAGTTCACAAATTATATATATACTATAAGCTTTATAGATTTAATAAACAACTAAACACAGAATCAGAAGATCATATAAATCCTATCTATGAACAGATAACGTTTACAAAACATTCGGACGCAAGCACTAGAATAAAATGTTTTTTATGGTCGTTTTAAACTATCATGTTGTAATTTCAGTTATAGAGAAATGAATCTTAAGACGAAAGTCAATTTCATAAGGAACCTTTATGTAGAACCTTTATGTAAATATATTATATAAAGGTTCTACATAAAGGTTGCCTTTAACTGGCGCTGTTGTGCAATTATTTCAATGAAGTAAACTTTGGTAAAATGTGACTTAACTCCGTAAAAAGTCAGTGATTTAACTGCTATATAATCCACTTGAAAAGCCAATACATTATGCTAGAAGAATTAGTGCACGCAAGCGAGCGATATGATTGATAAGTCTTCATAATGAAATTGTCGTTGAATGATAAAATTTTCATTTACCTTGCCGAAGATGGAGTCCCAGTATTCTTGCCGGGCAAATGGCAGTATCAAACGACGATGGCGAAATTAGCTATCATTGATGGATCCGTGATATAAAGATCTTCACGAACGACCTTGGCCTTCGTTCGTTTCCATAGATTTTCCGTTTTTTACGTTTAAAAAATGAGGGTCACCTGTGATTTTGTGTCAACAATTCTATGCTTCACTACTCGCGATCAAATCGCTTAGAAGCGAATATCAATTATTTATCTCGCTCGCCTTTCAGCTGAGCTGAAACACTACTCGAATAAACCCACAAATCAAACACACGGGACAAAAGGAATTAGGGGTTTGCCTGACAAACCATACGCTCATTGAAATTGTTTCAAATTATTACTTAGCTGCGCGCGCAATAATTACTTATATTTACATGTAGCGAGTTAACAAGCATCACATAAAAAAATTGAAAACATGAAAACAAACTCTGTTTCATTTTGCTCAAATAATCCTTGAAGTAACTCTTAAATAAAGCTTTTGTTGTCGTTTGAAAGTCTGCGTATGTGTAGAAGCTAAGCAACCGCTCGATCCAGAACGTTTCTTCTGCGAGCTGCTATATTTTCAAATAAGTCATTTTTAAGTACAGATCTGTGTTAGTATACTTTGTTAACATGGTTTTAGTTACTATGGCATTTCAGGATTGCTTTTTAGCGCCGAAGTCGCTACCTTGGTTCAACTTTAATCTCGAACTTTCTTCCATTTCAATCAAGATTGCCCCAAGATCGTCAAATACAAAATGCAAGCGCGAAGAATATTGACGTGGCGCGTGTATGGAAACAGCTATTCAGATATATTTGAAACCATAGCAATATAGGAATAGCTATAACAGAAAATTGACGCCTGCATGTTTCTGTTACTGATAGACGCATTGTGAAAGATGGGCAATTACTTTTAGAAAACAATAATATACACGGTCAAAGCTGATGTAATTCTCGATCATATGTGATTCTTTTCTTATTTTTAATATCTTTATATACGATTCTCTTCAATTTTTTTAAACGTCATTACGCACTGGCTTTCTTCAGCTTCGTCAAATCAAACCTTGTCATTGTTCTCGCACGTAGCCGCATAAGACAAAATTTATCAAATCGTAATAATGCTAAAACATAACTTGAATGGAGGCGTTTGCTTGTGGTACGGCCGAAACCGCTCAAGCAAGAAGCAGATAGTAACGGGCGGTGTCTTTGTTGCAGCTGGTGCGGGATGATAATCGGCAACCAGTTCATTAGTATCGAAAGGAAGTTAACAGATACTACTGTTTATATAAATTTAGCCCGCGAAGTAGAACAAAAACAATAATCGATTAATCGTGTTAAGACAAGTATACACAGCTAACTCAAAGCTAATTCATTAAGGCTGTCTTTCCAAAAGCGTAGACTCTGAACTATGAGCGCGCAAGAAATGATGGATTAGTGAATGTTTAGGTCCCGATACTCAGTGGATTACCTTACTGGCAAGTGAATTTTTCATCGTAAGTTTCCTATATGTTCCCTCGATTTTGTTTCAAAATAAATAATTCCGAGTTCAAAGGTAAAAATAAGCAATAAGCAGTCATTCCTTCTCTGCCACATAGTTTACAGTTTACGCTCTTGGAAGGACATTCTTTATTGAATAACCTGCAGAAAATTTAATTATACGAAAAAAGGCTCCCACAATTCTCTAACTATCGGAAAGATTAGGCATATAGCTTTTGAATACCGCCGTTGTTTTTTGAAAGTAGAAGAAAATTTACGAAAGATACGAATAAAGGGTCTAGAATCGATCCTTGAGGGTCACCACTTCCACTTCAGAGTTTTGACATGTCGTGTAGCAAACCAGATGAACAAACTGGCGCTTTTCAAAGGATTTTAATATCACTTTTTACTGACATATACAATAAGTTACTACCTAATACCTAATACACGGCATGATACAGTGAAAATGACAAAAACAAAAACCTGGTTCTTTAAACTGGCATTGTTGTCAATTATATTTCGGTGCATGAATCGTATTGTTAGTGAACTTATACAAAGCCCATGATGACAGGCGAATAGATGCACAAATTATACAAGCTTGAGAATGTCTAAACGTTTTGTCAATCACTTAATGATTTTGTGCTCAACTACTTAAAAATACTAATAATTCTGCCAGTGGAAAATTCACGCATGTATGAATTCGCAATATCAATAACTTAAATCTTACACATATATACTCTATATAGATACTTTAAAATTCATGGTGTTTCCATTCTCGTCGGCCTACTTTCCTTTATTTTCGTCTTTTGAACGTTATCATAGTCTCGCATCGGGTTCCCTTGTAGCGACGCGGGCAGTCACATTTGAACATGCCGTTTTGAATACGGCATTCCCCTCCGTTCAGACACGGATTCGGCCTGCATGGGTCTGGGTTAGAGAAAACATTGATTTAGTTTAAGAAATTAGGAGTTCGATTGATGTCTGGTTGTCTGTGGCGCTACTCTGAGTTCTAAATCCATCTCGGGCAACTAGCTAAAAACTATGCCTGACCATGGTGGGAATTCAACGTAGCAAAAAAGATGGCGGATGTCGATTTCACCAGAATGCATGGCGGTCTGAAATCGTTTAAAAAGGCGAATTAACGTCTTTTGAAGAACAGACAGAAGACAATCGGTTATTTTCACACTTGTGTTAAAATTTCAATCCATTAGCTTTGCTTCTTGTTATCTTTTCCCAGGTATTCTTACTTGATACCCGCAATGCATTCTGGTAAAATCGACATGTCGCCATCTTTTTGCTACGTTGAATTGAACCTGCGACCTTTAGAATTCTTGCTCGCCCAATGCCCTGCCAACTGAGCTACGCGGTCAGGTTGGTTCAAGCTATGGTTCAAGCCTGAAGGTATCTAACATTGGAAACTGAGTCTTCCTTCTTTTGATATCAATGTAATCGAGCACTTATATTTTTTATTTTTCTTTATGAAACTTGTTAAATCATAGTAATCATGTTTAGTGAAGACAATTATATGTCCACCAGAAATTTTGAAACAAAGAGAATCATATTTCATAATTCATCATATATTACGAACATTGTTTGACTATTTTAAACACAACTTATAGCAATTTTACTAAGTAGTTCACGTTGTTTTTGTTTTTATACCTGGCTTTGTTCTTTTTTCACTAAAGTCCATACTTACTTGCAGGCTTCGTAGTTCTTGGCCGCATTGTAGTTGGCAATTCAGTCGTACTAGCTGGGGTGTTCGGACATTGGCTTTTCTCTGTTGTAGAAAAAAATAACATCATATCATGTTGACAATAGAGAGAGAGCATGAAGTGTGCCAGTAATCGACTTATGAATATGTGAGTTTAGATTTTATGTATTAATGCAAGCAGATTATCGCTAATCTGGACTCTAATCTTTCATACACACTGTGGGACCTTACCTAATTTAGGCCGCACTTCGTAGATGTAATTATGATGTGCTTGTCCAATACATTCAGTGGAACTCTTATCGTCGCAATTTTGAAAATCGGGATGATAACCCCAACAATTGTCCGACTTTGGCCCTTCGAGCAGGTCCGAGGAGTGGACGCCTGACCAGCATTCGCCGTAAAATTGCAATCCAATGTAACGATATCCTTTTTGATAGGCTAACTCGGAACATCTTAAGGAGAAAGAAAGATAAGGAGGAACAAAATTTAGACCTTGGGGATATTGAACTGGCAAGCAAGATATAAAAGGGATTTTAACTTGAAAACGCTGAACTTGTTATATTTAATGCACGGAGTTAAGTTCGCTTGGTACTCACCTACAAGCAATGTTTTTTAAATGGTCATTCCAGCGCGCGTTCCAGTCAATTTTATCACGCCAGTTGAGCAGAAGAATTCCAAGTGGTCGTTCAAATCGACCATTCCTGTAGGACCCAGGGTCATGATAGCAACCAACCTTCGAGTAGCTCACGTTACACGAATTACAAGATGTAGAGCTCACTGTGAAAACAAAAAAGTACAATATATGTTTATACAAACTTGTTATTTTTTGTTTGCGAAATACAAAAGAGTGCTCAATGACATATAGACACCGAGCAAAATACCTCTGCAAAAACGTACCCAAAGGTTGTAGTTTCGATTCCTACCGAGGTCAGGCATATTTCTTAGCTTACCCAGTACATGCAGATATAGAACTCGGCGTGACACCACAAACAACATACATGCAATACAGTCGAACCCCGTTAATACGGTCACCAACGGGTCGAAATAATATGGCCGTATTATCGGGATGACCGTATTAACGGGATAATATCAAATTTCAATTGTGACATAAAAGCCATGTTAAAAAATTTATTTCAAAAGCACAGCAACAACACGATACTACAATACTAATTAATAACTACATAAACGACGTTAAAAACCCTTACTTTTTAACTTTTAACTGAAGCCTATATGTAATGTTTTAAATGCGTCATTTTTATAATAAGAATACAATAAGTAACATGATATAACACGGATGTCATGGTTTACATGTTTGGAGTCTTAAATTATGTTTCCGTCTGTAGACACATTTAGAATGTCCGTATTAACGGGGTGATTTTATTAGTTTGGGACTCGGCAATGTGGCCGTTGGCCGTATTAGCGGGGTGGCCGTATTAAAGGGGTAACTTTAATATAAAATGCATTGGTGTTTCGCCGGGACCAAAAAAAGTGACCGTATTATCGAGATGACCGTATTATCGAGGTGGCCGTAAGGCGGGGTTCCACTGTATGATTCAGTTTACCATTATATTATCTTTCTTCAGGATTTTTACAGTGACGTGCTTTTACTGTTTCTGTTTTAACACACAAACTCAGCCATAGAAGTTGGAATAAACTCGGCATTTTAAGACAAAAAGCACTAATATTTTGCTGCAGAATAATTGCAAATGCTGTAATCTGATTAGCTACTCTATTCGCTGTCCATTGCTCGATAGATAGCGAGTTAGCAAAACAGTAATTTCCCTGACAATTTTTTTTAGCAAAGTAACTTAAAAAACAATGATTTATTTTCATATTCTCTCTCAATTTCTCTCTTTATCTCAGACTCGTTTTCGATTTCTATGCGGTGATATTTGATGAGGGGGAAGCCCGAATCTCGTAGTTTAATTGTTAAGTAGTGTACTGACAGTCCAGTAGTCTACATCCGAAATTGGGAAATCTTGTCGTTAATGCGGACTCTAACTATAACAAACACACTAAATCACGGTTCCCAGGGTGTCCACTTTGACGAGAGTTAACTGTACTCAAACATTATCGAAGTTCTGCGATTAAACACACATAGTGCTTTGTAAAGGTAGAGTAATTAGCCACTTCAGAGACTGAGAACAGACTGAGGGCGAATGCTTAAGAGCAACGAATCTTTAGAAATCAACAAGTATAAGCAGACACTTCGCATGCATAAGACATTTATCTATTAACATTTCATACCTGCTACAATAGAAACAGCTACCAAGAATAGGGCATGGAAACATCTCCTGTTGAATGCAGTCATATCTTCACGTTTACCAAGTTATACTGGTCTGGCTTGTTCACACTCCTTCTACGAACCCAACTTAACTGTCGGTAACGATTGTCCTGTTGAAATCACAGGCCTTTTATGAAGCAATAGAGCAAATAAACTTTAATTGGAAATGACAAGGACACCTGAACATACATAAAAGATATTAATAAAAGTTCCAGGCTTTTTGAGAAGAATTGTATGCAATATAAAGAACAGATTGTGTGGAACTGATTAATTTGAACAAATATATAGGCGTCTATATATGAATACGGGCCTTTGATGCCCAAACAGGCGGATTAAAAAGGGCAGGTGAATAAAGAGGAATAATTTGCGTAGTTTATTCTATAAATCACCTCTTTCGAGAAAATGTGTTTATGCTAATGAAGACAAAACCATCTCAAGGTTTCAAAAGATATAAAAAGATTGGCATGAGGTAGGTTAGGCTAAATTAAGTTATTCCTAACATTAACATAGATCATCTCCCGGATTAACACGATCTCAACATTTACAAAAAAAAACAACAACAGGCAATTCAATCCAGTATATGTGCTGGTAAAAAATCAAACTCAAAACCATATATGCTACAATGTAAAGGCCGAGAGACCGGACAACGCGACGCGAAATTTCGATTTTCAACTTTAGTCCTTTTCTATTTTTTCTCCAACCTTCGAAAGGACTTCAGCAATTTAAGCTATTGGTGCACATATCTAACTAAATCTCTTTCCTTTGCATGGTTTTATTTGCTTTTAAAAATCGAAAAACGGTTTGTGCATGTGGGCCTTAAAGCTTATAAAACAAGTCGTGTGCGAAGTTTGTTTTAAAAAAATCAACTTAAACAGTGCATAAACTCGTTCAAAACATTACATCATTATTTTGTTCAAGTATAATCAAAGTTTGTTTACTAGATTTTTTAACAATCTTTAAAAATTTTGCTAAAAAGGAACTCTTCATGGGCTAAATGATGTTAATTGTACACTTTTGAATTGCGTGGTCGGTCTGCAAGCAAAAACGAAAGGAGACGACAAGCGAAAATATAAAACAAATTATATAAACACTGAAAACAAGCACAAATGACTGCAATGGATATGTTAACTTTTCAATGAAACCTATATAGCTAACTAAAGACATCTCGTTGGGCTTTTTATCAGGGAAAATTAATTTAATTCGCCAAAAGATAAATTGTATTTGCTTAAAATTAATAATACTCTCAGTGTTGTTCGTCTGCTTTACCATAGACAATATTCTTTATACAACAAAGAAAGCTTTTAATTAAATTATCTAACCGCTGGCGTTGCATACGCTTGAAATGTTGTTTGTGACAGCTATAGCTAGATAAAATAACAGATACGCACCTTGACTTGATTTCACTAAGCCCTCGCCACGAAAATTTTGAAGCTATTAATCTTCAGCTCAAAATTGTTACAGCAGTAGCACTCTTATTTCTTTTATACCTCTCTAAAACAGCCTAAAATGACACCCTAAAACAGCTACATTACCTTTTTTCAAACGCTTCTTCTCCTTGTATAGAAAAAATGCATACGATGTAAACTATTTATACACTTTAAAACAACTTTTACAGATATACAGGAAAATTACAGCGTTTGAAACAATAGAAATGACCATAAATATATGTCTACAAAAATTCTAATTTTTCTTTCATGGATCATGTTAAACATTCGAGTAAAATTCTTGACAAATTTGACAATTTTTAAATCCTGAAAAACTACCCGAAGCTTCTCAGTATACAAAAAGGTTCACAGAATTGCCTTGATGATTTTCACACAAGGCTAAAATAGGCAAAAAATGATTAAAATTTTAGGCAGATTGTATAGACACAAAGACACTCAAATTAATTTAAAAATCTTGAATTATTGTCACAATTAAGTTTGCTAATATAGGCAAAGGCAAAGTGATAAGCTTCGATTTGATTGCTCCTGTAAACATTCTTCAGCGTTGCTGATACACGATACAATATTTCCAAATACGTATACATTGCCCGAGATTTTTTTCACCCTATAGGGCGAGGCGTTTTTGAAAACAAAAATTTGCCAGCTACAAAATAACGGACTCGGTCGAGTTCAATTTGTTCAAAATCCCTGATTAGGGACTTTATAATGGCGGCGAATTCGGCAGAATGGCAAGCGCGATCCACCTGTTAGATCAGAGGTGAGATCTTCGCACTGCCTGCGCGAAGTATAATGACACTCACATGAAAAAATTCAGGTTGTCTTTCAAAAAACGTAAACTGTGAACTATAAGCGAGCAAGGGATGATGGATTATTGTGTATTTAGACCTTGATACCCAAGGAATTACCTTTGTAGCAAGTAAATTTGCCGTCATAAGTTTCCTTAGTTTCCTAGTTTAGAGGTGAAAATAAACAATAACCCGTCATCCTTTGCGCGCTTATAGTTCACAGTTACGTTTTTCGGAGAGCAAACGTTTCAGGAATTGGTTGTAAGTTAACAAGTTGTCTGAATGTAATGCACACGCCCATCATATATGATTTTATAAATAAGAAGGAAAAAATATCATGCATGGATTATAGAACGCTTAATGAATAACAATTTCTTAGTGAGCAATCTTGAGGATATGTAATGTTAAATTTAAAACTCCTTTGGTAGTAACAGATGTTTCAACGGCAGAAATGGTATGGATAAATATGAATAATTTTGTCCAGTTTTGTCGATGCGGACACTCGCCTAATTTAAACATCTTTTACGATTTCCTTTTTTTAACGCTGGAGCCCTTTTTAGCTCTTTTTATAGGATATGTAGTTTTCCCAAGAATTTCGTGAACCAAAATTAAAAAACGTATCAACAATTTATCAGGAAAACACAAAGGAAATCCCAACCGTAGCAAAGGTTTTATATGTGATAAAGTATGGAAATTAATTTACATAAAGTACGGCTCTGATTTTCTTGTCTTTGACATCGTTAATGTTGAAAATAACTTCGTCAATTAACTAATAAGTGATGGATCGTCCTTGATATAACAGATCTTGATACGAGAAGCAAGATTTATATTAATCTGACATTGCAGAGAACAACGAGACATTCGTTGTCTCGAGCGGTATTTGAACTCGCATCTTTGGGGTTTCTAGACCGCCGCTCTACCAATTTAGCTATCGAGTCAACTGGACACTGCAGAAGCAATTTTGATAAATCGTCAATTCAGGGATGCGACTATTAATTCTTCAGTACTGATTTCACTTTTCAATCAATAAATCTGTAATCCAGTTAAAATTACCCTTAGAAAAATTTTCACGTGACATGTTCTAACGTCGCATGTGACCACATTAATTTCACATGTGATAACACATAATAAAATAACAATTCTTGTAAGAAGCCCATAAAGTCGAGCAGGCCACTCCATATTCACATATTCTTGTATTTATCTATACCCTAATTTATAAAATTTAAATCTTCCTTTATTCACTGTTTTTGGATTCATTGAAATCCAGTTAACCGATATTAGGCTATAAGCAAGTGTTCTTCTTTATCATAAAAATTTTCAAAACTAACTATTATTAATTATCACCTCCATTCGTTTACGCTGACTCCTGCATCATTCGATACGCATGCACGCTACCTTTCTCCGTGAATTTTGTCGCTTCCTTGTCCGTAACTCGTCGACGTTTTCGTCGTACAACCTCGCCATCGCCCGTGACGTCATCGTCATCCTCTACGACGTCATACAACTCGTTTCCATACCCTCCTCCGCCCGGTGTTTCCAAATGAAAGCAATCCTAGCGGGGGTCACAAAAAGAATTAATCACTTTCGTTCCTTGTTTTACCTAAATATTCTTCAGTTAAATTCGATTCTCCGACGAAAGGTTTCATTAGGAGGGGGGGAAAGTGTGTTACAGGGGGTGTTATAGGGGGAAGGGGGGGGGGGTTTGATCGATTAATTAAACCTGGTAAGACAATTAAACACGAGAGTATCCCCTAAGAAAGAAATATTTTGTGGGTACTTTAAATTGCAGCCATATAGTACGGTGGCCACCAAGTATCACACGGAAACAGAAAGCCATTTTCATCTGACCTCGTCCGATGGTATTTTCATCTGACCTCGTCCGATGTTTATGGCTTTTCTTGCGTGTTTGTGTATCATTGCCTTTTTGTTTCCGTGTGACACTTGTGGGCCACCATAATACAGACAATAGGATTACCACCGTGCTACAAGTACACTTTAACAAAATATAATCTTCCTTCCCAAGCAAAATGCTATATTTTCTCCAGCAACACAAATATATATACAAGCAACGTAGAACATACCCCGGCCTCGACCTTGACCGATGCTTTTCCTCCCAAGTTTATTCTTCTGCCATCTTTGTAGAACAGAAGATTGCGTCCACGTGATCCAGACAAACCACCTGCGAGACGTTGAGAAAAATAGACGTCTTTGGAAGTTATTCAACATCCAGTGAAGCACCACATAATAATCACAATTGATCCACCCTCAATCTACTGTCAAACATTTCCACCCGAAATACACATAGACTACGCTTGGTCTGGTAAGCTGCCTCCGTATCTTCGTGGTCATGCAGAGTCTTGCAACCCCATCGCAGAGGCGTAAGTTTGTCCGAAAAAAATACTGTTGATGATAAATTTTTCTCAAATGTTCCCGGCTTGAATTTAGACATGTGTATGATTTCCACTCGAGATTAAGGCACATTCACCCTTTACCCACCAGCTGATCTGACCGTGAGTAAAAGGCCTGGAACTAGCTACCGAATAAAAATCCATTTTGTTTTTTTTAATCACTTATATCTTTTATTTTCCTTTATGAAACTCGTTGAAACTTTGTGATCATGTTCAGTAAGGAAAATTCTAAGCGCAGCAGAAATTTAGAACCGAAGTAAATTATACCTAATGAGAAATTTGCTAGTTTGCTCGACTAAATGGATTTCTATTTGACAACTAGCGCCAGTACTTTTCCGTGTTTTTCGATCACCTCGCAACATCGAGAGAAATGTGAACTAAAACAGAAACTGGAGTAGTACATGGGTCTCCCGTCGGCTCTCTCGCCAATGGATATACCCGTACATGTGCAATAAGGAAGAAAAAAGAAAAAGATACTGTAAATATTTTCTAAAATCCGCTTTCTATATCGCACCTTTCAATCCGTATGGACAAAATGCCCTTCTTTCGCTGAGAATTGATAAGGTCAGCGGTCGTCTGAAAACTAACTCACGAATCACTCCATCGCCACCTTTATATACACCTTGACCGCCCGAACCTGAATTCAACTGGAAACTGCGCAGTATTACAGGATACCTAGAAGGTTTATGAAATTCAACTTGCTTAAACATCCTGTTTTGGCAAATAGGTCAGTGCTACACGTCTAAAACATACGAGTTGTTGAAGGTTGTTAAAAACAGCATTGAACAATTCTGTGCTGCCCACATTTGCTCAATTTTGTCAACAATACTGAACAAGTTGTTGAGCCTGAATCCAGCCCGCAATCGTGTGTAACAATGCTGAACAGTATTGTTGAAAACATTGAACAATATGGGCAGCACAACATTGTTTCATGCTCTTTTCAACGACTCGTAATTTTTTGCTGTGTACAATAAAAGCAGGTTGTGAAGATCATTTAACCTCTCTGATCCTTAATTTGTTATCAACAATATTGTTCAGCATTGTTGCACCTGATTGCGTGCTCAACAATATTTTCATGAGAACAATAAACAATGTGCAAAGTAAAACGCTCTTCAATCTTATCATGCTACAGGACTAATTTTTTGCTGTGCATATTTCCAGCTGGATGGTAGTTTTCAGCGAAACCTATTTATCAATTGAACAATATAACTATATCAAGATAAATGCCTAATCAACTGAGCCAACCCGGAATAATAGGACGGAGGTGTACTCCTCACCTCTTCTCGATGATCTCGGGGTCTGTGATTCTCGTGTTAGTCATGTGAGTATGAACACCGCTCTTTCCATCCCAGTCTGGGCCCTAAAGAAAGTAAACTCACAATATCCATCCAGCAATGCCTGTCAAGCACATCGCAGTCAAACATGTATCAAGGTAGAGAGCCGCCCAGAGACATTTGGAGGCCCAGAGGAAAATTTGACCTTGAAAGCATCATGTATACATTCATCGTATGGCTTGGTGTACATCCGTCAATGTAACGAGGTCATATATGACCCCAGAGGGGTTAAGGCATGAAGCCAGTGGCATATTACTTTCCCCCGAGCGTCCCTATAAAGATACACAACTTACTGCTCCGGCTCCACCCGCAACTGTTTCGTAATACCCGCACGATTCATCCCCAAACGTTGTGTTGTTCATGCAACCCTAAAAATAAACATCGTATTTCTGAACAAAGCGTTGGCTACTGGCTACATGATCTGGCCGCACATTGGCAACAAACTAGGCTTGTTATGCATTTATATGTTTGCCTCGTTCTTTCAAAAATACCCTATCAAAGTATGTTAATGTATTGCAAGTAACGAAGCTTGTTGTTAAACAAGATTTTACTTGGCAGGATATTCTATAATGGCTCGCTCCAGTACATCCCATATCTTGTCCGTGTCTTCCACTGTGAAACATAAACAACAATTTACCTGCGAAGCAGCACAAGTCTCGAACGCTCTAAAAATTACGTCCACAATTCTTTGCGAGGTAAGAACATTTCCACCAACCACAGCCGCTGTGTCGGATGGCGATAAGATTGTCCCGGATGGTATGACCAGTTGGACGGGTTTCAAGCATCCCTATATAGAATAAACTGGTCATTTTAATGGCACTGAATGACAGTTCCCAGCATGTCTGGTATACGGAGAGTTGGCTGTATTAGTCGCACTTTGTTAGTTTTGATTTGAATTTTTCACTAAACCCATATTACCTGATTCAACGGGACATCATGGCCCACCATGCACCGTAAACAATAGATGATCGCGGACAGAATAATGGCACGTGGGGCATTGCAATTGCCATAAACCTCGGGTCCAGTCTCCGTGAAATCGAAAACCGCGCTACCATCATCCGAGATGGAAACACTCAAACATATGGGCGTACCATCGTCCATGTGATCGACCGCTGACAACACTGTTCGCCCTGTACGTTCCTTAGTCTTGGACCCAATCTCCTTCAGCATATCACGGACGGCTATTTCAGCGTTAGTTTGAATGTGGTTCATGTAGGCTTGAACGACAACAAGACTGTACTCATCAATTAGCTCAGTGATGAGATCAATTCCCTTTTTATTAGCGGCAACCTGAGCTTTGAGATCCGAAAGATTATCGCGGAGGTTTCGGGTGCCACTGCTACCTGGGTACATTTGGGGTTCCATGAGCTTCTCCGTGACACCTATAGGATAGAGTAGGATATTAGTTGATTTAAAGGTACATAAAACACAGTTAGAACATCATACCTGTGCACGTATATGTACATTATAAACTACCTTTTTCATCAAAGACGCCATTTTGAACCAACTTAAACGATTTGAAAGTGGCGCCTTCTTCGGCGAGGAGCTTCGAATGGGGTGGCATGGAGCCTAAAGAATTCAATCAAACAATAGAAACATATAATAGATAACATGAATAAAAGAATCATAATTATTTATTGAAGGCCTACCCGGCGTTATTCCCCCTATATCGGCATGATGACCCCTGTTTGCAACGAAGAAGACGGGCTTTGATTGTCCTGGATAGAATACCTAAATTAAGACAAAACACGATTTCATGCAGCATATTACTTAAACAGTATAAAACAATCGTGATATTGATGTCAGTTAACGATAGCTTTACAACCTCAACACACAGTTTCGAAGCACTTGAGGGCTGACAGGGCGCGAAATAACGGCAGGAAGATCACCGTTCAGATAACCGGCCAAACCAATTTTTGCTCGGACATCCCGCATTTCTGGACGGTCAAACTATTTAGCTAAACTAAAGTTGTATAATGGTAACACTCTTTCACGTGAAGTGCCTTGCAGTGGCTTTCTTATTATGCCTATAACTACTTGAGACTCACACCGTATATACAAGACGAAAATGTGCGAAGTCACGGCATGTCGTAACTGGAAACGATAAATATAGACTTGATCAGCGCACATTAGCATTAACATTTAACTGTCAAGTGAACAATTCAATTTTAAAACCGACAGCCTCGTGTCTTACCGGTGTGATGACAGTGAGATCAGGCAAGTGACTTCCACCACACGATGGATGGTTGCACAATATAACGTCACCTTTTCTGATGTTGTCTCCCAACAATTTCATCTGAAGGAGATAGAGAACGGACAACTATAGTCACTCTTTGTTGAAGTGGGGTGAAATTGGGCGTTTAAGGGGTATCGCGGGGTAAAAAGGAAGGTCAGGCTAGCGAAATTAGCCTTCTGGCTGTGTTGGTTTTTGCAGGGTTGATTTCATCGGCTTGAGGCAAGTTTGTCATCACGTAGCATCAAACCTGTTGGCTTCATTCAGTTGCATCGAGTCAGTGTGAAAATCAGACTTGATGCCAATTTGACATTTACACTCGCTGCAAGTTGTTGAAACAACTTTTATCAGGCTTGTGGATTTGTGGATAAAAAGTCTTGGCAACCAAACTTATCATCAAGCCAGAGCAAGGGATGTGAACGCATCCTGATATCGGTTTGACGACAGCAAGACAACAAGCATGCGGCCGACTTGCCGCGTTTCTGGTCGTGCACGGTTGATACACTACAATCGTATGACCACTTCGGGAAAATATCCCGCATATTGTAAAACAGTACCTGATATTGAACTGTTTCTTGCATTGCCCCGAGGTGTACTGGGATATGAGGGGCATTAGCTACCAGTCCCCCATCAGGTCCGAACATCGCGCACGAGAAATCCAGGCGTTCCTTGATATTTGTTGATATTGACGTCCTTTGCAAAACCCTTAAAATCATTGATAAATTATCTTCAGTGCCACACAGTTACAAACTGCCAGTGAGTACGATCACTTTCTCTTCGACGAGAAAAGTAGGCTGGCGCTAGACAGAGTAAAACAGTCTGACGTCAGATTAATCCATGATTCAAAACATATACACAGGGAGAGACATTTCCACACTCACCGTCCCATCTGCTCAGCAATACTCATAAAGCGATGGGAGAAGATCGACAATTGGATGGCGTCCAGATCTGTTGTGAAACTACGATGGGAAAGATCCCGACCAATCTACTCACAAAAAAACAACGAGAGTTCATTTCGTCTTCTAGTCAAATAAACCGCTTTCTCCACACTTGGCAAGGTGAAAAATATGCCTGACCACGGCAGGCATCGATTGGCAGAGCGTTGGACTAGCGTGTCAGAAGTCGTAAGTTCGATTCCTGCAGCGGTCAGGCATATTTTCAACTAATCCAGCGTGCATATAAAACTCTCAGTAGTACCACAAACATCATCTTCATCTTTACATATTTATACGAACTAACCGTTCATCTTTACATATTTATACGAACTAACCGCTTTCACGATTCCAATATGCGATTATCACCGCAGAAGCGCACAGACATAGACAGATGTAAAATTTGAAGAAGCGGTTTGTGTGACAACTGACAAGATTGTTTTCACAAGTTTTTATCAGCAACCTACTTGAATTCTGATGTCTCCTGTCTTGGTTATCGAAGCAACACAGCAAGGCTCCACCACAACAGTACTAGAGAAAACGTTTAAGAGACGTTTAACAAATTGTTTTGTGGCCAAGAAAAGCACTTCTCCGCCATCGCAAAGGCCTAGGTTCGAGTCCTGCAGGACCTATAGTTGATGATTAATTTTTCTCAAATGTTCTCCTAACCTACCATGCTTTATCAATGATAATCGCAGGACCCTCGATTTTATGACCGTGACTTAACTTCTCCGATAAATACACTTTGGTATCAAGGTGTCCACTTTCAAAATAACACTTTGTAACCTTGAAGGAGTAATAAATATATCACCAGGAATCCATACATATCCCTGTATGTACCACATATAGTGGTACCAAATCTGACACGGACCAATTTTTAACCAACTTACATTCTCAAAAGTTGGCGTGTCGTTGGTGAAAACAGATTCAAAGCTTTGATCAATGGATGATCGCCCAGTTCCACGCACGCGAATATCGTCGACAATGATGGCTCGATCTGGTATGGTAAAACCAAATTCCGTTGAATACCTGAGCCGAGAGAAAGAAAAATGTTTGAAAAATATCAAATTTGGTTAAGAAAGATGCTCGACTTCTGCGGTCGCAGAAACGAAACTTCAACAACAAACAAGTTATTAATCCTATAGGAGGGGAAACTTCGATCACATTTTATGCGACTTCTGTGGTTTAGCCATTAGGGGACAAGGGGTGGCGTTAATGGGTCACCACTAATCTATACTAACAAGCTTTGTGAGTGGTTGGTTATATAAACAATGAAGAAAAGATATAGAAATTAATTTTCTAACGAACGAATCACATGGTATGCAATGATGGTATACAATGTTTTCGTTAAAAAGGGCGCTCACAAAGCCTGGGACGAGCTGCTTGAAGCTGTGTTAGCGCTAATTCTGGGCTAAAGTCTAAAATAACCCATTGTTTTATACAGCTCCGTTTATTTCAAAACTTCAGATACCAAAACTACTATTGATCTGCACAAGACTTGTGTAAATATATTTCCAAACTTACAAACTAGCTGCTCTGAAATCACCTTCAAACTTTACGGTAACCCACGGTTAAGCTAACCGAGTTTTGAACAACCGGCTTATCGCTTACTTACAGTACCTTTTCAGAAATGCTTTCTCAAAGTCACCATAATGACAAGCTCCTGGGATCTAAAAGACGAGCGACAAGTGGAATAGTATAGCCGAATTGTCTTTACAAATACAATATTGTCGCTTATAACTCGTATAACCGTACTTACATCACGTTCTGAGGCAGTACACATCAGGGCACAATCCGTTCCATCGTAACGCATGTTCAAAAATGCTTCAGTTGAAATATCGTTCCTTTTCCAAGAAATGAAAAAAACGTTCTGACCAACCACAGTTATGTTTACGATCTCCGTTTATAATCAAATCTCTTGCATATCCCAGACTATCTTATTTCCTACATTTGTTTGTAGCTGCGAAAATAAAACTTTCCAGAACTTACTTTTCAAATCCTTGTTCTTTCAGCTCGTTCTCACAAATGTTCTCTAATTCTTTGATCCTATTGTCCAAATACTCATAAGACTCTATGAAATTAAAAGAGGAAGACAGCCAGTCTTTTGAAACGTGTCAAGTCAGCCATATCTTATAAAACTCGTTCTACTAGACGACACACATCCCCCCCCCCCCCCCATCAAGTCTCTTGGAGCCTCCTTACCTTGACAATAGGTCTTTGAACACGTTTCTTGTGCTTCGTGAACGACGTCAGCCAACGCGATACCGTAAGCTGATAAAATGCCTGCGTATCTAATCATAGACAATCAACAGAATGGACTGGAAACGCAAGCTAAAGTATCAATGTTGCTGACGCGACACCCGTGATACGGCCTGATATGCTATACTTTGGAACCCTGTAACTTCACTTTAAATATACTTCAGGACTTTCTATTTACATATTTTAAACAAGAACGGCAATCTCTATGGAACTATCGACTTTTAAAATTCTTTATGGATATAACAAAGCTAAAACCCAACGATGAATGTTTGCATTCTTTTTGACTGCAGAAATGTCACCATTGTTGTTGTTGAAAAAGGTTTACGGAAACACTAAATGGTGATTTTCCGCCTCGTTTACCTCTCTGAAAAGTTTTAAAAGTCGATAGTTCCATTCACATTTCTGTTCTTGTTTAAAATATGTAAATACGAAGTCCTGAAATGTATTTAAAGGGAAGTTACAGGGTTCCAAAGTAAAGCGTATCACGGATGTCGCGTAAACTTTAGCTTGCGTTTCCAGTCCATTCCTTAGATTGTCTATGATCTAATAGATAAGATTAACAATCAATTAATGAACAACCAATCAATCAATCAACGAACAAACTTATTAACCAATCACGAGTAATTACTCTAGCCAACAAATAATCCACAGGTAAAACCGCAAGTAAACATACAATCACATACTTATGAATGTAAACTGTAGACATCCCAAGAGACCTTGCCACAGCGCATGCGTGCTGACCTCCTGCTCCGCCAAAGCAAGCTAACACGTGACGTGACGTATCATATCCCTTGGCCTGTGTCAGCGCCCTGATTGGCCGGCACATGTTCTCATTTGCAACTTTGACAAACCCCATGGCGACCTCTTCGACTGACATGGCATCCTTGCCGTCTGACGCAAGAAAACGGTTGATCTGCGAAGTAATGAGAACTATACTACAGATACTTTGCCTGCAAAACTACCCTGAAAATAGTTTGAGTATACGAGAAAAATACTCACGTCTTCAGTAAGCTTTTCGAAACTTTTGTATGACGCGTCTTTATCCAGTGGTAGGTCTTCATTGGGTCCAAAAATACACGGGAAATATCTTAAAAGCGAAAACAACGCATATATACCTACGTACATACACTTTATCTTGTGATGCTGGCCCCAACAACTATAATATGTGGGCGGCGGCACGTGATACAATATTACAAGTCTAAACCAACACTATATATTATTATATAAAAACTGGTACTAAATTAGACAACGATGGAGTGACCCGAGAAACGTTTGTTTCACACTTTTTTTAAAACGGCAAGTTGATCGAGCTTGCTGAGCTTCAAGAGGTAGACTATTCCAGTGATAGGCAGCGCTATATTTAAAGCTTTTTTTTGAGAAATTCTCTATTTGAATATTGTAGGGCTCGGGAAAGATCAGTTTGAGAATTTCTAAGATTATAATTACTTTGTAAAATATTTCTGCTTATGTTGTTGATGCAGCATTACTAGTTAAGACTTTGTATAGGAATGTAGCCTTGCTTAAGAATCTTCTTGTTTCCAAATTTTCTCACTCAAGAGATCGATATAAACATGTGTAAGTGACTAAATCAACATGGTATCGCTCTGCAGGGACAGCTGCATATACTCTATGCCTATATAACTCCCATACATGCCCTGTAGTTTGAAATCATATTTCAGGACACAGATGTTACTGGTATACATCGAATAAACAAATGGTGTACCATGGGGCTCCACCACGGGCCCACCACATGCATATTTCCGAAAGAAATTTCAACCATACCATACCATAGGCTACAACTGAACTCACACTTGGTTGATTCAGTCGGGAACATGGTGTACCACAAGGATCCAAAGTTGGTCCACCTCGTGCGCAATTCTGCGCTGGTCGGTTAGGACTATCCTTAATTTTTATTGCACTTTTAGGTTTCGTCTTTTATTTCGTTCTCATTACGTCATTTACTCTCGTCAATAACGACTAAAAATGCAAGATCGCGACTCGTACGAACTTACTGAGGAAGTAATCGGCCCAGGACGAGGTTCGCGTCTGTGACAGCCAAATTTCCACCTACAACGCACGCAAATACTAAGACATAGTTGAAGTTTTAGCAATAGGAAATGGAGAGGTTGAGGTATCCCGTAAACTAAAGTATCTTAAACTCTAACAACAAAAGAACGCAACAAAAAATCATACACTGTTGCATTTTAGTTAGGTAGCAGTTTAAACCATAAGGTAACCCTGGTGTCCTCAGCTTTCGACAATTTTAAAAACCTTTCGATTTTTATCTTGTATGGATACGAACCTTTTCTGTAACAGACAGGACCCGGATGCGCTCCGACGGATTCCGGGCCCACTACGAATATTCCCGAACGGAAAAACAATCTTGATCCCCCTCCAGCAGCGACTGTGTTTACATCCAGCTGTAGGTGTGGAAAAGAATAATATTCAGACCCAACTGAAACGGCTACTCCAAGAAGAACAACCTGGGAATCTAGCTTTTCCTCACTATTCAGATTCATCTTAAGATCAGTGGCCCAGTTTCTCACCTGAGGGGCCTGGATCGTAATCCCAGCCGTCGTCGTCTCGAACACGTGTTCCAAATGACCAGCGTAGCGGGACACATCTGTTGAGGTACCTGAAACGTCATATAAGCAGTTCATGTTGGATTCCGAAGGCAGAATAATAGGTTTAAATGTTCAACCAAAAAAGTCCTAAAGAACATTAATGATAGAACTATCAAACTAAAAGCAAGATATGGGAAACTTCCGTACCTCCCATGTCAAATCCTATAACAGGCTGGCCAGACTCTTTGCTGTATGTTGTCATTGCATAACCAACCTGGACGTAATCAGTAAACAGCCGCTTATACTATTGAAACGATTTTCCAATGAACGTATTCATGAATATGAATATAACATAATCAGGCCCTCACAGCTCAATATGAGCATTTTCGTCGCCAGAAAAACGGTAGTTCGTCATCATGCACTGTATCCTTACCACTCCTCCAGCGGGGCCAGATAGGATCGCTCGAGATCCTGTAAACCTGAAAAGACAAAGCTTTCTTAGGAAAGAAATTCAGAAACGTTACAAATAAAATCATTTTAAGATGTTACTGGCAATGCTTTGTACATATGTCGAGCTCTCATATTTGTTATAAGAATTCGTTTTCCACCTGGCAAATCTCTGGCTACGATACGTCTGTATCAAAAAGAGATTAGCATAATTTCCGAAATGCTAAGCGAGTGTCAACAGAGACTTACTTTTGAACTGGCGTCAGCCCACCATCTGATTGCATGAAAAGCACGCGTACATCCTGAAATGAAAACATCAATGAAAATATCACACCTCTACTTATTATCTAACGAAAAGTTTTCGATAAATTTTTTCTTAGTTCATCTGAGAATCACGGAATTGAATTACACTGAAGACAGTTCATTTACCTTCAGCCCATCTTGAAAGCCAGCGGTAAACCCACTCACATATCGCTTGATACATGGGGTTAGATAGGCATCGGCACAAGCTACGAAAAATAGACCCAAATAACTAGGTGATCTGAAAACACGGAGAAGTACTGGCACTAGTTGTCAAATAGAAATCCATTTTTCGAGCTAAACTAGCAAATTTCTCATTAGGTATAATTTACTTCGCTTCCAAATTTCTGGTGGGCTTGTAATTTTCTTTACTGAACATTGTTACAAAGTTTCAATAAGTTTCACAAAGAAAAATAAAATATATAAGTGATTAAAAACAGCAAAATGGATTTTTATTACGTAGCTAGTTACAGGCTTTTTACTAACGGTCAGATCAACTGGAAGATTAATTTAGTATGTGGTAAGAATTTATATCATTTACAGGATGTTGTATCGAATAAACATGCACGAGCCGAAGGCGAGAGTTATATCTGATACAACAAAGACGCGAATGTTGTAAATAGCTTGTGAAATTCTCTGCAATTTTATACATCTATTTCGCGCAATTATGTACCTGTGAAACCCCTCGGGACCATCTTGATCATTGGCATAACCTCGGATGACAGAGAAACCTGGGTAAAACCGATCTCTTTTGCCAGCTCACCAACCTCTTTCTCATGGTTGTAGTAGCTGGAAATTAAGAAAGCATTATTCGTCAGTCATCACTTGAGTTGGATTACTTTATATGTTTGTGAATTTCACTCGGATACATACATATAAGAATGCATAAGAACGACAGCCAAGCTGCGTATTCCATTGTCATAAATTCTCTAGATGTGAGAAAAAAAACACTGAACTGATCAGGAACACGACTGATAAGCACACGGTGCTAAGGGGCTATGCTACTAGGGTCGAAAGCTTTTAACCAGTTTGCTAGCTCTTTTTCTGACAGATATAAACGGGGTTTATTCATGTGTTTTGCCTGTTCAGAAAGGCAGATTTCTGGAAAATGATTTGTGTAAAATAGCGATCAGTTTTCCGGCGGTGTTGGGGCTTGATGAATTTTGTTACCTTCAAGTCGTTCTTTAGAGCCTCGCGATCAACCTTTTCCCAAACCTCAAGCTATGAAAGTGAAAATGGGATGCGTGAACAAATCTACCATAGCAGTAACTAGAAGCAACAGTTTACGAGAGCAACACACATCTTACTTTAACGTCAGATTTTCCACCCACAACACCATGATGAGGATAAGATATCCCACACTGATCTTGCATTAAAACCAGCCTTTCTTTCACCTCAACCACTTCCTCATACAAGACTTCTGGTTTTTCAATTTTCTGTTTTCACCAATACAAAATAAACAAATAAACCATCATCACGGTGCTCTAACACAGTCAATGTTTAACCTATGGCTATACAGGAGTCGGTTGTACGAAATGTGAATAGCGCTACCCACTGGATAGTGAGTCTGTCAAACTTTCTAAGCATCTTCAGTAACAGGTAAAACCCACGTTGAAGACACTTTTTATCGCTTGCGAGTTCAATATCCCTGGTGTCATTGCTTTCTGTGGCAGTTAAAAAATCACTGATCATGGGCAGCGGCGTTTACACCTTTCCTAAAGCTTAGCTAGGATCTACGAGTATGTGCAGCCTTCTAAAGGTTCTGTTGCGGAGGGGAGAAAAGGCTTAGCATTCTGGAAACACATTTTTGGACGAAATTTAAGTTGTGTAAATTAAGGACCTTGATGAGTTCACCGTGTTTCTGAATTTTAAAAAATTCTATTTATATCTGGTTGTACACTTGTGCACAAATAAAAAAACCCAATACTGCTTCATATAAAATGACGAGCAGTGTTTGATCTATTTCACTGTGCTGCTCTTCAATTTTGGCCTTGACAAATGGGCAACCCAGCCTTCCAGCTAAGACCCTGTTTATACCAGGTTGTAAGAACAACCAATTTCAAGTATTTAGACAGAACAGAACAACCCCCATTGCAATTATAAATCTGCCAGCATCATATTGTTAGATAAGGTAACTGGTCAGATAGAAACTGCATGACTATTTAAGAATTTTCTATCATTGCACATTTTGATAAAATGTAGCCCTTGAAAATTTCTGTTTTAGCAATTCTATATAACAATACATGTACCAACAGCCAACACTTATATTCTTAATGCATTATTATTTCAATCATTATTCATATATTTAACAGTCTTATTTTGTAATCAGACTATGAAATATACCAGATCAAAAATATGTGGTCTTGATTGGTTGCCAATGTAAAGCAGATCTTTAAATCCTTTATTGATAACCAACGCCATCCTTTCTCCTTTCCTTTCTAATAATGCATTTGTTGCCACGGTTGTGCCCATGCGTATCCATTTAATGTAGGATGGATTGATTGGTTCATTTGATGGCATTGCTATGCCAGTTTCCTAGATGAGAGATATGATTCCCATTTGCAGAAGATTTTGAAGCAAGATTTTTTGCTGTAGTTACCCAGGTTATCAATTAATGATATACTAATCAATATTGACAACCCACAACTCAACCAATCAATCAATATATACTAATTGATCAATCAGCAGATATAATACATGACTTTATATATCAAGTGATTGATTGTGACAACTTAATCAACTAACTGATCCATTAATTAATAGCTAGTGACATATATATCAGTACATGATCATGGATTAATCAATGGTTGATCACATATCAATCAATAGATAAAATATTAAGATGATAGCATTGGATGCAATCAAGAAATTATACTGATAATCAAAAGATAATCATATAATTGCAATTACATAACATTTGATCATCAGCCAAATAATATAAATGATAACATGTCATAAATTAATAAAAAATCACAATCAATAATATAATAAATAATCAATAGATTCAAGGACGTAACTAGAACGTAATTGGGGGGGGGGAGGTGTATATTGATATATTCATGTTTTGCCCAACAGATTTCTTTTCAAATTGAGAAATTTGAATCTGATTTGAAAAGAAACTCGTCGGGCAGAATATGAATATATGAATATACACCTCCCCCCCCCCCTCCCCCCAATTAACGTTCTAGTTTAATACGTGTCCCTGAATAGATTAAAGCAGACCTTTTCCAAAATGCGTCGTATTCCCTCGCGTGGGGCATCGGGATAGTTTGCTGGATCTTCAGAGAGTAATTTCATTACAATAGATTTACCGCTTGGTGTTTTAGCAAACACATCAGTAAACGTACCACCTCGGTCAATAGCGAACGAAAAACCTTTCAAAAATGTCCCGTCCATAATTTTGCGCAAAGTAGCCAGCCTTACAATCTTTTGCAAATATGTGTTGCAGAAAATATAACACTTTAATGCAGCAAACGAGAAAAGATAAAAACAAAGAAATTTCCCGCTATCTGCCGCTCAGGTAGGGTTACACAATGGCCATAATCCTACCATAAATTTATCCTCTGAATTTATAGAGTCCAATTCACAACCGGAAGTACTTGACCGGAAGCTTTCCAGTGACAAAGTTAATCGTAAAATAGATTAAAAATAAAATCAAACCCAGTTCTAGAAATGACACGCGGTCGTAATAACATGCTGCTCAGCTGCGTAAAAATGGCCTCGTTGTAGCAGAAAATTTTGGTCGAAAAATCGATGTTTTCTGAAAGATCAGCGAAAGATTAAGGTTCGTGTGTTAGATTCGCGTATTTCTTGAATGTTGCAGCGTTTTCTTAGTGTAGGGAATGTATTGTATTGTATTGTATTGAATAAAATGATAAAAACTGCCTATTGGCCTTCGACGAAGTCAGGAAGGCAGACTGATTTTGCTGTGGTTGGGTTTTAATTTTGTGTGTTTTTTCTTGGGTAATGTATTCAATTGTGGAAGTCTTTAAATGTTCTTAATGAAAGGATTCCCTTGGGATATTTTTGCTTGATCAAAGACAATGCTTTGCGAAATTCCAGCGTGTTTATAGCGAATTACTTTCAAAGTTGATGAACTGGAAATGTATGATATTCACGCACATGTAATATTAAACACTGCGCAAAGATTTTAAGAAGATTGCCAAGAGAAAATGATGCATACGAGAGAGAAAAAATTCAGAATAATGTTTTCAAAAGAAACAGCACTCTATGAGTGAATGAGAAATTGCAAAAATTGTTAAAGTGTAAATCAACCTTATATTTGCAAATGATACATAAAATGAACATGTTTTCTTATTCTATGACAAACCCAGCTTTGTAGCAAAGATAAAGTTACCACTCGAAGACGAGTTCAATATTGCTACTATGAAATATGCAATCATTCTACCATAAAATTATTTGGACTGCAGCTCAATAATTGGTGTGACACTAAAATTGCATTTTATCAATTATGAAAATGAAAAAAGTATGTGTAACAAAATGCTGTCCAATGAAATTTCATTTTCTGAATGAAGAAGCAGAGAAGCATAAACTGTTCAGTAATCACATGTAACTGCACATGCCTGTATACTACATGGTTTTTTGGCTAGTAAGCAAAAAATTTTCATTTGTTCCTGCGTGGTTCAAACTTGTCTGAATCTGACAAATTGCAGCAGGCCTAGGCACCAAAACATTTCTTGAGTATGTACTGTATCATCTTACCAAAGATGACTAGATAAGTATCTATTGCTAATTTTATCATGCAATATTGTCCGCTGATCAGGAAAAATTAAAAAATCTGCCAAGGAACAGGAAATTAGTCCAAGCACAGAACACTTGTTAGTTTACTTGAACTTACACGAGACCTTTTGATCAAGCATTTCAGTTAGCTTCAGGCACTTGCAGGTGGTGCTACTACCTAGGATCCCAACATTTGATAGGCATATCAATGTATTAATATTTTTGTCAGAATAAGCTACACCTCCATAATTTGTAGCTCTGCTGCATGTAAGCTCCACATTTTAAGCAAGGAAGTTGATAGGCATGGCCTTCATGATGTGAAATATAAAGAGGGAAAATGGATAATAGGACAAAAAATGGGAAATAGGATAAAAAAATATGGTATTGATAAATACCATAAAATATGGTATTGATAAATACCATAAAATATAGTACTTAGGAAATAGGATAAAAAATATGGTATTCTGAAAGCTGAAAACTCAGTTCAGTTATGGAAGAAGAGG
Source organism: Muricea muricata (assembly GCA_963855995.1). Classification (NCBI taxonomy): domain Eukaryota; kingdom Metazoa; phylum Cnidaria; class Anthozoa; order Malacalcyonacea; family Plexauridae; genus Muricea; species Muricea muricata. Next base: position 2,443,272 of record OY979722.1, read on the forward strand.
GGACACAAGTAACATACTTTCAAATGAAAATGTTAGGGAGAAGATCAAAGCAAATTTTATTTCATCAAAGGTAAGGTTAGCAATTGATACTTCAAAACCTTGACTTTTATTGGGTTGGATTACATTTGGTGTTTATTTTCACATACTATTTGCTTTATTTGTTTTTTTGTTAGGATTTGCTTGCTGGCAGCATTTACATGCTTCATTATAAATAAAAGAAAGAAAATCACTGGCTTAAATGAGATGTGTGATGCCAATGAACAATACTGCATTTTATTGTGCAGCATTTTATTAAAGATGTCTTAAACTATTTAGTTTATTCAGCTTCCACGCTCGTGGATGAACAGATTTTCCAAACAGACTATTTACTGTTAACATGGGTCCACATTGATGTTCTTATCTGAGAAAACATCAAAGTCTGATGTCAGTAATAGGCACTGAAGTCAGAAGGTTCCTCTTCTGGCTTAATTTATTTCAAAGTTTGAACCCAGGCCTCCCAGTACCACACATGCTGGCTTATCCCATCTGGAATTTTTATTTGTGGAGCCCAGATGAAGTTTATGGTACAATGGACAGAACAATATGGGGATGTTTTATAACAATTAGTTTAATTATTTAATGTTACTCAGTATTGATGAAAACAATATATAGATACAGAGTTTATCACCACTTAACCATCAAAAACAAAAATTTATAACTGGTATCTAAATCTTAATTATATAATCCTATTTTTGTGCTCCTAGAAATACACAATAACTGTCAAACATTTCTTATTTTTGAAGAAAGAACAGTACTGTATATCCCTTTGCCAGCAAGTCTTCAAATTTTGTTGTAAAGTGATGCATATGTGTAGGCTAAAACATATAATATCTGTATGTATTCACAGGAGTAAAGAATAATTATTTGAAGGACAGAACATGAACATATAAGAAACACAATTTTGATCTGTGCTGATAAAGCAAAGAGGAAAAGAGGTGAAATTGGTTTCCTGTTAAGATTTTTTCATTCATTGTCACTATATGTTTACACTAAAGTTATTTCTGTATTTATGTATAGCAAAACAGGATATCAATTCTGTTTAAGGGAAATTCTTGCTCTTTAGTACAGTTTTGTATTTTGCAGAGAAAAAACTAGAAGCCTGGTAGGTATGCATAATTATTTGCTGTAACTATTGCAACAGATGTTTTTGTTTCAGCCTTGAGGTGTACAAATTATTTTAGTATAAGAGGCCCATGAAAGTGGTAAACAATTTTAGGCACTTCCCTAGATAGAAGATTTTTGGCCCAAAGTTGTGACTTATGATTCCAAAGAATTGTGACTTAAAAACACGACACTTGATGGATGACAGACAATTTTCCCCCAAACATAGAACCATTGGTATAGTGGAGGGGGCACACCCCCTGCTCTGGTGGTGGTTACTGGATATGTTAGGATGCTAAGTTTAAGCACTTCTTTCACACAAAAACATTTACTTGGTCTTCAGCTCTCTTCTTCGTATTTTGAGCACTTTCTTCGGTGAAACTAAGCTAATGGGGAGACTGATGAAAGTTTCAGTACGCTATCAACGGAGGCATAGGTAATGCTAACGTATTTTGACGGTTTCTATAGTGCATAAAACAAGATGAGGAAAAGCCGTATATCCTTCAGCATCAACAAGAAACAGGCCAAAAATGAAGGTGGTGAATCCAATATGGCAGGCCCAGAGCCCTCGCCAACTGCAAGCCAGGAGACAGCGTTCAAACCCTCGTCCTATTACGCATGCCGTTTCTGCTGTAAGCGTTTTAAATCTGAGCAATCTTACCAGACGCACAGCAAGTCGAAGAAACACGCTAAAGCCGTGAAAGCTGGTGCCGAGTTTGAGCTGAAGAAAAGCCGCACGTGTTCCGGATGCAAGCAGGATTTTGAAACGAGGCTGCAGATGACGCAACACTGTAAGAAAAACAGTCATATGCCGTTGGTGCAGAAGACTAGCATAAGGAACCCAGTTTACGGAAAACCCTACACCGATGCGGAGCAAGAAGACCCGTTCGTGAGCATCAAGTACTACTCACCGTACTACTGTGAGCTCTGTGATCTTGACTGCGTCAATGCTCTGCACTATGACGATCACACGAAAGGCGAGCGTCACGGGAAAGCTGTCGAGAAGCGTGCTGAGCAAGGAAAAGGCGTCTTGGTCGACCTCGATACGAACGAGGTGGATACAAGTGATCGCTGTCTGATGATTATGAACAAAGTAGAGCCCGTGACTGAGACAGTGTCTGCGTACTACTGTGGGATTTGCGATATGGATTGCCGCTCAGAGGTGATGAGAACACTAACGATATTATTACGATAATACCCTTTTACTTATTAAGAGAATTGAAGATACCCCCTCCCTGGGATACCCCCTTCCCCAGACACCCCTTTCACATTCCCAGTTCGTATGTTAACATAGTGCCAGGTGGCAGAGCTCGATAAAGTGGTTAAGAAAACTCTTTTTTTAACGGATAAACAAAGTCGAGCAATTACACATAGGAAGGTCTATTTGAGCTATTTTATGAATTCGCTTAAATCTTACCGTTGCCACTACTACACTTGCCAGTTAGTCTGATGGTAGTTCGAAATCCTTCCAAGCAAGGTGACGTCCTCAGTACTTTCTAATTTTCTCGAGTTAAGACACTTAAACCCTTCAGAAATTATTCAACTTAAAATGAAGTGCTGCACAATTATTACCCTCCAGCGTCTTCAATACTTCCTAGAAGTGATAACGGTATCTTAGAAGTAGTGTCGTTGTGTAACCACCCGCTCATTATCTTGTTTGTTTTCCCAGATTGCCTATACAGAACACGTGACCAGCAAAGAGCACCAAGTTCGCATGGAAGGTCATGGTCAAATCAAAATATCCTGTGACCTCTGCTGCATGACGTTCAACAGTGAAAACAATCACAAAATGCATTTAAAAAGCAAGAAGCACGCAAACAACCTCGCCGCAAGGCAAAGGCTTTTGCCACTCGATGCAGACCCGGAAAAAGAAAGTGTTCATGATCTGCGAGATAAGATTAAGAGGACCATCTCGCCTCCACTGGAAAACTTTGATAAAATTAAAGTGAACATCGCCCGTGATCCCACAGACGAAGTCAATCCTCGGTCTGTGATGGTGGATATCGAAGCTGATGAGGAAGATGCCATGGAAATGGGCATGCCCAGGGTAAGCAGAGTTAAGCAGGGATAAGATAGGGTGTGAGTATCCTTTCAGTACACTTCATTGTCCCTCTCTGACTAGGCGGGGGTAAAAAATTAAGTTGTTCGTGTGCGTTGATTCATACTCTAAGGCAGGTATGTTTTTATACTTAGTTAGCTTGGACATTGCTTAAAGTTATTCCTTTTTACTAGTAGCCTTGGCCAATAAACTCTTATCAACATGGAACAGATTGTAGAAAACTCGCGGTTATAACCACCTCGGATTCGATTAAGCTTGATCGATTAAGCTTGCTATATAGTCTTAACAAGTCACCTGACCGCGCAGCTGAGTCGAGGAGCCTTGGACTAGCGTGCCAAAGGTCACAGGTTGTATTTCCGCCGTGGTCAGGTATGTTTGCCGGTATATGTAATTTTATATGCGTTGCTCTTTAGGTGACACTGGATAAAAAAGAGAAGAAAGAACTAGAGAAAAAACTGAAAGAAGACGAGGAAGAACGGGGGAAATGGGCAAAGCGTCGAGAGGAAGAATATGGCAAGAAGAGAGCTGAGATCTTGAAAGTGTCGAAACGGGATACCAAAGTTTCTCCCACCGAACCCAAAGGACGAGGCCAACCTGGTGATACTCGTGGACGAGGCAGAGGCAGAGGCAAAGGCGCCGTTTTCGATGATAAGTACAAATGGGTAGCACCTGCTCTGAGGAATCAAGGCGAAAAGTCGGATAGCAGTTCGTCCCGGGAGAGATACTCCAGAGATGAGAAGGAGAGGTATTCCAAAGACCACGGATCACGTGAGCGGTATTCTAGAGATGATTCAAAGAGTGATAAGCGAGAGAAAAAAGACAGCAAGTCCAGTCGTCACCGGAAGACGTACGACGACGATAAGTACACGAGTGATTCCGATGACGAGCGAGTCATTTTGAAGAAAGGTGAGCGAAAAACAGTGGATGGTGACGATGATGATTTGAGAAAAGTTATTAACAAACAGCGAGGAATTGTGGAAAAAGATGATGGGAATTCTCTTGTGTTTGATTATGGTCATCAAAGTATGGAGAACGCAAGCGACGAGAGACCGCAGTTGAAAGGATTCTTCGGGGGAGCATTTGCTCACCTGCGGGAAGATAACAGCACAAGCCAAGATACGAAGAAGGAGATGGATTATGGTGTTGATAAGATGGATGAAGCCAAAGAACCGGAGAAGGATCCTGGTAAGGACATGGAGCGGACGCTCCTGCTGGAGTTGTTGAAACGTCAGTTTCCCGATATTCGCTATCTTACCGAGAGGCAAGGCGGCCTGGAGCTGATGCAGAAGATCTTTGGTGCACAGGGTATGAGTGGATTAGCAGGACTGGATCTCGAGGGAACAGGTTCTGTGGCTAGTGTTAGAAGTGACGAAGGTAGCGTAAAGAGTCAGCAGTACAAGCAGGAGGGAAATGCATTAGGTTTGGTGCCGGGAGAAGTGGCACCTGTTGAAGAAAAGAAAATGGAAGAAAAGTCTTCGGCGCAAGAGAAACGAGAGTCGAGGCGAGATCGACGAAGTTACAGTCGTAGCCGAAGCAAAAGCCGAGAAAGGTATAGTTTGATATTTTTATGATGATGCATCTTTGTTTCGGTTGTGATGTTAAACACCTTGTTTTATGGTGACTTCGAAATTCACATTGGTCAGTGTTATGTATGTATGTACACTTTATTTAAATGGGGTACGTAATTACAGTGTATCTGTATTCTCCCTTACGGCCCTAAATAGGTGTTGTATCCTATCCGAGATTCAGACACATTTATCTTGCAGAAATTATTCAACATCTAGTGCGACAAAATCATTTACCCTGTAAACCAGGCTAACTGGCTATTTTTCCGAGTAGTTTTTTATCTTTTCAAAAAAATTTCCGTAGAGCTTTAGTAAGGCATGGTAAGTAAGCGTCGGGCAATTCTGGGAAGTTGTATTGTTATAGTATTTGTCATAATATTATTTTATCACTTGTTAGATGCCATATTGGTAAAATAACCAGCTGATCTGACCGTGAGTAAAAGTCCTGGAACTAGCTACCAATTAGAAACCATTTTGCTGTTGTTGATCACTTATATCTTTTGTTTTCCTTTGTGAAACTTTTTGAAACTTAGTAACTGTCTTTATAATAAAGAACATTATAAGTGTACGAAAATTTTACACACAAAGTAAATTATATTTCATGAGAAATTTGGATCGAAGAGTGGATTTCTATTTGACAACTAGTGCCAGTACTGTTCCGTGTTTTCAGATCAACTGGAAGTAGACGATTGACAATTTAGATGTATTGGATAAGTGTATTAGTTAAGATGAAGATTATGAGTGATACTTCAGTGTCTCTCCGGCTCAGTGCAGTAGCTGTGTTGTGCTCCACGCTCGCTTTTGCAAAAGCACGCCCATTAATCACACTGCTAAAAAGTGCAAAATATGTTTTTAAGACTGATATAAAAATTTGTTACTGTTTTCATTTCTACAGGCGAAGAAGCCGAAGTCGTAGTGGTAGCAGAAGTCGGAGTAGCAGAAAGAAAAGCCGGTACAGTTCATCCAAACGGTCGAGATCAAGAAGTTCATCAAGAGATAAATACAGCAAAAGATCGAGACGCACACCTAGTCCAGATAAACGTAAAAGGGGGGAAAAGGTTGACAAAAGTTCGGACGAGAAAGATCAAAGCAAGACGAGCGAGAAGGTTAAAAAAGAAAACTCAATTTCTCAAGCAAAGGCCAAAAGTAAAGACGCAAAAGACAAGGCATTGACGAAGTGGACGGTATCGAATTGGTCGGGCGGCAACGAGAAAGACGGCAAGGAGGTTGAGGATACCAGCGAGAAAAGGAAAACAGATGAGAAAGGGTCGAAAAAAAGTGACAAAAAAGAAGATAAGAAGTACAAGGAGAAGGAAGTAGTGAAAGAAGAGGCTTCGCGCAAGACGAAACGTAAAGAGGAACCTAAAATAGATCGGGAAGAGGATAAGAAACGACAGAAAAGAAACAGCGAAGGAGATAAAATATTTGAAGATGCCAGTGACTATGAAGACATTGATCTAGGGGCGATGAGTGATCTTAAGAAACAGTTTGAAAATGATTACGAGGATGGAGATGAACAGCGTCGTTCTGAAGCAGACGAGAAACGACGCTCTGACACAGACGAGAAACGTCGTTCTGACTCCAGCAGTCGCAAGGCAAGGGGAAGTTCAAAGTCGGGAGAAGACAAGGAGAGTAGAACAGATCAGAAAAGACGAGATACAGAGGGCAGAAGTGATGATAAGAGAAGGGATATGGAAGGCAGAGAGGAAAAACGTAGAAAGAAATATGATCGTTATGATTACGACGACGATACTAGTGATACAGAAATGGACGAGTTACAGAAAGATCTTCTTGCTAATCTGGCAAAAGTTGAAAACTTAGGGCGTGTTCTACCACCTGCTGGACCGCCGTTCCCTATGGCTCCCGGGGGCCAATTCATGCCCCCGTTTTCCGGCCCTCCACCGCTGTCTGGTCCACCGCTGTCTGGGCCACCACTGTCCGGCGCTCCACCACCATTTGGACTACTCCCTGGGGTAGCTGGACCTTATCCACCTGGGCCAGGCTTGGCTCCAGCCCCAGCGCCCGAGCTTCGAATCCCGCCTCCTCCCGTAAATCCAAATACAGCCTTGACTTACATCCAGCCATCTGAACAAAGAAGCCTTCCCTCCCGGATTTCAGAATCTTCATCGACTGATCGTGCGCTGAAATCCTTATTAAGCCAAGTCAGTGCTCTTGGGGCTGGAGCGAAAACAATTACAACCTCGTCTGCTTTAAGACCTTTAAGTTCGGTGAGATCAGAAACTGATCAACTTTCTTCAGAGCTTCATAGACTTGGCGAAACCTACAGCGATGAGCTCGAAGCTTCTGACGACGCAGACGACTCCGGTTCAAGACCTTTGAAGTCTATACTAAAGAAGAAATCTAAGTTCTCACTTGGAGATGGCAAGGAGCAATCGTCGAGTGGACTACCAAAGCATGCAGTTGGGGCAGAGTACGTCGTGAATACAGGCGAACAAGCGAAGTACTTCTGTCAACTTTGCGATGTGCAGTTTGCCACGTCGTCGGCAAAGAATTTACATCTTCGTGGACCAAAACATTTGGCGATGTTTATGAAGCATAAATCACCGTTGATTGACGAGATGATACAACAAGCAATGGGCGTGATGGTCGGAACGAGCCAGGGAAACGAAGAAGCTGCAGAAGACAGCGATGACGAAAAAGAAGTTCAATCCGAGATTATTAAAAAGGTGAAAGAAGAAGCGAGGGATTCGAGTTCTCCACCACCAAAACGAAGTAGCCAATCTCCTGAGCCGGTAAGAGAAAGTTCAGAAAGGGAAAGAAGCGTCTCGCCCTACGATAATCGCGAGCCACGCTTGTATATCGATGAAAGAACGGGAAGAATTGTTCAAGCTGGTGGATTTTACAGCGAGGAGAAAGCTGGGAGGAGTGAGGGCACCAGAGGGGATCCACGGGAATCTAAGGAGGATACTCAAGTACCTAGGGAAGATCAATCTACGTCAAGTAAAAGTTCTGAAAGTGGTCCAAAGATGGAGCTGGGTGCAGTTCCAACTCCAGATGAGTACGACCGACTCTCTCAAAGGGCAAAAGATGTTTTGACCCGCGAAGAGTACGCACAGCTACCAGCCAGCACTAGAAAATTGTTGTTGCTTGAAACTAGTGAACAGCAAGAAGCGCGGGAACCAGAGCAAAGCGGTAGAGCGAAAGAAACTGATGCTCCTGGTAGTAGTATGCCAAAAGATCAACCTTTGACCACAAGGGACTATCAAGGGCCTGATCTGACAAGGCCAAGCGAACAAGCACCAGCTAAAAGTTCGATCAAAGACTATGACGAGCTTTCGGCAAGAGCAAGATCACTCTTGACTCGGGAAGAATATGAGAGACTACCAGCACGAGACAAGGAATATCTTTCCAGAGAGGAGTACCTGACCAGAGAAGACTATGATAAACAAACTGCTGCAAGAGAAGCAGCGCCGTTGCGTCGAGACGAGTTCGAGGTGAGAACGATGTACCTTGAAATTTAGAATTAGAGATTAGGATTAGACAACACGTTAGAATTCAAAACACACTAGGAAATTACATTAGAAAACACATTAGAATTAGAGAACACATTAGAATTTAAAGCACGTTAGAATTTAAAGCACATTAGAAAACACGTTAGAATTACTGTGTAATTGACCTATGTTTTTTCAAAATTATGCCCCTGAACAGCAATATAGGTGGCTAACTTTCCTGAAACGTTACAATTGGGCAAGAATGCAATAGGCACATGTCGTGACGATGAAAAACTTTATTTCTGCATAAACCAAAACAAAAACATAAATATTGACTTCTACTGCAATTAGTTTCCCAGCCATCTATGCTATTACCTATGGCGGTCTTCTTAAGATTTTCTTAGTCTACGTTTTTCCAAAGCCAATCTGAAATCTCTCTAATTCCGTATTTTAACCACGTTTCTAGGTGGCCGCACGCGAGAGAGAACGGCTGGCTGTGAGAGAAATGGTGGCGCGAGAAACGTATGATCGTTTGGATCGAGAAAGGCTTGCCGAACTTGATAGGCTGACCGAGCGAGAACGATTGGCGCTAGCAGACCGAGACAGACTGTCCCTCGCGGACCGTGATAGGCTTTCACTAGCAAGCCGAGATCGTCTGCCTTTGGCTGATCGAGACAGACTGGCACTAGCAGACCGTGATAGATTGGCACTTGCGGATCGCGATAGGCTGGCTCTGGCAGACCGCGAGAGGCTGAGCGTGCTGGCTGATCGGGACAGATTAGCAGAACGTGATAGACTTGTACATCGAGAGTACTATGACAGATATGGACCGCCTAGGGACGAATATTCATGTAAGTACAGTACTTGATTTGTAGTGTTGTTACTGTATGTGCTACTGTACTCTGTGTTACTGTATATGCAGTAACGTGTCGGATTTTTTTCTGTCAGAACAGTCTGAAGGATTGCTTGCCTAGGGTGGCAATTCACCTTTGGTTTCACCAGCAATTCACCAACACTACGCATGCTGGTTAAATAGTTCATCACTCATAAATTTTTTATTCCTAGACCGGCCTGGCCCTGATGAGTATGCGCGAGAACGAGGCAGACCAATACCGCGTGACGAATATAACAGATACATTGGCCCATTGGATGATGACTTGGCACAGCGCAGAGAAGAATATGCCAGACAACGCATGCGCGAGGAATATGGGCGTCCTTCGCCCAGAGAGGGATACAGAGATCCAGAATACCGACGAGATCCAAGAGACGCACCTCCCACGAGAGAGCCAATGGATGCGAGATCACCAGCCACACGGGATCCCAGGGACGAGAGACCTCCACCCGGAAGAGACTACAGGGACTGGGACAGGTCACGTGAGATGTATAACGAGCCGCGACCACGTGATGTGCGCGTGGTGTCCGATAGAGGTGGTCCAGGCGGTTATGGTGAGAGAAGAATGAGCCCTCCGAGGGAGTGGCCACGTGCAGCCGAAGGTGATCAACGTGGTCAAGGAGGGGGACAAGACCCCAGAGAAACACCGGCAAGCGGTGGAGAGTCAGCACGTCCGACCGAAGGAGAGAGAAGAGCAGATGAAACTGCGAATAAAGGAGAGGAAAATGCCGGAAGGTAAAACATTATTTTGATGCTTAATTCATTTTGTGAGTGACCTGGGACTTGTGTCTCTTCTGAACAGCTTACCGCACAGCTTAAATAAGAAACATTGGTTTTATTGAATTAGAGAATTCGAAGAAGTTGTGGTATTTGCCACACTTTTTAGATGCGATAAAATTCATGCCCTTGCGTGACCGTCATATACAACAGTACTTTCCTTTCAATGACATAGACTGATGAATAACGTCGATCGACAGAGCAGATGACTTCACAGGTGTCATGTACTTTTTTCAATTATGTTTCTAGACAGGGCTCATACGAAGCTCGACCAGTAGCAGATCGCCGTGAGGTGACAGACACTCGTGCTTATGGTCAGCAGCCATACCGCGACGATGAAAGTGATCAACGGTACCGTGGGCGCGATGCGGGCCCGGATCAATACGAAGGCCAAGGCTATGATTCAAGACGTGGTGGTCCGGGTGGATCCCGAGGACACAGAGGGCGAGGTGGTGGCAATCGTGGTGGCCAAAGGGGACATTCTAGGAATACTGGGTACACAAGAGGACAGCCGAGGCGGGGTGGTCAAGGAGGACGTTACTAGTAAGTTAGTTTTAAAATTGGTGCAAGGTAGACCTAAAGGAGCCAAATAGGAGGAGTGACCAATCTGGAGGGAGGGAGGGGGCTTGCAGTGAAGAACGCATAGTTGAGGCAGATGCAGAAGACGTGTTTGATATATAAAGGCATGATAAAGTCTATCCACACGCCATGGCAAGTCATCTAGAACTGACTAATAATTTCCTCAGCTAAGAATTCTCGTGCGAGGCTAACTTGTTTTGCACGCCAAAGCTATTTATTGCCATCACATTCACTATGATCCTTTAATTAATGTTACTTTATATATTTTGTAGATACTTGGCGACGTGCTTTTCAAGATTTTATTACAATTACTGTGAGAAATGAACTTATATATACATAGATGTTTTATGTGAAGCCTAAAAACCCAAGGGGAATCTTGTTTAACTATTTTTTAGTTGACTAGTTTTTGCATGTAATACCACGGGTTAAATACCAATAGTTGCATTATGTAATCTTGGCTTTCGAATAAGAGTAATATCTTACTGAAAACAATAGCCACTGTTTGCACATTGTCGAGCAAAAGAGGCTTTGTTTCGTTGTTGTTAAAAGAAATCTTACCTGGCAGAGTTGGTTTCAATTTCATGATATGAACACGTCTTTATTAACGAAGTCCACATTGTTTTAAATAAACCAAAGTGAAGGAAAACTGGGACTTTCATTTGCAACTGGTTTATTTTTTGGTATATGTAACCAAGGGTTTACCTACTTGAACTAACTCATGTAGAATTGAAAAACTAGATTCAGAATAATTATGAACCGAGTTTTTTTTTCACATATGGGAGGATAGTTTTAAAATAGAATGTAGTGTTTTCCTGGTACCTTTAAATTGTGAACTTTTCATATCTTTATCCCAACTGATAATAGTTTGAGCAAAAAAAGCAAGTTAGTCTTATGTTCGATACTATGGAAATCACTTCAGAAGCAGGCAATGCATGCGTGAACTAAGATTTGTAGGGTGACATACTGTCCCACTAGTTTATTTGTAGTCGTAGAGAGTGCGCATATTGTACACCAATAACGCTTCAAAGTAAACTTTGTGCTTCAAAAACAATATTGTGTCTTGTTTCTTGTTTGCAACGCGGGTGAAGGGGGATTTCAGTTGGAATCATGGGAATCAATGGGAAAACTCTACGTTTTGAAGGATTTCTAAGAAAATCTTCGCGTAGGCAAGTATTAATTCGATTTCTCGAAGAGTTTTACAAGTTCTCTGAGACTTAACATGCAATAACTGAATCATATCGAATATATATATATATATATGTGATGATTGCAAATGTTTCAAATTTGACAAAGAAAGTAACAAAATTAGGCGTCGACTTTCCAAGAAAATTTATTCCAAATACTGGTTGTTGGACGCAAGCGCATTTAAAACCAGTGGTTGTCGCGGAATATGCAAAATTGTTTTTTTCCCTGTATGACTTGATTAATGAAATTATTTGACATCGACTAAAACTTTGCAAAACTATGTCACATTTTTCATGACCTGCGCACACGTCTCTGTAAAACCCGGTGAGATAATGCGTCGTTTCATAACAGACAGCCTGCTAGCGACTCTTGTTTTTCCCAACAGTTCGCTTGCAAATAACTTGTTTCCTAAATTCCTCTTCCACCATATTGTACTTCTGCCAGGAATAGCAAAATTTCCACCGAACCATCTGGAAAAGAAAACCTCCCAGGGATGCATCGATGATTCTTGATCTAATATTAATATTCATCACATCTCTTATCATGCCTTGATATTTGGTTGTGTGTTGTTGCATCAATAAAATACAAGACCAAGACTGTGACAGCCAGGTTGGTGTTAAAATTCTGCAAGAAATTGGTTCGGCAATACCAATTATACTTCGTAGTATGTGAAAGTCGTCTTCCTCTTGCTCATCTCCGGATGAGAAAACGGTGAAAACCATCGAAGTGAAAATTGTCCTCCAAAAACATCTTGCAGATTGTCATATCTAAACCATTTTAAAATGAACAACAGTTAATGCATACAACAAACAAGAAAAGATTTTAGCTTCATGCAGTTATCACTTAGGAATAAAATACTTACAAAGATTTATCATCCTCTTTATCAACTTTCTCTTTTTTTAAATTCTCGATTCCCTAACAGGAGAAAAATCGTCAAGATGTATCTTATATGTCAAACAATTGACCCTAGGGACCTGTTGACCAGCTGATTACCCAAAGCTTACAATCGCTTTACAATGTAGGATGAACCACTTGAACTAGAGAACCTTTTTACATTCATTTAGCTTAGTTTATATTATGTAAAATGGGATTGGAGTTGACTTGATGTACTGCCATGGGTGGAGGAGGCACAGAGACCAATTTCCCCATTGCCCAAACAGTGTGTGTAGGTTGGGATGGAGAAATAAATTGCACTTTTGACAAAAGCTTGGGGGTTATTCATTTAAGTTGGCAGATGTTTTAAGCAAACTAGCTGGAAGTTTATTCCAGAAAATGTGCGATCATTTATACTGCTAACTGTAAATTTTGTCTGAATACAGTAGATAGGGTTCTGGTTGGATTTCCCTAATATCGCCCACAATGATTTTAGCATTTCTTACCGTTTCATCCTTGCAGATAGAGCAAACTTGCGTACAAAACATGGCAAGCGTGAACAAGCCAAACAGAATGCCTTCGAAGATCAAGAATATTATGCAGACCATGGCTGCTGGAACTTTGAGATATGTACACTCTACAATGACAGCAGAAAATCAATAAGATCCAATATGGCTGAAGATGAAGCACAGTAGGATGGGTATATGGTGGAATTTAATATGGACGACATAAATGCAAGCCACCAACGGGCTACAACTACCACCAGAGGACCAACTCTAGTTTGAGCCTGAGGTTTGCATAATGTATATACTTCCCAAAAAAAAACCACTAACAATTTTTTGTATTGTAAAAATTCAGCTGATTCATAATCAATTTGTTAAACGGTTCTGTTTTTTTAGTCACCCTAGGTACTGGACTGGCCAGCCTAGTTAGTAGCAGTGGCGTAGCAATCCCGATAATTTAGTCCTGGTATATACCAGTTTTAACTGCTATTATCAGTATTCACTTCTTTAGAAACGGATTTTTTCACAGTCATTACTAAACACAGAAATATTTCCATAGCAGCAATTAATCAAAGGTGGCCCATAGTTAGTAAGATGGACTGGCAAACAAAGTTCCCTACCTTCCCAATCTCGACTTTGACACATAAAAAACTGTCTGACAGCGAGGTATAATGCATAGATTGAAATGACCATGATGTAAAACTAGCAAAGTATTTAAAGACAGTGTATAAATTTATTGTATGTAGTATAAACAATTACATTTTCATTGCTCTCTCATCTTACCGTGAATAAAACAAAAAATTTCTGATTGCTTTCTCCAACACAATTATTGATCCTGGTTTCAATAAAAAAGCATCAGAATGAGACCTATGCATGTATGTAAGTATTGACTCAAAATTTTCTATTCTTTACTTACCAAGGACAATGATGGTCCATTTTCCTAAAGAGAACAATAGACTAAATGTTTTAATTTTATAGAGAAGTTGTGCAACCCCAGGGAGAGAAACACCCCTAGGTTACACAATAATTATATAGATACATTTTCCTCTACCTGAAGCAATAAAATAGAGTTTTGACATTTTGAGTGAAATGCCAGATTTTATATGGACTCCATGCAGGGATGCTGTAACTGGGGGGGGGGCTACCCCCCCCTTGCCTTTTGTTGGGAGGGACAAGGGCAGGGGGGGGGCAATAGTGCCCTTCAAATACACAACAATAAAAGCAGAGCTTGAGTTTTTTTTAAACTTTGTTTTTAAACAGTCAGTTTTCAAGATGCCTTAGTGATAGCAAAACCCCCAGTGGCACTGTAGATTGGAGAAATTGGACTAATATTTGACTCAAGCAGAATGCAACTGACCCTCTAAATTCCCGAATAAGGACTTTAACATGTTTAAAATTTTGTCAGGGCCCTTCAACAAGAGTTCCCCCTCCCCCCTGGCACTTTTCAGGTTCCGGCATCCCTGACTCCACGCTGATTGCTGGAGATCTCCAGTAAATATTGTCATATCCCCGGCATGAGGTTTACACGGAATGCACCCTTGTTTGAGGTAAGATGCACCTCTATGTTGTCAATTGTGTCTATACCTGACTACAAATATTTTTGTACCATAATGGTTTAATTACAGCCTGTATGTTTAAATAAGTACAAGTTTAAAACATTACCTTATGCATCTCTGGCATGTGCTACAAGAAAAAAATAGTGAATATTACATTCTCTAGAAAATAAGGATTTTAACTTAATTTATGTAGTCATTGAGACTCAAACTTGCAGGCCTCAAAGTCATATCATAGGAGCCATGTACAGTCTGGAAAAGACCTATGATAGCCCAAGGCGGCTGGTAAAAGAGAGTGCTAAGCTGACACACAGGACATTAGTTATCAGATATTAACCAGCTGGTGAAATGCACTGCATTGAGCCAGCCAAAGTTTAAATATTAGAATTATTTTTTTTCTTCCTTAATGCTATTACTGCAGTCATCACTTAACTTCCACAATGTTTGGTATGATAAGGTGCAGATGTTTGCTGGTCAGCTCCTGCATGAACAGGCCAAAGTGAGTTGGACCTGATTCCAAGTATCTCAAATCTATCTAGCAGAACATGTCTGCACCTAACCATGGGTAAGTATAGCGACGACAGATAGTAATCTTTAAATGTCAATACACCCCTCGTTATGCTCACATTCCTGCCATTTGGGAAAGACATTGACAGGTGAATAACATACCACAAACTAGCTTGATTTCATATTATGACCAACCTGCAATGATGAGCTCTGTCAGTTTTGATACATTCACATCTTGTACATCTGAATACAACCTCTCCTTCCTTTATATCTAACTTTTTTATATTCTCTTTTGTACAATTGCCCAATGGAATAGTGCCCTGAAAAATGATAGAACTATTGAGCATGTGACAAAAAAAATAGGGAAAAATGTGCTTCTGTATGTTGTCTTCAAACGACCTATCTGCATGATACGATTTGTTGCATACGATTCTTACTCTGGTATATGTGATGGAGTAAACACGCTTAAAACACATCAGATTTCAAATTTCGCCATCAGGGAACAAGTAAAAATCCGGCATCAGCGCTCGTTTTCATACGCCAGAGTAAGGATTGTATGCGACAAATCGTATTGTGTAGACAAACCTTTAGTATCAGGGATGTTTATATGCATTAGCTATATGTTTAAAATAATGTTTCAGTTGTGGAAACTTATTTATGGAAGAGTGACATGAAAAATAGTAAATAAATATGCCAGCTCCTCTTTAGAATTTAATGATAAAGTTTTTGGATGTAGGTTAGTGAGTGATCCCTGATTTGTGATCCCTTGTGGTGGACAACTTAGCCAGGTGTTTTTTACAGGTTTTCTTGAGTATTAATGGCTTGATATGCAAAAGATACTGTCTAGTGAATTTTTAATAAGCAAAGCTTATATCGCTTTCCCATTCTTTTGATAACTATGAGAATTTTTTTAAGAACTACCACATGTCGAAATCAACTTATATTCTGGACTATATTCGATTAGAACAACTTTAGGGTATTCTAATAGGATTTGTAGGCAAGTGTATCAATAATATCTCCTCTATTAAAATGTTGAAGTGGATATAAAGCTTGCAATAAATCAATAATTCTATCAATTTCTAAAGTATGTTCATGATGATAAAATCTTTAAATCTTACCGGATTCGTTATCATCGACCGTACGTGAGCCACAACGGCTAAAATCGCCAATACAGTGAACAAAATTGAATGAAATAGACCCCAAGTAGTCGTCGCCAGTTCAGGAAGCAGCATCACACCAACCACAACGAACTCGGCATACCCAATAAGAAAGTACGTAAACATAGCACAGGTTATCCCAAGGCCATCCCATACAAACCACTGCTTTGAAGGCTTCATATTTTACTACAACTATGTTATCTTTTCATACTGTGATAGTTTTTAATCAGTTATTTACCAGATATAAACCGTTTAAAGTGGTAGTAAAATCCGTACAATGAAAGCACTTCATCTGTTGTTGACAGGAAAGACTTTCCGAATTTTAATTACGCTTTCATATCGTGTTTCCACGTTTTGGCTTTCATCCATCACACTTCCATAGAATGCGAAATTTTCAGGAGAATTTTTGGGAAATTTGGCTGGTTATGAATTTGAGAATTTAAATTTATACATATTCTTGGTTTCACTAGGGCATTTTGCAGTATATCTGAGTAGGGGTCAACCCAAAATGTATTGATGATTATAATGTACTGGAGTTGCACATATTTGCTGCCAAACACAAGGTCAACACACACAGTGAAAAATTATTCCCCTCCAATGACCGTCTATCGATTTGGAGTTGCCCCCAGTGAAATTTTTGACATCACGTGAAACCCAAGAATAGGGGTTTGATCAAGGAATATTGAAAAAACAAGAATATTATGCAGGATAGAATTCAGAAAAATACTTTGTAAGTTCCTTAAAGTTTTGTATAATTGAAAGCAGAACAGAGTAAATAACAATGCTGGAAAACTGGTGCACGAAACCGAGAATGAATTTCAACCAGGGTTGGATAAAAGAATATTTTTAAAAACTGAAAATCTTATAAAAGAAGTTTTTTAGTAATAAAAGTAGATTTCTCAGTAATAAAAGAAGATTTTCGAAATATCAGAAAAATTACGATGACATCACAATATGACGTCTTCTTTTTAAACAACAACAAAAGTAATCTCGAAATAATAAACTAGCCTTGATAGAAACATTTATTTTTCACTATTTCAAAATGGCAGAAGTTTGTGTAAAATGTAAATTGCAAAATTATTTATTATCAAATGTTAATTTTATAATAATAGAATTTTAAAAAATAATAAAAGGGAATAAAAGAAAAATTTGGGCTTAAAAAGAATCTCTTTTATTATGAAAGAAGCTAAAAGAAAAAATAATAAAAGAAGAATTGCCAACCCTGGTTTCAACACAGAGAAGTGCAAGGTGCTGACGGTTACAAGAAAGCGGAAACTATTACTAATTTTCCATACCGTGTTCATGGAAATAAGTTGTCATCATGCAAAGCCGAAAAAGACCTTGGCCTTTTTAAATCAAACGACCTCAAATGGGGCCCTCGTATATTAAAAATGGTTGCAAACACAAACAAAATGCTTGGTCTTCCTAAACGACCGTGCTCAGAAATTAGAAACACTCAAGTTTGACGGATCCTTGTATTTGACATTGGTTAAATCTCAGCTCATATATGGTAGTGAAGTCTGGTGTCCTAGTAGCAGGCAGCTGTCATTAAAAATCAAAAAAGGTGTTCAGAGAAGAGCAACATTGTGGATCCTTAAGAAAAATCCTGGAGAACCTTTCTTATGTTGAACGGTTGAGAAATCTTAATCTGATCCCGCTTGTGTACAATCGAGAACAAAAAGATCCAATATTTTATTATGATTGCAAAAACAACATGATAAATCTTGACATGGAACAGTATGTTGAAACTACGTCAACGAGGACACGCGCGGGAACCTCCCAGCTTTTAAGATCACAAGCTTGTAAAACTAGCACATTCCAAAGCTCCTAACAAAACACAAAACAATAGACACTCCGAAAATGGTACGTAAACATTTTTATTCTTAACTTTTCGACTTTACATTTAAGTTATTTTCATTTAAGTGATTCTTCTGAAGATGACTTAAATCTAAAGTCGAAACGTTAAGAATAAAAATTAATGTTTACCATTTTTAGAGCGTCTATTGTTTGGTGTTTTATCAAAATACTCTATGGCAACCAAAGCTCCTGCTTTGTTGGGATTGTTAATCTATAGAAATATGTTTGTAAGACTGCTCCTTCAAACAGCTTTAATACTCTCGCCTCCTTCAAAACATGCCTCCATAAGACTTATTTCCAACTTACTGCCACTGCTTACGCTCCTGACTTACCCAGTTCGCTCACTGATCACGACTGAATAATTTCTTTCATACAGTCGTTCCGCTCTCTACTATTTTAATGTGCTATACTTCTGTCTTTCCTTCCCAATCTTATTTGTCTTACTTCTTACTCTATATTAAGGTACCCGCCCAGGCAATGATAACAGTTCATAAATAATACACTGCCACAGTTTGATTGCTTTCTTTGTTAAATGTAACACAGCTGTTCATATTCTCATCTGCTCTAAATATCTTGCGTGAAAAACTCAAATATTCTCTGAATTCTTATATATAGTTAATTAACCTCGAATTAGCCATGAATTAAAATGATATTTTATTTTTTAATGCCAGACATTTTAGGCACCCTGTTAATGGGGCAATGAGCTCTGTAGGGATCACCGGTCAGATTTGACAAAGCTTGTAAATA
The DNA here is from genome assembly GCA_963855995.1 of Muricea muricata. NCBI lineage: Eukaryota > Metazoa > Cnidaria > Anthozoa > Malacalcyonacea > Plexauridae > Muricea > Muricea muricata. The sequence continues at coordinate 2,462,118 of OY979722.1, forward strand.
AATAAATAAGTACATGACAATATAAGTAGCTGTGTTACATTTAGGAAAGAAAGTAATCAAACTTTGGCAGTTTAATCTTGAACTGTTTTCAGCGGAAATATTGCCTGGGCGGGTACCTTAATGTGTTGTTTTATCTATACTGTCCAGTTGTAAGACTTATCAATGGTGAGCACCTTGCATGGGACCTGGCTTCGTTTGCGCTTCCCCAACTTTGTACGCTTTTACATTTTATAATTTTTGTGTTAGTTTATATTAGTTATGTACAATATTGTGTGGCTATTTGCATGCGTGCTAAATAAAGCTGTTAAAACAAATATAAGTTTACTTTTATTAATAGTTCTGTGGAAACACCACGTAAATTTATTTCCACTTTTAGTAAACTTTGCAGAACCTCCTTAATAGCTTTGTTATTATTGGTTGAAACAAATTAGTCAATAGACTTCTGATTGGTTGTTTTATTTGTAATAACGTGATTGGTTGCGTTATCGTCTTGGAAACGGTACAGTTTAAACATGGCCGAAACGAAAATAAAGTTTTGATAACTTTGTAAGGAAAATGCCTCAATTTTTAAGCGATTCTACCACGTATTCTCAAGGTTTTGGCGACGACCAAGACGAAGTAGGCGACGCACAACCAATAGAGGAGCAGAATGACGGTATACAAGAGCCAGGACCAGCTCCAGTTTCCGTTCAAAACGAGCCGCACGACGCGATGCGAAATGAGCCCCTTTTGACAAACGTACTTGTTGAACTGTACGACGGAGAGACGGACGAACAAGGATTCTTACATGGCTACGGCACGGGGTATTTCCAAGGCGGGAACATATACAAGGGGCATTTTCAGCGGGGTTTAATGCATGGAAAAGGCAAATATATTTGGCAAGACAGGACGATTTATGAAGGTGATTTTATGAACAATCAGTTATGTGGTAATGGTGTGTACATCTGGCCAGACGGAAGTGGGTACGAGGGACAGGTTAAAAATGGCCTGCGACATGGTCAGGGGACTTTCCGGTGTGTTTCGATACCATGCACCTACTCTGGTATGTGGTGCGAGGGTAAGAGACATGGTCAAGGGACTCTGAAATATGACAAGAAGGGTGTCTCGTATTATGAAGGGGAGTGGTTGGAGAACCAACGTCATGGGTATGGTACTCGTAGGTATGCCAGTGGTAATGTTTATGAAGGCAACTGGAAGAATAATGTTCGTCATGGAAAGGGTACGATGAACTGGTATACAAGCAATGAAAGATATGCTGGTCAGTGGTTTAATGGTGTGCAACAAGGCTTTGGTGAGCACACCTGGTACCTACGACGTGTCAAGAGCTCACAGTACCCATTGAGAAATCGCTATGTTGGTAGTTTTGTGAATGGTATGCGTCATGGTCGTGGTGTGTTTTACTATGCAAGTGGAGCCAAGTATGATGGAGAGTGGATGAACAATATGAAACATGGAAAAGGGACGTTTGTGTTCAAAAATGGCATGATATTCAAAGGTAAGCGAACATTCTACATTGAGGTAGGTGGAGTTGGTAGATGATAGCATCATAGTAGCATCATGATAGCTAAAAGCATGCACTGTCAGGTAGCTGTACAGACTAAGAAACAATGAAATCTTCTCTAGTCAAGAGTTTGAAATGGATGGAAATGTTACATGTGTAGCAACAACTATTATGATGTACTGGTGGTGTAAGGGTTGGACCTTACAGAACTGGTGGGGGCCCTGTCCTCTCCATTATACACCACACCCTCCCTATGAAGATAAATGCATCCTCCTACCAGGTACCCCCAAACCCCAGTTAATAAAAAAATTGTATAATATATTTTATTCCAAGGCATGTTTGACAATGACCACATGTTGGAATATCCCGACATCAACCCATCCGGCATGATCACACCGGACATAACCACAGCTGGCCTACCTGTGCAACGTCCCGGAACACCGGCATCATCAGTACTGAGCACTGATTGGGCAAATGGCTTGGAGTTAAATATCGCCTTCCTCTTTGGTGATCGAGATATCGACCTGGATCAACGAGAACAAGAAGTACAAGAGGTCAACTATTTGATGCTTCAACACATCAGTAAGCTGAAGAAAATTTATACATTTTACAGCTCAATTGGCATTGATAAGTCCCTTGATAATACCTCTGTCATGACGAGGATGCAGTTCTGTCGATTTTTAAAGGATAGTCACATTCACCTTGGTGACATGTCGCTCCCCGAGAGTTTAAGACTGATAGCAGATAACAAAGACAATGATCCCTATTACCCTTGGGAGAATATCCTGATGCGTGACTTCTTGACTGCATTGGTGGTAATTGCCAACCATATGTTTGCCGATCAACATACAGGTCACAAAAACCAACTCTTGTTACCATGGTGCTTGTCGAAACTCATTTTGGAGTATGTGTTGGAACATGCTTGCAATGTGGGTGGGCTGGTGTACACTAAACCAAGTATCACAATGGAACTCACACAGTATTTCCACAAGACCTATACTATCTACCAGTATTGGGTATCCCAAGCAAAGCAGAATCACCCTGGTGTTCTGTGTGTAAACATGAGACACATGCTGTGGATCCTAAAAGATTATGGTCTTATCGGCGATTGCTTGTCTGCAAAAAACGTCATCGATGTTTTTGCATCTGATGACCCAAATGTTGCCCAGGATGGTTTCATCAGCCTTGAGAGAGAGATTTCATTTCTGGAAGTTTTGGAAACCCTAGTCCACTGTGCCGAAGTGTATGTTACTGACAACATGTTGAGGGACACCCCCACCCCACGCCCCAGTACTGTGGCCTCATCCCAAGATCCCAGTGCAAAGAGCCGTCATTCAAGTGTGTCTGGAGGGCGTTTGGATACACCTGATAATGGTATGCTCAGAATAAGATAAACGTAATTAAGGGCATTAGGGCAAAGAGAACCAGAAGACCACCCTTTCCCCCAATATTGCAGAAGGGAGGATGAGAATAGCTTTAATTGGACTTTACAAATTAATGATTGTAATTCATGTAGAAATTAATGCAAAACTAATCAATTTTCAACTTTGAAAAATCATTTCCATAACAAAGACTTGCAAGCAGAATGGATGATTTCTCATTTTTTGCTTCTAGTTCTAACTACTCTCAATTTTCTCCTGATTCTGATACATGTGAGCAAGTGAAGTTATAACGTATTTTATGAATGTTGATTTCTCTCCTCAACATTTCTAACTGCTCACTTGTTTACGTAAATCAAAAGGAAAAATCACAGGAAATTGGTCTAGTAAACAAGGCTACAATATCCCAAAAACACTCTCCTTTGCAGAGGTAATTTATGAACGACAAGGCTAGATCATATTACTTTGTTAGAGAGTATGGTAATGTTCTGGAGTGGGTCGTTCTGAAGCAGGTTAGCTTAACCCTGGGTTAACTAAGAGTTTAAAGAGCTTATTTGTGAACAGATAATTTTTTAAAATTTTTTCATTAATTTTACCTAGGTCCATCGAAGATTTGTTTTCTCAAGTTTTAAAGAGAAGCATTAAAATACACCAACTAAAACATTAGCTTAAATTTTAATCTAGGGTTAACGTTAAACTAGCTTTGAACAACTGGCCCCTGGTTACATAATGTTTAAGCCTTCTCATGCATAAGTTACCTGAGGTGGAAAGAGTCCTAACTCCCAAGCCTTTGAATGTGTTCCCAGAAACACCCGTAGTTGATTAGCATACCTTGCGTGTTGTTAGTTTCAGAAGGCCGTATATCTAGCCCCTCTACGTTGAAGGCGATTGAAGAAAAACACGAAGAAGGTCAGTCTCATCCTGAACAAAGATCAAAAACTACTAAAGTGGAAACACCTACCAAGGAGATGGAGATTCCTACGCTTAGTATCACAGGTTGCTTAGTTTAGTTCAGTTTTACGAAACGGATACATGTGCATGTATTATGCAGTCGCTATTTGCATCAGATATCAAAGCTGGTTACCATAAGCAAGAAGTGTTAGTTTGAGTTCTGTGAACAGGCACATACAAGTATGCAGAGGCGCTGGAAGCAATCTAGGGCAGGGGGGGGTGGCATTTTGGAAAAGGGCACTTCACCTTTACTACATACCTTCATATTTAACTATAATAGCTTTGACAATAAAAACAAAATAGATGTTCTAAAACATTTGAAAATGTGAAATTATCTGAAAATACTAAATACTTTCAGTCTTTACACATCACACAAATTATTACCAGTAATAAATAATATATTCAAGCTTACGAGAAAGGGCAATGCCGCCCCCGCTGCTCCCATTAGCAAAGGGCAGGAGGGCACCTGCCCCCGCGGTTTCGGCGCCCCTGCAAGTATGAAGAACAACAAGCAAAATTGTCTGAATAAAATTGCTTCTCTTTTAAAGCATCGTCACTTGAAACCAAACAGCTTGTAATAGACGATCATATTGATGATGTTAAAATCGATGATGATGCCCCGACTGACTCGCAAGGTAAGGTGAACGATTGTACTCACCTCGCATTTGTCGACTAATTGTGAAAGAGTCAAATGTCTTTTTTATCTCAAAGATAACGATGAAAGCCAGACGGCCCAACCGGGCGAGAAAATGGACGAAGAAGAACGAGCTAAAGAGGATGAAGTTGTAGTCGAAGACGACTTCTCTTTGTGGTGTCTGAAAATGAGCGTCTTCTTCAAGAAGAAATTTTTTCCAGCCGCCGAGAAATATGAGTTGTTGAACAAAATTGCTCACGACAATGCTTAAAGCACTTGAACGTGTGTTAGTTTTTAGGTTGGCTTTGATTTGCATTGGGAAACGTTTGTTCCCTATCAGGTCTCAAAATATGCCTGCCTGCGAACGCGAGATAAGGTGTGCGGACGGATTTTACTGAGTTTCATGCTTCAGTCTTTTCTCGCGCGCGGCCGCAGGCTTTCGGAAATAGAAATAACGCTCGTTTGCCAACGAATGCCACGCAATCCAATACTCATAGTTTTACCTGGTCATCATTTATGACTACAGCATGGCAACAAAACAATGGTCTTGAAACATTGTTCATGGAGTTCTGGTTTAAGATGAATATCATATTATAACATATATTAAGTAACGTATCGACCATCTTACAGTGTTAAAAGTGTATACATAGTTGTATTATATTCAATAAATACAGTGTTATCATTTGCAAAACGGCTGTGTTCTAAACAGAATAAGTTTCTGTAACACTTCGTAATGCTATGACAGCATTTCACCAGATTGCATCGAAGTTAAAGATCACTCCGCATCAAGTACGCTAGTCCTCATCGCTACTACCTAAGTTACTGCAATCCGCGTATTCGTCGTCAGCAAATTCTATCGATTCCAGGGGGGTCGGATCATGTAAACAAAACATTTACCCTCCTAACGGTCAATGGAATTGAATGTTCAATTGCGATGTTTTATACGACATGGATACTGACGATGAATATGATCCTGTAGACGAGTTTATTTTTCAACATCTTGCCCCAAGGTTTGTGTATTTATTTTGTGTATTTTAAACATCGATTTATCTTCCTGAATATCGGAAATTACATAATTCACGGAATTACGTAAACGAAAGGTCTGTGCTGAAAAGCTTTATTTTTTACTGTTTAAGTTCGGAGGTTGCGTGACGTTCTCGAAATATTTTATCGTTGATTGTGACTATGAATTATCTGGTGTACATCAGAACTTCCAACTTTGTGACTTTAAATACTGAAATGTCATTAACTGCATTTTCGCACTTTCCTCCACCGCTCCACGGAGGCTGTAATTAGTGGTAGGGGGTGTTTACAATGTATATAACAAAAAATGGATATAGATTCCATATTTTTCACTTTTGTGTCAAATGAGTGTGTTTCATGCTGGAATGTCAGGTGTAAATATCTGATTATGTTTATCAAAACATATTTCCAGGGTGTGAGGTGTGAACCCTCCAGCTTGCCCAAAGGATGCAAGATGCCTACCCAGGAATGTGTACTACCTATGGGTCAAATCAGTGGCTTAGTACTTGCAAATCTAATTTTGAAAATTTTATTAAATTTATAATTGAACTGACATTTTGTTTGTTTTTTGCAAGTTGTGTTTCCACTTTTAAAAAACTGAAATTTCCTTAATATTTCAAAAATTAATTGTCAATAAAAAACTGCCAAAATTGTCAAAAAAGTCTGGTCTTATGCTTCAACTCTCAAATTCTGAATAGTTATTAAACTTTGTTACAGACTTGGTAGGGATCATTTGTATTTAATTCTTGGACAAGGGCAGCAGACCTTTGACGATGATTCGTCGTCGGGTGAGGAAATTCCTCGAGAAATCAAGAAAGGTACTTCAGTGCATTACTTAATTTTTTGTTTTTCCTTGTGGACTGGTGAAATGCGTGAATTTTGTTTATCTCAAATTGTTTAGGCTCACATTCAACTGGTTCACAAGTAAGATATTTAATTTTGTCGTAAAAGTCTGCATAGTCATTTGTTAACTTTGGGGGTGTCACACACCCTAACGCCCCCCCCCCAGGAGTTATGCCCTTGTAGTTTCCCTAGAGACTATCACTGACTATGTGACAAAGATTGGTACTATACTATGATTCCTATAATATATGACTCCTGTCAATTTCACTAAGTCAATGGACCATTCCCCAATTAGACAAAGTTTTAAATTGGAAAACAATTTTAGCACAGTTTGAAAGAGCTTCCTAAATTTAGTGAAATTGTGAAGTTTGGTTGCAAAATATTGTAAAATGTGGAAAGTATAGTCCTGTAAAGCTTGCGAATTTTGTATACTTTTGTATTACGCACGGAAAAGCGTTACCACTATGTGGAAATGTGGTATGCTTTTTCCCGCGTAATACAAAAGTATACAAAATTTGCAAACTTTACATTACTATATTTTCGACATTTTACAATATTTTACAACCAAACTTTACAGTTTCACTAAATTTAGGAAGCTCTTTCCAACTGTGCTAAAATCGTTTTCCAATTTGAAAGTTTGTTTAATCGGGGAATGGTCCATTTGCAAGTGGCAAACTTTTCACAGTGCTACTTTTCACAGTGCAAATTCAAACTTTTCACAGTGGTATGTTTTTCAAACAGGAAGTAACTAGTTCAGAACAAACATCCCCAGCTGGACAGAATGAAGACAAACGTAATGTTAATATTTGGCAGCACATTCAAAGAGTAAGTTTTTGGCATTTGCTGCTGGAACAGGGTTATTAATAGTTGCGCAGTCTGCCACAAATCCTGAGCAGTATAAAAAAACGATTTCAGACTACCACCAGACAACTTTTCAGCCCCAACTTCCAAGTAATTGCAATTTAAATCTAGAACTGGAGGGATATTATCCGCATAAGAACAGTTGCAGGAAAATTCGTAGCATAGCTCAACCGTCTTTTCTACCATTATTTCTAATTATGCTTCGCTCAATTTTGTGTTTTCAGAGCACGTTTGATTAAAAGTTGGACGGATAAATTAAAACAGAAAACCCGTCTTTTAGCGAATTTATATCGCTATACAAGTCCGTCGTCTAATATAACAATAGATTTGACGTTCGCGGGCATAAATATGTTTTTGGCCCGACTCAAATGAGCTCTGTGGAGGGCAAAAAACATATTTATGCCCAAGAACATCAACTCTATTACTATTATAATAACTTTAAAGGCCATATATTTGAGCAAAAACTTTTAATATCACTCAAAAGTGGGCATTTAAAATTATTCATAAATTGCCTATTACGTCAGCGGCTACGTCACAATGCTCGCTAAAGTTATTATAGTATAAATTCGGCTAATAACATCGCTCCATTCCGAAACTGTACTACAGGTAGTGCGAGTTAAGGCAAAAGTTGCATATTGTAACATCCATCTGGCCCTTACTTGCCAACTCTAACCCACTCTCTCACAGTTTAAATTTTGAACAGAAAACCATGAATGGCATATGCCCCTAGTTTCATGGCTATTGGAGCTTAAACAACCACAACGAAACTATTAATACGAGAACATGCAATACGCATAAAGTCTAAATAATACCTTCTTTGTTTTGATCAACTTTTCCCACAAATAAACCATTCCCACGTATACAAAAGCGGCTAAGTGCTCTGGGCTACCATTGCATTCTGACCACTTGACCACGAGGTTCAAAATTAGCCTCTTAACGTTTCAACGTAGCCGTCGTTTTCTCACTCATTTAGTTAGTATTTCGAGCTGGTATGAACAGTTTCTGCTAACAACTGTCGCAGCAGATACAAAAAGTTAAAATACAAACAATTTTGGCCAGTTTTTACAGCGGCAACTAACGCTTTCTTTTCTGATGGATGCGAAAGTGAATAAACCCCGAAACTTAATCAGTAAATTCCCAGTGGGAATTGAATAAAAGAGAATTTCACAGGCATGCTTACCCGATAACAAGCGCTAGGGCATTCAAATGTTAACAATAGGTGATTTCAATAGTTTTTGGGGTTTTTTGGGACACTCTGTACAGCGTGTGTCCCAGAAAAAAGGCTACCCTTTGTAGTCAAGCAACAGTGTCAAGCGCAGGGTTGCCAGATTGCATGAATAAATTAGCCAAACTTTTAACAATGCTCTTTGTTTTTCATTGTATTTGCCTTTTGTTTTCTTTGTTTTTTTGACAGCACTAATGATGGTTTGGCTTAATTATTCAAGAAATCTGGCAACCCTGGTCAAGCGTTCGAATTTGAATTCTTTAACTCCCTAATGAGCACAAAAATGTGTAATTCTGTACACAGGGATTTTTTTATGATTACGTTGCAAGTTAATTGAATTGTTCTGCAAAATAACACAGAATGGGCTCCTTAGGCCCGCTTAGGGAATTCAAACATTCAAATTCGAAACGTTTGACATCAAAGGGTAACCTTTTTTCTGGGACATACTGTATATCACATACATCCCGCGTTCTCGCTATATAACCCAGTTCTTTGTGGTATAAAGGCTTATTTCCATTCAGCGCGATATGCACAGCAATTTGTTTTTGCGATCGCCTTTTTGAATCGTGTGTTGTCAAATAAAACGAATGTCATTTCAAAATAGACGCGGCTGATTAAACACATCAACCTTGGTACCGCAAAAACAAGAAAAGTTTTAAATTTTTCGAGGTTTTGAAATCACTACCTTATGAAATGCATATGTATATTTTTAGCGTGAGTTGGGGCTGGACCCAAAAGGAAATCGTTGTGTTGGATTCTCAGAACACGAAAAATCTCAGGTGTTTTCAAGGTAGAGAATTTTCTCGGCGAAATATTCGAGGCGCTTGTCCTCGACACAGTAGTTCTACTGGTTTGCTGTGCTTACAAATGAATGTAAACAAGAGATTCAGCTCGGAAAAAGTTAGAAAAGTGCGAGATTTGGGCAATCTTTATATATCTACTTGTTCCTCTTTGTTATGAGCACTGTCGATGCGCAGAAATGTCTTAAAATGTTCAATTGTTCATTTACTCCAGAGTCCTGAAGGTGCTGTTCTGTTCCCATTTCCCAACCTAAATTTTGGCTGAATTGTTCAAATTTACAAATCTTAATCCCATTCTTCATTTTGGCAAATAAATCCCAGTTCTAATGCATGGCTTTTCCCAGCACAAATTGGGACCATTTTACCCTCCAGGACCTCATTTATTGCTCGGTTATCTTTTCTCGAAGGTACTTGCCCAATACCGTAAAAGAAGTTGTTCATCATCCAGCGAAGGTCTTTTGTGGCAACTACTCTCAAGACGGTTCTGTATTTATGAGTGCAAGTCAAGGTACAGCACATCAAGTCTTGTCTTAGTGATGAATGTTTACAGGTAAAGCTTTAAAGATCATCAAAATTTACTGGTGTAATTTTCACAGATTGTCATATAAAACTATACGAGACAAGCAGTGCAAAGTTGAAAGAATTTCAGGATGTCACAGCACTTAATGTTGGCTGGAGCATTGTGGATACAGCGTACAGGTAGGGTAGTTTGTGGGTAGACAGGGACCGTACAACCTAGCAGATGTTCTGCTACCTGTATCACTCTTAATCCAAAGCGATCCTACTAGCATCGCTCCCTGTTCTGACACGGACCTTTAAGGCTCTTTTCCATGCACTTATCGCAAAACTAAATACAATAATTAATTAAATACAATAATAAACCAAATAAACTCAAAAACACTGGAAAAGAGCCTTGGATTCAAAAGAAAGGATCCGTAGTCAAACAAGTTTACCTCATCCAAACTTAGAGTAGTTTTTGCCACGCCCTTACGTCCACTCAGCTAGCATGTAATTCGTTAGTCAGTCCAGCATCAGTGCAGTATCCACTTGCAAAACTTCAACTCTATTTTGTTTAGTCACGACCAAAGACATTTGATCTATTCAAGTTGGTCACCCAACAGTAAGTCCATAGTTTCTACACTTCCTTTACACCTCCCATTCTTTCGATCAAACATGCAGGAAATAAAACTACTATTGATAAAAACAATTTGTGAAGTATTTTCTTGGTTGCATTGCAGTGATCACTTGAAAACACAGTATCACAACTTCTTTTCTAGAATTTTTGTAACTCTGTTCCGAGAAATTCTGCATTCTTGGATATGCAAATCATACAACGTGTGACATTACAATGCATGATGGATTTTAAATATTAAAGCTTTTTCTTCTTCTATTGCGCATAAATAAGGAGTGCTGGTGATTAATCACAGCTTACATACATGCAAATGCATATACAAATCGTACTCATTATGCAATGTGACGTCACACGTTGTATTATTTGCATATCCAATAAAGTTTAATATCTCGACAAAGGACACAGTTACAAAAATTCTACTAAAGAAGTTATATTGTGAATTTAAGTTATCTTTCCAATGCAGTCAAGAAAATACTTGACGAAATTTGCTTCATCGGTACTTTAAGCTTCCAAACAAGCTGCTTTGAAATATCCTTTTAATTTTACCTGTACACGATTAATTAAGCTAACCGACTTTTAAGCAAAAAATATAAAGTGTGAATGTACTTGAAAAAATATAAAGTGTATATGAATGTACTTGAAAAAATTAATGTGCTTGTACAAATGTTATTTTGTGCAAGCATGTGTAGTATTTTGTAGCCAGAATATGCAAGTAAAATTAATCTCATGTTTTCACTTACAGTTTATCTTTGCAACATCGCTGGCGGATGGGAAAACTCGCAAGTTGCGTTGGATTTGAGGTAAACTGGAATTCATGGAACTCATAAAAAAACTAAAGTAAACGAGACGTTCAAAAGACGCGTGTATTTCATTTCAGGCCTGAGCTTCACAGTTTCTGTGCGTTTTCAATAAAATTCTCGCAGGACGACAGCGAAATTTTGACCGGGTAAGTTAAGCCATGTATACAGTATATATTTTTTGCACCGTTATGTTCCTAAAGCCCTGGACAAGCTACGAAACATAGTTGCAGAAACGTTATGTTTTCTATGGTGTTTCCCAGTTTGCCCAGCTCGGGGAACATTGTTGCCGAAACAAAATTTTGCTTCACAGAAAGCAAAAATGTTTCCAAACCAATTAAGAAACATTTTTATTGCGAGAAAATGCTTCCTAGTTTGTCCACACTGGGAAACATTGACCCAAAAAAATCTAGTGGTTTTCCCCGAGTATGTTCTACTTTAATTCTACGGCAGGTCAAATGATGGATGCTTGTATGTTTACGATCGAGCGCGTGGAAAGAGAACACTTAGGGTAGGTTATGGTCTATGGTTGCATCCTATGTTAAATGTTCTTAATATCAACTGAAGATTCGTTCTGACGTCAGGGTGCTGAGTGTGACAATAGACGTTAGAAGTCCTTACGTTACGCCACTGAGAATTAAACAACGAATTGCAATGCAATGTGGGAAAAAATTACCTTGTATTTATTTGCAATGAAAACCGCGTAACGTAAGCACTTCTAAGGTCTATTGTTGTACGAAAAAATTCATTAGCTCGTGTAAACGCATAACCTGAATTTGAAAATCAGAATTTGACCTGATTTTTGAGAATATGTAGCAACACATTAATTGGCTCTTGATTTTGATTGACATAATCTGGATGCCATATTTCCTTTCAGATCGACGGCCACAGTGAAGATGTAAACGCTGTATGTTTTTGTGACAACACGTCTCAGTTATTGTTTTCAGGATCTGACGATGGCTTGTGCAAGGTCAGTTTAAATACGCCGTCGCCCCCCCCCCCCCCCCCAAGTTTGACTGGCTTTGGATTGAGAACCAACTGGGACCAGTGGTATAAAACTATTAATCACTGTTTTGTCGTGCTAAGGTGCAAAATACTTGGTTCTGATTGGTCGAAGTTTTCTCAAGTCATGGTTAACTCCCTTTCTATACAACCGGTGCCCTACCTTTCCTGGATAAACACCAACCTAAATCATCAGGCCTTGGGATTGGATAATTCGTTCTTTAGAAAACCAATCCCATCCCTATAGTTTCAACCGATCCAAACGTTGTATTCCAATAAAATTACTGGTTGCAACGTTTGTTAATTCCAGTAGTTACTGGAATTGTCATTTCATGCATATAAAATTAACCCTGACCCAAACCCCAACCCTAATCCTAACAATCCCAATAATTTATTGGAGACAATAATTTTATTGGAGTACAACTTTCGGATCGGGGGATAGTTTTTTATCTTTCATTGTCATAACCAACCACTCACAAAGCTTGCTAGTGTAGGTTGATGGCGACCCGCCATGCTCTGCGAGTCACAAGGTGGCACAACGATTTCTCAAGCGCGCCTATTTTGTTGCAAGCGAACTGTGGCAAGTCTATGTCTTACTCTCGGATGCGAGAAGTGAAGATAAGTTGTATGTTACGTTTGTCAGGTGTGGGATAGGCGTACATTAAACGAACGGCATCCTGAGCCAGTAGGAATATTCGCTGGTCATGCTTGTGGGATCAGTTGCATCGACTCCAAGGTTTGTACAAATTACTTGTAAAGTATCCATCGCGAACATCTAGGCCGAAAAAGGCCGAGAGCCCAATAGATCATCGAAGTAGAACAAGAATTTTACCGAATGATACAGGTGAAGTATATGTTTTCCACTTCAGGGCGATGGTCGCTATCTAATTACCAACAGTAAAGACCAGTCAATAAAACTTTGGGATATGAGAAGGTTTTCAGACGAGGCAGGAGTAATGGTATGTATTGAATCTATGTACACAGAAATATAGCGTGACATTGTTGGGTGGCAGTTATAATACTGTTTCAAATCTACGTAGCATGAAAGTAGAAGATATAATAAGTTAGTTTTTGAAATTCATGTACAGTAAATATCTTTCCTCATGTTGTAGGCGGGAAAAAGGGCTGTGGGTTTGAACCAGCACTGGGACTACCGATGGGAAGGTTTACCAAAAAAATGTGAGTTCAAGATTTTGTATCTCATGCACAAGCTTTTTAATTGTTTAGCCTGTTGATTGCTTGGGTTGTTGCGAGTAATTTAATGATCAATTAACAAAGTTTTCAATTTCTGTCGCCAGTTCGAAAAGGTGTGAAAGTACCAGGTGATGTTTCTGTGAGGACATATCGTGGACACTCGCTCCTCAGATGTCTTAGTCGTACCCATTTCTCACCACTTGAAACCACGGGCCAGGTATGTATGCCTCAATGGTATGCCTCTGTTAGCACGTTAGAGAGTTCAAGATCGACGACGCGCTGTCAATATATTTGAACAAGTAAAGTTTTTTGAAATTTGATAACTGTAAACTTGAAGCTTATTTTAGTAACTTGCAAGCGATTTTGTTCCCTGAAACGATGCGCTGTCTGCTATAAGATGGACTTCCAAAACACTTCTCACTTCGTAGCATGCATTCCCGCTATGATTATTACACCTGGTAACTTCTTGAATACCACCCACTCACTAATGACAGCTTGGCATACCCTCCCCCACTCAATAAAAGACAGCTCCCCCCACTAATAAACGAAAGCTTGGCATACCTTACCCCACTCACTAATTAATGACAGCTCGGCAAACCCCCCCCCCCATTCACTAATCACAGCTCAGCCTAACTCCCCCCACTCACGCTAATGACAGCCATGTTTTTATTGGTATTTTCAGCAATATATTTACACTGGAAGTGCAGATGGCTGCGTTTACAGTAAGTGTCCGCTCATTCCTTTGCAAACAGATACATTCTGCTTTAAACCCACTACATTCTATTCTCGTCTCTTTTTAAAGTTTATGATGTTCACAGTGGCAAACTTGCGAGAAAACTGCAGGGGCATGTATCCTTTACTAACCATCTTTATGTACTGGATAGTGTATTGAACTGGAATGTCTACTCTTTCACATATATCACAAGAACCAAATTACAAAGGGCTTTCAAAAATTAAATTGAAAACATTTCCCTTGACAAGTGCACAGCATGGCATAGTCCGTGACGTGTCCTGGCATCCTCACCAACCGTTCATCATAAGTTCCTCGGTAAGTACCGCGACCAGCGAAGTTACTGATTTGAAACAAAAGTCATCACTGTTTGTGATTCATTCTTCAGAAAACCAATATTTATAGTCTCATTCATTGTTATGACCAACTACTGAAAAAGTCTGTTGGTATAGACTCCGAGTCTGTGCTGGAAGACAGTGACCAGTTTAGGAGTTTTCGTGTCATGTCGTCAATTCAGCATCAATTGTTTTATTTTCTAGTGGGACTGCACGGTAAGATGCTGGCAGTACAAAAGAGCCAAAGATGAAACGGATAGATTCGAGAAAGAAATAGCAAAAGACGAGAATTGCAACAAAGCAAAGAAAAAATTCAAACCCACATCTTTCTTTTTAAGATGAATGACATCAATGGCATCGCGTCATTCACGCGAGGAACCTGAGTGTGATAATTCCTTCATGACCGAACACGAATATATGACTATCAACCCCCTCCCCAAAAATGTTGAAGGCAGACCCGGACAATTCTGTATAAAGTTTAAAGTGTTTATGCATCGAAATTTCACCCCAAAGTTTTATGGCCTCAGTGTAAAGTTAACGTAAAATGGGTTGGTAACTTCTTTTTCAGAAGTTTTCATCACTTTGCTTCTTTCTTGAGAAATTTAGCCTTCAATAATATGCAAATATCATACTTTTGACATCACACTGCATAATTAGTTTTTAGCGCTGTAGGAATTTCTCTTACAGTATCCATGATAAATTTCCAAAAGTCGCTCTAAAATACAGCAAATCGGAATTTGTAAGTTATAATTTTGAAATTTTGGTCGACAAAATTAAATTGTTGGAAAGAATCTCTGTTGTTTAAATTACATTATGCACTGTGATGTCATAAGTATGGTATTAGCATATTATTCAAAGCTAAATCTCTCACGAAAGACGCCAGACAATGAACTTCTGCAAAAGAAGTTACCAACCCATTTTACCTTATCGTTACACTGAGGTAAAAAAACGTCGGGGTGAAATTTCGTTGCATAAACACTTTAAAACTTATTTTTCTGTATAAAGTTAAAACCAGCTGAAAATTGGCTTTACCCTAAACACAGCTAACTGCATAGATATGCGTATATTTACACGAAGAAATGTATTGTTACCTCTTTCCGTTTTCTCCCTTCCCTTCTCCCTCCTTCCCTTCTCCTCCTTCCCTTCTCCCTCCTTCCCTTCTCCCCCCTTCCCTTTTCCCCCTTCCCTTCTCCCCCTTCCCTTTTTCCCCTTCCCTTCTCCCCCTTCCCTTCTTCCTCTTCCCTTCCCTTCTCCCCTTCCCTTCATTCCCTTCCCTTCTCCCCTCCCTCCTTTTTTCATCATTAAAATGACTGTATCATTATACAGGAAAATATACCCCACTTCGTTTTCAAGACCTTGCGCACAGGGTTTCGACTTTCTATGTTTCTTTTCTTTCGTCTCCAAAAAATGGCAGATTTCAAAGGGCTCGTTGCACGAGAAACCAATCCAATATAGCGGCTTTTGAAAAGCAGACTCAGCAAAAAGCAGAAGCTAACAGAGTACGCTTTCTATATTTCTATGACATGATTTCAGCAGAAGATATTCAAGCCGAAATTACATTGCTGCAACAAATAACAGACATGGGATGTCCGTTAGGTGTAGTATGTATTAGGAGTATACAACGTTATTATGCGACAGCAATGCCGCCCCATTAGTGTTCCACCGACATTGTCGTCAACTTCTTTGATTAAGATTTAAATTTCCGATTAATGTTAATCTCAAACCTTCATCCCCTGGCGCTCCAGCATCTGCTTACAACTTTACACAACTTTATAACATGACGTATATTGATGTACCTGTTGTCAGCTTCTCACTTTCATATCATCGACCTCCAGGTATTTTAAACAGACCAGAGCGGCAAGTTGTTCCGCACATTTCTTACTTTTGTCCCTAGAAACCACAAAGATGGCGGATTTTGAGATGGTTAAGCTGAGTGCATGATATGTACAAACGTGGTTAAAACACAGTGAGTGTAAAGGCTTGTTTGCACTGGATCTTTTAAACGTGATTATCTCCTTTTGGTGGATGTGAACAAGTCGCAGTCATCTTTTTTTCACTTTTGGCTCTCCAGTTCTCACTCCAGATATATATGGAGCTCACTGTGAATGATACATTCTAATTATACATTCAGAACGTTCGTTTTGATTCACTCCTTCACATCTGTCTGGAGAAAATAGCAATAGGAATTGCAGAAAGATTGCAAGTGGAAACACGCCTTTACGAGAACACTCTCAGCATCTTACCCAGACGTTGAAGTGTATTTTTCACCATTCACACTGACCACACTCTTGAACACGCGTTCTTCATTTTCAACCTTAAATAATAACGATATGTCATAGATATTAGAAAGAGGAATGGATTGGCAACGCTATACAATACTATACACGATCTTCGGTTCAGTTATTTTGAATAAACCAGAACACCCGATCCGAACGTTGTATCCCAATAAAATTATTGTCTCCAATAAATTACTGGGATTGTTAGGGTCAGGGTTGGGGTTTGGGTCAGGGTTCATTTTATATGCATGAAATGACAATTCCAGTAACTATTGGAATTATCAAACGTTGTAACCAGTAATTCTATTGGGATACAACGTTCGGATCGGTTGACCAGAAACAAACATTGCACAACTCGCTATGGTAATTATGCGCATGAACGAAATTGAGTTCATGAGCATAATTACCATACAAGTTGGGCAATGTTTGCTTCCGGTGTGCTCAACTGAAGATAAAATATAGATAACAAAAGAATTGCCAATCCATCCCTTTTTCTAATATCTATGGATATATCAGCCATGTATTTGAGAAGGGACTTCTCTCAATACGAGGAAAATTTCAAAACAACGTTCGATATGACTTAATATGTGTCTTATATCTCAGGTTAACTTAGATTCGAACATGAAGCTGTTATGCTCACCGATTCATAAAATGGTTGCTTTAATCCTTGTTTCCTAAAGTACGAAAAATGATACGATTGTTTCACAAATAGTTTGTCCACTTACGATACGTCGCTTGACTTCTGAGCACAAATACATTCATCTTGAAAGATGTACAGGCAGAAAGGTTAAACTGATGAAGTGAATTGATGCTTATTACATAGAACTTCACAAAAACTAGCGAAAAATTTATTCACATTTTGAATGATCCTCTTTGGTATCTCATTTCCTTCAGATAAATGAACGCATGAAGTTATCCGACTCTGACGTTTTAAAAACTGTGATACATTTACGAAAACTACGAGATGATGTAGTAAAGAGCAATTTAAATACATTTTTGCGTGTGCACCCTTTATAAACACTGTTTTAACTTACTTTGTCCAGGCAAAAAGAATGCACTTAGGCGTAAACTCTCCGTAGTGTCTCCTGTAAACAGACAATAATAATACAGCTGTACATCTTCAAGTTTTGAAGATCAAATAAAATAGCAGCTTAAAGTGGAATAGAAGTCAGCTTTTTGAACGTGTGTCAGCAAACGTTACGAAGAGAGGGTTCCGAGTCTCAACCTGTTATATGACACGTCCATTTCATTCACGTCATCTTCTCGTTTTCTTTTGCTTGAAATTAGCTCCTATAAACGAGAGCAAGTGTTACACGCGTAACAATTTTCTGCATGTGTTTATACATCTACATATTTGTACTATTGAGTTCGCATTACACTATACCAACGGCCTGTCCACACCTTTTTTAAACTTTCAGCTCTTAAATGGCGTTTTTCTTCACATTCTTTCAAGTAATCTCCCAAGTCCCAAATATCACTGAAAAATTCAAACAACAAACTTGCTATAGCAGAAAATACCAAAGATCAAACAATATTTACCTTACTTTAGGAAATCATTGTGGTAATTTATGAGCCGTTAATTAATTTCCTATAACAACCAGCTGATCTGACCGTGAGTAAAAAGCCTGGAACTAGCTACCGTATAAAAATCCATTTTGCTGTTTAATTTTCCTTTATGAAACTTGTTGAAACTTTGTAATCATGTCCAGTAAAGAAAATTATAAGTCCACCAGAAATTTGGAACCGAAGTAAATTACACTTGATGAGAAATTTGCTAGTTTGGCTCGAAAAATGGATTTCTATTTGACAACTAGTGCCAGGATGTTTCCGTGTTTTCAGACAACCTAGAAGGTAATTAATAGAATATGTCACGTACCATAACTCTTTCATTGTTCTGGTTTGTTTAAGTTTTTTCCCGTCCGGTGTTTCCAGGATTTCGTGCATCATCTGAGCCAAGCAGTACTTGGTATTAGAAAACGAGTTATCATAGTCCACCGCCTGCAGCAAAAAATGGAAGAAGCAAAAATTTGCATTACAGTTTTCTCCATTCTCATGCCCCAGTCAAATAGCTGAGGTGATTTATTTGTGTTTAATAAAAGATGTTAAAATTTAGTTTAACAAGCACATTGTCCATTCAAAAGAATACAGTTAGACGGAAGATGACGAGAGCTTATGGAAAGCCATAGCTGTCTTAAGTGATGAAACGTCATTTCATTAGGTGCTTTATACATTATATACGGTGCTTTAAACATGACATGCAGAGCTTTGAGTATTATATGCGGTGCTTTAAACATTATATGCGGTGCTTTAAGCATTATATGCGGTGCTTTAAACATTATATGCGGTGCTTTAAACATTATATGCGGTGCTTTAAACATTATATGCGGTGCTTTAAACATTATATGCGGTGCTTTAAACATTATATGCGGTGCTTTGAACATTATATGCGGTGCTTCGAGCATTATATGCGGTGCTTTAAACATTATATGCGGTGCTTCGAACATTATATGCGATGCTTTGAACATTATATGTCTTATATGCTGTGCTTTGAGCATTATACGCAGTGCTTTCATCATTAAATGCAGTTATTTCATCATTATACGCGGCGCTTTCATCATTATATGCGGTGCTTTCATCATTATACGCGGTGATTTCACCTTTGTACGCGGTGCTTTCATCATTATATGCGGTGCTTTCACCTTTATACGCAGTGCTTTGAACATTATACGCGGTGGTTTCAGCGTCATTATACTCAGTGAGCCAGTACCTTTGGTCAGCGTTGTGGAATGTTACACGATTCTGCTATACGTCATGTCATCAAGAATATCTAAACACTCATCGAATATTCATAGGGCGATTACGTGTCATTTCCTGCTTCGAAATTTACAAGTTGAGCGCAGTTATAAAACGGTAAAATATGTAAGACTTTTCTGGCGTATTAAATCGAAAGTAAACCCGGGGGGGTTTGAAATATGGAACAAATACTGCAATCTTTAAATTTGGGGACTTTGTGTGGCCGATTTGAAGCACAGCGAATAGAACCGCAGGCAGTTTTAAATTTAATGGGAAATTTTGAAAAATTTTGGGAAAAAATTTTGAAAAAAAATTTGGGAAAAAAAATTTGAAAAAAATTTGGGAAAAAATTTTGAAAAAAAAATTCTGAAAAAAAATTTGGGAAAAAAATTTGAAAAAAAATTTAGGAAAAAGTTTTGACAAAAAATTTTTTCCCAATTTCTTTTTCAAAATTTTTTCCTGAATTTTTTTTCAAGATTTTTTCCTGGAAAATTCATGAATTATTCATGAATTATTCATGAATTTCCCAAATTTTTTTTCAGAATTTTTTCCCAAATTTTTTTTTCAAAATTTTTTCAAAATTTCCCAAAAAAATTTGGGAAAAAAGTTTGAAAAAAAATTTGGGAAAAAATTCTGAAAAAAAAATTTGGAAAAAGAATTTAAAAAAAATTTTGGGAAAAAATTTTGAAAAAAAATTTGGGAAAAAAAATTTGAAAAAAATTTGGGAAAAAATTTTGAAAAAAAATTTGGGAAAAAAATTTGAAAAAAATTTGGGAAAAAATTTTGAAAAAAAAATTCTGAAAAAAAATTTGGGAAAAAAATTTGAAAAAAAATTTAGGAAAAAGTTTTGACAAAAAATTTTTTCCCAATTTCTTTTTCAAAATTTTTTCCTGAATTTTTTTTCAAGATTTTTTCCTGGAAAATTCATGAATTATTCATGAATTATTCATGAATTTCCCAAATTTTTTTTCAGAATTTTTTCCCAAATTTTTTTTTCAAAATTTTTTCAAAATTTCCCAAAAAAATTTGGGAAAAAAGTTTGAAAAAAAATTTGGGAAAAAATTCTGAAAAAAAAATTTGGAAAAAGAATTTAAAAAAAATTTTGGGAAAAAATTTTGAAAAAAAATTTGGGAAAAAAAATTTGAAAAAAATTTGGGAAAAAATTTTGAAAAAAAAATTCTGAAAAAAAATTTGGGAAAAAAATTTGAAAAAAAAATTAGGAAAAAGTTTTGACAAAAAATTTTTTCCCAATTTCTTTTTCAAAATTTTTTCCTGAATTTTTTTTCAAGATTTTTTCCTGGAAAATTCATGAATTATTCATGAATTATTCATGAATTTCCCAAATTTTTTTCATAAATTTTTTTTCAGAATTTTTTCCCAAATTTTTTTTCCCAAAATTTTTTCAAAATTTCCCAAAAAAATTTGGGAAAAAAGTTTGAAAAAAAATTTGGGAAAAAATTCTGAAAAAAAATTTGGAAAAAGAATTTAAAAAAAATTTTGGGAAAAAATTTTGAAAAAAAATTTGGGAAAAAAAATTTGAAAAAAATTTGGGAAAAAATTTTGAAAAAAAAATTCTGAAAAAAAATTTGGGAAAAAAATTTGAAAAAAAATTTAGGAAAAAGTTTTGACAAAAAATTTTTTCCCAATTTCTTTTTCAAAATTTTTTCCTGAATTTTTTTCAAGATTTTTTTCTGGAAAATTCATGAATTATTCATGATTTCCCAAATTTTTTTCCCAAATTTTTTTTCAGAATTTTTTCCCAAATTTTTTTTTCAAAATTTTTTTCCCAAAATTTCCCAAAAAAATTTGGGAAAAAAGTTTGAAAAAAAATTTGGGAAAAAATTCTGAAAAAAAAATTTGGAAAAGAATTTAAAAAAAAATTTTGGGAAAAAATTTTGAAAAAAAATTTGGGAAAAAAAATTTGAAAAAAAATTGGGAAAAAATTTTGAAAAAAAAACTCAATTTTCCTAAATTTTTTTTCAAAATTTTTTCCCGAATTTTTTTCAAATTTTTTTTCCCAAATTTTTTTTCAAAATTTTTCCCCAAAATTTTTTAAAATTTACCATTAAATTTAAAACTTCCTGCGGTTCTATTCACTGTGCTTCAAATCGGCCACGCAAAGTCCCCAAATTTAAAGATTGCAGTATTTGTTCCATATTTCAAACCCCCCGGGTTTACTTTCGATTTAAAACGCCAGAAAAGTCTTATATATTTTACCGTTTTATAACTGCGCTCAACTTGTAAATTTCGAAGCAGGAAATGACACGTAATCGCCCTATGAATATTCGATGAGTGTTTAGATATTCTTGATGACACGAACGTATAGCAGAATCGTGTAACATTCCACAACGCTGACCAAAGGTACTGGCTCACTGAGTATAATGACGCTGAAACCACCGCGTATAATGTTTAAAGCACTGCGTATAAAGGTGAAAGCACCGCATATAATGATGAAAGCACCGCATATAATGATGAAAGCACCGCGTACAAGGGTGAAATCACCGCGTATAATGATGAAAGCACCGCATATAATGATGAAAGCGCCGCGTATAATGCTCAAAGCACAGCATATAATGTTCAAAGCACCGCATATAATGTTCGAAGCACCGCATATAATGTTTAAAGCACCGCATATAATGTTTAAAGCACCGCATATAATACTCAAAGCACCGCATGTCATGTTTAAAGCACCGTATATAATGTATAAAGCACCTAATGAAATGACGTTTTATCACTTAAGACAGCTATGGCTTTCCATAAGAGCTGGCAAGCGAGAGTTTATAAGAGTTGACAAGAGACTTGATGAGATTAATTTCTTTCACATACTAAAACTTATTATAATTGTTCAAATACTTACGAGCTTAATGAAATCTCGAATGACAGTCTCTAAAGGCAACTGTCCTTCTTTTCTAAAGATGAAGAACAATCAGTACATCAATAATAATTACCATCGCTGCATTTTTTAACGGTTTATAAATGGACGCTAAGACACCTCCGCTACCCGCGCTACGGCGAAGACCCTGACACAGGCTGGTCACGTGGCACCCAAATTTTGGGTGTTTGACATTCGTACTTAGCAGGGGTAGGTAAAAACGCGTTAACACAAATTATTGTCAAACAACATGGGAGACCGACGAAGCGGGAAGTCATCTGACTCTAAAACCGTATCTTTGCTTCCTTTTGTGTTTGCATCACTCTGTTGTAATCTAAAGGCCTGTTCAAACGAAGCCAACATCATGCAACATTGTTGGCCCAACAATGTTGCATGATGTTGGACGAAATTTTAAGCAAGTTTAAAATCAAGCCAACATCTTCCAACATGGTGTTCAAACGAGGCCAACAGCGTGATGCAAACACAAAAGAAAGCAAAGATACGGTTTCAGAGTCAGATGACTTCCCGCTTCGTCGGTCTCACTTTTTGTTTGACAATAATTTGTGATAACGCGTTTTTACCTACCCCTGCTATTAAGTACGAATGTCAAGCACCCAAAATTTGGGTGCCACGTGACCAGCCTGTGTCAGGGTCTTCGCCGTAGCGCGGGCAGCGGAGGTGAAGACCCTGAGAATCAGGTTGCTCCCATCCTCCCTTTATTCCAGCACTAAGCTCACAACACAAACCTAAACACGGAAGGATTCCACTGCGCAGCTCGCGCAACCATTACGGAATCGGTACCAGTCTCTTCTTGATATCGCTCCATATCTTGATAACTCTTGATGTCCCCTGATCCACCATTACAAATGACTGGGATGCTCAACTCCTCCGCTATTCTACGGATCACATCTTTATGCACCGGGTGTCGTGGTCGTTCATGTTGCTCCCTGAGAAAAAAAAAACCACGAGAAATGTTCTGGCTCAGAAGGTCAACCACACACCATGCGTGTAACAACTTGTCACAAGATTTCAAACCAATGGCAAAATCGGCCATTTGTCATATGCTACAGACTTGATACAATTTGTGGAGCTAACTAGTCTGGATAGTGTCTGACAGCCTGCCTAACTGATTGTTCAGCTAAGCAAAAAAAACAATCACATTATGAGAGATGTTATTATACCTTCCATGGACGGCAAGAGCAGACACGCTTGTGCTTTCAATCACTCTGACTAAATGTAGAGTCTCTTCAATCTAACAAGTAAAAAAAAACAAGCCTTGTCACATGCAATAATATTTCTCATGCCAGTCAGTAAAATTCATGAGTTCAAATAGTTTATCAAGTATCTCACAGCAGTTCAGTTTAGTTGCGCTCACCGTTGGCAAAATTCTAATTTTACATGTCACAGGTATGGAGACACCTTGAACAAGTGCTGTCAGAATCTGGAATGCAAGTTTGCCAATTGATTTGTTACGTTCTGATTTATAAGCACAAAGGAATACAAAGCAAATATTTTGAAAATTTAACAGCAATTGCCCGAACTCACATTCTTAACTTTTTCAGGATCTTTTAGCAGAGCAGCCCCCATTCCTCCCTAAAATAAATTGCTAATGTTGTCATATTGTTCCTTTGAGCAACCCCCCCCCCAATCTTATTGGTTTTTCCCTGGTCTGAACTGAGCTACTTAGACTGGTGTTCAAAATAACATTCCATATCTCTACTCCCTGACCTTGATGGAGTAATCTTTAGGGCATCCCATGTTCACATCAACCGCTGACACATCTTGCTCTCTGGGGATTAAATTGAACAGCATTACTCGTTTTCATTGAAACAATTAAATTTTATACAATGATGGAGGACAGTAACAATCGCCACATGATAATTTCTACCAGTTGATCAAGGCCAGATTTTGGGAAAAACTGTAAAGGGGGGGGGGGGGAGATTTTTATGGGTGGAGCTACTATGATCTCTCCAAATCAGCAAAGGGTAAAAATAAAAAATACTCTTACTTTTATACATTTTATTCAATAATGTCTGCTTGTCCAGTAATAAGAAATACTTGACACTAATATAACTTAGAGGAGGTGCAAAAATTCTTGGAAAGTGCTGAAAATTTCAGGAGACGTGTGAAGTGATCTCAGGGGAGGTGTATAGCTCCCCACGCCTCCTACCAAAATCAAGCCTTGAAGTCAATGTCCATATCCACAATACTATTCAAAATGTCACAATGATATCCTGGGTTTGATGGGGGGGGGGGGGGGGGGTGAGAATTGTAATGCGTTGACCACAAGATATTTTCATGGTAGAGAGATTATATATCCATGCATTGTAGGCCATAAATGTAACTGAAAGAAATGCCCATGAAATGTGAGTTCTATTAAAAAAACATACACCATCTTAGCAGTCTCTAGAGCTCTCTGTGCATCTGAAGTACCCTAAAACAAATTTAAAACAGGGTTTAACCAGAGTTTAGCTGCACAGACCTTATCATCCAGATAAACAAGACTATATTCTCCATATTTTACAACACTTTGCAATTCTACTAATCTTATGATGCTCATTCTAGATGTGCTGACAAATTTGATCTTTTTTGTTCAGATAAAAATTTAATCTAACATGCAAATTTTCATTTAATAATTACCATTTGAAAAACAAGTTTGTCTTTTTCCTTGCTGCAAGTTCGGAACACAACATTCCCATCTGGATGTACATAATCAACACTTTCTAACACAGCTAGGAAATAGGAGGGAAGATTATTTTTCAAGCAGAAACACGGAAAGGTATTTTTTAGGATTTACAAATCACAGGAAATCACATTATACTATTTTTCGAAATTTTCTACCAGCCAATCCACACAAGCTCCTCTACGGCCCCAAGGAGGGAGTATCAGGTGAACACACAAGATTTGACAGCTACAATAAGGATATCATTGCCTGGCGCATAATACTGACCATTCTCCACCCTTGAGCACCTCAAAAATCTGTGATCAATTATTTCCTGATGGAATACAAAAAACAGCGAACAAGTTAAAAACTCGCTCGCAGAATCTGAGATGACATATCACATAGTCACATTTACAATGCCTACAGGACCTCCGAAACTTTCTTTCAATACATGTGAACGAAAATGCTAATAATTTACCTCACAGTACACAAGGTCTGCTCCGTATTTCAAAGCTAACAGTCGCGTTGGCAGGGATCCTATACGAACCATTGGGGCCAAAATCTTCATATTTTTGTACGATATGCTGTTTGATTTCATCGCGTTTTCAGCCATTTTTATCAGGTTCAACAAGTTCTAGCATGAAAAAATTCATTAGAAAGCCTTCTTCCTAGAGTATGCTTGTGCCTTTGCTTGAAATTCAGCTCGAAATACGGATTACTTTTCGACTTTTAAATAAAAAAGAGACTCTCACTCCTTGCTTACAAAAAATCGCCATGTTGGAAAAGCGTGTGGGAGACTGAGGAGAAAACGTATGAAAAATAGGTACGCCACATGTACGGAGTAGCTCTGCTCATTTGCACGTGCTTTTACTGCGCTTCCATCACTGGCCTGATCAGTTTCCCATTCTAGCTAGAGTACATTAGCTTACAAAGCATAGGCGGAAATGGAAGGCGAGTGTCTGCAACGCAGGCTAACTTATTTCAAAACAAAATAATGTAATTCTTGGGTTTCACGCGACGTCATAAATTTCACTGGGGGTCAACTCCCAGTGGAGAGAAATAATTTTTCACTGTATGTGTTGAACTTTTGTTTGGCAGCAAATATGAGCAATTTTGTGAGACTTGTTCCCTCCAGCACAGTATAATCATCAACACATTTTGGGTTGACCCCCACTCAGATTTACTGCAAATTGCCGTAGTGAAATCCAAGAATACAAAACCCGAACAAAATTGAGCCAGAAACATGTCATGGTTTTGGATCGGCAGCCATGTTGCATGGCCCCACTCAAGGAGTGAATCAACTTAGGAGATTTTTAGGAAGCTTTTTTGGCAGTCCAGAAAATACAAAAGACTGGCCAAACGTGTATAATTAACATGCGCAATGCGACCCAAACTTGAGGACACAAATTTTAAGGGTTCCAACGCAAGTCACCCTTCTGCCAATTTTCTCTTCTGCGATGCCTGGACTGCGCTATAGTTTAGTAATCACACAAAAACATACTCAGGAAAAAATCAAATTTATTTATTATAATTGTATGATAATTGTATGATAAAATTATACATATAATCCAATTACGGAATAATATGTTATGTTTGTACATTTCGACAGATTATTCTCTATATTCCGATTTTAAAACTCGCTTTAAAAATGCCGCGAAGTCCGCAATGTGAATAAATAGTTGGTTTATACTTGTCAAACATATGCTAAGTATCTAGCACTCTTGTGGTTTGCCATGCTCATAAATGAACATGAATTCTCGACTCTTGATTCGGAAAAAGTGAAAAAGATGCAAAATTTGGGCAATTTATTCAAGGTTTATATCTGCAGATCATCCTTTGCCATTGTGAGCAGAACCCACGGGCAGACTTCAGAGCATCTTTAAAACATGTTTACTTCTCAAACGTCGCTGAGAAAGTTTCGCTCAAACACATCAACGAGGTTTCAATACAAAAACCGGCTGTAAATTCGTTTTAGAAGCTATATTGAATTATCATCTTGTATACTTATATACATATATGTTTTGACATGGGTTAGATTACACAACAAATTATAACTATTAACACAATTTCACTACACACTTCCTAAGAAGTTTTGCAATAATTTCGTCTAACCATTAACTTAGCCCCGTGAGACGAGTTACTAAATTAATGTCAATACTTAGGACCACGAGAACTATCTCTGGTAATGTAACATTGCCAATTTAACATTATGAAACATTCCATTACCTAAAGTTCTCGTGAAGTGAAGTTTCACACCAGGTTTTGTGATTCGGTATTTTGAAAACCAACACTATGTCGTGCTTACAACAATGAAGGCTTGTTGTCTTGTCATGACCTGTATCCATGGAAAATTCAAAAAGACTTCGCTCAAGTTTCTTTAACTATATTTTTGAATTTTAAAGGTGCAAGTCTTTGATAAACGTGTCGATACACGTGTGTTTAAGTTGCGCTTTACGTTTTGCACGGTCGTGGTGATATTGGAGAAGTTCAGATTTGGCTTCCCTACCGCTGCCTTAATCTATCTTTCAGCCAATCAGATGTATCGGACCTATCCGATTAACCAATCAAACTGTTTAAAAATCGGAAATTGTAGTGGTGAAGTCAAACCCGAACCTCTCTATTGTTTTGCTATTATATAGAACATGCAACAAGGTTAAACCATTGAACTTTAAGTAAACTGGAACGATAAGGGTGGGGGGGGGGGGTGAAACCAATTTGATTCTGTTTTTCTGAGTTTTGAGTTGAAATAGTTAACGTCAAAAATTGAGTTGTGTATCAAATAAAAGCTATTAAAAAGTTTTATTTTAGGCAAAAGAAAAACAGTTTAAACTTTGAAGGGAAATTTGCTGTATTTTGCAAAATTGCAGTTGTTTTCGTATTTTTTAGGCATTTCTTTTTTGTCTAAAATCTTGAATTCTTTGTTATTAAAATAACTTTTTAATACGTTCCGATCATTGCTGAGTGATGTAATGTGCACAGTCGAAAGCTCGGAAATGATCGAAACTGATGTAATGAAATTTAAAACAAATTCATTAAAAATATCAAGTGTTCTACGGTGCACTGTAGTGCAACTAAACACACCGTTCCTAACAATACATTTTCGGTAAGAACAATTTGATGTTTACATGTAGCTCAGTCATTGATTAAAACAAATGTTTTCCTACCATAACGCGTTCAGCGAGTCAAAGTAAGAGTCTTAAAAACAGAGACTTCGTTACGATATGTTATCCACACAACGTTATGTTTCACTATACTCTAATATAACATATACCATTCTATTTTTAAGCACGAGTAATCTACCTATCACAACCACTAATATCATACTATCACCATTTCACCATCGTTCCCGCAATACCCTTCACGGATCTCGATTTCTTTTGCAATTCGTTGGTTTGGGGTGAAGGCCTGGCGGAGTTTGGCCTTTAATGTTGGACCGGGGGCCTTTGCGACCATGTAGATGGCCATGCATGGTATCCATAGCATAGACGCGAGGGCCAACAGCCAACCAAAGAATTCTGCCGTTGGAGGGTACTGGTAATCTCCATATTTCACCCCCTTCCATGAGTATATACTGAATATAAACACGCCTACATACACAGAATAGTTGGTAAAATAACTTTATAATACAGAAGCTACTTAGGTATAATGTTGTGTATATTATAGTCAATAATGTATGGGTATAGTTCGCAAAAGGGTTTAATTTTCTCCATTTTAAACATACCTCCCTCTTCCCCATTTTCTTTGACGAGTTTTTCAAAAGCAAAAATGTACAACCCTCTTGTTATGAACAGGGAGGAGATCGAACTACGATGGAGGGACTATGATGGTGGGTTGCTGTCACGTGGTGTAGTGTGGTGTATAGCGTGTCTCAGAAAAAATGTCTCTGTGACAAAGTCACTTGTGTTTGAAATACAGTTAAAAGAATTGATGAAATAAGAATTTGGCAATGTTGCCCAGCTTCCCTGTACCAATCAGCTCCTTTCGTTTCGATACGACAGAGTAATAAAGGTTTTTACTAATACTTCAAAATGTTGGAATTCCAGTACGAGCAAAATGAAATGTACACACGTAAAAACGCACAAGTTGCTACAGACCTGCAAACAAGTTGTAACAAGTCGGTTCACAAGTTGTTAACAAGATGCATTCGCACTGCTTGTTCCAAATTTGTTGGAACAAGTTTGGAACAAGCTGTTGACAACTTTGGAACAAGCAGTGCGAACACATCTTGTTGACGGCTTGTCTGCAGACTTGTTACAAGTTGTGAGATTTTTACGTGTGTAGTTGCTTAAAAACTCTGCGTGTCAAAAATTCAATTTAGCAAAAAGTTTAAATCGAAAGGCAATATTTCTGTCATGCATTGATCAATATTCTTCAAATTAGCAGCAATGCCAGTCAACCTAACAATAATATTTGACTTTGAAATGACCTTAATGAAGAATGGTTCTATTTAAATTTTTGTTTTTTAGACACACTGTAGAATACGGTATGCTCATACTCTATTCCAGCGGCAAAACGTTTCTGTGCTTACCTAGAATCACAGCAGGCGATAAAAATTTCCAGGCAAAGGCCCACCATCGCAAAATTTTGCGGCCAACCATCCGTTCAATGTCGGTAACAAAACGATCAGTTCCGTATCCCCAGGATATCGTGATCACTTCGAAGAAAGCGAGAAACAGAAGCGAGATTCCACCAGACTGAATGTTGAACAGATTCAGCACATATGCACCACTCTGAAACAAAACACAGTTGACAAATCAGCCCTGCTGAAGGTCTGAAGAAATTGACTTATAAGCAGCAAAACCACAACAGACTTTGTTGCAAGCTTTCGATTTAATCGGCTTGTTGCAAGTTATCGATTTTATCGGCTTGTTGCAAGTTATCGATTTTATCGGCTCGTTGCAAGTTATCGATTTTAGCGACTTGTTGCAAGTTATCGATTTTATCGGCTTGTTGAAACTGGTAAAATTCATCAAGTTTTTACAGGACTGCTAAAACCAGACTTGTTACAAATTGTTGAAAAATCTTGCAGCAAGCCTGTAGATAACCAGTTTTGTCAATCAACTTCCAAAACGTTTTCTTGACAACTTGCGACGCGCTTGTCCTCCACAAGCTATCGCAATTTGACTGTGAGTAAAAGGCCTGGAACTAGCCACCAAATAGAAACCATTTTGCTGTTGTTAGTCACTTATATCTTTTGTTTTCCTTTGTGAAACTTGTTGAAACTTAGTAACTGTCTTTAATAAAGAAAATTACAAGTCTACCAGAAATTTACAAACAAAGTAAATTATATTTCATGAGAAATTGAATAATTTGGATCGAAAAACGGATTTCTATTTGACAACTAGTGCCAGTACTTTTCCGTGTTTTCAGGACAACTGGCGTATGATACAAACCGCGGTAATATTGGTAAGTCCAATGATGAAAGCGGCCACGCATAGCGCCAAGATCACCAACTCCTTTCTCTTACGCAACTTCTTTCCGTACTCATCGACCAAGCCGGTAACAACCGCCTCCATCATGGCGAACTGTGTGTCCAGACCCAATGTCAGTAACATAAAGAAGAACAACAGGGCCCACAGAGGGGAGACCGGCATTTGCGCGATGGCTTCTGGGTAGACGATGAAGGCGAGCCCAGGCCCCGACGTCGCGACATCGGCGACATCTTTGTCAAGAATTAGAGACATGTGCCCTAATACGCTGAAGATTACGAAGCCGGCGAAGATGCTTGTGCTACAGTTGATAATCGTGACAATGACGGCATCTCTGAAATGAAGAGGACAACACTGTCAAGTGTAAAGCAAAATAAAGACATTAAACTGAATATAGGGTAAAACCGATAATTTTTTTTCCATTTTATCATGTTAGGACAAAGTGATATAAGAATAGGAGGCCCGTTATTGGAGATTATCTCTGTGTTCATTCCCTGTCTGTACTGTATGTACATTTTGTAAAGTCTTATATGTCTGTTTTGTTTAGCGAATCTTGTAAAAATTAAAATTAGAACAGTGAACCTTAGGCAAATTGCCCAAAATGCCTTTAGACAGTTAACAAAACCTCCCCGACTGTAAATTTTACAATTAGCTAAAACGGGCTTTAACTTTGGATTGTAACAGCGACTACAACGGACTTTAACATCCGCAGTTAAGCGATGTGAGGTTTTTCGCTTGAGGGATTATATCACAAATGACATCTTTAATACCGTTCTGGAAACGATAAAACTGTGTAACTCTGTTAAGTGCCTGCAGGCCACTGAATTCAGCGGTTACTCACCGTACGCAGTCATTGTTATATTGATTAAAACTTCCATAGGTAACCAAAGACCCAAAACCAATCCCCAACGAATAGAAGATTTGAGTGGCGGCCGCGACCCAGACATCGGCGTCGGCAAGCTTGCTAAAATCCGGCTTGATGTAGTAGATGATCCCCTTGGAAGCTCCGGAGAGGGTGATGCCACGGATGAACAAGACCACCAAAATAAGATAGGGGAACGTTGCTGTGAAGTACACAACCTTTCCCGAAGATTTTATTCCCTTCCACAAGCAAAAATACACCAGTATCCAGGCGAGGATTAGACAAATCACGAGCTGCCAACGAAGCTCTCCGACCTCGTCAATACCACCCGTCAAACGTAGAACGTGCTTGTACCAGTATTCGCTGCTCGGAGAAACGGAGTCGGCCTTGAGCGTGCAGTTCAAAATGGCGCTCGCTCCATTGGACATTGCGTAGTTTAAAGTGTTGTTTACACAATGCGAGTTGTTGTACGAGGTTATGTTCGGCACTTCGACTTCTGAAGAGGGGTCTACGTGCAGCTAAAAGAGATTCGAGCATTATTCATGAGATGATGGCAGAGTATTTATGGCAAAATGTTGCATTGCAACTGGTCATTTGCAGGCTTGTTACAACTTGTGGAAACAACTTCTAGCAAGTATGTGGGTAAAACTTATCGACAATCAACTTGCAACAATTTCGTTTACAACTTTCAACAATTCTGTTCACAACTTGCGACAATTCTGTTCACAACTTGCGACAGACTTTTTGTGAACAAGTAAAGTTGCCGCCAGCCCTGCGAACACTGTCACCTTGGAAACGGTGTATTGTAAATCGCACCAACTTACACTACGTTCCCCAGTCGTTGAGCACTTGTCACTGTTCCACGAGTTACCACATCTTTTCCACGGAACCTCTGAGCGGAGAGACTGGGAGAGATAGTAGAGACACCAGGCAATAATAACGTTGTAATACACAGTACACAAAAACGAGACGACCATCATCGAATAACCAATACCTTCAAGAGAAGTTTTGTATATTGTTAGTTTTAGTTTCTGCTTTAATAATTGGCAAGTTTCACTTGTCATTGTATGATCCAAGATACCAACACCGCGTTCATTTTTTTTGCATTTTAGAGACTGGGGACTAAATCCTGGCAGATCTAGACCACGTGACAAAAACCACGCTACGTCATCGCCTCAAGCTCTATATACAGGCACACATGACTCGACAAATTCATAACCTCAACTTTGCAAGAAATGCGGACAGGATGGATAACTATTGAAATATTAATTTTCACCTTGCATCATCGCAATTTCGAGATGAAAAAATAGCACCGCGGTGACTAAAGCAATGCCATCCCAATTAGTATCGATTTTTGAAAAAAAAATTAAATTACGTTGAGCTAATCAACGGAATGACACTGTAGAAAAAAACACGTTTAGAACGAAACTAATCATTACACAAGAAGGCATGTTTTCCAGAGTGTCGAAAAGAGTGGCTTCTGTTTCGTTATTTCATTTTTGACGGACAAAAAACCGACCAAAACCAACCCATAAAAGTTGATACAATTTTATAATATCTGCAAATCATTAAAATGACGAGGTTTTGAAGTGAATAGTTTTAATTATGGCAGAAAATATGTTTAATTAAGTCAAAATTCGAACGCTCGTTTTTCTGATCATGATAATTCCTTCGACAACATTCGCCCTTTTTGCCCCATGAAACGACAGACGTTTTAACGTAAATTGTAAATGAATAATGACGTCTGTTAATTGACGAGTAAAACAAGTCATTGAAATTGCCCTAAGATATGAAACGAGACAAAGACAAAGGCCAGCTTAACATGTGTAAATAATTCACTGTTTACGCACCTCAGCAAGACGCCACTTGTATTCTTTATGAGTTTGCTTTTGTGAAAATATTGATATGAAAGAGCCTTTCAATCGCGCGAAAACAAACTAGATGCATGGATAAATGAAACACTGATAATTTGAACAATTTTTTCTGTTGTGTTACCCGATGCAAGAGTTTAAAAATTCAGGTTTCGAGTAATGAAGATCAATCAAATGAATTAGTTGATCTGAGCCTGAAGCCTCAGCCAATCTTTTCCCGAATCGGCCGCAATCTTAGTAAACGAACAGAAATGTTGCAGAAATATTAGTTGCATTTTCACAACACAATAAAGGAAAAAAAAGTACATTTTTTGTATTCAAAAAGCGAAGGTGCATTGCTTTTCATGCAATTAGGAAAGGTGTTATCAATATTTGATCACCTAAATCACCACCAGGTTATCTATCATCAAATCAAGAAACTTGTCATCTATATTACGATTTCACAATCCGTACGAAATCACTTGAAAACCCAAACTAACGGAAAGTCTGTAGTAAGTTTCAATATTGAACTATCAACAATTCAACATTTCATAAATTGGAGGGCTCTTGTATTTAATTGTAAACCCAAAGCAAATCTGAATGGAATAATTAGCAATTATCAGATTCAAAGGCTCGTAAGTTTGCGTAAACATCTGTAAAAGCAAATATTGCGATGAGGCCTTAACTCGACTGTTTCCGCCATTAAAAGCAATAGGTGGGGGTTTTTTTGTCAGAAAGGTTTTCTTTGTCTGCGTTTACAACGAACCTCACCGGTCGCATTTTAACTCAAGTACACACGGCCCACTATATTGAAAGTGATTTCTTATCATGGACATTCTGCAGACTGTGGGTAATTGATCAGGCATTGAACCATACTGAAAAGTCATGACCTTTTACGGTGGTTACAACTGCAACAAAACTAAACAAAGAAGACTCTTTTTCAAAATCTCGTTCCAGGATTTACTCCATTCCAACGCATCTTATTTCATCAAGTGCCATTAGCGTTCAGGGAATGTAATCACTCATGTTTTTGTAAATAGAAAATGTACACAAATATTATGTTGGGAATCAGAACATATCTCTTCAGTAGCTACAGCCTTTTCTACAGCTTGCTGGCAAACCAAAGGGATCTGTATTGTATTACTGGGGCCGGTTGTACCAAAGATGGATAGCGTTATCCATAGTCATTTTTTAACTGCCGCACAAAGCCATAAAAAGCAATGACACCAGGGGTATTGAACTCACAAGAGATAAAAAGTGACTTTGACTCAAAAATGCTAAACTTTAATACGAGTTTTATCAATCACTGAAGATGTTTAGAAAGTTTGAGAAAATCACTATCGGATAGATAGAGCTGTTCTCCTTTCGTATACAACCGACCCCTTGTCACTATTATTGATACAAGACTTCGCTAAATTTAATTTAGCAGTAAACATTGCAAAGATTATAAGCTTAAGACTTCAAAACACTTCAAGTTTGTTACAGTTCTTTGCACATGTGGAATTTCGAAAAGCAAAATAATTATTACGCTGCTTTATAAAACATGACGCAATAGTAGCGCGGCGATTAGATACAAAACTGCAGCAATTTACACACACAAAAACATGATGGGTGGGTGGGTGCTGGGTGGGGTCGAAGGGTTCAAGCAACATACAAGTTTTTAGAGTTTCATAATTTTGCCGGAGATTTTTGCCGGAACGAAGCGTCCGTTAAACGACGCCTACAAATTGGTTCCTAATTCGTCCGCTACGGTGGAATATATACGAACAACATACCTTTTGCAATGGGGCAAATTGCAGCCCATGAGCTGACAGGACCCAAACTGATGTGCTGTCCTAAGGCAAGCTCCATGAAGAAGAGTGGCATGCCGCAGATGATCAGCATCAAGATGTAAGGAATGAGGAATGCACCGCCACCATGTTTGAAAGCCAGGTAGGGAAAGCGCCAGACGTTCCCCAAACCGACGGCATAGCCAATGGCGGAGAGAAAGAATTCGACCTTTTTGCTCCACTTTTCCCGCTCAAACGACTCGTCCACTTCAACGTCTCCGTCATCCTTGGCGGATTTCTCCGACAGCACTCCATCGTTGCCCTGACCCTTGACCAGATTATTACTCTCGTCCTTCTCTTTTGTCGTCGACGAATCATTCAACTCCATTTTTCAATCTGAAACAGAAAGATACGAATTGGGCACAAACTCGAAATGATACTCTATCAATCCATCGGAAGCATGTTTCTGTCATTCATTAATAACGCTGGTCTCACGTTGACAACATAACGCACGCCCCTTTGTTTCATGCTTTAATGATGCATGGAATTCTGAGCGCACAATAATATCATGTTAATCCCTGCGCGAACATGTGGAAATGGTCGTTGACGATATACAATATTCGACTCGAAAGGGTCAACGGATTGCTGGCCTTTTCGTCTGATCTCGACACGTAATCTATACATGGTATAATAAGCAAACACTCCGTTGTCAAAGTAAGGTCGACCTAAGCCAACTGCGGCCGAGGCTCGGGCAATACCAACTTGGTCATCGGATTAAGTGAGCAGTGAGCGCCAGTTCAAACTCGAGGGCTCTTCGTATATTGCAATGACACCGTTACATGCCCAATGATATACACGACAGATAGACACGCTAAAAAATTCCTTACAGTTTCAACACAGCCTACCGGAAAAGGCGACTTCTTGTGAATATGGACAACTGGCGAGCTCTTATTGAATATCATCAGTTCGCAAACGTCCGGCTGCTCCGAGATGAGGCTGCTTCTTGCGTGACTCACAACCACACTATCACATGGAGAGTATCTATCGTCCGTTTACAAATGAGAACCCCATTAATATATACAGAACGCGACACAGCAGTATCTAATTACGACTGACCTCACAGATTTTAATATTTCATTGCATATAAAGTGCTTGGATTTCCCCCCGTGTTGCTAGCGAGCATCACTTTGACGAAAAACTAACCTCTTTCGGTCAAACCTTACCCGTCACGAAAAAATACCAGGGCAACGAAAACCGAAAAAAAGACAAATAAGCAGTCCACTTGCGAGTTTCTTAACCAACGCTTTTTGACAGAATAAGATTTTTTCTGAGCATAAATCATGTTAATTACGATAATTATATTTAGGGCATTGTGGCGCGTGTGTTTGTGGAAAATGGGGCCAAAAACTGGCCCAGAAAACGAACGCCATTAATAATTAACCTCGATCCAATTAATATCAGTGTGCTCTAAATAATATATTACATGAAACAAAACGATTTTAAAAATTGATCACGCGAGAAGCGGTCGTATTGTTTTGAAATAAATGTGAAGTTATCAATGAAGATTGTATCTTGTTTCTCCCGTTTTTTATTAGCTTTGACGTAAGGAGAAGCCTCTGACAAACTTGTTTGCTCTCAGATAAGTTTGTAGGAGAAATCGAGTCGCAGAAACCCATTAAAATGTGTGGCATTTCGTAGACGAAACTGAATCTTGCGGTCTGTAGTGTTTCTGTTTGCGAGCTTAATTAGAAATGGACACGAAGGGGCATTTTAAACAAAGAAAAAACAAGTTTCTACGCAAGGAAAGACAATTCATTTAGCAGACATTACAAAAAGTTTGGTTTAGTGATTTTCGGGTTAATTGCCGGCAAACGAATTCAAAGATGACGGGAATTTCTGAAAAGACCGAGTGTGGGTCGAATTAAAGAGCAAAAGTAAATAAGTGACCCTAGAATAGAGTGGGCAGATTGTCAAGCGAGCCACATAATGGGGAAAGCTCTATTTTTAGTACATTCTGGCGTCATTAGGGCATTCTAGTGAAGACACAAGTGACCAAAAAAATCTAGACTTTGAAACTACTCATGATAAAGTTTCGAGGTCATTTAAATGGGCGTCAAAACAGTATGTGACTGAGTAATTGACAAAACTTTAAGTAGGAAAGCATTACAGGAACAATTTAATTCGCATTTTCAAGCAATCCACTTATCATTGAGATTCCTTACAGGAAAGAAAATTACACGTTTTTGGAGAACCCTGACGGTTGTTCAGTAATACTGAGCCAAGCATTGAAAATTGGCACACACTTACAAAGAACTGTTTTGCTAGTTACATGTATACTTCTCCAAATATCAAACTTTCTCGGGCAAGTGGCAATTCTTCGAAACTTAGAGGGACCCATGGAGTGTACCATGCACGCATTCAACAACACTTAAGCTGAACTAGAGTTCGAACTAGCGAAAACGTTAGAGACAGCGAGGAAAGAAGACAGCCCCTTGAAATTCGTATGGAAGTTTAGAGAGTAAAAAGTTTATAAGACATCGGTAATGGACCTTTCCAAATTCTCTTAGGATCAAAATTACTGGTTTTGAATCGAGGTTGACCTTGAATTTGAAAAGGTCAAGTTCAGCCTCAACTTCAAATCACTGTTATGAGATAACCTAAGCCAATTGAGGAAAAAAGGTCTATCTGCAGCAACAGGGATGAAATGCTAGCACAATCCAGTTACTCCCAAACGATCTGAAAGATTAAACGATCGTTGTAGAGACTTCTGAGCTAACAACAAAAGGGATTTCTCTGAAAAAAGGATGTTTCAAGTTTTGGCACAAAACAGGTTAGTTTACTGCTGGATATTGCCCACATTCACGTCTATAATATGTATCGTAGCAATGATGCGGTTAACATCGTGTTGACCTGATGATCGTTATCAGTGAATATGAAGTGATATTGGCCCTGCACTTCTGAAAACTAATTTCTTCAAGTATAATTTCTCCTATAGCACATGCATCTTGCGTTTTCATTGATTGAAAGCCACGTGTTATTTATAATGGTACACACGCACACATTTTATGCCCTAAAACGTCGCCGTGATCGATTTAAGACGGCAAATGCTCCGACGCGACATACTTCAGCATATCTCCTTTCTTTTACATGATATTAGAAGATTTCACTTTTCGCCCGCAAGAGAGTTTCAAAAATCACCGGTTCGAAAAAAAAGATGCGTGCAAAATGGAATCTACCAATATATCTAAATTTGTAACAATTATTTTAAACGGCTTGATATGAGGCGATCCACATCACAGAAGATCTTACGAATTGAAGTGATCTCACGGATGACGCTGCGGGGGTACGAGGGGAGGAAAAGGGAAAAAAAGTGGGATGGTTGAGGTGCTTAATGGATTAAGAAAGTGCTTAATGGATTAAGAAAGTGCTTAATGGATTAAGAAATATTTGCTGAAAGGGGAAAGGAAGTGTGGTGGATAAGCAGTCAAGTACAGAACCACCAAACTGTTCATAATACAATTTGGTGGGAACATCTTAGGCATGTCTCATATATAAAAGGTTAACATTCCTCTCAACACCCCCTTCCCCTTAATTCCCTCCCTCATGCAGCACTGTTTTGGAATGAAAGAATCAGTTTCAATAATGTGACAGATATAAGACAAACAAAAAAAATCAACCAGCCACATCACAAAAATACAAAAAACCCCAACCTTTTACGTCTTTACATTTCAGATTTTGCAAGATTCACATATCCAATATTTAAGGAGAAAAACCTTTTACATTTTTACAATAACTTTGATATTTGGTCACAAACACATATGGCATTATTGCATGTTTCCATTTTTACCATGCTTTTAGCATTTTTAAAAACAAACTGCACTCTTTACAACACACACAACATATTTTACATGTCTCCAAGGTTTTTACAACACATTTCTGGGTTCTTCACAACACACACGATGTTTTACATATTTCAACTGTTCTTTCATAACAGGTTTTTAAATTCTTTCTACACTTCACTAAATCCTTTTACAACAAGTACGGCCAGTATTTTTACTAACACATGCTTACATTTTTTGTATATATGTATTCCAGTACTTGCTTAATTATGGTTTGTAACTTGGTGTAATGTAAATAGGAAATGCATCAAAGCACTTAGCTTTTTTGCTCAACAATACTAACCTGTTAAATCAAGTTTCCATTCATCTGTTCACAGTACTTTTTCACTCATCTTTTTGAGAGACGCAGACCGAACAGGGTTTTTGACACTGAATGGCAGGTGGCATGTTAAAAATAGGCATCTGTTTTCTAACAATGATCAAAGAATGGACAGTTATTTTCCCTGTCCATCGATCATTTCTTTTCATCTATTTTTAAGTTTAACTTTCGAAAGCTAACACATATGCCTGCGTTTAGCCTGCCACACTAAATGATTTGGATGTAGTTAGCCCCCCAACCTCACCTGCCCTGTCAGAGCAACTTTATACGCACAACACACATGTTGGAAACCCTACAAAATGAAAATTAAACCAAGCCTTTTAAGAATTGCCCAATTTTCACAACAAAATCTACCCCCAGGTTTAAAAATGGGTTTATTTGTCAACACCTTTGATCAACATTTGACCCAGCATGTTTGAGAAGTGATTTCAAGAAACTGGTGGAGGGTTTTACAAGAAAGAAACAGAATTACAACATACGGTAAAACTATTTAATATATCGTTGCCAAGGAAACTGCTGGAATTCAGTAAATTGGAACACGACAAGTCTGCACGAGGCTCCCTTTTGAATCAAGCCATTCATTACAGGGTCAAATTAGCTAATAATTACACATGTTCTTATACAGGAACCTCGAACAATAAGTGATTTCAACAGCGTCATTTTCATGGGCAATTATTATTAACTGCTAGGCTATTCAAATTCTAACGATAGTGGAATTCAATAACGTCCGCTTTTTGTGAGACAGCTCACGCTATCAGCATTGAAGCATGGATTAAAGGACCACGAGCAAGAAACAGCGTTCAACGTTTGGCCCTATTGCCAGCTGACTAATGTCGCCGTAAATCTTGGATTTTTAAACCGACATGAATACAAAATACATAAAATAGCTGGTAAAATTTCTCAAATTGGCGACTCAAATAGAAAGTACTTTGGGGGACTTTATTAACACCCGCCATTGTGTGCTCAACATGTTCTCAAAATATTTTACAAACATACGACCAAATAAACAGATATTAGCGAAACTATTTCGTGAAAGAAAAGCCGCTAGTAACAAGACTGGTTCACATAACGGACTTGCACAGCCGGCGGCCACAACTGATGATAGCAATTCATCTAAAATATACGCGCGGTCACGCTCCATTCCTTTGTCCTGAGGAAGTCACTTTTAACTTCAACCCATGCTCAGTCCAGTACAAAACAAACCCACTAACAATTCAAATTGCATATAGTATACCTTTATCTCACAACCGTAGTCAGATTTCTTCGTTTTAACAGCTTAAGCATTAGCTCTGAGAAACAAACGCAAATACTCAATTGGCGTCAACTCGACTACAGCTGGCGGGGCAACATTAAGTGTGTATCCGATAATACAGTATTGATCTTTGTTGAACACACGACCAATTATATGTAGTACATTAATAGCACGTGCTATTTGTTTAAGTCCATTCCTCAGATTTCCCTAAAATTCCTCGAACTTGCAGTTCACAAGCAAAAAATCCTCCAACGCACCGGTAGTTTCGGGAACTCTAAATTTCAGGCAAACTGCATATGAACTACTGCAGACTGCTGTTTTGGTGAGTTTGGAACACTCCCATGCCATTATGACGACTGTCACGTCTACTTCACGTATAGCCTCCTCCTCAGGCAACTTAGAGGGATAACAGGAGATCGTGAAATACTTGGGTGGAATATTGAGGGGTGTGTGGGGTGTGTGTCTAGTTCATGTATATGTACAGATACACTCTTTTACACACAGAAATCCGTGAAGACTTAGCGACAATTCCATCTTTATTACTATTTACACTTAGAATGGTAAAAGGCCTCGCTGGACTGAACTCAGCGATTTTGTAGCTTAGTCATCTTTTTAATAACCACGTCTTTTGTTTGCTGAATGCGTGCGCTATATTAGCCAAGTCACACAATGGCATTGCCGTTGGAGACATGAGATACAATGACTTTTAAAAATACTCGTAAGAATGGTCACTCTGTTGGTTGCCAATGCAGCCGTGACTGAAATGAAAAAAGGGGTCAATACTTGGCGACAGAAAAAAAATGATTCGTACGAAGTGCTTTGAATAGGGCATGACTTATTTTCTCTGGTATGTAAGTGGCCCATGTTGTCAAGCCATTCGACGACAATGACGACGAAAAAGGACAAAAAGATTGCATGATAGGATAATGTCTGGATGTTGGTAGAAAAAGGTACATTTAAAAAGCGTATCTTGTCCTGATGTCTTCTAGTTTCTTGGACACCTGTAGGACAAAGGAAATACCTCAAACCACTGATCGCTTATATGCTGCGTTAAAGAATTGCACAACATTCAATGAAACCAAAAAAACAATCCAATTTCAAAATTAACACGTTTTAAAATAAAGTGATGTTTGTTGATTGCATATACAATAAAAGTCACTGCTTCAAATTCCTTTGAGAGAGGGGGAGAGTGAAGGGTGTGTGGAAAGGATAGGTACTCTACCGCTGCCTGAATATGGGTTTTCAGAGAATGTAAAACCAGGGTAAAAGCTAAAGCGATCAACCAGAATATCATACAATGCCTTAATCATACCTCGGCTGGTGTCCTATCCAACTCCTCAGCAATATTTCGTCTTTTATTCGACTCTAGAGAGTTAAACTGTTCGCATAGATCGCCGTCGATAACATTCTAGAAGCAACACAGAAACAATACTTAATAAACCACAGAACAAATGCTCATGCAGTTTGCTCCATTACCGAGAGTTATTTTCGCATCAACTCAAATTTAACAGCATGACCTTTTTCAATGACGAGAAACTAAAGCAAGACACGTGTAAGAAAGTGTTTTCATGTGAAATGAAATAGCACTCACCTTGACTGGGAAGAAATACGATCGATAACCGAGGTGATCCCGACCGCATAGCGGTGCATTCTCAGAACGCAAATGCATTTCCAGATGTTGGAAAAAGTCGATGTCCTGAACGTAACAGAGAGGTGCACAATGTTAGATGAAAATCGAGGCAACAGTAAGTGGAGGAATGTTGACAGCAAACAAAAAATTAAGGTAAATTAAGATAGCTACAACGAAATCAGACTAGT
Organism: Muricea muricata; assembly: GCA_963855995.1. NCBI lineage: Eukaryota > Metazoa > Cnidaria > Anthozoa > Malacalcyonacea > Plexauridae > Muricea > Muricea muricata. The sequence goes on from OY979722.1 coordinate 2,504,326, forward strand.
CAAAAGTAGGTTAGCGCTAATCCTGGGCATAGATTAAGGATACATACAGGTGCAACTGGGGATACTTCGTCCACGATTTCGCTGTTTCACAGATACGTCATACCACACGTATTACTGGCACGCACATTTGTTCGAATTTCAATTCAAATATAAACGTAGTGCACAAAAATGCTTTCTGTCGTTTCATAAGCGACCAGGACAAAAACATAATTTCATTTGTTGTTTGAAATATACAGGGCAACTTCTTTTTATATATTTCTGTGAGCCAATGCAATCTAGCGGGAACTTTTCTTAAAATAATCGCCGTTTATTTGACATTTCCCTATCTAACTCCTTATAAAATCTCGCATGTGTACTTGCCGTACCCAAGCCATCTACGTAAGACAAGAAATACCCCGAGTTGCACATCTATGTATCCTTAATCTGTCAAAACAGCGATGGATTTTTTTCAAAATTATAAACATGCTATTGGAATACTTTTCAATTGTGTTTGAAATGAACCTTTGGCTTTGTAATTTGACATGAAACTAATGACTTGCAAACATTGCTGTTTCTCACCTCGCGAGATGTGAACGGTACAAGCATACCAACTCGTCCGGAAATGGTTGTGTAAACCAAGGACTCTGAACCGCCTGGGATAAGAGTCGCTTTCTGAAGAGACAGTACGGTCTCCCCAATGAAGAAGTTACATATCGTGTCCGCCTAGAAGTAAAGATAAGATCATTTATTGCATGCCGAGTCAGCAGTAACAACGCGGATGACAAGAAAACCCGGAAACCCAAAATAAGGATGACAGCCACAAAAAAGTTTCTATCCAAGGACAGCAATTCATCCACACTTTTATCCCAGAAGTTCAGAAATATACAGTTCTAATCAAGGTTCAATCATATTTAGATGTCCTGATGTTTTTATTCATCATTACAACTGGGAAATGCTTTTGCTGTCTATACCAGACGATTTTCAAACTGACAAAAAAAACACACACACAAATAGTTCACTGATGTCCCTTTACCTTTTGGGGAGCACCATGCAACAGGCCTCTATCCCAGAATGCTTTGTTTCCCGTCGGGTCTTCGTCTATGTCATCTGAAGTTGATGTAGGCAGTCGAACCTAGGTTGAAAAGATAATTGCATGATTCCTGGTAAAACTGGGCTGCTCTTTCAATTAAATCTTTGTCTTCAAAATCAAGCAAGAGACATCCTGGTCTAGTGTTACTACAAGAAGTACATAAGTAAAATCGGCCAGCTTTCTCCTACGAACAAACAGTTTGTCGACTTTTGAACAACGGACCCCAGTAATGTAATAATGTTGTTCCAACGACTTGTCAACGACTCAAAGATAAGTATTTGCACCGTTCAGTTGACAAGTTGTCAACGGCTTGTTCACTGCTTTCGACAAAGTTGTCGAGCGCAACTGACCTGCGACAAGCTAAAAGGAGACCTCATACTTACCACAAAAACGTTTCCAAACTTATCTGCGCCAGCCATCGTATTGAAATCAAGTAAACATTGACAAGTCATCCACCTAAAAACAATCGTAAAGGACAGGTCAAATAGAAGCAAGGTTCAACATCCACTAACGTAATTGCCAGACCTACATCTGCAATTCATTACAACTACTAGCATGAATACTTCAAGTGTTTATGAAACGAATTTTTCTCACACAATTTTTTGATTGCATTGGAAAGACCAGTTAAAATCACAGCATAAGTTCTTTAATAGAATTTTTGTAACTGCCTTACTTTTCGACATATTCAAGTAAGTGTAGTTTTAGTTATATTTCACTATTATATGCTACAAAATAAGCAATTTAATAGACACTTATTATCCTGTAAAGCTGAATATCTTGACAAAGAACGGAGTTACAAAAATTCTACTAAAGAAGTTATATTGTTATTTTATCTGATCTTCCCAATACAATTAACAAAATGTTGGACAAAATTTCGTTTTATAAACACTTTCAATAATAACCTTCAACAACTACTAGTACATTACACTTACCGAATGTTGATGTCGTCAGCAAACACGACAAGCTGGTTTTCCCGCGCTTTGTAACGTACAAAATGAAAAGACTCCTGGACGTCCATCACAACGAGCCGCTGACCCACTGAGTGAAGACCAACTATGAGATTTGGAAGTTTCTTTATAAAACATAAAAACAGAAAAGATTAAATTCTGAGAAATTCATAACTGAAGAAGGATCAATACCGTATACCACTTCGAGAAGATCCTAACCTTGTTCTCGCACTTTCTGAGAAGTTTTTTCTTCCCCAAGTCATAAATTCTTAAAAAGCGCCCAACACCGACGGCAACTCGACCCTGATCAAATCGAAAGTCAGAAAAATTCATATATAGCAATTGCTGATACTTTGTACAATCTAATACATCCATCACGAGTTTTAGTTTCTAGTATAACAGGCTCTTATATATCCCTTATAATGATCAAGCCCTCTAGGTGACCTAGCATCATAGTCTAGGGCATGTAAAAAGTTTTACCGATCCCAGCAATATCATTAAATGCAAAATCTTCCATCAAATATACACCAACCTGAAATGATGTTATTGCGGACGGAATATCATCCATTTCAGTCTGAAAAAGAAATAAACAACAATGATATCAAATTATCAGAACGTATTATCGTTGAGAATTCGGTGCCCTTCTGAATTTACACAGTTCAGTGTTGACAATTGCAAATCTGAGATGGTGAAATCTTTACAGGATCCCCTAAAGGTCGAAATGCCGAGAGAGCACTGGGTTAGGGCCCCAGTGCTCTCTCGTACTTCGACCTTTAGGGTATCCTATAAAGCCACGACCAATCTGAGATTGTGGTAATCGACCGACAGATAAACAGTACTTAAGTACTGCTTCTACACTAACCGTGTGAACTAGCTCCAATTTCTGACCGCTGTCATCAGGCATTGTCACCAGTCTGAAGGTGTGTATGGAGCCGCCAGAAAACGACCTTGGATTGAGGATCATGTCGGTTGCTGTGCCAACTAACACGTACGTTTCTTCCGAACCTTTCGAGGCGAAACGACAAACGCAAACACTGGAAAATAAGCAAATAGCATCAGCGATATACATAACAAAATATTTCAAACCTGAAGTACAACGAATCTTTCGCTGCTCACACTGTTCATAGGTATCAAATATATTGATCGATATTGCTGATCCTGAATCCAGTGTAACAATTTCGAACAACATGTTGACAAAATTGAACAATGTTAGCAGCAAAACATTGTTCAACCCCGTTTTAATCAACATTGACGTAAGTTATGAAGCTACTGCTATTTACGGTGTTTCAGTTTTAAATTACCTGAACGCAGCTTCGTTCTGTTTTAGCTCAACTTGGTCCACCGTTTCTCCCTGATCAAAACACATTACATTAATTACTATTTACTAAATGAGCGCCTTCTTTTCAAAATCACGCATTTCAGAAAAGCCAGTCAACTTCGTTCAGTTCAGAGTCGGATTGCGGTTTGAAATCATAAACACATTCATAGGTGTCCTAAGTTTGTCATCATCACTGAGTGAAGTCAACTCTTGAAACAAATTGCATGACACGTGACTACGGTCGGGGCAAAAACCGCCATGTTTAAAACCCATTTTCCACTTGAACCGTATCGTAGCAAAACGTAGCGTATTAAATTATTTCTTTAAAACTCAGAAAGAACAAATGATATGGATACAATAGAATACCTACTTTTCGCTACGGCTGAAGTGGAAAACGACCTTAAACTACATTTGATCGAGCAATCCAGCATACCTTGATTGGATCAAAGACTCTTATCACCGACGCCCACAGGCCAGGACCTGCCTTAGGCGCTCCAAACTGCTGCTCAGGCAAATCTTCCTGGAGGAATTCAGCTGCTACTTGAGCAACCGCGGCCTTATCTTCGTCCGCTACGGATTCAACCATTTCCTAAAAACATGAAATTACCGTCTTCGAATATCAACAGAGTCGATTCACACAATAAATATAAAATGACAGAAGTCCAGGAAGGTAACTCTAAGACTGCTAAAGCTATCTGGCAAAATACACCTAAGTAGTCAAGTTAAGGTTTCCTCATCTATAAATATGCGCTCATAATGATCTTCACTGAATCTGGGGAGAAATATAGGAACTGATAGAGCCATCTAATATAAATTAACTTTGTTTAGTTCAGGTTTTCTCTTATGCCATCCTCACTATATTTCTAATTCGGATAGTTTAGAACTAACAGAGCTAAGGTTTCCTCGTCTATAAATACGCGATCATAAAGTAACAATCTTCACTGAGTCTGGGGAGAACAATAGGAACTGACAGAGCCATCCAATATAAATAAACTTTGTTTAGGTTTTTTCTTATGTCCATTTTCAATATATTTCTAATTCGGATAGTTAAGAACTGATAGAGCTTCCCCATATACAATTATATCATGTTTATGTTTCTTAAAAATGCTAGTCCAGTTTACATATAACGTACTTCGGCCATGAGTTGCTTTCGGTCAGCCTTTCCTTTGTCAGTGAATGCATTATGGTCCGTCTCGATGATGATCAAGTTGTTGCTTTCTGAGTCGATCACGAATTTCCGCGGTGTGTATTTTAACGGATGGGAAATCTGGTTGAAGACGGCGCCGAGTTTTTCGAGGGCCAAAATCCTGCAGGGGAAAAAAACAAGAGTTCGACAATGCCATTCGGTTGTTTCACAAGTAAGGAAGGGAGGGGGGGGGGGGGGGGTTACCAATATGAGCCCTATCTTAAAGCCTAGCCCTAGAGGAAAGCCCTAGAAGACTTTCTTGAATGGGAATCTTAAACAAAGCAATTCCCTATAACGACAACGATCTGAAATAAAACAGAAAACGCTACCTTAGCGTGTTGGCAGATATAGCGACGATTCCTTCAGGACATTGCTCGGATGAGAACCCGGAAGCATACTCCAGGCTTTCGTACGACAACGGCGTGAGGTGAAAACGGGATTGGTAAGTGTAGCTGAGCCAGGAACGACTAGACATAGCTAGGACCTGGAACAAAAATGATAATATGGGCACAACAATGTCAATGCGAAAAGTTTTCTCAACTATATATGTCTAACGTTTTCTCATCTCCATATCTCAGCCCACTGAGAACAAGAATTGTACGAAAATTGATCAGATCCCAGTTGTTGTTTCTATTTGCTTGGTTGCGATACTTACAGCATCTGATCCGTGCATCTTCACAGGGAAAAGTTTCACTGGACGAGATCCCAGATATCTAAAATAGAGAGATATCTCAATTAGATTTCGTCAAAGCAAGAAAACATACCTCCTATGTCCTAAACTTAACTGTTGAATTCCTATCGCTTTTTGCTACTTCACTCGGTTCAGAGTCGGATTGCGGTTTGAAATCATGAACACATTCATAGGTGTCCTAAGTTTGTCATCATTACTGAGTGAAATCATAATGAATTTTAACCCTTGCAAACAGGTTAAAAGATACACTCATTGATAAATAAATCAATGGTCAAACAAGGACAAGAATTACACGACAGCTTATTGCGTGGACAGTTCATTCGACAAAGTTTAAACCGGGACCTCGACAGTTCTCATTCTCGTTTGGCCAGAGCTGTTCAGCATTTGTCTATTTGAGCACTCCGTTGGACAACAACTGTGCACGTGAACGTCGAACAACTGACCTCGTTCTGGTGTCAGATAAATCTCCAGTAACCGTATCAAGCACGGTACGAAGCAAAACTCCATTCTAACAAAGTAAAATATACAGTCGATTTCATAATTGCCATAATTAATCAATTTTACAATTACTACAATCAACGTATGACATGTACACCAAAATATGTGGACTTCCTCAACTATATACGATGTTTGTAAGCCAAAGGTTCGTACCTCAAGACCAATATTCAGAAACAGTCCAGCCAAACCACCGCCTTGTTTGGTCTCCTCGTTGCCTTCTTTACCTCCCATTTCAACAATACACAACGACTCCGCAGAATCTGGCAAAGCTTGCATACTCAACGGTTGTAAGCAATCCTGAAATTCAATACAATCACAACTTGTAGGTGTTGTTTATCGACCAAAACTATTTTAACTAATTTATCTTATTTGTTCATATACACGTTTGTAAGATTACAATATACATCTACTCCTGCAGCCTATTAAGCAATAATTCAGTCGCACAATAGTTCAAAATATTCGAAAAGAAAACCAGCTGACATATAGAGTACCAAGTGAGAATACCAAGTAGCGACCAGTGAATGTCTCCAGGACGTACAGCAAATACTTCACCTGCGGATCGAGTGATATGATTCTGACTGTATCGTCGTTCAAGCCAACAGCCAGAAACCGACATCTCTGCTCTCCCACAGGAACACTGCCCAGCGCCATACAACTAACATCAGCCGACATCTGCTTGCGTTCCGTGTATTCGTTCAACTGTCCCGACTGCATTATAGAGATTGAAAATTTTAAAATCATTTAAGCACTACATTGCATTGCTGTGGAAGTTTAACAGCCATAAAGCGACCCTACTCTTGGCACCCTTTTTCCTAGAAGTGAAAAGGGCTATTTACATTCTATGTACGATTTGTACTGCATTTTTCTCCTTTTCAATTAAATGAAAAGGGGAAGCAGTTCTTCAGGCGAGGAATCGTTAAATCAGAACGCTCGTTGTCAATCAACTGCTTACATCGACCATGAGAGTACTTCGCTCATTTCCTCCCTCAACCAAGACGAATGCTCTGGGTACGAGGTTGTTCTCCCCCCCCCCTCCCCTAACCGGACATTTTAAAAACTATCGCCAAATAATACCTGATCCATCTCGAAGTAAACCAATTCACCACCACTCAATGCAATCACCACCTAAAATCACAAATTTGCCTTTTACTCTCTGGCTTTTCTATTCGCCTGCATTCACGTCATAAAATTACACGTAATCACATCGTCAAAATCTTCACAACAACCATACTTCAGTTATTCAGCCGGATAAAAATAATCATAAAGGAATCATATTTAGATGTCCTGATATGTTTTATTCATCATCATAACTGAAAATATGCCACAATCCGATCAGAAGTAGAATAACCTAAACCTGGGGTCGGTTGTTACCCTGGGTTAAGTTTAACCCACTCATTTAGGCCCTGTTTACCACGATACCGGTAAAATTGGAAAGCGGAACGATACCGGTGGAAAAGTACTATGAAACCGTGATAAAATGAAGACGCAGTCCTTGTCGGTAAAAAGTGAAAACGGAAGATCAACCGGTAACGTGCAAACGCTCGCTTAGTTTCTGTATTTCTACAAGTGCATTTGTTTTCTACCAGTGATCTAGACAGGATTTCTGAAAAAGTATCTTTAGACTTCTGAACAAGCTGCTTGATATTTCCTTTAAATTTTATGTTAATATTAATTTAACCTGCTTTTAAACAGCTGTCCCAAGCATAAGGCAGTTTTCAGAGAATCACAGAAGTTCAACTCTTTAATTTAGCCATCTTACTTGTCTTGCGTTCACTGCGCACTTCACGATCGTCTTCTTTCCTGGCGATTTCCATTCATTGACACGCTTGTCGGCACGGATATGTCGAATGCCATCCGGGTAGACCTGGACAAGAACACAAATACTGCAGCTGCAGAAGGATTGTCTGCATAGTCTTAGAAGGACTCGTATACTACAGTATACTTCATTTTGTTCAGATTAAAATGTGAGTGTTGATATCATAGTGATTATCATAAGGTGTCCTAAGTTTTATCATCATTACAAAATGAAGTATTGCTATCACGTAGCACCACACCAGGATTAAACAGTGCTGTGAGCAGGGGGAGAGCAAAAAATATGTCTTTCCACAGCGGGAATCGAAGCTACGACCTTTGGAATGCAGCCTAATGATCAGTTGGCAAGAGCATTGAGCTAGTATACCAAAGGTCGTGGCTTCGATTTCCTTCGTTATGCCTATATTTTTCCGCTTTTCTGCTAACACCACAAATATCATTTTCACCTGAGTACACAAGACCAAGACATGAAAATCCAGGTTTTCATTCGAAAGTTTACTGAAATTTTATTGTCACATCGCCCTAAGTAAACGAGACATAAGCTATACCTGCAGAAGAGCATCTTGCCCAAGCAATGAGCAAGAGAGGGTCGGTGTAGTCCCCAGGAAACCACTATCAGTAACTTCCTCAACAGTTTCACCAATAGACAAAACCAGCGTAGCGTTCACGAACGATACAATGATGTAAGAGTCGTACTCCTCTACAAGATACAAGAAAATGTTCTGTCGCATAAATGTCCTCATTCATGATACATTAAAGCCCGTTTCCTACTCTAACCTATCGTAGCGAAAATCCCCGCAAAATCCACAACTTTGTTTCCGACTGTGTACTCCTTGACCAACATGCTGTCCCATTGTAACAGGGCGGATGTTAAAACGTCTCACCTAATTTATTTAACTTCACAGTCCAAACTGCATTTGGGTTACCCGGCAGCTCTGAGACAGCCATTTCAGATACCTAGAATATGTACAAACATAAATTACCATCATTAAAGGTATAGTGTTGCACTAGCTTTTTATTTCTTTAGATGAATGCAAGAAGTTCGTCCTCTCACATTCATCGACTGAAGAAGTTTGTCTTCTTACATTCATAACAGAGTTCAAACAGATCGAAAAACAAAACAACATTATCGTCGATTTCAGGTCACTTTTCGACTGTAATATTCCGAATTTCGTTGCGAAGTTCGTATGTTCGTTGCAAAGTTTCAAAGCTCATTTCAGAATTTGCAAGCCGATTTGTAAACAAAGGCTGTGATTGGCCCCTGAAGTCAAAGAAGCCAATCAAATGCTTAGTTTCGGAACGAAGTTCGGAATATTACAGAGAAAAGTTAGCTGAAATCGACGATAACCACAATTGCATGATCCTACCTCTAAGCCATGCCTCAAAACTCTCAAAGAAGAGCGAGGCCCACGCCCACAGGCCGCGTACAGTTGCGGCGTGTCCTCGTTTGCCAAATCAGCAATCTGGCAAGACATAATCGGCGCCAAACTATCAATTTCGTCAACCAGAACGAGGTTTTTCAAAGCTCTCGGTTGAAAGAAGAATGTTGTTCCTTCTTCGAGTTCCATACTGCTCGAAAACTCCGGCTCCTCGTCGTCATCGCCCAAGTGAGCAATTTGATAGAAATAACTAAAGATGAAGAATAGGAATATTATCGTTGTTATCAAACGAGGCGTTGCATGCAAAAGTCCTGGGGTCGGGTGAAGGAATGGTGAACAGCGCTATCCACCAGATAGAGATTTTCTCAAACTTTCGGAACATATCCAGCAACTAGTAGAACCCGTATTAGAGTTAAGCATTTTTGGGCTGAAGTCACTTTTTACTGTGACTTCAATATCCTGTTTTCATTACTTTTTCTGTCTTTCTGCAGCAGTTAAAGGGCAACATTATCCACCTTTTGTACAACTGACCCCAGAGATATAAAATTAATGCTACATTACTGGAAATAAAATCATCACGAAAAAAGTAGATGGAAGTAGTCTTAGCGAACACTTTCACAATCACTGCTTAATACACACCAGACATTTTTTTATTGAAATTTTTCAAATCCTGTCATCCCAGCGGAGCTTGAAAATAATGCTGACATGAAAAAAAATATTTCTGAAAACTACGTAACACAAAGAGAATTGATGGTATCAGGAATAACTTTATAGTTAAGCTTAGGGTAACCTTATGACAAAAATAACCTTTTCATGTTTTCAAAATAGAATAGCTACTCACATTTTTTAGCAAAACAATAACCTAAATGAACTTGTAACAGAAATTTATAAATGCATGCTTATTCTATTCTAGATTCTCCTATTTAGATTTAGTTATTACTGTCTGTAAATATCCTAGCTTTTGTGAATATTCTTGTATTTTCTTATTGCACACCCCCCCCTGTGGAAATCAGCTTTGGCTGACAGGGTTAGTGTGGGTAAATAAAGTTTTTACATACATACAACTTAGAATAGAGCTGTTTTCCATGTAAAGGCTCTCTCTGTATACACTATAATTTGTATTAGAATCCTGTGTTCAACCGTGCACAAGACCTAGACAATGTAAGCAACAGCTATGGGATTTGAAAGCCATCAATACGTACTGATTGCCAAACTCGGAAGCGACAAACAGGAAACCAGTCTTCAAGACACACATGGAGGATGCAATGGGAGTTGTGTCAAAATACTTCATTCTTATTTCTGTCACCATAACCATCTCCTCGTCTGTTTCCAAAGTACATTTGAAGATATCTCCTTGTTCAGTTTGTAGCAGAAAGAAAAACATTGACTATAACAAAAACAGGTTAAAGTTTGAAGTTTTACCTATCATTGCCAGTGTAGGTAATTAAGCTAATAGTACGCAAGAAGTATAGGTTCTATCACCAGCAAAAATTTTAAAGTAAAAATCATCATTTTAAGGGCTTTTGCTCAAAACATCTTTTTATCATCTAGACCTTTTGTGTAAAAAGTTTATAGTGTAAAGATGGCAAGAAACAATGGAAGCAGTGAATATAGCAAATAGCAGAGAAGAGGGAATGGCATGTAGATGGGAAAGGGGGGGGGGGTAAATGATTGGTTTCATAAACTTATCTTTCCCAATAATCAAAAACAAGAACTGAAATTCTACGTCATCTAAAATGCTAAATGGACCCCACAACTCCCCCCCCCCTCCCATCTGTGTTAGCACCAAAAAATTACATTATAAAGTTGAAAAAAGTGGGAAAAGGGAGATAACTGAAGTGACAAATACAGCAAAGAAGACAAGGAACTAACACACTGCACAAGACAAACCTTAGTTTTATGAGTTGCTGCACACACAAAAATCATTCCTCTTTCAGGGTCATCAACATCATTCTATCAAAATTACCAAATATAATCAAATTTTTTGCCTAAAATACAGCTCTCGTGTATTTCCAGTATTTGCAACTACCTTCCTTCTTGGAATCGGCATTCGTAGATCTTGCTGGTCCCCGAAATTTTTGTATGTCAGATAATTCTCGGAACAAACAAGGACACCGCTCGGACCATCACTACCTCCAGGAACTGAAAGAAAAACATGACAAGATCAAAAATTGCAGCCAGAAATTCAATGTCAGAAACTAGCATGTGAGGCAGTCTGCTGATAACGAATATCTGCACGATGTCATGGGTTCAAATGCCACAATACAGCCATTTACAATTGAGCTTGCATATTTTAACATGTTACATTGTTCAAAAGTATACATTCATTACTCAGAAACATGCCGTTACTTTGGGCATGAACGAGAACTTTTAGCAACCACAAAAATGGATTTCAAGTCTTGATTTAATTTGGTTTTCTCCTGGTTATTTACCATGTACAGCATTGAGAAGACTTAAATTTCAAAATAAAATGGTACCTGAAATGAGAAGATTACCACGTTCTTCTAAAGGTTCGCTGTATTTTCTCACCACATGGTTTAAACCTAGATCAAGTTCATAAAATGTTACAGTCTGTTGTGTGGTTTGTGCTGCTTCACCAGTATGATCTTGATCCGACTCCTAGGTAAAGCCAACAGAACAAAATAACAAACAATATAGATGAATGACAGAGAAACATTCAAAAAGGGTAATTTATTTAACTCAAAACAAGTTTAAATAGTTTGTGAATATTAGTACAGAGTATAAATGCTTATAAGCCACGGCTAATTTAGTCCTATTTAGCTTGCGAATAAAATGTCTTCACAATCAACATGCCATAAGTCCATCAAGCTGGGGCATATGTATTGATTGTCAAGAGGGCGAGGTTGCTGATCAAAGCAGAAAACTCTTCAGATAACTGAATCAAAGCATTGCAACTACTGACCAAAACAATGCCAATGTTTTTGCAAATTTCCTATCACATTGGCGATTAAATTAATTTTATTTATTTTCAAACACGGTTATTTATAGTAAAGGCACCAAAACCCATCACTGGTAACATCTGCTTAAAACCTTCAAAAAAGAATGAGATTTCCTATCAAACAATATAGCATATATACAGTACTAATATGGTTTATTAATTAAGCTGTCTCAATACTGACCTCATAATCCAATTCAAGGCAGGCAAACATTGGGTTTTCAAAGCCAACATCAATTCCAACAATACCAAAGACCAACGTATGTGATTTATGAGCCTCTAGAGGCGAGGATATTGTCAATCTTGCAGCAGCATCACGATTCATGATGTACACTAGCTTTTGTTTCTCCACAGCACCTAAAACCATCAATTGGAACAAAACATTAATTATTATTCAAATTTATTGTTATATAATTTAATTAACATTGATTGACTCAAATTGAGTGGGTGATGGAGGGAAAATTGATTAGAAAGAAATTGCTTAGAGACTTTAGGAAGTCTGATTATTTACAGATAGTCTAATCTATAGCTGTCGTTGGAATAAGTGATCATCACTAGTAAATAAGGTCAACTTTCAATATTTTTAGTTTCATTTTTGGATCTAACTTCTCTTGTACTGCACATTGAAGCTTGTAATATGGTATTATTGTATTAGTTATAAGCATAAGAATGCCATCAAATGGGCAAAAACACCAGCAGAAAATAGCTGTAAGCCTTCTCCCCTCTTAGGGCAGGTCAACTCACCAATCATGAGGGCACGACCTTTAGGATCCACTGCGAGATACTGCCCAGGAACAATTCTCCTGCAGCCACTTTTCCCAAATGTTTCCATGTGAACCTGATAGACATTTTTAATATTAAAATTGTTATGACCATTAAAAAATCTTTAACCATTCTTCTGAATTAATGATGTCAAAAAATAAGTTTATTCCTTACCCTCTCAAAGACATTTTTAAATGGAATATATTCCAAAACAACGATTCTTCCAGAGTCTGAGCCAACTACAATGTAATCTAGCAATAAACGTTTAAAAAACATGAGTAAGACATGTTTATGCTGTTGCTCTGCATTCTATTCCACACCAAGCAAGGTGGAAAATGTGCCTGATGTGGCAGGAATCAAGCCTACGAACTTTGGAATGCTAGCCTAATGGTCTCCCAACTGAGCTATGTAGTTAGTATTAAGTGCAATCATAATTTCTATGTATCTTGGTGCTATGTACTGTAACATCTTTTTTACTTGAGTACATGCACCAGATACATTCAAATCTTGAATCTGGGTAAAAGTTAATATATAATTATAATCCTGAATAAAAAGCATGAAATTCTACATGAAATTTGGAATTTTGCAAACATTTTACAAATTTTCAAATCTGGCAATGTTATTTACCTTTACTTCCACCTGTCAAACGAAATGGCGCAATATCTCTCACAACACCAAAAACCTCGACAGCCAAGACTGGAATTACTTTTCCTGTGTTAGGATCTGGTCGGAGCAGTTCGATTAAGCCACCTCTGGCAACGACCAGTTCTTGCGACTTTGTACCCGAGAAGTTACCATGAATTGCATGGGTTATGGCCGAAGCTCTTTGCAACGTCAGCGAATAAAGATGCATTTTGTATCACAAATCAAAATCTGTATGTAATTGGAAAAATTGCATTGAATATGAAAGCATCACACTCGTTCCCAAGTATTTGACAACATGTCAATCAAAACCTATGCAAGAGGCCACTCACAACATATGCATCACTTTTTTCCAATTTTTGGTCCCTCTTTCTGTGATAGCATGTAAAAGTGTGAGCCCCCCCCCTTCAAAAATATAATGTGTCTTTAAGCCAACATACCCCCTTCTCAGGTGTACACACAACACAAACTCAAGTGCTAGTCGAAATACAGGTGGTTAATCTATGTGGCTAGTATTTACAATAGCAAGTGAGCATTTTAACATGCTTGAAGTACGTGAATAAACACAATTAACTATACCAGGCAACAATGCATAAACTTGGATACACATTGTCTGAAGTCATATTTCGAAACCTTTTTCGGGTTTACAAATGTATATATGTATGTGACCAAAGTATTGCAATGCAACACACAATGTTCTATTCATTGCTGTTTGTGTATAGAAATGAAATATACAGTTTTGTGACAAATCTTGTGATACCCTCTCCCCCTATGTGACATTGTGCGACTCTTGGACAAACACCCCCTACCCCTAGGGACGTCATATTTACATATTATTTGAATAGCACCCAGAAAATTGGGGCATGTAGAAAATCTTCAAACAACTATACCCAATGACCGAGTAACAACTGAGTATCAACCAAACTGGCTGAAACAGATGTAATAACTAATAAAATAACCAAAACACAGAAGAATGATGTCTCACATGCACATCACTCATTCTTGAGATGTTTTTGATGCTCCTTCCAGTGTTTTGTTTGTTTCCTTACTCTATTTCAATCACGTCATTCTGGTTGTTTTTGGTCTTACACAGCAGCAAAAATAAATCCCCACACCTCCAGGGCCACGGCATAGCAGTCATTTTCTTTGCTAACGACCTCGTATACCAATATGAAGGACACAAAAAATCCCCTGCTGACACCTCAGCCCTGTGGGTGCGGACATTTACATTGACCGTTGCATTATTACATGCCAGAATTGCAATCCTATCCGATTTGCAATAATAAATGCCATCAATATGCAACAAAACTACGTAAATAGAGTAACATAATTACTCTACTGTATAGCTAACTCACGTGTTTGCATTCGCCTCACTGCATACCATAATTTTACAACTCTAGCCTTGGACGCAAAGACGAGAATTAAAAACCAATAAAATCTAACTTAATTTGCTTGCTCCTGCAGTTCTAGACCTGGTGACTTTCTTCCACCCTAATATTAGTTGTTTTACAGCGAAATCAATCAAATAACTTTGAGGCAAGTACTGCAAAGCAGTCAACAAACACCACACAAATTAACTCCAAAAACCAACGAATTCAAACAAAATAATCACACAAAAATATTATCCAATACAAAATGTATACGCTCTATACCTCTTCAATTTCGTTCAGCCATAAAAACGCGCAAGATTGCTTGGATTTCTTTCACACACACAAAACGTAAATTCATGAAATCAACGAACGCTCCAAGAAGAACGTAGGATAACGCGGGATTTTCAGGGGATTTCAAGAGCCTTCGCCTATCATACGTGATCCAAAATTAGTCACTGCTGCTCCACGCAATCACTTGCTATCCACATATTTTTATAACACCTTACATGAAGTACTTCATTATGACAGGAAACTGATTATTTGCGGCCTTGCGGGGTTGGTAACTTGGCTTTTTTAAGGCCAAATAACTCGATTTCGGCTTTTTTATTTCTTGTTTGGCCTTGAAAAAAATGTTTGGCCTTTTGGCTTTATTTTGGCTTTTTTATCGAGTGACAAGTTAGGGTAAAGTCTTTGGTTCAACATCCTCCTCCCTACCAGTAACTTCAGGTGTTCCTCAGGGATCTATCCTCGGACTAATTCTTTTCCTTTTATACGTCAATGACCTACCAGAAGCAGTATGTTCATCAACAATAGCCACCTTTGCCGATGACACGAAATTATTCAAAAGTATTGCAAGTAATACCGATTCGAACAAGCTACACACTGAATTGGGCTGCCTATGCTGGAACAGTGGTCCACGTCCAGCAACCTTGCCTTTAACCCAACAAAATGGTAGATTGAAACAATATCCCGCAAACGCTCTAAGTTAATCAAGACCTGCCTCACGATGGGTGACTTACAATTAGAACATTGTAGTCACGAACGAGACCTTGGAGTTTGGATCTCTACTGATCTGAATTGGAAGAAACAAGTTGAAGCACAGAGTGGAAAAGCCAACAAGATCTTGGGCTATGTTAAAAGAACATCAAACAGCATCAAAAGTATAGACACGAAGAGAACAATCTATCTTACTATCGTTCGTGCACATCTCGCATATTCCGGCCTCGCCGGTATGCCCCCGCCCCCCCCAAACTGTAGACAACATCAAGAACATTAAACGAATTCAACGACGCGCAACAAAATACATACTTGGTCTACCATATCGCTGCAGAGACACATATAAAGAGCGACTTCTAGAAACAGACTTAATACCGTTAACGTATTGGCACGAGTACTTGGACATGGTACAATTGTTAAATAATAAACAACATCACTTATGTAGATAAAGACATTGAACCAAAAGTGAAGACAACAAGGAAATCTACAAGATCTGGAGACAAAATAGATGGAACATTGGTACTTGAGGAACAGCTATGTCGTACATGCACCTACGCTAGATCGTACATGGTCAGATCAAAACGAGTTTGGAATACACTACCAGCAGAAATGCGCAGGAACTTCACTTCTTTAGCTACGTTTAAGACCTTACTTAAACAATATTGCAGAAATGCATTAAATTTCTGTTACGATCCTGAGGATGCGAGGACATGGAAGTCAGTTTGTGTTAAGTGTAATTCTGCCCGGGACCTCTTAACCACTTCTTCTTGTTGTTTTTGATGTTTTTGCTAAGTATGTTTATCATTAATGTGGTAGTATGTCTATGTCTATTGTTTGCTGAATGTATGTCTATGTCTATTATTTGTTGTACGTATTAATTATTGTAATGGTGCCGCAGTAATTGGTTTAAGCTGTTGCGGTTTCCAATCGCCAATTTAAGGCAAAAGTGTAAATTAAATTAAATTAAATTAAGTAAAAACTGTCAATGCCGTAGGCACATTCGTGTAAATACGCGTTATTTTATGTATGTGTTCAACGTAAAACTGTTTCATTTTTGTGAAGTTGAAAACTTTGGAACTTAAATTTTAAATACTAGAAATTAGCTGGACCAAATCTGACTGGTACTATGTCAAAACATTGATAAAATTTGGTTCTTTTTGGCTTTTTTTGAAAAAATAAAATTCGGCCTTATTTTGTTAAATTTGGCCTTTTTTAAAACGTGATTTGGCTTTGTGCATGCGCAAAAGCCTACCAACGCAGGCTGACCTTCGTGATCATAGAGTTGTAAAAGAAATGACCTATGTTCGTGATCGGTTACGTCAGGCTCATTGATCAATTATAGTTCAATGGTCAGGCCTGGGCATATATCGGTTGCCTGGCCTTCGTGATCGGGTTACGTCAGGCCTACGCACAGATAAGATATATGTGACCTGGGGTTACGTATTTCGTCAAAAAATCTAGTTGGTACACCAGGTCTTTGCCAGGAAGATGCAAAGATGTATTTGAATGAGGCTTCCTGCACAGTGTTCATTGTTGGCGTTCAAGTGAGTATATATATAGAAGGAAAGTTTCCGTGTGAGGGTCTATCCACACCACACGATAACTCGCGTACGATTGCTATACTCTGCAGCTCTGATCAACAGGCACGTATGTATAAATTAAACAACAGCGCATAGAAATGTCACATTTCAAGTATAAAATTTTGAGGTATGAGTTTGAAAATATATAAAGCATCGTATAACAATCGTGTCTTGTAGATACAAAAGCTCTGATTTTTCCGAAAAAGATTTGGTAATGTTCTCCAATGTTCAGTACTACAGTGCAGATTTCGTGCAAGGTGCATGTCACAACATGTTATTGGTTAGTTTGTTTTAGAAGAAGAAGTAGAAATCTTCGGTATTCCCTAAATGATTTTGATTCAACCACATATACACAATTTTAAATGTTTATTTTCCCCCGACAAAACGGGAATCACGAAACATCAAGTTTGGATTCCAGTTCGAGTTGGACTACGCTACTTCTCGTTTATTTTTCTTCGCTAAGTTTGTAATAACTCTCGTATACCTATTAACAATCATTAGTAGAATCATACTAGTATACTATTGCAAATGCTGTAATTTGATTGGTTACTCTACTCGCTATCTATTCCTCAATAGATAGCGAGTGGCGAAACAATCATCTTCCTATAGAGATTTCTTTTAAAAAAATTGCTGAAAAATCAAATTTTTTGTTGAATATTCCATGTTTGACCTCTGATTCTACTAAAACAATTAGATTACTCGCTCTCGATTTCTATGCGGTGATAGTTGATTCGGACTTCGCCCTCATCAACTATCACCGCATAGAAATCTCGAGCTCGTAATCTAATTGTTAATTAACAATTCAAGATGACGTTGAATTGCAACTCGACATCTTGTCCAGCTCGACGTTAGATACAGTACCTCACTATAAAACATAGATCTGTAAAAACCGTAATAAAACACATGCATTGTGTGGTGTAATGTGATTTGGTGCAGATATTTCGTCATCACGCAAAGTTGCGCGCTTTTGCTGCACCATTGTTCAAAGTTTTTCAGCTGAGCGGCTACATTCATCTCTTATAGTCCCTACAGTGTACCATACAGTGCCTTCTGCGCATCGTTTCTGCTCATAACGATTGCATCACAAATTTCGGCGGCATCTTTTGAATTCTCTGAATCTTTACATTTGCTTACGAGCAAAGCAAAGCAGCAAACCAAGACAGTGTCCGATATTCAGTTAGTAAATCATATTTAATTCACCAAAAAAATAGGCAGTTATAGATGTAAACAAAGCAGCTGTAACCGCTTTTACTTACATTTTTAATAAATTGAGTTCACTCATCTCGCCCGAGTCTTTGACATGCAAGGTAACATCTCCATGACACGCAAAATACAGACCGCGTTTACACGTTACCGAACCCCGGGGACACAGTCTCGTTATCAAATTGGATAGTTTCAACACGAGTGTAGCTTTTAAATTTATGATAATATTGCAGTATTTAATAACTAATAAGAAAAGTGGTAAGAGTAAATATGACCGCAAACTGCGCGAACTCGAATACTCGATGTCGTGACTGGCATGTAAACGGGGATAAGAACGACCAATCAATTACTCGTGACTCTATTATAGCGTGTCATAGAAGTTAACAGTAAAAATTCCATTTCGTGCTCAAAATTCCTGCTATTGGAAAACGCCTTTTACTCAGAAGCCAACCCCCGAATCTCCCCCCTCTGGACATATCTTTCGATTGGTTGGTGCTGACCAGTTATTTGTCGCAATTAATAATTCAATGTGTCGCAAGGCGCAACTAACTCAAATGTCACAATTTGAATTTTATGCTGTCGTCTGTGATTTGATCATTTAACAATATTAAAACTTAACTTGAAGAATAGACTGATAAATGTCTCTTTTCTACACGGCAAAAAATTAGGTCATTGTAACAGGTTGTTGTTGGGGCAACATTGCTCCTGGTTATTAACGATATTGTTCAGCATTGTTACCCCTGATTGCGGGTTGATTTGAGCTCAACAATATTGTTCAATGTTGTTAACAACCAGGAAGAATGTTGCCCCAACAACATTGCTGCATCCTGTTTTCAACAGGATCTGATTTTTAGCCGTGTACACAGCAAAAAACGCACAACCTGTTCTGGCCTGATGAAAACAGCATTGAACAATGTTTTGCTGCCCACATTGTTCAAGGTTGTCAACAATATTGTTCAACATTGTTACACCTGGTTGCAGGCTAATTCAGGCTCATCAACTTGTTCAGTATTGTTGACAACCTTGAACAATAGACAGATTTAGATAACACGACGCGACGTCGACGAGGACGTGAAAATGACGTGGACCCGCGAAATTTCACATCCGGTTTAGTCTAGAACGTCGTCCACGTCCTAAAGAGGACGTCAATTGAGTTGTTTTCACGTCGTCTTCAGAACGTCAAAGTTTTGTTCTTTTTATCCAAAAAATATGACAGTAGGCACCCAAAAAAACACTCTAATTTGTTGTCTATATATTGTTTGCTAGTGCTAGGTAAACTTTTTGTGAAACGACAAGGTTGCTTCTTAGTATTTCGGTAGTTTTTGGACGTATCGGGTTTTCACAAACGCTTTCGCCGCCATAGCAAAACAACAAAAACGCAAGCAATGTTAGCCGCTTCAATACTGCTTTTATTCATCATCAAGTGGTATATTTGAAAGCATAGAAACGAAAGGTATAACACAAAGTATTTTTTAAAAAGGAAACAAGGAAATAAATAATATTTAACATAGTCAAATCAGTAAAAACTTGGGCAATTGAAGCTGTTTTGCCACATAAGTTTAAAAAAGTACAAGAATTAAAAAACAGATTTCAGCCGGAAAAAAACTATTCAAAACATTTCTAAATGTCACCAGGACAATCACTGACATGCTATATTATACTGAAAAGCCATACACCTGATGGAATCACCCAGAACTGTAAGCATTTACCTTCAAAAATGACCTTGAGCTTTTGTATTTTCTCCGAAAACTGTGACAAACTTCGTCTCCTCAAAACAACAAAATATTTCCAGTTTATTCTTCCAGACATTGTCGACTGCTCAGATACATTCTTCAGAGACAGAAGGCCGTCCTTAGAAAGCATTTCCTTGCCCATTTCTTGACAACTGATTGTAATATCCAACGAAATAAGCAGGAGGGATGAAAACACAAAAATGCTTGCAAAAAGACAAATCTGACGTTCTACATCAAACCGGAAGTAGATGACTGTTGTCTGTACACGTCATTTTCACGTCCTCGTCGACGTCGCGTCGTGTAATCTAAATCTGTCTTAATGTGGGTCAATGATGTGGGCAGCACAACATTGGTCAATCCTGTTTTCATGGCCAGAACAGGTTGTGCGTTTTTTGCTGTTTCAGCGGTTTGATTGCTTTATTGAGTTCGTTACTTTGTTTAAGAGCAGGTTAAAGAACCTCTGCGGAGGTGAGAGGATAAATGTCACATCCAAACGAACACTCATCGTTGCTCAAGTTTAGCGGAGAAACTTACAACAACCAGGGCGATATACAGGCTGAGGGCACTCACTTGTTGGATCACAGTGCATCAGCTACGATCAGGGTACAGGTGGATTCCCATGGCGACCCTGGGTTGCCCATACCTCGAGCCGTGTTTGTGGTAACAAATGCTGCCCTTGGGGCGGGGATGCTGGCATTCCCGGAAGCATACGGGAAAACCGGAGGTGTGCCGCAGGCCCTGGCGGTACAGGCTGTGAGTATCGTTCGTTAGTTTGGTACCTTATTATGGAAAGCTAATTATGAGCTTTGTGTAATGAGCCACTTGAAAGCCTCTTGTAACTGACAGCAAGTTTGTAGAGGTGGGACATGATCGACATTTGTTTTAGCAATTTGCAATGTACAATTTTCAGCAAAAACATTTTCAGCATGAAAAATTGTCAGTGTGATGGATATGAGTAAGCAACCAGGGCTGGCACTAGGATGTTAATTGGGGGTGCATATTCATATATTCATGTTCTGCCTTTTGAAGTCAGTTGTTATTAAAGTTAATTTCAAAAGAAATTATTCGGGCAGAACACAAATACATTAATTAATATACACCCCACAAATTAACATTCTAGCACCGGCCCTAGAAGGAATCTGCCTTTTTGAACCTGCATTTCTTACTTAGTACTCAGCTTTGCACAAAGTTAAATTTATTGCATATGGCAGGATTCAAGCCAATGTGCCTAATACTACCCTTATCACTTATTAAGGAATGAGTGTGCTTGGTATAATTAGTAGTTAACCATGTTTATTTATTTGCCAGCAAGATTTACAAAATGCACAATGTAGGTAATATTTAACAATGTTGAAGGCAAGGTGATTACAAGCCTATATTAGCCTATATTACAAAACAAAAAATCACTTCAAATTTACTAATAAAGAAGACAGAAGCAGATCACTTCAGAGACAGTGAATCTTGACCAATCAGAATGCAGGAAAATCAACAGTGACTTGGAAATTTAAGCTAACTAACTGTATCCTTGGCTGTTCTCAATTGCCATTCTTTATGTAAAATAATGCCACTGTCACAGTATACGCCAGTAATGGTATGATTAATTCCTGGTTATATGCTTAATTGTCAGAAAAATTACTTCTTTAAGCTCCCAGCCTCTAATGTGTTCATTTCCACTTTATGTTTAGGTTCTTATCATCCTAATAATTGGGGCCTTCCTAATCCTTGGGTTATGTGGCCAGGTGAAAAGAACAGCAAATTACCAAGATACCATACTTTCATTCTGTGGACCAGTTGCACAGACAATTTGTCAAACTATCGTTGCCCTTTATATGTTTGGAAGTGATGTCACATATCTTATATTAATTGGTGATCAGTTGACCAAAGGTGTCTAAAAAGCCATTTAACTATTTAAATTAAATATACATAGTTTTTATACCCAAGTATTTATTATGAGTCTTTCAGACAGCTACTTGAATCATTTTGTTGGTTAGTTGATTGAGGGTGGTAAAGGGTATGTTCGTGAGCTGTGATTGGCTCTTATGGGTTTGTACGAAATGTGAATTGCTTGATTTGGGTGCTGTGAAATGTGCTTTGTTCTACATAATTGTGAGATGTGCTCGATGAAAGATAGGCGTCATGTTTGTGAACTGTAGGTCGATTGTTGACCGGCCTTTCGGAGGAGGTTCATCATATTGACCGATTAAGATCTAGTCTATTCAATGAAATGTGATTCTTCTTTTTTAAGACACATGAATTGTGAAACAGTGGAACTGCCCCCCCCCCTCTCCCACTGTGGAACATGATCCATACCCTTCCCCCCCCTTTACCACCCTCCAAATAATTCAGTTTGGAATGTTGGCTAGTTGGCCCATTGTCAATCATTCATTTGCCAAGTTCTGCAACAACAATTTTTGAATTTTCATCACTTGTAGTTATTGATCACCCTGGCTGGTATTTTGACAGAACATTCATAATAATTGTGGTTTCATGTATATGCATTCTACCTTTATGCATTCCAAAGAAATTAAAAGTCGTCAGTTACTCAAGGTACCAACAAGTTGGCTGCTAAATAAATTTAGTATAAATATACTGTAAGTGACTAATGATTTTACTGCATTCTGATTGGTCAGGATTCACTTAGTCTTTGACTCAGTGAATATAGGCTTGTAATCACTTCACCTCTGGTGACTAATTGTTTAATGCTCTACAGAACTACTAATTATAGTACATTTCTCCATTTCCTAGCTAAGATTGGGATGGTCCTTCACCCCCCCCCCCCCCCAATTCTACGTAGCCAAGACAATGTTATTAATTGGCCAGTCCCTCGTATTAGCATGCTTGTTGACCCATTAACAAGCATGCAAGTATATATAAGTTTTTGCAGTGTTAAGAGTTTCTGCAGTGTGATAATAATTTTTGCTTGATTCCATTGCAGTCTTTTGGGTGGTCTTGGGGCATTCTTTGTATCTTTAGTGGTGATGGCACAATACTATAGAGGGACATACACATATGATAGGTAATGTTCAATTGTTTGGCATGCATGATGTCTATCCTAGCAATGTAATTGCTTTTTAAATTCATCTAATTTTTTTCTTATTTTGGACAGTACTTCAAAGCCATTTTTTTGGGGCAATGCTTTTGCTGCTGTACCAGTTATTTGTTTTGGATTTCAGGTAGGTTCATGCAAGTATGTTTGTACCATTTACTTTTTCATCATGGGCATAGCCAAGGGGGGTTTGTCTGTTGGGTTTGTTGTGTTTGTTGTGTCTGGTAGGCTTGTTGTGTCTGTTGGGCTTGTTGTGTTTGTTGTGCTTGTTGGGTTTGTTGTGTCTGTCGGGGTTTGTTGTGTCTGTTGGGGTTTGTTGTGTCCGTTGGGTTTGTTGCGTCTCTTGGGTTTGTTGTCAGTGTCTGTTGGGTTTGTTATGTCTGTTGGGTTCTGTTGTGCCTGTTGAGTTTGCTGTATCTGTTAGACTTGTTGTATCTTTTGGATTTGTTTTGTCTGTTGGGTTTGTTGTCTTGTTGAGTTTGTTGTAGGGTGACTTCCGTTGGGTCTGTTGTGTTTCTTAGGCTCTTGTGTTTGTTAGGTCATAGTGGTACTGCAAAAAATCCACTTCTGTTGGATCCTTGGGCACAACAATAAACCCAGCAAAAGTATTCTACTCTTAAAACGCAACGGTTATAAAACATGTCTTTGTTTTTCTAGTGTCATGTAACATCAGTTGCAGTACTAGCAGAGTTGCACAATCCTACGTTGAAACGATTTGCTATAGTAACTTCTTTGTCGGTGTTAATATGTACCATTATATACTCCGTGACTGGGGCATATGGATTCTTAACATTTGGACATAGCGTAAAGAGTGATATTCTGTTGAATTATGACCCTAAAGATGGCGCAGCCACTGCAGCGAGAGCCGTGATTGTTGTAGTTGTGTTTAGCACCTACGCCATATGTCATTTTGTGGGAAGGTAAGTGGAAAATGAGATGGTGTGGAGGTTGGGTAGCTCAGGGGTTGAAATTTAAATTTTTTGCGCATTGCGTCTCAAAAAAATACTATAATGAAAATACAAATAGAATCGTTCTTCGTAAAGATTGTTTCAAAGAAGAATGTTGTTATGGTATTTTGTTAGGTTGACAAGCATTGCTTTTGCATTGCTGTTAATTTGAAGAACAACGCACCTCAGAAATATTGCTTTCTGAATAAAACCATGATGTTTCTTAATTTCCCAATTTTATTAAAATGAATGAGCCACATGTGATCGTGGCCAAGTGAAAATCAATGTTTATTTCTCATTCGGCAACAATTACATGTGCACCATTCTTAGTTATGAACTGAGCACAAACAGTAATAGTATAAACTGAAATAACTGCATTTATTCGAGCATTTTTCAAGGATAAATAAGATCCTTTATTTTTCTCAGCAGCCAACATTTACCGGATGGCTAGCTAACTTTGCTAACTTGTTGTCTCATCATTTCTCAGGGGTGTATATTTTTCAATGGCCTTTGAATCTACCCCCTTCCCCACCTATTCACCTTTGATTTTCTTCCCTCGGTACATAATGCTCACAAAATTTGGCATTGTATATTCACTTACCAAAATACCAACATGATTTATGCATTGAATATGAATTTTCACCCTATCCGGTAAGATTAACCCAGTAAGGTTTTTGTAGCCATTAGGTCAGTAATTTTACTGGGTTGCAACGTTCCGATCAGTTGGAATTATATGAACAGATATAGATATAAATTGCATGTTTTGTTTTCTAATTTCCCTATTCCCATTCCCTTTTCCCATTCCCTTTTCCCATTCCCTTTTCCCATTTCCCAAATTACAATGGAATGGAATCCTATTTTCTCACCAAAAAATAAAGTATGCAATCGGTAGTTCCCGTTTTAACCTTTCAGGACCTCAATAGATTACGCCAGGTTTCGCTGCCAAGTGAAAAACAACCTATAGCGCTATTAACCGAACTCTGAATTTGATTACAATATAAAACTCTTTAATTTGTCCACTTCAGATCAGCTTTTCTTGGTCTGTGGGTCAAAATGAGAAAACTGACAGCAGCCGAGATTGAAGGATGGGAAAGCAAACGACGAATAACGACGTCACTAGTTTGGTTCTTTCTCAGTCTTGGTTTGGCAATTGTCGTGCCGAATATAGGAAAAGCGATTGCAATCGTGGGAGGATTTGCCGCGCATTTTATATTCACATTTCCAGGTAGGTTTCTCAAACTGGCAAAATAATTGTTCTGGAGTTAATTACCAGATTTCAAAAATTTCTGTGAAAATTGAGATCCAAAAAATTTCTGGAAACTAGGTTTCAAATATCCGATACTTTTCCACCTCTGGCGGGACCCAAAGAATTCTTCGAACTATTTCTGCTTTTGTGTTATGCAAACAGCGACAATGTGTCCTCGACATATTTTCCAGGAAAAAAACCTGCTCAATATATATTGTCTTATCTGAAAATGGGACACAATATAATACATATTCAAGCTAATTTTTCCAAGGAAGATTTTTTCAATTTCTTTCGCACATCTACATTCACCTCAATTTTGTTCAGACCAGAGAGTATTTGGTATACCGATGTACAAAAAATATCGCCTTGAATCCAATATCGGTATACCGTTATGACTTCTTTACTAATTACAAAATGCCGTAGATTCTGTAGAATTGCATTATTTTTTAATTTCGCTTCTGAAATTGCCGTCTCTAGGTTTGTGCTTGATTCAGATCGTCTTAGCGGGAAAAGAAGCATTATCAGGATGGAGGAAGGCTGGTTTGGTCGTTGGGGCGATGTACGTCGTAATTGGGAACTTTTTATTTGCACAAACTGTGACAAAAGCAATAATGGACGATGTAGAAAACAAGTAAATCAATTGACAATTAATTAAATTACTGAATTAACAAATAATTAGCTAAATTAATTAATTGACAAGTGTAATTAGGAAGTGTCTTCAAAAAGAAAATTAATTGATGTTCATTATTTAACAATGTGATAGTGACAGTTGATGAGGGCGAAGCATGAATCAACTATCATCACATAGAAATAGAGAACGGGCAATCCAACGGACCTTTTAGACGGAATTTTGAAAAAAATTCGAAACAGGAAAAAATATCTTGAAAGAGCATCCTAAACTTAGTAAAATTGTAAAGTTTGGTTGTAAAATGTTGTATACTATAGAAAATATAGCCTTGCGAATTTGGCAAATTTTGTATACACTTGTATCACGGGTGGAAAATAATACCCAGTTGATGCCCTTGGGTATTCGTTTCTTACGGATGATACAAAACTACAGAAAATTTGCCAACTTCGCAAGGCTATATTTTCTATAGTTTACAACATTTTACAACCAAACTTTGCAATTTTACTAAGTTTAGGATGTTCTTTCAAGCTGTGGTAATATTGTTTCCTATTTCGATTTTTTTTTCAAAATTTCGTCTAAAAGGTTAAAGGTCCATTGTTCCAGTAGAATCTGGGATCAAACATGAAATATTCAACAAAAAATGTTTTTCAGCAATTTTTTAAAAAGACTACGAAGATTATTATATTAAATTTATCACAATTTACAAATGATTTACAGGTAGACTGAACATACATGTACTTAAACAAAATACAAGAAAACAAAATGGGACAGGAGAAAGGAACAGGATATACGTCCCACTTGACACCTACCCCCCCCCCTTATTATTCTATTATTCTTTCACCATACTCGCTATCAATCAGCTATAGATAACTAGTAGAGTAGCCAATCAAATTAAACATTTGCAATAGTAAACTAGTACGATTCTACTAAATATAATTATGCTTGCTCGCGGACACTCTGATAGATTCTAGTTGTTTTCCTCGCCAAGACCACTACTTTTAAATTTATGATAATATTGCAGTATTTCATAACTAATAAGAAAAGTGGTAAGAGTAAATATGACCGCGAACTCGATGCCGTAGACATATTCGTGTAAATACGCGTTATTTTATGTATGTGTTCAACATAAAACTGTTTCATTTTTGTGAAGTTGACGACTTTTGAACTTAAATTTTAAATACTAGAAATTAGCTGGACCGAATCTGACTGATACTATGTCAAAACGTTGATAAAATTTGGTTCTTTTTGGCTTTTTTTGAAAAAATAAAATTTGGCCTTATTTTGTTAAATTTGGCCTTTTTTAAAACGTCATTTGGCTTTGTGCATGCGCAAAAGCCTACCAACCCTGATTATTTGTCACAATTAATAATTCAATGTGTCGCAAGGCGCAACTAACTCAAATGTCACAATTTGAATTTTATGCTGTCGTCTGTGATTTGATCATTTAAACCAGTGAACAATACTGAAACTTAACTTGAACAATAGACTGATAAATGTCTCTTTTCTAGCGTGCTTCAGTGGTTTGATTGTTTTATTGATTTCGTTACTTTGTTTAAGAGCAGGTTAAATAACCTCTGCGCAGTATTGCCAAGTCCGGGATTTTATCCCGAGATCTCGGGATTTTTTAAATCAGTTGGGATGTTTTGGGGATTTTTATTTTAAAAACTCAATCTCGGGACTTTTTCGGGATTTTTCAGAACTCCAAGTTCTAACTTTAGTAATCAAATTTTTGGTGAAATTAGCTAGTTAACAAACGATTTTGTTAAGCAAAACAGTTCATGTGCTCGTAGCCCTATTGACCTGCATATTAACAAAATTTCTTTTTGGAAGGCTTGCAAAAGCAAGAGCTAGGCCAAAAACCATGCCAAAAACATACAATAAGAGGCCTGAGGACTAAATTGCGCAGAGACTGGGAACATGAAAATGAAAGTAAGAATCATAGATATAGTCACAGATCAGGTATAGAACCAGATGTCTGACTTCCTATCTATTCCTAATGTTTTCGTGTCCGCGATTTTTCGGCTGATCACAAATTGCACACGCGAGATGACGCAACCAGAGAGCACGAATTGCTCACGCAATGGCACTTGCCACGCTGACGTGTACTGCTTACGTGAGAGCACGAATTGCACACGCAATACCTCTGGCAAGTGTAATGCACATTATTTACCAGAAAAAAGATAGGGAAGTGCAGAATTTTGGCAGTTAAACGGCGATTTTAGGCGCAACTACCTATTGATCTTTATTTTCTTGACGAATTTTACAAAAAAATGATACGCTGCTTCTTTTTAGCAAGAAAGATTCACGCCACGCGAGCAAATCTGACGCGAGCAAATCTGACGCGAGCGATCTGACGCGAGCAAATCTGACGCGAGCAAATCTGACGAAGGCTGACGCGAGCTCTTCAAAATCGCGGACATAAATTTTGCTTAGTGAGACATCTAGTTCTATACCTGATCCAAAGAGTAGAGACTACAAAGAGAGACCACTTCATTCAAAAAAGCGTAAGGTGCTGTCGTGATGATTCGTCATGGGCGCCATGTTCCTAGCCAGTGCCCTAAACAGAAGCATTTCCCCCCGGTATTAGTAGCCATTTTTAATATTTCAGGGGTGGAATGCTTCTGTTTAGGGCACTGGCTAGGAACATGGCGCCCATGACGAATATTGAATGCTTGTCTCCCCCGGAAATATTAAAAATGGCTACTAATACCGGGGGGAAATGCTTCTGTTTAGGGCACTGGCTAGGAACATGGCGCCCATGACGAATCATCACGACAGCACCTTACGCTTTTTTGACTGAAGTGGTCCCTCTTTGTAGTCCCTACTCTTTGCCTGATCTGTGATATAGTAGACCTAGATTGCTGACGTATACCTAGCGCGCGTGACCCCCAATAGAAGAATCCAAGATGGCGTCGCAACCGGGCAAAAAAAACTAGGAATAGTATTACGACGTGTTTTTGCCCGGTTGCGACGCCATCTTGGATTCTTCTATTGGGGGTCACGCGCGCTAGGTATACGTCAGCAATCTAGGTCTACTATATCTATGGTAAGAATTTCAAGGAAATCTTGGGAGCTCACTTGGGATTTGTACAAAATTACAATTGGCAACGCTGCCTCTGCGGAGGTGAGAGGATAAATGTCACATCCAAACGAACACTCATCGTTGCTCAAGTTTAGCGGAGAAGCTTACATCAACCAGGACAGTACAGAGACTGAGGGCACTCACTTGGAGGGTCACAGTGCATCAGCTACGATCAGGGTACAGGTGGATTCCCATGGTGACCCTGGGTTGCCGATACCTCGAGCCGTGTTTGTGGTAACAAATGCTGCCCTTGGGGCGGGGATGCTGGCATTCCCGGAAG
The DNA here is from genome assembly GCA_963855995.1 of Muricea muricata. NCBI lineage: Eukaryota > Metazoa > Cnidaria > Anthozoa > Malacalcyonacea > Plexauridae > Muricea > Muricea muricata. The sequence continues at coordinate 2,533,697 of OY979722.1, forward strand.
CATACGGGAAAACCGGAGGTGTGCCGCAGGCCCTGGCGGTACAGGCTGTGAGTATCGTTCGTTAGTTTGGTACCTTATTATGGAAAGCTAATTATGAGCTTTGTGTAATGAGCCACATAAAAGCCTCTTGTAACTGACAGCAAGTTGCTAGAGGTGGAACATGATCGACATTTGTTTAGCAATTTGCAATGTACAATTTTCAGCAAAAACATTTTCAGCATGAAAAATTGTCAGTGTGATGGATATGAGTAAGGAACCAGGGCTGGCACTAGGATGTTAATTGGGGGTGCATATTCATATATTCATGTTCTGCCTTTTGAAGTCAGTTGTTATTAAAGTTAATTTCAAAAGAAATTATTCGGGCAGAACACAAATACATTAATTAATATACACCCCACAAATTAACATTCTAGCACCGGCCCTAGAAGGAATCTGTCTTTTTGAATCTGCATTTCTTACTTACTCAGCTTTGCACAAAGTTAAATTTATTGCATATGGCAGGATTCAAGCCAATGTGCCTAATACTACCCTTATCACTTATTAAGAAATGAGTGTGCATGGTATAATTAGTATATAGTTAACCATGTTTAGTTATTTGCCAGCAAGATTTACAAAATGCACAATGTAGGTAATATTTAACAATTTCGAAGGCAAGGTGATTACAAGCCTATATTAGCCTATATTACAAAACAAAAAATCACTTCAAATTTACTAATAAAGGAGACAGAAGCAGATCACTTCAGAGACAGTGAATCTTGACCAATCAGAATGCAGGAAAATCAATAGTCACTTGGAAATTTATGCTAACTAACTGTATCCTTGGCAGTTCTCAATTGCCATTCTTTATGTAAAATAATACCACTGTCACAGTATATGCCAGTAATGGTATGATTAATTCCTGGTTATATGCTTAATTGTCAGAAAAATTACTTCTTTAAGCTCCCAGCCTCTAAATTTGTTCATTTCCACTTTATATTTAGGTTCTTATCATCCTAATAATTGGGGCCTTCCTAATCCTTGGGTTATGTGGCCAGGTGAAAAGAACAGCAAATTACCAAGATACCATACTTACATTCTGTGGACCAGTTGCACAGATAATTTGTCAAATTATCGTTGCCCTTTATATGTTTGGAAGTGATGTCACATTTCTTATATTAATTGGTGATCAGGTGACCAAAGGTGTCTAAAAAGCCATTTAACTATTTAAATTAAATATACATAGTTTTTATACCCGAGTTTTTATTATGAGTCTTTCAGACAGCTACCGGTACTTGAATCATTTTGTTGGTTAGTTGATTGAGGGTGGTAAAGGGTATTTTCGTGAGCTGTGATTGGCTCTTATGGGTTTGTACGAAATGTGAATTGCTTGATTTGGGTGCTGTGAAATGTGCTTTGTTCTACATAATTGTGAGATGTGCTCGATGAAAGATAGGCATCATGTTTGTGAACTGTAGGTCGATTGTTGACAGGCCTTTCGGAAGAGGTTCATCATATTGACCGATTAAGATCTAGTCTATTCAATGAAATGTGAAGCTTCTTTTTTAAGACACATGAATTGTGAAACAGTGGAACTCCTCCCCCCCCCCCACTGTGAAACATGATCCATACCCTCCCCCCCCCCCCCCCTTTACCACCCTCCAAATAATTCAGTTTGGAATGTTGGCTAGTTGGCCCATTGTCAATCATTCATTTGCCAAGTTCTGCAACAACAATGTTTGAATTTTCATCACTTGTAGTTATTGATCACCCTGGCTGGTATTTTGACAGAACATTCATAATAATTGTGGTTTCATGTATATGCATTCTACCTTTATGCATTCCAAAGAAATTAAAAGTCGTCAGTTACTCAAGGTACCAACAAGTTGGCTGCTAAATAAATTTAGAATAAATTAACTGTAGGTGACTATTGATTTTACTGCATTCTGATTGGTCAGGATTCACTTAGCCTTTGACTCAGTGAATATAGGCTTGTAATCACTTCACCTTTGGTGACTAATTGTTTAATGATCTACAGAACTACTAATTATAGTACATTTCTCCATTTCCTAGCTAAGATTGAGAAGGTCCTTCACCTCCCCCCCCCCCCCCCCCAATTCTAGGTAGCCAAGACAAAGTTATTAATAGCCAGTCCCTCATATTACCATGCTTGTTAACCCCTATTAACAAGCATGCAAGTAATATATAAGTTTTTGCAGTGTTAAGAGTTTCTGCAGTGTGATAATAATTTTTGCTTGATTCCATTGCAGTCTTTTGGGTGGTCTTGGGGCATTCTTTGTATCTTTAGTGGTGATGGCACAATACTATAGAGAGACATACACATATGATAGGTAATGTTCAATAGTTTGGCATGCATGATGTCTATCCTAGCAATGTAATTGCTTTTTAAATTCATCTAATTCTTTTCTTATTTTGGACAGTACTTCAAAACCATTTTTTTGGGGCAATGCTTTTTCTGCTGTGCCAGTTATTTGTTTTGGATTTCAGGTAGGTTCATGCAAGTATGTTTGTACCATTTACTTTTTTATCATGGGCATAGCCAAGGGGGGTTTGTCTGTTGGGTTTGTTGTGTCTGGTAGGCTTGTTGTGTCTGTTGGGCTTGTTGTGCTTGTTGGGTTTGTTGTGTCTGTCGGGGTTTGTTGTGTCTGTTGGGGTTTGTTGTGTCCGTTGGGTTTGTTGCGTCTCTTGGGTTTGTTGTCAGTGTCTGTTGGGTTTGTTATGTCTGTTGGGTTCTGTTGTGCCTGTTGAGTTTGCTGTATCTGTTAGACTTGTTGTATCTTTTGGATTTGTTTTGTTTGTTGGGTTTGTTGTCTTGTTGGGTTTGTTGTAGGGTGACTTCCGTTGGGTCTGTTGTGTTTCTTAGGCTCTTGTGTTTGTTAGGTCATAGTGCTACTGCAAAAAATCCACTTCTGTTGGATCCTTGGGCACAACAGTAAACCCAACAAAAGTATTCTACTCTTAAAACGCGACGGTTATAAAGCATGTCTTTGTTTTTCTAGTGTCATGTAACATCAGTTGCAGTACTAGCGGAGTTGCACAATCCTACGTTGAAACGATTTGCTATAGTAACTGCTTTGTCGGCGTTAATATGCACCATTATATACTCCGTGACTGGGGCATATGGATTCTTAACATTTGGACATAGCGTAAAGAGTGATATTCTGTTGAATTATGACCCTAAAGATGGCGCAGCCACTGCAGCGAGAGCCGTGATTGTTGTAGTTGTGTTTAGTACCTACGCCATATGTCATTTTGTGGGAAGGTAAGTGGAAAATGAGATGGTGTGGAGGTTGGGCAGCTAAGGGGTTGAAATTTAAATTTTTTGCGCATTGTGTCTCAAAAAAAATATCATAACGAAAATATACTGTAAATAGAATCATTCTTCGTAAAGAATGATTGAAAGAATGTTTTCGTAAAGAATGATGAAAGAATGTTTCAAAGAAGAATGTTGTTATGGTATTTTGTTAGGTTGACAAGCATTGCTTTTGCATTGCTGTCAATTTGAAAAATATTGATCAACGCACCACAGAAATATTGCTTTCTGAATAAAACCATGATGTTTCTTAATTTCCCAATTTTATTAAAATGAATGAGCCACATGTGATTGTGGCCAATCAACCAGGGCAATCAATCGGCAACAATTACACGTGCACCATTCTTAGTTGTGAACTGAGTGTTACGTAATTAATCATGTGACATGCGTCACATGACTTTGTATATAAGTATTTGGACACTTAGTATTATTTTGTTGGATATATTCACATAGGAGCATGCTAGTAAGGACGTAATAAATGTTGCATAGAAACATAACACTGAGCACAAACAGTAATAGTATAAACTGAAATAACTGCATTTATTCGAGCATTTTTCAAGCATAAATAAGATGATTTATTTCTCTCAAAGTAGCCGATATTTTCCGGGAGGTAACTTTGCTAACTTTTTGTTTCATCAATTCTGAGGGGGTTTATATTTTTCAATGACCTTTGAATCTACCCCCTTCCCCACCTATTCAGCTTTGATTTTCTTCCTTCATATATAATACTCACAAAATTTGGCATTATATATTCACTTGCCAAAATACCAACATGATTTATGCATTGAATATGAATTATCACCCGATCCGGTAAGATTAACCCAGTAAGATTTTTGTAGCCATTAATTTGGAATCATATGAACAAATATCGATATCAATTACATCTTTTCCTTCCTAATTTCCCATTTCCCAAATTACAATGGAATAGAATCCTATTTTCCCACCAAAAAATAAAGTATGCAATCGGTAGCTCTCGTTTTATCCCTTCAGGACCTCAATGGATTACGCTAGGTTTCGCTACCAAGTGAAAAACAACCTAGATCCAGAGTTAGCGCTATTAACCCAGCTCTGAATTTGATTACAATATAAAACTCTTTAATTTGTCCACCTCAGATCAGCTTTTCTTGGTCTGTGGGTCAAAATGAGAAAACTGACAGCAGCCGAGATTGAAGGATGGGAAAACAAGCGACGAATAACGACGTCACTAGTTTGGTTCTTTCTCAGTCTTGTTTTGGCAATTGTCGTGCCAAATATAGGAAAAACGATTGCAATCGTCGGAGGATTTGCCGCGCATTTTATATTCACATTTCCAGGTAGGTTTCTCAAGGTTTGATTATTTTTGAAAGAATGAGACTCGGAAGTGCAAAAGTTGGGGGTTTTCTGGGATCCTGGGTTCAGGGCTAAAAAATTTCTGTAAAAATTTTACGAGGCAAACTGGCAAAATAATTTTCCTGGAGTTAATTACCAGATTTCAAAAATTTCTGTGAAAATTGAGATCCAAAAAATTTCTGGAAACTAGGTTTCCAGAATCCGATTCTTTTCCACCTCTGGCGGGACCCAAGGAATTCTTCGAACTATTTCTGCTTGCGTGTTATAGTGAACTGCATACGAGACAGCCGCGAACAGCGACACTGTTCTGAACACGCAGAATGGACCATTCCCCTTTTAGTCAAACTTTTGAATTAGGAATATTCATCAGCGCAGCTGGAAAGAGCATCCTAAATTTAGTAAAATAGTGAAGTCTGGTTGCAAAACATTGTAAAATGTGGAAAATATTATTATTATTTATTATTTAAACTTATTTACACACGGTAACTAATCAACCTATATGTTAAATTACTACTTCCACTCTATTTAAACTACTTTTTATACTATACTAGAAATATACAAGAAAAATAGTTAATTAAGTAAATAAATTGGTTGTTTTCCATTAAGCCGTGCTGTCAAAATTTGACACACACCGCTACTTTGGGAGTGCTATAATATTAAGATATTAAGATATTAGATATAAAAAGTATAAAAAACATTCCCAAAGCAACAGTGCAAAATATTTACAATCAACTAACAATTTCAACTTTGTGATACAACTGTATCTCTGACTCGGCTGTTCCAGACCTTAGCTGCCGCATAACTAAAGCTTCTTTTCATGGCGTTAGTTTTAGGTTTTGACAACATTAACATTTTGTTGTTGCTTCTCAGATTATAGTTCTCGTTATTCGTAATTTGAAACATTGATGCAATAGCAGGAGAGCACATATGATTTAAAGCCTTATTAACCAAACATATCATTTGTTCTTCTCTTCTTTTATCTAATGTTTCCCATTTTAACTTTAACAATATTTCACTTGAACGTACCTCATATGTGTCTCCCGTTATTACTCTTGCTGCTCTATTATTCAGCTTTTGCAACTTATCTTTGCATGTTTGGTTACAATTGCCCCAAACTAACGAGCAATAATCGAAATATGGTTGAACTAATGATTTATAAAGTGTCACAAGAGATTGTTGTGAGATGTAATGCTTAGCTCTCCTCAAAATACCAATCCCTTGAGAAACTTTCTTACTAATATTATCAATTTGCTGATTCCAATTCAAATTTTCATCTATTAAAATTCCCAAACTTTTTGTTTTGGAAACACGCCTTAAGTTTTTCCCTCCTAAATTAATTGCTGGCTCGCAATCGATACCCGCTAATCTCTGCCGCGACCCTATTAACATATATTCACTTTTGTCAACATTTACGGGTAATTTATTAGCTAAAAGCCAATTGTGTACATTATTTAATTCATTATTCAATTTTTCTTCTAAATCTTTGGCTGTTTCCGCAGAAATAGTAATATTTGTGTCATCGGCAAACATAGCAGGTACAGAATTTACCAAACAATTCGGAAGGTCATTTATATATAACAAGAAGAGGAGAGGCCCAAGATTTGATCCCTGAGGAACACCACATTTGACAGTCTGAGATGTAGAAATTATGTTATCAATTTTACAAACTTGCTCTCGGTTCGTAAGATATGATCTAAACCATATCGATGCAGAGCCCTTGACACCATATAAATATAATTTATTTATTAAAATTTCATGATCGATCGTGTCAAAAGCTTTGCACAAATCGAGAAACACAACCCCATTTATTAAGCCTGAGTCCATGCTGATAAGCCATGAATTAGTCGTACTTAATAACGATGTAGCAGTAGATTGGCCTTTTCTAAAACCAGATTGATGAACAGAAAGGATATTATTTTCAGCCAAATATTGATTTAGTTGCAAATAAATAATTTTCTCAAATAATCCTGCGACAACTGACAACACCGATATCGGTCGGTAGTTGCCACGTTCTCGCTTATCACCTGCTTTGTAAATAGGTGATACGCGGGCAATTTTCCATTCTTGTGGAAAAACGCTTGATGTTAACGAAGCATTAAAAATTTTCGTTAAGAAAGGCGCAATACTATAGCAAGAATCTTTAAGTAACCTGGCTGGAAGCCAGGCCTGTGAAGTTTGTATATAGCCCTGTGAAGTTTGCAAATTTTGTATACTTTTGTATTATGCGCGGAAAAGTGTAATCACATTTCGAAATGTGATTACACTTTTCCGCGCGTAATACAAAAGTATACAAAATTTGCAAACTTCACAGGGCTATATTTTCCACTTTTTACAATATTTTGCAACCAAACGTCATCACTTTACTAAATTTAGGATGCTCTTTCTAGCTGTGCTAATGAATATTACTAATTCAAAAGTTTGTCTAAAAGGGGAATGGTCTAGTGGTCCTCGACATATTTTCCAGAAAAAAACCAATCCAATACATATTGTCTTATCTGAAAATGGGACATAATATAGTATATATTCAAGCTATTTTTTTCAAGAAAGATTTCCTCAATTTCTTTCGCATATCTACATTCACCTCAATTTTGCTCAGACCAGAGAGTATTTGGTATACCGATGTACAAAAAATATGAATCCAATATCGGTATACCGTTATGACTTCTTTACTAATTACAAAATGCCGCGTATGATTTTTTCTGTAGAATTTCTCATACATATTTTTAAATTTCGCTTCTGAAATTGCCGTCTCTAGGTTTGTGCTTAATTCAGATCGTCTTAGCTGGAAAAGAAGCATTATCAGGAAGGAGGAAGGCTGGTTTGGTCGTTGGGGCGATGTACGTCGTAATTGGGAACTTTTTATTTGCACAAACTGTGGCACAAGCAATAATGGACGATGTAGAAAACAAATAAATCAATTGACAATTAATTAAATTACTGAATTAATAAATAATTAGCTAAATTAATTAATTGACAAGTAATTAGGAAGAGTCTTTAAAAAGAAAATTAATTGATGTTCATTATTTAACAATGTGATAGTGACAGTTGGTGAGGGCGAAGCATGAATCAAATGTCATCACATAGAAATAGAGAACGGCCAATCCAATGGACCTTTTAGACGGAATTTTGAAAAAATTCGAAACAGGAAAAAATATTACCACATCTTGAAAGAGCATCCTAAACTTAGTAAAATTGTAAAGTTTGGTTGTAAAATGTTGTATACTATAGAAAATATAGCCTTGCGAATTTGGCAAATTTTGTATACATTTGTATTACGGGTGAAAAATAATACCCAGTTGATGCCCTTGGGTATTTACTTCTTACGGATAATACAAAACTACAGAAAATTTGCCAACTTCGCAAGGCTATATTTTCTATAGTTTACAACATTTTACAACCAAACTTTGCTATTTTACTAAGTTTAGAATGCTCTTTCAAGATGTGGTAATACTGTTTCCTATTTCGATTTTTTTTTCAAAATTTCGTCTAAAAGGTTAAAGGTCCATTGTTCCAGTAGAATCTGGGATCAAACATGAAATATTCAACAAAAAATGTTTTTCAGCAATTTAATCAACTACGAAGATTATTATATTAAATTTATCACAATTTACAAATGATTTACAGGTAGACTAAATATAAATGTACTTAAACAAAATACAAGAAAACAAAATGGGACAGGAGAAAGGAACAGGATATACGTCCCACTTGACACCTACCACCCTCCCCCCTTATTATTCTATTATTCTTTCACTACTTACTACCTATCGAGCAATAGATAACTAGTAGAGTAGCCAATCAAATTAAATATTTGCAATAGTATACTAGTAGGATTCTACTAAATATAATTATGCTTGCTCGCGCAAACTCTGATAAATTCTAGTTGTTTTCCTCGCCAAGACCAGTGTGACCACATTTGTGGTAAATACAATCTAAAATGACCAGGCTTTGTGATTGGACTTTAGAAACAAAAGTCATCATTGTTTGTGATTCGTTCTCTAGAAAACCAACTTCTATTGGTTTATTGTCTTTTATTGTTATAACCAAACCACTCACAAAGCCTGTTAGTATATAGGTTAGTGGCGACTCCAACTTGTGAAAATATTTTATCATTTATAAATTTCAATGAAATCAAAGTGCTGTGTGCATTGTTACCATTTAAACATACATTTTTCGTTTATGAAAAACTAGATTCATTCACGGAGCACAGCATAAAGTTACAGCTCTTCCAAGATTAATATGAATCTAGTTTTTCATATCTCTGAGGATGTTTTTCGTTTATCACTATGATATTTTGGCTACAACTGTTAATATGTTGGTTATAGTTTGTTACTGTTCCCAAAACTACCACGTTGGCACCCACATAGTTGGCGTTAAACGTGCTTGACCAGGGTACTTACTCTCGAAGATTTCACGGAAAAGATACTCTTCCTTAGTTTTGGGAGTGTTAATTGGATATTTTTCTGCCGCCGTTTCCAACTGCTCATCCCCCACGACGCCTTCAGCGTGTTTCTGGATGATCTCCATCCAAGATTCGCCCGTTTTCTTCGAGGACACGCCATCGCCGAATTGTATTTTGGGCCGCCAAAGGATTTCGTCCGGAATCAACTCTTGCCCGTCGAATGGGGAGCGAAGAAGATGCTTCTCAATGTTGTCGCGAGGCTGACGCAGTGGGGCTGGTAACGTGAGGAAATACGATGTGAAAGCGAGGTCAAGAAACGGAACACGGATTTCCAAGCCGTGGGCGGCAGTACAACGATCGGAACGGAGCACAGCATAAAGATACAGCTCTTCCAAGATACGTTTCGATTCAATGTCGGCTTCTTCAGGCGATGGTGCTCTGTGGAAATAGACGTAGCCTTGTGTTAGCTCGTCAGACCCTTCCCCGGAAAATATCACTATCGTATCCGTTTTCTCGCGGATGTATTTACATAGCAGATATGTAGCCACCGAACTCGTCGTATTGGTATCATAAAACTCCGTATGCTCTATGACTTTGGGAAGAATTGCCAAACCTTCTTCCGGAGTGAAAATCACCTCATGATGTTCTGTGCCAAGATAGTCGGCAACCTTTCTCGCCGCGGCAAGGTCAACGCTACCAGCCAGACCAACTGAAAAGGTCTGGATAGGATAAGAAATGCCAGATTCGCGGGCAAGCTTCACCAAGACGGCCGCAACAAGGCTGGAATCTAGACCACCAGACAGAAGACAGCCGACGCGTCGTTCGGACATGAGCCGTTTGCAGACTGCTTCGGTGAGGAGTGATCTCAAGTTCTTCTTGATATCCGTTGTTAGATTCGCGGAGAAATCAAATTCCGGAATCTTGGTCAGGCTTGTGTACGGAGCCATCTTCCTTATGGCCGCCACTCCGTCATCTTCGAAAGATAAACATGCGTGATGAGCGGGAAGAAACGGCTCGATGACGGGCTGCGTATTTTTCAAGTCTTTCTGCAGCTTCAGCAGACCTTTGACTTCAGAGCAGATTGCAAAACACCGATCTTCCGTCTTCAGCATGAACATCGGCCGAACGCCAAAGGTATCTCGACCAAGATGGATTTCCCTGTTGGCCGTATCCACGACAACAAACGCAAACACGCCGTCCATCATTTGCGCTGTTTTCTCGCTTCCGAACTTGTTGTACAAATGCAGAATCACTTCCCCATCGCATTTCGTTTCGTAGTTGAAGCCATACTGCTCACCCAAAGCCTTGTGGTTGTAGATCTCGCCGTTGTAAATGACGTACAGGTGGGGAAATGAGTACAAACGCATCGGTTGCATTCCGAAGACAGTGTCGACAATTGCAAGCCGGTGGAAGGCCAGACAGATGTTACCAAATCCTGGTATGCTTTCCAGACGGAAACAATCTGGACCGCGATAAGCGATGGTCAACGCGCAGTCGAAGTAGTTTAGGACATCTTCGGAAGCTCCAAATATTGCCCAAATCCCGCACATTTTGATAAATTACAAAATCTAAAAATGTTATTGAGTTTATTTGCAAGTCATAATAGTATATTCAAATCCGAAACTACAGCGTTAATAATCAATTGGGGTGAATATTCATATATCCTTAGCTGTCCGACGAATTTCTTTTGAAATCAGTTTGCAAAAGGGTTGATTTTAAAAGAATTTGGTCGGGTTGGACACGAAGATATGAATAGTTTGGGCCCTGACTGTTATATCTTATACCACTGACACAGTATAGAAAATGCAAGTGTCAGTAGAGCCAATCGGCAGTGCAACATTCCCCCTATTTTTATGCAATTGACTGGGCAGAACAACCAGTTCAGCGTTTCTATTAGCCAAAAAAGACAATGGACTGGCCATAATCCGCATAATGAACACGAGAAATGCGCGGGGACACCAGATTAACACCGACTCGAGTGGCACTTCTGTTTATTGCCTATTCTCTGCCACTGAGCAAGGTAGCAAGAGATAAAGCGAGACTTTGAGTACGCAATCGATTAGACGTGTCTATTTTCGGCTTCGCGAGGAAACTGTCAGCAAAAACCATGCGCACAGTCTTCCCAAACTAAGACGGTTCGTCGCTAAACGATCTAGCGAGCTTTTTACCAAGAAAGTCTTGTTTTCATTCAGTCGTGAATGTGGTAAATATAACAATGCGATCAGTGATACATGCCGATCTACATTCGGTGCAACTAATTTGAATACAGCCGACAAAAGAAAAGATCTAGACCATATCACATCGTCCAGAATGACTTTGCTACGACAGATATTACTACTAAATTACTACTAGATATTATTACTACTACTACTAGATATTATTACTACTACTACTACTAGATATTATTACTACCACTACTACTAGATATTACTACTACTACTACTACTACTAGATATTACTACTACTACTACTACTACTAGATATTACTACTACTACTACATAATATACTAATAAAATATTATTACTACCAGATATTACGACAGATATTATTACTACTACATGTAGACTTAAAGCATACGGCGCTGTAAAGTAACCAGGGGCCGGTTGTTCAAAGCTGGGCTAGCACTAACCCTGGGATTAAGCTTAACGCGCTGTTTTATGCGTGCATTTCTGCACCTTTGTTTCAGAAACCAAAATTACTGCTGATCTATATTTTCATAAGCTGTCATGCTTTTGAGCAACCCACCCGACGTTGCTGTTAGACGCTGTTTTAACGTGTTTTACCTGGCCCCAAAACGTTTCGTTCAACTAAATTGTGCAGATGGACTACCTTCAAGTTCGCTTTGGTAGGTATCAGACCACTTGTGCAGTTATGTATTGAATTTCATGAAACGTACAATTAATACGTGGTATTGCAAGTATGGTATTGCATAAGATTGACCTCTTGACCTCGCAAAGCCACTGCAATGTCAGGCAAATTCCGAGAATTGGTACCCTCCCTAAAACAATGTTGCTGCAATACCAGACAACATGGTTTACTGGATAGGATGTCTTCAGCAGTGCTCTCACAACTAATTTCCATATCCATATTTCTGTAGGGGTAGGGTAGTTAAGAATGAGGCAACAATAAACTTTTGAAAAGAATGCATCCTCATTATGACTAATACCACCCCCATAGAAACAGCATAAATCTGAGGAAATTTCCTCAGATTGTAAGAGCTGTGGTTGTGAGGGCAACATTGTTCCAGGTTCCCAACAATATTGTTCAGCATTGTTACACCTGATTGCAGGCTGATTCAGGTTGAGCAATGATATCAACAAATGGAACTTGTGAAAAAACAGACTTTTATTTACATACAACTCTCAATATTTTAAATCAACAATTGCATCTCAGTAACTGAGAGTTAGAAAAATTCACTATCCATATTACTGCATCATAATACAGTACTAAATCACCACGCTACATATTACATAGTCCTTTCAACTCTTCAACATTTCATACACTATTTACATATTAATAATTTTTATAACAACAAATAAAATATTTGATTGCTTGGCTTACACACAACAGGCCCAATATTCAGTAAGTCAGTATTTTTTTCTCCTCAACATTTCTATCCACATCAAAATATTGCAGCAAGCAAGCCAAGGGATCAATGGCCCAACTATGTCATTATTATATCAAATTATTCACGATCAACTCGACATTTCAGCTGGTTCAGTCCTTATTCTCTCTCCTCCACTCTGAAAAAAGCAAAAATATTTCTCAGTCAACATTTGTTCCTAACTTTACAGTGACAGATTCAAAGGATTTAACTGTCTCATTATCATATCTTATTATCAATTTCAATGTCATAATTATTAGTATCATTGTTACTAATAAGCATAAAAAAGTAAAAACATAAGTTGTATCCTCAAGAAAGACTATCATTTTTGAGCTTGACATGTAGACAAGGTCTTAATTGCTGATAAAATAGCAAAACTTACTGGTGATGTGTTCCGATTACTTTTCCATGTACCACGATTACCTCTATTACCACGGAAACCTCCACGCCCTCCACGATAGTTTCTTCTGTTTTGTTGGTTTCGATCGCCATCACCACGGTTACCACCATCACCATCATTGTTGCCACGGTAGCCACCCCTTCCTCTTCCTCTGCCTCGACCACGCCCTCGGCCCCAACCTCTACTTCGCCAACCTCGGCCACGGCCATAACCACGGTTGTATGAGCCACTAACACCAAACGTTTCAACATTCAGTTTTCTTTCTTCTTGCCATGAACCCGTTCTAAGTGAAGGAAATGTTTACTGAATTATTCAAATTTCTTAAAATATCAGTCCATGACAGACATTTTCCAAGAGAAAAACACCAGACATTCTGTTTGACCAGAGGAAAATGAAGTATCATTTCTTGTCTGACCCAACTACAAGTTTGATGACCAAAAATATTGACGTATATTGATATCATTGTATACACCAACGATATACAATGCTTACAATAGCAAATTCCAAAAGACCCTTGACATTTTGACAGACAGATTGCTCGCTGATTTTTTGGGCCTGAAATTCTGTGTCCAGATCAAGTTTTTGATCATTAATTGCATTGCTTTCAAAATAGTCACATTAATATTATAAGAGTACACATTAAAACTTGCGGACTCTTGCTAACAGAGCATAACAAATACTTGCTTTAGTCTACACAAAACAAGTAGATGTCACAAACAGTAAAGTTCAATCACATGCCATAGCTTATTCAATATTTTTGAAAACACTGATATGTCGTTATTGTGCCGTTTCATGCATTACCATAGTCATACTAGTCGTACCTTCTTCCTTGGTCTGATGTTAACGGATCATTTGAGATATTATCAAAGAATGACTTTGACTTGTCATAATAAACATCACCAGCAGGACTCTCAATCTCATCCTCATTTTCAACAATCACCTACACAATATCAGAATATGCACAAGTTTATATCCAAATCTTCACATTATTATGAACAATTTCAACCTAAACAAGAACAAAATCGCAGCTAGAAAAAGCATCTTAAAATGAGCATAATTGCAAAGTTTGGTTACAAATTCTTGCAGCACATTTGAGCTAAAATTGATTGTATACAAATATATACGAAAGCACATGTTTTTAGTACTTAACAACATTTTCCAACCAAACTAAGTGACTTCACTAATTCTAAGATGTTGATAGATTTCTTAGGTCAAAATTTAGTTTATACATCTACTGGTTGCAGTAGAATATACATCTAGTGCCGATAGATTATTACAAATGTTTCATATTATTCATCAGTCTACTTAACATACTTCTTCATCTTGAGATGAAATTTTCATTCTTTCAATCTCAGACTTTAATTCTGATTCAATCTTTTCCTTGTCAAATCTTGCATTTGAACTTTCAAAATCAAATTCGCCATTAAATTTTATCGACTTTCCCTTCTTTGTGTTGCCAGACTGGAAACCAGCTTTTTGACCACCTGGAGCTGGATTAAAATTAAACTAAGTTATTACACAACAAACAACAGATGCACATGGATCTCCAGATCTTGACAAACTCTTGCCAAAACAAGATATAAAAGAGAAAAAAAAAACATGTCAAAAATAACTACCTTTTGTTATATTTTCATTTCCTTTCTGATTTTTGGGTGCTTCTTCATTTTCAGGCTGTTTCTCACCTGGCTTATTTGGACCATTTTGGTTCGTTTCCAGGGAGTTCCTCCTGGACCCGGATCTTCTTCTAGGTTTGCCAGTTTGGGTTGATTTTTGACTTGGTGGCTGAGGAGTTTGTGTTTCCGACTCGAGAGTCCTTGCTTGTGAAACAGAGCCGACTGGTGGAACGTTCACAGGTGGACTTGGTGTGCGGCTTTGGATAACAGGTATACCTACTGGCGACCCTGTATGACCAGGGTTGATACCGGGCTGAGGGACAGGAGAGTACGCAGCTGGTTGACCTCCATATCCATAAGGGTGGGCAAAGTTACTATAGCCAGCCGCATAAGGTGCTGTGCTGGGAAAGTGGGTAAAACCTGACCCAACAGCACCTTGCTAAAGTCAAATATAAATACATGCTTGACAACACAGCGATTTGAATCTAATCGCTTAGCAAAAACATTTTTACTGCTTTGTTTAGGCTTCTAACACGAGTGAAAACCGAGTAAAAATTATCGCTTTCAAAATGCAGTAGAATCAACATCTTTCGGACATTTGATTATGCAATATAAGTCTGGCAGATTGCTTACACAAAATTCATTTTCAAAATGCATTACTTATTTCACCAGTTGGAGTGACGCAAATGAAATGTGCCAATAAAATTTCATTGAAAATTTCGTGATTTAAAATGCATGACACGGAGATTCCATTGAACTGGTACATAATTTGTACAGATTTAAATACTTAAATCTTTTGGATAGTTTGCACGCAACCCAAGTCAAAGGCATCATCAGTTCCTGTATAAAGCAGAAGACCTGCCGCTAAATTACAAAAAAATATTACAAACCTGAAGTATTGATGGGTCTTGGTTGACCGTATTTACCGGTTTGGGTGCCTTCGATACGTGCAAATCTTTAATATCGCTACCTCGGAAGACAATGTACTCATAGACTTCGCTTCGTGGACCTACTTGTTTTTCAGTCGGTCTATGCTCAGTACCGTATGAACGAACTAAAAGATTGAATAAGAGACCTTACTTATTAAGCAGGTCCGCCAGAAAAGCTGCCAAAAGACGATAAATAGCTACAAAACACTCACCATTTGCCAAAGTGACAGTGGAGTCCTTCGTATCTATAGACCACAAAATCCCTTCGTATCTTATCTCTGCTTTCGAAATAAGACTGATAGTACTTCCTATATATGGTGTACCACCGCTCATTTTGTAAAAGAGCGAACAAAATTAAAAGATGGCTTGAAAAATCGACGGATTACTTTTGCAAATATCTTTCCTACTTTCTAGCAGTTTAGAAAATTTTCAAGATGGCCGCGACTGGGTAACCACACTAATATATCATATGATACGTGAGCAATCAGCCAATCAGCGATGAACCCGCCAAAATTAAACTTGGGGGTACCAATGGCGCGCACAATATAAAATGAGTACCAAATTAATTACAACTAATTAATGTTGGAAAGTGATTACCCGCTAATTTCCTTAATTAATTAATGTGAACAAACGCTTTGTTTGCATTTTGAAGTTTGAACTGCAATATTGGGAAAATACGATTTACAAACTGAATATCTCAAACTATTCAAGTTTACTTTGCGGTATATAAATGCAAGCCAGAGTTCCGATTCAAAAAGCGTTTGAAAGATGAGAAATTTGGACAATGTTGTGTGGACAACCTGTCTGCTCATAACAAGGAGGTTGTTATGAGCAGACAGGACACTAAATAAACTTTAAACTATCATAACTTTTTATGCTCAGATCTTTCAGCCTGGTTTCAATTTGATCGCAACTGCCGTAGCATTCTCGACGATGTGATATAGTGTCGATATACCTTTTCTTTTGTGAGCTGTATTCAAATTAGTTATATATTGAGTATAGATCGGCGTACACACAGAGTTGCAAAAAGCGTTCAACCTTCCTCCGGGCAAAATTTTAAAAGTTCGCAAACTTTTCTTAAAATGCTGTAAAGTTGGGCTTTCCAAACTGAAGATCAGAATGAATCTCGAGAATAAATATTTTTTTTAGAAGGAAGGCATGATTATCTAGAATAGATCATCATCTAATTATTTTTTTTGTTATGTTAGTGTTTAGGATACATTATGTAGTGTGTTGACATGAAACCATACCCACATACCCTTGGCTTTTTTTCGACTCTGCGTACTCACTCTATCACATGGGTCACTTTGATATATTCACAACATTAGTAACTGGAAACCACGCTTAAACAAGAGCATATTATTATATATACTATGAGCTAATGTTTAGTACATCACGGAAACACCCAGCCCTACAGGAAATGTAGGTCACATAGAAAAGTCATGTAGGTGATACAAAAACCAAGCAGTCTCGAAAAACAAAGAAATTTGTATTATGACTAATCAGATTTAATTGACGGACACATCGATTTCGACCGATGGGAATTTTGTGTTGTGTGGGCAACGCGAATTTCACTTCTTCCTGTGTTGTCTGCAGTCCCTTATTTCATCAACTCCTTTCCTTTAGAGACTGCTCTCAGTCTAAACGCAAATATATACACAAACGTGCATGTGTGAGAATATTTTTATTCCATGTATAAGTCAGTACATTCACGTACATTCTACATTACTGTTCACATTTATTGAGGCCAAATTTAAATACTACAACAGATTTGGTCGCCCATAAATATCCTACTATAACCGGCCAAGTTACCAAAGCGCTAGGCGCGATGCTTTCTGTGTAAAATAAAGATCTTTAAAAAATTATAGCGTGTTAAAAATAGTGAATTTCGTTTTACACCAACGCTTGACCTTGTCGTGTAAAACTTTGTCGAAGACTCGATCAGCCTTCTCGTCAGGTTAGTCGGACAAATAATGGGCATTGGTGTATGGGGCGAGGGGGAGGGTGAATAGCGGGTGTTATCTCCTCTCACCCATTCCTCTCTCTCAAAGCCAGTAGGTTATAGTGTTCACTCTGGATTAAAGTTTAACCTTCTGTTATATATAGTTCCTGTATTTTTACAATCCCTTTTACTTCAAAACTTCAGAAACCAAAAATATTATTGATCCTGACAAGATTTCTGAAGAAATATTTTCTAAAATTGTAATCAAGCTACTGGGAAATTTCCATTGATTTTCAGGTTAACCCAGAGTTAAGCTAACCTGAAGTTGCAAAACAAATATAGCCTCAGCGAGCATTTTTTTGCAAGGACACTATTTATCTCAATGTTCTCTCGTTTGCTATCCTTAAGATGCAGAATGTAAGTTGTCCTAAGTCTGGGGCCGGTTGCATAAAAAAAGTGATTAACGTTAATTAGTGGAAACGTCAAGCAATAAGAACGACGTATTTTGTACTTAATCACTATTCAACTACAGAACAGTGATTACGAGTTTTATACAACCGACCTTGGGTAAGATGTCCCAACAAAGACATATTCCAAGCAAGAGTGATTGCTATGCACACGACCGGAACGGTTGTATAGAATACAGACTCCTCTATTTCAGATCTGGTTAGTGCAGTAACTTCATTCGCGCAATTCATGCAAAGAATGTCAATGACAGACTGGGCATTATTGCATTCTAACTAAAATGACCTAAATCTATGTTAGTTTTGAGTAACTCGGTGGCGCGTATTTTCGTCTCAAAAATTTCAGAATATAAAGAGGAAGACAGCTGACCAATGTGATTACAGTCACTTTCCACAGGAAGTTGAGTGATAGTAAGAAGCGTTCGTCTACAAAAAGAAACAGTCAAATAGTTAATTTAGACACGTTATTTTTTCATAAAATGTATCCTAACATACATGAGAAAAAGAGAAACTCGCTTCACGCAAATTTCGCAAGTGAAAGTCGTGAGAATAATGGATAACCGCGCAAATACACAACGCTTTTGCGATAGTAAGTTTACGTGGTGCTTCCAAAAAAACCCTATACTGACAAGAGATGATTTTATCCACTTACCAAAGTAGTCTTTAAACACGGCCAATGTAACAATATAGACAGCCAAACTAAACACCTCGGCAGCAACCATCAGCCAATGCCAGGTTCGTATTGTGAGTGCGACCATTAAAAGCTCAGTTAGAATCAACGAGGTGAATGTTATTGTCACAACATGAATGAATTCTTCATCGAATAATAAAATACCCCCAAACATAATAATTCCACCTTGGTAGATACTGATCAAAATCCAAATAAAGAATGTCTTGTACGACAGAGAACGACCCTATACAGGAGAAAGAGAAACAAATTACATATTCCGCAACCATTAACGGTGGTCTACAGTCCGTTGAGTAAACAAGCACGCTTTGTTTACATTTTGAACTTCAACATTTGTAACTGTTTTGATTTGCTCTGCTTACAGCTTTACCTTAGACAAGTCTTTGTATAACTCTGGAAACCTAAGCGCTATTTCATCCGGAACGTCTTCGTCAAGCACCAGTGAGAAGACAGGAAACATGGTGTATATTGTAGAATACCTAAATAAGATGGCATGAAAGTTTTACTTGAGAGAGCTGAAACACCGAAACTGCAAAGCAAACTTAGAGATAAGTCTTCAAGTTATCTACAGTTGGTAACACTTAACGATTAGTCGCCGAAGGCGAGGTGATTACAAGCCTATATTCACTGAGCCGAAGGCGAAGTGAATATAGGCTTGTAATCACCGAGCCAAAGGCGACTAATTGTTTTAGTATAAATTTCCAGGTGTTTACAAATAATAATCAACTAAACTTTACAAAAATTCACTTCAAATTCATTACCCTATGAAAAAGTAAAAATCAAAAAGCTATAGTCACTGGTCAGTGACTATCACTTCAGAGACAGCGAATCTTGACCAATCAGAATGCAGGAAAATGAATAGTCTCCTGGAAATTTATACTAAATAATATGCAGTTTACTGCGGAAAGTCTGCTTACCCAACCATCAGGTAACCTTGGTAAAGAGCAACTGATGCAAAATAAAACACGCTGGAGAACACAGCCTTGAAAAACAAAATATTGTATATTTTAGCTATTTCCTGTTCTGCTGTCATACAACCACTGGGGCTAGAAAATCAGTACAGATCCCGTTAAAATGTGGTCGTGGAAAATTGCATTTGATTAGTAAATTTTACTAGATAATATTTACCTGCATAATGGATATAATAAGACCTCTATGTATGACAAATTGACTAAGAGCTGCTGACCTCTTGTAGCTGAAAAAGCAAAATAAGTAAGTATGGTTCATACATAGCATTGCAACTAGGAACATTCCGTAGCTGTCTTGAAGTTCAGACATATAATTAATAAACTTTAAAAAAATTGAAACAAATGTGTAAATGGTCAAACCTATTTCTGCCATGCCAAACCAGCAATCTACCGAGATACTTAAACTGTGTGATCGAGAAATCAGCTGCCAAAGACGCCTGACGTCCTTCCTGGAAAATAAGAACTTTTAAAGTCACCTCTGTAACTAGGATTAAATTTCGACTTGCCCTGATCTAGGCTCCGTTTAGTTTGGTACATGTCATGCGATCACACAAAATACATAGATGTATGACGTCACACCTTTCCTTCGATTCCTACTCCAACATTGGCTGCCTGGATCATGCTGACGTCATTTCCTCCATCCCCTGAACGCGGCAGGTAATTATGTTAATGAAAAACATATTAAAGAGAAAAAAAACTTGTTGCAAGGTAGCCCCAACAAGACTGGTACAGTCATGGTATAACAATATTGTTACAGCCTTGTGTTGTCAACTTTGTGACAAAAGTGTTACAACAGGCCAGTGTACCAGAGTTGTTACGGCAACCTTGTAACATGTCTGATATTCACGCCAAGCTTCTTACCAATTCTCAACAAGTCGTTTCAAGTTAACAGCTTGTTATAGAGAACCAGCTCATATGAGAACCAGCTCAGAAACAAGAGCATGACTGTTGCAACCATCATGGTGCTAGCTGAGTTTTCAAAATATAATTCACTAACCAATAGCACATGTTCGTTTCTTCGTGTAGGTTTGCAACAGTTCCACGATATCTGCCTTCTGCTGTGGAGAGCAACGGCAACACACTACGGCTGGGCAGCGGCATGCCAGCTCCATGAACTCTTGTTGGTAATGTCTGAGACAGGTCTGGAAGGGAAAATGATACTTGGTGGTCTCTGGTGATGAAATAAATAAGCAGAATAGTGAAGTTTTTGACTCAGGTAGAAGTTGAAAAATAGCTCCAGTTATTCAACAATGGATTTGAAAATGACTATATAATACTGCAGATACGATAATAAATTTTAAATAAGAATGTTTTCATTCATCTTTTTTGTCAGTAACTCAACATTTCAGTCAGCTAATGTAGAACAAATCTGGCAAGATTAAAACCGAATTGAACACAGACAAGTCGAGATACAAGCATGCATTACCACATTACCACCATAAACAGCCTCTTCCAAGTTGAGAACCTAGCAACTGTGGATTGTTTGAAAGGACAACGCAAAATGGCAGAAAACTTTAAAGGTAAAAAGAAAATATAAAAGATGTCTCGTTATCTCTATGGAAAAGCCTCAAAGGTTGTGTACACTATTCGTTCCATGTCTCATGACTGGTACTCTCTATCTCACTGTCCCTCCAAACAATCTGCGCATGCTTTGCGGTATCGATTATGAAATGCCGAATAAACAGGCTTGTGTACATACTTACTTCTAATGAGTCGCCTTTGATAACCAGTGCACAATCATTCTTGCGACGAAATGAATTAAGTTCCAAATGAGCCTCCGTACGGCCACTAACCTAAGGAATGAAAGCGCAATATATATTATAGAGGTTTAGACTTTCGTCTTTGTCGAGATTATTTTCACAAAGTCTTCGTTAGCAAGCTCGTTAACAAGTTCCAACTTTGTCAAAAAGCTATGCGATGTTGTCACTCCCAACTGAACACCACAAGCCGAAAACAAGATTTTGGAAGAACTTGTAAAGGTCTATCTACCCGAAATGACAAGTCGTATGCGATTCTTATCCTGGTGTATGTGATTCACTGGACACGTCTAGAATTGTCAATGACACATTTCAGTTTTCTTTGTTGGAATGATAAGTGTCGCGACTCGATAGCTCATTTCCATACACTAGAATGATTAATCGTGTTTCGTGTATGGCCTTACGAAGTTTGTTGGGTTTAATAATCTATCTTGTTGCAAGTTGTCAACTTGTGAATAATCTGCTAAACAAATTCATCCTGTTCACAAATCCGATGCAGGCTTATGGTAATTTGTGGAGTCTTTACGTGCATGTGAAACTTACAGTGAAAGAGATAATTTAAATACCATCGCGACGGGTGATTTAGTTATAGAAGTTAAGGCCAAATCAAGGCCATACCTGCTTGAATGTATAAATTGTTTGAGATTTCGAAACAAGACGTGAACTTTGTGCGATACATGTCGCTGTTTCTAGTTTATCTCCAGTCAACATCCAGATCTAAAACAAAATTTGAATGCATTGGAATAATTAAGTCTGAGAAAATATCAATGAAATCTTGATGTAACCTTTAATTATACAAACCTAATCTAATACCCAAAACTTAACTCTACACTGATGCAACAACAATACGAAAATCTTATTTAACCACTAATAATTGTTACCGTAGCCGCTCGTATTGAATCACAAAATCGTTAAAGGTGGTATATATAGTCCATTACGTTAACAAACGTCTTGTTTAGATTTTGAATTGGATATCTTCAATCTTTATATGTGCTACAGCAGGACCCAGGCGCAGAACGTACTGTGCATCACACCCTTCTAAAGTCTGTCTATGTTTTTTAGCCAAGCATTTTGCCCAATACATGATCCTTCAATTGATAACAGCGATGTTCAGATTTGATTTCCACCACCACTACCGCTACCTTACTCTATCTTGCAGCCAATCAGATGTGTTGTATCCTCCCAATCTTGAAGAATTAGCGACAGTGGAATTCAAGTCTGAACCTCGTTATATCTTTTATACACATGTATACTATTGCGTAATTGCGATTGCATCATAACCAAATACAATGAGTTAAACATTGCATACGAATGGAAATGGGAATGCATGCTGTGTTGAGATACGTATTTTAACTTCTTTCAAAACAAGCATTCAGAAAACTGTCTGTGTTTAAAACCAAATAATAGCCGCAGTACGTGGCAGACTATGTCATGCTTTCTAAAACCTGCTTACATCAAATTTTAAGCGCTCTGTTTTGTGCACTATCATATTTATTGCCAGACACAAGTATAAGTAATTCAGATAAATATGATTGTTTTAAATTCTAACACGTAAGCAGAAAGTTATATAATTAAATTCTAAACTGCGTAATTCCGGTCTGTCCTCGTCTTCGTAAAATACAACAAAATGATCATGTCTAGCTTGGCTGTATGGAGCTTTTGGAGTGTTTTTCTAGTATGTACACATATTTCGCGTTGTGGATTGTCAAATTTGGTTTTGAAAGCCAGTAAACATGCGAAAGAAGTTACTTGTCCAAAGAAATGCAACTGCTACAGTTGGAAGTCGGACAATGCGACGAACACATTTGATCGATTTACTGTGGATTGCTCTGGGGGACAAGTTCCGTTAGCAGAAAGGCCTAAAAGTATTCCACAACCTCTTCCATCTAACACAACTGATTTAATAGTTACTGATTATTTCCTTGATCATTTAGATGCAAAATCATTTGATAGCAAATTTTTGGGAGCAAATTTAGTACGTTTGACGCTTCACAGATGCGTCATTCGCTACATATCTCTTCATACTTTCAGGATACACAGAATGAGAAACTTGAGACATATTGACCTAAATGAAAATGAACTCACAAAAATAAATTCAGATATGTTTCAATCTTTCCCTGAGATCGAGACTATCTCGGTAGCTATGAACCGTGTTAGCAAAATAGAGAGACTTGTACTCCCGAACCCAAATCATGTGATGTTGATCAATATATCCCACAATCTTTTGACGGAAATAGAACCTGGAACATTTGACAATGCTCTGAAACTCGAGCTACTAGACCTCTCGAAAAATTTACTTAAAACGTTACCCACAGATGTCGTTTCCGAACTACCGACTTTGACAACACTTGCTTTAAAAGACAACCCTTGGAACTGTTCTTGCATACAGAACAGTATACTAAGTTTGAAACACTCGCTGCTCGAAAAAACCCACGCTGTTTGTCGATACCCTCAGCGGTTTAGAGGAAGACTCATAAGTACAGTCTCAGATACGCCATGTCTTTATGTGGATAACATGGTTTTTAAATTCGTCAATAATACTATTATCAAAACCATAGGTGCATTCGCCAATGGGAATACTACCAAGATTATAGCTGTAGCTATAAATTATAATATTACCATCATCACGGCTGCAGCTATGATTTTGGTAACATTCTTATGGAAGAAATTAAAAGATTATTATCATTCCAAGTTTGGGAAAATATCTACAAAAACATGGGAAGGGAGAAAAGTTGAAAAGATGAAAGAAGATCCTAAAGGCGTGACGGAGAGTTCAAATGAAAGACGCAAAGTTCAGAACTTTGACTCCACAATTGATGAGTTTGGAAACGTTTACAGAGTACAGCTACCTGATGGGCGAAAAGCGGCTGCCAAAAAATATCCTAAGATGAAAGACGATAACGAATTGAGAATTTTTCTCCGTCTCGAAGAAGAAACCCGACCACATCCTAATATTATTCGATATCTAGGTTTGATATATACTAGAAACTGCACTTACCTTCTTCTTGAACTGTGCGATGGAAACCTAATGACTGCCATTATGGACCGTATTGATAGATTTGATCCTATTTCGGACCCACACAACTACATTTCACAACTTACATCAGGAATTTGTTACCTTCACGATAATGGTATTCAACATCGTGATATTAAGCCAGAAAATATTCTTTGGAAGAGAACAGCCACTGGCATCATCACACTCATTATTTCGGACTTTGATCTGAGTCGATTTAGTAACGAACCATCTCTACATAAAGTCAAGTATGGTACCAGAGGTTGGTGTGCACCCGAACTGTGGGACGAAGGAACGAGATCATATGCTGTCGATATCCACCCTCTTGGCTGTGTGTTCTATTTTATTTTGACGATGGGGCGGCATCCTTTTGGAGAAATTACAAATCCCACTGAGCGTCAAGATAATATCATTTCAACGACGTACAACGCCACCTTAGATGAACTTTACAAGCATCATGATGAACATGAAGCTACAATGGCTGAAGATCTTATAAGAAGGATGATTTGTTACAATGCCGAAGATCGGATAACAGCGTGCAAGATCAAGAAGCATCCTTTTATGTTGACGAACAAGGAAATGTTGGAGTTTCTATACATGATCGGCTGTTTTATGGATACCAAGAGTAAAGATCCAGATGTTGTACATTTTAGAGAAAGTCTTGAAAGTAATTCCCACGTTGTTTTTACTGGGAAATGGCTGGACAAACTGCACAAAGAAGTTCGAAGCTCCCTTTCAAGATATAACAAAGACGGTGACGACAAGATCTGTTCTATTCTACTGACAGTTTATAATCATGCTAAACATTTTCACACAATCAAAGATACCAAGCTGGGGAAAATATATACGGATAAATTCGGCGTTGTAAAGTATTACACACGGCTCTTTCCAAAGCTTGTTACCTACACGTACGATGTTCTTGAAAACAGCAAAATTGAAAATATTTCCTACTGATGTGGCAAATGGTCTAATCATCGATGCAAAGAGATGGTATATATAGCTTATATTGACAAAATAAATCGAAAAGAACATACCACTTTAAACATGCATTACAGGATTGAACAATGTTTCGCTGTCCATGTTGTTCAATGTTGTCAACAATATTTCTTAACATTGTTACACTTGAGTGATGAACAACCTGGGCAGCACAGCATTGTTGAATTTTGTTATACAAAACGTTTTGTTGCATATGTTTAGCTACCATATAATAATATATCACTCGCACGGCCAGTGATGCTTGAATTTCATCTGGCATTTCTGGTTGCAATATGTTGGCCTCATTTGAATACTATATCAGTATTTGTTAGATGATTTTGGACCAGAGTTCTATCTGTTTAAACTTTAAAAAAAACATTGCCAATATTCTCGCCCTAACAATGTTGAGCGATGTTGGCTAAGTTTACCATGGCTTTCAAGGAAAACAAATGATTGACATATATAGACATCAATCACTTGTAATCAACTATAGACCAATATATAACCTAATAATCACATCCAGTCACATAAAGACATATGTAACTTAATAAGTACATCTATTCACCCATAGACATATGTAACCTAGTAATAACCGACCTACAGTACATAATAAATACGTATTTCTCACTTACAGACATTTAACAATTATTCGCCGAAGTCGAGGTGATTATCGGGGAATAATCACCGAGAGGAATTAGTATTTTTACACTAGTTATTTTAATTTTGTTTATTTCTTTGTCCGTAATTTATACAAAACGGCGGCTAGTCGCCATTTTGTAAACTTGTTTTTACTGTTATATTCACCTGCAGGTGAATATAAAGGAATGTCACGTCACATTGGACATGTTCACTTGTGTAAAAATACTAAATAAAGAATAATACATGGGTACGCGGAAATACCAGATTTATTCAAGTGTTGAACATAAATATCATCGAGAAATAAATCTGGTATTTCCAAGCACCCATGTATTTTTCTGTTTATTATATAAACTACGGGTTTTCCACCAATATAAAATGTCCAGAAGCTATTGGTGATTGTTTGAAAAGCGATAATTTTCATATTTTCAAATTACCATAAATAATCTCACATGTGAGATTATCAGTGAGATTATCAGTTTTATCAGTGCCCATGTGAGATTATCAGTTTTATCAGTGCCCGAAATACTTATAAAGCACTGTACTTTATATAATAAAAGTTAATAATCACCCATAACCGCTTACAACTTGAAGCGGATTGCACTGAGGTGTGTAGCCAACCTGTGCCTTATGTAATGAAATTTAGGCGGTAGCTACTTGATATTAGATCAACTTTATTATATCGAATGAAAGCGAAAATTTCCAAAGAGTGCATTGTCAATGTGAGAACCTTGCCTGGAACTACACACAATATAAATCTACATACTCATTGACCCCCCCCCCCTAAACTCACTATTCTACTAGGCTACTGAGACCTAAAAGTCAGATTAGCAATAGAAACTTTAAAAGGTTTGTTTTAGCTTACCTTGACCCCTGCGTTCCTTAGTAACTCCAGTGTTGGTCGAACATCAGCCTGAAGAAGACGAAACTAACATCACTAATCGCAAAATTAACTGTATTAATACATCACCCTGCTTTTGAAGTCCCAGTTTTTGCGAGTGAATGAATGAGTAAACGAATGAATGAGCGAAGTGAATGAATGAAATATTTATTTTTGAAAGAAGCCTTATCACCCTCTCGTAACGGTCCTCAAATGCTCCTTGGTAACGGTCCCCAGGTGTAAACGTACACATATGTAGTGTCCTCAGATGTCCCAAAGATCCCCAAAGGGTCCAACAACGTTCGTGTGTCTTAGCCACGCTCACGCGTGAGAAATATTGACAACACTCGCCAGTATAACTTGTACTTCTGAACCACCAACGTAATATTCTCTATGTAGCAATAATTAGTGTTACCTGTAGCTTGTCCTCAACTCCAGTAAGGCAAAGCAATTCCATATCATTTTCCAAACTGCTCTGAATGGCACTTATCTGATAGAGAGAGTAAGATTTTTTCAGTTTTGTAATTTTATTTCCACCATTTCTTGGCTATCAAAAGTATAACGCCAAACTTAACAGGACCAACACGGTCTCTGCCGTCAATGATGATTTGTTGCAAATACACTCAACTCCCGTCTTGTAGACACCCTTATTAAAAAGAACACCAAGGAAATCGTCGACCAAAACTACCATAAACTTTATTGCAATAGCTCTCGCTATCACGGACTCGAGTTATTACAGTATTATCACACAAACCTCAACTACAACTAGGAACAAAGAGTTTTAGTCAAGTCTACGGTTTCCCGCCATGCACTTCGGCAGGCTAAGTAGGGCTTATAAGGAGGTGGGTGCTTTGCCAGTTTCCCCGAACGCTTCTACCCTCCCCAGAACCATTACCAAACCTCAGTGGGCAGTCCCCTCCCTTACTATTCGAGTTACGTCTTTATCAAACTCGTCTTCGTACTATGCGCGGTAACAAAAATCCGGGAGTGTCCATGCAGCATTTAAAATTTGGTCACAAACAGCTCACCTTTGCTGCCCTTTCTGTCAAACTGACTTTGGCTTGACTAAATCGATACTTGACAAAAAGAAGTGAATGAAAAATATTTAAAAAAAAAATAAGATGCAGCATAAGAACATGTGAATGTTAAAATGTGTTAGTTTGTAATCTGTGAGTCTAGAAGTCTGAATCTACTGACGTGATTCTTACATGATCTAGATACATGAACGGTTCCTGATGATAAGAATTGGAAGGGGGGAGGAGTTACCTCAAAATCTTGATACTGCTCTTCAGACAGCACTTTCTTCGAAACAACCAGAGTTCTCAGTCCTTCACGCGCCATATTACCACACTGAAACAAAACAACAAACGGTAGTTGTTGTTAATTAAAAAACGTCCCAAAGACAATCATAGTTAATAGAAAATGAACTTGTTTTAAAAGGTCAGAAAACTTCAAAGAGCTTTACATTTAAAGAAAAACTGATGTACGCTTGTCGACTTCCCTAACAATATTTTCTATCAATATGCAACAATTTGTAAAGTTCTAACAAACTTCACGTCCCTTAAAGAGCACAAACCTCTTCTTCCAACCAGTCATTGTACTGCACAATATTTGCCATCACAACATCGGCACCTTTCAGATAGAACGTGATCTCTCCCGTGCCTTGATCCTGGGGGTAGAATAATATGATGAGATTAGAGACAGGTTCGAAATTCGGTCAATTTGTCACAGTGTGTCACGTTCGATAAGATTTGGATATTTTCTAATCAGTTCTCACAGAAGGGCATATGATTGAAAACCAGGAACTACATTAGTACAACATACCCTAACTATGATTCCCATTCTCTTCGACTCGGAGGTGAATGGGAATATTTGTAAAATTTCGTATCCCATAATCTGGCCATGGGGTGAACGAAGAGTCATGGTGTTGAGATCTCGTTTTATCAAGCTTAAACCAACCGTTTCAGCCCACGTCACTAGAGCAACCTTAAAACAGTCGCACTATGACATTAGTAAGGAGAATATTGATATAACAACATATCTATATTGTATCATTCAAGCCTGTTCACACTTGTCGTGAGAATCGAGAAATAACTTCTCTTCTGGCCGATGTGATTGAGCGAATTATATGTGCAAGATTATACCATTGCAAAAGCAATCCAATACTTGTCCCATGCTTTAGTTTGTTAGACACTCACTCACATCGTCAGAGGCGAGGTTCAGATTTGACTTCCACTACCACTACCTTTTCTTAACTGACAAGGAGCTTGATTGGTTAATCGAGAGGATGCAACACATTTGATTGGCTAAAAGGCGGATTGAGCCAGTAGTAGTGTTAATGGAAGTCAAATATAAAACTCACTAATATCAAACGCACAATCTATTTTTAAGTGCTAATGAGCACTTTTCTGCTTTAGCACTTTTTTTCGGAAGCTGTCTTGTAGCTAGGGTGATGGTCAGCTAAATTAACATATCTGCAACTAATACCACAAGCGGCCCTAGCCCTAGTAGCCAGGCATGCTTGAAAATGACAAAAATATGATGAGGGTGGTGAAGGGAAGGGGGGAGTGGATTACGTTTCACAGCGGGGGGGGGGAGCAGTTTCACAATTCACGTATCTTAAAAAAGCAGCTCCACGTTTCATCTACATAACAGTTTGTTTACAGATCTACCACGTTCTTTCAGATAGAGTAGATCTTATTTCTTTAAACATTGTATAATTTTCCAATGTGTATCGACTTCTGAAAGGCCTCCAAAGAATTTGTAATCTTATTTGAACAATTTCTACTCACAGTTCACGAGAATGGCATCTGTTATTCTCATTTCACGGAGCATGTTTACTGAGAATGACGTCTCACGGGCGTTGAACAAATCAGACCCACTGATCTAAATTACTGGATAAAGCTTCTGTCATGCATAATTGAAGCCAATGGCGGCCATATTGGACTATCCCATATAAGCTTACATTGGTACTATTGAGGTAGTAGAAGAGGTTTTTACAGTTTTAGGTTATTGGTGGGAATGGCTAAACATTGTGTGACTTGCCCGTGAATAACGAATTGGGAATAGTCCAAGATGGCCGCCATGAGTTCATTATCAAGTGTTTTAAGCCTTCTCAAAACCATTAGAAAAGTTGTGGCAAGCTGTCTTCGCAGTTAATATGGGAAAGACATTTCCCTGATAATTTGGTCAGTTTTAATTTACACGTCGCGATTTGATTTGCAAAAATTTTGACCGATTTTAGTATATCATCTCACTATAAATATTCTGGCTTCAAAATTGGACCACTGGATTCAAAAGGTTGCTTTATCCAGTAATTTACATCAGTGATCAGACCCCTCAAGGCACCAAAATAACACGAACAGATATTAGCAAGTCCCAGCTCAAGAAAATACCCTTTACCACCCACTATGTTCAATTCAAATCGTAATAACCTATCGTCGCCTTCAACGGGCTATGAATGTTACTTAGGTGTCTCAATAAAAAAATTTCGGTATTACGAATTGAATCTCAC
This sequence comes from Muricea muricata, assembly GCA_963855995.1. NCBI lineage: Eukaryota > Metazoa > Cnidaria > Anthozoa > Malacalcyonacea > Plexauridae > Muricea > Muricea muricata. Next base: position 2,564,119 of record OY979722.1, read on the forward strand.
CTCGCTAATCCAATCCTACCTCGTCAGGACTCGACGCTTGATAAGTGAAGTCATCACCCTGGTCATCACTAACTGTACCCTCAACACCCTCATTATCATCTGGACTTGATGATTCTTCGCTCTCTCCATTCCCCTCGCCTTTGCGCACGGGCGTAACATTATGGCACAAGGCCAGCGCTTTGACAGCTTCATGAACGCGAGTCACAACTGTACGACGAACCTGAGAATAACGATAATTATAATATAGCATTTGTAAATTCTGAACGCTGATTGGCTAAGAGCCGTGTTGATATAACTGTATATCAACACGGAAAATGTTTTATATTTCTTAAGTTGATCAGGCTGATTCAACGCTGTTCGCTGAACAACGCCTGAACAATACCGTTATCAAGGTTCAACAACACTTGCTGAATTCACAATATTGATGAGTATTGTTCGATCAACAGTTGTTCGATGTTGACAAAGAGCAATAGCTGCCGCAATTAACAGTAGTTGAAATAATGTTGTTCTAGCGAACAGTAGGTGATGAAACAAGGTTCTTGATGGTTGTCATAACAATGTTATTTCGACAGGAACAACAAGTATTGTTAATTAATATTACCCCTTGACAGTGGCGAAGCCAGCCCGACATTTGGTCATGCAAATGCAAATTTTTCTATGTTTAAAGACCGTATAAGGAGTCAATTTCTAAACAAATGAATAATGATAGTGGCTTAAATTTGCATAGTACGACCAAATTGTCGCGCTGGCTTCGCTAACGCCCCTTGATTCGTCAACTGTAAACAATATTGTTCCAACAATTGTGAACAATGGTTATTGAGAGAAGTTGTTTATAGGGTCAAGCAAAACATTATAGCTTATTCCAGTACGTTGTTGAGAACAACTTGCAACAAGTTGTTGACAAGTTGTTCATTCTTGTGTGTGCAACTCACTCGGGGAACAAGTAGTCTGGAAAACATGGGTTAGCTAACACACTGCGTCAATGAGCAAGCACTTCTGCTACGGTTAATAACCTACCTTTGATTGTCCACTTTTCTTTAATGATGTTCCCACAGTGGTTGCTGTTGCTGTACGCAAGTGCGTCACCACCTGAAACAAAACAGTGTTTTTCAATTGCAGTTGTAGTTTTTATCTCACACTAACGTTTCCAGTGTTAGTAGCACAGTCAAAAGCACGCTAAAGATATGGGGGGGGGGGGTCGGTGGGTCGACTCCCAACTACTGGGGGGGGGGGCTCTAGACTTGACTACGGAGGACGAGTACGCGACTGTAAGATTTTTATTTCTTAAATTCTCCTACAAACCCATATTCGTCATCGTGGATCATGCATCTGCTGTTATCAAAACATACTCTGTCAAAAAAAAACCAGGATTTGATCGCGTTTGCAATGGTTGATTTTCAACAGCAAAATCTTTTAGTCGTTCGTCCCCGAAGCCCCTAGTCTAATCTAATGCTCCCTACTAACTGCCGAACGAAGGAAAAGTGTTAGATCTATCCCAGCAAGGCTGATAATAAGCAAGAAAAATCTGGATGACTTAAAACAGTTAAAAGAAAACAGAGAACTGGCGCTCAACCAACCTCTCTGTGGTTCTCTGAATTTTCGTGGGAGAGCTCGTGCAAGCCGCTCGGAACACAACTTATTGGACCTTTAACCTTTTAGACGAAGTTTGAAAAAAATCGAAGTGGGATAAAATATTAACACAGCTTAAAAGAGCATCCTAAACTTAGTAAAATTGCAAAGTTTGGTTGTAAAATGTTGTAAACTATAGAAAATACAGCCTTGCGAAGCTGGCAAATTTTCTGCAGTCTTGTATTATCCGTGAGAAATGAATACCCAATGGTATCAACTGGGTATTATTTTCCACCAGTACAAACTACAAATGTATACAAAATTTGCCAAATTCGCAAGGCTATATTTTCCATATTTTAGAACATTTCAGAACCAAACTTTGCAATTTTACTAAGCTTAGGATGCTCTTTCAAGATGTGGTAATATTTTTGCCAGTTTCGATTTTTTTCAAAATTTCGTCTAAAAGGTTAAAGGTCCATTGATGATAACTTGCAGCAGACTTGTGATCATCAAGCCAAAGCAAATAATACCAGCTTGACTGCATGGTAGAGCCAACACAAACTTGCTGCAGCTTGTGCGTGTCTGGCAGCGTTTACAAAAATTAGATTCATAATGGGATGATTACCTCTTCCATTGAATCAGTTCCAAATGATACCGTACCAAGGTGCAGTCGTTTAAAAACCTGTGAAAATGAAGTGTTTAACATTAATGTATTAACATGACTCCATTATGGAAAGAGCAGGTAAATTATTTCACAACATTTTCTTAAAGGAATTATCACCATTCATTGGCGAGGGGGAACTAGGATTGACCATAACAAAAAAAAAAGACGGCTGCATGTACATTTTACCAGAATGCATTGCGGGCATTAAGCAAAAACGACTGAAAAAGATGCCGAGAAAAACACGTACGATCATAAAACTTTACCAAAACAAAGACAATAACCCCCTCTCTTATGCATGGTTGTCTTTCAAAAGACTTTAATTTGCTTTTTGAAACGATTTCCGACCGCAAATGCAATGCTTTTGTTCGCTTCAGATCACTTGTGACGTAACATGCGTATAAATAACCCAAGATGACGGGCAGGTCGCTAATTTATGATGATTATGAATAAAATATCTCGAGAACTTTGCAACGTTCAAAGAAGGTGTACAATATTTTTTTATATAACATATTCTTTCAAATATGTTTACTTGATTTAAGTAAAAGCAGCGAAACATGTCTCTGAGACTATTGTGTAGTGAATCTGAATTGTGACGTTGACTTGACCGGTACTGAAATCTATAAACATTGGAACGACAATCGCGGGTAAAAGACCCTAAATTTGGAAAATTTGGATTCACGTCAAGGGTATTTAAAATCGATATTTGTCTACAAAATTTTAAATAATCTTACTGCTCCGAATTTAAATAGCTTGTTGATAAGAACTAGTGATCGCTCTATTTCATATAATTTGCGAGAGAGCGACACAAATTTAGTCCCCCCAATTCCAAAATCTGAATCTAAAAAACCAAGTTTTAAATATAGTGCTGCACATCAATGGAATGCCCTATCTTATCAAGAAAAAAAACCAACAACATTGACCTCGTTTTAAAAATAATAAGATCCAAATGAAGTCATAATTCTGTAAAAAGTTATCCCTCTTATATGTATTTTTACACACGCCCTCCACGGAAATCAGCATACTGATGATGTTGGGATAAAGGCTTGGCACAATACCGTTAGAACAAGACTTTCTTTAAGACTTTCTTTAAGACCTTAAAGAAAGATTCCTTCAACTAATCGCATTCCAATGAGACGCTCACGCATTTAAAATCGACAAGAAACTGACCAACAAACGACATCAAGAGCTTTCGTTTACTTAAAAGCATCGCAATATTTCCTCGGTATTTCGTCGATTAACTTTAGATTAAAAATTAACAGGCGTTTTTTCGTTACAGGAGTTAAATATGAGCAGCCTGGGCTTCATTATACTGCTCCTCGTTTCGTCAGAATCTGTTTTCGTGGCGTCTCAACTGACTTGTACGAGCGATTATCAGTGTTCGGGCTGTTGTATTCTTGGGAGATGTCAGTCGAAGTTAAGCGATCATTGTAAAAGGTGTTATTTCAATTTCGAATGTGGCAGCGGTTGTTGTAAAAATTACAAGTGCCAAGCGTCATACGAATGCTATTCCCACACAAAACCACTAGCAATACAGAGAAGCTGCTATTTGAACTGGCAATGTGAAAGCCGTTGTTGTAAATACAACAAGTGCCAACACTCACACGTATGCCACAGCCATTCCTACACAACAACAAAACCACCAGTAACACAGAGAAGCTGCTATTCGAACTGGCAATGTGATAGCCGTTGTTGTAAATACAACAAGTGCCAACCATCACACGTATGTCACAGCCATTCCTACACAACAACAAAACCACCAGTAACACAGAGAAGCTGCTATTCGAACTGGCAATGTGAAAGCCGTTGTTGTAAATACAACAAGTGCCAACACTCACACGTATGCCGCAGCCATTCCTACACAAGAACACCACCACCAGAAACACGGAGAATCTGTTATCGGAACTCGCAATGTAGCAGCGCTTGTTGTAAATATCACAAGTGCAAATCGTCATACGAATGCTATTCCTACACAAAAGCGCCGGCAATGACACAACAAACTGGAGGTATTTTTGTTTTCATATTTTGTGTTTTTAGACTATAACATGAGCAGGAAGCTAGGGTCAATATTGGATTTAAGAAAACCGCTGTTATTGAAAGACAGTTTTGCCAATATAAGGATAACAGTCAAACCTTTAACCTTACGTTTCAGACTTTTTGTTCTTTCCCAGCTGAAACCTGCCTTAATCAAGGCGCTCTGGCAACACATGCTGCAATTTTTCTTTCAACTTGATACACAATTCTGACTCAGGCCGATTCTGTAAAAGTACGGTCCTGTGCCAAAACATTTAATAGCATTTCTTTTGCAATTCCGCTCTTAAAAACGGTTTGGGGGGTTTAGCAATTATAAAGCATTGTGTAAAAAAGACTCACAATTTTTTAGCACTACATTTCGAATAACATTAGCCTAAAGCTCGCCGCACACGGCAACTGTATAAATAGTTTAGCTTTGCAAAGTATAATTTTGTGGAAACATCACGTAAGTTTACTATCGCAAAGCTTTCGATCCGCAAGCTCGGATCTTCATTACACTAACTTTAGTGTCGATGAAGAGAGTTCTGTGAGCTCTCTTTGTGCTGAGTATTTCTCCATCTTTCAATTCAGGCGGCCCCATTTATGACAACAACTACGACTACGGAAGTTCTGACAGTTCTAGCAGTGGCCTGAGCGCAGGCGCCTACGTTGGTATCGTCATTGCAGGTGTTTTACTCGTGATTTTAAAACTTGCTGTGTGGGTATCCTGGTGCTCACGTCGCCGACGCGTGGTCGTCGTCCGCAGACGTGTCACGTGCGTCGCCGTGCCAATAGTGAACCAAGACGAACTGCAACACGAACATGAACGTGCAATGCAACCAGATCGGCCACCCCCAGCATACAGCCCACGACCCTTTGAGGACAACTCTGAAGAGCCCCCAACTGGACCGCCTCCGGTTTACTCCCGAAATCCTCCAAGCAATGAAAACGAGAACATCAATTCCAGCGAAACAGCCCAGAACCAAAGATCAGAAGAAAGTGGTAATGCTGAAGGAGTGACCAACGTACCACAAGACCCCGTACCCCCGCCTGCATATTCCCCAACTCCTGCAGTCAACATGGGTCAGACTCCTATTTCGGACCAAGCACAAAGAGCAGGAGTCGTTGGTACCATCAACCAACCACATGGTGCACCACCAGCTGGAAACACCATCACACCTTCCAGAGCCTTCTCCCAACAACCTCCAGGTAACCTACTCCTGGATAACACAGGGCAAAATCCAAGCCAAATGAACCCAACACAAAGGGAAAACGCTATTCATATGACCGACCAAAGCAACGGTGATCAATCGAATACAATTGGACCTTTTGTGATTTAGTTACTGTAAAGAGCAGCTGAGGGCATGTAATTTTACGACTTTTTTCACTTGATTTATAGCAAGACGCATGTAAATAACCCCAGATGACGGACAAGTCGCTAATTTATGATGATCATGAACAAAACATCTCGAGAACTAACCAACGTTCAAAGAAGGTGTACAATATTTTTTTATATAACATATTGTTTCAAATAAATTCCCTTGATTTAAGTAAAATCAGCGAAACACGTCTTTGAGACTATTGTATAGTTAATCTGAGTTGTGACGTTGAGTGATCTCTACTGAAATCTATAAACTCTGGAACGACAATCCTATGTAAAAGCCATTTTCGGGCGCTATTAAAGTGTTTGAAGTGTTTTAGTGTACGAAGGAACACGGCCTACTAGCGTATACAGAAGGCGCATATTTGTGTGTTGATGTAGTGCCGGCCCAAAAAAAGCAGATCCGTTTGCGATGAGACGTACATCTCTGAAGCATGAGAACGTGTGTTTATAGTATAGGAGATAATACGAGGCTTCGGGTAAAGACTTGATACTATCAGAACAAACAGTTAACACTATCGGAAAACGAAAAACCGTGTGAGCTATTTCTTCATTAGAAGCCAGCACAGTGGGGTTCAAAAGAGGTAAGCGTTTAAAAAAAGATTCTTTCCACTAATCGCATTCCATGGAGACGCTCACGCATTTAAAATCGACAAGGAACTGACCAACAAACGACATCAAGAGCTTTCGTTTACATAAAAGCATCGCAATATTTCCTCTGTATTTCGTCGATTAATTTCAGATTAAAAATCGACAGCGGTTTATTTGTTACAGGAGTTAACTATGACTAGACTGGGCTTCATTATACTGCTCCTCGTTTCGTCAGAAATTGTTCTCGTGGCGTCTCAACTGACGTGTTCGAGAAGTGACGACTGTGATTCCAGTAGGTGTTGTTATCGAGGAAGCTGTACAAGTGATCAGACCATATGTGAACTGCAAAAACAAATAGAAGAATTGACATTCTGTACAAGCGATGATCAGTGTTCGGGCTGTTGTATTTTTGGGAGATGTAAGTTAAGCGATCAGTGTAAAAGGTGTTATAACAATTTCGAATGTGGAAGCGGTTGTTGTAAAGATTACAAGTGCCAACCGTCATACGAATGTAGCAGTTATTCCCTCACAACACCAGCAACACGGAGATTCTGTTATTGGAACTCGCAATGTGATAGCGGCTGTTGTAAAGATTACAAGTGCAATCCATCATACGAATGCGACAGCTATTCCTACACAACGCAACAACCTGGAGGTATTTTTGTTTTCATATTTTGTGTTTTCAGACTGTAACTTCAGCAGGCAGCTAGGGTCAATATTGGATTTAAGAAAACCGCTATTATTGAAAGACAGTTTTGCCAATATAAGGATAACAGTCAAACCTTACGTTTCAGACTTTTAGTTCTTTCCCAGCTAAAACCTGCCTTAATTAAGGCGCTCTGGCAACACATGCTGCTATTTCTCTTTCAACTTGCCACACAATTCTGACTTAGGCTGATATTCTGTAAAAGTACGGTCCTGTGTCAAACCATTTAATAGCATTTCTTTCGCAATTCCGCTCTAGTATTCCAAAGTAAGGATTGCATCGAAAGTTGGAAGTAAAATTGCAGCACACAAATTGCAGCGCCTTACAAGAATGCGGAATGCAATTATCTACTGAAATAGTTTAGCTTTTCAAAGTATAATTTTGCGGAAACACCACGTAAGTTTACTATCGCAAAGCTTTCGATCCGTAAGCTCGGATCTTCATTGCACATTAGCGTCGATGAAGGGAGTTCTGTGAGCTCTCTTTGCGCTGAGTATTTCTCCATCTTTCAATTCAGGCGGCCCCATTTATGACAACAACTACGACTACGGAAGTTCTGACAGTTCTAGCAGTGGCCTGAGCGCAGGCGCCTACGTTGGTATCGTCATTGCAGGTGTTTTACTCGTGATTTTAAAACTTGCTGTGTGGGTATCCTGGTGCTCACGTCGCCGACGCGTGGTCGTCGTCCGCAGACGTGTCACGTGCGTTGCCGTGCCAATAGTGAACCAAGACGAACTGCAACGCGAACATGAACGTGCCATGGAACCAGATCGGCCACCCCCAGCATACAGCCCACTACCCTTTGAGGACAACACTGAAGAGGCCCTAACTGGACCGCCTCCGGTTTACTCCCGAAATCCTCCAAGCAATGAAAACGAGAACATCAATTCCAGCGAAACAGCCCAGAACCAAAGATCAGAAGAAAGTGGTAATGCTGAAGGCGTGACCAACGTACCACAAGACCTCATACCCCCGCCTGCATATTCCCCAACTCCTGCAGTCAACATGGGCCAGACTCCTATTTCGGGCCAAGCAGGCCAAGCACAAAGAGCAGGAGTCGTTGGTACCATCAACCAACCACACGGTACCATCAACCAACCACATGGTGCACCACTAGCTGGAAACACCATCACAACTTCTAGAGCCTTCTCCCAACAACCTCCAGGTAACCTACTCCTGGCTAACACAGAGCAAAATCCAAGCCACATGAACCCAACACAAAGGGAAAACGCTATTCCTATGACCGACCAAAGCAACGGTGATCAATCGGATAGTACAATTGGACCTTTTGTAATTTAGTTACTGCACAGAGCAGCTGAGGGCATGTAATTTTACGACTTTTTTTCACTTAATTTAGACGCATATAAATAATCCAAGATGACGGACAGGTCGCTAATTTATGATGATTATGAATCAAATATCTATAGAACTTTGCAACGTTCAAAGAAGGTGTACAATAGTTTTTTTATATAACATATTGTTTGAATTAAATTCACTTGATTTAAGTAAAAGCAGCGAAACATGTCTTTCAGACTATTGTGTAGTGAATCTGAATTGTGACGTTGAGTGATCTCTACTGAAATCTATGAACACTGGAACGACAATCCAATGTAAAAGCCATTTTCGCACGCTATTAAAGTGTTTGAAGTGTTTAATCGTTTATTGTAGGAAGGAACACCGCTTACCAGTGTATACAGAAGGCGCATATTTGTGTGTTGATGTAGCGCCGGCCCAAAAATAGCTGATCCGATTGCGATGTGACGTACATGTCTGAAACACGAGAACGTGTGTTTATAGTATTGGAGATAATATGAGGTTTCGGGTAAAGACATTATACTATCAGAACAAACGATTAACACTATCGGAAAACGAAAAACCGTGTGAGCTATTTCTTCATTAGAAGCCAGCACAGTGGGGTTTAAAAGAGGTAAGCGTTTATAAACAAAGATTCGTTTAATCAATCGCATTCCAATGAGACGCTCATGCATTTATAATCGACAAGGAACTGAAAAACAAACGTCATCAAGAGCTTTCGTTTACTTAAAAGCATCGCAATATCTTCTCGGTATTTCGTCGATTAATTTCAAATTAAAAATCGACAGCGGTTTATTTGTTACAGGAGTTAACTATGACTAGGCTGGGCTTCATTATACTACTCCTCGTTTCATCAGAAATTGTTTTCGTGGCGTCTCAACTGACGTGTTCGAGTAATGACGACTGCGATTCCAGTAGCTGTTGTTATCGAGGAAGTTGTAGGACATATGTCAAGTGCTAAAAAGAATAGAAGAATTGAAATCCTGTACAAGCGATTATCAGTGTTCGGGCTGTTGTATTAATAGGAGATGTGGTCAGTGTAAAAGCTGTATTTGGAATGGGCAATGTGGCGGCGGTTGTTGTAAAGATTACAAGTGCCAATCGTCATACGAATGTAGCAGTTATTCCCTCACAACACCAGCAACACAGACAAGCTGTTATGTGAACTGGCAATGTGATAGCGGCTGTTGTAAATATAAAAAGTGTCAACCATCATACGAATGCGACAGCTATTCCTACACAACAACAACACCAACAACACAGAGAAGCTGTTATTGGAACTGGCAATGTGATAGCGGTTGTTGTAAAGATTACAAGTGCCAATCGTCATACGAATGTGACAGCTATCACTACACAACAACACCACCAGCAACACAGAGAAGCTGTTATTGGAACTCGCAATGTGATAGCCGTTGTTGTAAAGATTACAAGTGCCAATCGTCATACGAATGCTATTCCTACACAACAACACCACCAGCAACACAGAGAAGATGTCATGTGAACTGGCAATGTGGTAGCGGTTGTTGTAAATATAACAAGTGTCAACCATCATACGAATGCGACAGCTATTACTACACAACACCACGAGCAACACAACAACCTGGAGGTATTTTTGTTTTCATATTTTGTGTGTTTAGACTGTAACTTCAGCAGGCAGCTAGGGTCAATATTGGATTTAAGAAAACCGCTCTCGTTTTGCCAATATAAGGATAACAGTCAAACCATACGTTTCAGACTTTCAGTTCTTTCACAGCTGAAACCTGCTCTTAATTAAGGCGCTCTTGGAACACCTGCTGCAATTTTTCGTTCAACTTGATACATAATTCTGACTTCGGCTGATATTTTGTAAAAGTACGGTCCTGTGTCAAAACATTTAATAGCATTTCTTTCGCAATTCTACTCTTAAAGACGATTTTAGCACTACATTTCGAATAATATCAGCCTAAAGCCTGCCGCACTGACACGACAACATCCTAAACCAAAGTCAGGATTGCATCGAAATTTGGAAGAAAAATTGCAACACGTAACAACGCCTTACAAGAATGCGGAATACAATTAAGGTTAAATTCCTGTGAAATAGTATCTTGTGAAATAGTATTTCAAAGTATAATTTTGTGGAAACACCACGTAAGTTTACTATCGCAAAGCTTTCGATTCGCAAGCTTGGGTCTTCATTGTACATAAGTATCGATGACGAGAGTTCTTTGAGCTCTTATTGTGTTGAGTATTTCTCCATCTTTCAATTCAGGCGGCCCCATTTACGACAACAACTACGACTACGGAAGCTCTGACAGTTCTAGCAGTGGCCTGAGCGCAGGCGCCTACGTTGGTATCGTCATTGCAGGTGTTTTACTCGTGATTTTAAAACTTGCTGTGTGGGTATCCTGGTGCTCACGCCGCCGACGCGTGGTCGTCGTCCGCAGACGTGTCACGTGCGTCACCGTGCCAATAGTGAACCATGACGAACTGCAACGCGAACATGAACGTGCAATGCAACGAGATCGGCCACCCCCAGCATACAGCCCACGACCCTTTGAGGACAACTCTGAAGAGCCCCCAACTGGACCGCCTCCGGTTTACTCCCGAAATCCTCCAAGCAATGAAAACGAGAACATCAATTCCAGCGAAACAGCCCAGAACCAAACATCAGGAGAAAGTGGTAATGCTGAAGGAGTGACCAACGTACCACAAGACCCCGTACCCCCGCCTGCATATTCCCCAACTCCTGCAGTCAACATGGGCCAGACTCCTATTTCAGGCCAAGCACAAAGAGCAGAAGTCATTGGTACCATCAACCAACCACATGGTACCATCAACCAACCACATGGCGCACCACCAGCTGGAAACACCATCACACCTTCCAGAGCCTTCTCCCAACAACCTCCAGGTAACCTACTCCTGGCTAACACAGGGCAAAATCCAAGCCACATGAACCCAACCCAAAGGGAAAACGCTATTCCTATCACCGACCAAAGCAACGGTGATCAATCGGACAATACAATTGGACCTTTTGTGATTTAGTTACTGCAAAGAGCAGCTGAGGGCATGTAATTTTACGACTTTTTTCACTTGATTATAGTAAGACGCACTGCCTCCTCCGCAGGCTCTTAATAATAAGGCCAATATGTTATTTGATGCGCATACAGTAGATACAGAGATCAGCGCTGGCGAAGATAAACTATTGACTTTGAGCTATATACATAACCGTGTTAAATTTAAAAGTACTTTAAAAAGTACTAAAATAAAAAATGACTGGGGACGAGGCAGGTAAGACGCGTATAAATAACTCAAGATGACGGACAGGTCGCTAATTTATGATTATCATGAACAAAACATCTCGAGAACTATGCAACGTTCAAAGAAGGTGTACAATATTTTTTTATATAACATACTCTTTCAAATAGGTGATGTAGCGCCGGCCCAAAAATAGCAGATCCGATTGCGATGTGACGTACATGTCTGAAACACGAGAACGTGTGTTTATAGTATTGGAGATAATACGAGGTTTCGGGTAAAGACTTGATAAAACAAACAGTTAACACTACCGGAAAACGAAAAACCGTGTGAGCTATTTCTTCATTAGAAGCCAGCACAGTGGGGTTCAAAAGAGGTAAGCGTTTATAAAGAAAGATTCTTTCAATTAATCGCATTACATGGAGACGGTCACGCATTTATAATCGACAAGGAAGTGACAAACAAACGGCATCAAGAGCTTTCGTTTACTTAAAAGCATCGCAATATCTCCTAGGTATTTCATCGATTAACTTCAGTTTAAATATCGACAGCCGTTTATTTGTTACAGGAGTTAACTATGAGTAGGCTGGGCTTCATTATACTGCTCCTCGTTTCGTCAGAAACCGTTTTCGTGGCGTCTCAACTGACGTGTTCGAGAAGTGACGACTGCGATTCCAGTAGCTGTTGTTTTCAAAAAAGTTGTAGCAGTGATCAGAACATATGTGAAGTGCTAAAAAGAATAGAAGAATTGAAATCCTGTACAAGCGATTATCAGTGTTCGGGCTGTTGTATTAATTGGAGATGTAAGTGGAAGTCAAGCTATCAGTGTAAAAGCTGTTATTACAATTTCGAATGTGAAAGCGGTTGTTGTAAAGCTAACAAGTGCCAATCGTCATACGAATGTAGCAGCTATTTCTACACAACAACACCACCAGCAACACAGAGAAGCTGCCTTTGGAACTCGCAATGTGATAGCCGTTGTTGTAAATATAGCAAGTGCCAACCATCATACGTATGCGACAGCTATTCCTACACAACACAAAAACCTGGAGGTATTTTTGTTTTCATATTTTGTGTTTTTAGACTGCTATTATTGAAAGACAGTTTAGCCAATATAAGGATAACAGAGAAACCTTACGTTTCAGACTTCCAGTCCTTTCACAGCTGAAACCTGCCTTAATTAAGGCGCTCGTGCAACACCTGCTGCAATTTTTCATTCAACTTGCTACACAATTCTGACTTAGGCTGATATTCTGTAAAAGTACGGTCCTGTGTCAAACCATTTAATAGCATTTCTTTCGCAATTCCACTCTTAAAGACGGCTTTAGCACTACATTTCGAATAACATTAGCCTAAAGCCTGCCGCACTGACACGACAACATCACCAAAGTCAGGATTGCATCGAAATTTGGAAGTAAAATTGCAACACGTAACAGCGCCTTACAAGAATGCGGAATACAATTAAGGTTAGATTCCTGTGAAATAGTATCTTGTGAAATAGTATTTCAAAGTATAATTTTGTGGAAACACCACGTAAGTTTACTATCGAAAAGCTTCCGATCCGCAAGCTCGGATCTTCATTATACTTTAGCGTCGATGAAGGGAGTTCTGTAGGCTCTCTTTGCGTTGAGTATTTCTCCATCTTTCAATTCAGACGACCATATTTATGACAACAACGACTACGACTACGGAAGTTCTGACAGTTCGAGCAGTGGCATGAGCGCAGGCGCCTACGTTGGTATCGTCATTGCAGGTGTTTTTCTCGTGATTTTAAAACTTGCTGTGTGGGTATCCTGGTGCTCACGCCGCCGACGCGTGGTCGTCGTCCGCAGACGTGTCACGTGCGTTGCCGTGCCAATAGTGAACCAAGACGAACTGCAACGTGAACATGAACGTGCAATGGAACCAGATCGGCCACCCCCAGCTTACAGCCCACGACCCTTTGAGGACAACACTGAAGAGCCCCCAACTGGACCGCCCCCGGTTTACTCCCGAAGTCCTCCAAGCAATGAAAACGAGAACATCAATTCCAGCGAAACAGCCCAGAACCAAACATCAGGAGAAAGTGGTAATGCTGAAGGAGTGACCAATGTAGCACAAGACCCCATACCCCCGCCTGCATATTCCCCAAGTCCTGCAGTCAACATGGGCCAGACTCCTATTTCGGGCCAAGCACAAAGAGCAGGAGTCGTTGGTACCATCAACCAACCACATGGTACCATCAACCAACCACATGGTACCATCAACCAGCCACATGGTGCACCACCAGCTGAAAACACCATCACACCTTCCAGAGCCTTCTCCCAACAACCTCCAGGTAACCTACTCCTGGCTAACACAGGGCAAAATCCAAGCCATATGAACCCAACCCAAAGGGAAAACGCTATTCCTATGACCGACCAAAGCAACGGTGATCAATCGGATAATACAATTGGACCTTTTGTAATTTAGTTACTGCAAAGAGCAGATGAGGGCATGTAATTTTACGACTTTTTCACTTCATTTAGACGCATATATATAATCCAAGATGACGGACAGGTCGCTAATTTATGATGATTATGAATCAAATATCTAAAGAACTTTGCAACGTTCAAAGAACTTAGGTGCACAATATTTTTTTATATAACATATTGTTTCAAATAAATTCCCTTGATTTAAGTAAAAGCTGCGAAACACGTCTTTGAGACTATTGTGTAGTGAATCTGAGTTGTGACGTTGAGTGATCTCTACTGAAATCTATAAACACTGGAACGACAATCGCATGTAAAAGCCATTTTCGCGCGCTATTCAGGTGTTTGAAGTGTTTAATGCTTTATTGTACGAAGGAACACCGCTTACTAGTGCATAGAGAAGGCGCATATTTGTGTGTCGATGTAGTGCCGGCCCAAAAATAGCAGATCCGATTGCGATGCGACGTACATCTCTGAAACATGAAAACGTGTGTTTGTATTATTGGAGATAACATAAGGTTTCTAGTGAATTTCGGCTCAAAAATGGTAACTTTTTCCGCGCGTAATGCAGGGCTATATTTTTCGTATTTTACAACATTTCGCCACCAAACTTAGTTGCAATTCTACTAATTTCAAGATGCTCTTTCCACGAAAGATAAAAGATTTCGTTCTTCCTGCCTAGTTCGACTTTTAGTCTTATACAAATTTCCATTAACTCTACCGGAAAACGAAAAACCGTGTGAGCTATTTCTTCATCAGAAGCCAGCACAGTGGGGTTCAAAAGAGGTAAGCGTTTATAAAGAAAGATTCTTTTAATTAATCGCATTCCATGGAGACGGTCACGCATTTATAATCGGCAAAGAAGTGACAAACAAACGGCATCAAGAGCTTTCGTTTACTTAAAAGAAATATTTCCTCTGTATTTCGTCGATTAACTTCAGATTAAAGATCGACAGCCGTTTATTCGTTACAGCAGTTAATTATGACTAGCCTGGGCTTCATTATACTGCTCCTCGTTTCGTCAGAAACCGTTTTCGTAGCGTCTCAACACACGTGTTCGAGGAATGACGACTGCGATACCAGTGGCTGTTGTTTTCAAGGATTTTGCAGAAGTGATCAGGACATATGTGCACTGCAAAAAAGACTAAAAAATTGCACGAGTGATGAACAGTGTTCGGGCTGTTGTATTCATCAGAGATGTGGCCAGTGTAAAAGCTGTGTTTGGGATTGGGACTGTGATAGCGATTGTTGTAAAGACTTCAAGTGCCAACCGTACCACGAATGTAGCATTTATTCCCGCATAGCAACACAGACAAGCTGTTATTGGAAATTTCAATGTGATAGCGGTTGTTGTAAAGACTTCAAGTGTCAACCATCATACGTATGCGACAGCCATTCCCACACAACACCAACAACAACTCCAGCAACAACACAGAGAACCTGCTATTTGAGCTCGGAATGTGATAGCGCTTGCTGTAAACATAACAAGTGTCAACCATCATACGTATGCGACAGCTATTTCTACATAAAACCACAAACTGGAGGTATTTTTGTTTTCACATTTTGTGTTTTTAGACTATAACATGAGCAGGCAGCTAGGGCCAATATTGGATTTAAGAAACCCGCTATTATTGAAAGACAGTTTAGCGAATATAAGGATAACAGTGGAACCTTACGTTTCAGACTTCCAGTTCTTTCCCAGCTAAAACCTGCTCTCAATTAAGGCGCTCTTGGAACACCTGCTGCAATTTTTATTTCAACTTGCTACACAATTCTGACTTAGGCTGATATTCTGTAAAAAAGTACGGTCCTGTGCCAAAACATTTAATAGCATTTCTTTTGCAATTCAGCTCTTAAAAATGGTTTTAGAGGGTTTACCAACAAAAAGCATTATGTGAAACACACTCGCGTTTTTTTACCACTACATTTCCAATAACATCAGCCTAAAGCCTGCCGCACACGACAGCTGTTAGCTGAGCAGGCAAGCTTGCGAGGCTGGTAGCCCTTGAGGCTGGCAAATCAGGATTGCATCGAAAGTTGGAAGTAAAATTGCGGCACGTAACAGCGCCTCACAAGAATGCTAAATGAATTGAGGTTAGATTCTTCTGAATTAGTTTAGCTTTTCAAAGTATAATTTTGTGGAAACATCACGTATATAAGTTTACCATCGCAAAGCATTCGATCCGCAAGCTCGGATCTTCATTATACATTAGCGTCGATGAAGAGAGTTGTGTGAGCTCTCTTTGTGTTGAGCATTTCTCCATCTTACAATTCAGACAGCCCCGACAAGGACTACCACTATGGAAGAGGCCAGAGCGCAGGCGGCCACATTCATGGTATCAGGTTTGCTATCGCCTTTGTAGCTGTTATAGGCGGGATTTTAAAACTTGCTTGCTTCGCATCCTGGTATTCACGCCGCCAACGCGTGCTCGTCGTTCGCAGACTTCTCAAGTGCGAGGCCGTGCCAATAGTGAACGAAGATGAACTGCAACGCGAAGATGAACGTGCAATGGAACCAGATCGGCCACCCCCAGCATACAGCCCACTACCCTTTGAGGACAACACTGAAGAGGCCCCAACTGGACCGCCCCCGGTTTACTCCCGAAATCCTCCAAGCAATGAAAGCGAGAATACCAATACGAGAGAAACCGATTCCTGTGTCCGATAATACAATTGGACGTTTTGTGATCTAGTTACTGCAAAGAGCAGCTGAGGGCATGCAATTTTGAGACTTTTTCACTTGATTTATATTTAGTAAGACGCGTTTATCCATTTTTAAACGAGCAAATACAGTAGATTTTATGAAGGATGTCTTTGTTACCGATAATTTTCTTAACAGTATCCTTTCCGGACTTTCCCAAGAGAAAGCAAAGACGTGCTTCCAAGAAAATAACATATTAACCAGTATTTTTATGAACACAAAGTTTTCTATATAGGAAAGATCAATTTATAATATTTCGTTACAAACGACTAATCCACTCACTCACTTATTCTTAATATAAACTACTCCAGAACTTTTTACCATACGTGTCTTTTGTTTCTTACACTGACAAACATATACACGGCAAAACATGAACAGCTTGTTGCAATGTTGATGAAAACAAAACTGAGCAAGGTTTTGCAGCCCACTTGTTCAATGTTGCCAACAATATTGAACAACGGTATTGAGCTTGAGTCAGTCTGCGATCTTGTGAAACAACATTGTTCAATAATGTTGGTACCATGGACCAATGTGGGTAGCAAAACTTCAATAATGTTGGTACATGGTACCATGGACCAATGTGGGCAGCAAAACATCGTTCGATCATGTGATACTGGAGGCTCAATGTTTTTGCCTGAACAACGGGAGGGCTGCTCTTATACTTTTTAAAAGTTAATTAATTTGCGTGCACGCATGGCCATATAATAATCGGAAAACAGGTTTGCGTTATGTAAGTTGGTAGCACCTTGACGAACATGAGACTCGATACTAACGAATGCGACTGAAACTGGGGACCACAGTAAGGTGCATGTGCGGGCAGATAAATTAGTACAAATTCGAATTGGCGAGGGATGGTTCTACAGTATAGTGTTCAGAACATAGATTAAGACAAGAATAGCTGGCTCACCTCGAGTAATAATACGAGAAAAATTTTAAGTATTTGGATAAGAGAGCATTTGCATAAAATACATTCCTCAAGGAAGTTTGCACTTACAAGGCTCCTTAAACTCATTGCAATATTTTCCTGTGGTGTTGAGATTCTCCCGCTTACAAAGCTTTGACATTTGTGTTCATTGAATCAAGTATGCGTGAAACGGGCTTGGTAATTATCTGGCTTGTCGCGGCATTCATCGCTTGTGCCGAGCGTCAGAACTCGTGTTCTGAATCACACCACTGTCGAGGAGGTTACTGTTGCACTGACGGCAAATGCTTAAAAGATCTTGGTCTTGGATGCAGTCATCCTTGCTTGAGTGACTTCAGCTGTTCAAATGGTTGTTGTATCAAGTTCAAATGCGAACCGGAGTCGAGCCACAAGTGTGATGTAGACCATCGATGTTCTACAAACTCGGACTGTGAAAGCTCTTGTTGCAAGAACAACCAATGCCAAGCTACAATTGCATCTTGTCCTGTGCTCAATCGGGTCGATAAATCCAAGTGCTCTTCCAGTGATGACTGTTCTTTATCAAAATATGGCAACTGCTGCGCGAAAGGCCATTGTGGTGTCTGTACTCATGGTACGCAAGGTAATAATATTTTTTGTTCTATTTACCATAAACGTTGAAAGGAATGATCTAGAAACGCGAGCTAAAACGGTAATGACTTCCGCGCGATACGGCCTGATACACTGTACCTTGGAACCCTCTAACTTCACAATATATTCCAGGAGTTTGTATTTACATATATTTGAGACAAGAAGAGTAACGTTCATCGAACTATCGACAAGCCAAAAACCAATGTTCGCCTTCTTTTTTAGCGCCGAGAAATATCGCCACTGGATGTTGTTGAAAACGTTTTATGAAAACATCTAATTGTGTCTTTCAGAGCATTAAAAGTCGATAGCTTTATGGACCATGAGATTGGTGTTAGAATACAAAGTCCTGGACTAAATTGAAAGCGAAGTTATAGGGTTCCAAAGTAAAGCGTATCAGGTCACACCTCAGCAAATTCAAAGACGCGGTGTCAATATATAAATACAGGAAGAAGCTTTTTGGAACTTGATTGTGTTTATTTGAAGCTTGTTTTAGTAACTTCCAAAAACCTTTGTTGGCCAAAACGATATGCTTTCTGCTATAAGTTGGCAAAACACTTCTTACGTCGTAGCATGCTTTCGCGTTGCTCAAGAGACGTGATAATTCTCAGTTTAATGTTGTATTAGCCTGTACATGGCTGTTGTCTTTGATAACAATATCCCTTGTTATGAAGCCGCCTCGTCGAGCTGCCGCGTCGTAAATCTTAAGGTAGCGTTTTAGCTCGCGTTTCCAGTTCATTTCTTTGATTGTCTATGGTTTATTTAACCTATGTAATTGTTTATCTTATCTTGTCTGCTTTCGTAACACGTGCAGAAATACCCGATTTCAAATTCTGCCGTCAGTTAATGAGCAAAAAGTCTAAGTATTGCCAGTTTTATACGCCACAATGACACTCGTATACCACAAGTTTGATACTCAATATCCATTTAATTTTCTCGAAACACCATATAAATTTACCGATGCAAAGCTTTCGATCCGCAAGCTCGGATATTCACCAGTGCTAATAATGAAGGCTTGACGAAAATCAGTGATGAATATCCTTGATGGAGATGCAAGCGTATGGTATGGATCGGAAGCCTTGCCATGATGAATTTACGTGCTGTTTCGACAAAATTAATCTGATAAATCGCATCGTCTTACACCTCTTCCTTTTCATTACTACGCGCTTAAACTCCTCGCCACCTAAATACGACTGTGCTCACCACGCCCTAAGGTTTAGTCTGTTCTGATGTCTCAATTATTTTAGGCTATTCTAATGATACCCAAGATACCCAAGAGGACAACCGTGAAAGCCGAAGCAGTTCGAGCATCGGCAGAAATTTTGGCATAATTCTTATTGTTGTCATCGTGGTGGTGATCAAAATCCTACTCTGCATTGTGTGTGCGTGTTATTCTCTTCGTCGACGTGGCGTCCTGCGTAGACGAGCCAACGATAGTGCTACCGTCCCTGTCGTGGAAAACGATGAACCCCATCGTGAACACGAACAGGAAGAGCGAGAACATCTACACGATCCTCCACCTCCGTACACTCCTACAGCTGAACCATGGGAAGGTGGCATCCGAAACGACTGGCGATATCAAGACCGAGAGGAAACGTCAGATATAGAACAATACCTTGGTATACCACAAGGTCCTGCAACAGCACCACCTGCCTATTCCCGATTGTGCGAGAATAATAACTTAGCTCAAACACACCTTATTCAAAGGACACAGGAAACCGCTGGTAATGTGGAAGAAATAAATGGTGTACCACAAGGCACCGCAATAGTACCATCGTCTGTTTTGGTCAGAGTTATACCTCCACCTGCATATCCTCCCAGCATTGATGCCATCTCAAGCGAGAACACAAACACAACTCAAACAGACCCAAGGAACAGAATCGGGAGTAATTATGAAAATATAAGTGGTGTTCTGCAAAGCCCAATAATGGTACCTCCACCTGCATATTCCCCGAATTGTGTAGCCATCTCAAGCGAGAGCACAAACTCAACTCAAAGAGACCCAATGGAAAGAACCCCTAGTAATACTGAAGACACAAGTGGTGTACTACATCGTTCCATATCGGTACCTACATCTGCATATTCCACAACTTGTGTAGCTATCTTAAGTACGAACACAAACTCAACTCAAACAGACACGATGGAAAGAATCACTAGTGATAATGAAGGCATAAGTAGTTTACTTCAAGGCTCGACAATGGTACCTCCACCTGCATATTTTTCACGTCCTGCCGCTATCTCAAACGAGAACATAAACTCAACTCAAACAGACCCAATGGAAAGAATCACTAATAATACTGAAGACATAACTGGCATACTACAAGGCTCCACATCGGTACCTCCACCTGCATACCCTTCCAGCACTGCTGCCATCTCAAGCGAGAACACAAGCTTAACTCAAACAGACGCACTCCCAAGAGAAAGAATGACCTGTAATACTGAAGACTTGAACTGTGTGCCGCAAGTCTCCACAACGACACAGCCTTTACTTTCTCCTGCAGCTATATGAAGCGAAAATACCGACAGAGCGTAAACAAATTCAACCCAAAGGAGGGGAGAGGAATCACTGGAGAAGAAACAAATATAGTGCGTTACAAAGCTCAGAAATATTTGCATACGTACTCCCCAACCGTAAATACCAGACTGACTGGATTTTTCTCTGAATCAATGTTACATCCACCTTCATCAAGTAAAATCATTAATTACTAGTTTGTCTTTTTCATGTTGGATGTTTGTTTAATGTTTGGTTCTCCAGTAGTATTTTGCGCAAATCAGACAAAATCAAGCAGCAAATTCAATATAGCTCATTAATTTATTTGCCCGGTATCACTTATAGCAGCCTGAAAAGCAGGACAAAATAAGATTAAATAGTCAGTTTAACTTATATATCATCATTAATGAAGGTGATAATTTTACGCGTGGATTTTTTTTGATAATACCCTGTTCAAGACTGAAAATGAATTTCACAGTTTTCCACAACCATGCATTATTCTCCGCAAGATTAGAACATTATGCTAATTACAGTAAATCCGCTATTACACGCTGAAAGCCAAGGGGGGTCAAAATAGACCATAAATACTCCATTAAGAAAGCGCTTGAATAAAATACATTCCAAAGCAATACGTGGTCATCAACAAGGAAGCCACTAATCCAGTGAAATAGTTAAAACAACATTTTCCTGGTTCAGTGTTCGGTATTTGCCATATTCACACACTGACTTGCAGAAATAAACTATGTCCATGGGTAAAATCGACTTGATAATTGTCATTCTTGTCGCGGCATTAGTTGTTCACGTCGAGTCTCAGAAAGCGTGTTCAGACTCGAACGAGTGCCAGGAAGGTTACTGTTGCGGCGATGATGGCGAGTGTTTCTTAGATAGTTTGGATCTTGGCTGCAATCCTAATTGCTTTGATGACTTAAGCTGTACAAATGGTTGTTGTGTCAAGTTCAAATGTGAACCGCAGACAAGCTATCAGTGCATCGAAAAGAACCGTTGCTCTAGAAACTCGGAATGCGATAGCGATTGCTGCAAGAACAACAAATGCCAAGCGACATCAATACCTTGTATATTCGACGGACACAAATGCTCTTCTAAAACCGACTGCATTCTATCGAGCAGCGGCAAGTGCTGTGTTGATGGGAAATGTACCGACTGTACCTACGGTAAATATATTTTTCTTCAACCTAATCTACGTCATGGAAATTTAGTGGTGGCTAAAACCCGTTTTACACTGTAGGCGCCAGGCCAAGGTCACACGATTGAAACACTTTCTAACTAGCTTACAGACGTTGAGTACTTGTGAAAAGTTCTTCCTTGAGCTAACTTGTTTACTCGATAACTTATCTAGTTTTGTATAGCAATTGTATTATGCCCTGACCAGAAAATTCCCATGATAGACTAAAATTTTGATCCAAGCATTAAAAATAAAATTTCTCATCGCCGCTAAAAAGGGATTGAAAATATCATTGAATTGAAACTAGATTGAAATATCTTGTAATGCCGGTTAAAATAGTGTTCTTAGCCACAGAAATACCACTTGTGTTTGCAGCACACTCCCACAAACCAACATATTAAGACTATGATAATAAGCTGCCCTTATTAGGAATATAATAATAATCAGGGGGTGTTTGACAACCCTGTTTATATAAATATGCAATACAACTATTAGTGTCATTAGATGCCATAGTGGTTATTTACCTTTTGTTATACATAAAAACAACAGCATATACAGGTGTAAAACAAACTTTTAGTAAATTATGGCAATTTTGATCATAATTGTGATTAAAACCTTCTAATGATGACAATGAAGCAACGTGTTCAAAACTTGTACCCCCCCCCCCCCTCTGGAGTTTAAACATGACTGACTGATGTGAATTTTCGCCAGTCATTAGAATGCTGCAAAGTTTCAAAGAAACGTCGCACTAAAAATTAGCAAGACCGCAAAGTTTAGTGACGAAATGTTGTAAAATACGGAAAATATAGCCCTGCGAAGTTTGCGAATTTACCGGTCGAGCCTACTATATTCGTCTCAAGTGCGGCAGGCCATAGAAATATGCGGCAGGCTTGTCCGTGAGTACTACAAATATTTATAAACTTTGCAAACTTGGCAGCGCTATATTTTCCGTTACTTACAACATTTCACCACCAAACATTGCAATTTACTCATTTTGAGGGGCTCTTTTTAGCTGCAAGGAAATATTTAGTTCATATTGCCTGAATGAACATTTAGTCTATCATGGGCATTGTCTGCTCTCTTGATAACCCCAACCATTGAACACCTGAACGCTTCGCCTGCCATAAATACTTGAACGCACTTAGCATGGTACCCATCCCTACAGTTCAGTATAGTATTACGCTTCCACTTATCCTTGTCAAAATTTCAGATGATTCGAAGGACAACTATCATTATACATATCAGAGCCACAGTGGAAGCTCAAGCAGTTCAAGCAACGCTGGTATAATTATTGCTGTTGTCATTGTGCTGTTGGTAAAGCTTGGCCTCCTTTTCATGTGTTATGCACGTCGCCGTGGCCGCGCTGTTGGTGGGCGCGTTGTTGTTGTGCGCAGGAGAGTCGCCTGTAGCGCTACCGTCCCTG
This sequence comes from Muricea muricata, assembly GCA_963855995.1. Taxonomy (NCBI): domain Eukaryota; kingdom Metazoa; phylum Cnidaria; class Anthozoa; order Malacalcyonacea; family Plexauridae; genus Muricea; species Muricea muricata. Next base: position 2,587,364 of record OY979722.1, read on the forward strand.
TCGTGGAAAACGATGAACTGCAACGTGAACACGAAGAGGCAGAGCGGGAACAATTAGACTACCCACCACCTTTGTATACTCCTACAGCTGAGCCATTGGAAGGTTGTACCACGAACAGTGGCCAAAATCCAGACCAAACCCAAGAAGAGGAAATGGTAAATGCAGAAGAAGGCCCTAGTGTACCACAAGGCTCCACAAGGGAACCTCCACCTCCATATTCCCCAAACCCGGCAGCCATCTCAAGCGAGAGCACCAACTCGACTCAAACAGACCCAGCCCAAAGGGAAGAAATCAAAGACAACACAGAAGAAGCCTATGGTGTATCACAAGGCTCCACAATGGTACCTCCGCCTGAGAAAGCCTAAATATTTCTTCAATTCTCTCTTTGATATATATTGATAATTAAATAAGTAAATATAGAAAATGCCTTGTCTAGTATACTAATTCGTTTGTCGTACCAAGTCTGTAAGTTTGTTCATCTACCTAGTTGAAACATCCTAACGTTCTCCTGACTACCAAGTAGATATAGTCGGGATTAACACTCTCCACGTACTGCTGCCATCTCATCGAGAACACAAGCTTAACTCAAACAGACACACTCCCAAGAGAAAGAACGACCTGTCATACTGAAGACTTGAACTGTGTGCCACAACTCTCCACAATGACACAGTCTTTACTTTCTCCTGCAGCTATGTGAAGCGAAAATACCGACTGAGCGTAAACAAATTCAACCCAAAGGAGGGGAGAGGAATCACTGGTAATCACTGAAGAAACAAATAATATAGTGTGTTACAAAGCTCAGAAATATGTGCATACGTACTCCCCAACCGTAAATACTAGACTGACTGGATTTTTTCTCTGAATCAATGTTACATCCACCTTCATCAAGTAAAATCATTATATTACTAGTTTGTCTTTTTCATGTTGGTTCTTTGTTTAATGTTTGGTTCTGCAGTTGTATTTTGCGCAAATTAGACAAAATCAAGCAGCAAATTCAATATAGCTCTAATTGATTTGCCGGGTATCACTTATAGCAGCCTGAAAAGCAGGACAAAATAAGATTAAATAGTCAGTTTAACTTATATATCATCATTAATGAAGGTGATAATTTTACGCGTGGATTTTTTTTTGATAATATCCTGTTCAAGACTCAAAATGAATTTCACAGTTTTGCACAACCATGCATTATTCTCCACAAGATTAGAAAATTATGCTAATTACAGTAAATCCGCTATCAACGCTCAAAACCAAGGGGGGTCAAAATAGACATTAATAATCCATTAAAAAAGCGCTTGAATAAAATACATTCTAAAGTAATACGTGGTCATCAACAAGGAAGCCACTCATCCAGTGAAATAGTTAAGACAATATTTTCCTGGTTCAGTGTTCGGTATTTGCCATATTCACACACTGACTTGCAGAAATAAACTGTGTCCATGGGTAAAATCGAGTTGATAATTGTCATTCTTGTCGCGGCATTAGCTGTTCACGTCGAGTCTCAGAAAGCGTGTTCAGACTCGAACGACTGCCAGGAAGGTTATTGTTGCGATGATGGCGAGTGTTTAGATAGTTTTGGTCTTGGCTGCAATTCTTGCCTCGATGACTTGAGCTGTACAAATGGTTGTTGTATCAGGTTCAAATGTGAACCGCGGACAAGCTATCAGTGCATCGAAAAGAACCTTTGCTTTAGAAACTCGGAATGCGATAGCCATTGCTGCAAGAACAACAAATGCCAAGCGACAACAAGACCTTGTTATTGCTCTTCTAAAACCGACTGCATTTTATCTAGCAGCGCCAGCGGCACCTGCTGTGTTAATGGAAAATGTACCGACTGTACTAACGGTAAATATATTTTTCTTAGACCTAATCTACGTCATCGAAATTTTGTGGTGGCTAAAACCCTTTTTACAACACTGTAGGCGCCAGGCCAAGGTTATACGATTGAAACACTTTCTAACTAGTTTATAGACGTTGAATACTTGTGAAAAGTTCTTCCTTGAGCTAACTTGTTTACTCGATAACTTATCTAGTTTTGTATAGCAATTGTATTATGCCCTGCCCAGAAAATTCCTATGATAGACTAAAATTTTGATCCAAGCACTAAGAATACAATTTCTCATCGCCGCTAAAAAGGGATTGAAAATATCACTGAATTGAAACTAGATTGAAATATCTTGTAATGCCGGTTAAAATAGTGTTCTTAGCCACAGAAATACCACTTGTGTTTGTAGCCCACTCCCAAAAACCAACATATTAAGACTATGATAATAAGCTGCCCTTATTAGGAGTATAATAATAATCAGGGGGTGTTTGACAACCCTGTTTATATAAATATGCAATACAACTATTAGTGTCATTAGATGTTATAGTGATATATTTACCTTTTTTATACATAAAAACAACAGCATACACTAGTGTAAAACAAACTTAGTAAATTCTAGCAATCTTGATCATAATAAACAATTATTGGATGAGGTTTTTGTGATATGCGGAATTATCAATGTCGAGGTAAGAGTTATCAGCCGAGCCGAAGGCGAGGCAGATAACTCTTACCGAGACGTTGATAGTTTGCATATCACAAAAACCGAATCCGATAATTATTTTATTATACATTGTAAGCGGAGAAAATAAACATGGTAACGAAAGAATAGATTTATTTGGAAAATGAAACAGAAAATATCGAAGAAAAATGTTGTTGCCATGTCAACCATTGATGCCAACGAATACCGCATACTGTAATAATCTGCACCGTAGGCTCAACATGCAGATAACTCATTTATCTGCCAGCAGATAACTGAGTTATCTGCAGATTGCGTGACAGTCGCATTTATCATATAATAAACGCGCATATGTGTTAGAATAGTTTTATACTGCTCAGGAGGTTTGTGTCAAAACATACTTGTGTATTGTTGTATTCTTATGCATGTAATGTTAGATTGTCTAGCTTAGTAATGCTTCTAATCAAAACGGTTAACTGTTGCGCTTTTAAAACATTATCAGGATTCGTGCATATAAATAAGAGCAAAATTCTGGGACGTTTGAAGAACTTTCAAGGCCATATATACCAGGAAATTCAAAGACTAAATAGAGTTGTTAAATGAAGTTCTAACAGCGACTTAAATTAATTTGAAACATGTTTAGAAGTCATAAACTGAAATGCAATTTCACAGCAACGTCAAAAAATGTCCAGAAACTAAAGCAAGACGAATTCAAGGACTTTCAAGCACTTCTTTATAAATTTAAGGACTTTCAAAGCCTTGAATTTTTGTTTTCAAATTTACGGACATTTAAAGCCAGACATTCATGTTTTGAACCAACCCTGCATTATACGCTATAATTTCAAATCTACAGTTAATTTCACACTACCAAACACAATATATATAATGATGTACCGACAAGACGTACATACCATTTCATTTTGAGTAAGCGTTCCAGTTTTATCAGTCAGTAGATAGGCCACTCTCCCCAGTTCCTCTGGTATTGTGCTGCTGCGGACTGTCGTGCCAGGCATCTCTGAGTCACGTGTTATCATCCACGAATAAACAACTTTGCCCATATCCAGACTCACACGTAAACTAAAAATGAAAAAAAAAAGAACTCGTTTTTCTGAACAGTTTTCACCCCACTGAGGTGTAGTGTTCTCACTTTCCTGCGCAAGTCAAACGATATCAATGGTTATATGGAAGTTGATTGAAGCTGGCAAGCGAGATGTTGTAAACATTTTTTTCGGCTCTGTAACCATGGTTTGCTGGAGACGTTTACTCACATCCCTCCTCTGACAAAACTAAACAAAGAGTTGCCTAAGGGTTGATGAGACTTCCAATCTTATCCACACCTACCCTCGTTTGCTTACAACAGTATTAACCCATATAATAGATCATCTACTGTTAAGCAGATCTATTATATTCCAAAACAAGATAATTTGTTGCTTAACATAAGCATGTAATATTATAATATGACCTATTATTAGTCTAAGTTGCTTCTTGGCATTTCTAGCTCTTATTATATTATTTCAAAAAGCATTATACCTGGACATTCTGACGTGTTGTTACTTTTATAAACTTATAAGCCGTAAAACAAGGCTATAATATATCACAAAGAAGCTTACCTTAAGGGAATGATATAGGAGAACAACAAAACAAATCTGAAGAAATAGCGATACCACGGACCATCAAAACCCTAGAATTAAAAAAGTTTACATGCTGGTTGACAACCCTTTTCAAAAACTCGCAAATACAAATTCAGCTAGAATCTTACCTTAACAGATATCAATACCAGAGACAGTACCATTGTTGCAATAAAAAGTACTTTTGTAAGATTGTTCACTTCAACATCTAGTAGGCCAACCTAGAATATTTATAAATCGCATTTATGTCATACACCGTACAATATGGTGTCGTATCTCGTTTGGTAAAGCTGAACTGACAAACAGGGTTGTTATATAATAACATGGGGCCGGTTGTACAAAACCTGGATGGCGCTATCCACTCTATAGTAATTTTTTCAACTGCTGCAGAAAGGCATAAAAAGCAATGAGAGCAGGAATATTGAACTTAGAAGAAATAAAAAGTGACTTGGACTCAAGAATGTTGAACTTTAATATGGGTTTTACCCGTTACTGAACATGTTTAGAAAGTTTGAAGAAATCACTATCCAGTAGACAGCGCTATTCACCTTCCGTACAACCAGCCCATGGTAAGTATATCGATGTATATCAGATAGTGTCCGGGATTAAGAGATTTATGCTTTTTCCAAATATAATCTTGACTAATACCGCAGGTTACTGCTTGATAAATCAACTATTCTCACACCTTGCTAGTTGGAGAAGTCGTATTCATTGCATTTCTTGTTTCACGACCAGTATAAACAACGATACCAATGGCGGTGCCTAAAAAGTAAGATGTTACATCAGCGCCAAGGATTATTGTTTCGTCTATCAGGATCGAATTTTCATATGAAAATGCTAATGTAGGTGGAAGAGATTAAGGGTAGGTGGGGGGGGGGAGATTAAGGGATGGTGGGAGGGATTAAGGGTAGGTGGGGGGAAATTAAGGAATGGTGGAAGAGATTAAGGGGAGGTGGAAAAAAGGTTAAGGAGAGGTGTGATACTTAGGGTCACCTTTAGGGTGTGTACAGTGCAACACCTCCCCTCCGAATGAGAGTGTGTTGTTTAGTGTATCATTAACACGTCCAACAAAAAATTCACCTGTAGCTACAACTGTATTGGCCCACAACGTGTTCTCAACATTCACTGGATCTTCTCCTTCGCTCTCGACTTTCTAAAATGAAATTGCAATACATGTACAATTACATCAAGTTGTTATATTATATATCATATTAAATTCACTTCACACGGCCATGTAACATTCTCAACAACTACACTTTGCATTATTTGCATTTACCCTGATCAATGTCCCCACAAATGAATGGATGTCCTTCTGTGGTTTCTCGACTTTAATGAATGCATTAATACTGAATAAATCCTACAGAAAAAGAGGAGAAGTTCAAAAGGGGAAAGGGACAAGAGAAAGAGTGTTTGAAACAGCGAAATGCGAATTATACATCTTTGTGCGTTTTTACGAGATTGTAAACTCTTTTCTGTCTGGCTGTCATCAAGCTAATACTTTTGTTAATATCAGGATGCCTTCGCATCGCTTGCTCCGGCTTGTGTTGTCGACAGGCTTGATGGAAGTTGATTGTCAAGAATTTTTATCCACAAGCTTAATACAAGTTGTTTAATAAGTCCGCAAATACCAAGTTGCATCAAATCTGATTTTCACAGACACAGATTTGATGGAGTCAACAGGTTTGTTGCAATTTGTTTGCCACTTGTATCAAGCCGGTAAAATCCACAACTGTGGCATTTCTGTGGTCACAAGTAACCAGCCTAGTAACTGCTTATCACGCAAAAACATAAAAGCAACCAGCTGATTTGACCGTGAGTAACAGGCCTGGAGCTAGCTACCGAATAAAAATCTATTTTGCTGTATTTAATCACTTATATCTTTTATTTTCCTTTATAAAACTTGTTGAAACTTTGTCATCATGTTTACTAAAGAAAATTATAAGCCCACCAGAAATTTGGAACCGAAGTGAAAATCGAAAAATGGATTTCTATTTGACAACTAGTCCCAGTACTTTTCCGTGTTTTCACATCACCGAGAACAGTTGACGTAATTCCTTACATGGTCAGAATGCAGACTTTGACAGGCAGGCAGAGCAATTCGCAATTTCCAATCCGTTTCGCCGTCAAGTTGATCCGTTCTTATGAAACATGAACCTACAGAAACAACGTCAATGGAATGAGACGTGCGATGAGAGACAAATAATCAGCGTTGTATCTTCTACTGACCATTCTTTTCCGACGTTCGTAAAAATATCATATCGGCTGGAACTCGTTGATTCTGAAATCACAAAACAACTTTGAATGTTGCTGTTTCAGGTGGTATCAAAACTCATTGAAAAGCTTTGGGAAACTACTGAACAATGAAACAAACAAGGGAACATTGTTCTAAGAAACATTAGCTCGAAGTTTTATGTTTGCATCAGTTTTAACAGACATCATTACTTGATGTATGTTCTGAATTTGATGTTGACATATCTTTGTTTCCTAGGAAGTAAATATTTTTTTCCGAATCAATGTTTCCCAAGGTAGGTGAACAAGGAAAATTGATAGGAAAGATGATATTTTCGAAACAATGTCTCCGAGTTTGCATGCCCAGGGCTATAATAAACTCATTCTTAATTCTTTATAAACGCGTTCTTAATTCTAGAGCATATAATGTAACATATGTACAACGTGAATTTACCTTTTCTACAATAATGATATCCGACACTTTAATTTTTGAACTAGGCACTGGTACGATACCTACACAAATGATAAAACTACGTATGAAGTTGCGCTTCAGTAGCTTGGTGTTTGATATCGTTTGATTCAAGCGAGGTCGTTGAGCTACTGGCACTTATAAATTATCTGGCGGTTAACGATAGGCCATGTTAAAAATATGTACTTGAAGAAATAAAATGTTAAAAAATGTTAAAAAGATTGACTGAGCTAATTCGCCGTCAACGGCATCATCATTTAAGACACTGACAGCCTGTCCCGCTATTTGAAACAAAATTGCATAAGAAACCGTCTTGTGGCAACACTACCGAGGTACAACCAGCCCATCTTAATACGACCAAAACCCAGGACTAAGGTCTACTAGTTACCTTTCTTTGTCAATTTTTTATAAACTTGGGAGTTTACTTCTTTGTCTCTAAGAAACCTTATGAAGTCATCGAAGGCCTCCCTGCACATTGTCACAGCTAGAACGAATACCTGAAGAAGGAAAAGAGGACATGATAATGACCACTTTGGAAAACAGATCTTGCAAGCATAGTCTGGCCGCTAACGTTTAATAGGCTTTTCACACACATGAACAACCTGTTCTGGCCTGATGAAAACAGCATTGAACAATGTTTTGCTGCCAACATTGTTCAATGTTGACAACAATATTGAACAAGTTGTTGAGCCTGAACTAGCCTGCAATCAGGTGTAACAATGTTAAACAATATTGTTGACAACCTTGAAGAATGTGGGCAGCAAACAAAGCCTGTTTTCATCAGGCCAGAACAGGTTGTTCATTTTTTGCTGTGTATGCAAGTGCAACAATACATACCAGTGGTCCCCAGTATGTATACAAATGTCCAATCCTCAAATCAGGAATAAATTGAGAGGATGCCACAAGGAGGAAGTAGAGATTTAGGAAAAATTTAAATTGATTGAAAAGTACCTTGAATTTAAAACAAGATTTTATGCTGGGTTAAGTAGGTAGATAGGTGATGATAGTGGTGATGACAGGATAGATGATTGGATGGATAGGTAATGAATGGATAGGTAATGAATGGCTAGGGAATGATAGTGGTGATGATTTATGATTGGATACTGATAATGGTAGTCATGGTTGGATAGGTAAGAATTGGATAGGTAAGAATTGGATAGGTAATGATTGGATAGGTGATAGTTGCATATATAAGAATTGGATAGATAATGATTGGATGGGTGATAGTTGGACAGGTAAGAATTAGATAGATAATGATTGGATAGGTGATAGTTCGACAGGTAATAACTGGATAGATAATGATTGGATAGGTGGTAGTTGGTGGTAATAATTGGATAGATAATGATTGGATAGATAATGATTGGATGGGTGATGACTGAGTACTGTAGATAATGATTGGATAGGTATTGGTAGTAGTGGTGATGACAATGGTGGTGGTTATGTTATATAAAAATGGTTGATTTTTGATAGCAATGGTGATAGTGACAATGTTGATGGTATTAACATGTCGAAAAGACAGTAATTATGGCTAAGGTGTGGTGATGTTGTTTATGAAGCTAGTGATGAAGTCATGCAAGTATTATTGGGCCCAACTCTTACCAATGGTATAAAAGTCAATACACTGTATTTCTGATTTCTAATAACATTTGCAGGGTAATCTTGATTTGGTGACTACAACAAAATAGCAATGGCAATAACAAAATGCTCCTAACACCGATGCTAATCTCTTGATAAGTAAAATACAAGGGGAAAATCTTCATTAAAAAACAAAAAATAATTCTCACTGGTTTTCCAATGTGGACAGTTCTTGCTTTCAGTTCACCACCTCCACATAACCTACCAAGACATCTGAAAATTACAAAAAAAATTGATGAAGAAACAAAGAAATAACACTGTATCACAACCCATAACAACCTTCTGCATACCCATAAACAAAACATTTATATCATATTTTCCAACAAGTCTATAACTTTTAGCTAATTGACTGATTTTGCTTAAAATAAACATGACTAAGCTCAACCAACAAGAATTTGTTTGATTTGAAGCCAGTCTATCGTCTCAAAACATGACTAAATTGCAGCCTTCTATACTTGCCTGGTTGTACCTTCACAACTGAACTTGAAACCATAATTTCAAAGACGGGAGCAAAAGGGACACTTTTTGCAAGATAATGCTTCTGAGATATATTAATCAAGAGCTCAAAAAAGCATCACATATGCAGTCTGGTTGGTTCTTATACCTATGTTCAATGCTTTGAATATGCTCTTTTATTGCAGTAGGTTTTTTGGTAATTTATTTCTTGTATCATTGCAAGGTTCCTTTCCTGAGGCATTTTAGTGTCTGTGAATATTTTCCAGCAAAAAAAATGATGCTAGATGCAAATTTTTCCTCTAATAGACCTGTCCCAAATATGTTTGGATGATCAAGAAAACAATCATGGTTTAGATCCTGAATTTCAAAAGAATCAAGTCAATCCTGCTTTTAAACTGATTGTTTTGTGATCATCCAAGTGAATTTGGGGGAAAATCTATTAAAATAAAGATGGTTTGGCCATAATTTATTTAAATATCTTCTCAAAGATTTCATGCATGAACAACAAGACCAGTGAAGCAATCAAGCATACAGTTAACATTCACAAAGTGAATTGAAAGCTTTCCAGATAACATTGACAACAACACACCCTAAAATGTCGAGCAGATTTGACAGGGTCTCAGAGGGAGAACAGCTAAATAACTAGTGGTACAGAATTCGTTTCTAAATCCTAAGAGCTCCTTAGGGAAACAAACGCCATTTAAGAGGTCACACTAGGCTAAACACTTTGAGCCAGGTCAACTAAACCACCCCCTGAAAATATTAGTGCCTATAAGATTAATTTTTGGGGGTTTTTTGTTTGTTTGTGATGGCTAATATCTCTTCATAAAAAACCACAACAAATTTTTTAAATCTTTCATGAATTTAATTACCTTTATCGAACTCTAATTGACATTTGTTTCCGTTTGTGTATTCTAGTATTGGAAAGAGTTTTAAAAGTTTGTTTCTTTCTTATAAAATGACCAATATAAAAGCTCTGTGCTTTCCTGTCTTACTGGTTCATCAGAAAGCCTTCTTCATCCAAATGTGCCGACATTACAAAGACCATTTAAATTAAAAGACTAACGAATGATTCTTTATTTTGCACAAAATCAAATTCATAGCGTTTTTAATTCCAATAGAGCAACACAAACAATATCTACCCTGTCCGGTTAAAAACAAACACGGAATTACTTCAAAAAAATATAAAGACGCAATTACACGCATATATCCAGAAAACGAGCAGTTTCTAAATTATGACAAATGTCAACTATAGTAAATTGTGGTCGTATTAATAAGAAATGTGCCGAATTATTCAAGCGGTGCATAGATTTCTAAACCTACCTGAAGCACCACCCTTTCCAGCCATAACAGACAAACCATCTTGCACGGCGATAATGGTAATCTCTCCCCTTTAATTCCTCCTCATCTGCATCGGTTTCAACAGAGATATAGCCGTCAGAAGAGTACAGTGTATCGTCTTCATCGTAGCTAGAATCTGCGTCGTCAACGGCTTCGTATTTAGTCTTCTTTCGCTTCCATTTTCCGAGCGGTTTAAGCGGTACATCTTCGAATCTAACCATCATTTCGCTTTGACGTATCACGTACAAGGATTCCTAGTGTTTTGAACAACACTACGGCCAGGAAACAAGAGTAGAACGGCTTCGTTTTATTCCAAATAGCTTATTCCGAAAGGTAGCCATGTTTGAAACAGTCAGGTCACTGTGGCCATATCACTACGTCATGTTAGGACAAGTATGATGGTTTCTCAGCTTCAACCTGTTCTTCTCAAATTTCTTGTTTTCTTTTGACGCATTTAAAAGAAATAGAGAAGGAAAAAACACTCGAAATAATAGTTGAAAACACAGGGAATTGCTTGCCTCCTTGTCGCTCGGGTGCGACACATATATATATTCAAGAATTACACCAGATAAAAACGAAATAACAACGTTTAATTTTTCATCATATATGATTGATTCGTTCTTTGCGGAATTCTAATCACTCTTAGATTTACCTGCCATAATAAACTTTACGTTCCTAGCCCAAAGTGGTCAGAGACAACAAATGCAGGATAGCTTAGCCTCCAAAAACAAACTGCTCAAAAACTCTAGTTAACTTTTTCCACAAGTTTTTTAAATTCCTTCAGCTTATATTTATCTTTTTCCACGAACAACATGTATTCTTGCATTAAAAAATTTACGTCGCCGCCATTGTTATTCGGAAATATTCTGCAATTAGCCCAGAAATTTGACGCATATTGTTTTTGATAATTGCTTTTCTTAATAGTACTTCGCTTGGATAGAATCTGATAGATTTTATATCTTCAAATGTTTGATCTAAATTCAACAAAAGCTTTCGAATTTCAGCGACCGAAAACCGGGAAATTTTTTCAACATTTTTTCGAGCTAATTTACAAACCAAAAACTTGCGTAAAACGTTCAGTTCGGGCCGGATGTTCGCCAGCTGAAGTTTCTGTTTTTTGTTTCAAGAAGCAACAGTATGTTTAATTTATGCAAGAAGAATTCATTTTGGTCTGATTTATAGCATCATTAGCGCATCGCTTTCAGTTTAATTAGCTTATGTTGTATTGGATAGGGGGAAGTTTGCAGCACGGAACAAGGGAAAATCGCTTCGTACATGCACTGCTTGCGAGCATCAAGTTCAAAATTTTCCATAAACAAACGAAAATTCGATCAGAAAATCGGGCTTTCGACCATGTGAGTTTAAGGTAAGGCGCAATTTAGTGATTTAGGCTCGTTCAAGCGCACGTCGCCAATATATTGTGAAACAATTTGTTAATATATCTTGTACAAGATCTTTTCTATTAAGGTTCAAATATTTTACTAGAATATAACGGTAACCTAGTAGCAATATGTCAGTGTGATTTATATTGTTGGTTAGTTCTAAAAGTACATGATGTTTTAGGAGGTAAACTTGTGATATATATTGTTGGTCAATACTAAAAGTACGTGATGTTATAGGAGGTAAACATGAGTTTTTAGTGAGATGCATTGGTAGTCTGTACATCTTCTAGTTTTATTTATCGTTTATATCACACTGGTAGACGTCGAAAAAGATAAGCCTACGAGGAAAGATCTCTGGAATGAAAATGCAAATCGCTGCTAGTATAGAAACTGCATTGTCGCCAGCTACTAAAATTGCACGCAAATTAACTGTCCAAATCTGGGACCATCTACCGCCCTTTATTTCGAAACACGCGGTAAAACCAAAGCCAGAATAAAGAACCCATATATAGTTAAGCATACGGGTTAAATATTCGGGGTGGTTGCAGAATTCCTAAAATGAAGCTAAATCACTTCATGTATTCCGGGCTTGCAGGATAAGTCTATTAGCTTAATCGAAAATCATTACGGAATGTAAATAGTGCTATCGACGGGGTAGTGATTTTCGCAAACCCTCTAAACATGTTCAGCGACTGTAAAAACCATATTAATGTTCAGGGTTTTCAATTTCACTTTTTATCTCTTGTGAGATCAATATCCCAGGTGTCACTGCTTTTATGCCTTTCTAAAGCAGTTGAAAAAATCACGATCAAAAATCAACTTTGGTACAATCGCCCTCGGAAAAACGCTTATCCTTAACTGGTTTTCTTAGTTATATGTTGCTTATGCTCATTATCAGTAGTAAAGCCAGGTCAGTTTGCTGATTTTTGACGATTCGGTCAACTATGTAATCACTACACGTAGTAACGGTAATTCAAAAACCTGATTCCCAATCTTTTCTCGTGTTGACGAAGCAAACATAGCAGTTAATTTAATGTTCGTTCAATTTACACGTCGAAGCCAAGCAGCTGCCGCGGGCACCCACTTTTTTACGTTAACACTTAAGCCGAATATCGTCAAAAATATTATTTAAAATTCAGCTCAAATTGACCCAAACGTAGGCGTTCGCAGATTGCTGCTATAATCGTTTACATTTTTACTAAGTCAAATATTACCTGACCAAAAGTGTGGCCGAGTGTTGGGATATATCATAGCTTTCCAACAAGCAACTATTGCAAAATCTAACAGTGAAATTTAACTGAATTTTCGTCGTTGTAATTATCTAAGTGTACAAAATGCTGCTTTGTCAGTACTCAGACTCAGTATTTCTGCTGCTATGCAAGTATGCAACTCAATTAATTCTTAATGTAATTCATCATCGCAGAAATTGAAAATGAGTTTCGATTTTATTTTGCTTCCATCATGTCTTTTTAAAGGCTATAACCGCTATTGCAGTGTGTTCTAGGGCCCTGGGGCAGGTTGCACGAAATGTGGATGGAACTATGTATGAGTGGTTGCTCAACTGCCCTAGAAAGGCACAAAAACTCGAAAAGCAATGACGCCAGGGATGCTATTCATAGATGTGGGTTTACCAGTTATACCAGTTACCGAACATAGCGCTATTCACCTTCCGTATAACCGGCTCCTGGGTTATTTTATAATGCCTTTCTTTAAGCCTAACAAAAAACAGTTAATGTACAATTTAACTGACGTGCTTTGATTTGATTACCGTGTTGTTTGAATAACGTCATAAACATGCCCAAACCCCGTTCCTACGCAGAGGCTGCCTATTGCAAGCGCTACAGTGTAATCAAGGAAAATCCTCTTGAAACGCCTCTGCAGAGAATGCAGTGACAAAACAATAAAGTCGACAGATTGGCGGCATGAACTGAAAAATATTGCATTTTCAAATCAATCCGATGCACAAAGACACCGGCATACTTTATGTATCCGTAATGAAATTATTCATTTTTAAAGCAAATTCAGATTAGCCAGTTAATGTTTTAAAACGTTTGACCTAGGTGAGAAACTTAATCTTTTTACAGAAAAGGGCGAATATCGCGGCAGTAGTTGATGTCGTCAAATGTGCAATATAATTAATTATATATTGTTCATCCATGCCGAGCTACTAACAAATAGCCTGGAAACGATATTCATTCATCATTGGATTTATCAGTTTGATTTAGCTTAAATGAATGTTATAAGTATTTCTTTCAAAGATGAATTATGATATTTTCTTTCATACATCTTGGGGGCTTTATACAGTGATTAATTAAATAGCAACTCAAAACTATCCTAGATTCAATCATTTCTGCGGTTTAAAAACGAAAATCCTTTTATTTATTTTTAATGTTTTCAACACTTGGTCGTTGCAGATCTGTTTTTAATTACTGATAAAAACGTCCAGAACGCTTGGCTTTGAGCTGTTAAAATGAGTCTTAAATTTCATTCAACGGTCTTGTAGCGTTGACCAGGCGTAACTAGCTGACCATATTTGAAAAGAGTTGCTTCGTGCGAGATCTTTGGTTTCAAGTGGAATTTAAACTTTGAAAGAGTAAGTTAGCGGCTAAGTATAAGGTGGTGAGAAACAGACAACGAAAAAGTTTTTTAAATTGGGCACTACTGCATTATTCTGGTATTTAGGCACAATATGATTATATATACGTATACCAGATGTTTACAGTCAATATAGTTTGATACTTTTTCATCAATATAACCGTTCGCTTCTGCAATAAAGTTGATGAATACAATTTCAACAGGGCAGTCTTCATTTAGAGACTTTGTATTTAAAACAAATAAGTTCCAGCTACAGAAAAATAGTTCTAGCCAAGAAAAATAGCACACAGGAGATGCATTGACTTGACCCTAGCTTACATATAGAGCGAGTTTTGTATACCCATTGATCAAAATAACTGTTACTTATTCAACATTTTCTGAAATTCTTAGATTGGCAAGCGAGGAACTAAATATTGTCACAATTTAGGACGTACATCTATATTTTGGTCATCATATCTTAAACAAGATATTGAAACAGCAAGATGCAAAATGGCAGTGGTAATTTCACGCCTTTTGCAAATCTATGTGAGAAGGAAACAGAAGGCGAAATGATTGGCCATGCAGTGTTCCTTGGCGTAGTAATGGCGTTTACTTTGTTCGGCAACTTTATGGTCATCGGGACTGTTGCGACATACGAGAAACTCCGTACGGTGACGAATTATTTTGTGATTTCTCTCGCAGTTTCGGATGTGCTGGTTGGTTTTACGACGCTGCCTTTGAAGGTAAGTTTTGCCTTAATTAATTGCTGTGGGTCCCGTTTTAATACACAGCAAAAAAGGTTGCAAGTTTTGCTGTGTATTAAAATCAACTATTGTATACGTATATACTATGCCTGTAAATAGACTGTCTCCTTACGTACTATTATCATATTACTTCCTAACAAGTTCCTCGTCAAACGTTTACCTATACCTCTTTTTACCTACATATTATTATTGTAAATAGTTTTAGTAAATTTTGTTATGATATTGTGCATGCACATATATACACGCCCCTCCTGGAAATCAGCTTCGGTTGACGAGGTCAGCGTGTTTAAATAAAGTTATCTATCTAATTTGTCAATTTCACCCGCCTGTTGCAAATTGTTAGTTTACAACTTTTCAACAAACTGAGCCAAATTGGTATGTTACTGTGAATAACTCAATAAGTTAAAAAGGAAATGAAATGAACAAACTTAATCGTCAATTTCATCAAGTTGCAACGAACTGTTAAAACCAAGGTTCAATTGTAATTGTAGCAACTTGGCAGTTTCAGACATATTACATCTTGTTGAAGGAACTTGCTGCAAAAGCCTGCGGATAACAAGCTTTGAAAATCGACTTGTAAACAAGTCAGTTGACAACTTGCGACTGACTTGTCGTAAAAAAAGCTGAAAACCAGCTAGTTGCAAGATTTTAACAGAGTTGTTGCAACCTGCGCGTTTTTGTGGTTAGTTAATTATCACTAAATTTCTCCATTGTCCATCATAGATTGACCAGATGACCCACAACAAGAAATGGTGTCATGGACTCGAGCTGTGTACGTCATGGATCATAGCGGACCTTGTGTGCAATTGTGCGTCCATCTGGAACTTAGTCCTCATCAGCATAGACCGCGCTATCGCGATCTCGTACCCATTTCATTACCGTGAGATGATCACCAAGAAAAAAGCGTGCATACTGATTGCCTTGGTTTGGTGTGGATCGATCTTGATGGCATTCTTAGGAATGTTAAACTGGACATTCCCGGGCAAGGAACATATATTTACTGTGTTCTCTTGTCAGAAAGGTGACCGAGTGTATTACACTGTGGCGGCGTCTGTTGGGTTCTTCTTGCCTCTGGTCATTGTTCTTATTTCTTATGGTAAGACGTGTCTTGTTGCATGACCATATCACTATTAACATATTATCACCACCACCATATCAGTGTGTCACTATATTACCATCACCATATCACCAACATCATATCACCATCATTATATAACCATAACCATATTACTAACACCTTTGTCATATCACCATCATTATATCACTATCACCATAACCGTATCACCAACAGCATATACTTTAACCATACCACCATAATCATATCACCAACACCATATCACTATCATCATATCACCATCATATTACCATCACCATAACCATACCACCAACACTATACATCCACCACTACATCAACACCACCATATCACCAACACCCTCATCATATCATTGTATTACCAACAACATATCCATATCACCAGCAGCATACACTTTCACTATATCATTCTCATTTTCATTCAAAAGGTATCGTCTTCAGCATCGCGTTTTCCCAAGCGAAAGCCGTGATGGCGGCGACCGCCAGACGCAACTCCCTTACCACTGTCCACTTTCTTCGCGAATTCAAAGCGGGAAAAACTCTGGCGATTGTCGTTGGAGCTTTCACGGTGTGTTGGTTACCTTTCTTCATCATCCTCCTGGTTACGTTCTGGGCGCCTGTACATTTCTACGAATGGAGCATGCGCAATAAGCTGGCGTTCGAGTTTGTCGATATCACGTTTATTTACTTCCTGACGTCAGTAAACTCGTCCCTAAACCCCTTCATCTACGCGCTTTTCAACACAGAATTGAGAAGGGGTTTTGTGAAATTTTTCTTCAAAATTATCAGGGTGAAGGCAAAGGGGCAAAATTCGGGCGATGGCCATTCGGGATCTGTCTCGTACAGCTCGAGAAGACGTTCCAGTACTCCGCTCACATTTTTTAAAAGAAACTCCTCCGTATAAACTTGCAACTGCGAGACAAATTACTACTGTAACAATCTGGAGAAGATTGAGTAGGCGTAGTTGGAATAGACATGGGGGTGCTCACACCAGCGATTTAGATCGAACCGAGATCGGTGTAGATCATGAAGAGATGTGCTTGGACCAACTAGGAAACATTGTTTCATGCTAATGTTTCTCCATGTTCCACCCATGGGCAAACTAGGAAATGTTTTTGTGAGAAATATTTTTTTTCGCTTTGGCCATGGTTGTTGTAGAGTTGCTGTATTGCGCATACTTAATCGGGAAATCGACGTTCCTCGTGGTGGAAACATCTGGGCAAACTATAGGAAACATTGTTCCCGCAACAAAAATGTTTCTGAATTTGTTTGGAAACATTTTTGCATTCCGGGAAGCAAAATTTTGTTTCCGCAACAATGTTTCTCGAGGTGGGCAAACTGGGAAACACCATAGGGAACATAATGTTTCCTCAACAATGTTTCCACTATAGTTTGCCAAGGGCTCAAGTGTAGACAGTCAGATGACTCAGAAGCGAGTTGAAACCGAACCGACTGCGATCTAAACTAGACAACATAGCGAGAGATGGTCTTTATCGGTTCATGTTTTACATCGATCTAGTTTATAATGTAAATTCAATCGTCAGTCAACTTGGCGAAGTCTTTGTGGAAACGTCCACACTCCACGCAATCGGTCCAAGCGCACGGCCTGATCTACTGTAGTAGTTTCAACGTCTCCGCAGTTATTACAAACGTTAATAACTCTCTTGACTATAATTTTTAATATTTACTCAGGATATTTCGGGCACCAAATAGTGTAACGGTACACTACACAAGGCTACAGCATGGTTGCCGTTCAGTATAAAAAAATCAACAGTTGATTTTCTGTGTTTACTTTAAGATATTATAAGAGATACGGACAGGTCTAGTATAGTTCTTGGTCTAGAACACTTACCAATTCTCTCACCAACTTCACTGCTACATTTTCAGTCGATACCACCCCCCCCCCCTAACATACACAAGTTGACTGGCAGCTGATTGAGGTAAACACGTCATAGCTCTCCAAAGTCTGTTCTGACCATTGATATGTATTAAGACTGGACAGTACATCGTAATACAAAACCCTAATAAAATTGAAGCCGGGAACACGTCATATTTTGAGATCATCAGCGTTGCGTACGGTTATTCGGGCAATTATTTCATTTCCCGCGCACGAAACTCGTATGTATGTATTGCTTCGTCCTTAAAAATCCGCTCAGCCCAGGGAAATACTTACGAACCATTGGAGCAAATAAGGAAAATATGAACAGAAAACAATGCTGTTGCTATATTTAGAGATGAGAAACACGTAGCTAGGATGACTGGACAATTCAAATGGACCAATTCCCAATTATAAACTTTTAAATTCGAAAACAATTTTAGCACAGTCGAAAAGAGCTTCCCAAAGTTAGTGAAATTGTGAAGTTTGGTTGCAAAATATTGTAAAATGTGGAAAATATAGTCCTGTAAAATTTGCGAATTTTGTATATTTTTGTATTACGAACGGACAAGCGTTACCACTATGTGGAAATGTGGTAACGCTTTTTCCCGCGTAATACAAAAGTATACAAAATTCGCAAACTTTACATTACTATATTTTCGACATTTTACAATATTTTAGAACCAAACTTCACAATTTCACTAAATTTAGGAAGCTCTTTCCAACTGTGCTAAAATTGTTTTCGAATTTAAAAGTTTGTCGGATTGGGAAATGGTCCATTACAGACCAAATTTTGATGTCGGCAAGAGCGAAATCTATCAGCGGTTGCAAAGGGCGATTCCGAAATGTTGTTGGAAAATACGGAAAATATAGCCTTGCGAAGTTCGCATAACTTTGTACTACGTGCGGACAAGCCTCTACGACATTCGCGTGTTGAAATTTGCGCGACAGTGATTGGCTTTCTGCGCGTAATACAAATACATATACAAAATTTGCAAATTTGCAAGCCTGTATTTCACAACATTTCCGAAGCAAACTTTGCAATTTTACTAATTCCATTATGCTCTTTCCAGCTGCGCTGATAAATATTGTTCTTCTTAGTCTGTTATGCGAGTTGTCCATTACTGTTCACCAATTTTTCTAAATACAGAAAACATTGATATCCAAATAACAAACTAAGAATATTTCTCGTCAGTTGAGCTGCCTTTGCAATTAGGACCAATGTTTCCTGGTTCACAACCTTTGTGGAAAAACCTCCAGGAAATAATGTTCCCAGATGTACCTACCTATCACTAGGTATCATTGCTTCGGCAAATCATATCTCATGGATTGCCCATCGTTTTTGCCTAAAGTCTAAGAATAATACATGCTAAATACATTACGAGCCGTCCAAAATATCGTTTCTACAATCTCTTAAACGCGTCACGTGCCTTCGACCGAGCCATGTACAATAATTTAACGGTTTTTAACTTCGCGTGCAACGCGCTTTGAGAGGCGGCCGGAAACAAGTCCACCGATAAAAATGATCGCCAGAGCACAAGAGAAAACGATGAAGAAATAATTCCTGCGCGGTGAACCGCTTACGACCGAGGCAAGTTCGCTCAGTGATTCGGGAGCTGGGACCTACAAAATAAAATACTGTTACGATAAAGCATTCTTTGCACAGGAACTGAATAGAAGTCACCATGCACATGGTGTTATGTACTCAAGTGAAAATGATGTTTGTGCTGTTACTCTGAGTTTATATCCACACCAGAGAAACCTGAAAACCGAACTTAAAGCCCTTGGTATGTCAGACCGCGGCGGAATTGCACCTATGACCTTTGGGCTGGCATTTGAAAGATCGTAGGTTCGGTTCCCGCCATGGACAAGCCTAGCTGGGGGCTTGGCGCGCATATAGAGCCCAGAGTAACATAACATTAGGGCCATTTATACGAGCGAAAATAAGCCGCGGCTTAAATAAGTCGAGAACGTCTGTATAAACGTACAATTTCTTTGCGACTAAAATAAGCCGCAGCTAATTTTAGCCCAGGGTTCGGGCCTCGTCTTAGGGCGGGAAAACCTCGTAAAAACGCTTCGTTCGCGACCAAGGCAAGTCCAAAGTAATTCCGTGTAGCTTTTTTTTAACGCGAGCCATTTTCCTTTTGTTGTCATGGTAATGATATTTAAAACTTCGGTGACCTCATTATGGTCTATTTATACGAGTGTTTTGGGCTATTTTAATAAATTTAGTAAAACTGGCGTATAAAAGGCTGTGTTCTCGACTTATTTAAGCCGCGGCTTATTTTCGCTCATATAAATGGCCCTATTGTCTCAGATCTCTCGTTCCATAGCGTTCTTTCAGCTACTTGGAAACTTTCTGAAAGTAACGAGCTGGTTTTACCTCAAAACCTGCCCACATTTCTTTTCGTGATTTCAAAACATTTCGACAATCTCTCTCTATTTTTCCTCCCTTCTCCAACACGTTCATTAGACATTGCAAAACTATTCAAAAGAAAACGCACATTCGGTTATTGTCGAGAGAAATCAGCGCCTTGTCAACTTTGTCATGCCACCGAGTACAACCCCGCTGTTGCTTGTTCTCAAAGTGCGGTAAAAATGTTATCGGGGAATAAAACACGCTTGCATAGTTTCGGAAGAATGCAGCCAGCAGGCTTGATCGAAAATTTACAATTTTAATCCCAACAAAAATTATGTAAACAGTAAGCTGTCTAAAGACAGCGTCACATCTGCCTGACGCTGGTCTCCACTTTGATAACTCCACCTCTTCCCCCTTTTTAATGTTGTTCAATGTAATTTGTTGTTGACTTTGCCAACAACCAGTTTTCGTGATATATTCTAGTGCAGCATCAAACAAACTTACCTCTGCCTCGACCATGCTTCACATGATCACAATGTTTCGCAACTGATCTCGAACAAGCATCGTGCAGGACTGGATCGGCCATGATATCCGTGCGCTCCTCAATAAGCGCTTCTTTAATTTCCTGCATTGGAAAGGAAACACACAGCGCATGTAAGAACTAATCCTTTAAAGTGTTTATGCAACGAAATTTCACCCCGACGTTTTTTGACCTCAGTGTAGAGATAACGTAAAATGGGTTGGTAACTTCTTTTACAGAAGTTCATTGTCTGGCATCTTTCGTGAGAAATTTAGCTTTGAATAATAAGCAAATATCATACTTATGACATCACAGTGCATAATGTATTTTAAAACAACATAGATTTTTTGAACAATTTAATTTTATCGAGCAAAATTCCAAAATTATAAATTAAAATTTCCGATTTGCTGTATTTTAGTGCAACTTTTGGAAATTTATCATGGATACTGTAGGAGAAATTCCTACAGCACTAAAAACTCATTATGCACTGTGATGTCATAAGTATGATATTTGCATGTTATTCAAAGCCAAATTTATCACGAAAGAAGCAAAATCATGAACTTCTGTAAAAGAAGTTACCAACCGATTTTACGTTAACTTCACACCGAGGCCATAAAACTTTGGGGTGAAATTTCGTTGCATAAGCACTTTAAAGGCAAGAATTCTATGCAAATTTTGTGTTGTACTGTACTTACAGCTCGACATTTGGAGCTTTCAATTTTCTTGTAGTTTTCCTTCAAACATTCCATAACTTCGCCATGTCCTGGATCTATGTTATGACAAAGAGTGCCAATCTACAGAAATGAAAAAACAATTTAAAAAGCACCTACATGCAAGTACAATATATCCATCAATAAAATGTGAGCCTGGGTTAAAGTTAAACCAACTATTTTCGTTTCTATATTTCTTCACATCCGATTAAAAAACCCTACAGCTGATCCAGACAAGACTTGTGCAAAATATTTTCGAACTTAAAAACAAGCTGCTCTGAAATCATCTTCAAACTTTATGCTAACCCATGGTTAAGCTAACCGAGTTTTGAACAACCGACCTGATATTTAACGACAAATTAAGAAGCAGTTTTCAACAAACCTCTTCACTACAGGCTTTCGCCAGCGATGGATTCAAACGATAATCTAATGCAGCGTCCTTTTCTAAGTCCACAATAAACTCTTCACAATCGCCGGACAGCTCCTACAAAAACAGAACTATGAGTTCACGGTAACAGGTCGAGGTACTAGGGTGGCGAAAAGCTATGGTTTGCAAAATGGGCAGTCGGTGAGGAAGGTACATAATGTACTGTAGGTACTTAACATTAACAGAAAGAATATTTAATAGATAATGGTCTTCTCCAGAAATAATGCTTCTTTTCCGAGGAAATTAGTGACCAAACTTCATTACCGTTTTCAATTTGGAAAGCTCATTTTGAGGAAGGTTTGCAAACTTTGAAAATTTTCCACGGAGGGAGGTTGAATGCTTTTTGCAACTTTGCGGGGTGGATCCTAAAGATCTCGATAATTACGGGCTGGCTATATGACAGAATACACCTGGCAGCAGTGACCAAACTGACTTCATAAAAAATACAGTATATTGTTATATTCCTTGCGAACCTCGATGTTCTTTTTTAAGCATGGGATGATTTGATTGTTGTTTACTGCTTTGCTACAGAACTGGGGTATATCGCGACGACAGGCTTTCGCCAGACCAGGTATGAGGTCCACGTCTACAACGTTAAGAAAGAATCGTTCACGAAATGGTAGTTTAAGTAGTATTTAGAATCTTAGATAACACGTGTAACTGAAGAACTGGTTAGAAAACAAGGTCCTAAAACACAGGTTCGTTCACCCCGTTTTGCATAGGCATTTCAAAAAGTGACCAAATAATAAATAAAACGTTCATCACGCTTTAGGAATTTTTCAAACGCCAGTTTTTCTAAGTTTTCAGTTGAGATACTTCACGCCATTAAAAATATGCGTTGTATTTGGTAAAAAAATACGAAAACAATCCCGATTTTGTAGTCACAGCCTAAACAAACCTTTGAGAGCGTTCTTCTGTCGAGTAAACACCAGTTTACGGCATCTAATGAGACGATCAAAAAATGATACGAGAATAAATGAGAGGTAGTGATTCAGAAAAATTCGACATCCAAAAATGTATAAGAGAACAATAATCACGGTTACATACTCGTCATCAGCCGTCATATCACGTTTATGTTCTTTGAGACAATGAAGTACTTTGTTTGGTGGCACATCCATGCAGAATTTCTGAAAACGAAACAACATTAACTCTGAAAGAAACTCTATTAACTACGCTGGAACACAGGAAGATCAACTGTTTTACATCTAGAATCCAAGCCCGTTATGAATTCGGTTAGACAGAGTCAAGGAATGGTAACCAACAAGTGCACGTTTACGTACCTTAATCATTGCTTTGCACACTTTGAATAGTCGAACATCCAAGCGAGGGTCAGTTATCTCTGCTTTCTAACACATTTAGAAATAAAATCGACATTAGATCTACAATTATCAATACAATATTCGGCTGCCTTAGCTTATCTGCTGCGAAACTACTATAGATTCAGGCCGGGCAAACGGGCGACTCATCTGACTAATCGGAGCCCCTTGTTGGAGCTATACAGCAAAAATTAATCGTCATTCAGTGGAGCTTCTAATGGACGAAAATGTCAGTGTTGTTTTTGGAAGATCAGAACAGCGTCAAGTTGTTCCCCGCTGGCCAGGATGAGGCATTTTTCAAACCTTTGGAACTCTCACCCCCCTCCCCCCCCCCCAATGCTATACACATGCTATACCTCTCTCTCCAAGATCTTTTTGGAACATTCACTTGACAATTCCCCTTCAATCTGCTTGAGACACTCCAAAACCTGTGCGCAGAAACAAGCGGTTCAAAAAGCAGTAAATAAAGAAGTGTGTCGTTTAGAAAAAGGATTGCGGCTCGGCAAACATATAACAGGCAGCAACCCTGGAATTCCGCCCTGGCACAACAGTGTGAACGGATACGTAGTTTGAAAACGAGGCGAACTTGAAAGCGTTTATAATGAGCTACGATTTATTGTTGAGACTGCTTCACCGTCCA
This sequence comes from Muricea muricata, assembly GCA_963855995.1. Taxonomy (NCBI): domain Eukaryota; kingdom Metazoa; phylum Cnidaria; class Anthozoa; order Malacalcyonacea; family Plexauridae; genus Muricea; species Muricea muricata. Next base: position 2,611,281 of record OY979722.1, read on the forward strand.
AGTCTTTTGAAACTTTTCTTCTTCATATTTCGATATCGAGGTTAATATCTTTACCGCACACCTGCTTTAGATTCTAAGACGGTATCTCCGCCCTCGCTTGGTGTTTAAAGTGTTAATATTAGAATATACTTACCGCAGCGGGGCCATCCTTGTGTACATGAAGACAATGTTGTTTCACATCTTCAGCACATGCGCCGTATAGCTTAGGATCAAAGTGTATGTCCTCCGCCTGGTCGAAAAAACACAATGAAAACAAGACAGTTTAGTATTTTTCCTGTCTTGCAGCCACTTGAAAAGGGCACTTACTTCTGGGACCCGTTGTCCAAAAGCCGGTTACCTTAACTTAAAAACTTTTAAAAAGTTTGTAATTAATAAGTGATGTGCAGAAATGGACCTTTTGACGAAATTTTGAAAAAAATCGAAATAAGAAAAAATATTACCACAGCTTGAAAGAGCATCCTAAACTTAATAAAGTTTGGTTGCAAAATGTTGTAAACTATAGAAAATACAGCCTTGCGAAGTTGGCAAATTTCTTGTAGTTTTGTATTATCCGTGAGAAATGAATACCCCAGGGTATCACCTGGGCATTACTTTCCACCCGTAATACAAATGTATACAAAATTTGTCAAACTCGCAAGGCGAATATATTTTCTATATTTTAGAGCATTTCACAACCAAACTTTGCAATTTTACTAAGTTTAGGACGCTCTTTCGAGCTGTGGTAATATTTTTGCCCGTTTCGAATTTTTTTTTTAAATTTCGTCTAAACGGTTAAAGGTCCATTCAAAAACTAAAACAATGGGCTTTAGAGCTGGCCTTCGATGTTTAATTTTTGTTTGAAAATAACATATATTTCCCAAATGAAACATGACTATATCAGTATACAATGCCAACACTTGAATTTAAGATTCAAGTTCATGCTTGAACTCTGGTGCCCCCAGGATGTTCGCAGATTTCAAATGTTACCTGACGCAATTTTTCAACTTTCAATTGCGCTCGACAATTCTCCGAGATTTTATGATCTGTCTCCTTAACGACGGCTTGGCGAACTTCGCCGCTCAAACATTCGATAACTTCAGGTCTGAAACACATAAGTAAACAACACAGTTTAAGGCTAAATAAGTACTTTCACAAGGCAAATAGTTTAAATAATACATGTATGTAATAAGTTGCTTGTAATTTCATTTAAATTAAACTAATTTTAATTTAAATTTATTTTAATTTTTGTTCACTTTAATTTAATATATGTATATGCTCTAGGTCGTATCCACAATTAATTTATGTTAGTTTGTTTTCCGCCGTTCCCGTTGTCGGTTATCCCTTCAAAACGTAGGCTAGCTCATCAGCTTACTTAGTTTTTGAACCAGAGCAGTGAAGATTAACGTCGTTTTTGCAAGCTTTCTTGAACTTTGATGAAAATTCATAGTCTTTCATCTCGATCTAAAACAAGAATTTGAACTCTTGAAATAAACTTTTGAAATAGTAAAAGCGACAGGGAGCAGTACTCATCCGTCGGTCAAACTTACTACTTTCTTCGGATTTTACTGATACTGCTTTGGTTTAAATGAACACTACTACTAAATTAACAGTTCTTTGTATTACAAAAATATTTCTTTGCATGGTTTCTTTGGCATAAATATTGTTTTCACCGCTCGAAAATAATATTCACATCTTCGCGCCAACGTGTAATGTCCTCTGTATACATAGCTAATGCAATATTTCAAAATTAGATTAGAGAAGCAAACAATGACTTGAAACGGTGCATTACAGTCGATTTCACAAAACTTTTGCCAAAATATTCCAAATTTCGTTTCAAAGTTTGCAAATTCGTTGCGAAGCTCGAAAGTTCATATTATTGAAATTCATAAGCCGGTTTGTAAACAAAGCCTCTGATTGGTCCATGAATTGAATCAATCCAATCAAATGCTTTGTTTGAAAAACCGGTTTGTGAATTTCAATATGAACTTTAAACTTCGCAACAAACTTGGCGAACGAAATTTGGAATATTCTGGCAAAAGTTTTGTGAAATCGACTGTAATTGCTTACCAGTTCTCGGTGGTCCAGTTCGGCACGGCATTTTGGGTCCATTCTGCTATCATATTTATTGTCATACAGGCAAGGCAATATGCCATCAGCATCGTTTCTTTTCAGCAAGTCCTGGAAAATATATGTAATTTGAAACATTTGTATGATGAGAGAAAGCTAGATGGATCTTTCCAAAGACGTCTTTGTTTATGACATATTTAATTTTAAATATATTGTGATATATTTGAAATTAAATAAGATATCTAAATAAATTATAATAATATATTTAAATAAATAATAATAATAAATTTTTGAACGACTATTTGAGAGTGTTTTTGAAGTTAAAAAAAATCGTGTCGTTTCTTTATCAGTTTACAGAAATGCTTCTGCAGAGCACTCGTGTCTTTATCCCCTGACGAAGAACGGGTACTCGTTTATTAAGCATTACATAAAGTACTTCTGGAAAACAAGAGTAAATTACCGAACAAAACTCTTTAACCATTTCAGAACAATGTTTCACCATCGCTTTGTCGAGGTTAACATCCTAAAAATGATACAAGCGAACAAACTATAAGAAACACGCTGTGAACATGGTTCAGAAGAGATAGTCTCATCACAATACAATAATACATTTTATGCCACAAATATTAATGCCATAAACACATAGAAATAACAGATACAGAATGTGTGCTTGGTAACCTAGCCGGTACCTAAATTGAAAAAAAATTGCCCTTACAAGTCCGCCATATTGGATTTGTCCGAGGAGCGGTCTGGGCGAAATACAATGGGGCGAGTTTACTTTCGCCCTTATAAATCGGCCATTTTGAATTTTAATGTGGCGTCACTTATTTACCTGAAAATAGATAGGAGCTGAGGCGCATGCACCCTGTATCTATTATTTCTATGCATAAACATAGTACCTCGCTTTCTTCTTGCGTGAACTCCCCAATACTCTTCTTGCATTTGGGTGACAAGCTATCATAATTATCTTGTAAGCATTTGATTTCCTGTAGGAAATAATACATACATATCAAAGAGTGACAGTTTCACTGTTGCCTGTTTTGTATAGATCGTTTTTAGCTAGCTTAAAGCCGGTTCACACTTATCCTTAACGGCGCAATCAGATGCAACTAGTGCTGTCCAAGCACGGTCACGGTGTAACAGTAGGGCCACGCAGCAGTGCGACACGTCCGCCTATTTTTATGCATTTTAATAGCGGAACATCCAGTTCAGCGTTTCTTTTGGCCAGAAAATGAAATTGAATAATGAATGTGTAATCCTAGGTAGCCCACTTGTGATTGTGGTTTCAGTAATATGTAGAGATCAGTGTATATATTATCTGTATTACGTAATTGTATATTAATTAATATACAATTACGTAATACAGATAATATTGCACTGATCTCTACATATTATTGAAAACACAATCACAATTGGGCTACCTAGGGTGTAATGCGAAATGGGCAGGGATACAAACTGGTTATCAATTTATGTTTCGGTAACTAAGGCAACGGTCAGGGGTAGAAGAGGTTAGGGTTAGGGTTAATGTTATGGGTTGGGGACACTTGGGGATAGAATCATATTAGTGACCGAAACGTAAATTGATTACCTACAAACTTCGCAGGTTCTGACTCGAGTGGCGCTTCTGTTTTGTCCCGGTTCTGTGGCACCGTTCCATCTGTATCCGGTATGTGGCCGCTGATTAGTGTGCACCAGTATCCGGCAGACTAGCAATTAGTATCTCCTTTTATCCCTAACACTTCAGCAGCACAATTTGGGCATACATCAAGGATACATAGATGTGCAACTCGGGGTATTTCTTGTCTTACGTGGATGGCTTGGGTACGTCATACGTGCGGTCATTTCTGGCAAGTAAACAGTTTTTAAGACATAATTCCTTAATTAAAGGAATTAGATAGGGAAATGTCAAATAAACGGCGATTTTAAGAATTCAAAACTTCCCGCAAGACTGCCTTGGCTCGTAGAAGTTCATAAGAAGAAGTTGCCCTGTATATTTCAAGCGACAAATGAAGTTATGTTTTTGTCCTGGTCGCTTATAAAACGACAAAATACATTTATATTGAAATTCGAACAAATGTACTTGCCAGAAATGCGTGTGGATATAACGTAATCTGAGACATCAAAATCATAGGCGAAGTATTCCCAGTCGCACATCTATGTACCCTTAATCTATAGTTTGGTGTAAGGCTGGGCGAGCTCAATTTAATAGGGGGTATATATGGAGTACACAGGGTATTTTGGGTATACATGGGTATATACGTACTTCTCCAGGCTCGACGTTTTCCTGGCAAGTCGTTGTAAGATCTGTTATGCAGCTCATTTGAATATGAGGCATAAGTCTGACATCAGCAGCTCTCTGGTGCATCGTCCGCATTACTTCCGCAACACATACCTTACTGACCTGGGAAAACATCATCAATGCAAAAACATTCAGTTAATCACCCCCCCTGGAAATATTGAAAAACGATACATTTCCAGGGGGAGAATGCTTCTGTTTGGGGCACTTCCTGAGCGACGAATAGTGCTCACGCGAAAATCACTTCCGTACATAGCTTCGGTATGACCTTCTGTATTCTGTGAAGACCTTCTGCGTTAACTCTTCAGTGGTACAAATATGTTATGAAAGCCTGTTTTTCAAACTATGTCAGCAATAAAAACCCTCACAATATGAAGTTCTACGCTGTTATTGCTCAGAGACAAAGTTTATCCCTTTGAGAAATGCCGATTTCGGAAAAGACGCTATGTGCACACAGCAATAGGTCGACATTTCTGTTTTATCACGAATAATCCATTAAGACCATGCCTCATCCCCTAATATCAACAGCCGAACATTTTTAAAAAATACATTTCTTTTATGAGAAGGGGGGGGGGGGGGGCGGGGGCAGATTCTTTGCATCAACGGATTTACGATGTCCGTGACAAACCTTCTTCTCCGGATCAGGGTTCATGTTGGGCAAGATATGACGGTAAAGACATGCCAATGTCATTCCCTGTGGAGCGACATCCTTTTCTGGGTCGCCCAAATTAGAATTTTCGCACAATTCCTGCGCGTCTTTTTTACACGCCCGATATAAAGCTTCGTCCAGTCTAGAAAAAGGATACAAACAAAAGTTTGTATACGTGTATATTCACAGAAGGCTTACTATTATGCAAAAATATACGGGTCTTATTCCGTCACGTGTGTATTGTATTTTCTTCAAAGCAGCCAAGAGTAAAGTTCGACCGAGCATTCAGCTATTAGTTGTTTACGCAAAAATACAATAGGCACGTGATGAGATGGGTACAGATTTTTGCATGAACCTACACAATAACATTGATGATGATTTCTATTGTTTTGTTAGTAAACCTCTGAAGTATGTACAACAATAATCACTACTTTACACAGCTTACTGAAAATCTCTTGAGAGGAAAAATTGTAAATGAAGCAAATGCTCTCGACAGACGCCTCCTAGCTCTTTATGATCCATATTCTCCATCAGACAGGACAACACTCTGAAACAGAATGAACGCACAATCATTCGGTGTGATACAATCCAAGTGCACCTGGGATGAGGGACGTACGCCCCCCCACCCCCCGGGTGTGGGTGATCCGTACGTGCCAATTGTTGTGGGCCTGTACTGCCCAGCATAAGGATATGTTGATTTTAGCAAAGGAGGAAAGCCAACCTACGATCAGGCCTCTATTCTTCTCGTGCACTGCACAGGAGATAGACGAAAACCGGAGCACCCGGAGAAAAACCCTCGAAGTACAAGGGGGATCAACTGCTGGCATTCAACTAACATGATATGTCACACCGGACTTCACAGAGGCGTGAGACAAATGCGCTAACCACTTGCACCAACTGTGTTACCTAATAAGGTCCACTTACAGGTCTACTTACAAAAGTGATAGTGTCTTATACCTACATGTCTAAATGTTTATTATATCCAATTTAAAAACAAAAACTACTATTGACCCAGACAAGATTTCTGCAGAAACAGTTCCAAGCTTTTCAACACGGAAAGTTTCGAAAGAAATTCTCGCGGCAAACCAGGGTTAGGCTAAGCCAGGTTTGAACGACTTGTCCTCGGCTAATATTAACTCAGAACGAATGTCCACAAAGTGCTTATGCGACTATCATCAACCAGCTATACTTACGACATATCATTCTTGGCGTCGGGACATAACTTTCGC